>CM035594.1:25421941-26734378 GCA_020423425.1 Chrysopa pallens | reverse complement strand
CTTCAAATAGACGAATATTCGTTTTTTCTGATTGTATTGGGAAGATTATTCAATAACAAGTATAAAAAACATTTTGTGCAATATTTGATAAAACTCGATGTCCTTTGCACGAAAATCTAAAATTTGCTATTTTCAGATTGTCGGATAATGAACACTCCGTTTTGCTGATCGGACAAAATCCATCTTGAATAATCCTCTCATTCCATTACCAAAAAAAAAATATAATCCGAATACCGGTCAATTTGAAGCTTGTGAGCGCAATGAGGCCACAGACTATATAAATATTTTAAATAATTTTTAATGGTTTGAAAATATTATTATAAACTTATTTACGGGCGGCAACAATTATGATTTACAAGTCCTAGAGGCCCGTGTATAAATTATCACAGAAAACTTTTATTCACATTATCGAAAATTCTTTAAAAAGTGTTATGGTGAAAACATTAAATAAATTAAAATGAATTTTTTCATTATTGAGTTTATTTTATCTACAAAATTGTGTTAAAAGTGGTATTTTTGGAAAAGTAATAATTTCTCAAAATTTTTGGCTCGATCACAAATTGTTTTATATGGCTATAACTTATTTTAAATAAAAATAGGGAATTTTTTATACCTAAATTCGGAGAGAAGAAAGCTTTTTTAAGGTTTATAATTTCAATTGATTTAAACTTTTGCTCTTTGTGAAATACCCGTATAAAAATTTGGACCGGTTTAGAGATCTTTACAAAATTTTATTATTGTGATTTTATAACTTACTTATATCGACCAGCGGCTTTTACAAGATGATAAGTATCAACACCATCTGCTGTAACGGTAATATCATCTCCATGTACACAAAATTGACAGTTATATTTGTCTAACGTTTCTAACGTTGTGACGTATGGGGCACCTTCTACAACTTCATCCACCCATTTAATACCTCGAACCATTTTGTAGCGTTCCTCTTCAGTAAAAACCGGCGGTCCTTTATGTTTTGCAATTTCTTCATCTGTATGCACACCAACAATTAATCTATCACCGAGCGCTTTTGCTTGACGTAATGAATTTGCATGACCAAAATGCACCATGTCATAACTAAAAAAATATTTTCACAATAAAAATCCATTTTTTAGCACAGTTGGATAAAAAATTTATATATCTTTTACCATCCATCACACCAAACATTCACTATTTCATTTTTGCCGTTTTGCATCGTTTAAGTTTTGGAATAAAAATTTTTTCGGATACGAAAAAGTAGAAAATTGAAAATAGGGTGTAGAAAAATAGAAAGAATGTAGAAAATTTGTATTTAAGTATATAATATTATTAATTAAAAATCGTTTTTTTTTAAATAAATATTACTCTCCACTGTATGAAATATTTTCATTTGACAGTAGACAAAATTATCACACCACTTGTACGTTTCCTTGGTAAATCGATTCCCCCACTTCATATTTTACATGACTAGCTTGACAGTCAATGATGAAATAAATGTTTTAGTCTAGACGCCAGTTTATAAAATGAAGTAAAAAGGGGGATTTTTACACTTAGAAGAATAAAAAACTTTCATATGGTTTCTATTAAAAAAATTTAAATTATAAGACTGTAGTATTTTTAAAATATCTGTAAATTGATCGCATCTTTTCAATATCTAATAGAAATAATAATAAGAATACTGACGTTTTGAAAACTGAAAGCGGTCGAAATTTTATTAAAATTAATCGGTTGTAAATAAAGGTACGACTATATTCGGCGGAATTTTATATAGAGGAATAATTTGATTTAATTTTTTTAAATAAAATTTTTTACGCGATGCAGTTAGGTATTATAAAAAGTGGTGCAACTATATGGAAAAAATGGCATACCTTGAATTTTTTTTCTTGTTTCGCTTAACCCTAACATTTCTTTTACCACCTGTAACAAAAATATTATTGCCATATTAATACCTTTTACGGTCATATTGGTAGAAGGTGGCCAAAAGAATTACATATTTGCCAAAATATGTCAGATATCTGCACACATTCGTCTTGCACAGCAGAGTTTCCGCCTAGTGCGGTTTACCTTGAATGAGTAAACGATTAACAAAAAAAATCAATCCTGAATTATAGTTTGAATAGTTAGCGGGAGATATTCGTTAAAGAAAGATATTAAAAAAATTATTTTATTTTAGATATTTAGAATATCGTTTTTTTACTAGTTTTGAAAAGACTTAGCTTTCTTTTTTATTTATATAATTACTTAATCGGATTGCTATTTTAATCTAATTGATTTAAGTTTTAAGGTTAAACTTAATAAGCAGGTATTTATTATTAATCGGCATTGAACTGATTTTCAAATTACTTCTTCCTATTTCCACCTTTTTTTAGTATATAATGACTTTATTAACCTTCTTTCGTCTAGACTAATAAAATACTCTTTTTAAATCTGGAATAACTGGGAATCTCCAGGAATATTTATATTTTTTATGATAACCAATTAAGAATGGTATAAATAAAATTTATGTAAAATATTGTTTATTTTATTTTTTCAAAATGTAGTATTCGAATACGATTTTCAATATTAATAAAGTTCATTTGTGAGAAAATCGATATACTAATGGGTTTTCCCTAAAATTATTCGGATTTATTTTGTAATATGATTGTGATTTCCATATAAAAAAGCTATTTTCTAAATCGCTGTAAGGGAAAGAAAGCATAGTTTTAAATGTTAAATAGTCCAAATTAATTTAATCTTTTTTCAAATATTCTTGGGTCATTTTTTACAATAAGGAGATTGGCACAAAATATATAATACCTAAATATATAGGTTCATATTTTTTGCATTGGTTACAAGTTCAAAACAATCAAGGATTGATAATATCAAATTTTTCGGTTTTATTTTATTACCTGTTAATGGTTTTAAATAAAAATTTATAATTGAAAAAAAAAAATCAAACAGTTTCTCCAGTGAAAGTTTTAAGCATTTAACGAATTAACTACAAATAATTTTTTATCACTTATTACAAATTAGTTGACTAAGGAATGTGCTTTGGGTTATCTCTAATCAAAAACAAAAAAGTTTTTAAAATTTCATTTTCGCTGCACGTTTATAGTAATTTATAAAAAAAGATATGCAATTTAATCGGTTTATAAACTGGATTTTAATTATAACTAATTTTATCCAAAACCACTAAATTAAATAAATAAAAATTACGTGGAAGATTTATTTTTGGCTGTTATTCATCTCAACTTATATTGAAAAACAAGGGATTTCGTTGAAATATGATGTTTATAAAAATTACTGTTTACATTGATTTGTTTAAAACTAGACGTCTACCAACAGTCATTGATGTTTATATGTAAATCTTAGATCGCCAAAAAATCGATACATATATGTGAAACCATCTATTAATAAAGTTAACAAGAAGAGAAAACACAATTTTTTCTTTTTTCAACGAAAACTCAATCTTCATACTGGGCTAGGTGCTAGAGAAGAACCTAGATGAACTCCTAGCATGAAATCAACTCATCATTCAGGGGCAGAGAATTCTTTATGCGTAGTGAAGTGGTATCTTAAGATCAGAGGCAACGCTGATGGTGTTTCCAGAATAACATTTAGCTTTTTCAACTAATAATAATCCATCTTGTATTATACTAGGGTGAAAATTTCTAGCACAACATTTTTTAAAATAGTTCAAGCATATAAAAAGAGCCTAATTCGGGAAAAGTATCACAATCTAGCAACCCTGGAAAGATATTTTACAACGCAAACCATGTAAAATATAGACCATGACCATCTCCTCTTTTATCCAGAGATAGAGATCCAATACTGAGATCATTTTATCATTTTATTAAGCACTAGATGGTAAACTTCTTTCTCAAAGGTTTGAAGTGCGACCAGACTTTTAGATCAAATACAGAATTGATCTGCACTATGTTTCTTGGATATTTCTCAAAGAGCAAAAAATTTTATATTATTTTAGAGATCAATTCTGGAACAGACTTTAGGTAAATATAAAAATTGATTTTAGTGACCTTTGATCGCTGTGGAACGTATACGAGATTACATGTGATTTTAAGTAAATCTATAAAATGCTTAAACAAAGGTATTTACAAGTTCATAATCAATTATTATCTTTCATTTCGAGGCTAAATCGTTTTTTAATTGGAATATTGTGTTTGGATATTTCTGATACATATTCACCTTGATTAGAAGCATTATCTTAAAAACTGATAATATGTGCACTGTGAAATGTTATTTTGCTTATCATCAATGCATTCTTTAATTTGATTAAACTGCAATTTGTTTTCTATTTACATAATCAAATAATTAGAGTGAAATTTGCATATTTTTATCAATGGAAGATTCGAAAATTTAAAAAAAAAACCTTGTCTTTTGATACAGTTGTTAGTTTTACTTAGATCCGTCTGTGTTTACAAAAATATTCGGGAAATTGGAAGAATAATATAAATTAATATTTCAAACTGAGTTTATTAAGCACAGGTCGATGATACTTAAAGTATGAAATATAATGAAATTGGTGGACATTGTAAACATTTATAAAGATACGATCTTTGTTGTGTTTATTTTACGCATCATCTCATGAAACGAATTGCGTACGTCATGTTAATTCAAGCCCACTACTAGTGAATTGTCGATGTAGAAGATATCATATTTACTAATTTCATTTATTTGTATACTAACAGATGGCGTTGATGAACCCAAGCCATACATTAGCCAATTGCCGATATAGTAGCTCTCATACCCACCAACTTCCACCACTTATAGCCCCTATTACAAACGAAAACTTAAGTTTCAACGTTTGTGTCTTTGTATGTTTGTATTTATGTTCCAGCTGTTATCTGTTCGCTTCTCATTATTTTGCCTAAAAAAAATGAAAACTGAATTATTTCATTAACCTGCTATTCTAATTTGTATGTTAGATAATGACACAAAAGGTAATAAATAATTTAAGAATTAATTACCTACTTCTTGAACAATTTATTATTTTAATAATTATTTTTTCTTAAATGCGTATGTACATTCTAACCAGGAAAAAATGATACAACTATGATCAAAAGATCACATTTTTTATTTAGTATTAATTGACAATAAAATTTTATAATTGAAACTGTAATTAAATGTAATTGTAAAACTGTTCATTTGTGGTTATTACTAGTTTTTGTAAGATTTTAATTGCAATTATTTTATAAGCCATACATAAAAGAGAAAAATGTATATACGTATAAATTTTGAGATAATTCAAAGAATAACGAAAAATAGATGAGAAAAGATGCTCTTGTTTTCGAAATTACCCTAACGACACCAACAATTCTAAGTGCATTTATAAAGTTACAATATTAAAGATATGAGTCTAAACTTATATGACTTTCATGCTAAGAAAGATTCGAACTACCGGCAAAATTAAGAACTATTTAGAATTTGTCAACATTTAAACACCATAGACATCAAACTTACAATAGATGGAGTGTTTCATAATAGTGTATAGTCTATAATATATTACACTAGTTAATTCCATTTTTGTAGCCTATGGAAAATTTGAGTGGTTTATATTTTTGCTACCATGATGCTGAAATCTTAGTGTGAATCTCCAATAATAATTGAATAATATTTGAATTCTATGAATGAATTATATTGAAACAGGAACAGGATAAAGGCTATTTCTTTGCTTTAAAGTAATTTTATAATTTAGTATTTTTGAAAAAAATAAAATAATGAGTATTTAAAAAAATCTTTATATTATGAAGGTTAAATTTGATCTTTATCAAACACATTTTTTTCTATTGTTTGCGTGCAAATTAATATAAATATTTTTAACATAATATATATAAATCTATATATATATCTATATATATATCTATATATATATATCTATATATATATATATATATATATATATATATATATATATATATATATATATATATATATATATATATATATATATATATATATATATATATATATATATATATATATATATATATATATATATATATATATATATATATATATATATATATATATATATGTATATATATATATATATATATATATATATATATATATATATATATATATATATATATATATATATATATATATATATATATATATATATATATATATATATATATATATATATATATATATATATATATATATATATATATATATATATATATATATATATATGTGAGTGTGTGTGTGTGTGTGTTTTTTTTAAACAAATTTTAATGTAAAAATTAGATAAAGTTAAAAGTTTCCATTATGTAAAATAAAAATTTGTTTTTCAAAAACCTAATTGTTTGATTCCAAGGTGTATCTAAAAATAAAAATAGTGTAAAAGTAAGATACACTTTAATTTTTTATTCGTCAATTTCATAAAAAATTTTAATTAAAAATATAAATTTTCCATAGTAGACTAAAGGCGCCAAAAAAAAATGGTTAATATTCACTATATGATAAAAAAAAAGGAAGATCACCTTGTACTAATAATAAGTAATACGACTAATAAACTCTTTCAATTTTATTGATGAATACAAAAATTTTAATAAAGCAGCGCTTAATATTTGTATCCATTCAAATTTTTTTGTTTCATACTCAATGTAAGGAAAATTTTTACAATGATTATTTATATAAAATAAAAATCATTTTTATGATCAGAGATGTTTTATAAAGACACATAGATTATATGGCAGGATTTGGAGGTACTTGCGTGTGCAAAAATTGAGTACCGCATTCGATCAATAGTTGTATAAGAATAGCTCAATTATTAAGAGGTTTATTTATTTATTAATTAATTTTTTTTTTTTTGGATAAAGACCTCTATAATAAACACATAATATTTTCGAGCACAAATTACTCAAAAATATACTTACACTACAGTTTAATGAAATGTGGTTAAACATTTTGACATAAATACGGAGGGCATTTCAGTCTACTCAGATAAATATTTTTTGAGTTATTAAATTTGCAAAGGTATTTGTTAATTTTCTGCCAAATGTCACTACGTGTTGCAAATCCAGAAAAAAATTTCTATTTTTGGTTTTCTATTTCTTGGATATATATATTTTTTGTTTGTTAATTTTTATTTTAAAGTATATAGATTGAGTACATAAAATTTAAAGTAAATAGGCTTTTTGACAAGTTTTTGGAAATCATTATAAATTATTCTTTATTGCATAATAAGCATATTATATTGATATTTCCCGGAAATGTACAGTATTATTCAAGGAAAATCAATGTTAAAGTCTAAATTTTCTAAACAGTGCGAAAAACGGTGTTTCTGTAATGACGTTTGTCACGTGGTACGTTTGACGTGGCACGCTAGTAAACCAGTTCATATAAATAAAATAAAATAGTACAGCATCTGCCATGATAACCTTGTTTAATATACCATTTGTAATACATTCTATGGTTTACTAGATAGTGACGTCACCAGAGCTGTCACCAATCACAGGGCGTTTCAGTTTGAGATAAAATTTCAAAAATTATTACATTTTAAATAAAGTGAAATAGGTTTTTTTAGACTTATATCTTATAGGATGGCCAAATTTTGTCTTATGTTTTATTGTCAAATAGCCTGTATAATATGCAACTAAATTACTTTTAATTTTTTTTATTCAAGGTTTAAAACAGTAGCCACAGATATAAATTGTAGTGCTTCAATTTTCACATACAAGTATCTCTAAATCCTGATCTAATATAAATAATTATAATGTTTTAAATGTGGTGAAAGATTAAAATAAATTAATAAACAGGTAAATCAAGATATGTGAATATGAGCTTTAGTAGAAAGATCAATAAGATATTTTGATAAATGTAACTATTATATTCATTTCAAAATAATTTCAAGAAACAAATTTAAGCTTTATAATATTAGAAGCATATTATGTAATATCATATATCAGAAACAAACAATTTTTAAGTATTACACAATATAATAAATTATTTCGATTGTCGGGGGTTTCAAATATTAACTTTCCATCAAATACATATATTATCATACCTTTCTTTCTAATCATTGGGTGTAGTAGAAAAATAAGATTAATAAGATAAAATAATTACTAACAATAAGTGATGACTAATTATTTTTTTATTTGAACTTTTGCTTTTACATCTTAAACGATGGATTATGGATTCCTGGAATATAATTGAAACGTTTTGTTTATTTACCATTTTTTTTTAAGTTATACTTCTTTTGGCGCGTTTGGATGAGAGTGAATTTATGAACTGCACGCACACGATCCCATAAAAAAGACATGATGAAGTTGGCTACAGAATAGGATTAATAATATATATTTCTTTAAATGACTAAGTTAACTTATAGGTATGGAAACTGAATATACAATACTTACTGTATATACTGTACATACTATAAGTATGGTACATAGTATATTCAGACTGAACGCAAGGTATCTAACAAAACGTGTTGTTATTTTTAAATATAATAAGCCAGTTGATGTGAAATATATTATATTATTAATAATCAATATATTATTAATAATCCATTCTGAATAATTATATATATATATTTATTATAAAAACTTATAAGTTGTAAAAACTGTGTAAAAACTTCAAATATTAAAGGTTAATTTTGTAAATAATATATTTAGAAACATTACTAGAGGGTTAATTATTTATTAATAATTATTTAATTATTTTGTTTGTCAAATCTAATTCTTTATATTATATATTATAAATTATCTTAATAAATTTTCTGGAATTCAATTGAAAATAACATCTAGCATTGTATTACAAATACTGGTAAGTATTTTAATACATGTAATTTTGACAAAATATTGATTAAAAAGAAATGATCATTAAGATTTTGTTAAAAAAAATTTTTTTTTTCAAACGTTAAAGAAGTATAACTTCTAACGTGTGTACACACACACTTTTTTTTTCTCGAACACGAAGTATAAATTACATGCTTTGAGTACTAATTAGTTGATTTTATGAATCTCCTACATACTAATTTTGTTTAAGCGTATAAATTTTAGAGTAAATTTTGTATATCCGTGTGTATTAAAAATTTATTTAAGAAAAAAAGATTAATCTTCTATTTAAAAAAAAAAAAATTATAAATAATAATTTTATCACACAAATATTGTAATTTAAGTGAGAGGATTGTTTTCTGTTTTATTGATAAGACATTTGACCTTTGATTATATTTTGTCTAAATCAACATAGTTTTTTATTTACCATTTATTTGAACCATTTCGACATTTTAATTTTAACGTCATATAATATGGTAAACGTTTTTTAATAATTTTTTCAAATTATGTGGTAAAACTTTTGAATTAGTACCTAATAAAATAAGTTTGAAGTTTTAGGGGGTTTATCAACAGCTGTTGGAAGCATACAATTTTATAGCACAAATAACTCAAAAAAAAAATGCATATTCAAATGTTATGAAATTTGGTATGCACAATATTGTCATGAAAACCTAGTGCTTGACGAAGAGTTTTACCCGAAAAGAAATGTCTAAGGACAAAATCAAAATTGAATTTTATATTTACAAATGTTTTTTAACAAAAACTCTTCGACAAGCAGTAGGGTTTCATGTCAATGTTGTCAATACCAAGTATTTTTTGAGCTATTTGTACTGGAAAATGGTGAATAACCAATCATGAAACATTAAAAGTTATTTAAAACTTAATTTTAAGTTTTCACTAACGAAATTGGTGGATATAGAACCATTATTTTCTAGAAGAAGTGTATCCGTTAAGAATTTTGTTTATTTTAATAATATTAATACATAAAATGAATTCGCTCATGAATAAACTTAAATATATGCTGCATAAACAAAAAATTGACACTGTTGTTTATGTTCATTTGGAATTTTCGTTGTTCCTTTTTCACCTAAATGTTTATTAATTTAAAATAAAGCTCAAAAAATTTATCACATTTAACTGGCCCCACCACCCCTTAATAATGACTATTTATAAATTTACTTAAGGATCCTACAATTTTCTGCAAGTAAGTTTTAGTTCCCTTGAAGCATGTTCTTTGCAGTGGAAAGTTTTGTAAGATAACTATTTATTTCAAAAAGGTAGGGATAATTAATTCATGTATTAAATATTTCTTGTCATAAAATATGCAATAATAAAAAATAATCATTATTAAATATCCAAATGATAATGTCAGAAATTTTATTTATTTCACTGGTAAAGATAAACGTTGATAAAGTGTATAATAAAGTTTATAAACAATAATTATTGTTTTCCTTCCAATAAATTACCAGTAAGAATTTTAAAAGTTTTCAATTGTAACCCGTTCTCACGGAACAGCCGTACATATTACAAAAAAAAAAATTATATTGAATGCAAGTTTAAATAATTCAACAATATATGCAACTGACAATACATAAAAGTAGATAAACTATTCATAGATAAACACTTTTAAGAATGAGATTCATAGATTGAAAATCAAAAAACCCAACTGCGTATATATAAAATAAATTTTTAATAATACTTTAAAGAAATATTCATGTTGGCCAACTGTGTAAAAATAAATTTAGTATCTAATGCTGTAAGACTTTAATATAAAAATTAAAATTCAGTTTGATGATATGTTAATAGATGTCTATAATAGGTAGAATTTTTAGTCAAGTTATACACCACGATTAACAAATTTTTTTAAACTTTATTAAAACTGTTCAGCAAATAAGCATTAGTTTACATACATAAACTTTGAAAATAAAAATAGTAATAGAAAATAAATAATTTAAAACTTATAACTGAATTTGATGAATTTGTTACACCTAGTGACATCTGGCAAAAAAAAATTTAATATACAAATAAAGTTTTTTTTTTTTTTTTAAATTTCTGGCTTCAGCTACTTTCAGCTATATAGCCAGTCAATTAAAATTTGAAATATATACAAATATTTTTGCAAATTTTGTCCATGAATTAAAACGGTGGACATGCAGAAACGTTTATTATACAAAAATATTTCTAAATAAACAATTAAGCTTTGATTTTTACTTTAAAAATTTTGGATGTTGAAGTTGACCAGCGAATCGAATAAGTAATGGATAGTTAATATTAAAAAATCGAATAATATTTTAAATAAATATTTATTGTTTAACAACTATTTTACAATTTTTGTATTACAACTATAAATAAATAATTTAATTTTCTACAATAAATACTACGAAAATAAATTTCATTTTTAATAATATCTACTTTACTTAATTTAATAAATAATTATTATGAACAATTCAAATACCATAACCCCCACTCTTTCTTTTTTTTACTGTAATCATTTTTGTTAAACATAATATTTTGAATGAGCACATTTATTTTTTTTCAAAATATTATATTTCAAATGAAACACTTAAAACAACATTTAACACGATACTAGGAATCTTGTTGAGTGATAACTTGGTAAGCATTTAAAAACATTTTGTCAGTGGATTCTTTAATGCAGTTTTGATTGGATTCTATGTTTTGCATTATGTACATGCGTTAAGGACTCACTTTAAGATTCTATAAAATACAGAATGAGACATCTGCATTTGAATATTTGTGTTAATAAAAGATATCTCTTCAATCATGTTTTGATATATTTTTTATTTAAATTAAAGAGGATTTTAGAGAGTGAACTTCCTATAAATTACATTGTATCGGCAAGAGTTTTCAAAAGAAATTATTTTCAAATGCTAATTGATATTGCACATGTAGTAAACAAAAAAATAGTGAATAGTAGAGACATCTTTCAGACAAATTCGGGCATATAATATAACAAATTAAATATAAATATAAATTATTTTCGCGCACAAATACAATATAAACGTCAAAACATATGTTTCGTCAATAGATTTCCCGAAAAATTATTTCTAAAATAAAAATTTTATTTCCCTTTAAGTCAGCTTATCTCTATTATTTTTTAAAGATGAAAATGAATGTATAACTAAAATGAGACTGTTAAATAAAGGAGGCTGATATCACTGTTTATATAGAGATACATATATATAAATTATCTTCTTACTTAAGCGGTCTCATTTCGGATTAAAAGAGTATTAGCACCTCCAGTTAAACTTTTGACAAAAATGTAAAATATTAAAACATTTAGAATGTGGAAGGAACATTATTTAAATCTCAGATACTGTAAGGATCATACTTAAAAACTATGAAAATTATTCCAAAATCCGATTTTTACGGGTTGATGTAATTACTTATATATTTACGTCGTTATGCAGATACTCATTTTCCTTAATATAGAAAATTTACAGAACCTAATGTGAATTTTTGATCTAATACAGGAAAATTATATATTCTAATATAATACAGATCAAAGAGAGATCTTTTCTGCTCTTCTGCAAGGATCTGAATTCATACCGAACAATATGACATTGATTATATCCATAAATATCGTCGCTTTATTTACTCTGAAATATTTTTCCTTACCATAAAAAAAATTTCAGTAATTATCAAAACACCCTGACGTTAAACTTAAGAACCCCTTCTAAATTGTACTTTGGATTGATAGATCTGTAATAAGCACACTCTTTAATGTAGTATCTTTCTATTTTCGTGGAAACTTCGTACACACGATATTGATATGAAAACTTACGGTTTGCCAAAGAGTTTTTCTCGAAAAAACATTTCTAAATATAAGAATAAATTTTGATTTATACCTTAGAAATATTATTCCGGAAATATATTACCTAAAGGAGTGTACTTATTACAGAGGTAACAATCCTCCATCGTAAGCTTATTTCCCGTTTAATAAGCGACGCATATTTCAAGGATAAATTCTAGAAAAAATACGTTTAAAATTGAATCTTTGGCATTTTTGCTTCAAATTTTAAACACTCGATTCTTTTAAGAACGACTTAAAATTATTCACTGGATGATTATTATGTCACTGTGTCATTGCTCGTCCTGTATAACCAACACTATCGTGTCGTGTATGTTCGCGTACAAGTTGATCGATTGATTTTGTTGGTGCATTTGTGAGTAATGCAACGTGTAATCGTGATGCTAACCAACACATAATAGCCGCTGATAAAAATAGTAAACAACCTAAAACACCTGATATTGCTAGGAATGTACTACACGAATTTTCTGCGACTGGTGTTCGATGGTATAAATCTGAAATACAAAAAATATTTGATGATCACTTTAAACTCTTTCACGTGCCACTTGTAAAATTTTAAAATATTTATATCTTAAAAAATTTAAATATGTACGTAAATAATTTATTTTATACATTCCAAAATAAATAAAAATTTGCATAAAATACAATAGCTAAAATAGTAGAGATGAGACAAAAAAAATCGATTTTTTTAAATGTTAAATAATCGATAATCTTAAAATTAATTTCTTTATAAATGATTTTATATAGTCTGTTTGTTTTTAAAAGTTTCGATTTTTCTCATAAAAATTATCATTAAAAAGACATCAACAAAATGTGAGTTTTCATTATTTAATATCTTCTCATTATTTCTTTTTTGTCTATTTGTCCATTATCTAACCGTCTCTTTGTCCGTCATCAATATAACACAATAATTAAAAAAAAAAAAAAAAATTGAGAATCTTTTCTCTAAGCTTGTCAGTGAGTAAAATCGTTAACTATAAGAGAAAGTAGGAAAATTGAAATAAAAAGTTTGTTAAAAATCGCCACAATTTGAGCACAAAATCTAACCTAATTAACACTGTATACTTTATTATATAATGCATTCATCATTGTATAGATTTAACGTCTTTTGTAGTTTTTTTAATAATGTTAATAATCTTGTCCTGTAATTAAGTTCAAAAAAAAAAAAAAATAAAATGAAAAATATCGATTTTTATACCGAAGTAGGTTAATGATATTTAAAAATGCATGATTAAAAATGGATTATTTTTAAAACAGTTTTTTATCACATTCCTATTAAACAATTATATAATGCATTCAGTCTATAGCTTACGTTATTGTCTGATTAAGGGGTCACGCAATAACTTTAATAATAAAGGTTAAATAAAGAAATTCTAATGAAGATGTCTAGCAACCAAACAATAAGAAAACTACATTTCAATGATCCGCTTAAATTTATGCTTTCAGACCATAGATTTTTTCAATTGTATATCATATAATTTCACATAGCTCATTGGAATGTGACTCTCTCCTCGCCACTCTTCGAGGTTTGCCAAATAAGACAACTTTCCCGGAATCAGGCTATTTTTATACACTTGCGCTACTTAAAAAACGCCTAAATATAATTGGTTATTTTTGGTTGAAAAATTAATATACTTTGAGAATTGAATTAAGTCCTTTTTCTCCACAAATGGGAACAATTGGTCTACCAACCATGGTCAATTTACTTCAAGGCCATATAAACGCATATGAACATCCATAATTAAACACGTACACGGCAACGAATCTAAGGAACTACCAGCGAGGGGAGGGGGCCAGTGGTAGCAGACTGTTCTGGGAGCCAGCAAGTAGGGTGCTCCAGTGACCGGACCAATAAATTATATGACACGTGTCTTGTAATTTGTACACGGGGGAAACAAAAAGTGTATATCCGTCCCTGTATGTACTTATATCTTAGTAATATCTTCACGTAAAAAGATGTAAAATGGTGAGATTATGAAAAATTAATAACATAATAAAAACTTACCACCAGGCATTAGAACAGTATACTCCAAATTTTCTTTAATTTTTGTAAATTGCGTATCATTTATGTTATGTGCATCGTGATGTAATAAAGATTTCGCTGATTTATCTTGAACTTTCGGTAACTCTCTTCTTTTACGTCCATGGCCAGATGGTTCAAATAAATCCAAACAAAAATCTGGCTGGCAATCTGTTGCATCCATACACGCTTTAATTTGTGAATGGATCCAAAGTGTAGACCGTTCTTTCATTGTACTCAGTAAAAATGCTTCAAAATCTAAAAACACTTCGTTATGTCGATCACGATAGCGAGCTGGTTGATGAGGAATAATTGATGCAAAATCTCGATTTCGACATCTACAAACGAACAACAAGTTTTTGTAAAATGTAGTTTTTTTTCGCAGTCAAAATTTAAATTTTACCCTTCTTTTACTAACGCAACACTGCCAAGCATATGTGGATCGTCTGGATCAGGACTCACGGTAACTTCCATTAATTTAACATACTTCCAAGCTGATTCTGGATTTATACGCGCTCGTAATTGTAGTTTGGTACCAATTGGAACAGCTTGATCTACAGGTAATTCGCCAGCCATTGCATTGGTTGAATTTGAAAGACGCGCTGCAGGTGCTTCTTTGTATAAGGCCACTTCATACTCTAACCGACCTGGTGTTTCTTCTACGACCCCCGATACTCTGGCACCATGTGGGCTAGGCATGTTTTACAAAAATTATTTGATAATTGAACTGTCAATTGGTCATCAAATTAGACAGAGCGAGCGATTCAAACTGGGGCAGATAAAAAAATCCTATGTTCGGGAAATGAGTTTAAAATTCTTTGATGAGATGTAGGAAGCTTTAAAATTACACTTAATTTGAAATTAAATCACTCTGTATTTGAGAACAAACATTCAAATTAAAAAAAAAATACATACAAACTGCCAGCGAATCCAGCGGCTTTATTTTCAATAACCGTTGGTTCAGGTGGCTTACACATAATAATTAATTCTTGATCGGATTGCATTACAACACCTGGAAATTGTGGAAACCATACTCGAACATGAACGAAACCCTATTTAAATAGTATTTTACGTTAATACAAAATGAAATAAAATATAAAATTATTTATATAATTAGGCAACTTTAAATGCTTTAATGTAAATTAAAATGCTTGAAATTATAAAAATTCTGTATCTCAAATCTTGTTAATTTTGTTAATATAAGCGTGTTAAGCGTTAATGTGATAACTCAGTTAAAGCGTGATCAGTAGACTAACGAAAACGATTCAACTTTAATAAAGTAAAAAAAAGTATTCGAAAATTAGTTCTTACATTTCGTTTTAAAACACCACATCGTGAAAAATCTGTTATCCGTAAATTATACGTTAAGCCAGTACTATCTTGTGGATCTGGCCGTATTTGACATTGTAAATCGGTTTCAGGATCAACACCTCGATCATCCGCAAACAATGGATTACCACGAAATCCTTCAGGTTTTTTTAAACGTGCTATTATTGAATCTCGACCCGTTGGTGCTGTTATTGTATTTGTATTTACCGGATTCGTTGCAAATGTACATTGTATATCTGTAACATCGTAATCTTGTCCATGTACCTAGAAAAAAATTAAATATGTTAATTAATGATTTTAATTAATTTTTAATAAGTTACAAAAAAAACACAACACCGTACTGTTCTAGAGATATTAAAATTAAAATTATTAACTATTATCTCCACCATGTATTTTTTCTGCCATTATAACATAACTGGCTTTTATCGGCGGCTTCGCTCGCATTGAAGCCATTAAATAAGTATCAGATATCATTACAATAGAAATGAATCAATAAAATATCTATGTAACAAAAAAAAATAATCTGGACTATTGAAAAAAATAACAATAAATATAAAAAAATTCCAAACAGCTGAAACTATAGTCAATTGATTTGGATATTGACGTGTCCATCGATAATACAGTGCAACGGTATTACAGTACGCGTGGTTCGAAATGCATTACTGGAATGCTAGATAGCGTTAAAGTAGCTAGATTTTGATATTTTTGACAAACAAGTTTTGTTTCTTTCGTAAAAAATAAATTTTTTTAATAAAAAGTATCCTATGTTACTTCTAATATCTCCATGAATATGTGTACAAAATTTCATGATGATCGGTTAAGTAGTTTTCTTGTCAAACCGCAACAAACAAACTTCACATTTATAATAGCAGGAGTATAGGCAAAATATATAACATAACATTTATGTTTTTGTCTATAAAAAGTAACTTAATGCAAAATAATACATTACATGATAAATGAATGCTGGAACAGCCTTAATATTGTATGTGGTATAAGTAGTATAAAAACGTGTTCTAATTTTTTTAAAGATAACAAAAATTGCATCCTACTTTTTCCTCTTGTTTAAAAATCTACAGTTATATCAATAAAGTTAATCGTACATATAGAATTTGAGAACATTTCTTTATTACTATTAACTATAGGCATGCATGTAAGTGTTCATTGAAAATATTCAATAATCTGGTTCGTTACGGATTATTAAACATATTTATATCTTATTTGAATAAATTATATTTTTTACAATAAAAATTTTGTGGTTAATAAATTTCTATTATTATATTTTGATACTATAAAAACGCATTTTTTTGTTGTCAATTTGACCGTAGAATTAAGTCAAAAATCATATTGAACTAATTTTGTAAATTTTTTTTCATTTTATTAAATAAATTTTAGTATTTAGGTTTTTGTATAGTCAAATTCAATAAAAATTTACCAGGAATGATGAATCTTTCTTATTTATTAAAAATTACAAAATATAAGATATTTTTTTATAGTAAAACATGGAAGGTTCAGGTTTGTGGGTGTTTTTTTTTCAGAGAGCAGAATGGGACATCTATTAAAAAGACAATATCTAATGTACTATATGGTAATAAACATTTTATTTTTTCAATTTTGGCGCCTCAAATTAATTAATTATCACAAAATTTTGCGCACAAATAACTCAAAAAATAATAATCCAAAAGTTGTGTTACGGAGGATGTTTTTCCTCAAAAAATTTCTATTGTATATTCTTATTGTACATTCAGAAATAATTTGTACGAAAAAACTTTACGACATCTCCACCGTTTTGATATCAAGATTGTGTACGACAAATTTCATTATACTTGGATTATTATTTTTGACTTATTTGTGCACGAAAATTTAAAGAAGTACAATGTATATTACATTTAAGTGCATAAGAATTTGTCTTTTTTGTAGATGTCTCTCTCTACGTATTATACAGTCTTAAAGTGGTTTAAACTGTGAATAAAAATAAAATTTAGTTTTGTAATATGTACAGAGATGTCTATATGTGTCTATTAATCTGAAATTTTAACACCTAGAGACATCTGGTGGAAAATCTCTTAGCAATTTTCAAGCACAAATAACTGAAAAAATTATTATCCAAATGTTATGAAATGTGGTATGTATAATGTAGACATGAAAACTCAGCGTATGTCAAAGTTTTTCTTTGCAAAACAACGTTACTAAATATAAAACTGAATTTTGATTTTTACTTTAAAAACGGTTTTTTCAAGGAAAATTCTTAGACACGCCCTCTGTAAATTTCATAAAATTTGGATATTGTATTTGTTGAGATTTTTGTATAAAACAATAGTTTTTGATGCTGTAAATCGTCTTTAGTAATATTAAAAAAAATCATCATTTTCAAAAACGCAAATGTTATCACTTAAATTAAATCTGACTCTGATAAATCACATCCTGTTTTTAATTAAACCTGTTAATATGGTTATGGGAAAAATGATTCCATCTATATTTCTACTTCTATTGGAAAAAGGTTATAAAAACTATGTTTGAATTAGTAAATTTAACAGAATGTAAATAAATTAAAAACATATGCAGAGAAACAATATATTTGATAATTATATTTTTAGAAAATTAATTATTTTATTAATTTATAATAAATTTATTAATTCCGTATGTGCAAATAACATCAATTCTTAATTAAATAATTAAAAAAAAAAAAAAATGTCTAATACTATTATATCGAATAATTTTTAATTATTATTTTTTTTTTTTTTATATATATATATTTAATTTTATTGAATAAAATCATATTGCAATATGTTTATAAATATTATTATTATTATTTTTTTATAAATAAAATCGGTTAATGTATACCCTCAGATATTTTTATTTGTTTAAAACTCGGTCAATATGGCATTTTATTCTTTAATAGTTTTTACCTACAATAAAGATTCCTTTATTTTTTTTGTTTTTGTTTTGTATTTCATAAATATAATTTATTATGTGCTAAAAGTTTCATAAAATATCCGGTGATTAATGAAAGTGGAACAGAAGTGCTGTGGTAAATAGCATAATAAGAGTTCTATACTGACGTTTAACCAATAAAAAATAGATGTATCACATTTGATTAAATTATACTTAGAGAGAGCTTTTGGACTTTTTATTGTTAATAAGTTAATAAATTATAGTGAAATCAGATTCAGTAGACCATTGATGACACCATTCCTGAATGATCAAATTCAGGTTTGTTTTATCGATTTATTTTTGAAGTTATACTTATGTAGGCGCGTTATGAAAAAATGATGAGAGTGAAATTTTAAGACGCGCATCACCGTCACACAAAATTCACAGATTGAAGGTGTTGTTATGATTTATGTTATACTTAATGTAAGAAAATATTTATTTATTGAATTTTTAAAATTTCAAACTGAGCTTTATTGACTTTGTTGACTATCCTTCCCGAGTCCTTTTATTATTTTATTTTAATTAATTATTTTCATGCAATTAAAAATTGTTTTTTAATGATGCCTAAGAAGTATAACTTCTGTCTCGCGTACATAAGTACACGCACCTAGTTTTTTTTGTTAATATAGATCATATGACAAATAAGTATATAATATAATTACTGTGCCGTATTACATACTATAAATAATAGTGAAATATTATTTATACATTAAAATAATAACCGTCAAACAACCAATCAAATTGAAGATACAAATGTTCACGTTAAACTTTTGTTTGCAAAAAATTGACTACTAGTGTTTTTTACTTAAAAAATTTTATTTTACTTAAAAAATTTTTTTTTTCTTTTTACGATAAATATTTCCATTCTACTAATATTATTCAACGAAGTTTTATGGTTTTTGACTCTCAATGTGTCACAGACACGTGAATATGGGTATTTATTGACATCAAGCTGATTGATTATTGATTAGACTGGTTGAATTTCATATTTCTTGACTTATCTATATAATCATATAAATGGGAAAATATTGGCTTGTAACATTCTAAAAATTCTCAGGTCACTACTCTATAACTACCTCAAACTAGCCCTAATTTACCTTTTCAAGTTCGCAAGTGATTCGAGAGGATATTTCGAGAACCAGAGGATTCACCAACCAGAGGATTTTTATAAAGCAGATTAATCAAACAAGCTTCATTGAATTTGAAATATCTTATATTTATAGGCAACTATCATTACATATTCGTATTAAGATCTGCATAAAAGAAACCACAATGTTTTAACTATTAAAAATAATTAATTTTTCTAATAAAAACAAAACCCTAAACATAAAACCAAAAAGTTTAATTATCTAAAACCGTATAAATTAATACTTATGTTTTATATGCAATTAACACTTCGTTAAAGAAAATGTTTGATGTATGGCGATGCAATCAAAAAATAAAAAAATTAATGGATAACCGTTCACACTTTTTTCTTAATCATTTTAATGCAGAAAAACTAGTCATATTATTTTTTTAGTGGTTATTAAACATTGGTTTTATTTTGTTAATAATAATTTATTATTATATTATTATTACAGCAATTGTTTGTATTTATTTACAAAAAAAGAATAAAATAAAACCATTATTTTTGTAAATTAAAATAAACAGTTAGATTAATACAACAATTTAACATGTAGGTTAGGTTATCATTACCACTTTTTGCATAGGCGGTGACTAGTTAGTTAACTTCAACTGCGACTCAAATCATAAATTTAAATCTTTATTTGTGCGGTTGAAATAATTTTTAGTAGTATTTTTTTGCATAATATGTATGCTCTTAATTATGTATGCGATTTTTTCAAAATTTAGGATTCCGTACAAGAAATTGTTTACGCATAATAGAGTATGAGTAACGTCTTCTGAGGTGTATGAATCTAATCGTAATAATGAAATGCTAAAAAGTCACAAAATTCAATCAATGAGTGCCATAAAAATACATATAATTTTACCAATGACACGCGAAAATATATTTGAAGTTATACTTCTGTAGGCTCGTTATGAAAAAATGATGAGAGTGAAATTTTAAGATGCACCCTCATCACCGTCACACAAAATTCACAGGTTGAAGCTGTTGTTATGATTTATGTTACACTGAATGTAAGGCAATATATATTTATTTAATGAATTTTTCAAATTGAAATTTCAAACTGAGCTTTATTGACTGTGTTGACTATCCTTCTCCAGTCCTTTTATTATTCTATTGTTATTAATTATTTACATGCAATTAAAAATTGTTTGTTAATGATGCCAAAGAAGTATAACTTCTGACTCGCTTAAATAAGTAAACGCACCTATTATTATATTTTTAATTCTTTTCTTTTGACATTAGTGTCTGTTTAACATATATTAAAAATGATATAACATATATTAAATTTTCGTTTAATAAATTTCCCGGAAAAACGTAAGAACCCCACATACGTGGGAATATTTTGCAAACTCTCACTTGAAGTAGATAAATTCGATTATAATTTACCATCATTTCCATTAAAACCAAAATCAATAAATTTGAAATAATTTTTCAAACATCTAGTCTTCGCACTAGAATGGTAATATAAAAAATTTGATTATTTATAAGTTAGGCATTTTATTTTTTAGTGTTGTCTACTACCACTAAATATTTGTCATTTGGGTGATATACTCAACAAATTTTTGTTCTTCTCCCAAATAGAACCCACCATAATAATAATAATACAACAATAAGAGGGGAACCGTAGCTGCAACTTTTGCACCTAGACTTTTTGGAGAACTAGCGTACAAAAGCAGATGAAACTACAGGATCTTATCGAAACAGCCACGCAAAAAGCCCACAATTTCTCCGCTATAATCGTTCCCGTAATGGATGGATCCAAAATTTCTAAATATATATGTATATATTAAAACTATTAATTAGTAATTTTAATAATTTACCACTTTTTAACAATCAAAATCAATCAACTTGTCCACGTGCTTTAAATTGATCTTTTAATATAGAATAAACAGACACAATCAGCGCAAAATTAATAAAATTCCAGTTAAGTTGAAGTACTTTCAACAAATCCGTAAAAAATTTACAATAATTATTTTTATTGTTTTTTACAGTAATAAAAAAAAAAACATTTTTGTAATATTTTAAATAATTAACAAACTAATAATTAAAAATGACAATGAACTTGCACGGAAATGACATACATTTTTGTATTTTTTGTTTTTAGTAAAAAAAAAAAAAAGTTATATAATTTGTAATAATAAGATTGTAATTTATAATTTTGTAGATAATCTTCTAAGTAATTAATTCTTTAGATGTTAATGACTTTTATTGTAGAAAATTGATAAAAAACATTCAACAGTATTACATTTTATTTATATGGTCAATGTACATTACATTAAAGTTTGCCTATATTAAGCATCGCAAATTTTCTGCTTTTAAAGCAAATAAGATACGTATAGAAAGGAGAATGCAATTATTTGGAATTATTAAGAGGCAAATTAAACTTAATGTAATATCATTTAATTTTCGCGCAGAAATAACTAAAAAAATAATTATCTAAATCTTGTGAAATTAGGTATGGACAATATTGACATGAAAACAGAGCACTTGTCGAATAATTTTTCTCAAAAAAACATTTCGAAATATAAAATCAAATTTTGATTTTTATCTTAGAAATATTTTTCGGGATAAATTTTCGACAAGCTTTCCGTTTTTTTGTGCATACCAAATTTCATTCATTTTGGATAAGTGTTTTTTGAGTTATTTGTGCACGAAAATTGTGAAAACTATTGTAAAATTTTTAAAATATTATAAATTTTTTGTACTAAAATTTTTCTGCCCCCTTTAAGTGTTACCATTTCAGATGTTAGGTGTATAAAAATATGTAACGTTGTGTGAATAACTTCAGAGATAACCACAAATATGCATCTTTGGACACATTACAAAATTAAATTATTTGTATTCAAAGTTGAAACCAGTACGTATTAAATTTATTTAAATATCGATATCGCGTGAGGTAATATCATCTTTAAATAATGTGTGAAATAAATTTCGATTTTTTCCCCAATTTCCTAGTTCAAATTATTTTGTATTTTATAAATACGTATTTCGACTACAAAGTAGTCATCATCAGTATGACTTAGCTAGTTGTAATGATTCTCTGAGGAGATGTTACTCGTTGCTAATTTGGTGACGGTCACCAAAGTCGAAATACGTATTTATAAAATACAAAATAATTTGATCTAGGAAATTGGGGAAAAAATTGAAATTTTTTCGAAATATCCTAGAGTTCTCATTAATAATTATAAAAAAATATAAAAAAAAAAATTAAAAAAATGTGTGAAATGTCGGAATGTAGATTTGAAAGAAAAGACTGAAGCCTTCGACTGCATGTAATAATTTTAGAATTTACTATTTGAAATTTCAAAGTTATTATTTCCGTTATTTTTTTCTATTAGGCTTTTCTATTATTTTTATTACAATTGTTTTCTTTTTTTTTTTTTTTTATATATAATTTCTAAAACTTAAATACTTTAGTAACAATCTATTTAACAAATTTGATTACCTCTATTATGGTGACTAACAACATCCAACTAATAATTATAGAAATTTTTTGCATTTTTAAAACTTTTCTAAAATTTATATAATAATAGTTCACTATCAATGTTTTAAAAACTATTTATTTAATGCACTAATTCCACATGTATTCACTTAACACTTTCATTAACAAATTAATAATGATTAATTAATTTTTTTTCAAATTGACACTCATTTTTAAAAACATTTTTAGAAATTTCTTTTTGAAAAAAAATTTTGTCGCTTTTTAATTTCACTGTCTATTATTAAAATTCCATTTATATTTTAATATCTGAAATATAATTTTAAAATAATTTTATACTTAAAATAATCTTATTATGATTGGCTTTTTGGAAAAGAATTAAATTTGTTTAAACTACTTTTTTTTTCTAAATTTTACTTCCTCCTTGTAAAAATAAGTATTGTAATCCAGTCAAAATAGTCCGATATCGATATTTTATCGCAAATACATGTATTGAGGTCTCCTGAATCCAAAAAACTTGATTTCAGAGAGTGAGCTGTAACGCTTCTGACAATGCTTACAGCCAACATGAAGTATCTGGTAGTACGGGCTATAAATATTTAAAATATTCTTTGATCCAATATAAAATTATGTATACAAAAATTGTAAGTAATGTCCGAACGAATGGCTGATTTTGGCCTAAGCCAAATGTTTGAATGTAATAAAAAAATTCTTGAATACTGGCTAAAAAGTCATATAATTTCGTTGGAAACTCTGTAAGAGTCATTTGATTTGTCATAAGTTTTCGTCGGATAATAGAATCCTTCAATGTCAAAATCTTCGGATGGTTTTTTGAAGACGCCGAATGTGTGGCCGACGCTGAATGTTCGGCCGGATACTAATTGTAAGTAGATATACAGTGAAGGTACAAAGAAATACCAATCGGATACTAATGCCATAAATATAGATTATCAGCGGATGTTTACATGAATGTATTTCATATTGCCTATGTTTCTTAAAAAATTACACAGATTACGAGTTGATCCTGTGGGTTATATTATTATTATAGTTTTGGCTTTTGAAATACAAGTTTGATAAAAACCATTTTTTATAAACAAATAATAAACCACAAATTTTTATCCAACAACTCAATATGTATTCGATAATAGAAAGACGATTTCGGTTAATAGTAGATATTTTTCTAAGTAACACCTTTAACTTACCAACAAAGTATTTATAAATGCGGAGATAGCTCGAAATACATGCGATATCTTTCGGGTTTTGTGTGGATTTTTGGTTGCTGGATCAGAATTTCGAGATTACCGATATCAATAATCACATATTTTCAATGTTTCCATGCATGTTAACTATTATGGTAATAAATTTTTCCCAGATATAAAATAAGTTCTGAATTTTACAATATTATTGTTTAACACAATATTATTAGATAATGTGATATAAATATTATAGTCTAGGTGCCCATAGGTGATTATATCATATCATTTATAAAAATTCATAAATATAAATAAATTTTTAAATGGCTTTATTATTGTTTTTGTAACAACTTTTTCCACTACGAAATCTCTGAAAAATAAACTCTTTTCAATTTCGAAGTCTTTAAAATTTTCGATTGCACCTACAAGCTTCAAATTGGCGAATATCAGTTTTTCATAATAAGCAGATCATTCGAAAGCAAATGCAAAAATTATTTTACCCAACATGTGATAAAACTAGGTGTCTGTTATTCGACAACTTGAAAACTGCCATTTTCAGGATCTCGGACAACGTACAATCGTACAACTTTAATGGAAGTTCTACCCAAAAACAAATATGCATCCATTTAAAGCTTGTGGCCGCAACCTAAAACTTTAGGCTTCGTAAAAGAAAATGTCCCACTTTTCCGGATTTTCATTGAGAGCAAAGTTGTTGCATTGGGCCGTGCGCCCTCGATTTATTTTGGTAAAACAAGCAAAAATAAGACGAAAATAAAGAATACCAATTTTCGAGTTATCGACACTTTTTATCAGAAAATATCGTGTTTATGTCACATAAATACCACGATTTAAAACATGTCACAAGATTTAATTATTATTTTTTGTTAAATGACTGTAATTTAAACACAATTCAAACACAAATAACCAAAATTTAATTTGTTTAAAAGAAATACTTGTATATTTAATACAACTATTAAAAATACATGTACGCCCTTTTCGAATGTCATTTATAAGCCATGGATTTGTGGGATGTATTTTGCACGGGTCGGGTTGGTTTTTGGCTCCTACATTCAACCTGTGATTAAACTACCTATGAATTTGTGGGGTGTAGTTTGCACGGGTCGGATTGGTTTTTGCCTCAACGATCAACCTGTGATTAAACTACCCATGAATGACTCGAAAAATAGGCGAAAACTCGAAAATTGGTATTCTTCATTTTCGTCTTATTTTGTCAAAATTCATAAAAAAAATCCAAAACGCCAAGGCTATCGTAATCGAGCCAGATCAAATTTTTATATTTATATTCGGAATTTAAAAAATATAATTTAGCAATAATTAAAACATGCTATTGTCACCAGCTCTAAAGGAAATAACAAGATAATCGCTGTTTAAAAAATACATACTTCTAAAACAAATCACAATAAAATAAATTAAACAATTTCTAAAAATTAAATAATAATACACGCACAAAACTCTTGCCAATAAACGTTTTTTAATAAAATTATGCAAATGTGTCTGGTAATAATTGAACCTTGATCTTAGATTTAACAAAACAAAACTACCGGTATTTTGAATAATAATAACTGGAAGATAAACTTGATAGCACCTAGTTTGTTTATAACTTGATGATGGTAGGTTATTGAATGAACTAACAATATGCTTATTTACGATACGATGATGAGACTCTCAGAGAGAAATGCTAGTTTTGTTGTTGATACCACGCGATGAATGCATCCACACAAACATAAGTTTGATATGCACCGTCGCACTAGAATACTTCGCTTGTTACAACAGCAACAACAAAAACAAAAAAGTACCATTAATTTTCTAAAAATTCTAGAAAATTTACTGTTACTATTAACTATAAAGAAATGTGTATAGTAGACTGGAATAATACCGTAATGATCTATTGAAAAAATTTAAATGCTTAGAACATCCGGGGAAAGCAATTAAGATACTTGTATTTGGCACAATGCAAACGAATATGTAGATTAATGCTGCCCAATCAGAGAGAGGTCAGGTAAACATTTTTTTTTTTTGGACTTCATAAAATTCAGGCGCATTGGGAATCAAACACGAGACCGTTGGCATGAAAGCACAGCGCGCTACCAATGAGCCATACCAGGTACCTTGTGGCCAAATGAGGCACTAATACCTTCACCCATTTGACTACTTAGATTGCAGGTATCGGATTTGAATCCAGGCAGTTGCAATTTGATCGTCGCTTGGATAAGAACGAATTTACCGGCCCCATCAACAAAATAATAACGATATAATTGTCATATCTTTCACTTCAGGTGATGGAGTGTTGTAAAAGAGGCTATTGAGGGAGCAAAAGGTTTAGACACAAGGGACGCGGTTGGGGTCCCAAATACTTTATATACCACTGAACCATTGATAATAAATATGCATAATTCCAAAAATACTCTAAATATTCAGTCTAAACAGTTATAAATACATATACAATAATATGTAAATACATATTAATAATATGTATAGAAAATATATGTGCTTAGTAGCTAAATTTGAACTGAAATTTTATCAAATCTAAACAGTTTACGAAAAAATGTTGCAAACAAACGTTGTTTGTTTATAAAAGTTGTTTTTTTTTTGTTGCATTTTTCTTCTGTCTTTTATGGTTTAAAAGTTGGGTTATGGGTCCATTATAACTGGGTTGCTACGTAAAAACCTATGTTAATTGCACTCGGCCATTCTAAGGTTTTAGGATGTTTTAAAATATTATTACCGTGATGATTTTACATCAACTAAAATTGGATATAGAGAGTAAGTAATACCGTTTCATACTCAACTATAAATATTTATTTAAATTGTTTTCAATAATTATGTTTAATGCCATATGTGGTTTTGAGAGTTACAGATTTATTGAATACAATTATTTAACGATTGTTATTGAACGAATGGACTGATATTGATTGATTCTAAGTATTTTCAATTGATAAATAAAATATGTATATCAATCAAAAGTACAGTGCAAATATTTACATTTAAAATTTTATACACATATGTTTCATCTTGGCTTCTATAAATAATCTATCTAATGTTTTCAGCATTAGTCGAGACATTAATCGTAGCTCGTTCAATTAAAATGCTCTTTCTAAAATCATCCAACATTAAAACAAATATATACTGTGGGTCTTCGGAAGGCAGGATTTCAAATGGATTATAAAAAATTTCATTAGAAGGTAATAGAAGCATTAGGTCGGATGATTTTATATGAATTAGACAATTGAAAAAAAAATTTTGTAATACTTGGAAGAAAGAAAAGACATGTTTAAGTTTTATAAGAAAATAATTTATAATTTTTCGTTATACTTAAAAAGTTATGTCAAATTTTTTAAAAACATTTTGATTCAGTACGGTATTAAACATTATGTACATGATGGACCAAACTAACCATTATTACGTCACACATTGATCATGTTTATTTCGGCTCATCAACACACGATATGGATATATAGTACAACAGTATACATTTTAATATATTTATATATTACTAGAGTCCCGTTACAGCGATCGAAGTTCGACCATAGTCACAATAATCAAAAGTGAATCTCATTGCCTTCAAACAAAACAGTATATATGCGTGTCTTTAAACAAAATAGTACATTAAATAAAAATGTATATATGCGTATGTATGGTAGTGTGTGTGATATACGTCAGACCTATTGTATATGTGTATGTCATAGTGTTTTTTTTTTATTGACTTAATGTATTTTTTATACATAATATAAAAAAAAAATATTAACATTCTTCAGTCATACTCCTCCGCCCGCCCAAATTTTGTAAAAAGGAGTACAACAAAGTTTTTGTTTCACTTATTATAATATGATTTATGAGGAAAACATGAAATTCACTGAAATTAATTTAACATTATAATTTGATGGTGTTCTATCAATATTATTTATTATAAATTTTTAAAATTCATTCAAAAAAGAAATAATTTTTTTTTTGGTTTCATAACATACCAATTATATCAATAGCAAGACGTTAATTTTCTACTCTATAGAAAATCATTCAAGCTTTTTCACTAGAGCAGTTTTTGTACGATTGACCCAAAATCATGATGTTAACCCAAAAAACGTATATGCATTACAATATAAAAATATAAAACCAACAATGAATATATTTATTTTAAGTATTTCTGATTATACCAAATTATTTATTATATTATTATTATTTATTTATTTATGAAAAATAATAAAAAAAAAATTTATTTTATTTAGTGAAACGTATCAGTTAAATATTCTACGTAGATAGAGATAATTTGGAGGTACTTGAGTATGCAAAACATCGAGTTCTATTATTAAATTTCCTATGTTATTGGAAAGAGAGAGGGGCTTTTTCTATGAACGATGAGGTTTGCAGAGATTTTAATGATTATTATAGATAAAATTTGACAAAAACTGGGAATTTACGATATCGACACTTCTTTTTAGAAATTATCTTGTTTATGTCACATAAATATCACAATTTAAAACATGTCACAAGATTTAATTATTATTTTTTGTTAAATGACTATCATTTAAACAGAATTCAAGTACAAATAATCGAAATTTAATTCGTTTAAAAGAAATCAACACTTGTATATTTAATACAAGTGTCGGGTTGGTTGTTGGCCCCTACGTTCAACCTGTGATTAAACTACCCATGGATGACTCGAAGAATAGACGAAAACTCGAAAATTAGCATTCATCATTTTCTTATTTTGTCTTGGTTTAACAAAATTCATTAAAAAATCGAGGCGCCACAGATATCATAATCGAGCCACGAAAACACTTTTGGACTATAGTAAATTTTTCGAAAAATATTTCGGTTTTGTGCTGTTAAAAAACCGAAATTCTATAGGGTAGTCTCGTAAAAATGTGTATTTTCTTTTCTCCCTTACAAAATGTCCTATTCAATCCTATTGAATCCTACATATTCCTATTAAAAATTTTGAATAAGAAATCATTTTTTATAGAATCCTATTGAACCTTATTCAAATTTTGAATAGGTTTTCATAGGATTCAATAAGGAATTGAATTTACTTTTCAACACCATTGATTTCCTCATCAAAACTTGAATAGGATTCTATAGGAAATGATTTCCTATAGAATCTGCAGACGTCATAGTCCATCGAAAAGTGATAAAAAAAGTTGAACCAAAAATTGGTATTACGGCAACATCTGGATTGTTAATAATTGAAGTATTCTTAACACAAATGCATTAACAGAAGGTGGTGGTCGATTTTTGCACGCTCAAGTACTGCCAGACCTTGCTCTATTAATAGGCCAGCCATTCAGTTTTATACGATAATTACAATAATTTTAATTTTTTTTTTTTTAAATATTAAGAGTATAGTATCCAAAATATTTCATAGTAATTATTACACTTCCTGGGTGGGCTCTTTGGTTAGTACAATAGAAAAAATTGGGTCATTGTGTATTCCGTTTAAAAGACGTTTTTTTTTTATTTGTTCAAACACAAAAAATGTAATTGAATTAAGTTATTATTATTATTTATCTATTATTTTAATTTTTTGTTGACTAACATCAAAAAGCAGAGTACTTTTTTAATTTGAAAATATGTGAAATAGATTTAAACATTGGGAACCTTTAAATACCTCGAAATATAAATTTTGTTCAGCTTTAAAGAAATAAATGCTTTGCTTAAAGTATTCATTCAGAGCTAAATTTTGAAGAGTGTCACGTAATTTTATATTTTATTTATAATAAACAAAAATGGGGTGCGTGTACCTATGTATGCGCATCAGACGTTATACTTCTTTGGCATCATTACAAAATAATATTTAATTGCATGCAAATAATTAATTACAATAAAATAATAAAAGGACTGGAGAAGGATAGTCAACACAGTCAATAAAGCTAAGTTTAAATTTGAAAAATTTAAATAAATAAATATGGTTTCTTACATTAAGTGTAACATAAATTATAACAACAGATTTGACCTGTTAATTTTGTGTGACGCTGATGCGCACGCCTATTAAAATTTCACTCTCATCATTTTTTCACAAGGCGCCTAAAGCATTGTAACTTCAAAAAGTTACACTGAGTTCTTCACTTCTGAATATCACCTACAAAAGATATTACTGTTGTTAAAAACACATTTTTGTATTGTTTATTTTTGAAATTGGTTAGTTGATTTTTACTAAAATGTTTTAAATAATAATTTTTTTATAATTTTCATGTATAATTCATATTGTTTACTATTTTAAATAATAGTACGTTATTTTAATAAATTTATACTTTTATATTTAAATTTTAAAAAATAATTATCTTTAATTATTGTAAAAAAATTAGTTTAAAAAATGTATGCCAATATTTTGTAAATTTACTATCCCAATCAACTATTTGTTTTTTTCAGTTAATTTTATGGAACAGGATCCCAGGACCACCAGACCTTACTTATTGTCTCAAAAATAAAATGTATGGCCCAAGATAGTGCTAATATGTACTGTCAGTGTATGTATGCTATTACAAGCCATTTACAGGGTGCTAAAGATATATAAAAACACAACTCACTTTTTGTTATAAAATTCATAATACATATAATCTAAACGGTAGATTCTTTCTATCGGCGGTAACCTTTACCAGACGCTTTAAAACTTCCCAAAAAAAACAAAAACAAAACAAATCGTACGCAGTCTTGATTTTTAATTCAATTTAAAATGAATACGTTTAAATAAACTTTGTGGAATATTATTTTATTCTGCCATCAATACAATACCAAATTTAAATAATATAAAAATCTTAATCAAGATTTTAAATTGTTATGGTTCAAATTTGAAAGCTTTAAGATAAAGAACGCATGTTATGAAAAACACTATGTTTTAAAGAGAGCACAATATATCATCTTTGACGATTGTATTAGAATTATAACTATTATGTAACTATTTTACATTGATGACTAGATTTCATACAATAAAATAAGATTGATTGTAATTAATGTATGAAAACAAATTTGTAAGAAGAAAAAATTGTGAGCATCACGGGACGCCTGGCAGATGTGAAACATCGAAATCATTTTGTAGGTTACCCTAACATGTGTAACGTAGTAAATAACACTACATATATTATAGGTATGCGAGATCAGAGTGACAAGACAGATTGCGCACAGTCGTTTGCACATTACATACGACTACGTATAGTACATATATTCCATCATATAGCATGGAAGTGCGTCGCTACGGCCTATATCTCCACGCCAACAATCAAGTTTACCCTCGCCTATAGATGTTTCACATCAAAAATATTAAATCATACTATTAGCACTGAGACTACTCGAAAAGTGAATTGTGATTTTACCTACCTTTAGCACCATGTACCTGTAAATTGGTCTTCGATACAAGATTGCAACTAAACGCACCTTCAAAGGCTAAGGCAATACATTATGTGTATGTACAGTTTGTAAAGTATTAACTAGATGCCCCCCCCAACATTCGTATCTGAGGCCATTTTCGTTTACTGAGTGAAAACAATGCTAAAAACATGGACGTAATATAGACAGACATTCCTCTTGGTCAGATTCTACAGTATGGTCATTGAACATTAATGAATTTTATTATACAAAATAGAATAAAATTCTTCAAGTGCAAGCGATCACGCCATTATAATTGAAATGGCAAACGCATAAATTATTTTCAATAAATAGCTTCATTTTTTTAAAGAAAAAAAAAAAAGAGTTTTTTTTGTGCATTCAATTGAGTATAAGAAGTGCCAACATGAATCACAGAATTTTCTACTACTAAAACTCAAATTAGATGAGTGAAAATTTGGCATCGAAAATTTGACCCAGAAGTGTTAGTTCCTTTAATTTTTTTGAGGATAAAAAAATGCAGAAAATCAAAGAAAGCTCACCATTAGGCTATCAGTATGGAGCACACCCCGATAGTTCCCGGACCAAAGTCACATATGTCATCATTATTGTATATTAGCCAATAGCAATGTTGATATATTCTGATGATGTGGATGCCGATCTATGATGTCAGCCTTTGGAAACACAGGCAATATTATTTATAAGAAAATCATCGAAACACTTGGCACACTCTATTAATTTTCTTTTTTAAAAGGTCATTTTATACCCTTTGAACAATTTATAACAATAAAAATTGGTTTCTTGAATTTTAAAGGAATTAATTCAATTTTCCATGAATCTCACCATAGTTTGGTATAAAATCATCAATTAGATTATATATTCTGGGCATAAGTTTAAAATGCCATTTTACCGGTATTAATTACTCAAAAAATATTAATAAATAGTTTTAATAAAGTTCAAACAATTCACATGAGTAAAAATAAATAAATAAATAAACATTTTTTTTTTTTAAGAATTTGAATTATTGTTTTATTGTTTCTTTATCAATGAATGTTATTAATTTAATAATAAATCAATTATAATTATTGTAATCTCGTTCAATTGAGATTGTAGACGTTATTCAATAACATGAAGTTTTATTTTAAATAAAAAAATAATTATGCTATTCTTTTATATTATAAAAAGCAGCCGTTAGTTAGCTACTACCCTGAGATTAAATTCGAATTTTGATGGAGATTTTTTTAAAGATACCTAGAAATGTTGTAAAAATGTAGGTTATTCAAATTTTTAAAGACGATTGAAACATAATACCGAAGCACCCTCCATTATGTAAAAATCTTTCAATTTTCGCGCCCAAATAATTTAAAAAAATAATTGTCCAAATGTTTTAAAATTTCGTATGCATAATATTAACATAAAAACGGAGCGTCTGTTTTCATGTAATTATTGTGCATATCAAATTTCAAAACATTTGGATAATTATTTTTTGAGTTATTTGGGCGCAAAAATAGAAAGAAGTACAATATATATTACATGTAATTTAAGTCAACAACTTGTCAGAAGCACACTACTTTATGTCAAAAACAGCTGTGGATAATCGCTCTTAAGTTATTTTTAAGTTTATTAATTATGGTAGAGGCTTTCTACAAGACTTTTTTCAAAAAAATTGTGTATAGGCAATACTCAATTGCATTTATGTAAGAAAATAGATCTATATAGGATAAAAAAAGTCAGTGACATTTTTCCTCTATCAGAATTGTCTACGATGTCATATATTATTCGCTGATTTCAAGAATAACCATATTTAAACTTTGTAGGCTTCAAAATTTTAGACTAAATATTATATATCCACATATATTTACCGACAAAATTTCATTCTTTCTATTTATATTTCAATATCATTTGTAGAAAATTTAAAACAGTTAAAATAAAACAATTTATGGAAAACGTTAATATTATAATAATAGAATAGTATTTTTCTCATATTATATTTAAAAAGTATAAAGTTTCGTATGGTATTTATCTGGTGAAGAGCGCGTGTCGATATAACGGCTCTCGATGACGACTACTCAACCTTGAATAATACACTTCCTGATACCTCTTTTCTAATTCGCTTGTGCGCTATTTACCATAACAAACAATAATATAATAAGCATAATATAATCTACTTATTGCAAGTAAAGTTCAGTTTTAAATCTTTTTAAACAAAATTATAAATTATTTTTTAATAAATAAATTTTAATGAAATAATATTATGCTGTAGATATATTATTATATATATAACATACAATTGGAGATAATATCTTTATACAGATACTTTTTGTAATTGAAAATTGGAGCAACATTTAAATTTTAAGTTAGTAGTCCATATACCATTCAAACTGTAAACCAATGAGTTTTCTTTATTTAATTTTAAAGAAAGGATCTCAGTATTTTATTAAGAGAGATCATCAACAGCTGTTAGAAGCACGGTCTTTTATGTCTTTCAATTTTCGTGCACAAATAACTCAAAAAATACTTATACAAATATTATGAAATTTGGTATGCATAATATTGGTATGAAAACTGAGGGTTTGTCAAAGATTTGTTCTCAAAAAAATCATAATGAGATTGACGAAGTGTTTCGTCACCTATATACCTGTGCTTTTCTATCTGTCAGAATTTCCCGTTGAAATTGCCTTACATATTGTTTTATTGTATGATTATTATTATAAATTTTTATACAAGTAAATTTTATAAAAAACAAAAAAATTATAATATTACGTGAAAGGTAAAATAATTAACAATTAAAATTTTAAGTGAAAAAAAAAAATCATTTATAATAGCATTATGTTTTGATTTCCTACTTATGGTAAAGTACGGAATTTGAAACATTATTCTGATGCATATCCGTGCACAATGATAAACATAACCACAAATTTTATTTTTAATATGAAATTATTGCTATTAAAAAGATTTGTTAACAATTCAGAAGTAAAATTTTGTATAAATTTTTCCTATATACAAAGGTAGAATATTAACCATGTATTAAAGCAATGTGTAAGAAAATGTCAACGGAAATTCTGACAGACAGAAAAGAGAAAGTATGCATGCTGACGCAGTTACTTCGCTAATATGTGCTTCTTGTTTGATATCCAGATGAACAATCGAATATCGAACAAAAACTAAAAAATCATTAAAGCTAACATAACCTAGGAAACTTCAAAACTACGTTAAAAATTACCGAATTTTTTTATAGCGGGCTACATCATTTTCTAATATCAAATGTTGCATCAATAACTATAAATGAAATTTCATGAAAATAAGTATGATTGAAACGCATATTAAACATATTAATCATACATGTATTCTCTATGTAAATTATATACAAATTAACCGTGTCGTGTGGCACACGTAACACGGTTGACAATATTAGTTAAGATTATCTTATTATCTTTAATCTATTAACATATCTGAATTAAAGCCGTTAACAAAATTTACGTAGAATCTTACGTTCGAAGCAGTTTAGCAACCTTTCACTGGTAGGAGACAGAGTGCACATCTCACAGGCTTACGTAACCATAAAAGATTCATTCAAAAGGATAAAAGGATTTAGGGATAAGTCGTAAATTTAATTATAAATAATAGACATATATAAGTTTTTTTTTAAGGCATGGAAATTAATAATGTATTTAACTTATATATACAAACATAAATACAAACATTACGTTCTACTATCTTTTTTAATTGTAAAAAAACCAACACCACTTGCACCTTGATGTTGGCCACTAAATAAGACTATTAAAAATCCTCTAGATGTTGTATGTGTCCATATATTGGATATCCATTCATCCAGTGAACTGAAATTTAAACAATTTTTCGTTAGATCCAAATGTTTTAATCAACTCACTTCAATGGTACAAAATTCTTGTACGTAAATCATATTCGAACATGACTGATTTAAAAAATATAAGTTGATGTGAACTCGTCTGTCCACAGAAATTAATAATGTCCCGTAACAATTATTTTTAAGGAAATTTCTTCTCTCGAAGGGTTTAAAACATTCTTTTATATGACTATTATTTCGGATGATACAACAGGCTTAAAGTGTATCCAGTATCGCAATACACCACTTTTTTTTTCTGGGTCTAAAATCCGAAGAACGTAGATATTGATCGATTGGAGACCATGGTATATATAGCTTCATTAGAAGTTAATAACTTGATTCTAGATGATCCAAAAAGTTCGTAGGAAAAGCCATAAAAGCACATCAAGAGAAATAGATCACCTTGTATTGAATGCTACAATTTTTCTCACTTTTTAAGCTTAACGACAGCGTGATGACAAAAATTTTTAAGTACTTAATTCAAAACCCAGTTAGTACAAGCTTCTGAATGGGATGAGATTGATTTTGATGTGTTACTAATCTATTAAAGCTTGAATTAGCATTCAATTTAAATTTTAATTTGGGATTTAAATCTGTTTCAGGATAAACACAAACTTCCAGAACACAGACTGATTCTTAAGATTTGTATGACAGAATGAGACATCTATAATAAAGACAAATGTTTTTTTTAATAAAATCAATTAAAATGGTAAAAAAGTATAGACTTCTCTGATTAAAATTTCAATTTTGGTTTACGCGAAAAAACATTTTTAAATATAAAATCAAATATTGTATTTTATTTCGTCAAATCTCATTGCAATTGGATAATTATTTTATTACTTATTTGTTCGCGAAAATAGTGTATTTATTATACATGTCTCAATCTACCATACAAACCTCTTAGAGAAATTTTTAGATTTACTTACCAAAAAGTATTCGAAGCATTCTCATAATTAAGCTGTTCATCATTAAAACTAATATGACCTAATGTAAAACTATAATCTTTTGCACTTTCACATAATCGTTGCACACATAATTGATTTGTTTGTACAGTTTCACATTTAATCTTACAATCTTTTGCGTCATTATCATGGCTCGTTACATTCGATCTACTGACAAACGATGTATACTCATCAATAACTCGATCACATCCAACAATAAATGCACTCTTTTCATTTGATACCGTTAAATGTTTAAATAAATTTGTTGCATATTGATGATGTATTTTATTATTATCATTATTTAATTCATAGTTTTCAATATTATGCCGTCCGCCTAAGACTGCATCACCGAATTCAACAGTTTTTGTTAATTTTAATTGTGCCAGTTTTAATGAAGCCGTACTATCTTCAACAGAACAATGACCTTTACGACTGGTTTGAATACGTTCTGAAAGATATTCACGTGCTAATATTGATAGTTTAGTTTTACGGGTACGATCACCCGACATATTGAATATAACACTGGTATCGATTATATATGGATGCATCATTTTTAGAGTGTGTAAATCAAAATTTAATGATTGACCAACAAGTATGGCATCGGGTGGTAATAATTCACGTAAATCTTGTTGTACATCAGATAGTTTTGTTGTAATACCATCTAACATTTTTTTTGTTATACCTAAACAGAAAAAAAAAAGACAAATATAACAGTGAGCTGGAAAAAGCCATGGTTAAAAAAAAGGACATGTTAATACAAAAATTTATTCGAACACTTCAGATATTCAAAGGGAATATCTGAAGTGTTCGAATAATATGTTTAATATGCGTTTCACGTCCCAACCCTTTACTTTTGCTCAAATAATCATCTTATATTTTTTCCATTATCCTTGACATATTTTCTTCAAAACATAAAAATAGACTGCACTCGAGAATGTCCAGGTGGCGTGTCCAAGTTTCTGACCCTCGCACCTCTTCAAGTCCAGTCTGAATCAGCAAATTATAGCAGATTTTTATTTTGCAAGTTTCCAACCCCCTCACTCTCTTATGTCACGCTCAAATCAGTTTATTGAAATATTGTTCACCGAAGCGAAGGGAAAACGACTAGCTAGAATATAATATTTTAAATAGTTACCTGAAAATCGTGTTAAATAATCAATAATTTCATTATCAGGTTTAACCAGCTTCTCATAAATCGTACGCAATTTTTCATCAACAATTGAAATACGTGTTAGCTCTAAATTTCCACTTGTCGTACGACACATTTCACAATCTAAACCATACATTGGTGAAAACGGTGTAACCGGTTTATATGAATCTTTTGTCAAAACATAATCAACATATCGTTCTGATAATTCACCTTTTAATGGAATCGGATAATTTTCTTCAACTAACTGTTCTGCTGATAATAGTAAACTAGTACGAGGAAATCTATCCGATTCTGGTAAATTACCAACATACTCAATTTTTGGTCCCGTATGGTCAATTGGAAATACGGCTCGCAACATTTTAAATACTTCACCCGTTATTTGTAATGCAGCTTGTACACTACCTGTTAAAAAAAAAAATAAAAAAACCAATTTAAAATGACATTTTTTTACAACGAAGAATATCATGAACCACTCATGAAAAGAAAATGAGGTCAGTATCCTCTGATAGCGCAAGAAGGCTGAGATTATAAACATTTAACATTTTCTTATTTTAATTGCCCTAAACTTTCAATTTCTACGACCATTTTAGATTAAAGGATGCAGGATTACTTCCAGAAATGTACATTTAAAAAATATTGTAACCTTTTCACTTACCATATTTCTTGATGAGTTTATTACGTTGTGTATTTGTTAGTGGAACCGCTACAAGTTCCTGTATCATATTACCACCATAAATACATGGTGTTAACACTTCCACTTGATGATTAAATTTTGATTTTAAACATTGAAATATTGTCTCGTACGATGTATAATGATACAATGATACATTTTCAACAACTAGAACTACAGTATGACTAATACGATTATATTTATCAAGATGACACCATCGTGATGGAGCGTATGATGCAAAATGTCCGGATTGTGAATATAGTAATAAATGTTGGATATCACTTAAAAATATTGGAATGCGTTCATTTGCATTCAATAATAAATTTGCTTTATCACCTGCATTCTTAAGCATGAATTTTGGATTTTTAATTTTTATTTTACGTTCATTTATCTAAAATGAATAATGATAACAAATTAGTAAGACAAACAGTTGATGTTTTGAAATTATAAATTGTCGCGGTACTTTTTTACAGAATATAAACATCCAAAGAGAGAAACTCGAAAGTATATTAAAGATAATTACCTCTTTTTTTAACATTTGATATTCTTCTTGTATAGATTCTGCAGTATTATTCTTTAAATTTTCCGTATTTAATTTGTGTTCTTCATGTATTTTTAATCGTTTTGTAACTGGTTCTTTACAACTATTATCTTCTTCAAATGCCGCTACTGTTGATTGTTGTAATTTTCTATCTTGATCATTCAATTTTGCTATTTCTAAAAATGCTGTTACTTTTTTCTTTTTCTTTTCAAGTCGAGCCATTTGTTTCACACTTAATGATTTGTTAGATGATTTTAATTCACTTGAATATGACATTGTCCCCAACATACATACACTAAAATTCAGCAAAAAAGGATTACTTATTGGAGTTTTTTTTTTAAAACCACTTTATATAAACAAATTTAAAATTTGTAGGAATTATTTTGAACCAAACACACTCGCATTTTTTACAAATTCCAAAATTATATATGAAGTGAGCTGAAGTGGATTGAAAATTGATTATAGATACTTGGTAGACACTTTTATGATCCTAAAAATTAAGCTATTACGACATCTAAGTTCAACATAGAAATCTTTAATATGAGATTCAAATTATCAACTTTTATTATTTTATTTACTAGCGTTTTTGGTGCATATTTTACCATATTTCAAAAAAAAAACCTCTTGTCAAGTATTTTAAAAAAGTATATGTGGGCTTATATATTATACCTTAATTTAAAACTGAAAATACATGAAGCAATATAATTAACTACCCATAGTAAATAATTCAGTGATATTTTTCTTAACATAATTTTACGAAATAAATAATTCAGGCAAAAAATGGTGTTTTGGGGTTACTAAAGAAAACAAAAAATTAACAAAGTTTAACAAATTACAGTTGCTATAATTACCTCACTTATTTAGCAAAAAATAATCACATTATTTTATATATTTTTATAAACTTAAATGTAAATTTTATAGAATTTATTTAACGAAAAAATATTAAAGATGTTTAATTCAATGACAATTAGTGGATTCGCACATGTTTTTCCATAGATATAGTAGTATTATAAATATGTGTTTTTCACTCAAAACGTTTCAAAGACGTAAAATATTTATAGACTGTCAAATTTTAAATACAAGAAAACTAATCGAATGAAATTATTACTAATTCTTATCAAAAATGGATATTTTGTAAATGAATTTTTAAAACATATATAAACTTTCTTGAAACTACTGCAAACAATAATTTTAGTATAAGAGTAATTTTTTAAATAGTATAATAGTTTTTTTTTTTTTTTTAGTTACTATTTTTAAAAATTTTTACTAACGGATAACTCTAAAATTTAAAACTAAAATTTCCAAATTACAAAACAGCAGTTTTAAGTATTTTTCAGTTGTATTTATATCTAAGAAGAACATTCCTTTTGCCTAAATAGACTATAATTTGAATGAGGAGGTTAGCGTGTTTAAAAATCAAAGATAAAGAGGACATTGACAATGAATAAAAACAATGTTAATTATATACTGTATAATTAACTATATATTAAATTATTTTTGTTTTTACAAATACTTATACGAAACATTATTTGGGATATAAAAATCGCTTCGTAATATAAATAAGATTTGTACGTTTATCCATTTTGTTGCTCTATTCAGCCTCGTATTATAATGACAAAGTTGTCTCATTGTTTACTTGTATTAAAAAAGCTACATTTGAGGGAATCGTAAATCAAATAAAATCAATTTTAATATTAGTACTCAATCAAAGTAGTCTATGAATGTTTCGAGGAACTGAAACGTCTGGCTCTGGCACTGAAGAACACTATTACTCTGACATAAGCGCCAGCCGGGAATAAAGCAGTATATTGGGTGGCAAATGAAGGCTCACTTTAAGCATCATTCTTACTTGAGCCTGAGATTCCTTTGTTAAGTCCGTTTTGAGTAACAACTGGGCGAAATAAGCGATAGAAAAAATAACTCGAAAAATAGGCGAAAACTCGAAAGTTGGTATTCTTCATTTTCGTGTTATTTTGGCTTGTTTTATCAAAATTAATTGTCAAATCGAGGCACCACGGATATCGTAAAACTGAGCTAATTAACTTTGCTCGGTTGAGTTGAGAAGAAAAGTGAATATTTTGGAACAGTGGAACTGTCAGTTGTACTAACATCTTCATAAATTGGGGATCTTAGATCTTACGAGTAGAGTGTCTTTGGGGGACTGATAAAGTTCTATTCATATGAATTACATCTGTAAAGGTGTACAGGTAATTAGATATAAAATATTTGGTTAGAAAAACTTTGGATACACTAAAAATGGGAACAATTTCTGTATAGAAAGTTCGAGCTTCTTATATCGAATCTGATAACAATGGGGACCTGTAGTTTAAATGTCTAAAACAGTTTCATCTTGGAACCTTACACTAGGATACATCTTTACTTCTAAAGGAAGAGGAGTTTTCGAGGAAAACACAGAGAGTGCACGTAGATCGATTTCAGTTGGAATGAGGTTCTAATGACAAAAAAAATCTACTCTTATTTCTTAAAATAAAATATAAAGGAAATCAAAATAATATTAAATCCCCTATTCGTCTCAATGTCTTTCACTTTTTGTACATTTTTAAACTGAGTTCGTGTGTACTTTCATATGAACATTTAAAGCAACTTTTTGTATAAAACTTTTCTCACACATATGGCATTTGAATGGCTTTTCACCAGTATGTCGTCTTACATGATGTAATAAAATTTTCTTATCAAAAAACGCCTGAGAACAAAATGTACAGACAAAATTACGCTCATTCAAATGAATTCGTGATGTGTGTACTTTTAATTGAAATACTGTTCGATATGTTTTTTCACATTTATCACAAGCATACGGACGTTCCTTGGTATGCGTTAATAAATGCTTTTTTAAATGGTACGTGGAACGTAGTTTAAGTCCGCATTGATTACACAAATGTTTATAAACTGGTCCCGAACCCGTGTGATAAGCTTGCACATGGCCAGTAAGTGTTTCTGGTGATATGAATATTTTATCACAATACTGACAATTCAATTTATCACGTTCTCCATGTGTAGTCATATGATAACGTAGATTACGTCGACGTAATGCTTTACCACAAATTTCACAATTCATAAGTTGATCTCTATATGGCGTTTTAATTTTTGGATGCATTTTTCGAATATGTTTTTCTAAAATTCGTTTTGTTTTAAATGTTTCATCGCATTTATCACACTTAGCATTCGTTCTTATTTTTCCTATTTTATGTATAAATCGCATATGACGATATAAACTGTCTTTACTTGTTAGTTTTACTGAACACATTTTACATGTTATTTCCGGTAAATCGTCGTTTTCATGGGTTGCTTTGTGTTGTGTTAATTTTTTATGTGTTGAAAATGATAAATTACAAATACGACACTTGTTATGTGATCTTTCATGATCACGCAAATGCAACGGATGGTAGCAAATAAGTGAACATCGTCCACATTTAATACCTTCTGCATTATGCATTTTTTTCATATGTACGCCTAGTGCATGTACTTTTTTAAATGTTTTAGAACATGTTTCACAGTTGAATTCATTTATCTGTGGTAGTTCGTCTATATCAGATTTTTCATTTTCACTATCGTAATTGGAATCATCTTCATGATTTATATTTTCACATTCATCACTTTCTTCTTCAAATTTATATTGAATAGTTTTCTTCCTTGTTTTTATTTTATTCCCTTCTGATTTATTTTCATTTTTAACTTCTACTATTTCTTCATCGTTTGATTTTTTTGAATAATCTTTATTCTGATTTGTAGCATTTTCGACATCACTTTCTTCTTTGATATTAATATAATTAAGACATTCTTCGTTTTTCACGTTATCCAAATCATTTTGATTGTTCCATAAATTGCATTTACTCTGTTCAATAATTCGACGAAAAGCGTTATCTGAGTTTTCACATAATTGTTTAAAATTAATAGTATTTTGTAGTTGAAGAAAGCATTCGTTACATATTTGATTTGGTAGTTCGTCATTTTCCCAAATCTATATACCCAAAAAATTATAATCGCGTTATGATTCAAAAAAGTATAAAATATTGCTTTACCTGTACAGAAGCACATGCTATTATCATATCAATTATTTTAAATGAGTTGATTGACAACAATGTTTTGTTATATTTCATACAAATACGACAAACTTTCTCAAAATCGGACATTAAAACAAATTTTAAATCCATTTTTCAAACATTTCACGTTTCTAACATATATAAAAAGAATTAATTTGCTTTTTGAATCTTTGTTTTCGCAATAATATAAAGAAAAATCTTATTGCTTCTTCCAAAATATAAACGATCAACAATTTCATAATATTGGAATCAGTATTTTTATGTTTTAATTATTTTAATAATTCAATACACCTTACGGTAATGAAAATCAAGCAAATAAATGGGTGTGTGGAGATATATCTTTACAAATATGAGGGTCCTAAGGATTAGAATAATCTTAACCTACATATACTTTGATTAAAATTCGGCAACTCAAAACATGTCACTTGTAGATTCATTTTTTATGTGTATGCCCACTCGAGTGTAAAACAAAAATATACGTGTCCACACCCAAAACTCAATCGCTTAATTGAACAACTGAACTTTATAAGACGAGGATCTTTTTTTGGAACTAAAGGCAACCCCACCGTGAGAAATTACGTGAGTCTATATTCAACGTGGAATCTTAAACTGTTAATGTTGTAAGAGAAAGATGTATCAAGAAAAGCAAACAAGAAACCAAAAAATAAGTGTTTTTGTCGATTATAGAAAGCTAAATCAACCATGATCCCTATGCTGCTTATATCATTTACAGATAAAAACTATTTGTCTAAAATCCAAAAATCATAAGTGAAATCTGTTAATCAAATTAAACATATGATATTTGCTCTAAGCCCAGCCTCAGTCTTTTTGAACTAAAGAAAAAATAATTTTTTTATAACAAAAAATATATTTTAATTTATTAACTACAAAATCTTCAATTTTTATAAATAAAACGATTTAAACGATCTCAATACCTTATCCAAAATGACTTAATTTATTCACAAATTCTTCTTAATTAAAATTCAATCATGCGATTTATTTTGTATAAAAAATGCAAAGTAATTCTCAGTTAGTGTTGTATTCTCTTATATTTTCCGAGCGTCGCGTCGATCTGAGAATTTCTATTTCTATTACCGAGCTCCATGGCTGTTGAGATGAAAATAAAATACGTTTATAATTGCCAGCAAAAAGGTTATTTGAAATTTGCGTATGAAAAGGCAGATTATAAGTGATTTGGTACACATCCGTGTACACTTTTTTTAAACACATTATAATAATAATTCACACAAAATGGATATCGAATGAAAACCAATTAGAACGTTGCACAAGCGGGCGCCATTCCTATAAAACCAAAATCTTTCAGTAATTATTAAAGATAACGGAGTTAGAGTGCCTAAAAGTTTTTATGAGAAACTTTTTCTATAAAACACATTTGAGATAAAAACATTTTAATGTATTAAATGATAGACGATGGGAACTACGTAATATCTTTTACGTGATCATAGGCAAAAAAATGCTGTGCTGTATATTTGATAAGCTAAACTTCTTTGTCTTTGTATATTTAAAGACATTTTGTTTGCAAGATGAAGTAGACTTTCGCCTCTTCTGTGTGTTTTTGTTAACGCCATGCTTCCGCCATGTTCCTGCCACGTCCGAATCATGTTTTCGTTCGACGCAACTTCTGTGTAAAGTGAGCCTAATAAGCATTAACTAAATTCTGCCATAAAGTAGCAACTTTTCTTGAACAAAAAACTTCAAATTTTGTTCCAAGCTTCTATAATTGTTTTATATCTGTACATTTTACATTATATTCGTGTGCGTTTTCATATGAACGTCCAAAGCAACTTTTTGTATAAATCTTTTTTCACACATTTGACACTTAAACGGTTTTTCACCAGTGTGTCGCATCACATGTTTTAATAAAATTTTCTTATCATAAAAGGCTTGCGAACAGAATGTACAAACAAAATTACGTTCATTCAAATGAATACGCGATATGTGCTCTTTTAACTGAAAGTTTGTACGATAAGTTTTATCGCATTTGTCACAAGCATAAGGTCGCTCCTTGGTATGCGTTAATAAATGTTTTTTTAATTGATTAGAACGTAGTCTAAGTCCACAATGATCACATAAACATTTCTTGTGAGAAGCTTGTACATGCTCCGTAAGTAGTTCCGGTGACGTAAATCTTTTTTCGCAATATCGACAAGTAAGGTTATCATGTTCTCTGTGTGATAACATATGCAGGCGTAGATTACGTCGGCGGACTGTTTTGCCACAAACTTCACAATTTGCGAGCTCTTCTTTGTATTTACTTTTCTCTTTAGGGATCTTCGCTTTTGGATGCAATTTACGATTATGTTTTTCTAAAATGCGCTTTGTTTGAAATGTTTCTTGACACGTTTCACATGTTAAATTTTTCTTAATTTTCTCTTTTTTATGTATAAATCGCATATGTTTGTACAAACTATTTTTATTGGCTAATTTTGCTGAACACAATTCACAAGCTACTTCAGGAATATCGACATTATCATGGGTTAATCTATGTTGAGTTAATTTTTTTCGTGTTGAAAATGTTAAATGGCAAATGCGACACTTGTTATGTGACTTTTCATGAGCACGTAAATGAAGAACATGGAAACAAATTACCGAACATCGTCCACATTTGATGCCTTCTGCTTTATGTGTTTTTCTATTGTGCCAACCAAGTGCATCGGCTTTTTTAAATAACTTAGAACACGTTTCACATTTGAATTCGTTTATCTCTGGTTGTTGCTCTTCAAAATCAGATTTTTCATCCTCACTATCATAATTAGAATCATTTTCATCATTCTCATTTTCGTAGTCATCACTTTCCTCTTCTAATTTATAATGCATAGTTTTCTTTCTAGTTCTTATTCTATTCGATTCTGATTTATCTTCTTTTTTAATTTCTACCGTTTCTTCAATATTGTTTTGAATTGATTTTTTTGAATCATCCTTGTTTTGAATTGCATCATCATTTTCATCATCATCATTCTCTTGTTTGATGTATATTGGATAATTTAGACTGTCATTTTCCTCATTTTTCACGTTGTCAAAATTACTTTCATTAATCCAATTACTGCTCTTCTGTTGAATAATTTGACGAAATGCATTATCTGAATTTTCGCATAATTGTTTAAAATTAATAGTATTTTGTAGTTGAAGAAAACATCCATTGCATATTTGATTAGGTAGATCATCATTTTCCCAAATCTGTAACAAATACGTGACAAATAATTCGAGTTTTTTTTATAATCAAAAATTTTGAATTACCTGTACAGAAGCACATGCTACTATCATATCAATTATTTTAAACGAGTTGATTGACAAAAAAGTTTTGTCAAATTTCATACAAATACGGCAGACTTTCTCAAAATCAGACAATAAAATACATTTAACATCCATTTTCAAACATTTCACGTTTCAAATGTGTATTAAAAGCTGAGAGAATTGCAGGGCAAATCTGCATTCTTGAACATATTTATTTTCGTAATTAGTCAACTTTATGAGTATAAACCAATTTTTTCGGAATTACTAAGGTCGAATAATGATTTAATTTGAATAACCCTAAATACTCAAGCTGAGAAAATAGAAGTTAATATATGTTTATATCGGTCATAATGTTTAAGATTAAAACCTATGCACGTACTCCGTAGGTTAATTTTCGGCAAAATAAAAAATTAATAAATAACATTTTATTTCAAGTTTGTAGATCTAATAAACATATTATTATGAGATGACAACACTAAAATATTGCTTATTGCATAACTCAAATAGAAAACTTAAGAAACACATTCAACTTTTCCTGTGTTTGATTAGCTCAAAAAAAGCCGTTGGGCTTGCGGACCATTGCCTACTCACTCATCAAGTAAAATTATATTTTTACAAGAAAGTATACAAATAAAGTATGACATGAACACGTTTAATAACTTATTATTAAACATATTTTCTAATTAAATATGCTTTATTTGATTCCGCACATTTAAACAAATGTCGATCATTTGTACTTAGTATGCTAATAAAATATAACAAAAGGATTCACAAAATTTAAATATATTAAAAATATTAATAAGTTACATAATCCTAAATTTTTGTAAATATAATAATTTTTATAATAAAAAACTTATTCATTTTGTAAAAGTTTAGTTGATTCATTGCACTTATCTCTAGTATAATGTTTTTGAATATAATCTGTATCTGAAGCAACCCATCTGCCTTCATAAGCCCTTATTGGAAATGGTTCCTCTTAAAAATGAATCTAGAAACTAGATCCAATTAAAATTTAATGAAATATTTCTTTAATATTTGGAATGAATCTAAAAAAGACTCTTCTTTTGCAATTAAGTCCCGGTGCAATCCGGGATCTATTTTCAATTCTTGGATTTTATTAATCCCTGAGTTAATATTGTAAAATTTATCTTATCTCTTCAGAAAATTTGCAATCAGCTTATTTTACAACACCAGCCAGACTTCAATATTTGGCTTGATCTTATCCTGTGAGACACTTCGCAAGAAGCAAGTAGTGAAGTCCAATGTTAGCTCGAGCCTTTAGATTTAAGGGCATTTGTTACACATCTTTCAATGTACTCTAAGCTCTAGGACTCCAGCTTCCGAGCTCCTTTATTGAAAATTTTACAACAAATTCGCATGCACTTTCATATGAACTTTTAAAGTACTTTTTTGTATAAACGCTTTTTCACACATTTGACACTTAAACGGTTTTTCACCAGTGTGACGTCTTACGTGTGCTGATAAAATTTTCTTATCAAAAAACGCTTGAGAGCAGAATGTACAAACAAAATTACGTTCGTTTAAATGAATACGTGATACGTGCTCTTTTAATTGCCAGCTTGTACGATAAGTTTTGTCACATTCATCACAAGCATAAGGACGATCCTTGGAATGAGTTAATAAATGTTTTTTTAATTGGTTAGAGCGAAGCCGAACTCCACAATGATCACATATACATTTCTTATGAGAAGCTTCCACATGATTCGTAAGTTCTTCTGGTGTTGTAAACGTTTTTACACAATATCGACAAGTAAGATTATTTAGTTCTCTGTGTGTTAGCATATGAGCACGTAGGTGGTGTCGACGTACTGATTTACCACAAACATCACAATTTACATTCAGCTTAAGATTTAGGCTCCCTGCATTTTCGTTGTGTGTTAACATATGTAGACTTAAATTACGCCGACGTAATGATTTACCGCAGATGTCGCAATTTACATTCTGTTGCCTGTATTCAATTCTTTCTTTAGAAGACTTCCTCTTTGGATGCATTTTACGAACATGTTTTTCTAAATCACGATTTGTTTGAAAGAATTCATGGCATGTTTCACATTTCATAGATTTTTCATGCGTTAATTTATGCTCTGTTAATTGTTTTCGAGTTGAAAATGATGAATAGCAAATACGACATTTGTTATGAGTTTTTTCATGAGCTTGTAAATGTAAAAGATGGTAACACAATACAGAACATTTGCCACATTTAATACCTTCTGCGTTATGCGTTTTTTTCATATGACAACCAAGTGCATCTACCTTTTTAAATAACCTAGGACATATTTCACATTTGTAATTTATCTGTAACTGTTCTCCTGAATCGAATTTTTCATTTTCAGAATCATTTTCGTCGTTTATATGCTCATTACTATCACTTCCCTCTTCAAAATTTTGAGACATCATTTTCTTTCTTGTTCTTTTTCTATTGGATTTTGGTTTGTCTTCGTTTTTAATCTCCACAATTTCTTCATTAATGTCCTGTATTGATTTGTTGACTTCATCTTTATTTTGATTAATTACATCTTCATCATCACTTTCTTCTTTAATAAATATTGAGCAATTTTCTTCATTTTTCACTTTATCCAAATCGTTTTGGTTATTCCATAAATTATTTTTATTCTGTTCAATAATATGGCGAAATGCATTGTCTGAATTTTCACATAATTGCTTAAAATTAATGGTATTTTGTAATTGAAGAAAACATACGTTACATATTTGATTTGGTAAATCATCATTTTCCCAAATCTACGGATGGAAAACTTTACATTTAAATATTTTAAGAACAATTATAAAACATTGAATTACCTGTACAGAAGCACATGCTATTATCATATTAATTATTTTAAACGAGCTTATTTGCAAAAAATTGTCATCGAATTTCATACAAATCCGACAAACTTTCTCAAAATCAGATAATAAAACACATTTTACATCCATTTTTAAACATTTCTGTTTAAGTCAAAAGTTGCTTATATATTCTTTCTTGATGACCTATATTTTCGTAATTGAATAAAAAGTTTTGTGTTACTTCTATCGAAATATAAAATGACATCTATAAGAGGCAATCTAACTGATAAAAAGAGTTTAGGAGATTTTCGGATTTAAAATTTCGAATTAAATGGATGAGCAAATAATGGGTAAATTTTCTAATAAAAATGCATTTTTAAACAGCCAACCCTTTCAACATATGAGTCAAGTAAATAGTAAAATTCGGATAATGACAAAAGTTTATGCATATTTTCTTTTCCCGAACCTAATAATAAAAAATATACGTTTGCTTTTCTACTATGTAAAACGATGCTATTTAAAAGTATTCTAACATTCTATATATTGATTTATTAGCTTTGCACGATAGATGAGAAGCAATGTAAGGTGATGTTCCTATTAATTTCATTACATTATCATTGCTATAAACCATTTGCGTAGCTTTTTAATCACTCACTAGGGCGCTTGTTCAACTATTCGAACAATTTTTTTTTTTTATCTGAATGTAATATATTGAAATTTCTTCATACCTATTAAAACAAGCGTTATTGATGTATCTGAATCTTCCTGTACATATAGTCGAAAATAGGAACAAGGTATATTCTTAATAAAATATATTTATTTCAATTTCATAATCATAGGTTATATAATCCTCAATTTTTTATATCTATAATGAGTGATTAACATTTAAATTTTATCTGAGACGATGTCCTTTGTATATGAATTGAATCTAAATACTCTTCCTGTGTATTTTGCTTCACTTCAAATGCTCAGAGTTTACATATAATGCAATAAGAATCAAAACTCAATTTTTGACATCTTTACATGGACTTTTCCATCATCTTTCATTTACAACAGCGATTGTTCAGAAAACTCTTAAGATAAATAATGTCATATAAATTTCTAACAAGCAGTTTTTAATCATTGGACACAATCGGTGTATATTTCTAATATTTCTAAAAGACCGAATAAATATGGAGGGTAGGTATTTTAAGGAATACTACCTCATATGGGGGACGAATTGAAAGTGTCCAGCTGTAAGTATTAACTAGAATAGTAATTATACAGAACTTAACCATTTCCGTAATTCGAAATAATTAAGTAAATATAATCTAAAATAACTGCTATTAAAAAACGTAGGGGGTTGTAAATGTGTGTTGATTTGTAAAATGCTTTTTAAACAATCATGGGCAATGTTTGTGTCTTAAAAATTTGTCATAGTGGAATTAAAAAGATTTTATTTGATTGTTCTGGTTTTTATGACATAATATGCACTTTTTCTGAACTTTACTCTGTTGCTACTGTAGCGCCATCCTAATTTAACGAATTTTGCCGGACAGTTTTTTATACAAAAATAGTTCTCCTTTCCTCTACCCTCCATAAGTAAAAGAAGAACCAAAGCCTAGATGGCTGTAGACATTAATTAATGCCTTCTTAAATGAATTTCGATATCAATTGCTCAATTCTTTAATCTTAACATTTTATATGAAATTCGTATGCATTTTCATATGAACATTCAAAGCATGGGCAATGTTTGTGTCTTAAAAATTTGTCATAGTGGAATTAAAAAGATTTTATTTGATTGTTCTGGTTTTTATGACATAATATGCACTTTTTCTGGACTTTACTCTGTTGCTACTGTAGCGCCATCCTAATTTAACGAATTTTGCCGGACAGTTTTTTATACAAAAATAGTTCTCCTTTCCTCTACCCTCCATAAGTAAAAGAAGAACCAAAGCCTAGATGGCTGTAGACATTAATTAATGCCTTCTTAAATGAATTTCGATATCAATTGCTCAATTCTTTAATCTTAACATTTTATATGAAATTCGTATGCATTTTCATATGAACATTCAAAGCACTTTTTTGTATAAATGCCTTTTCACATACTTCACATTGAAATGGTTTTTCACCAGTATGTCTTCTTACATGATTCAATAAAATATTCTTATCAAAGAACGCTTGAGAACAGAATGTACAGACAAAATTACGCTCGTTTAAATGAATACGTGACACATGGTCTTTTAATTTCCATTTAGTACGATACGTTTTATCGCATTTATCACAAGCATAAGGACGCTCTTTGGAATGCGTTAATAAATGTTTTTTTAATTGGTTAGAACGAAATTTAACTCCACAATGATCACAGATACTTTTTTTGTGGGAAACTTCAACATGATTCGTAAGTTCTTCTGGTGTTTTAAATGTCTTTACACAATATCGACAATTAAGATTATTCAGTTCTCTGTGCGTTAGCATATGAGCGCGAATATAGTATCGTCGTACTGTTTTACCACAAACATCGCAATTTACATTCGGCTTAACATTTAGACTCTCAGTATTTTCGTTGTGTGTTTTCATATGTAGGATCAGATTACGTCGACGTATTGATTTACCACAGATCTCGCAATTGACATTTTCGCTATGTGTTATCATATGCCGACTTAGATTGCGCTTACGTACTAATTTACCACAAATTTCACAGTTTGTATTCTGCTGTCTGTACTTAATTTTGTCTTCCGTAGTTTTCTTTTTTGGATGCATTTTACGAATATGTTTTTCTAAGTCACGATTTGTTTCAAAGACTTCTTGACATGTATCACATTTCATAGATATTTCATGAGTTAATTTATGTTCTTTTAATTGTTTTGGAGTTGAAAATGTTGAGTAGCAAATGCGACATCTGTTATGTGTTTTTTCATGAGCTTGTAAATGTAAAGGATGGTAACACAATACAGAACATTTACCACATTTAATACCATCTGCGTTATGTGCTTCTTTCATATGGTAGCCTAGAGCATTTACTTTTTTAAACAACCTAGGACATAATTCACATTTATAATCCTGTACGTGTGTTTGTTGATCTTCTAAATCGGATTTTTCAGTATCAGAATCATTTTCGTCAATTATATTTTCATTGCTATCACTTTCATCTTCAAAATTTTGAGAGATAATTTTTTTTCTTGTTCTTTTCCTATTTGATTTTGGTTTATCTTCATTTTTAACCTCGACTATTTCTTCAATATTGTTCTGTATTGATTTTTTGATATCTTCTATGTTCTGATTTGTAATATTTTCATCATCACTCTCTTCTTTAATAAATATTGAGCAATTTTCTTCATTTTTCACTTTATCCAAATCGTTTTGGTTATTCCATAAATTATTTTTATTCTGTTCAATAATTTGACGAAATGCATTGTCTGAATTTTCACATAATTGTTTAAAATTAATGGTATTTTGTAATTGAAGAAAACATACGTTACATATTTGATTTGGTAAATCATCATTTTCCCAAATCTACAAATGGAAAATTTTACACTTGAATATTTTTGTATTTTTGTTTTGTGAATAACAATGAATTACCTGTACGGAAGTACATGCTATTATCATATCAATGATTTGAAACGAGCTTATTTGTAGAAAAGTTTCATCGTATTTCATACAAATACGACAAACTTTCTCAAAATCAGACAATGCAACACATTTTACATCCATTTCTGTTTAAGTAATAAGTTTAGAAATATTAATATATTCAATCTTGTTGACCTACTTTTCTCGTAGTAACATTAAAATTTTTTTTGCCTTTTTTCGGCAATCATTTTACGGGAGAGTCATGCTAAGATTTCAGCCTTACAACTGTTATAAAAAATATACTCAAATAATTATTTTCATTGATAAAAGAAATGCATTTAAACTCCCATCTATAAAATTTTATATCTATAAATTGTTAAGTATATTAAATATACAACGCCTATTATTTCTCATTTTTACCAGTAGTTAGAGTTTCTGTTAGTATATTAATATCTTTATTCAAAAATCTAGAAAATTTGGGATTTGAAATTTTGGATAAATTATAGGGCCAGTAAATTTTCTAATACAAAATACATTAAATCAACCGCTTTCAACAAATGAGGCAAGTAAATAGTAAAATTCCATTAAAGAAGTTTATGTATAATTATTTTTCTTCAGTTGAACTGTCATTTGTTTTAGAGGAGATGTGTGCCTATTCGTCGAGTAAAACGATAATACTAGAAAAGTACCGTTTCTATATACTGCTCTAGTGTTTTACAAGGAAGGCGAGAAGCAATATCTAGTGGTGTCGTAATTTGTCTCCCAAAGACGCTTGACCAAGAAATTAAACCGAATTTGTTTGTGGTGTTTTGTGATTCTTACACACTCATTAAAACATGCGTTATTTAGCGCATTTGAAGCATTCTATAAGCGCTACAAGTTACAAATTCAGCATGAGCTATGTAGTGAAATAAGGGACAATAACATTAATTATAAAATATATTTATTTCCATTTCATAAGTTAATCCTCAGTTTTTTATATCAATAATGAGTGATTTACAGTTACATTTAATATTTGACGATTTCCTTCGTATTTGAAATGAATCTAGAACTCTAGAAGTAGATTTAAATCAAATATTTAAGAAATACGAATTCTTTAATATGAGTTGAACCTGAATAAACTTCCTCTGTAATCCAATTAGCTCCGAATATGGTGAAGTAGTTCTCCAGCATCATAGGCGTCGATTCAGAAAATACCCTGACAATTAACGCCACAATTTTCTAAAGCGGTTCGTTAGTCATTAGGCATAGCCGTATATACTGCTTTTAGTTTATTATAGAAACTGTATACTAAAAGCCAATGCCTAAATGTTAGTAAAATTTAATGTTTTCTAGAAATAATTTGAATCCCAATTTCTTAATTCTTCAACATTTTATATATAATTCGTATGCATTTTCATATGAACTTTTAAAGCAGTTCTTTGTATAAATGCTTTTTCACATACTTCACATTGATATGGCTTTTCCCCAGTATGCCTTCTTACATGATTCAATAAGATTTTCTTATCAAAAAAGGCTTGCGAACAGAATGTACAAACAAAATTACGTTCATTCAAATGAACTCGAGATATGTGCGCTTTTAACTCATAGTTTGTACGATAAGCTTTATCACATTTATCACAAGCATGTGGACGTTCTTTGGTATGGGTTAAAACATGCTTTTTTAATTGGTTAGAACGTAATCTAAGTCCACAGTGATCACATATACATTTCTTGTGGGATGCTTCCACATGACTCTGAAGTTCTTCTGGTGTTGTGAATGTTTTCGCGCAATATCGACAAGTACAATTATCTAGTTCTCTGTGTGTTAACATGTGAGCGGTTAGATGATGCCGACGTACTGTTTTACCACAAACATCGCAATTTACGTTCACTTTAATCTGTTGGCTCCCAACAAGTTCGCTATGTGTTAACATATGTCGACCTAGGTTGCGTCGACGTACTGATTTACCACAGATTTCACAATTTGTATCCTGCTGCCTATACTTGATTTTATCTTCTGAAGGCTTCTTTTTTGGATGCATTTTTCGAATATGTCTTTCTAGATCACCCTTGGTTTGAAATTGTTCGTGGCACGTGTCACATTTCAGAGATTTTGCATGCATTTGTCTATGCTGTATTAATTTTTTTCGCGTTGAAAATGATGAATAACAAATGCGACACCTATTATGTGTTTTTTCATGGGCTTGTAAATGTAAAGGATGGTAACACAATACTGAACATTTTCTACATTTAACGCCTTCTGCATTATGCGTTTGTTTCATATGACAGCCAAGTGAATCTACTTTTTTAAATGACCTAGGGCATGATTCACATTTGTAATCAGTTGTCTTTGCTGGTTGTTCTCCTAAATCGGATTTTTCATCTTCAGTTTCAGAATCATTGTCGTCATTTATATTTTCACTGTCATCACTTTCCTCTTCGTATTTTTGTAATATAATTTTCTTTCTTGTTCTTGTCCTATTTAATTTTGGTTTATCTTCGTTTTTAATTTCCACCAATCCTTCAAAATTGTTTTGTTTGGATTTTTTGCTATTTTCCTTGTTTTGATTTGAAGCATTTTCATCATCACTCTCTTCTTTAATATATATTGGACAATTTACTTCATTTTTTACGTTTGGCAGATCATTTTGATTGCCCCAAGCTTTATTTTGTTCAATTATTTGACGAAATGTATTGTCTGAGTTTTCACATAATTGTTTAAAATTAATGGTATTTTGTAATTGAAGAAAACATACATTACATATTTGATTCGGTAGATCATCATTTTCCCAAATCTATGGACGGAAAATAAATTTCTGGGTCATATTTCGAAAAAAATATAGACATTGAATTACCTGTACAGAAGCACATGCTATTATCATATCAATTATTTGAAACGAGTTTATTTGCAAAAAAGTTTCATCAAATTTCATGCAAATACGACAAACTTTCTCAAAATCAGACAATAAAACACATTTTACATCCATTTTGAAACATTTCCGTTTGAACAAAAAGTTTAGAGCCGCTATAACGTGTCAACTCTCTTGAGCTCCAGTTAGTTATTTTTATACAGCCTACAGAGAAGGTCTGTAGTATAAGTATAAATTTTAAGTTTATTTCTTACTAAACTCTAATTTTGTAAGAGGGTAACCTTTCTAATGTAAAATTTCGAACAAGAGACGATATTTATTATGTTAAACGAATCACATACAAATTAATTTCAATTTAAATTTCTGATGTGAATGATAATTTAACAAAAATACAATTAATTAAGTAAGGATTTAAATACATACACTCAGATAGTTATATACCACCGTTAGATTAGGTATACTTTTCGGAAACATTGATAAAACAATAAAAATATCGATATTTTTTAAAATTGATTATTTTGCTGATCAAAAACAAATTGTTAAAATTATAATTGCATGTATCCTTTATACAGCCTTAAGTCTTACGTAGATACATTTAAATTAGCAATTTTCCATAGAGTAATTCTCATATTCACCGACCTTATTCATTTATACACCAATAGATGGCGTTAGTATGATAGCGCGATTTAGTATATTTACCGACATCTATCCCTTATGCACCACTAGATGGCGTTAATCAATAAAAAAAAATATACATTATAAACACATCATCTCTTACAAGTTTTATGTCTCTGGAGTTTAAATATTGGTAGTTCTATATAGTTTTTAATTATATCAGTAGTTAGTCTTTTTAACATGAATGTCCAATAACGTTTTTTTTAAATATTAATATTCCGCAAATGAAAAAGCAAGAAGGAACGCTAATCATTCGTTCTTTTGTGATTTTGTAACATGAAAAACCCCTCAAAACAAGTTATTTTAATGTTTCCTACGGTAAAAGGTTTAAAAACAAGAATATTCATAGTAAAATATATTTATTTTCATTTCATAAGCTACATAATTTTCAATTTTTCTGACTGTAATGACTGGTGTTAAGTGCGATACGGGACTATTTACTTTCGTAATGGAAATGAATCTAGAAATAGATTTAAATCAAATATTAAATAAATACGAACTAAAGAAGTCTCTTTATAAATGGTTTGTTTTATTTACAACCAAAATTGTAATAGGTAATTCAATTTAAGCCCCTTTCCCCCCTGTTCAAATTTGCTACGGGACCCGTGGTAGCTTAAATCGACACTATATAGAAGAGATATCCATTGGGAAAATTCTCGGACAAATAATGTCACATAATTTTTCATTAAGAGTTTCTTTATTCACTGCACATCCATGTATATCTCTTTCAGTTACGAGTCCTTGGGGCTTCAAGGTTCCAGTCGATGATCGTTCTTGAGAAGCTTCGTCAAACTGAATTGCTTGGCACTGAATAACATAGACTGATCTGGATTTCTGATCACTATGGCATACAAGGGAATGAGACACATACCCCTCTCCCCCGAACCTGTTATTCGTATTGCAAAATGCTCTGTGTAAACTGTATTAAGAAATGGCTTCAACAAGTGCACATTGAATACTGAGACTATCGGTTGAACTATCCCCTTCATAATTTGGAAATTTCGGAGGACGATGAAACCTGAAATTAATTAGTATGCAGCTGCGGTTCCTCTCTTATTATCTTATCTTAAACCCTTTTCAATGTGTATGGAATATGCTTAAAAAGATTGTCGACGAAAAGATAGTAAAATAAGAACAAACAACAGATGCCAGTATTAGTTCAAGTCTTCTGGAATTAGTTTGATCTTCATTCCAAACTTACTAATTCTTCTAGATCTGGACATTTTATATATAATTCGTATGCATTTTCATATGGACATTCAAAGCACTTCTTTGTATAAATGCTTTTTCACATACTTCGCATTTGTATGGTTTCTCTCCAGTATGCCTTCTTACATGATTCAATAAGATTTTCTTATCAAAAAAAGCTTGTGAACAGAATGTACAAACAAAATTACGTTCATTCAAATGAACTCGAGATATGTGCGCTTTTAACTCATAGTTTGTACGATAAGTTTTATCACATTTATCACAAGCATGTGGACGTTCTTTGGTATGGGTTAAAACATGCTTTTTTAATTGGTTAGAACGTAATCTAAGTCCACAGTGATCACATATACATTTCTTATGAGAAGCTTGCATATGATTCGTAAGTTCTTCGGGTGATGCAAATATTTTCTCGCAATATCTACAATTAAGATTATCACGTTCTCTGTGTGTTAACATATGTGAGCGTAGATTGCGTCGGCGTACTGTTTTACCACAAACCTCACAACTTACGTCCTGAAGTCTGTATTTACTCCTGTCTTTTTTTGGTCTCGGTTTTGGATGCATTTTACGCACATGTTTTTGTAAAATACGTTTTGTTGGAAATGTTTCTTCGCACGTATCACATTTCAAAGATTTTTCATGCGATAAATTATGTTCTATTAATTTATGTTGGATTAATTTTTTTCGAGTTAAAAACGTTGCAAAACAAACACGACACTTGTTATGTGATTTTTCATGGACACGTAAATGCAAAGAATGGTAACAAGTTACTGAACATCTTCCACATTTAACACCTTTTGCTTTATGTGTTCTTTTCATATGCCAACCAAGTGCATCTACTTTTTTAAATGACTTAGAACATTTTTCACATTTATATTCTTCTATCTCTGGTTGATGTTCTCCTAAATCGGATTTTTCATTCTCACTATCATAATTATCATTTTCGTCATTTATATTTTCATAGCCATCACTTTCTTCTTCGAATTTATATTTGATGACTTTCTTTCTAGTTTTTATTTTATTCAATACTGAATTATCTTCATTTTTAATCTCCACAATATCATCCTTGTTTTGATTTGTAGTATTTTCATCATCGTTTTCTACTTTAATATATACTGGGTAATTTATATTACTTAATTCTTCATTTTTTACGTTAACCAAATCATTTTGGTTATTCCATAAGCTGTTTTTATTCTGTTCAAGAATTTGACGAAAGGCGTTGTCAGAATTTTCACATAATTGTTTAAAATTAATGGTATTTTGTAGTTGAAGAAAACAGTCGTTACATATTTGATTAGGTAAACTATCATTTTCCCAAATCTGAGTGTGAAAATAAATATTAATTTTCAAAAATAAAAACTTCTTAATATTGAATTACCTGTATAGAAGCGCATGCTAATATCATGTCAATTATTTTAAACGTGTTTATTGACAAAAATGTGTGGCCAAATTTCATACAAATACGACAAACTTTTTCAAAATCAGATACTGCCACACATTTGGATTCCATTTTTTGAACAAATATAAAAATATAATGAATGATTTGCTTTTTTTATCTATAATTTCATTCCACAAAAATGGGTAATTTTTTTAGCCACTTTCGAAATGAAATCCAACGGAATTTTGATTTTATTTACAATTAGATTTTATCATTTGAACGTTTTACTAAGGCAAATATTTAAATTATTTTTTGAATCTTTCAAAAATAATTGTTATTAATTTTCAATTTTAAACAATTAACAATACTCAGTGGCAATCTTATCTATCAGTTTTTATTGATTTTTTATAGGTTGTACACCTGAATGCTTTATTATTACTGAGCTTGAAATATTTGTATAATTGTATGTGGAAAAATTGTTAAAAACGAGTCTTTCACTAGACTCAAAAAAGAGTAAAATTTGTTTCTTTAAATATTCGATACAACGGTTACAAAATAAGAAAGTTACTATAAACCCCCTTTTCATGATATTATACGAGGTAAAAGAGCTATTTAAAGGTTTTTTCTACATAAAAGTAAAAAAAAAAATAACCTTTACATCGGCACCACATTATTTTTGTAATTTATGGGTTTTGTTCGCGCATTATGCAAAAATTACCGGATATATTTCTGTCAAATTATTTTAGTTTAAATTTTTAGACATTTGCTCACTATTTAAACAAAAATTATCCCGATATCTTTATGTAATTTAATAAAGTTATTGTTATAATCTATCTATATATAAAATCGTAGTGTCCGCATCGGCTAAACCGATTCTAACGTAACTTCGTAAACATAAATGATTACGGGAAATGACATGGGCTGATTTTTCGTGCCCCTTCGTACACTCAAAAGCGGTAGAGAATAGTGAATCTTTGTGTGAAATATATTCACAAATAATTTCAGTTGAATTCTTCTATCGAATTGAAGTTCTACACGAAGTTGCGAGCACAGCCAGTTATTTCATAATATTATATTTTCGTTCGATTTATACATATGAGTGCTTAATTTCAGCTCAGTTTTAAGAGAAACCTATTATATTAAACTATATTGTTCAAATTCGAGACGTTACCATCTGAAGGAAATCGAAACCTTGTCCATGTTAAGTTGTTTTGCTCAATTAAGCTTACAATCGAGCTTCATACGCATAGCTGTAAACTCACAAAATACAGGGACTAAAATATTATTAATAAAATATATATTTTGTTTAGTAATCAATATAATTTTTTTAAACATTTATAGATATAATAAGTTAAGATAATTTATTGCACTTTCTGTTTTTTGGTTAATGCATGTTGTGCATTTACTGATGAGAGCATCCCACACTGGATGCTGAAAGGAATTAAAAAAGTCTTCCTCTATAATGTGCTCTGCTCCCAATTAGATTCATCTCATTCATGGAAGCTGTTTTTATCTTCGTTTTACCAGGTCATTTTATAAGATCGAAACCTTTAAGGCAAATAACAAGTAAAAGAGATCAATTTTCTCAATAAGCGGTTCATTCTTCACTTCGTTCATCTTAGCATACGTTAATTAGTATATTTTAAAAAATCGTATAATAAAGCCTGAAACTTTGTCATTTTAATTATCCCAAGCTTTTTTTTTTTAAATGTCAGATCTCGTTCTCAATGTTCTTGTTCTTCGGATTTTGTTCAATTTAAATCGCATTCGTGTGTACTTTCATATGAACATTTAAAGCAACTTTTTGTATAAATCTTTTTTCACACATTTGACATTTGAATGGTTTTTCTCCAGTATGTCTTCTTACATGATTTAGTAAGGTTTTCTTATCAAAAAAGGCTTGTGAGCAGAATGTACAAACAAAATTACGTTCGTTCAAATGAATGCGCGATATATGCTGTTTTAATTGCCATTTTTGCCCGTAAGTTTTATCACATTTATCACAAGCATGTGGACGTTCTTTGGTATGCGTTAATAAATGAGTTTTTAATTGGTTGGAACGTAGTCTAAGTCCACAATGATCACATATACATTTCTTGTGGGAAACTTGCATATGATCATTGAGAGCTTCTGGCGATGTGAATATTTTTTCACAATATCTGCAAGTAAGATTATCATGTTCTCTATGTGATAACATGTGCAGACGTAGATTACGACGACGTACTATTTTACCGCAAAGATCACAACTAACGTCCTGTTTTTCATATTTATCTCTCCTTCTTGGGATTTTCATTTTTGGATGCATTTTACGAGCGTGTTTTTCGAAAGCAATCTTTGTCGGAAAAATTTCTTGACATCCCTCACATTTCACAGATTTTTTATGAGTTAATTTATGTTGTATTAATTCTTTATGTGTGAAAAACAACGAACTGCAAATGCGACATCGATTATGTCTTTTTTCATGAACGCGTAAATGTAAAGGATGAAAAACAATAACTGAACATTTTTCACATTTAATACCTTCTGCATTATGTGCTTTTTTCATATGAGATCCAAGTGCACTGGCATTTTTAAATGAATTAGAACATGTTTCACATTTGTATTCTTTTATATGTTGTTTTCCTAACTCGGTTTTTTCATTTTTACTATCATAATCAAGATCATTTTCGTCATTTATATTTTCATAGCCATCACTATCTTCTTCAAATTTGTATTGAGTAATTTTCTTTCTAGTTTTTATTTTATTAATTTCTGATTTTTCCTCGTTTTTAATTTCCACCATGTCTTCAACATTATTTTGTATCGATTTTTTGGCATCATCCTTATTTTGATCTGTAACATTTTCCTCCTCATTTTCTTCTTTGATGTATACTGGATAATTTAGGGTACCCAATTCTTCATTTTTCACGTTACTCAAATCATACTGATTACTCCATAATTTGGTTTTATTCTGTTCAATAATTTGGCGAAATGCGGTATCTGAATTTTCACATAATTGTTTAAAATTAATAGTATTTTGCAATTGAAGAAAACAACCGTCACATATTTGATTTGGTAGATCATCATTTTCCCAAATCTATGGATGGGAATCAATAGTTCGTATTATTTTAATTTAAAAAAAATAAAAACATAGAATTACCTGTACAGAAGCACATGCTACTATCATATCAATTATTTTAAACGAGTTAATTGACATTAATGTTTTGTCAAATTTCATACAAATACGACAAACTTTCTCAAAATCAGACATTGAAACGTATTTTATATCCATTATCAATCATTTCGCGTTTCTAACTAATAAAGAATTGTTAAAGTATCCACTACCTTCCCATATATTTTCGTTGTATGAGCAAACTTAAAAATCGTTAATTCTTTCAAAATATAAATCAATAAAAAAAATCTTGACAAAATTTTAATGTCTTGGCATCAAATTTTGATGAGAAAAATTTTTTATAAGAACTTCCATTTTCAAATAAATGACTTTTCACTAAATAAGTTTTGGAGTTTGTTATAGAAAATACATTATTTTAGAGTACGGCTATAGTGGTCAAATCAGTGAAATTCATTTTATTTTCTTACTTCGAGAAAGAAAATTCATGTTCGGCTATCATATTTGGAGATGTACAAGTTATTTGACAACATACTCGTAACATATGTGTCCCATTCCCACGCATAATTATAGCTTTCTTACATAATTGCTGGCGAGTGAAAGTGAGACATTGCTAGGTACAATGTATGATGTATTGAAAGGGCTCTCCGTTGAAAGAACCCAAGTAGGACGACCGGCTGTACATGGTTTTACAGTATTACAACCCAAGTAAACCTTTAATGTATTACCTATGATATCAGCTACTGTACGAGTTGGAATAGACAACAGCTATAGAGTAATTGCTGGTATTGTGTAAAGTTATTCTACTGTCCATTTTCCTTCTTCCAGCATATCACACGATAATTTTACTTACTCGACTCTGTATAAACAGTTTCGGCAGCAATCTCCCTTACCAGATGACTGAACTTCTAACATCGAGATAATCTAGCGTTGATTGTACATTAGATCTTATTACAATTAAATACAGACATAATAACATTCGTAATAAAATATATTTTTTAATTTTCTAAATTACATAATTTTCTATTTTTGAAAGTAAATTGAATTAAAATGATTTATTACACTTTTTCATCGTGCTGAACACTCACTATCCAGAATAACATATCCAAGAGGATTTCCGTAATATTTGTAGGAAATTCAGAAATATTCAAACCAAAAAGATAGTGTGATTTTATTTCGAATAAACTTAATGCAATTGAATAAGTATTCAGTAGTTATAATTATAGTACCATAGTAGATCATAAAATGATTTATTGCACTTTCACCCCATCATACATTGCCTTCTCAATGAAAAATAATTTCCGAAGTACTTGAAGAAACTAGAAAGATTCAAGTAGATTGCAACAAAATATGATTTTGTTAATATTTAAATAATTAGGTAGTAAGGATTTGGTAACATGATATAATCAAATTTTGTATAAATGCTCCCTGCGTAAATAATATTCTGTAGTTCTGATAAAAACATATGATAATCTTAGATCTACAAATTCAACTTCTTTTGAGTAGATCATATTTTGATAATACGCAAAGTAACAAAGAAAAAGGACATTAGAAAAATTAGCCTCATTATTTTATGCATGGTATAATATTTGTTTTTTCTTAATAAAAGGTGGCCCCTTTTTTAAGTTATTATGGATTTCGTTCCACATCCTTTTAAATCGCATTCGTATGTACTTTCATATGAACATTTAAAGCAACTTTTTGTATGAATCTTTTCTCACACAAATGACATTTGTACGGTTTTTCACCAGTATGTCTTCTTACATGATTCAATAAGATTTTCTTATCAAAAAAGGCTTGTGAACAAAATGTACAAACAAAATTACGTTCATTCAAATGAATACGAGATACGTGCTCTTTTAATTGAAAGATTGTACGATAGGTTTTCTCACATTTATCACAAGCATAGGGCCTTTCTTTGGTATGCGTTAATAAATGCTTGTTTAAATGGTAATTTGAACGAAATTTATGACCACATTGATTGCATAAACATTTGTAAATGGGTCCAGAGTTCTTATGATAAGTTTTTACATGATTTGTTAAAGTTTCTTGCGATATAAAAATTTTTGCACAGTGTTCACATGCAATTTTATCTCGCTCACCATGTGTTAACATATGTTTACGTAAATTACGTCGTCGTAACGATTTACCACAAACCTCACAATTTGCTATTTGTTGTTTATACTTGGTTCTCATTTTTTGATGCATTTTACGGACATGCTTTTCTAATTCACGCTTTGTTTGAAGTGTTTCTTGACACGTATCGCATGTAAAAGATTTCTTAATTTTTTCGATTTTATGTAAAAATCGCATGTGTTTGTATAAGCTGTTTTTACTTGTTAATTTTGCTGGGCACAATTCACAAGTTATTTCAGGTATATCGTCATTTTCATGTGTTAATTTATGCTGTGATAATTTTTTTCTTGTTGAGAAGGATGCACTGCATATGTGACACTTGTTATGTAATTTTTCATGAGCACGTAAATGTAAAGGATGGTAACAAATTACTGAACACCTTCCACATTTAATACCTACTGCATCATGCTTTTTTTTCATATGTGAACCAAGTGCATCCACTCTTTTAAACAATTGAGAGCAAGTTTCACAAATATAATCTTCTAAACCGGTTTTATTATTCTCATCCTCAGAACCAAAACCACCACCTTCAAATATACTATCATTAGAATAACTTTCATATTCACTTTCTTCGTTGAATTTATATTGAATACTTTTTTTTCTTTTTTGTACTCTATCCAATTCTAATTTTTCTTCATCTTTTGTTTCCAAAACTTCATTTGTTTTTGAATCATCTATCCTTTTTACATTTAACAAAATATTTTGATTTGTAGAATTCTCTACATCAATTTCTTCTTTGATATAAATTGCGTAATTTGAACTTTCCAATTGTCGATCTTTCACGTTATCTATACCATTTTCGTTATTCCATATATTATTTTTACTTTGTACAATAATTTGTCGGAATGTACTGTCTGAATTTTCACATAATTGTTTAAAATTAATGGTATTTTGTAATTGAAGAAAACATCCATTGCAAATTTGATTTGGTAAATCATCGTTTTCCCAAATCTATGAACGACAATGGAAATATAAACAAATTATTTTTCAAGAAATTATAAAATATTGAAATACCTGCACAGAAGCACATGTCACTATCATATCAATAATTTTAAATGTGTTGATTGATAAAAATGATTTGTCAAATTTCATACAAACACGACATACTTTCTCAAAATCAGAAATTGAAATACATTTTACATCCATTTTCGAACATATCTTGTTTTAAATGTGTATTACGTTCAGAACGATTGAAAGAAATTTGCTTAGATAAAATTCGTGGTTTAGATTACGAATTCATAATTTGTTCATAAGCAATACGTTTTTTCATAATTTCAAGACAAATTTTCATTATGCTCTAATTTAGATAATTAACACTAACCATTTTTTAGTAGACCATGATGATCATAGTGTAGTGATACTAAATTAATTTTTATATCCGACATACATGGGGATGCTTGTAGAATCACTTAATTAGTCTATTTTCGTATTCCTGCACGCCAGTCATCAAATATAACTTTAAAACGAAGGAATAGCGAGGCTGAAATTTGGTACCACATTATAGACCTAAAAAATAAATTTAAACTCGCGAATGAATAAAATCGGACAACTAGGTTCCATTAAACCCTAAAGAATTGTTCACATTGGTCAAGTAGCAGGTAATTTATTAAAAATCACAGTCATGTAATATAATTCCATATCACATAACTGTTTATGACTGTGACTGTAACAATTGAATCCATTCATTTGTTTATTGTTAGATGTTTGAGTACAGTCACAGTCATGCAATATAAACATTTATGTGATATGAAATTACATTACATTACTGTGAATTTTAATAAATTACTTCCTACTAAATTACTTGATCAATGTGAACAAAGCATTAGAATTTTATTTTATAAAAAACCGTTACAACTATGTACTACTTAATAGGAATATTTTTAAGAATATAGTAAATTAGAAGAAAATAATAATATTTTTGATAAATACGTAAAAAACCTGAAAAAGAATAAAATGGGACACCCGCTATTTCAATTTTGACGAAATTCTTGTCTTTCGTCCTTGTTCATTAGAAGTTAAAGCATAAAATTTGATTTGAAAGATATTGTGACCATAGACAGGCCATTTTTTGGACTCATTAATCATTACAAACTTTTACTATTGTATGGTAAGAAAATAATTATTATAAATATTTTATTTCATTTTCACATATAAATTTACATTTTATTTGTATGCAGAGTTTTTTTATGTCTATTTAATGTGTTCTTATAACAAAACCTTTTATCACAAACATCACATGCATATGGTTTTTCTCCTTTATGAATCCGTTGATGTTGAACTAAATGATGATGCAAGGAAAATCTCTTATCGCAAACATCACAGACGTATGGTCTTTCTCCGGTATGAGTTCGTTTATGTTTAACTAATTGTTGGCGTTCAATAAATGTTTTCTCACAAAAATCACACTCATAAGGTCTTTCTCCGGTATGAATTCGTTTATGTGAATCTAAATTATGTTGTAAAGTGAATGTTTTATGACAAAAATCACACACATAAGGCCTCTCTCCAGTATGAATACGTTTATGTCTTATCAAATGTTGGTGCAATATAAATGCTTTATTACATACATCACAGGAAAATCGTTTATCTCCTGTGTGAATTCGTTTATGTGTAGTTAAATTAATTTTTTCGGAAAATTTTTTATGACAAATATCACAAGAATATGGTTGTTCTCCCATATGTTTTCGTTTATGTGTAACTAAAATATGTTTTTGTGAAAATTTTCTATCGCAAATATTACATCTATATAATTGTTCACCGGAATGAATTCGTTTATGTTCTTGATAACTTTGTTTTCGTGTAAATTTTTTATCACATAAATCACAGGAATATGGTTTTTCCCCAGTATGAGTTCGTTTATGTATAAACAAATTTTGTTTTGATTTATATATTTTATCACAAATATCACATATAAAATGATTTTTGCCAGTATTTATTTCTTTAATACCATACAGATCACTTTGTAATGTAAAGTTTAGACTATTAAAGTCACATGAAAGTGGTTCCTCTAAAGCTTCTTCTTTAATTTTCGATTCATTTTGTTCTTCCCTAAATTCTTCTTTAATATACATATTTGTTTTTTCTGTAGGTTCTATGTATTCTTCTTTGATCCCAACATTATTAAAATCATTTGACATTTTTATTTACTAATTTTTTTTTGTGTGCTTGCGTTTTTTTTGAACTTTTTGTTCATAAAAAGAATGTGTATGCTGCAAAATGTCACATCACTTTTGGTATTACACTATCACTATGGTAATACAATTATGGCCGCATTCACTTGTAATTTAACAATTAAGTATGTACTAAAGTACACTTATGAGCAATATGATAAACCAATTACTTATTTCATATTTGTGGCTAATCGATATAATTTATAATATTTTCGAATAATATAATTGTAAATCGTTATTTTCTTTGTAAGTGAATAATGACATTTTGAAATTTTACAAAAAGGCTCTCGATTACAATATCCATGGCTCCTCGATTTTTTAACGGATTTTGGTAAAACAAGACGAAAATATTGAATACCAATTTTCGAGTGGCTCCCTTTCGAGTTTTCGCTTATTGTTCGAGTTATCCATAGGTAGTTTAATTACTGGTTGAATGAAGGGGCCAAAAACCAACCCGACACGTACAAACTACACCCGACAAATCCATGGGTAGTTTAATCAGAAGTTGAACGTAGGGACGAAAAACCAACCCGACCCGTGCAAAATACATCCCACAAACCCATGGGTTAATAACAATCGAAAATGGCGTACATGTATTTTTAATAGTTGTATTAAGTATACAAGTGTTGATTTCTTTTAAACGCATTAAATTTCGGTTATTTGTGCTTGAATTGTGTTTAAATTATAGTAATTTATTAAATAATAATAATTAAATCTTGTATCATGTTTTAAATTGTGGTATTTATGTAACATAAACACGATAATTTCTAAAAAAAAGTGTCGATAACTCGAAAAATAGGCGAAAACTCGAAAGTTGGTATTCTTTATTTTGGTTTGTTTTATCAAAATTAATTGTCAAATCGAAGCCCCACGGATATCGTAATCTCCCCAAAAAAGGAATAAACTATAAATTTGGAACCTATAAAATAATTATTTGACAAAATTAATAATTTTTACATGAGTAAAAATTATCCAGGTACATGACTTAATAATGTTAGTTGAGCAATTTGTTCGAGGCAATTGTAAAATGTTACATAAAATTTACAGTCAACTCCAAAAAAAATTGCACCGATCTGAATGTATTTGTCTAAGTGTATTATACAATTTTAATCGATCAATTTTTTCGATACAATTTTTCACCGATCTAAGTGTATTTTATAATTTTTTGGGTTTAAAATGAATGTTTTACTTATTACAACTTAATTTTATCTGATAAAGAACTTTAAACACTACCAAAAATCATGTATTTTGAAATTTAAAATAAGATTCAGACAGTACGAATTTTTTTTTTTTTGATTTGATAAAAACGGACCCCGTTGGGTAAGTTTTCAAATTTGAAAACTTAAATTTATGATTAAATAACACATATTTATTATGATTTAAATTCAGTCAGATTCTGACATTTCATATAAGGGCTAAAGTGTGCAAACTATATTAAAATTGATAATAAGTCGAAATAAAAATTGATAATGATTGAAAAAATTAATTTTTGAAATTTTTGGTGAGGATCTGATCTTAATATTTCATATATGTGTTAATGTAAACGAAATAAGAAAATTAAAAGTATGACCCAAAAATAGTGGGTTTCAAAAAAAAGTTTACTCAAATTGGTCAGAATTTGGCCAAGATACCGAAAAAATAAATTTTTGGAACTTGGTGACGTCACAAAAACAATTTATTTTCCTCAATTATTCTTAATTTTTATCAAATTTTGACAAAGTATGTAATCCTACAGAATTTGGGTCGGTTTTTAAAAATTTTGTTAAATTAAATACATCTATAATGTCAAGATAGTGAGAGTTTGATCTTAATATTTCATATATGGGTTAAAGTAAGCGTCCTTTAAACAAAAAAATTATTTTTGTTCAATCACGCTCATTTTTTATCAATTTTGGTAAACAATGTATGTAATCCTACTGAATTTTTGAAAGCATTACATATCTCCAATGTACAATCTCTACCATATCTACAATACATGTAAAGAGAGTAAGTCTAGTCATGGCATTTCATACAAAGCTTAAAATAAGCGAAGTAAAAATACCATGAATGAAAAGTATGATCTAAAATAAGTGGGTTTCAAAAGAAATCTTACTCAATCTGTCAAAATTTACCCAAAATTTATAAAAAATAATTTTTGTTTATTTATAGTTTAAAAAGGAGTTAAAAAATACATGAGTTGTTTATCATATTCTAAAATTATATTTATTTTTGTTTAACAAATTGTGATTCAAATTCATAAATTCCAACTGATTGATTTTTTTTGTCATCATAATCCACCCATTCATTTTCAGTTAAGTCAACATCTTCAAAAACTTTTCCACTGTCTTCTGCTACTGCAGTCCACCCATCGCGAGGTGAAAAAGCAATCGGTTCAATACCACGACAATCATACACAACAATTGTTTTAAATTTTCCTTGATCTTCGCTGGTATATTCACCTGCATACACAAACAATATATTCAATTCAGAGGTAAAAGTCTGACATTGTATTGGATCTTATAGTATAAAGTATAGAAAAACGTGATTTCCGAGAATCCTGACTAGATTAAGAATTACTACATAAATATAATTTGTTTGCTGGCGTTTTTTGTTGCGCTTGTGTAAGAAATAGTTTTCTCCTCATTAATTTTTTTATTGAAACATGCGCAGTGAAAAAGTTTGTAAACATGCGCATTATAAAAAACGCAGTTCGCGAAAAACGTCAGCGGTATACAGTCTTAAAAGTAAGATGGACGCAAGCGCAATACGTCATTTTTGACATTTAAGTGCTATTTGGAATTTAGATTTTTCTGAATGCATCCATTCTCTAAAATTGTATTTTCGGTGATATTTATCCCAAATCATTTAAATTATAACAAATAAGAGTACCATTATTTTCTTTTATAACAAACATTTTCTAAAAATAATTTCAATAAATACCATGCCTGAACTCTTAAATTTCCTTAGTAATCCAAACTTTGGGCTACAATTAATCTTTAAATTTATTTAATTTCTTTGGTTGTATGTTTTACCATTTAAAATTATTTAATTAGTCTTTTCATATCGACAATTTAAAAAAGGTATTCGAGAGTGAACATTTCAAGCTGGAAAAAAATTACTCTGAAACAATTTTGTACTCACTGGTAGATTTTGGTATAATATCTAAACTATTTTCACGTGCACAAAGTTTACATTTTACTAAAAAATTCACATCTGATTTAGCTGTTTTGGATGGAAATGTTTCTTTTTCATTAACATCGTGCCATTTATCTGATTCTTCACTGCAATTTGTACATTTAATTTTTAAAAAATAATTATAATCCGGTTGTGTTTTCATTGATTGTATATTTTCCAGATTTGCTTTAACTTGCAATGCAATTTTTACCATGATTTTATATCGTTGAAAAACAAATCACTTTAAACAGTTCTCTTCTAGAATATATTTTGAAATTAAGATCACAATCAAGGTTTGTTCCACGTGCACGATTTGTTATGGAATGTCAAACATATTACTGATGTCAAAGGAATGATGATCAATAAGTTGTTATAGACCATTTCATTTTCTATTTGTTTTTGTTTCGGACAGTATGTCAAAAAAAGTAATTTAATAAAATGAAATGCAAATATTTTCTATCTTTGTTAAACTTATTGTTAACAATACAAAACAAATTTTAAAATGAGAGGGTCTATTATTTGACATTTATGCTAAGCAAGACTTTAAATACCGGTATATTTAAGAATTATTTAGAAGTAACAACATTAAAAGCCCACAGACATAAAACTTTTAATAGATTGAATGTCTCATAATAATATATAGTGCTCATAATAATATATAGTGTACCGTATATTTACGCTAAGATCTCAGTACAGAGTAGCAATAATAATAACTACTCATAACACACTTAGCTGATTATTTTCCTTTGACTACCAAAATACGATTAGTTATTATAATATATTAAACACTATACATTATTATGTTAATATATTAAACACTAATATATTAAACACTATATATTAACACTATACATTATTATAAAACTCTTCATCTATTACAAGTTTTATGTCTATGGTGTTTAAATATTGGTAGTTCTAAATAGCTCTTAATTATATCGGTAGTTGGAGTCTTTGTTATCATGAATAATTACAATAATAAATCATAATTATGTAGTCTAAGGAAAAATGGTCAGCTGAGTATGTTATGAGTAGTTATTATTTTTGCTACTACGGTGCTGAAATCTTACCATGAATCTCTTATATTTTCACCAAATTAGCATATTATTATGTTTAAAATTCCTTATAACTGTAAGAACTTCATATTTTATGTTTTTCAATAATGCTAATGGTTAAAAGAAGTTCAAACATTAACAATCACCCGTATAGCAGGTATTTAAACAATTAACACCGTTATTTTCGTTTGTTAAAATTTACTATTATGAATTACAAATGGAACATATTCAAATATTAAAAATTATGACAAAACTTATGGTATAATAAGCGAAATATAAGATGACCTCTTAGAAAGCGATACTTATATATATATATATATCTTTGTTCAATAAAGCACGTAGCAATTCGTAGTTCGTAACTGAAAATATTACTTTCATTAAAAAAGAATGGTATATATTTTTATTAATAATGTTTTTAATAATTAAATATAATATTTAGATAAAGTATAGTTATTAAGTAGAAGTAATTGATACACTAAAAATAGTAAATAAAAAATGAGATATAATGAATAATTTAATGAATAATGAAAATATGTGTTTAAGAATATTCATTTTGCCGCACCCCTCTCAAAAATAAAAAAATTATGAAAGAAGTATGGAAGTGATAAAGTAATTAGATAAAAAAAACTTTTCCGGAAATGATAATTAAAACCCTTTGTGATTAATACAAACAGTGAATTGAATTAAAGTGAAATATTTAAGTGTTTTATATTTATTATTTGTACGGACAAGGGGAAATGGATGAGTGCATGTTAAATGATTTATTAGAATGTTCGGTATGTTTAGAAAGGCTTGATACGTCGAGTAAAGTGTTACCGTGCCAGCATACATTTTGTAAACGATGTTTAGAAGAAATCGTTACCACACACAAAGAATTGCGATGTCCCGAATGTCGTGTTTTGGTCGATATCAAAATCGACGATCTACCACCGAATGTTTTGTTAATGCGTATCTTAGAAGGTATGCGAAATGCAGCCCCAAAAAAAGATACACAACCACATCAACAACGTACAATTGTATCAAATTCAAATGTTCGGGTTCAACAAACGCAACAAAATATTTCACAAACAATACAATCACAAGCTGATAACAGGAGTTTTGTACTACAAAACAAGGGAACAATAGTGCCTCAACAACAAGTTTTGCCTCATCAACCGTATGGGCGGGCTTTGTATGATTACGTTTCTACAGAATCTGAGTACGTTCACTTGTTTTTTAACTCTATACCAAGTTTTGTTATGTATAAGTTGTTATGAAAATTTATGGAACATTTAAATTTAATTGCAAAGTCGTTATCTATTAAATATACAGGGATGTATTTTTAACATTAAATACCCTACCAAAATTGAGCTGTATCTTTTAAAATTTCAGCAATCATTAATCTGTTAAGATTAATTATTGTATTAAGTTCATTGAACTGTTGATCAGTCAACTGATAGCTTAGATATTGAAGACAATTTTCTTTCGAACAAAAATTTATAATTTTAAATCTCTTTCTAGGATTCAGATTTATTTAAAAAAATTTTTCTTTCTGTTTTTGGCAAAAATTATAAACTGAAATCTTATGTATTATAATGCACCAACTTAATTTATTTCGTATTTTTAAAAATAGGCCACGAGGCGTGGATGCGTAAATGAAAATTTTTTATAGCTTATAAAGAGCTCCGTATAATTGCAGAACTTGTAGTGAAATTCACATCAAAAATGGGTACCCCCCTTTTTTTAATATACAGAAATAGCCTTATCAAGAACTTTATTTGAAGTATAAATTAATTCAAAATCGCGGTAACAATAAATTCATATTCGATTTTGTTCCTTAATTTTATGTTGCAGTGATTTAAGCTTTAAAAAAGGTGATATAATTCTACTTCGCAAACGAATGGATATTCATTGGTATTTGGGTGAATGTAATGGTAAACATGGTCTATTTCCATCAGCATTTGTTCAAGTGATAATACCATTACCGTGCCATATACCACAATGTAAAGCATTGTATGATTTTCGTATGAGCGGCGAAGATGAAGAGGGATGTTTAGCATTTAGTAAAGGAGCTATTATTAATGTGATTAGACGTGTTGATGAAAATTGGGCAGAAGGACGTTTAAATGATCGTGTTGGAATATTTCCATTGGCATTTGTTGAATTAAATGGTTTGGCACGATCTTTAATGAAATTATCAACAAAGTAAGTTTTTTTAATTAACTAAATTTTAGTTAAATTTAGAAGAAAATTCCCGCCGAGGACAGATTTTTCTAAAATTTCCTAGGTGTTTTTATTTTTTAGGACTTAAACCATAGAGATTAAAAGACGTAGAACGGTCGCTCGTCATATATACTAATACATTATCTCGCCTGTTCCTTAAATTAAAACAAATTTACTAGTTTGTATCTGTGTCATTAGTCGTACTGTCGTCAATGAATGAAATCTTTGTAGTTATTTGTAAGTTAAAGTAACTGAAATTTGCTGAATCGTAGGCAAATTATTTTCTCTGTAAATAAAACCGGTTTTTAATGAGGCAACTTATTATTTTCAACGCCTCATTTATTTTCATCAAATTTTTGCAACATTTTCTCTATAGTAATTGTTCTCCTTCTATTTAAACTACATGGTTTATTCCTAGTGATGTTGTTTGAAAACTGCTTTCTATTTCAAATACGAAGTGTTGTATAGTCAGCGAAAATGTTAATCAACCTTGTTCCATTTCTAAAATTGAAAATTTGTACTCTAAAGTATTTAGATTTACTTACTTTTTTACTCTGAAAGAATGTCATATCATAATCGATCGATCTCTTTTTAAATAGTTCACAGCCGGGACCATCACGTGTAGCTCCTCCAACACCTACCAGTGAAGATAGTACACCATTAATATCAACGGATTTAAATAATCAACAACCTCTTAGCGGGGGTGGTACTGGGGCAGCAACAGCAATTCGTCAAGGTTCAGATTCAAGTTCAACAATATCATCAACAAGTCCTTCAACAACACCAAACACTAGTTCCAGTAATACATCGTCAAGTTCAAGTACCGCACCATCGTCACCCACATCTCCCCCACCTAGACCTACAACAACAACATCAACAACACCAAGTATACAATCTCCACCATCCTCAACCCGACCTACACAAGCTCATCGTGAGAAACGTCATAGTTTTAGTGCCATAAATTCTGGATCACATCATCACTCAAACCATCGACATTCAGCTGAAATTCTTAGTACAGATCATCCGAAATCGGCTGAAAATAGTGTGGTCACTCAACAAAATGGAACATCATCTTCATCGAATATACTTCCAGCAGCATATATTGCGCTATATTCGTATACGCCACAAAAATCAGATGAATTGGAACTACGCAAAGGTGGAATTTATATGGTGACCGAACGATGTCAGGATGGTTGGTTTAAAGGCACATCAAATCGTACACAGAAGTGTGGTGTATTCCCTGGAAACTATGTTGCACCGGCGCGTGGTATTCCTGCACGTGTTACGAACTCTGCTGCAGCAGTACGAGGTGGTGGAACGGTCCCCCCTCCTTTAGAACCACGAGTGGCTCCAGCTATGTCTATAGCCTATACACGTAATAAATCGATTAATAATTCGTTGGCGGTACGTTCAAGTCCGGCTATGACTAATAATCGACCTCCAGAGCTACCACCACGATCGATAAGCCCTGCAACAGCTCCCACTTCAACAGTATCTTGTTCGTGGCATCATAGTGCATCTGCAGAAAATAGTTCAATGAATGTGCCACTTGGGCGAAGCCAAAGTGCAGTTATGAGCTCGCCGAATACTAGTAGTAGTCCATCGCCAAAATCAATTGAAAAAGTAAGTGTTATAAACTTCAAATTAATTTAGTTACTAGAAGATACCCGAAACTATGCTGCCGAAGTGTTCAAGAAGTAAAAAAAAAATGTTCGATTTTGATAGACACGTTTATCGTATTCAAAATATTTACTACTCTCTATAGAGAAATTCCAAAAATACTTATTCTATGCAGCTGTGTACAATCAATGTGAAATATAATGACGTGAAAAGGGGAAATAGCAAAAACTTATGTTTTGTGTTAAGTCAACCTTTACTTCTGAGCGGGGGTGTTTACAGAACTAATAGTTTAATAATTATTTCTTAACCGATGACGACACTTTACTGGTGGAAACACTATTAATAATAATTAATTTTTTCAGTCGAAAGATCGTAAAGAAAAAGGAACAGTGAGTTTAATGCGCCGTTTAACAAGTATGAAACGTTCAAAATCACCACCTCCAACTACGTACAGTATGGATAATCCGGTATTTGAGGATAGTCAAAACTCAACAATACTTGTACATAGCCAAATTTCAAATCAAACTACCAGTGCTGTACATCCAGTCCATGTTCGGTAAGTTCAAAATAGGAAAACATATATTTTTGCAGCCATAAAAAATGCTTTTGTGTTGAATTTTTGCATGTGCTTAGATTTGAATAAAATTATCAAAGATGGTTTTTTTTTAAAGAATCGAGTAATCTGATTTAGGTACCTAAATCTTAAAATTTTACTTTACGGTATCCAGATTAACATGATCGTGCTTTTATACTAGGCATTTCAGATTCTCGAAGTGCAATTTCGTTGTCAAAGAAATATTCCCGAATAAAAATCCTAACAAAATTCTACGCGAGATTTGACTCAAAGAATCTTTGTCTCTATTGTTTAATATTTTATAATGTTGGAAGAATTAACTGCTTCATTTTTTTTTTCGTCAGCTTGGCACTCTAAAAACATGGTCAAGTATGATCACAAGAGTTAGTTTTCTATGAATCCAACGATAACTTATTTTCTTTTTGCAAAAACCATCTTTTATGCGAAATAAACATTTTGTACATAAATATTTTCGTTTCTTAACATTTGTCACAAATATGTGAAGCTTCACCATAAATAATATCACTGTATGTTGTATGTGTTTTATTTTTGGATCCAACAAATAATTTAGATCTGGATCATGTCCAAGTCAATTACTACAAACATTACCTCCATCATCGACTGGAGCCTCAGCGTCATCATCTGAAATGAATTCTACAAATGTGTCATCGACTGTACAGCAATCAAATCTTAGCGGTGGACATCATCGTTTTTTAATTACAGGTGGCACTACTGGAGGATCACAACGTATTAAACATAAAGATCGTGGTCATATTATTATTAATCAACAGCAGCAAGTAATATCATCATCGTCCTCCACCAGGTGTGTTTGGTGACTAATAAAAATATTTCATACGAAAGTTGTCTGTGTTAAACGCCACGATCAATACAAATTAAATATAAAATATTAAGATTGTGTGTATGTATGTATGCAAGAGTTATAAGCATGTAGTAGTACACACATTATGGAATTAATACTTAACATTGAAGTAACATTTCATTTTGTCTGTTCGAAATTGATATTTCAGTAATATACGTAGATAAAAGATGGGCTTAAATAAAAATTTTTGTTATCAAGTATTGCAGACGTGTTTCGATAATCAAAAAACAGCCAGAACTAGATTTATCTGGACAAATCTTTAAATAATCATTTTATTTTAATTTTTTTGCATGCTTTGCAATTTTGAGCTTTAAAGTGCACATTGTTTGCAACTTTAATTTACCAATAATTAATAAGATATTAAGCATGTGTAAATAAAATAAACATTCACTAAATGGTATTGTTTTATCAATTTTTGTTGGTGTAAAAAATAGCACAAAGCATATGTTTTTAGGCTATCGATTTTTTATAAATGACGCTAAAACTAGATTCAATTAGAAAAAAATTTTATATTTTTTAAAGGATAGGACCAAATAGAAAATAAATCTCGATTATATTTCGCGATTCCGTTAATTTTAATAATGAAAAAAACTATTTAATTTGGATGAAATCTCCAGCACCTAGAGCCTCTTTCAATTATATTCTAAAAATTACAAAAGTCTTGTTTATTTCATGATTGAGTAAGTAGTTTTTGAGAGATTAATACCATTTGAGCAGTGACGGTGTAAGAACTAAATTTGGCTGTGTGCAACGTACACGCCTTACACCGTCACCTCATTTGAGTAGTCTTTTCAAAAAGATAAATTTTTTTGCACTAATTAATTGAAAATGGAAATAGTTGTAAATCTTTAAAAATAAAATTCCGTTATTGGAAGCTTCCAAGAAGTGGAAGTTGGAAGCTTCCAAGAAGTGGAAGGTAGGTTAGCAAGATTTCTAAACTTTCGAATATTTCCATTTAGACATGGAGGTGATAGTCTTATAATGTCAACATCTACATCAAATCAACAGAACCATCATCATCGTAAATCAAATTCATTAGATGCTGGCTCAAAATCAACATCATCACCAGGTGGTCCTGGAAACGGTGTTTCAACAAAACTATGTACATCATCATCGACACAACAAATACGTGAACGTTTTCGATGCATCGTTCCATATCCACCAAATAGTGAATACGAATTAGAATTACGTTTAAATGATATTATTTATGTGCATAAAAAACGTGATGATGGTTGGTATAAAGGTACACAACAGCGTACAGGACGTACCGGATTATTTCCAGCGAGTTTTGTTGAGAGTTTTTAAATTAGTGTTTTTTTTTTTTTTTTTTGAGAAGTTAATTAGTTCAAATGTGCAATTTTTTTTATTCTTATTGTTATTATTATATACCAGTCCAATCTTTTGATGGAATATATTGTTCATACAGAATACCTTGCTGTGTAACGAGTGTCTCATTTTTGAAGAGTCAGTGGCAGTGACAGATATTACAACAAATTTATAATACGGGAGTATTAAGATCTAAAAAACTTGCGGTAAATAAAACATTTCGTCTTCTTAAATTATTTAAATAAGCTTGAGCTCACAAATTTTTACAACGTGAATTTTGAAGTATTTGATAGTTTTTTTTTGCATTAATATAAATCGAAAAAAGCAGATGGAATCTTTAAAAAGTTACCGAAAATTAGAACTACATCTTCCTAGCATGTATAAAAAAAAATTTTTTTTAAATAAGTGAGGATACAAGGAGAGGTATATTAATTCAAAAACTAAATCCCCTAATTTCCTCCAATCATGTTACATCCATTATAAAAAACTGTAAATCGATAAAACTGATTCGCTATAAGCCTTTACTATTTTTAATGAGTCGACATAATAATAATAAAACAATAAGAGGGGATTGAGGAAAACCTCAGCTGAGTCTCTTGCACTTAAACCTATTGATCCTCTTGTAGAACACTCCAACAGTTGATATCATTACAAATATTTTTATTTTGAGACATTCTTCATGCATAAAAATTTGAATATCTTCTATATACAGAGTGAGGTATAGATTGAATTTAAAATTAATTTATAAATAATCCAGACAATATTCGAATTCTTCATCAATTTGAAAATTGGAAGCCACGGTTTCAATTTAAAACGGTAATAGAATACAGCCAATTAAGCTGATATTTATATGTGTTTTGAACAAACTATTCTATCAATACAAAGAAAAAAAGAAAGCACCGCTATTCGAAAATGTAACAGAACATTACTTTTTTGTTTTGAAAATGGCAGCTAAATTTATTGAAATATTCATGAGTTTTGTTTCCAATTGACAATGTCATCATTTTTTTCAAATCAGCTCAATTACATTAAGTAAACAAATTATTATGTAAAATCAGTAATACCAACGTAAAAAATGATTTTGTAATGAATTTTATCTCTAGAAAAATTCAACGTCTAAAACAAAATGTAAATTGTAGGAAAATCAAGGTATATCGTGTGGCTTCGTGTAAAGATGCTAGTTTGTGTGAAATTGTATGCATGTTGAGAATTTTTGAGGCACCAAAATTATTTTGTTTAAAAATAATTGCAAATATAATTCGTACGAAAAATTTTATTACTGTACGTATTTTATTGTTCCTGGTAAGATCAAAATAAGAAAATGCTCATTATACATTAAAATGTATAAATAGATCGCAAAAATGCTCTCTAAAAATCGATAACAGTGTCGTTGAAGTTAAGAAACCGTAGGCATTTCCTAATATGCACATTTATCCAAACTATTTTAATTTTATGTGGGTATTTTCATATTTTGAATCCAATATTATATTAAGAGTTAATTTATCCATAGATGGGAATTGTAAAATGAGAATTCTTAAACTTTTAGAGAATTTTTAAGAGTTTAAAATTGTTAAAGAATTTTTTTCCAAAATTGTTTATAGATTTTCTTTTAAAAGTTTGTTCTTTTTTGGAAATCGTTGCATTTGTTGTTCAAAACAGGGTGTATTATATAGACGATTAAACGCTCTGTTAAATTAATTCACGAATAATTTAATTTTTGCATGATTTCTTTTAAGAAATTTTATTTGTATATAACTTTATTTTATGTTTATAATGTACATAGTGGGAAAAAAATCACTTGGTATAAAATTTGTTTCATGTTATTTGAAATGTTCACCCTATAGTATAATCCAGTGAAAAAAAATTATTGAACAGGGAGTAATTTTATACAAATTACTATAAAATTGGATTTTTTCGAATGGGGTGTGTTTAGAAATCTTATTTGAAGATGAATAAAAGCGAATTATAAATCTGATTATGCGTAAAATTGTGTCCGAAGCATATCTCATGTAGAACAAAACATTACCTGGAGACAGAGATGTCTCTAGGTGTAAGCAATCGTTATCAGAATGTGAAATTAAAGCCAATGACCCCTGCCAAAGGACTCATTATTATTCTGCATTACACCGTAATCAGTTTCAACGAAGCGCAGTTATGATTATACACAACCTAGATTGGCGCATTCCCTTAGCGAAATCCTAGTAACCAAGGAGCGTTAAATGTAGATATCCTTGATAATGGCCTTCGCGAAGCATTTTGTAATAAACATCACTGCCTTAGATAAAATTGTTGCTTGAAGTGAATCTTCCGAAACTGACGAGTCCGTTGTTTCGTTCTCTTTCTTCGTTCACCTTAAGAGGTTAGTTCACGCAGAAGATTAGTCTATTTGGCGATAATTTGACCGAATTCCTTAATCAATCCAATTACGTTGATAAACTATGAATTTTAAAGGACGATGTCGGTCTGATATCGGCTGATCTATGTGATATTGTTCTACTGCAACTTTCGAACGTGTTGACCGATTTTAATGAAATTTGGTAGATTCTATTATCATATCCTTGTGCAAGTAAGTTATATAGTTTCTACTGACTATGGCTTCACTTTTTCATATCTTCGCACTAGTTATCTAATCGATCTCTAAATATTTGCATTCTTATAGATATTCAACTTAAATAGATTTCTGAATGCACCCTAGTTTAATCATTTTTAGATGATTTTCTAAATGGCCATTATGTTTGTAAATGAATATTTTAAAACGATGTTTAATAATAATTAAATATAATTTTAAAAACTTTAAATTAAAATAATTTAAATTTTAATGAATTAGTAAAATTTTTAATTAATCTTCCACATATTGAAACGCTTAAATAAAAAAAAAAAAAAAAATTGATTTTTTTTTTGTTTGTTAATTAAAATTTAAGTCATTAATTAATAAGTAAGATTTTTTGCTTAATTTACAATTTTAATATGAAAAGAAAATGTACTGCCAATTTATATTAATTATTAAATTTGTTTAATACTCTGTAAGGAAAAAAATCTGTTATCAGAATGTCTACTGGTAAAAGGAAAATTTAAGGGATGTTATTAAAGTCGGGAAATATTTCAAATTTTCTAGATTTTTTAATATATTAAAATGATACTATGGATTTTGTTTTTCTTTACTTTAGCCAGTTAACCCGCTAGTTGTACAAAAGCGGTATGAAATCGTTATTAGTGTTTATAATGTTTGTTAAAAGCTAATTTGGTAATTTTTATCTAAAACTTAAATCATTCTCTAAGAAAAAAGTCATGGTTGAACGCCAAACAGTCGATTTTCTAATTTTTTTTTAATGGGTGGAGTTATACTTTGAAGAAATTGAGTAAAATCAGGAAAAAAATTCGATAAAATTGCGTTTAAAGCGTTTAAAGTAGTTTGTGTGATAACGCGTAAAAATGTATCCAGGGTATGATATTGTGCAGCTATTTCAAGCGATATTTTACTAACTAGTTATGCAATCGTAAAATAAATGTTATTGTTGTAGTTTTTAAACCTTTATTAACTTAGAAACCTTAAAAACAGAGAAAAAATGTTGGATGATTTTTAAGATTACCATAAAATGATAAAAATATTTGAAAAATTTTTAGTCAAATCTCTATCTAAAAAATCTGGAAATGTCAGGAAATATCTGATATTTTGAGTAGACACTCTGATTATACCATTTAATAAGAGCCATGCGCTCAAAAACTTCGCATCCAATGTCAAAATATACGCGATTTGAAAGTACCTGTAAGTAATTTCTCGCGAGATTTTAAGTTCCCTAGCTCAAAATCTAATTGAGCATAATGGTAGGGATTTTATAACTGATTTTTCTCATTACTGTGTTGAAATCAGTTACGATTAAGTGCAATAAATAAGAAGTTGTTGTGTTATGTTACTCGGCTCAATATAAGTAATTATCGTTACTCTAATTAAAATGATGAAATATTTTGATTAAAAATCCAATTTGGATGCAAATTTTTGTGCACTTACTGATTTAAGACTCTAATTAATTGGATTATGCATGATTTATTATTATTATTTTTTTAATATTTAAATTATTTAAGATTTATTTGTTTTTCTATTAAATTTTATGTTTAATATTAAGGAGATTTCAAGAATTGGAGATTCTGATTGAAGTTCACCCATAAAGAGTACGATTATTAGTACTACTATAAATGGAACAATATCCTGGGTTGAATGTTGGATTCTATAATTTACCTTTATTTGTCTGAAACTAAGCCTTCTTTATTGGGCACTTTAATTTTGACTCGTGACAATTTCACGAAGTATTTAAATTGGGTCTCTTCTTATACCTTTTTGCCTTTCATTTCCTTCATTTACGATAAATCCTAGTTCTTTTTCATTTCTAGTTTTGTTATGCACCCTTACACATTCTCGAAGAGTGTCACTAAACATACTGTCAATTTTAACAGAGTATTATTATATTACGTTGGTTATATTTTGTTGTTCTCCCTTCCCCGTTTCACAACACTTCGCCAACATTTTGATTTAGTTGGTCTTTTTCTATCTGTCGGATTATTTGCATTGCCACACAGAGTTAAATCTTTTCACACGTTATACTAAAAAAATATAATTGATATGCCAATGAATGCTACTTATAACTTTCTTGGTTATTTTGTACGCCTCGAATCTATGGAAGTAAAATTTTTGGTCTTTCATTTCTTCCCACGTTGACAGGAAATTGCCACTTTTCTGAAAGTATAACAGATCAAATTAGTTGCAGTACAGAAGCTTCCTATAGATTTATTCTCAATTTTTAACAGTTTGAAAATCTGTTCAACCCGTTTTATTTCATGATCCAAGATAAATCGCACTTTTATCTTTAGAGTATCTCAATTACAACGCTGATTGAATAGATTTTATCGTAATATTCCCTTTTGTCAAGGTTCCCCGTTTTCTTAAAATTTGTAGAATAATTTTCTTGAATATAATAATTTATTGTAAATCTCCTTTGAATTAATATGAAATGAGAAAAAAACAGTTTGATGACTTCAAAAAAAAGTTTTGAGGCCAGTGTCTGTTTTTATAGCAAAAACAAACAAAAAATTTACCTCGTATAATATGTTTAATTAAAGTAAACTTATATTTATAAAAAAAAAAAAAAAAAACTAAAACAAAACGTAACCAAATGTGTTTTTAAACTAGTTATATTTTTTAATTTATTTTATTCTTATTTATTGCATGACCCGTTTTTTTAACCATTTTACGCTCTCACAATAATAGAAAGGTCTCTTTTTTTACATGAATAAAACAAAATTTTAAATTTAGATATTTTATCAAAGTAGAAAATTGAGGAATGGTAAATTCATTTGACTGAGGATAAATGAAGCAGCGTAATGTGCCTCAAATACACACAAATCTTATTAGATAAACATATTTTTAAGATTCATGTAAACAAATTGTAAACTCAAACAAAACAAAATAAAATTAACATCAATTAAAAAATTTGTATTTTTTATTCATTTGTTGAATTTGAATGCATTCATTTAAGTTGATCCTATGAGATAATGGCTGTTTAGAGGCTAAATCGTGTTTTGTGTGTTTGGATGTGAGTTTAGTAGGTGCCAAATAACGGTCGGCGTTCACGTAGTACAAGTGGGGTGTACAGTCTTCGAGATAATGAGACGTTAGATTAACGATATCAGCGTTTGGAGGCAAATAGGATGAGAATTTCTTAAGCGAGATCTACCACCTCCCAATAAAAACCCACACCACCTGAACCACTCAATTTATTACTTTCAGGGCCAGCATTTCTTGTAGAATATACAAAGTTACATCAGTATGTTCCAAATGACATAATTTGGTGCCAATGTTATTGAAAAACGTAAAATATATGGTCCTATTGAAAACAGAATCTATTATTAATTTTGTCATAAGACAGTTTTTTAGGAATTCAGAAAATATGGCGGTACGAAGTTCGCCGGGTCAGCTAGTATGCTATAATTTCAACTAAAAATCATTAACTCATTATTCAACGAGTTTTAATACAATTAATGGTCAAAATTGAAATATTATAAGCAAAATATCACACGAAACTTATGTTTAGATATCAAAGAGAACGGCTTCAGGGAGCATTTTTTTTCTGTTAAAATGCTAAATGCAGTCAAATTGTTAAATTAAGTCAATGTATTGATTAAATAATGAACATTTTTTACACACTTTCCGTCCAACGACTAAACACCTAATTGCCAATTTTGTGCTCAAATTTCATTCCAAATGGAAAAGAGTGGAAATAAAGAAAATAAAATTAGTAGTATTAATATTTTGAATTACCTAGTTATCAAAACATTGTATTTTAAATTAAATAATAATACTAAAACTTTAACTGAAATTCAATAAAATAGAAAAATTAGATTTAAATTTACTTTATGTTTAAAATCTATAATTAATCTAAATTCTTTGATAAACCTAATTACATAAACATAAAATATGTTCAAAAATATTTTAAATATTCCCTCCAGAATAATATGCTACGATTTGCATAAAATAAAATCAAAATTCGACATACGTATGAGCTGTCTACGAAAAATAAAATTTGAATAAAACCGTCTTGAAAATAAAATTAAAGTAATTCTAAGACATTTTCTTTAAATTAAAATTGAAAAAATGAAAATAAAATTTTCGAATAAAAAATAAAAGATTTTTAATAATAAATTGATGAATAATTGTTTGTGTATATTGTAGGTTGTGCGCATGTCAAATCATAAGCGACGCGGTTGTTGAGTTTGATATTTGTATACTAATATCAGTCTCTAATTGGCAAAAATGGGAGAAACATCTAATATGAGATCGTACGAATATAAGATTGGCGATTTGGTCTGGTGTGTAATATTTTAATAAAATCAAATATTTAGTGCAGTTTAAATATATACTTAGTGTTGTGTAAATTTAATTAATATTTTTCATTTTTTTAGGGCAAAATTAAAAACTTTTTGTCCGTGGCCAGCTAAGGTAAGTGTATATAAGACCGCCATACATTTATAAACCAACCGTTGGCTTCCCTCCTATAGTTTTGTGATGATGCGCTGTAATATCAAGCGCGAAATATAAGTTATTTTTCTTATAAAACTTTTTCGAAATTTGTTTATTTTTTGTAGGTTGTTGAAGCTCCAACGAATATACCAAAACCGAAGAAAGGAGCTTTCAAATGTGTGCTATTTTTTGGAGCTAATAATTAGTAAGTTTTTTTATTTCAATAATTTTTCTACCCTGGTATTTTATAAAACAGTTGTCAAAATTGCAGATAGTTTTAAATGCATTTTGTAAATTATAATTTTATAGTAAAAATTTTTGGTTCAAAATAGGTTATAAAATTTTAACATGAAGTACATTTCTACTGTTAAACGATGTATGAAGATTTAGTTTCAATGTATTTTGTTTAATTTTTAAATACATTTATCAATAAAATTCATTTTTACAATCATAGTTTTAAAAAATTTATAATTTTGCATTTGACAAGCGTCACTTGTACTTAAATTAATCTATCAGTTTATTGTAATCTTACAGAGTGTGTGAGAATAACTATGCCTAACTTAAAAAGAGTTTTAAAGTTTGCACAAATAACTATCATTGTAAAACTTTTTTGTTAATAAAAAATGTACTTGTTTGTTTAAAAGCTATCGACCTGACTGAGTAATTTCAGAGGTTCTCGCAGTTGGTGAAATTTTATTTCGAGTATTCATTTAAAATTGTTATTTAAAACTAAAAATTTTGTACTAAATAAAAAAAAAGTTTTCTAGTTAAGATTTGTGATCTCTCTAAATTGAAATTTGTTTTGATAATATAATTGTTTTGATAAAAACTAAAACGGCCTGCTATTTTGTTTTGTAATCAGATAACTTAGAATATCAATTATTAGCCTTTTCATTTCGTTCACCTACTAACAGTAGACAATATAATCTTGATTGAATAAATAGGAAACGATAAAAATTTGTAAAAGAGTAAGATTAAGTTATTGAATTTCAACTAAATTGTATAAAACAACAAAAAATGATGTCTGATTCTTTCTTATATATTTAAAATACCAATTTTTATGCTGTAAGTTATTTACCATATTTAAATAACTCGTTCTGGAATCCCATTTTTTATCCAGGGATTGTTAAAGATTTCTGATCTAAAACTAAGCAACACAAACTTTGGCTATTCCGGCTTTAATTACTTAATTTTTCCACAGCATTCTATTTTGAAGCACTTTGTATAGCTATATGAGAAACGAGTAAAAATAGAAATAGTAGAAATTTTGTATAAAATGTTAAAATTTTGTGAAAATTATTTTTTTACAGTGCTTATATTGAACTCCACAATTTAAAACCATATAAGGAATTTAAAGATACGTTGATCGCAGCAAGTAAAACAGCCTCATTTAAGGATGCCGTAGAACAAATTGAGAAATATATCGAAGATAAGGAGGTAAGTTTGTAATTAAAACTCCTGAACCGGGCTTTAACTTCGTCAAAACTTTTATGGATAAAATTGTTTTGACAAAAATTGATATCGTATTACAAAATTCTAATATATGTTGTTATTGTAGAAATACGGTGATGATTTTGAAGCCATTCAAAATGACCAAGATGCAGAATTTAATAAGTTACGCGATGCGCAGAGTCCTATTCTTACGCCAAAAGAAAAAGTGAAAAAAACTAAAAAGGTTAGTGATATATAATTTATTTTTTTTTTTGGAGATTAATTATTGTTTTTCCTAGGGAAAAATGAATTTTGTTTTATATATATTATATTCGTAGCGATGAACCATGAGTTGACTAATACAAATTTTAGATGTGTTATTTTTTTTTTATTGATGTTGTTCTCATTCCGTGTGGCAATGATTCGGGAATATATTTAGAGATTCTACAGCGATTAAGGTTTTTGTGAAACCCTCTGGCAACAACTAATGTTGAAATTTGTATATTTTTGTTAGTCGAACAATTTGTCCTTGAGGCTTCAAAATTTCAATCGATAACTGTTGTGAGCTGCTCCTAGTCTCTCATAAAAAAGAACGAGGAAACGGATTTGCTATCGGTAGAGGAATCTTCCCAAACATCTACCCTGAATTAAGGTCTGACTTCGAGAAGCGCATCTTGATCACGCAGATAGCATGCGACTGGCTGAGTTGTGTATAATCATAACTAAAACCATTTAACTATTCCCAGCAATCTTTAAGTTGTTAGATATAGAATATATGGGCCTGAAACTTTGGATCCGTCAATCATCCCAGAAGAATCCCAGTGGAGAAGCTATGATATTTTTGCATCACTATTGGCCTCGATAAGATCCTAGAGTTTCATCTGTTTCTGATAGTTGTTCCCTATACCGTAGGTTAGATGGAATTTTAGCTTTCAGGTGAAGGCGTATTCTAAAAAAGATACAGAGCATAGATAAGTCTAGGTGCAAAGGACGCGACAGAGGTTTTATTATTGTTATAATTAGCCAAAAAAATTTGTTAGCTACCTTTTATGTAAACCTTAATACAGCTTGACTGATAAGGTAGTAAGTCCGGTGTGACGGCTGAAATTTCGTGACTTTTTTTAATAAGAAAATAATATGCGATCGTTTTGTAATTTTTACATGTTAATATTAGTATTTTAAAGTATACAAAAAAAAATTTTTCTATTCTAAATTTTAGTTTGAAAATTTAAGGGTATATTTTTAAATGTGTAACTTCCAAAAAATGTTAAAAAAAGGTTTTTTGAACCCATGGCATCGGACTTTTCCCTTATAGTCACCACTCTTAAAATTACAGGCCCTGAAAAACGACCAATAAAAACTGAGTGATATTTTATAATCACGATATGATTGTAGAATACCATACGCTAGCTAGTTAAAACCGACCAATTAAACTGTTTTAGATGTGATTATGCGCAACTTAGCTTTTCGCATGTTATCCGCGAGATCCCAGTAATCGATGTGTGCTTTCGAAATCACCTCTTAATATTATATATCACGGAGCACTTTACTAAAGGAATATCAGATTACTTTTGTATGCTAATATTATTCTCTTTTATGTTAGATTGACCCAGAACCCAAAAATTCAGTATCTCGAAGCATTGAAAGCCTTTATGTTTAGCAATATATTTTAAAATCTTTTAAATTTTATATTGACGTAATTATTTCTGAAAACATTTTCATTCAAAGCAGAATCTGGATTTTGTTAGCTTTTACGTTCAAATCTTGCTAACGACATCCGTCTAAAGTTTCCGACTTATCTCAAAACAAATATGCAGGTAGAAATTATTCTGGCGTTTATCTATCTTCCAATACGCCCCAAAAAAAGCTTCCTTCATGATGAAGTAATGGCGGCTATCAATAATTCATGCAGGGTAGATGGAATTTTTAATCAAGGGAGAAATTATTCCATGAAACCACAAAAGCTCATGATTCTATGGATGAAAAGATTTAATAGTCCTGTGTCGTTGCCATTTCTTTGAATATGGTGGCTACATTACAGGAAAAACTGGGAATTATAGAGAATTATAAGTTTTTGGTAAAGCAGGGGAATTTTTCAAAAAAACCATATTTTGTCTAAAGTCAGATAATTTTGCTAATAGACAGTGAAATCAATAAATTCAAAATGAAAAATATATTTTTTATTTTATAAATATGAATAAAAAATCTATGCCAGTGAAAATGTATTATTTATAAAACTCAGTGAATTTTTTAATTATACTTCTGCCATATTTGAAAAAGTGTTTATTTTCTTAAGTCTGTAGTCTCCATGTTGCAAGAACAAGGCTGAAAAAATTTTTCATTTACTAAGTTTTAGAAGTATTTCGGTAAATTTTGTTATTTATATTATAATTCATTTTTATTTTACAGGAAAGTCCATTGAAAAAACGTGCATCTGAAGCTGGAGGCAGTTCTTCGGTTGGGCGACCACCAAAAAAGAGTAAACTATCCTCGAGTTTTTCAGCATCACCAAAAGATGATGGATTATCAACAGCTACACCTGTGAGTTCCGAACAAAATCATGTAAATCGAAAACGATATCAAGCAGTGTTAGATCGGCCCAGTATGTTTTTACGACCGGTAAGTAAAATTTTGTATTCTCGTGTGTATTTCTTAATTAAATAATTTGTTTATGTTTTGAGTGCTTTACGCATGGTAGTATTTTTATTTTTTCTCGGAAATTTTACCTTTCAAGGGGTCAAGATTAGGGTAAACCTTAAAATATTCAAGTAATTTTAATTTTGTGTATCAACTTTAGTCCGAGAGGTGGGCGACATAATAATCCAAAGTCATAGACGGGGAGGGATAAGAGTGTGTTATAAATCAGTTTTATGAATAAGATTTTTGAAGTTTTATTTCAGCAATTATGTAAGGGGTTCTAAGAAGAAAAACGGCTTGTTTAGACATTTTTAGAGTTTTGCGCACCTGTATTCCCTTGAAAAATGAGCTATGAGTTGAAAATTTGAATGTTTATTAAATTAGTGCCAAGGTGGAAGCTTTTGGGGGTGTCAACATTTCGGCCCTCTTTTACCGAACGAATTATCATTTTGGCCAGTTTTTAGGGTTTGAGCACTCCCACAGTCTATGCTAATTGAACTGAGTGTTGAAAACTTGTACTTAGATTAAGCTAGTGTCAAGAAGGTTCCTTTTGAGGGTACCAACCACTTTCTCTTATTTTGAATGATAGTTTATTTCCGTCGTATATCTCGATCCTGCATATTTAATTTTGTAGACAAAATAAAATCGTCCAAAAAGTTGAAATAAACATTTTTCTAGAATTTTCGCAATTTTTGAAAGGGATTTAATCCCTGTGAAAAAATCGACAAAATAATTTTGTTTACTAATTCGATAAAACGACGTTACTTGGGTAATTTTGACCCAAAAATAATACAAATCGGTTGTATTTGTGCATATTTTAAAATGTTGCTTAAAATCGTATTCGAAGACCGATATAAAGAGCTGCTCCAAGCGATATCTCAGTAACTAGCCACCCATTCGGAAAATAGAGGTTATTTTGGTATGTTTTTAATATAGGATCGAGTTAAGGTGCTTCAAAGGATAACGTTGATAACGTTTTTCTAAGCTTGGAGAAATACACATCTAGATCTAAAAACCTGAAAAAAGCTGGGAAAGACAGAGTAAATAAGTCTAACAAAAGCTGCAGAACAATCTTAAGCAATTTTATAAATTTTACAAAAATCATACCGACACAATTATACCACACCTTTAAAAAGTGTGTTTTCTCTGGGCTACGATATTTATTACCATGACTGATGTTTTACAACAATTAAACACATCACGTTTTAAGTCATTGCGTCAATTAATGTAGCAAATGATGTCTCTTTAAAATGGGTCTCATTAAACTTTTTCAATATAAAAGCTTGAATTATTATTTTATGATTAAAAAAGATTAATGAAATTTCTGAGGATTATTTTGTCTGCCAAAAATGCCACTTATCGCTTGCAGCGTATGAAAAACTATAGCTTTATGCGAAGTTATGGTGAGTTTGATTACATACCACGCCAACCCAATAGCACTGTAGGAAAAGGCGTCAAGGGAATCAAAAAAAAAAAAAAAAAAAAACAATTCTTTTGCATTTAATCGATATTCAATTACGTAAAATTAACGACCGTTCATGAGTAAATAAACAAACTTTAGGTGGGAGTCTAATTTTACGGTAAGTATTTTTTCGTAGTTTCGTCAACCTAAAATTTATTCTACAATCCCAATTAATAAGGTTTGGTCGTGCAACGCAAGAATTGAATTTAAAGTACAAAATTAATTCAATGTATTAAATTAGATCGTTGTTGAAAAGTTTAATTTTATTTTACAGGAATCACCACCAATTGATGATGTAGACAATATTTCGAAAAATATTTCCGATAGAAAAGTTGAACCATCAAAATTAACATTTGGATTCCTTGGTACCGGTAATATTGGAGGACAAATTGTCAAAAATCTGAAATTATCTGGACATAAAGTGGTTGCATGGAATCGTACACCCGATAAGGTAATTACTTTTTTTTTCTTCTATTTTCGAAATATCATTAAATAATTTTAAAATCTAGTTCATATTTCTTTAATTTTATTAAAAATAACAATTTAAGGTTCTTCTTTGTTAAAAATTTGTTAAAATGCACTTGAAAAGTGTCCATTTAATCATTTGTTAATTATAAATGAATGTTTATTTTCAGTTAACTTGAGGGCTAAAAACGTCTTTTATATTGTTTTTATACTTGACAAGTTTTAAATATCTTGAAATATTCTCGACGTTTTGAGGTTATAGGAAACTTCCCTGACAAGTCCTGCGAGATTGCCACTGTGTTTGCATGTATGAATGTGTGTGTGTGTGTGTAACCGCTTATAACTTTTGAATCGGTTATAAACGGCTAAACCGTATTCATCGCGGTTGATGTCATTCGAAAGGGCTTGACCAAACTTTAATGTGGTTTTATTGGAATAATTTTTAAACGGCTATATCGACCAACCCCAAAAACTAATTAGCTCTTAACCTTGATAAACCACGTCGATCGCCATCAATACGGTTAAAATCGTTTGATTAGTTCGAGAGATATCGTGAACGAAAAACTTCCAAAAAAAAGTTTTTTTTTTTTTTTTTACATAACTTCGACATTTCTTGTCGAATCGTTTTTGATGAGAGAGAATAATTATTAAAGCTCAAAAACCACGTCGATCACCGCGAAGAATGTGAAAAGGTTGATGGCTTCAAGAGATATTGTTAATGAAATATTCGGGAACAGCTAGCTTTTGAGCTCAGATAGCTCAAAAATTAAAAAAAGTATATTTTTGCGCTCTAAAAAAATAATAATATGTTAAATTTTAATTGCTTAGGTGTAATTGTGACAAAACACTTTGTCAATCTATATATATGAGGCCAGGTCAATAAGTTTTTATTTATTTATTTATTTTTTTTTTTTTTTGTAAATTTTTATTGTTTAACATAATCTCTTTCTACTAGTTTAAATACACTTTGGCAGACGTGTCTCCAACTTTATTTAACTGCTCGGAAAAGAATGATTGTGTTAGTTCTTCAAAATAAGCATTTATGTCAACCATGGCAACATCATTTGATGTAAATCGTTGGCTGATGAGATTTAAAATTAAAAAGAAAGTCAATCTGGGCTAGACTTATTGAATACGGTCGATGGTGGTGTATAAACCACGCACTTGAAAATAGTCCATATTTTGAAAGATATACAATCTAATGAAAAAAAATCGTTGCAATCCGATTCTTAGTTTCTGAGAAATAAGGGAACAGACAACCATACATTCATAAAATTTGACATACTTGCCTAGGAAGTCATGCAGACATATATGACTACTATACAGTTCGAATTGATAACCTCCTTTTTGTTTGGAAGTCGATTACAGAAAATCAAAATAAAACAAATTATTTTTCATTTACATAACAACTGATTTTAATTTTATTTCTGATTTTGTTTTTGTTTTTAGTTTTTTTTTTTTTACAATAATTTTTATATAACAGTACAATATTAGTAGTAAAATTTAAAGAAAAATCAGTGGGAGTAATGCGTAGTCATCAAATGATTTTTGTTTCTAATTCTTCCCCGATTTTTATTAACATTTAAAATAGATTACGAACGCCCTCGCTCCCCGTTGTTGATTAAGAAAATTGAGTACTAGGTTAAATGGAATTTGGATTAATCATAATTTACATAAAATATTTCCAATCTCAAATATTCGAGCTTCTAAGTTTATCGTAATCTTAATTACGAAGTGATATTTTTTAGAGATAAAATTAATCTTCTAAAGAATTGGACTATCCAATACTTCTATTTTCGAAAATGTACCTAGAAATCATATTGGAAATTAGCAAAATAAAATAGGCCCTTTTCTACACTAATACCAGATGGACTACATATTTGATGTTGGCGTGTTCAACAACTGCTGTCAATATTCCATGTAGCTTATAGGGCTATGTATACATGCGGTCTATCTGATAACAGTCTAATTTATAATATTATTTTATAAATGATATATAAAAATAATTATACAATTAATATTCTAATTTAATATTTAAACCCGACTACAGTACATTTTAAAAGATTTATACATGAATATAAAATCTTCAGAGGCTCCGTAGTTTGTCTAAAAAAATTATTGTAGGCAAGTAAAAATAACAAAGAATAGTATTTATTATTTAGATACTTAACTATGGTTGATTATTCTTGTGTCTTTTATAGTCATGGATCCATTGAACCCAATTGAATGATTTTACACGAATAAACGCATTTTCAGGTTTAAAATACGCCACCAAAATTTCTTCTCGTTATCTCTTTTCGTTGAGTTGACGACAGGCGAAAATCGACTAAATTAGTGCTCAATAATTGCTTGTTACAAACTTCAATCTTAATGTAACTAATATACTCTGATATTTTCAATAAATGTCGAGTATCTAAAATCTCAAATACAAATTTGTTTTCCTGGGTTATATTTCTATGCGTGACATGTGGATTAAGACACCTTATAATAAGGCACGTAATCCTCCGAAGCCTTGAATATGCATGCAAAAGAAAGTTAATTTTTGTGAGAAGCTGTCATTAACTGTTTAATATAATATAAACATTCCAAAATATGATTTTAAACTTAAAATGATTCATGTAGTCGGATTTTTTTCCAAAAACTATATGCGGTTAATATTGCTGCCTGGATATTAAATATTTGTAGTTATTTTCTATAAATCAGTGGTTATTGTAAGGTTTTCTCATTTTATTAAAATAAATCTATAAATTCTTTCATAATATTTTCTTTACTTAAATAAGAACATAGCAAGGTTAGAGATTTTAAAATTATCAGAGAGCATTTTATTTTTAGGTGAAATATTGGTCGCCATTTTGCATCTAATTTAATAGCAGACAAATATTTTAATCATAAAAATTTGTATGCCATTTCTCCATATAAAATTTGAAACGATTAGATCAATAAGTCTTACTAGAATTCTTACTGAAGCTACGTTAACTAATAGAATCTTTATGAAAAAGGTTTTACCTATATTATTAAATGTATGGGTTTACACATCGATTTTTAATGATCGAATCTTGCAGGTTAGAGCGCATCTAAAGCTACATATAAATTTAAGCAAATTTCCCTTCTTCAACTTGAATTGAGGTAATTATAAAAATTAATCGTCTAAAAAATCGGGATTATTTAATCCTTCAAAACGATTTAGACTCAAATTATTACCTCCACAAAAAATTTATCCGAATTTTGACCGTGAAAATTGTCTCAAAACATTCTTTTGGAGTAAAATTAGCACAAAATGGTATTTTTTTTCTAAATGACCCTAATATTAAACCAATATTTCGATAATTTCATTCACAAACTCTTAATATGGTACAAAGTTTGAGCTTTCTGAATCATTTCCATGACCAATATCATATGTCGCATATGTTTAAAACTTATAAATATTATTTTCTGAAGCAGTGTGAACTTCAATTAAAATAAATTAATTGAAATAATTTATTTTAGTGCAATTTTTGTGTGACCGTACGATTAAATAACAATATTTTTTTTTTTTTAACTATCTTTAATTTAATTAAAAAAAATAAAACCATTGACGCCATCATTAATCACATTAAAAAAATGAAAAACAAAAGAACAAAACCTTTCAACATAATATTTTTATTTGACATGCGCACTGAACACAATCACACGCAAAAACGTATTTTCTAAGATAAGAATTAATTTACATAGATTAACACTTGTTGTTTTCTTCAAAGATTTGCCTAAAATTTTATATCCTAAAGTCTGCTTTATATTTACACTTCTAAAGTGAATCAAATAAAGCATAGTTTACAATAATTTCGATGATTATCGATCTAAATCTAGGATATCTATTCTATAATATTTATTTGAGTATTCGGTAAAAATAATGGAAAAAATTTAACTACGAGAAATGGTTTTAAATTAAAATGTAATCACAAGCCTCCCCTTTCTTCACATGCAGTTTAAATTAACTTTGTGAACATTTTTTTATATCCATAAACGAAATAGAAGCTTAATAATTTTTTTTTCTCGAGAGATTTTAGTTTCTCGATTGAAAAGTAACTTGAGGATACACAATTTTGATATATATTTTGGACCAAGAAAAATATTAATCTTTTTGCGATAAAATTTTTATTTGGCCAAGAACATAACCACTCAGCGAAAGTCCGTTCAACATCCTGCTTTTCTAATAACTTCTTGATTCACATTTTAACTACATAGATTTCTTGCTAAATATTTTTACACTATTTTTTCCGAACACTCTGTATTTTAATTTATGAAACAGAAAATTCAAACACAAATAATTTTCAGAAAATGTACATGCACTTTTCAAAAAATAAATTTGTTCAGATAATGCCTTTTTTTCTATACCTTGTAACTATGTTTCTTATATTAAATAATTCGATTGTCCCATTTTTTTTTCACAAAAATATATTATCCAATTTTTTTTAATACCACTCATGGAAAATAGTACAATTCTCTCTCGTATTTCTTTGTAAGGCACCTCCAAACTAGCAAAATATATCAGGGAAAATAGTTATTTTAATTTTTATCAAGAATAATTTTTCTTTTTATTACAAAAAATAGAATTTTCCAGAGAGAAAAAGGATTAGAATGTAATTTTATAATTTTGATTACTTTCTAGAAAATTTTACATAGACTAGATCAAATTTTTTAAGTTAGAAATATGATAGAATAATCGCGTGTAGTTATGCTGGCTTTTTTTTAATTAATAAATTCCAACTCACATATCTTCATTTTATTAAGTGATTTTTTTTTAAATACTTTCGAATTATGGAATGTTCATGATTTTAAAAATGGAAAACAATGTAAATTAGGGCGGATAAATTTTAATGGGCGGATAGGATAATTGATTATTCAAAACACGGTTAATTTTATTGAAACATTGTTCAATATGAATACTAACGTGTTCTTCTATTTAAGGGTATACTCACAATTTATGTCAAGTAACTAAGCGAAATGTTGATCTGATCTCTGCCTATGCTATTACTCAAAATTATGGAAGAACAAAGTATTTCGCGGTAGTAATAAAAAAATTTGAATACTTAGAAAAAGACAAATAGGGGAATTTTCCAAACCTAAAAGTTTGAAAAATTAGGTTTGTACGATAAAAAACCGAATGTCTTTTGATTCAGATTTTACCTATTTCCCATAATTTAGCTCATGCAACTGAATCTAGCTATTATTCGATAATAGAGAATCAAGTCTGGCCTCGAACATTGTATATAAGTTTAAAACAATAAAAATGTTTTAAAGAAAAATATCTAGTGCTTTTTTTCCTGTATGTAGTCCGCAACAAAAATTTTAATCTTTGGGCCGTTATAAAAAAAATTTCACCCACGATTATCGAAACTAGTTTTAAAATACTCTTTGAAGTAAATCTTGATATTGAAAATTTAAAAATATTTTAGTCACTCGAAAGTAGTTAAGAAACGCCTGTACCCACTTGAATAAATATGAGGAAGTCGCGAAATCATGATCATTCCTTTAAAAAAAAAAAAAATTAGAGTGCCAAGTATTAAAAGTTTTAAAATTTTAACTGTTAAGACACTGAAAATTATCTAAAGCTGCTGTTATGTTTTCATTTTTTATAAAAAAAAAAGTTTTATATTGAGCGATACTTTTTATTGTAACAAAAAAATTACATTTTTCTGTTTTTATTTGATCTCATTATTTAAATACAGTTCGATACGATTGGCACACGAAACACTAAGGGAGATTGAAAAATGAGAAAAATAAATTAGATTTGATTTTCTTGACCAATCGACATATTTATTATATTTTCTTTTAAATATGAGACTATCACAGCTTGCTGCAAAATTTATAACAAGTTAGGCAATGATGCAATTGTTTTTTTGAGAGAGAGAGAGATATTAATAGATTTAAATGAGAATGAAAACAAAATCTTTTATCTCTCTATCAATTGGTTACGTGCAGAACATTTCTTCAGATTTCCAAATTGATTTATTTTGAATTTTTCGCAAAATGAATGAGGTTTAATCCTTTCATTTAAACTGTCTTTACAATTTCAAATGATTCTGGACGCAAACAATATTTTGAATTTGATTTAAGAGGGAGACAACATTGGCACTACAAGGCAGTTTCACTATAAATATTATTGTTGTTAATCAATGATTCACCAACACTGTTTCGATGCATAGAGTCACCACTGCTAATATCCTCACAAACACTCACACATTTTTTTTCACTTTGTTTCACGGCAGTTGGTAAATTATCACATAAATTATTTACAAGTTCCTCATCAATTGTTTGAGGTCGGACCACAACAGCACTTTCTTCATCGCCACTGTCATCACTATCCACATTAATTGAATTGCGTATACTTGCTGTACTGGGTTTACTACTATTATTTGAAGTACTACAACTTGGCTCGGATAAATTATAACTCGGTTCCGATATCGAAAATCGTTGTCTTCGTTCACGATTTTCATCCTCCACTGCATACGAAGTTGTTGGAAAATTATTTTCAATTATGTTAATATAATGTCCATCAAAACCATCCATTATACGACTCTCTATACCGGGTGAGCCAATGATAGAACGTTCTGTTGGTGTATAATACAACGATAATCTACTTTGCATTTCTTCTGGGATAATTGGTTCAGGAATTTCAGCTAATTTTTCTATTTTCGATTTAATGTATGTATCAATGCCAATTACATCATCAGGATCGAATACAATGGAATCAGTTCGACCACATTGTCCGGTACGGCAATTTTCGAAATATAATGTTGGTAAATTTTCCAAAACTTTATTCAAGGTTTGTTGTTGATATTTATACGATTTTTGGATACGTAAAACTTGATGAGCGCTGAATTTTCGTATTTTATTGCGTTGGAAGACGTAATTTTCCCGTACCCAATTTAATTGACAAGTTGAATATTCTCGAACACGTTTCACCTTAAAAATAAAAAAGAAACCAATTTTATTAATTTTGTTAAATAAACGTTGAGGCTCACGAATGACCCTGTCAAATTTACCACTTACCTGATCACAATATTGACCACGAATCGTAGTCAAATGTTGCGTTCCAATATCTCGAATATCTTTCAAATGTTTGGTTTGTCCTTGATAGCTGGATTGAATCCATTCCACTTGTTGAGTACAATTTTCTTTAATTCGATTTACCTGGAAAAAAATTGAAAATTAGCCGAGTTCCTTTAATCCAAGATGGATAATATTGGAACTTACTTGTTGAGCATAATTATCTCGTAAACGTTCCAATTGTTGGGATTTATATTGTTCGATGTTATCCAACATTGCATAAATCTGTTTAGCCCGTGGTGAGACTTTATCACGCTTGCAAAAACTACAACAATTATTCAGGATACCAGACCTAAAGAAGAAGGATAAATAAAATCGAATTCCAACTATGGTTTTATTCGAAATACTTACTTCCGTAAAACGAAACGTAAAAATTGTACAAGTAACGTTAATGAGAGGAATGCGGTTGCACAAAATAATCCAAAAATAATGCTATTAATTTGGACGTCATACATTTCAGTCGGATTAATTTGGATAATGACAACTTCCGAAGCATTTCCAGTTGGTGTATTTGCAAAACATGTGTATGCTCCTACATCCGTTTTAGTTAAATTGTTTAAAATTAACGAGCCATTTTCGAACACTTGAATACGTCCATTTTTGTATGCATTCATATAAAAATCATGTCCGATTGGATGCTTGTAAAATATATCTGGGATACTTGGTTCTGGATTTGAATGGAATATTAATTTTGTTGGTGTTATCCATGTAATTGACGGTAATGGATTTGACGAATATTTACAATCCAAAATCACTTTCGTATTTACAATATATTTTTGTAGTGGTGTTTTTGTTAACAAAATTGGTTCTGTACAATTTAAATGCTCTAACGTTGAAATCATTTCGTTGGGATAGGCATGTGGCCCGCAGGTTAAATCCGACGTGACGATATCGTTTTCATGAGATATCATCCATGTTTTAAACCAAACCATACGACAATCACATGCCCAAAAATTCTTACTTATATTCAAATATTTTAACTTTGTAAGAGAACCTATTGACTTCGAGAGAACACTTAGTTGATTTTCGCTGATATCCAACACTTGAAGATTTGGTAAATCATCAAATACGTAATGTTCGACGTCGTGTAAATAGTGATTTTTGCGCAGGTATAATTCTTCTAGTGAGGACATGCCTTTAAAATCCCAATTATTTACGCGTTCTATATGGGTGTTTTCGATTATAAATTTACGTAAATTTAAATTTTTATTAAGTAAATTTGGTATCATTTTCGTGTAATTATTTCCGCTTAAATTTAATTCATTTAAATTGATTAAATTAGAAAATGTTTGCTTATATAAATGCACAAAATGATTGTATCCTAAATTTAATTTCTTTAAATATCTTAACGCATCAAAAACACCTTTAGTTAAAACATGTAAACGATTTTGCGCTAAATTTAATTCAGATAATTCTTTTAAGTCTGTAAGTGCATTTGTTGATAATTTTTCAATACGATTATCATTTAAAAATAATTTCTTTAACAATTTATTTTGTTTAAAAAAATGATCTAAGAACGATACTATTAAATTATTGGATAAATCTAATATTTCTAAATTACGCATTGGCGCAAATATTTGAAATGGTATAACATGTAGATGATTATGTGATAAATATAATTCTTCAATAAATTTTGTACCATTAAAAATCGGTCGAGGAAGATCTTTGATCATATTTGAACTTAAATTTAATGATTTTAATGAATTAATGTACAAAAAATGTTCGACATTTTGTAATTTATTGTCAGCTAAATTTAATTTTTCTAAATTGTTGAAATTTTCGAATGTATTTGCTTCAATTTCGATAATATTACTTGAAATCCACTGGAATTCTAAAATATTTGTTGTATTGATATCGAACAGTTGGAAAAGTGTTAAGTTTGTAACACTATTCTTTACTGGAACTACATTTTCTAGTTTTATGTGAGTTACATGTAATTGCTTTGTTGGTGACACTGGGTCTGTTTCTAAATTTATGTTTTTACATATGATCTGATGACGCGTTGGACATTCACATATTTTTGGACAATTTTGAACGTAGTCTGCATGTCGTGTACGATGGTGAGATCCAGAACCCGTTGTTACCCATACTTCACTATTTACGCTACTAATTATTGTTAAAATTAAAAGCCAGGACCACAACAGTGACATAATGTTATTACTACAGTTGCTGACGTGACCATTATAAAATTTTATTTCAGTGGTCATTTTCTCTCATGTCATTGTATTCTCATGCTAATTGACAAAAAAAAAATTGGATTTGTTACTTTCTTTGTTCATTAAAACGATATTTTTTTTTAAATAGCTGGGAGGTCATTAACTTTTTACTGTTTACTTAACCCTTAACTGACATCGTGTCGGCGTACGAGTTCCGCTCATGTTATCGCTTTATATCATACAATTTTTCATTTGAATAGAAATATAAAATTTGGTAAAACAGTTTATTAAATAAGGATTATTAAATATTATCCATCATTCCCTACATTTTACGCGTATTTTAAAAATTATATTTTTAAATTAACAATACCTATCATTTTATTTTATAATAGCAAAATTTCGATTGTAAATTGATAAAAACTGTCATTTAACAAATTTCGATTTTACGTCAAATGAAAATAAATTTTTATGAAGTAATTTCAATTTCTCCATTTTATCATTTTTGAATCTACTAATTAGTTTATTTATCTTATCAATATCTCTACCTATCACCGCTTCCGAATTTGTAAACAATTCCGCATAAAATTATTTTCCCCGTACTATTTTCTTTCCACTGTTTTTTTTTTCACAACACGTTAAATATTATTCATTATATACGGTGGTCATCTTTACCCCACAATGCCAATCAAACTATTTTAAAATAACAGTACACTAATGAGTTATTTTTAAAAAAAATTTTAAAAGGCGGATATTTTAAATTATTGATTATATACAAATTTTGAAATAGACTTGAAATGATAAAAAAATAGGCTTTACATCACAAAGAGAAGTAAAAAGTTGAATTTTTAATACATACCAAATATATTTCACGTTTTTAGATTTTTTTGTATAAATCGATAACTTTCTTTTTTTCTTTGGATAAATTTGGTTATTAATCCGCCATTTTAAAAAAGAAAAGTATATTCGAATTTATTTAATTTGGTTTTTGAAAAGCTCTTTTTATAATATGACGGACCCACTTTCAACAACACAATATTAGTGTGTTTGATAATAACAATTTACTTTTTGTATTTCTGTAGACGTAGTTAAAAATTTTATGTATGAAAATCTTACTTTAATTTTTTAATTGCACAATATTTTTTATAGATATAAATTAAATTAATTTTTATTGCACAAAAATCACTCATTTTTTTCTGCTGGTTAAGAAAGTGGTGATGAATTTTTTTGTGTGTTTTCAAACTATGTTTAGTGGTCGTTTTCTTTCACTCTACTACCTTATTGATATGAAGAACAAGTTCTATTCGCTTGCTACCAGTCAAAACGGTTGAAATTATATTTGTGTATATCTGCTGTAAAAGTCTGCTAAAATGCGCATGCGCTACTTCATACATGCACACACATTCAATTCTCTATTTCTTAACGTATACTTTGGAGTATACAAAGCTAGCCCATGTCTTATGAATAGTTTGTATATTCTTTTTATACGGAATACAAGATTAAACTTTATAGATAATATTAATTTAAAAAACTTTTAATAAGCAATAAATTGTAGATTGATTGATATTTTGAGAACCGTAAATTGCTGTATAGATATGTATTTGATATCTATCATTGTTTATTTTGGGCTAAAAAAATATCGAAGTAAATTCGATTTGGATGCACAATGTCAAGAAAGCAATGCAAATTTAAAACGGTCTTAACATATGAATATTATTTTAAATTTTGTATTAAAAAAATTACGTGAAGGATAAAATCATTACCGTTTAAAATTTTAATTTCGAAGTGATTAACAATTAATTAATTTTTGATATCATTAATATTATAACAAAAGTCAATTTTGTAGATAATGTTTGAATTTTCAAAGTATGGTGTGGTATTTCTAAGTGTGAAATTTTCAAAAATTATTCTAATTTATATTCTAGCTCAATGATAAACATAACTATACATTTGATTTTTAAAATGAAATTCTTGCTAATATAAAAAGGCTTCTTTACACTTGGGAAGTAAAATTTTAAATTTGTGGATTATCATGGTACTTTAATGTAAATTTTACTTGGATCTAAAACAAAGACAAGTACAACGGTAGTTCTGATGATTTATTAACAATTTTATATAAAAGGAGCTAACTTCGGACAGTCTTATAATATTATTTTTAATACAAAATGGCCGCCGCATTACATTAAAATAGATTAAAATATAATATATACTCAAATTTAAATAAATTTTTATTGCAATTTAAAAAGTAAAAAAAAAATTAATATTTTTATTAACGATCTCTATTTCATCTTACACAAAGAATCGTTTATTTATTTTTTTATAGTATTTCTCGTTGAAGATTGGATTCAAGTTATAATCAGTTGACATAATATATACATTTGTAGCTGCTACAATACGATCTTCTGTAATGTTATATATTATAAACCTTGTAACTTAGGACTATTCCATTATGAATTAGTAGGGATGTCTGGTATATGTTTATTATTTTATTCGGATATTATTTCTTGTTCATTGATGTATTATGTTACCATATGTACGCTTTTATTGTGGATAATACATTTTGTTGTATACCTGTCTGTAGATATATTATGGTATATGTTTAATAACTTTAACACACAGCTGACTAGAATCTTTTTTTTATACCTGTTTGTGTTATTTTTATAATAACCATAGAGGTAATATGTTGTTTTTACCTTTCTAGTAATTCTGTTATTTCTTATTAATTTGGGATTTTATCTTCCCTTTTTTATTTTGCTTTGTATTGGGAATTTTTGAATGTGAATAGAAAAAGAAATAAATAAATTAGGTTTTTAGTATCAAGGGAAATTTAGAGAGTAGTATGATTCGAATATGGAAATGATTGTAAAATGTTTATATATTTTTTTTTTAATGGATCCAAAAAAAATGGAGTATGGACTCTCAATTAGGATAAGACCACAACTAGATAAAAAATACCAATAGACATTTTTTGGTGGCTTATATTTCCAGATAGGAACAGGATGTCCGATGTCTGATTGTCAGCGGTGTTTTTAAATGAAATAATAACTTGATAGAAACAAAATTCATTCCTTTACGTATCACTATAGCCATCTTGCAAAAATAATAATCAATTTATTTTTGCTCCACCTCTTAACTTATGATATAATTCAGCATTAAATTTTATGGCTTGTGTGATTATACTTCATGGTTATCTTTTTTTTTAAACATATTTTGCTCTAATCCAAACCTTTGCACTATATGATTATTGAGGCGTATCCAAAATATAAAATATTCGATTAAGGTAGGTGTCTTCTATATATTGTGAAATGATATTTTATTTAAAAGCGATATTACAATCAATTGACCTGATGTAATTTATTATCAACTTAAATTTATTCTCGTAATATGCATCAGAAAAAAAAAATTGAAATCAATAGATCAAGGTTGAATACAAAAATAACTGAATTAGTTTAGTTACGATGCACTGTTTTGCTAATTACATGTCTTATGGTTTATTAAATCGTCTGTCTATAGCAGGGTTTCCCAAATTTATTTTTATTGTGACGTTCTTGGTTGTTGTGTTCTATTTCATTGCAATGCAGTGTGTAGTTTTAACCTAGTAACTAATAATGATTCCGGATTGTGCTATTTTTCCCGAATTAAGCTTTTTTTATGTGCTTGAACTACTTATTTTATGCTGTTGTAATACAAATTTACGCACATTTATTATATAATATCATTATTTGTTGGAAAAATTTAGGAGCTTTATTTTATAAAGATCTTTTTTCTCAATGAGAAAAATAAAAAGCAATAAAAAAATTTATTGTCTTCGTATGCGATTACCGAAAAGACTTAACGTCATTTCGAAATTACTGAAAATATGGGGTAAAAACTTTTCTGACTAAGGAACCGTACTAACACGGAAAACCTATAAATATTTATATATTAGGCCCAGCGCACACCACCATTTTTCTGTTCAGAAAATCTGATGTAGCTCTTGACAAGTATTTTATATTAGACACGAATTACGCACACGGTAAGAATGTTACATAAGACATCAGATTTTCTGATCAGAAAATCTTATCATGTGCGCATAGCATCAGAATTTCTTACGATGTTATCTGAAGTAGGCCATCTGTTAGTTAATAAAATAATTAATAAATTTAAAGTATTTGAAAGTTAATTGGTTCATTGTGGTTTGTTGTTCGTATTCGAAGATATCCGATGAGATGAGATTGCTTGCTTGAGATTTTTGTCTGATGTATGATCAGATTTTCTTATAGGACTGTTCGATGGTATGGTGTGCGTTGACCATCAGATTTTCTGATCAGAAAATCTTACGGTGTGCGCTGACCCTTAGAAAAAAAAAAATATGTGCGTACATATGTCGACATATTTATAAACAAAATTTTTGTCTAATTATTTAAAACTTGACTAAACATTAACTGCCTATAATATCTTTGCTGTTTTATAAGTGGTTAAAGCTATTTATCCTTGTGTATAAAATTACTTGTAAACAAATTCGTAATATCTATTTTCCTTTTTTATTTTATCTCACTTCAAGTAATCTTAGACATCGATAATTTTAAAATTCTACATTATAATCAAGCTAAAAAAACAGTTGTCAAATGATATTACTTTTTATAATCCACTTCTTGTTAAGAAAATGGTGGACATTTTTAAGAATCGGAAGCCTCAGAAAAACTTCTTATGTTGGCAACTTAAAATCCATAAAACTGATGGTTTTAATCTTGGAATCAATTTAATAACTATATTAAAATTTAAGTTATAGTCGTGTATGTTTCAAAAATGGAGGTTCAATCCCATTATTATTATTATATAACAGTTGAGTCATTCGTAAGTGAGTAAAAAATGAGTTTTACTTACTAATCAGATTTTCTGCTAGCTCAATAACATGTGTTTTATATTAGACCCCGCACACGGTAAGATTTCTACATAAGACAATCTTTCTGATTAGAAAATCTGATAGTGTGTACGTACATGTAATACTGTCCGAAGTATCATCAGAATGTATGATCAGTTGGCCATCTGTTAGTTAAAAAAGTAATTAATGAATTTAAAATATTTGAAAGTTCATTGGTTCATTAAGGGTTTGTTGTACTTATCCGATGATATCCCATGATATGCGCTTACTTAAGATTTTTGTCTGATGTATGATCAGATATCCGATGTCTAATGGTAGTAGTGTGCGTTGATCATCAGATTTTCTGATCAGAAAATCCTACGTTGATCCGAATAATATTTTCTCAAACTTAAATAAAAAATAATTTAAGAATTTAAAAATAAACTTGTGAAGTGCGAACTTATTATTTTCATAAAATACACTTAAGGAATTTTATATTAATTGAGTTTTGTGTGTCATCAATACTACTGAGATCACCAAGTATAAATGGAAAGCAGTTAAGATTCACATTATGAAATGAAACATTTTATATAATTCATTTACAATATAAAAAAATTATCTACTATTATCACATTCATATCTAATGTTGTTTATTGATTTATATGAACATAATTGTTGAACTATAGACTGAACTTTTATAAAAAGAAGCCATTTTATGAAATTTAAAAACTATAATATTATTTTTTCGGTTACTATACAAATTTTAATATTATTATAGTCCGGATACCAACAAGGAAATTGTATCGTTTATAAATACGCATCAAAAAATTATAAACACAATCTGTAAAAATTATAAAAAGTGGGCTGTGTACTTTTTCGTAGATAACAAAATTATCGATAGTGTCAACCCCAGCCCTTTCCACCGATAAGCTTGAAATTGTTGGATATCTGTTAATGGTCTATGTGTGACAAAATGAAATCGTCCATTTTCCGGTAAAAAAAAAAAAACGGATATCAATCAATTTGAAGTTCGAGGACAATCATAAATTTTTCGGACTACAAAAAAACTTTTCAGAATTTTCGTATAGTAAAAAAACAACTAATCTTAACTAAGCCATATACAAATTTTTAAATGTGTTTGTATAAATGAAATGATTTGCTTACGAGCACCGGGATTACTATTTTTGTTATTTAAATTAGTAATTATTTAATTTTTTGAATTCCAAGAATTATTTTTGTGTTTTTTATTTAATATATTTAAAAATATTTCACCCAATTTGAATTTTTAACATATTGATAAATAAAATCTTGCCCGCAATGCGTTTATATAATATGTAGTTTCTTTTACAACCGAATCAGCTTAGACTTGACGTTTTAACTTCCGTTGAAATCAACATCCGCTTATATAAACGTTTGTTTGTCCTCGTCCTAATGAGCATCCTTTTGACTTTTGCTCCACGTGTATATTTCTAAAGTGACCTTTCAAATCTTACCTATATTTTGCCTTATAATGTTATATGTGCTAACATTTAATAAATTAGTTATTAGAATCATGAAAAAAAATTTCTTCTACGTATTTTAATTTTGAGTTTCACTGACTCAGAATAAAGAATTTTTTGATCGTTTAGATCGCGATATAATCAAGTTTAGAATTCGCGATTTCATTTATATTTACAGACCCCAGGGGTCTGTAGCTTTTAAAATTGAAAAAAAGTGAAAATAAATTGTAGTTGGATGAGACCTATTGAAAACGGAAGAGAATATAAAAAAAAAACATTCTAGTTAGTTTTTCCTATCATATACTATTCTACTAAGAAACTTCGACGAAAAGTTAAAAAATTTTTGTTCACTGTTGGGTTTTCTTGAATAATTGAGATCTAAGAAATTCAAAAATAATATATATTTTAAGATCGGTTGACTAGTTTTCGAGATATTGCAAGAAATATATTATATAAATTGGCCTATGAATCGGATTTGTAGCGATATCTCAAAAACTACGCATCCAATCGTTAAATAGATCTTATTTTTGAAATCTAAATAGTTTCAATAATTTAGGTAGAATTAAAAAATACATAAAAATTCATTAATTTGAACACTCATTTTTAGTAAATATATTGCTCGCAATTTACTTTTTATCTTTTAAAGTAGTTGCAACGTACAGTTTAGCCCGAAATCGAGATAAATCGTGTTTTATCGTTAAAAACTCACCCACTTCCACTTGCCGACATCAGTTCGCCCGTAAATTATTTCACCTTTCATTTTTGTTATATTCTCTTCCGTTTCCAATGGGTTTTATCCTACTATAATTTTTTTTTTTGGTTTCTATTGACCCTGGTCTATTATAACATAGTAAATGCGCTCTGACTGTACTATAAGAAGAGATTTTACACGAAACCTACCTTAATGTAGTTTTGCCTTTAATTTAAATTTTTAGAGGCGGCGCACAACATCAGATTTTCTGATCAGAAACGGTGTGCGGTGGCTCCTATAAATAATACAATTTATTAATATCAATTTGATTGATTTGAAGAAATTTGTTTGATATATTTCGCAACGGATATATCAAATTTAAAATAATAAATAAATTATGGAATGTTTAATGAATAATATTTGCATAGCTTTGACTTATCAATAATAAATTCAATAACATTTTTGAATAAATTAATTATCAAATTATAATGTAAACACATGACAAAATACTTATTTGAAGGCCATTTCCAAGCCTCATATAAAATATAATACCATCGATTATTGCATGGATTATTATAAATTTATTTTGAATCAGAGAGAAGAGTCCAAACTTAAAAATGTTTATAAACAATAGATGTTGTCATTTTATGATAATGTTTTTTTTATAAGTCTGTAAATTAACTCTCACCATTTTTTTATAACGCCTCTAAAGTAGTACTTCAAAAATATTAATAACACAACAGAAGCAAGAGCGTATTTTCATCATGCCTATTAGAGTGAAAAATAATTACTATTTGTATCAGGAGAATATGATTTTTCAATATATATAAATATATTATGAGATCCTAATAAACTCTCAGTTCACAAATTAACTCATCCAAACGCGTCAAAGGAAAATATAAAAAGTTAGAAAATATAATTAATAGGCGCGGATCTATACCTTCTGTCACTCGGGGCTAAAGTGGCGTTCATCGGCCCTCCATCGTCTACTACAAATCACAAGATACTTATCATATAATTAATGCGTCCAGCTTTTGGTAATCCTTGTAGCTGGCGGCTAGGACAGTTTGCCCCGCTGTCGCCTCCCCCTCTAGATGATAGTTTGTATAAACTGAAAATTATTTAACGATTGTTGAAAAATAGCATAAAACAAGTGAAGATAACAACTAACAGAGTTAATTGTTTAGATATTTGAGTATCAAATTTTGAAATATTTTTAATCATTAGCATTCATAAATATAGTTTATACAGCCATAAATTCATATATAATAATAATATGTATTAGCTAAAATTGTGAGGTGACTCCAAATAGTTTTCCACAAAATGTTTCAAACAAAAGTTGTTTGGTAAAAAAAACATTTTTTTGTTTCTGAATTTTTCTTTGTTTAAAAGTTGGGTCATCCAATAGATAGATTTCATTCACATACTTGACCTAACTTTTTGAGCTCAAATATACCACCAAAATTTCAGCTTGCTACACTTTTTCGTTTTTGAGTTATCTTGATGACAGGCGGAAAAACAGAAATGGTCTAATTAGGTGATTTTATAAGCACCTATACCATAATTTTATTTTTGCGGTATAAATTTACTAGCGTTACAAACTTCGACCAAAACTAATATATTGGGGCATATTCTATATATGTCGAGTATCAAAATTTTCGAGTTTATTAAAAAAAAGCTGTTTAAGGTTTTGTTGCTAATTCATAGCGATTTTTACATGGATACTGTGTTACATTTTTATCGTACTAATTAAATTTTTTTTAAATAAAAAATAAAAATAATATCTATTATAAAAAATTTAATTTTGCTCTTTCAACTTTTAATAAAACAGGATGTGAATAATTAAAATATAAGCACGTGAATAAATACGAATATAGTTTTAGGACACTGTACCAAAACAGGAATAAATTTTATTGTTAAGCGAGGATTTTTGCATAGCTTAAGCGCAGCATTCTTGGAACGCGGCATATTTTTGTTGTTGCTTTTTTTAAGCGTAATTGAAACTCGAAAAATAAAAAAACAACACAACGATTGGATAAAATATCACTTTTCATGATGGATGAAATATCACGAATCCGAAATATCATTTATCATCAAAATCCGCATTTTCCATCATGGAATAGTCTTGGTTTTTATAATATGTGTGTCAAAATTACGTTATATAAACTAAATTTTAACAAATTCTTAAGCAAAATCTTTGAAGTTATACTTCTTTTGTCACGTTTGGATGACTGTGATTTTATGTGCTGCGCACGCACGATCCCATATGATGAAGTTGGCTACAGAATAGAATAAGTAATATATTTTCTTTAAATGAGTTAATTTATTGGTGAGAAATCTGAATATACAATACTTCTTGCATACACTGTATGTACTATAAGTATGGAACATAGTATATTCATACTGAACACAAGGTATCTAACAAAACATGTTGTTATTTTTAAATTCAATAAGCCAGTTGTTTTCAAATATTAGAGGTTTATTTTGTTAGTATTATATTTAGAAATATTACTCGAGTGTTAATTAATTATTTTTTAATAAATATTTAATTATTTTGTTTGTCAAATCTATTTTTTCAGACGCCGAAGAAGTATAACTTCTAATGCGTGTACATAAGTACACACACACATTTTTATCGTATTTTTTCTAAATTTCGATAATTTGAGAATTTATTTTGTGTTATTAATTTCGGTAACATTCTGTTTTGAACGTGTATTTTGGACACAAAAATTAAGCCTACTTGACTGGGTTAAATACTTGATTTATACCTTGAAAGTCGTACAGAGCGTTACTCGAACTTTTTCACGATTGAAAAATGAAATTTTAACATCCTAATTATCTTTATCGTTTTAACTATGGACAGCACAAAGAGTGTATGCCTAAAATATGAAGAAGGTATTTCTCATTAAAAAAAATTAATTAATAAAATAATAATAAATTCAAAAGTACTTTCACTTATAGCAATTTTTTTTGACCGTTTAAAATTAGAACAAGGATATTTAAAAAAATATTTGTTATCTTCTCAATATCTGAATTTTTTTTTTTAATTCCCCATAACCTTTGAATAATTAGAACACTTTTTATGTATCATATATTTTAATTAATTCTGCGTCTGCACTTCATTTGTGTTTTTTTTTTTTATGAATGTGTTAATTATTATTTCTTACTCTCATATGCAAATTATTCTTTAAAAAAATGGATGCGTGTACTTAAGTACACGCATCAGAAGTTATACTTCTTTGGCATCATTAAAAAACAATTTTTAATTGTAAGCAAATAATTAATTACAATAAAATAATAAAAGGACTGTATAAGAATAGTTAATACAATCAATAAAGCTTAGTTTAAATTTGGAAAATTAAATATGTATATTGTTACATTAAGTGTAACATAAATCATAACAACAGCTTCAACCTGTAAATTAAGATGTTAAATTGTAGGTAATAAAAAGATCTACAACTTTTGTATTTACACTTTTTTCACATAACCTCAAAATTTACTCGAAATTTAAACAAATATCATTCTTCATTTAGCAAATCTTCTCAGCTAGAAATGATATTTTCACTTTAATAGAAAAAAAATCTATGTTGATTTTTATACAGTTGATAGAAAAAATTTCGTTGCTGCCGGGAACGCGACTCGTGCTTTTAACTAATCATATTTGTGAATTCAACGGCGTTTTTCCAAAAAAAGGAGCTTGAAAACCATTTTGTGCTAGGTAGTTTTATTAGGTTTGTAGGCCACCTGGTCTAAGAACTGAAAATTTTTTTTTTAATTGTCGGACAACAGACATTTCGTTTAGTCATGTATCTGCAATTTGCAGCTTGTCAGTGCAATCGTTAATTCAAGGGCTCCGAAAAAGAAAAAACGTCTCTTGATGATTATCATATCGACGAAAAAAAGTGCTGAGCCCACGGACTACAAATTTTTGATGGCGTTTAATTTCGATTTGTAACTATTTGGTTAATTTTTCCGAAAATTCTTAATAATAAATCTTTTCATACTATGATTTCTATATGAAGGTAACATGACGATTGGCATTTTTGTTTTTGTTTTAAATTGAGCGTAATAATTATTTTTTATTTGTATTATTCATATATTCCGCAATGATATCTCATTTATGTGTTTGCTAGAGATGTTAAGAAATAATTGGAGCTTAAACATTTATTTTTAAAATTTAACAAACGTGTTTTATTTACTTTGGATAAATTTATAGATTGAATCATTCATGGAATTGTTTTTTTTTTTTTTTTTTTTTTTACTTATTTTTATTCGATATTATTGGATTTAATAAATTAATGATAGCAAAATTATTAGAATTTATCGCATAGTAAACGTTTTTGCACGTACACGAGTAGTCTGCGTATTTCAAGTATCAAAAAATTATCATCATAAAATAATTTTTTGTTTGTTATCTTCGACTATATTAAAACTAATCTTGTTTAATCCATAGACCAGGGTAGAAGCCTTTAAAAATGGTAAAACGTGGGAAAAACATTATGTTAGGATGATGAAACCCTATTGGTAATGGAAGAGAATATAACAAAACTGAAAAGGAAAATAATTTTCGGCCAATCTGTGGTCGGAAGTGGAAAGGGGTGAGGTTTTTAAGGGTAAAACGGAAAAAATTAAAAATTTGTTATGTATTTTTTAATCCTAATTATATTTTATTAAATGATGAATTTTATCAAAAAACTGATTTGTAGTTTTTTAATATTTTCCGAAATTATAGCGATTGTCTAAAAAAACCTTAAAAAACCAACGAAAAGTTCAAAATTTATTCTGTGCTGTTTATGGATTTTCAAGGATAATTGAAGTCTGTAATTCAATTATAATATTTATTTTACGATCGGTCGACTGTTTTTTGGGATATTGCACGGGAAATATCGGATAAATCGACCTCTGGATTTCTAGCAATATCTCAAAAACTACGCACCCAATCGATAAATAGATTGCGAAAATTCGAAAAAAAATTTCTAACCGATTTCAATCAAAACCTGTTTTATTAGGGTATTTTGATCTGTAAATTTACAAATTAACATCTATTTAACCATTGGATGCGTAATTTTTGAGATATCGTTACAAATCCGATCACAAAAGCCGATTTATTGTTTATATTTCATGCAATATCTCGAAAACTAGTCAATTGATCGTAAAATAAGTATTATTTTTGAATTTCTTAGACCGCAATTATCCTCGAAAGCTTAGAAACAGTGAACAAAAATTTTGAAGTTTTTGTCGATATTTTTTGTTTCCTTATCAGAGTAATGATAAGGCATGTTATCAGATATACGTAATTTTATTTAAAAAATTAAAAAAATAACAGATTATGATAATTATTTTGAGAATACTGTACGAATATCCAGCTACTCAAGGCGTTATGATTGATCGCAGCTATTTTCTTTACGCAGCGCATAATTTGATACTACAGAAATTATATTTTCTGTAGTATCAAATTATAATCTAATTTATATTTTTCTCTGATAAGATAAAATTTTATTGAAAAGAAAAATTTTTTTAATATGTTGACAAACAAACAAGGTTTTATATCTAGACCACGATTCTCAGAAAATTAATTAAAATCTTTTTATATAAAAAAACACATTTATGTGATACAAATAAAAATAGATGCCTTATTTATTATTTCCTCAGGAACAAAAATATTTACTTTTAAATAATATGACTTAATTGTTTATGGATGACAACATTCTCTATTATTGTTAATAATTACAATATTTAATAAATATTATTATAATTATAAATAGTTAAAATTACTTTGTCATATGATGATTTAATGGTTTATTCTGCTAAACTTATCTTGTTTATTCGAATATTTGTGGTTCTTTAACCTTTTCTTATTGGAAAATCTGCCGAAAATATTTTAAGAAAAGCTATTAATAATTTATGATAGCTATATAATTATCAAGAATTTCTTAGATAGAAAAATATAAGTGCCGTATTTTCAAATACTGCAACGTTTCGTTGTATTTCACAACTTCATCAGACAAACTGTATACATAGAACGACAACATGTTATTGAACAATATAAAAAAGATTAACAGAAATTATAAATTAAAAACATTTAAAGTCATATATTTGACCTTAACACTCTAAATTAACTCCGAAAAAGTAGATCGTTATGAAAAAATATATAAATACAGATAAATATTACACAATAGTTAGAAAATAGACTAAAAAGGTGAAAGTATAATTTTAAGATGCGCGCGCATCACCGTCACACAAAATTCACTGGTTGAAGCTGTTGTTATGATTTATGTTACACTTAATGTAAGAACATATATATTTATTTATTGAATTTTTCAAATTTCAACTGAGTTGTATTGACTGTGTTGACTATCCTTATCCAGTCCTTTTATTATTTTATTGTAATTATTTGCATACAATTGCTTAAAAATTGTTTTTTAATGATGCCAAAGAGGTATAACTTCTGACGCACGTACATAAGTACACACAACCATTATTTTTTTAAAATCATTTTTTGTATCTGAATAATTGCTGAAATTTTGACGATTTTTTCATTATGAGACTACAATCGTATTAAACATCATATAACTTGTCTAAATAATTTTTTTCCCTATTTTAGCAAACCTGAGAGGGTCGGACGATTGTTTTTGACAACTCTATAGTAAAAAAAAAAAACAACGAATCCACGTGATTGATTATATTATTGAATAAAATCCAAATATTTATAAAATTAAAATATCATCGTGGCATGATGCATGGCATATGTGTCTGGTTTTAATTATCATTAATTATAAATTATAATATTAAAATTTCAATTGATTATTTATTATTAATTATTTTATTGGAACAATTCCCAAAATATATTTAATAATTTATATGTTATGTAAACTATGCAGACAATACAGTTAAACCTGACTAACGAAATATTAATTTAAAATATTTTCTACGCGTTTTTACTATAATATTTATAACAACTTAATTACCATTTGAAAAATTATTTTTTTAAATAATTTGTTCCATCTTGATTTAAATTATTATAATATATGTGCCTCAGTTTGATTAATTTTGGGAAAACAAGACAAAATAAGACGAGAATGAAGAATACCAATTTTCGAGTTAGTTATAGAAATTATATATTTTTCGAATACCACAATTTAAAACATGTCACAAGATTTAATTTTTTTTTTTTTTTAAATGACTATAATTAAAACACAATTCACGCACAAATAACCGAAAAGATTAATTCGTTAAAATGCAATCAATATCAATTGTTTACTTAATACAACTATTTAAAATACATGCACGTCATTTTCGACTGTTATAAACCCATGGATTTGTTGGGTGTAGTTTGCACGGGTCGGGTTGGTTTTTGGGACCCTACGTTCAACCTGTGATTAAACTACCAATGGGTAACTCGAAAATTAGGCGAAAATTCGAAAATTGATTTTCTTTATTTTTGTCTTATTTTGGCTTGTCTTGCCAAAATTCCACGTCACGGATATTGTAATCGAGCTATTAATGGCATTGAATTTTGTGTCTTGTCAATTGTGTTAGATGCTTAAACGCACAAACTATTGATTTGAATATAAGACAAAATTAATGTAATATTTTTGTATTATGAACATAATTTAATAATTTCCTGTGTTTTTGTTATCAGTTAACAAAAAAAAAATATGCTGATTTGAAACAATAAAAACGTGCCTAGTCAGTTTATTTCATAAATAATTTATTATGGAAAATTTTTTATTATGTTTATCGGTAGAAAAACCTTTTAAGTGGTATTAAAATTCTGTTTTATCTTTTTTAATTGTTATCTTATTATTACTATTTAAGGACTAAACAATCTTATATTAGACTAATTAAAAAATGTTAATGAGCTATTCTCAAACTTTTATTTTATTTTTTTAAATATTTACAGATTTTAATCAGGTAAAATACCTTTAAAACAAGTTAAGAATAACTAACATAATTAATTAGTTTTCAATTTGATAATTCTTTATTAACATCATAATGTAAATACAAGTCAACTTACAAACTATAGCACCTAGCCTAAGCTTTATCTATAATACATCGTCCTATATACTAGTTACATCGAGAATTGGTTTTAAATAACGATTTCACGAATGGATTCTCAACACCTAATATTAGGTCATAAAATTTGAAGTTTAAAGTATTATTTCAATAACTTCTGGGTAAATTTCTATCATTTGATAATTTTCTACTAAAATATATTTTAAAAAATGGGTGCGTGTACTTATGTACGTCAGAAGTTATACTTCTTTGGCATCATTAAAAACAATTTTTAATTGCATGCAAATAATTAATTACAAGAAAATAATAAAAGGAGTGGAGAAAGATATTCAGCACGCGTCAATAAAGTTCAGTTTAAATTTGAAAAATTAAATAAATAAATATATATTTTCTTTTTTATTAAGTGTAACATAAACCATAACAACAGCTTCAACTTGTGAATTTTGTGTGACGGTGATTCACGTGTATCTTAAAATTTCACTATCATCATTTTTTCATAATGCGCCTAAAGAAGTATAACTTCAATTTTTCTTTATACAGACTTATATATACTATTTAGCAAAGTAGACTCACAACAGCTAACAATAAATTAAATGAGTTTACCAACTGTGTGCAGATAAAAATAAAATGTCTTATACAATATTGCTAGTTTCATAATAAATTTTTTGTTGCTTTTTTTCAATTATTTCTTTCTATTTTAAGTATTAATAGTAAGGGAGCCAACGATGCTAAATGGATATTTACTCGAACGTTGTGGGATCTACTGTATTTTAAAGATAAAAATGAAAAGGTGTCTTTGGGATTGCACCTATCTTTTGCCTTTCTCAAGTTATACTAAAACATGATGTTGTGTGATAGTTTTGTATCCGAATATTTTCAGTGCTTATGAAGATAGAATGTTCGTTTTGGTCTAAGAACACTTAGTGACTCAAAACCTGAGCTATCAAATTGGAGTTGGATGGATTAAGATTCAAAATTAATTTTCCAAATTTCTATTACAGTAATATTGGGTATATATATATATATATATACGACAGTGGTATATATACCCAATATATATATATATATTGGGTATATATATACGGCAGTGGAGCGACAGATACCAGTTGGTATCTATTTAAAAACATGCAATTGTTATGTTGTTATGTTGTATTGAGTTATTTATCAGAATTAATTTTGTTTATCATGTTAAACTGAAAAATTTTTTTAATACACCATAAAATTAGTGTATTCTAGAATTTTAAGTAGACGTGGAAGATTCAGGTCGTTGCATTTCTTTACGTTCAATTAAATCCACAAAATCATCCCCTCTTGGGTGGCTCTACTACTATTACTATTATAGCACCGCACCGATTCTTCATATGACAGATATATAAATAAAACAACCATACACGACTTTAATATGTATAATTGTAATAATCAAAGTGGAGTTACTTTTTTTTTTTTTGAAAAGCTATTTATAATTTTTCTTTTCTATATAAATAATTTACAACCGTCATAGAATATTTTATTTTTATATAATACCTACCGGAGTTTAAAAGTTAATTATTTAAAATGGAAAAATCGAATTATTTTTTATAAAGCTTTGTTTCAAGCAAAAGTTCGCATGTACTAAGTCATATAATGTACAGTATCCGTACCGTGTAAGGTACTTCTTAATCGATTGATGCGCCTCGAGTAGCTAAAATTTGTAATAAAACATTCGCATTCGAAAAATATAATTATTCAATTTTTTTACACATAAATTGTATTGCTAATGTCAAACTAAAATTATTGAAATATAAAAAAAAGACGTTTAATTGTACCTATTGGGTTGAAAATTGATCGAAGAAATTGCATATGCATCGAAATTTAAATTATGAATTTCTTATGTTAATACATGTATACCACTCACAGACTTATATTTTATTGATCAAGTAGTATTTCGTAACCATAGAAATGAAAGAAAACATTTTGAGACACGTACTCATATTACGTGATTATTAATAACAAGTTGAAAATTTTTTTTTTCGTTATGGTTAGTGTAATAATTTTTTCTCTACGAAAATTATGAAATATAATTTTTTGAATCCCGTAAAATTTTCTATTGCGTCCTTAAGCTTTACAATGAGAGATATAAGTTTTTTTCCTCCCCGTTCTAAAGTCCTGCAGGGTTTTTTGTTGCAAAATATATCAAGAAAAACTATTATAAATTTTAAATATTTTCTGCATCCTTGAGTCTTTTTTTTTCTTTTTTGATTTTGGAATATTTGGTGGGAATATTGTTTTAGATTTCCATTAAATTCGTAATAAAAAAAAAATGATTTCACAGAGTTCACATAAGAAATATTTTCCTTACATTAAGAATTTAATGAAAATTTTACAAATTATACCCGTAAGTGGCAGAAGTTCTGGAAAAAAAATTGAATTGGGGTAACACTTTCAAAAGTTATAGCGAGATTTTGTTGACAAATTGGCAATTTTTTCAAACGAGACTAAAATTTTCATTTAAACATTTTAACAATAAAAATTTTTATTTTATCTAGGGTACGTCCAAATTACCCATCTTTAACATAGCGCAGAAGAATTTTTAATTTTTTTCAAATTTAGTTTGCTTACAATAAATTTGATATGAATTGAGAATTATAAAATATTTATCAAACAAGAGCAAACTTCTCCTTCCTAGTGATACGTACGAAGTAACCTTAGTAAGTAGAGTGTATCTCTTGTCATATCTAAAGAAAACAAACACTATCTCATGCTAGTATTTTGTAGCAACGTGCGTACAGAATACTATGATACTTATCTATGGCACACAACTCTTCATAAGTCTATGCATAGAATGAACCCACACACATAAACACACCAAACCATATGTTTGTTCAATCAATAATATGGTCGGTTCACTCCCATTTTCCATACTACGAATTCCTGTGCTCATGTCACTCAACATAGTACGTACCATACCATAGACTAGGCGAACTATTTTGTTACTGTTAAAATCTATCTTTTACACCACCCCGCGTGCCATCTATTTGTGTGTCGTCAATCGAGGGAATAATATGCGACAAAAACATCGCTACCATCAACAGCATGGAATTTAATAGAACAAAAACAGGTTGTTGTACATTTTATTGCACACCCAGAATCGGGATTTCCTTAGGCTTTGACAATAAGAATACGAGTAAATTCGAAATAAATTTCTTTTTGAAAATTAGAGTACAATTTTATTCTCTTAGCAAGTATATTGAAATGCTTAATGGGACATGGAACAGTTTATTGACTAGGATGATATACAGTTACCAGCGTGCCCCAAATATGAAAATGCTAGGGAATTCTTATTCAAGTTCTTATTCAGGTTCAAAATTTTTACTATTTGTCTTTATCGAAGCAAATAATTAAAAACTTCTGAACTTGGTGTAGAAATTTCTCAAGTTTTGCCTTGTAAATCCTGAAAAATTTTTGGTAATTTAATTTTTTATTTAATCTGTGGTTACCATGAATACTGTACTGTCTGCATTGTATATAATATGCTTATATATTATTGCATCAACATTTTATTCGTGAGAGGATAAAAAAAAAATGTTCAAATTTACACATGTTTTTTTTAACAAAAATTCTTCGACAAGCACTAGGCTTTCATGTCAATATTGTGCATACCAAATTTGATAACATTTGGATAAGTATTTTTGGAGTTAATTGCGTGCTTCTAACAGATGTGGATAAACCTCCTTAAAAGAGCTTTTTGACCATTTGTGAAGTTTCTTCGGTACGCTTATTATTTTCAAGTATGAAAAATTTTAAATGCTGTTTATTGTTTAAATTTGGGATTCCTCCAAACGTTTAAAATAAAAATATTTTAATGTTAAATTTTCAATATGTGGGGCGGGCACTGTTTTTCCAACAATGTGTTTCCTACTCCCCTAAGTCCTACTCGTTCATCCCACTCTACCATCAAATACAATTTTCTAGATCAATATTATATGCTTTTGTAATATTGTTATTATGTATACATTTTTTTCCCGTCATTGTTGGAAATTTCTTTTCAATTGATATTCGTTTTAGATAAATATTTTAGAAGGGAGAGGGGGCGTAGTACTGGGTAGAAGTTGTTGATGCCAATAATATTTTTATCCTTCACCTCGTCATCGGCTTGGTGACTTGTATCTATTGTATATTTGAACTTGAAAATATTGGATTGTGATTTGTGTTTTAAAGTCAAGTATGTTTCATCCATGTGGGATTAGTGAGGTCAGTGAGGTCGATATAAAATAGGATAACCTAGAAAATTTATTGAAGGAAGATTTTAACTAGAATTATTCTTTGAGATAACTTTTAACGTTATAATTAGGTAATTTTTAATCCTAATTATATTTTAAATGGTGAATTTTATCAAAAAACTGATTTGTTGTTTTTATATAATTTTCAGAAATTTTAGCGATTGTGTAACAAAAACCTTAAAAAACTGAAGTTTGAAAAATTCAAAAATAATATTTATTTTACGAACAGTCGACTAGTTTTCTGAGATATTGCATGAAATATATCCGATAAATCGGCATCTAGATCGGATTTCTAGCGATATCTCAAAAACTACGTATCCAATCCTGAAATAAATGTTATTTATGAAACCTGAGGGTCATAATTATCCTAGAACATATATTTCATTCAAATCGTGAGCAAAACAATTGTTTCGATTTTCTCGATTTTTTCTTTAAGGGCCTTAAAAAATTATGATAATTCGAAGAAAAAAAATTCTATCTGATTTCAATCAAAACCTGTTTTATTAGGGTATTTTTTATCAGATGTACGCAATTTTATTTAAAAAAAAAAAAAAAAAAAACATTATGATAATTATGATTGGTTTTTTTTCTGAAATAATTATAATAGTCCTTCATTATTCCTATTTAGAAAATTATTCCCTTAGTACCACCCGATATTAAAATAAATCAATAATTACATAACAAATGAAATTTTATAATCAATTAATAACAAATAGTATCTAAATATAGTATATATATCATTCAATTTAAATGAAATGAAAACGTATTAGATAGACCAGGGTAGACACCTTTAAAAATGGTAAAAAATGAAAAAAAAATTTTAGTAGGACGAAACCCATTGGAAACGGAAAAGATTATAACAAAAATGAAAGGAAAAATAACTTACTGCCGACATGAGTTCGAAAAATGGAAGGAGGTTAGTTTTTAATGAGTTTCCGACAAAACTACAAGTCCTATGGAAAAAAGTTAAATGGCAAAGTTAATAAAAGGATGTAGAAACTTTGTATTTACACTTAGGAAAAAACTCACCCCTTAAATAATTTTTTCTTTCATTTTTGTTATATTCTTTTCCGTTTCTAATTAGATTTTTCTTCATCCTACTATAATTTTTTTTTTTTTTTTTTTATTTCATAAATTATCGACTCTGGTGTATATAGTATATGACCTTATATACACACACGTCAAAAGGCTAATGTTATTTTCTCCTATGGGTGAACGAAGTTTTTCTTTACACGTCCCACACATCCTTGACATTAAATACAAGAATATAAACATTTCACTCTGTTATATAACACAATAAAGTCTCATAGCTTACAATCAATCCATGGAGGTGGAACTAGGAGATATTGAAGTGAGTGAGTAATGGGGTTTGAGATAAGGTGTAATAAAAACAAGTCAAGTACATACTTTGGTAATATCTGCCAACGGCGGTGTAAATAGTATTTGTTTGAAGTTTTTGAACATTTCATTTATATTCTAGATACAGTAAAACCTCAACAGTGAGGATCAGAGACCTATGAAATCTAGTATTCTTAGGGAATTCAATGCAACCTTGAAATATTAGGGATTTTTAATGGACTTAACTAAAATATCTGGGAATTTTAACATAAATAAACTTGTTTTTATTACAGAGTATATTGTATGAAATTTATATAATTGTTATTTGATAATTTTCGTTATAGAATTTCAACTTGTCATTTTTTGGCTTTGCAACTATTTATGATTGACAGATATCGGCGATTGAGTGAAGCCGTAATTTTTTTTATATCTTTAAGAAATAGATGTCGTATTCTGGCCCTAAAAGTTCGTAAATGAGCAAGATCGCTCCATTGAGTCCAATGGACTTATGACACATCTTTTGAACCATCGAAGAGAGAAGAAAAATTCAAAAAACCAAAAAATGTTTATTTAAACAAACAACTTATGTTTGAAACGTCTTAAAATATTTAGATTCACCATAATTTTAGCTCAAATATACACATATCTACAATACAAATTATTATATATGTATTTTTAACTGTAAAGATATTGTATCTTAACAATTAGGTTAGTTAGTTGTTATCTTTTAAAAGCCCTAGAGGTGAAGTACGTTCAGAGTTGTGTCGATGTTGTTGTTAAACTTCAAAAGTTTTAAAAATTTTATGAGTTTGTTTTACGACCCTTTTGTTATTTTAAAAACTTAATTTTTTTTTTAAATTGTTTTATACTTGTGTACAATGTTTTTGTTACCTGAAAAATAATTGTTTGTTTTGAAGAGTAGGTGGCATATGGATAGGAGGGACTGTTGTAACCTGGTGCATACATTCAAGGTCACTTCTAAAAATATATATACTGCTGTATTTCATATTGTGAATGGTCTCCATAACAACAACATACAGCTGGAACGAATGAGCTTATGTTAGTATTTGTATTTATTGCATGCTTAGTGCACACAGTCTCATCTTTTATAACATCATGTTCAAGCAATGCTAATTTTAAAGCGAGCACTTGAAATATTTACCATGTATACTTTAAGTATGTATTATATAATTTTCAGTCAATGGAAAATTACTTAGAATAGAATATGAAACTTGTTTGTAAGTATATCAATATAAAAAATAAAATCTAAAAATTCTGTAAATGAATTTTTAGTTAAAAATAACTTATATTTAACATCCGGATGTTGCTGGATCAATATTTTTTATTACAACCCCTCTACATAAAATATTCAATTCAATAAAATATAAAATATTACAAAATGGGAGTCAGGTTGGATTTTAAAATTGTGTCCATATTTTCTAATTAATCGAAGCAAAATTAACGACGCTAAGAATGTTTGAGCGTTCGTCCAATGTCTAGCTCTTGTATAAGCCGTGTGGACGCTGAAAAATACGACTAAATAAAGCAAGTTTCGTCAAAAAGATGATTCGGTTTGAGGTAGCTCGCTTATAAACGTTTCCGTTTAAAAGTGTTCTCAAAAAGTGAAATATTTCGAAACATCCTCGACGGTGTTACCTGGGGTAACACCGTAAGAACTTTGATTTTTTCATATCGGATGATCTAGCACCGAGCTATGAGGGACAAAACAATTCTAAATTTTTCTGGGACGCTTCCGATTAATTGCTGCCATTGCCATATTTTTTTGATATTTCTTCATGAAAATTTTACATAATATTTTCGAATGTTATACTTGAAAGAACCATTCGATTTAATAAATAGTTTTGAACCGTTTCGTCACAAAAATTGTGAATTTTTTGTTCGAATAAACCTTACGTTCCCCTTAAGTAATTTTAATGATTGTTCTATGTAAATCGGACAAAAATGAACAATTTTAAAGTCTTTTGATTTTGTTGAGGAATGTATCTTTCATGCTAAAAGCGATTTAAGATCGAAAAACTGTCAAAAAATCATTTTTAAATATGGTTTATGTTTGTTTTGGTTTGGAAATTTTAATTTTCTTTGAATATACACGAAAAACCTATATTTTCCTGATGAGAATTCTCAAGTATTAGTTGAAACGGAAAGAAAAGTCTTGTAACACATTGTACTGACAGAAAGTGGTGCTCGATTTTTGCATACTTAAGTACCTTCAGTCTGTCGGTCGTATAATAAAAATGAAGTTCCTAAAATTCAGTTTACTAAAAAGAGCACAAATAGCTTCGTTGATCTTTTTTTTTTTTGTATTGCAAATAATCGGATTTGCAATTTTTTTGTGGACGTAATAAACTTTCTAAAAACAAATTTATAAATTTTCCTATTTTTTTATAAGAAATAATTATTGTTTTTAACATTTGATTGCGTAATTATTTTAAATTATACTTTAAATTATAGAGTGTTTCAGAATATTTAATGTTGAAATCCTGGAAGCAATAAATAATTGGAATTAATATCAAGCGATCTCCCAGAAAATAATAATCCAAACGTTGTTAGTTTTGAATTTTTCAGGTCTTAATTAATTTAAATATACAAAAACAGCTTTATATTTTTTTTAAGGTTCCACATAAAATTTTGTATTGTTTCCACTCTGACTTGCCTATAACATAATATTAAAAATATTAAGAAAATTTCTTTCCACCGTCTTACGCAATTTACGAATGATCTCAATAATAACTTCTGAAAACATCTGAAACATCCTGTTTTAAGGTGTATAAAATCTATTATTATTAAAATTAATTAAAAATATTCTTCATTAACTAGAATAATATGATTATATAGTGTTCTTTGAAAAAAATATATTAAAATAATTATTTGGTTTTATAATTATTATATTTATTAAATTGGTTAATTATGTTGAACAATAAATACATTGGGATTGGTTCGCTGGTGAAATGTTTACTTTTTGTCCGTGTATATCTAATTTGTAAATATTCTTTGTTATTTGTAACAAAGAGAATTTTTTATTAATCTTCTTTTTACTAATTGACTTTGAAAAATTAATTTAATTAAATGTTTTCATTTACAAAAACGAATTTTGTGTTATTAACTATGTTTTATTACCGAATTCAAAAAAAAAAAAAAAAAAAAACAAAAACAAAAAAAACAAACAAACAAACAAAAGAGATTATTAATTCGACGTGTATGTATGAATACTACTGTAATTGTAGAATATTCGGATATATTGATCTATTTGGCTTTCTAAACAAGTATATCAAATTTTATGAATATAAGTTTGTATGTTGGTCTACATGTTTATCAGAAACTAAAAATCGAATTTTAATTAATTTTATTGGAGTTTATATCTTTCAACTTCGCGAACAGTATAATTTACATCAAAATCGGTATATTAGTTTTATGGACTTTTTCAAGATATGTGTGTTCTTGTATTCGCACCGCGCGTGTTTAGTACGCGGAAAGGTGTTTTTAATCGATTGATGTGCCGTGCCACGAGTTGCTAAAATTTATATTAAAACATTCACATTCTAAAAAATATAATTATCTGTTCAATTGTTTGTATGTAAACTGTATACTACCAAATGTCAAAAATTATTGAATTATTACAAAAAATAACATTTAATTGTAATTATTAGGATGAAATTTGTAAGAATGATTTTTAGAAGTTTATTTATAAATTACATGATATGCTTATGGACACCGAGACTTTCAGTGAAGTCTGTCTTTAAGGTAGTTGTGATGCTGAAGTCATAGTATCAGAAAATTCTATATTTGTATACTTATTAAGGGCATTAAGATATAAGCATCGTTAAAATTTGAAATTGATTCACCGTTTTAAATTCGATTTATTTATAACCAAAGACCGTTTTAAATTCAAATTATTTATAATCGGTTAATTAACATTACGAGCAATGAGGGTATGCGTTTCAAGTAACATTTGCGATTATGATAAAAAAACTAACAATCAGAAACTTTTGAAAAACTAATAGAATAATAATAATTTCAAAATTTAAAAAAAAAATTCATGGTTTTGTTGTTAAGATAAAGTAACTGAAAGCTCAACAATATTCGAAAAATATACTAGTTAAACTATATGTGTGTATACGCATATATGAGTTTTGTAGTAGGTACCCTTTACAAACGGTACACACATTCTGATTGATTTTGACTGCAAACAGAACCACTACCTTTATACATATCCTAGACTAATATTTTTTAGAAAAACCAGCTTTACGAATAGTAGAAAAATCCCGAGGGATTGAAGAGATGTATAAATATTATTTACATATTTAAATTATTAAAAAAAAAAAACGTAGTACGCAATAATGCAGTCAGATTGTCTGTCTATTTTATACGCCAGCAACAAAATATTTTTATTAAATTTTAAGAAAAATCGATAATATTTTCGTGTAAAGCACAGCACATCATCAACTTCATCGGAATGGCCTTGTAACATTGTTACAACTGTAACGTGTTCCTCTTGACTGTAGGTTACGATTGTATACCAACTGTAATATGTACAATACCACCAGTAGTAGACTACGTCTGCTTTTTACTGTTCTCGTGTGTGGGTTGAATGATAATGCAGTCATTATGATTTCTATGAAGATGTTATCCAACGGGATTTTTCATGTTAAATATTAAATAAAATATATTTAAATAAAATTTAGATATATAATAAAACTTTTTAGTAAAGAAACCGAATTAAAAAAAAAAAATAAATACAAATTGAAGATAATAACTAACCGAGTTTATTGTTTAAATACTCACAGAATTTTATTTTCTGATCAAAAAATCTAATGTTGTACGCCCGTCCTAAAAGTTATAGAAAAAAAAAGTTCGCAAACAGTTAACTCCTTCCCCTATAAATTGTCCTCCAAAAAAAAATTATGTTCTTTACAACAACATAATTTAATTTTTGTTTTGAAACACATTTTCTTACACATACACGTGAGTGTACTTACATGTAAGTGCTATTTTGTGTAATTATAGAACATAATGTATGTTTGAACCGCCACTTACAACTTTGTGTAAACTGTGAAGTATTACTTGAATATCAAGGTGATAATTATTATTATCAACGGTTGAAAATAATACCACCTTTTTGTGCTGGTTAAAAATAACTGAATGTTTCTAGAATATATTTTATTCTATATCAAAACAGACTGCAATTGGTTTTTTTTATTCACAGTATTGAATACGGAAACGAGCCAAATTGTTTATATATTTTTTTTTAAAGATGTGAATCAGCCTCTTTCAATGTATGTCTGTTTATGTGTTGAAATAATTTCAGTAAAGAGTAGTATTTATTAAGTAAATATGTATTTTTGATAGATTACATAGAATCTGCAATGTAATATACATTGTATTTTTATTTCATTTTTCGCGCATTAATAACTCAAAAATTAATTATCCAAATGTAATGGAATTTGTGATATGTAAATAATGATTCTGTAGTAAAAATCAAAATTTTATTTTATATTTAGAAATGTTTTTACGCGAAAAATTTCTTTGACATGCCCAGATTGTGCATATAAAATTAGATAACATTTAGATAATTTTTTTTTTTTTTTTTGAGTAATTATGATCGAAAATTTAAAAAAATACAAGACTTACAAATACAAAGTTAATTTTTATTCTATTGGTACTAGGAACAGCGAAAAATTAGGACCTTTCTTTTAAAACTAAGGGTTGGTTAATCCACGAAAATAACTACTAATTAAATTTCGATTTTTTACCCCAATTTTCTAGATCTAAAAATTTTTTATATTTTATAATTACGAATTTCGAGATGTAACTCGTTACTAATTTGGCGACGGTTTGCACAAACCGTACAAAAAATTTTTTGATCTAGGAAATTTGGGCAAAAAATCGATATTTATTAGAAAAATCCTTGCGTTCTTTCTGATAATATTCATATACTAATAACTTTCTTATACCTTTAGTTAAAAGAAGTATAGTAATCCTGTCAAAATTTCGATATGGACTTTTCACCGGAAATACATGTTTTTTGGTCCCCAAATCTCCACTCTAGTTCTAAAAAGATTTGAGTTAATTAAATGCAGATTCGACGGTGATAAGATTATGGAAAAAATAACTGCATAAACTGCACATAATATTTTGTTCTCTAAAATCTTCTGGGATAAATTTTTTTGTCGCGTTGAAAAATAGGGTAAATTTGATTTTATAAAACTGAAGTAATATGCGAATAGTAAGGTAAGGTATCCTCTCACGTATTAGCATTTTCACTATAGTATAACATATCCCGCAAGAACGACAAATTTGATGATGTCAGTCATTGTTACCAAATGACATTTGATTTTACGACAGAACTACCTTGAATTTACAAAGAAAGTATTGAAAAAAATAACGGACTTTTAATCCCACCTTTTAACTTCCGATTATAGTGAAACTCAATAGTGTGGGTGTTATACATTCTTTTTTATTTTACTTCAAATTATTAGTTCACATTTTTATTATTGAATTGCCAAATGTTTATTTTTATTGCACATGCTCAGAATTAATCATAAAAAAATTTGTATTTTCCTACGATTTTTTTTTTTTTGCAATTTTATAAGTAACTTTTTAAGTCACCAAAAAATGTATTTTTCGCTGTTTTTAAGTTTTCTAAAAAAACACATTAATATCTCTTGTTTTACGATTGGACAGTGATGGATTACCGCTTAGGCCCGTGAGGCCCGGGCCTAGGGCGGCACGTTTTGGGAGGGCGGCAAAATTTTCTGAACTTTAAAATGCGAGAGCCGAAAAAATATACCAAAAATTAATTTTTAAATTGGTTCTGATTTTTTTTTTAATTTATAAAAAATTTCCTATGGACTGTAATTAGTTCATTTTTTTATTGACTTTTCAATTTGAGGATGTATTATTCATATTTTGATGGAATCAATTATAGTCTATCGAATAAGGTTATTAAAAAGAAACAATCAAATTGATAAGCTTCTTTGAGAATTACTAAATTACTTTTTACTTTTGTTTTTTCGATAAGGTTACTCTTACATGTATAAAGCATTTGAAATTACTTATACTTATTAGTTTTTCAATTTAATTTTGGTGTTAAATGAAAATATGTATGAATTAACATTTGAAATTCATCTGAAATTCGAAACATTCTCAACTTCCCGCTAAGAAAATTGACAATTTTTTTGTTTATCTGATTCGAAAAAAAAAACGGTATTTTTTATAGCTGCAAAAATATTGAACTATATTTTTAAATTTCAACAAATTTAAGAAATTCTGAGACAAGAATTTGTTATAATAAAATCAAAATATATATAATTTTGCTGACCAAAAAGGGCGGCGTATCAGACAGGGCCTAGGGCGGCAATAAGCTTAATCCGCCACTGCGATTGGATTACTAGTTTTCGAGATATTGTATGAAAAATGTACTAGGTTTTGGCGTCCACATAGGATTTTAGGCGAAATTTACCTTATAAGCTTACTTTTATTGAATACGGAAATAAAAATTTGTTTGTCGATATTCTCAGTTTTGTTTTACACAAAATTACGAAAATAAAATATTTCTTTTACTCCAATTTCGAATATAGTATATGACAATTTTAAACCAAAAATTACAAAATTTTAATGATTAGATTGGTAGTTTTTGAGATGTGGATTAAAATCTAATTTTAGACCAATATATCGGACCGAATTCAAGTGGAATCTCGGAAACTAGGCCATCCAATTGGACTACCTTATCGAAACAAATTTTTGAAGTTATTATAATTTTTTAGGCTAATTATAGAACTACAATAAAAGTCAGAAACTTTAAAAAATTGTAAATTTTACTATTTTAACGAAACTCATTTTAAAAAAATAGTTATTTTGACTGACAAGATTTGTGATAAACGACAGTTAGGCCAAAAATAGACTAATAAGGTGATTTTCTGAAGACCTATAACAATAATTAAATTTTGTTAATGTCTTCAATATTTTTCTATAAGTAAATCAACACTGAGTTTCCGATATTGTAAGTTAAATAATCATAAAATATAAACATTTAATAATAATAATGACTGTTATCGTATTCATAAAACATAATAGTCAAGATATTTTATTGATTTAAACTCTAAAATACTGAACTATACATTTATTTACAACTTGAATTCATTAGAAACTACACAGGGGTTGACTAAAATATTATTGAAGAGAATGTTTATGTATAAAAGGAGTTCTAACTTTGAGGAGGGGGGATCACGTCTGATTTTCGACTTATAGAAATAATATACGAAAATATTATATTACAATTCAATTTGAAAGACATTAAACTAGATATGTGTCAATATGTTTTTAATGCAAACGTAAAACATGGAATTTCTTGACTAAGGAATTAACACGTAGCTATTTAATATTGGAGGTAAAATGAAACTTTATGAAAACATTTCCCGGGTAATTTAGAAAAACTACGTGCTTTTTTTTAAACTTTGGAAGTAGAATTTTTACAAAACTCATGAGTACCCATAATAGACAATCACAACTTGTACTTTATATACTTTTGAAAGCAATAAAGCATGAAATATTGTGAAAGCCCGTTGCCGTAATTATTTTTTTTCGATTATATTTCAAGATAAAATACATGAAATGTTATGAATGATGAAGTATTAATTTAATAATAAAAAAAGTATGTTTTTATATTAATAATTCAATAAATACTTCGGTAATTAAAGAATTTCAAAATGGATGACTTTCTACTAGTATCTCAATTATTTATTTTATATAATAAGAATCCACATGTTTAAAAAAATTTTTATTTTTACGAAGATAATGATTACTGAATATTATATATCATATAATACTTCTTTATTATATGAAAATATTATATTTAAGAAATATAAATATATACATAAATTATTATTCAGCCATTTTTATCAATGTTTTTTTTTTTCACAACACAACGTTCACAAAGCTACAACATTGAATTTATATTAAACTACCATCTGTTGGCATAAAATGTGAACTAAAATAGTAATGGTAGAGTCTAATAGGGGGACACAATCGATCAATGAACTTATTTATATAATCAAATAGTGCGGTTCCTTAGCATAAAAATACTTGGCAATTCGAAAACAAATATGAAAATAAACTTTGTCGAAAATTTAAAGTCTTTGTAGAAAAACAAACTACATTGAGATTAAAAAAAAAAAAAAAATTAATTTGTAATAAATTTTATAAGTAATAATTTCTAAATATTATTTAAAAGTACTTTAGCTTTCCCGTACATTTTCTGTCATCTGATTATTAAAAAATTTTTAAAACGAATTTGATCTTTTAACCAAAGGAATATGATCGGAATTCTGATGTTTTGTAATATTTTCTCAACTTAAGAGTGGATAAATAATTAAATCCAGGGTTGTAACATTGTCTTCTGTTGGAGGAATAAGCCGGGGTATAAGCAAGGGCGATTACTTTACTTATACACTCCATCGTTATTTCTACGCATAATTAAAGAAATATGAACTATTTTTGGAGGCTTCTCCAAAAACGCTTGATACAAAAGACTTTTTGAACAAAAATTTGTTTTTTTCTTTCTACGATGAATTACGATTTTAATACATTTTTTTTTTTTTTAATTTCAGCTAAAACCGTTAGAAGAACTTGGAGTTAAAATACTTCAAACACCTCAAGATGTAGTGCAACATTGTGATGTCACATTTTGTTGTGTATCAGATCCCAATGCATCTAAAATGGTAAGTTTCTCTCAAAAAATTTCAGCTCAAAATAAACCAAAAAATTTTATTTAATATAAAAATTATATTTCAGATTGTATTTGGTAACTGTGGAGTATTAAAAGCCAACTTGGCAAACAAAGGATATGTAGAATTGAGTGGTATTGATCATGAGACTAGTCAAGATATTGCTGATGCTATAACAGCTGCTGGAGGTCGATATTTAGAAGCTCAAATATTAGGAAATCGGGATCAAGCAAAGCATGGTACATTCCTTTTAATGGCTGCCGGTGATCAATCACTGTTTGATGATTGTCAGAGCTCTTTCCGAGTGATTGCCAAACATTCTTATCATTTAAGTAAGTAATAAATAGTTTACAATACATAACCATTTCAAAATTATAAACCGCTTAAACGGAACGTCAGAGTATTCGCTTTGTTTTATAAAGGTATTTGAAAAACATTCGTAATTCAACTTAGATCTTCCGGTGGTTTTCCAATAAGAAAGATAATAACCTCTCTAATATTTGTTAATTGAAATGATATTTCTGCAGAGGAATGAATGTTAGGGATCAGAGACACTTGAATGTGATCTGCCAATTAATTAAGTAATAAATATTTTTATTTTGTTACAGAGAATGTTGGAAACGCTTGTAAAATGAATATAATATATAATTTAATCAGTGGCATTACAATTGCTGGATTAGCCGAAGGTTTAGCATTAGCGGATCGTGCTGGTTTGCAATTAACTGATGTGGAGTTAATATTAAAACAAACCCGGCTGGCATCACCGGATATTATAGAAAATTGTGATAATATTATCAACAATCCATATTCAAAGAATTTCCCATTAAAACATATGCAAAAATATTTGAAATTAGCGTTAAATATGGCTGATCCAATGGAACAAGCACTGCCTTTAACTGCATCCAGCAATGAAGTTTATAAACATACAAAACGTTTAGGATATGCGGATTATGATGTCTCGTCAGTATATATCAGAGAACGTTATTAGTATTTAATTATGTTTTTTATTCATAGAATGTTTATATTTAAAATGTTACGAAATTAATATGAAGTATTGATAGAGGAGGGGGGGTCGTTCTTTAAGAAATTATTTCCACTGTAATTTTGACTAATGGTCATTTTAAGATATTCGTAACGTTTTTGGTGGAACATTCTAAAGTGTTTGTACAGGTGTCGTAGTAATCAAAATATTAATGAAAAAAAATCAATATGGTTTGTGTCTCTACTGGAACGTACGAGGGTGATCATAAAAATTTCCGTTCTCAACGTGAAGATATCAGCACTAGTCAGTCAATAACTAGCCAATAAGTCGTTTGAGTGATACGAAGTGAATGTTTTTATGGAAATGGAAAAAATAAATATCGAGTCAAAATCCAACCCAAACACAAATTTAATGACAACTCGATACTCAATTTTTTCCATTTTCACAAAATACTCATTACGACTCTCTCAAAGCTGAAATCTTGGTGAGTAGCTGTCAAAGATGCACAACTACATTTACTAACTTTTGATTGACGAGTGCTGCTATTTTAATGTTGAGGTTAACTCCCGTATATAGCGTTTTCCAAAAGATTCAGGTCATTTAAATATTATTGTATCAAAAAATATCGAGAATTATTGAATAAAATAATTTTCCTTCAGAAACTCGTCAAGAAAACTATATGGACGGTTTTTGATATATCTCTCATATACTTTATACACTTAGAAAATCTAGATTATCGCAGTGATAAATTTATCTCAAAATCCAAACTCCCAAACTTGTTAATTTTTTTCTCAGGAACAAAAGTGTGGCTCCGTGATGATATTTGTTTTTTTCGCCTTGTATTTACCCAAAATGGCTGCTCTGTGCAATGATGCTTCATGCCATTTAAATTTCCATAGTTGTTCATCACGAATTTTCCCAACCTTTTTTGCTGCCAATTTATTGACGAATTTTTTATGATGGGTCAAATCACGAATATAAAAGAAAGCAATGAATATTGGTATTGTACTCTCAATGCTTCTTGAAAGCTTTGTAGCATATTATAAGCTCGTTTTATTTGAGATGAAAATTGTTTTGCACCAGAAAATTCCATCGAATATCTAAGCAAGTGTAAACAAAAATTTTAAATTCTTTTTGTACACTATACATATATAAAATCCTGAGCTTTAATTTTTATACCATATTGTTTTTTTTTTCTCAACTTATAGTACAAATTACTACGACATTTAAATTTTTCATTGATCTATAAATAGAAATCTTAGAAATACATTTAAAGAGGCTCCCGATAGTTCGAATCATTTAATTTCTGAGTGCAATTTTTTGAGCAAGTAAATTATTAAAATAAATTAACAGTATTTAACATAGGAAAAGTACAGAGTTGTGCTGATTAAAAAACTTTTTTCAAAAATTGCAAGAAGGATGGATGCTCTCAAGCCATTTTGACTGGGTTTTTTTAAGCCTTAATTTTTTATTTCATTCATTTTTTTTAATAAAAAGTAAAAACTATTTCTAATAATGTCGATAATTAATGTTATTTTTTTTCTTCTATAAATATAACTATTTATCATATTGACGAAATCTTAGAATTCGAATTATTGATGGATCTCGAATTATGGATATTTTGGACTCGACGACAAATTTTTGTATTATTAATTAAAATATTAATTATGTTTGCAATTAGTTAATCGTTATTTTATTTTCTATTAAGTTCAAAAAGTGTTTTTGACCTTTTTTCTTTTTCTTTTAAATGAAAATTTTTCCTTGTAACACTCGTGCAAAGTATTTCAAATTATCTTTTCAATTAAAAAAAAGTTATTAAACATTCTAATTATCAATGTTTATTAAATTTAAGGATAAATTTAAGTAGATGAGTCATTTGCATAATAATATATTTTGGTGATTAACACTTTAAAATGTAATTTTGGGGACATGATTTAGTGTTATGCATTTTGGGATACTGTAATTTTTTAAATTCATATTTAAAATGGCTTCTGGACATGTATTCAATTTTTGCAAAATAACCAATAGATAATTGATTGTGAGTTCGTAGTCGGTTTAAGTGACGGTCTTTCTGTAAATTAATTTTTTACAGTGATGAATCATAGCATCATGCCATAGTACGGAAACCAGGTTGTGTCAGTAATCAGTAAATACGTCATCAGATTTTTTACATTTGAATGGGTTAAAAATACACTAACAGCATTCGAAAGCTTGTTTATTTCTCCTTAAAATTCGCATTTATTCATTTTCATACACGCTTCTTTGACTGATTTGTTCGTTGACAAACAAAACCTTTATTTTTAAATTGTCGTTTTCTCCCTGAACCAAAAACTTGTATTTCCTTGTTTTTCAAAAGTGCGTATAATTCTTTACTGCTTTGTACTGAGGATTGATTTTTATTTTTATGAAATGTGAATTGATGTATGTGGATGGAAAATAATATGAAAATAAAATCAATAGAATTACTCAAGTATGTGTCCTCAAACGAGTATTTTTAAGGCCACTGTGCTACTGTGGGGCCAGTAGCAAATGTGACCTATTAGTGCGTGGATAATGGTTACTGTCGTTTCACACTTTTTCCAAATAAAATACTTAAAAATACTGTATAAACAATCCTGTCCTGGATTTTTTCCTTTTGCTAGAATTTTTTTTAATCACATGTCTGTAAGCCATTTACGTCACTAATTAACAGAATAATTTAACACACCGTATTTAAAGCAATTTTGTTTACACGAGTGTAACTAGAACCAAAAGAAGTATAGTATATAAAATAAATTTATATTGATAAATAAGTGGTAAACAAATTTTTTTAATTTTTATTTATGTAAAAAATCCACCAATTCCACCTTTGTTCGCTTTAGCTACACTCCTGTAACACAAAATTTCATTATATTGTGTGATTTAAAAATTAAATTAGCTAACAATTTAAAAAAAATTAAGTATATCGTTTAGCATCTGAAAACTTGTTTTTGTTTTTTGTTGTTGAGAAAATCACACATAAAAATTTTGGTTACAGGAGTTGTTATTGTACTTACGGTGCATTGAAAATGCCACGAGCGAACTGTCTACAACATCCCAATAATCGTGGTACTAACATATTAATGTTTGATAATCAAGAAAAATTAGAAGGGGATTTTCAACCATCTGTGGGAAACAATTTAATGGAAACGATTTCAGTAAAAGAACAAGATTCGGAAATGGAGAACTTACAAGACACAGTAAATAGTATCGAAGATACATCTACACTTGATTCGAGTAATAACGTCGTTGCAAATAATGTAAAAGATGGTCTACAAGCACAAGAGGGCGCTGTAGATCAACCACAAAACGGCAGTGAGGATAATATGAAAATTGAAGTGAATGATATTGTTGAGCAGAATAGTCAAGAAATAATTGAAGCGAAAAATTAAAGATAAGTCATTACACGATACGAAGCTAATATGCAAGATTCTTGTATTTTTTTCCCAAATGTATAAAACAAAAATCAAAAAGACAAAAATACAAGAAAGTTTTCCCTTTTCTCACAATGTTTTGTTTTAAAATACTATTTTTAATTAATTTGGGGGAATTTTATAGTTGTTAAGAAATAGGCTACTCCTCAAGGCTACTAGTCCAATCAACAGGAGTCAGAGACACGATGGAGAGCCATAGTCTCTATCGTTTAATATTTGATTCATGAGAGCGAGACTGAGATAGGCGATAGAGATTCTTGACTGAAACAGTATGTTTAAAACATTCTCTATAATTATCGATGTGTCTCCGCCGTGATCTTTCTATTTTGTTTTGAACTTCATTAGGTTGTACGTAAGTCATGATACAATAATCGTTTGATTTAAAGGTTGTTAGCTCAACATTTTAATACCATCTCTTGCACATGTCAAATTCGTATTTATAAACATTTAAATATTTTAAAAACATTCAAACAGCTTTCGAGAATTTGGACTGATAAAATAACAAATACATAAGTTCGTTACTCTCTATTCAAAATCGATTTTTTATCTTTGGTAGTGAATAAACATTGAAAATAGTGCTAAGCCTAAAATTGGAAAATATTAAATAAAATATGCTATTTTTCATCAACAATAAATTTCTTCGTCTTCAAAATAAACCGTATTTGATAGAAAATTTTTTCTTATTATTAAAACAGATATTACACTTTTTATGCTCCTTTTAGTCTTAAATTCGGTCACAGTTGATACTTTTATGTGAAATTATTTTATAATCGTATTTTTGAATATTTATCCCCCCCCCCCCATTCCGATTTCTCAACAATTTTACTGCCAGAAATTTGCATTTTATGGTACGTAATAATGATGTTTTCATAAGTAGGTTCAAAATTTTTTTTATTTAATTGTTAAGATTTTGTTATGATGAAAATGGATAAGCCACTGCCATACATTTTATTAATTAACCGTTTTTCTGATCTCGTACACGATATAAGGGAAATAATATGCCAAATTTCTTAAAGCATGTTTATTAGAAGCCCTTAGAGTAAATTTATTGGCTCTTTTCCCTATGAATATTGGTAAAAGGTATTGGTACTTTCCATGCTTAAAATTAAAATTGGATTGCCGAACGTCAAAATAGATTTACATAGAGAGAGTTTCTCGAAAGATATTGAACAAAATCATTCATTGTAAATTTTAGTTTGTTATAATTTTGATGGAATCTTAATAATTATATTTTTTGCAATATAGTATTCTTCAAAATGCTTCACGAATCTTGTCAAGTGTTGTCACAATCTAATTTTATCTGTGCTGCAAGAATTAAAGAATTCTTCATATTATAATTACGTTCGCCATGTTTGCCAATTTGATAATTATTTTCTAGTGCCAAAATCAACTTAAATCAAATCTAGGATTTGATCAGTCATATGGCAAAATTAATTCAATTTTTGAGGTATTTTACTAAAGCTTTGTGAGTCTGATCAAGACTTGCGTTACGACCATCACTGATTCAAAATATTATTTTTCTTAAATGTTGCATTTTTTATTAAACTTTGATTTCCCAGAAAAGTAATAATGGCTATGTTTGGAGTAATTAGGTGTCACGAACCGGAAAGAAACGTAGATCAGAGTGCAGGAAACAATTCGCCTTCTGTGCAAATATAATTCTCTCCCTCTTTTATCCAAGACCCTACATGAACAATACTTTTGAAAATCTGTTGTTTTCAAAGCACAGTTTGAAAACCTGTAATTTTTCATCTCTGTTGAAAGGTAAGTTATAAATTTGTATTTATTCTTCAGCTGTAAAACATTTTGAACAAAACTAGAGAAACTTCACTGCTGACAACAATATTGGATTGTTTAAAAATTCATACAAAATCTTAACAATCAAAATTTTAATATTTAAATTCTTTAAATAGGTCTTTAAATTCTTTAGAGAGTCGACACAATTTACGTAAATGTTTTTGTAAATTTCCTCCCTCTAAAATCCACAAAATCACGATACCTTTTAATTTTATATTACATTGAAATGAATGAGTAAAGAAAAAATTATTTAGTGCAATCAAAGTTGTACTGAAATTGTTATTAATATTTTTTTTTTTTGTAGATTTAATCTCAATTAATATAAGTGGGTGTGCATTCGTTTATGGCGTTGGTGGGGAGAAATAGCAAATGCTCTTTTTTAGGCCGATTCTTAATTTCATTAATATCTCATTTAATTCTTAGAAATTTTGTATTCCAATAAATCACAACTTAAAACAGAAAAAAAAAATTATAACAAAATAACAATAATTTTAAGGTTAAAATACATTTTTTTAACTATCCAAAACATAACATGAAAACGGGTAGATGTCGAAGAGTTTTTCCCGAAAAAAATTTCTTAAAAAAAAAACTAAAAATTTTATTTTATATTGAGAAATGTTTTTTTTGCCAACTTTTCGACATGTCCTTCGTTTTCATATCAAGATTCTGTATACCAGGTTTGATTTTATTTTGATAGTTTTTTTGCGCGAAAAATAAAAGAAATACAATTTGTATTACATTAAAGAGTGTTTTTTTATTATAGATTATTAATTTTTTATTTATAGCTTTGATATTCAAAGTAATTTAAATTTCGGAGTTTGATATTCCAAATAACACTGAAATATAGGGCAATTAATTAATGTTAATTGAGATGTAAGTTATTTTTATTTTTGTTTTTGATATAATGAGTAAATACAACAAAAGTTGTTAAAATTACAAAGTTTGTAGTATCCATAGGCATAGAGTGGACTAAGCAACAGCCTCATGAAATTGAACACTCTTTAGAAAGGAAGGGAGAGTTCGACTTTGCGGCCAATATTTAAATCTGTTCTGTAGGTTTATAGCGTAGAAATAGAATACTAGCCGCATGATTGCTTACTCTATTATCTATTATCTAATTCCATGGTAGTATCGGACAATAATATATAAAATGAAACAATTCGCTTATGTTGATACTAAGAACATACTTCTAATCTTATTTCCAGTTGTGATTTAAGTTGATATTATTTTTGAATCTGTCAAACAAAGCATTTACTGTTTATTGCCACTAAATTCGTTTACGAATACATTCTGTATTTAAAAAAAAAATATATATATATATATATTTATATTTAATTATGTCTTATGATGAATTTAATTTTTTATGTGAAAATTTATATTATACATATTTACAATATAACCTATTATTCAACCTGATTTTTTGCCTTTGATTAATTTGAATCGTTGAATATATAATTTTGAGTTATAAATAAAAAATAAATAAAATGTCTTATGTTATTTTAAAAATTTTAACTTGATATGATCAAAAGTTCAAATGTGTTTTATTCATTTCTTAAATAATCATTCATTTACGTATCGAAAAAGATTAGTTTTTTTCTTGAAAAGTTAATCCATAGTTACTAAAAAGTAATCAAAGTTAAAAAAATCAGGTTTAATTATGTAGATGGATTTTTATCAATATTTGTTTTTCAAAGTGATTAGTGCCTAACAAAATATTTTTTCATTTATAATTTTTATCAGTTCGTGTAATTAATTTTATAAATTAAATTTTTAGTGAATAAAAGTACCAAATATTCATAAATTTTGATTCCGAATTGATTTGATTTTTCATTCCGAATTCCTCAGCTACAGGTCTACATGATTTTTTTAATCCGGATCCTAAATTTCATACTGGAGACTGCTCTCATAAATGTGGGGGATAAGTTGCTTAAAAAAAATTTAGAATTGACCTATTCCATCTGAAGATTTTTAAACAATTCGCTAGATGGTATCACTAGACGATGATGAACCGAAAAATAAACTGCATTGAAGTCTTGAATATATTCGAGAAGGTCCAGTTTTTGGATCTTTGCGTAGTTACTGAAGAATGCGAAATTTTCATAACTGTACTCTCTACTACCATTGTTTCAATGCCTGTTAAAATTTTCTCAAGCATTATTATAGCTTTGCAAAATTGGCTAGTCGGATCTACCGTTGTTGTTTCATCCTTACAAATTTCGTTGTGTTGCCTTTTTTGGGAAATTCATTAATATTAAAATTCGTGAAAAGCCCAAATACTCTGTTTGCCAAATTTAAAAAAGGATAGAATGTTTAAACGTGTATTAGGTGCCCGCTGAAACTACCGCTTGAGACCTGTACTCCGGGTTTTTACCCCCCCCCCCTCCACTGGAATTCGATCTTGCAATTCCTGTCTCGTGACAATATAGCTTTAATGTTAAAGAAAATTTATAGAGCTTAAAGCGAAAATTAAAAATGTTTTGAAATAAAAATAAAACTTCGGTTTCCAGTAAAAGGTATGAGGTTTATGAAAGGGGTGTATTTTTTTATATTTTATACTCAACGACTCCGAGTATGAGAAACACAAGGCAAGACGACCTTTGCCTTATTAAATTTTCCTAAACAAGGTATAAATATAGTTAAAAACCACTAATTTGAGGATTTCCATGATAAATAAATGAAATCGAAAATTTATTGATTTATTTGTCGTATTTTTATTAGTCATAAAAATCATTTTATTATTTCACATATATTTTCACATATTACTGGATCGTGGGTCTGTTTCATCTTTTAGCACAGATTATAATACTTGAGACTCTCTTAATTCTCGATAAAAACACCTATCGAAGATGTGGCATTATAGTAACACTTGATGCCATCTATCATCTTTTTAAAGACTTTAGGCATTAAAATTTTTTTAAGCATTACGATAGCAATTATTAAATTTCCTGATTATGTTCCTTTTCCTACCCAATATTGATCTTTCTAAGAATGGTTTAATTCAGGAATGGCTTGCAGTTCTTATTATATTACCCAAGATTTATTATCTATTGTTCTTATTAAATTATTGAAAATTATATCTGGTAAGACTTTGAGCTCGGATCCAGCTACCTACTCCCAAAGGGAGTAAGAAATAATGTTTATATAGTCATAGTCGTCAGTCTTTTAACTTTGGGACATTATTTTCGATGGTATTATATATGCATATAATTTTTGCCACAACTTTCGCTTCCCGTCAAGGTGTTGTCAGAACGCTTTAAAATAAAAAAACAAAAAACGTAATACGGTAAAATGCGAGTTTGAGAGAGAAAGAATATATATGTAAAGTAAAACATATATCTTGCGTTATTTTTTTTGGCGAGAATAAATTCCTATAAATAATATGCGAATAAAAAACAGACTTGGTTAATACTAACCCCTTACAGTTTCGAGCTAATAGTTAAAACACACTTAATACTGTGTTAAATGGATATACTTATATCAAAGATTAAGTGTTTTGTCATGTTCTACATTGTAACTCTGGTTAATTCTAGAACTATTTATCGTTACATGAAGGACATTTCCCGTTGCGTACATCGTATTTTACAAGAATTGTTTTTTAATAAAAATCTATTTTTAGTTATAAATAATATATTCTGTACAATAAAAGTATTAGATCTGGATTGAAAATTTTCATTGTCTACGATTTTTATTCGAAATAGTTTATAGGTTGTTATAACCTAAAAAAATATGAAGTTTAAAAAAATTTTATGTTTTTAAACTGGTGGTGTTATATATTTGATAATACAAAAATTGATAAAAAGAGAAAATAGCTTTTACTGAAAAAAAAAAATTAAATGTGAAAGGTAACATCGGAGATGTTTATAGTATATTAGATTGCTAATCTAACTGTCATTTATAGAAGAAATATTTCTTTTATTTATGAGCAGTATTTATGACGTATTATAGAAATTTAGAATTTTTGGTCGTTATTTTCAAAACCACCGTAAATTGAACTTAATTTTTTTATATTTCGATTTTAACACTGTACAAATTCTTTTCGATTTTATCAATAAAATAAAACAGGAATACAAATAACAAAAACCCTTCTTTCAATATTTTGAATTATCGAGAGTAATTTTAACACTTAATAAAAGATAAAATCGAATTTAGTAGGCGATTAAATAAATAATTAGCAAAGTTTCTCCTATTTAGCTCCGAAATATCGTTGTTTATACCCAATTTTAGGAAATACTCTCCGAGACGTACAATTTTTAGGTCAAAATTATTTTATCTAGTTTCAACGAAACCAGAAATGAAGTTTATATGTTCTAAAATGGAATTGGAAAAGTAATTGAAAAATTTCGATAAATGGTACACTGACAAAAAAAACCAGCCAAAGGCAAGTTGGAGTGGCGCACGAAGGTTTCCGTACCATCTATTAAAACGGGAAAAAAATAGCCCTACTTAAATATAAAAAAAAATAATTTTTTTTGTATGGAATCCTATTTTATTTTGTTTTTTAGTATTTTGTTATAGGGGTTACAGAAATTTATCATCTATGAAAATTTCAAATGTCGGTTAATGAGGTACAGCCTGGTGACAGACGCAGAGACAGACAGCGGAGTCTTAATAGTCTTGAGTACCGTTTTACCCTTTGTGTACGGAACCCCAAAAATGCGTTATATATAATAAAGACAACCTCAAATGTAATATATATTGTATTTTTTCAATTTTCGCGTACAATAAATAAATCAAATAATTCACCAATTATTCAGAAATTTGGTATAATTTTGCATAATTTTGATATAAAAACGGACAGCGTGTCGAAGAATTTTTGTGGGAAAAATATTTCTAAATATATAACAAAATTTCTTTTGGTTTCCGAAAAACACTTCTATACGCCCTTAATTAATTATTTTTTATTTGTGCGCAAAAATTGATAACATCATCATGTATATTACATAGAGTTCTCATTTTTTATGTTAATTCCCCTCAAAAGATCTTATGAATTTTGGCACTCTATTTTACAACGCCATCTCTTATAAAATAGTATAAAAATCTATGTATGTCTAATTGCCAACATCACTTCAAACAAGCGGAAGTCGTGCTAACAATCTATGGCTGGTATGGGACATTCATGAATAACTCACAAACCACCGTTTGGTTGGTAACTAATATTTATGTCGTCCATAAACAGTGGTTTGTTGATAATTAAATAATGATACTATTCATAGCAAATATAATCAGATAAAAGAACTTTTATATACCTCTGCTTGTTTGTCTGTCTGTACCTATGATCTGTTTGTCTCTATCTATTCGCATGGTGAACACAAAACAATGACGGATAAATTAGATTGAGTCTGCTATGTACACTACACGTAAATACATTACGTATGAATACAGTCAGACTTTAACTCTGTTCCAGTCAATATCATAAATTTCATAACCGTAGATATTTACATAGGCGCCCATTTCATATTCATGGCTTCCAATACTCCAAATTAAGACCAAAAACCCCAGAAAAATGCTATTTTCTCCCGTCTCCAAGTTTAAAAATTAATCTGCGAATTTTGGATAAGAAAAATAATTTCTTGTAAATTTTGAACCTTCAGACTTTAAATATGGTGATGATTTTGGATTTTTTGAAAAACTACACAATCATGGTAATGAACATTTATTTAAAAAAATGGATGGGTGCTAAGAATTTACTTTATTTAAATCAATTTCCTTTCGGACTTAGAAAAGGAACAAATTAAAAGAATAAAAAATAAGTCTTTTAAAATATTTTACTTTATAGAATTTTGGATACAAATATGTTTCTAATTATCTTCGGATATTTTTGAAGTTCTTCTTTTGGCAAGTTTGGATGGGAGTGAATTTGTGAGCCCACGATCCCATAAAAACGACATGATGAACTTAGCTACAGAATAGAATAAATAATATATATTTCTTTAAATGACTAAGTTCACTTGTATACACTTTAGCGTTGAATCGTTGCGAAACCGTAGAATATAGGTAAGTGTGGAACAATTATTTAACAACAAGATCGGATTTTTGTGATGTAATATTAAATTTTAGATAAGATTATCAAATGTATTAATTACGTGAAGTTTGGATATGATTTTCTGAAAACTTTTTATTTGGCGCACATGGTATATGCATTAACATTAAGGGAGCACATAATAAAATACTTTATAAACATGGTAGTAATGTTTACTTGAAAAACTTTTAGTATTAACGCAAAAAGTTATATAATTACAAATGAGGATAACAACCAGCCAAAGTTAATTGTTTAGATACATGACAAATGATTGAGCTTGGATAGTCTACATTCATAAAATTCTCTAAATATCCAAATTATTCAATTACATTACATATACAATAATATGTATTGTGCTAGGACGTGTTAATAAGTCCTTAAAAAATTTAAGAGATGGCGCTCTTATCATCACTGATGGCCTGGTTTTAGTATCATTCCTGGTTTTAGTAAGTGTTGTAGCCATATTTATTATGTGATTTCGTTTTTATCGTCAGTTGAAGTAAACAATTTACGATTGTTTTAAAAAAAGGGTAAAAAGTTAATTTAAATCGGTGATTAAACATTTCTATTTATCATGCTAACTGCAAAAGAAATAAAAGCTGAGTAGGATTCAGGTTATAGCACATTGCCTCTGTTGCAAATACCAGTTTGTAATTGGGTAATTGAATATTATACAAAAGACGAACATCGTTTAGGACGTCATGTAGACGTAGATACCCCAGGAATAGTCGATAAAATCCACTATAACTGACACCAGTAATTACCGAAGAAGAGAATTAATTGCACGTAAGAGTTGAGACCACAGCGGCTTTAAAAAGTACGGTGTCAAATTGGGGTGTTGGGGATTCAAAATTGGATAACGGCAGAGATCAATGTATAAGTGGGACGTAGATTGCTGGGCAATATTCATCCTGGTCTCGACACAAACATAGTCTCGAATATTAGGTGCAGAAGGTAGATCTATAGGATTGATTTTGGGTTTGTTAAAATAATTCAAAGAAATGAATATCAGTCAAGATAAGAATGAATTTATTGATTTTTAATACAATTATTGATTTTATTTTAAATATTAATGCATCAGTCAGTGTTCATGTAAATTAACAAAACTTAATTTTATAAAGCTCAAAATATCATTGTAATCAAAGTTACATACACATTCATGTATGTATTGATTAAATAATCTAGAAATAAGATTATAGCATTCGGTTAATAAATACCATTAACTATAAATTTTATTTTAAATACAAATCAATGTATGGAAATATATTTTACATGTTTTTAATAGTTATTATTTATTTGAAATTTTGAACTCATAGCTCTATTGATAGGACATGTAAGGCCAGCGCGCACTGATGTAACTAAATAATATGTACTTTATATTAGACCCCCCACACGGCCGTAGATTTCAACATAAGACATCAGATATTTTGATCAGAAAATGGGATGGTGTGCGCGTACATATAATGCTGTCTGTAGTAGCATCAAAATTTCTGATCAGAAAATCTTTCGGTGTGCGCTGGTGCTAAAATAGACTGATTAGTTTAATTTCATTACTGACTTAACTCCAGTCTTATGCAAATTTCAAAATAAAATCAAGAAAATTATTAATTGAATTTTCAGTCTATATTTTATTATAAAATTGTGATAAGACTTTTATCGAATTCTTGAAATCGATTTCGTATGAAGTATTATTATAAAGGCTGATGCAATTAGTTCATTAAATCAAATATGTGTGTGTGTATGTGTGTGTACTTATGTACACACGTTAGAAGTTATACTTCTTTGGCGTTTGAAAAAAATTTCAAATAAATAATTATAAAAAAATTATTAATTCTCTAGTAATATTTCTAAAGATAATATTTACAAAATTAACCTCTTATATTTGAAAACACCCTCAAAGTTTTACAAAGTTTTGCAACCGACAAATTTATATAATAAAAATATATATTTATTCAGAATTGATTATTATATATTGGTTATTAATAAAATAATATATATCACATCAACTGGCTTATTGAATTTAAAAATAACAACACGTTTTGTTATATACCTTGCGTTCAGTCTGAATATACTATGTACCATACTTATAATATATACAGTAAGTATTGTATATTCAGTTTTTATACCTATAAATTAACGTCATTTAAAGAAAATATATTATTAATTCTATTCTGTAGACAACTTCATCATGTCGTTTTTATGGGATCGTGCGCACGCAGCTCACAAATCCACTCTCATCCAAACGTGCAAAAACAAGTAGTATAACTTCAATAAAAAAAAAGACAGCCAAACCACAGCGGACAACAGTTTACATCTGAGGAAGTCATCGCACACACAAATGATTATTTTCAGGAACTACCGCAGTCAGACTTTTCTGCAGACTTGAAAAAGTTGAACGTCTGTCAAAATCTATTGATTGATCTGTCGTTGTATATACAGTTAGCAATCCAAATTTCAAATCAAATGTCAAAGGGTTACGTATCAGCCTCTATTACCATCTGTTAACTTTCCTTAATAAATAATTTTTCGCTCATTTAAAATTAATTTGAATCAATTAATAATTTTCATCGATTATTTTGTATTCAATTATTTATTGATTTAAATAAATTCAAGTGAAAGCTATGATTAATTGTACATTTTATTTTTTTAATATATTTTTTTTTTTTGTATTTCATATATGTATGCAAAAAAGAAAATTGAATTCATTCTATTCTACAACGTGATTTTTATTTATTGGTATTACATAATCATATACAATATTTTATATAAGCTTTAAATTAGAAGGTATTTTTATAATAGTATATTTACAAGAATGGTTAAAAAGTTAAGGCTCCTAGAACATCGATAATTTTTGGAATCTGCTTTATTAAAGTTTAGGTTATATAAGAAATTTTGGGGGCAAAAAATGTTTAACTTTTGGAAAAAATAATTAACAAAGTATTTTTTAATAACCTAGTGGAAATTCGTAATTAGTTTTGAACTAACTTCTTAATAAGATACAAATATTTTAATTTATTTATTGAAATTTAAATTTTTTGTATATATAGTAATGTATATATAATATATATATATATTACTAGCTTTTACCCGGGGCCTCGCATTGAAGCCTTTAAATAAGTATCAGAGATCATTACAATATAAATGAATACATATTTTATACTGCAGATAATGGCAGAAAAAAATAACAAATATAGAAAAATTCCAAACATCTAAAACTATAGTCAATTGGATCGGATATTGACCATTGATAATAAAGTGCAACGGTACTGATGGTTGGAACTTTATTACTGGAATGCTAGATGGCGTTAAAGTAGCTGAATTTGAGTTTTTTTGACAAGTTTTTTTTTCTTTCGTAAAAAATAAATTTTTTTTTCTAATACTTCCAAGAATATATGTATACAAAGTTTCACGATTATCGGTTAAGTAGTTTTCGCGTCAAATCGTAACATAGACAAATAGTCGGGACACACATGGTATATTAAAACTTTTTATAGACTATACATTTTGCTCCCGATATTTTCAAACTTATGCCTTTCTCTAAAATTCATTTATAAATAATCAATTTTATAATTTTCCAATTAATTAATATTCAATAGAGGTTTGTTTATTTTCACACTTGACTTTGTATTCGTATTATTTTGAAATAAGTGATAAGTAGTCTTATGTTATCAAGACGTCATTACTTAGATTATTAACAAAATATATCACTTTTGTGCTGATAAATAAATAAAATAAATAAATAATAATAATATTAAGGTAGTTTTAGCGTGAAATCACTTGATTTAGCATTGTCAGAGTTTGGCAGATATACATAAAGAAAAACTCGGTCTCAATTCTAAATTATGGGTAAGATGACAAACTTGTTCTTGTGTCAAGTTATGGCAGAAAAAATGAAAGACGGACATAATAATTAATAATTTTAATATTTCGAGAACAAAATGACGTGGTACTATCTTTTTATAACTTATACTTAAAATAATTATTCATACTCTAATATTTTTTTTTTGAATTCTTTCGAGAGATTGTTGTGTTACAATAGAAAATAGTTAAGAGGACAGTAAGTTTCAATGGGAAATTAAACGGCCAAAAATTCCGGATCGCATAGATAACTTTATCATGAGACCGTGAAAAATAAATTAGCAAAATCTGTTGAAAAGATGTTTCACGCTGGCACAACATTAATTAAATGTATGTACCATAAACTTTAATCAAGTTAAAAAAATTATTATTAAATCCTTCAATAATATTTGTTTTAATGTAATGTTTGTTAAAATTGAAAGTGTCTAAAAGCACACGTATTTTTAATTTACAAAAATTAGCAAAATATTTTTAATTTTTATACCAATAATCAACTATTTTCAGTCAGGGTCCTTCTACTACATCTGTTTCTAACGAACAATGTTTGTAGATTCGATTGGTGCAACAATTGAAGTTATTATGCGTTCATTGTTGCAATTAAAATTATTTCACCACTTGATGGTTTACTTAGGGAAAAAAGATTACATAAAACTAGATATAAAAAAAATATTAAAAATCAGTAATTAAATAAAATATGTTATTATTGAATATTAAATATCTACCATTCTTTTGAAGCAAGTTAAGTCAACAAGTGAAATTAGGTGATTCCATCAAGTAGGTTAAATTACTTATAATACAATACATTTAATAAATAATGGTTATATATTTATTATACCATATCATAATACCATTATAAATTCAACAAACTATATCACACATTCAAAATATTAAAAACTTATATTACAGAAAAAATAAAACAGAAACAAATATATATAATTAAAATATAATATAATCATTATCTCTTTGTCATCAAAATGCAAAAATTATTTATGTAAAATTAATACTGTTATTAATAAATAAAGAGCATCAGATATATTTATTATAAAGAATGTCTATTGTTATCATTGTTTATTATCGTCTAGATAAAGGTAATGGTATCTTTGTTTGATAAGTGAGAAATATATGTATACACATCTTTATCTATATTGTTGTTTCATCCAAGGACAGGTAAGAAACAACAACAGTGGTAATATTTCTGTTCTAAAATACGGTATTCAACACATGCTGTTTTAAGTGAATATGTCAAAATAAAATTAACTTTTTTTTTTCTGTAATAAAACCATATTTCTTGTAAAAAAGTGTAAATAAAGTTAATTTTCAATTCGTTTTTCCATTGCAATAAACTTGTGGAAAAGTATTCGTTCTAAACTTTTCTTTGCAAAAAAATATTGGTGGATTGTTGTTTTGAAAAGTTTTTATTAGTGATTTATAAAGGTCGTTATAAAATTTTTTTAATAGGAAAGTTGTGTTTGTTTCAAGTAACTTTCATATTACACTCTTATTATGTTTTTAACAACTGAACATAAGTTGAAAAAATTTATTTTTAATAAATATGGTGAATTAACAATCTGATTTTGAAGTCTAGAAATAACTAATTTAAAACACGCGCGTCTTTACACATAAACGTTTGACGTCTCAAATGTGATTGTTCTCTTTGTTTATCGAGTTGTAAAAAAGGGCGGGCGTAACAATAAATGAATGTTTTTTTTTTTTTTTGATATTTCGCACGTTGAAACATTTAATATTTTGTTATTATGTTTTAAGGCGGGTGTTTTTCAAGTGATTGTGCAATTTATTACGAAAAAAAATTTAAGTGCAATATCAACAAAAATTTAATTTAGTGCAATTGAAAATAAATTTATTTTTTGTTTTGTTTCAAGTGAATTTTGTACGGTGATGGCCCAGTGTTATATAAATATACGGTTTAATTATTATTGTGTACAGGGTGTATATTGTGAAATTGGTCCTGGATAACATACAGTGTCTACAATTTAAGTTTACTAATTTTACATATAGAGTGATTTATTTATTTTTCTAAGTTTTGTAAGGTTATGTGTGAAGTTTGTTTGTTGTTTTATTGCACACGCACACGTATTTGTTAAATGTTTTGTTGTAATTGTTAACGCATTGGAATACACACATACTATTATAACGCATGTGTGTTATAAATTGTTGCGTCAGTAGGTCACAATGATCGGCGGATATTATGAGAGGAATCCGTTATTAAAAGGAACATCTATTTTATCAAGGTAAGACTGACAGAGATACGTATATAATTTACCGTGTTTATAATCAATTTTTTTTTCATAAGCTGTTAAAAAATACAATTTTTTATTGACTAATTTGATTTTTTTTGCGATAATTATTTAAGAATAGTTAAACAGTTCTCTGTTTTATCTGTATACGTTTAAGTAATATTTAAGAAAATTGCAATTTTTTTTCATTAAAATTAATGACCAAAAATGGGTGACAATTATTTTTTTTATAAATAAAAATAACTAAATTTAGAACTATTATTAATGTTTTTGTTGCTATGACGAAAATAAAAGTACGCGATTATCGTTTAAAACCCCTTTTAAACCCCTTTTAAATATTATTATTTAAACCTAAAAGTGTCTTTATTGTACTCGACATATGTAGAATATGTCAGAGTAAATTAGTTTTACTCTAAAGTTTGTAAAACTAGCAAATATTGATCGCTCAAACAAAATTTTGATATAGGTGTTCATAGATTCTCCTAATTGATCCATTTCCGTCTGTCTGATCATTCGCCCGTCTGTAAAATAACTTAAAAAGGAAAAGAAATAGCGAGTTGAAATTTGATGGCGCATTCTGGATTTAAAAAGTTAGTTAGTTAGGTTATACTTGAATGACCAAAATCGGTTCATTGGGTTCAATTGATCTATGATTCAAGTTTTGTAATATAAAAGTAATATAAATAGTTTCAAATTGATATTCTGTCATATGTCGATTTATTAGACAATTAACACTGTTAGTTGTTATCTTCACTGATTTCATAACTTAAATATTATTAATTAAATTTACAATGGGCACTGTACATCAAAGAGTTTTCTTTCGTTGCTATAGTTACGAAATACTACTGTATCAATCAAGTGATATATAAGTCTGAGAATGGTATATTATTTCACATTGAAAATTTATCATAATTTATTAACAAATTTAAATGTATTTATATTTAAAATTAAAAATAATTTCGAATGTAATTTCTTTTATCATTCTTACAATTTTCAACCCAAGAACTTCAATTAAATGCCATTTTTTTTGTAAATATTCAATTATTTTGGTTTGACTATACAATTTACATGCAAACAATTAAAGAAATAATTTCTAAAATACGAATGTTTTAGTACAAATTGTAGTAACTCGTGGCGCATCAATCGATTAAGAAGCCTCTTCCACGTACTATGCATAATACGAAAATAGAACTCTTCTTAGTAGGTAGTAACTGTATAGTAGTGATCTAAAACTAATTCTTTATCAAAAATAATTTTATTTTATACAGTGGACCCCCAGTAATCCGACCTCTGTTTAAGCCTGCTCCTTCTGTAATCCGACATCACTACACACGATGCCATCAACGCTTTTGACTTGATTTTGATAGAATATAGCAACTTTAATTTGTAATTTGTTGAATTACAAGGTATTATTTTTAGTACTGTATAATCCAAAAAATTTGATAGACCGACAATGCTCTGCGTACCGTTTATCGGATTATCGGGGGTCCACTGTAATAAAATAATTGTTTTTTTTTTTTTCAAGTATTATATATATTTTTTTTTAATTTACTTAAAATACTTGACTTATGATGGCGGTTTACAGTTCTCTTATATTTTAGAGCTAGTATTACTTTCACTTTATTTTCTAAGGTTAACATTGTATTCAATCTGTATGTATGAATGTTTGTATGTAGTTTTTAGTAATTTATTTTGGTTACCATGATGCATATTTAGCACATCAATACACATATATTAAATTAATTCAAATATTAAATTTTCTATGAGTAAAATCCTATTCACAAAAAAATTATTGTATTGTTTTAGTAAAATTAAATTTAAATTCTTTTAAAACATTCTCACGAATATATCTCTGAACTAATTATTTTTTGTTGCGGAATTTTATGTAACATATATTTAGTTAAGGACGTTCCCAACAAAATGACTCTTCTTAGAATATCTATTTGAATCCTTGCAGCACTAAGTTTTGAAAAAATTGCTTATTAAATATTGCATATTTCACATGTCCGGTCGATGTCGATTTTGGTCGATGTTAAAGCGAACGTTTTATGGGATAACAAAAGCAATTTTCTTACGATTGTCTTAAACAACTGAAAATTAAATTAATTGTAGGCATAACAATTATATATTTATACAAAAATTATGACATTTTTGATTGGTTTTGATTTTTTTCTCGTGACCTCACAATGAAAAGATAACGAATTCGAAAAATGTCGCAATGAAATTCCTATTGTATTTCTGTGATAAGATAAGTAATGGAATCAACTTAGTGAATGTCCAATTTTAGTTATCGTATTGGGATAGTCTCTCAATAAGTTGAGCTCAAATTACCCTTGGAATCGTCCTAAATTTTGTATATAGTTTTATAAGATAATATGTCTGAAATAAAATTTCATAGACACATGATATAGCTTTTCTAGAGTTTTCTATAGACATAATTTTTAAAATCGGTTCTGTAGCCTGAAAGATTGTCCACTACAAAAAAAATATTTTGATTTATCTATAACTTATCATAAGTAGCATTTATTAACATCATAAAAATTTATTGATTTTTTAAATATAATCTGTAATAGAAGTTTCATAAGAAAAAACACTTTTTAACGCCCAATTTGGAAACGTCATTCAGATTATATGGCGATTAGAGGAAAATGAAAAGTGAAATCCAAAAATAACTGAAATCTTTCTTCATGTATGTTTAAAATTACAAAATACCCGATTTTATGGTGTATTTTATAATTTATTCAGTTTAAATTCAACGTTTTATTTAGATTTAATTAAATCCTGATTAAGACCTTTAAATTCCATAAAAATCGTGTACTTTGTATAGACTGTATAACTGTATAGACTGGATATTTATAGTATCTTATGAATGCTAATTAAAAAATAGTTCAAACAATGATATTTAATCATATGTCGAGTATCTAAGCAGTTAAGTCTGTTAATTGTTATAAAATAATTTTTAAATTAAACTTTTTAAAATCTTAGAATGGTATAAATAATTTGGTTCTTGATATTTTCCAATTATAATTTTTATTCAAACCACTTTTTTCATTATCAAAAATATATTTAAATTTAAATGAATTTGAAAATTTTCATAAAAACAAATACCGTTATATGATTCCAACAAGTTTTTTGTGCACCTTTCAAAAAAGTGTCCAATACTTATTAATTTTAAATTGTATGTCCATTCTTATAATTTATTTATATTTAAAAGTAATTTTTAAGTTTATTAAAAATATTTTTGATTTTTAAATAATTTTACAAGGAAACAAAAAAAAAAAAAAAAAAAATGAAAAAAGTGTAAATTGAAAAAAAAAATATGAATGCATAAAAAAATAAAAAGCGACCGAACTAACTGATAATATACAAAATAGGTTGTTTAAAAATCATAAATAAACAGAACATTAAAAAAAAAAAACTGATAACAAAGACTCCATACATATTATTACATACAGTTCAGACGTATAAATATAATAATAATATATATACGGTGTACTAAATGGTCGTAAGTAAACTCACCTATTGTCAGGAAGAAGACAAGTATTGTGAAAAATATGTACAGCAACACCAAAAAAAAAAAAGTGTAGACACCAACTCACAGAGTAATTAGTTTTCGATACTCGATCTATGATTGAATATCATTGTTTGGACTAATTAAATAAAATACTATAAGTATCCAGTCTATACAGTTACATATGTATACATGTATAGTAACAATATGTATTGTAATTACCAATATGTGATAATTAGCAAAATTTAAGCTTAAATTGTGGCGAATCGAAATATGTAACGAAAAAATTTTTCAAACAAAAGTTGTAAAAGAAGTAAACATTTTTATTTTTTTGAATTTTTATAGTTTAAAAGTCAGGTTAAGGATGCATTGGACCCAATGGACCGATTTTGTTCATTCACGGACTTATATTATTATTGGCGTAATATAGGTATTTTTTAAACTAACTTTTTGTGTTTAGAATACGTCATCAAATCTTTTTGTTTTTGAGTTATCGTGATGACGGAGAGACAGGCGGATATACGGAAATGGGCTAATTAGGTTTCTATGAACACCTAAACCAAAATTTTGTTTCAAAATTTTAGACTTAAATGAATATACTCTGACATATTATGTATGTATGTTGAAAACGTACCGACCTGAGCTTTTTTGTATTTAAAATTAAAAAATACACTTCTAGTAATTGGAAGATCTCGGATTTGATTCCCCGTTGATGTGTAATGTTTTCAATTCTATTCATTCTTCATTTAAATAACGTAAGAGACATTCTTACGTTATACAGGTGTACATGTAATTTCGAGATTTTTTAAACTGATATAAGGTGTTGAAAACAACAAAAGTTGTTAAAAATATCTAAACTGTAGAATCTGACAATCGTATATAAAAATGAAACATTTGGCTTGTGTTCATAATAACAAACAATTATGTAGGCTTAGAGTTAATTTGTTGATTTGATCAATAACAATTTTTCAAACAAATAAACCTGATTTACAAAAAAAAAAAAAAATAATGGACTAAAAATTAATTTAAAATTAAATAAATAATTTCTACAAATGATTCGAATGGTAATTGGTCACAAGCCAATTATTTGTACAAGTATTTATTTAATTTAAAATTATTTTTTAATTTTAGTGCTTTTTTTATGAAGTTTGTATGTTTTAGACATAATCTGTTTTAGGAAAATATCGATTATTTGTCTTTCAAGAAGAAATTCGTTCACTTTACGCAGCTTCAACATTACCTTTTTTTTAAATGATTTGTCAAAAGCCGACCTTTAGGTTAAACAATGAGTAAATCAACTATTGTGAGTCATATGTTTATATCATGTACATTTTTTCGTTTTTTGAGTTTTCTACTCTTTTAAAATTCGATGTTTTTACTTACGACTCATTTATTAATGAAACCTGCTATGCTCTCTGTATGTGCAGGGGGTATATTTATGCTATTATTATTATGTATTTTTTTAATGTATTTTTATGTTGTATAATAATAATATCAATAATAATAATAATTGTCTATTTTTTATGTTTAAAGTATTTAATTTTATGTTTGATATGTATATTAGATAATATTATCAGAGATATAACAAACAAACATAGTTAATTGTCTTAATACTTTTAAATATATAAACATATTAATATGCCAGAGTATATTCGTTTTAGTCTAATGATCTGGTAGGAGGTACCGTTGCAAATGACACAATCGTTTCAAGTCGATTAATTCATGTTGGAATTGAATGTTTATTAGCAGTCATACACTGTTATGAAAGTCAGCAGGGTCCGAGAGGATGGACGAGCGGGATTTAATTTCTGCTGAGTAGCAATGCAATCTCCATCTAAGGCATTCAAATTCAGCTAACAATTATTCCACCCGTAAATATTCTGCTGACTATTTTCTTTTATTTACTACATTATTGAAACTATCTCTAATATTAATTTCAAGCAACCTGAAATATATTTTATTATACCTCAACCTTGTTATTAGTCTATTTTGAGTGCGCCTGTTGAACCGTCATTCTATTATCAATTTCATATAAACTTTCAATAAATTCGAAAATTGATTGGCCTGAAATCACCATTTGAAATGGAATGCTACCACCCGGACTACAAAGCTTATAACGATAAAAAATAATGAAGTCACTAACAAAAAATTTGTTGGTATAGGTGTTCATAGAAACACCTAATTAATCCATTTCCGTATGTTCATCCATCTGTCCGTCTGTCCGTCATCGATATAATCCAAAAAATGAAATAAGATAGCCAGCTGAAATTTTGATGGCGTAATATCAGTATAAAAAGTGAATTTAAAGCCATGGATCCAGAGAATTACGGGTGAATTTAAAGCCATGGAAAAGGTAGATGCAAAATTGAAAAATAAAAATAATTGTTTTTACAAAACAAACAACTTTTGTTAGAAACATGTTTTTGTTAACTGTTTAAATTCGTCACAATTTTTGCTCAAATTTAGTTAATAAACATAAATTTCTAATACATGTTATTTTTATCTTTGTATTTATAACTGTATGGACTGCATATTTATTAGAGTATTTTATGAATGCTAATGATAATAAAATAGTTCAAACATTGGTACTCAAAAATATGAGTATCAAAACAATTTACATTGTTAGTTTCTATATTCACTTATTTTATTGATTAATAATTAACTGACTTGTTGCATCTACAAATGTGTAGATCTGAGACCTCGTAACCAAGCAATTCGTGTATATAATAAATTTGCAAATTGTAAAACAATAAATTGTATAATAGAGAAGGATAGATCGAGCTTTGTGACTGCATTAAAAAAGCATTTAATAATTATTATTCCATACTCATTAGAAGAACTTTTTCTGTGAGCCTCGGACACAGAATTGTTTGCTGAGTGACTTACAAAGTGCTTCGGAAAATTGTATTAAGAATAGATTTATTTCTGTATACTTGTTTGTATTTATATTTATTCTGTGAGAATATTTCTCCCTACAAATTTGATTTCCCAGTTGAATCGATAATAAATAGTCAATTTAAATTTTAATTATGTTTATTTAATTTTGATTGATAAATAAATTTTTGTTTGATTTTTGATCCTGCATCGATTCAACTGGGAAACTAAATTTTTTTGACTGCTGTAATTATGCAGCTTTTATTTAAATCATTTATTTAAATGTGACTTTATCTAAGTATCAAGTGTATTTCACATCCAGAACCGAATCACATCCTCAGTGATATTCAGGAGGCATTTCATCATTAGTATCAGGTGCCAGGCTATCCTTGCCGATGGTTTTCTATTGTCTTCCATTTGGTTTGCACAAAGTGAATACTGGGATGTATAAAGTCAACCATAGCTTGAATTGAAACTTCACCAGTAGTTTTCGCTATGATTAGTGAAACAATTTTTTATCTACGAAAATCCTGAAAATTGGGCTCTTTTTTTGGAGTCATACACAAGCTTCAAATTGAAAAATATTCGCTATATTAAAATAATAATAAAAAAAAACACGAATTCGCCATTTTTCGCTTGTAAGCGCAATCGAATGTTTAGTATAGAATGTGGTATGGAAAATTACGATTCTCGAAAAAAATATAAAGCTATAAATTGACACAATTCTACATACATTTGTTTTTTTCTCAATTCATGTAAATTATTGCAAAATTTATAGCAACATTTTTTTAAAATAAATTATTGGAAATAATTTATTTATGTATAAACAAAAAAAAATTTTTTGCGGAATTTGTTAAACAAATAAAAAAAAAAAAAATAAACTAATTAAAATATTTTTGTATTAAAAAATGTAAAAAAAAATCATGCAAAATGAAATTTGATGTAACTAAAACTACTTTCTTTAAAAAAAAAAAAAATACAGAATTCTTTTACTGGTAGAAAAAGCCTGTTGAAAAATTAATTGTACACAATAAAGTTTAAAAAGTGGGTCATTCGGATTTTATGATTTCTTATAGTTTAATATGCGAAAAATTTATATGTTTTTTGGTATAGGTGTTCATAGAAACATCCGATTAGTCCTTTTCCGACTGTCCGTCCGTCATTACGATAACAAAAAAATAAAAGGGATAGCGAGAAAAAAAAACTAAAAAAGATAGAAGAAATGTACAAATCCAAAAAATATTTATTTTTTTAAAACAAACAACTTTTGTTTGAAACGTTTTTGTTTGAAATGTTTGAATTTTTACAATTTTGGCTCATCTTTTGCACAAACAGTCCATATTGTAATTGTATAGATTGGATATTTATAGTATTTTATGAATGCTTAAATGAAAACTACAATGAAATTAAATCATATGTTTAGTATCTAAACAATTAACTACGTTAGGTTTTATCTTCACTTGTTAACTTTAGTAACAAAATAAAAAATAACTTTAGTCATCTATATTCGAGAAGTAAACACGCTTCAATTGAAGTAATAATAATACTTCGTAGTCCGATCCCCAATTATTAATTTTTCACATACATTCAAGTATGTTTTATAGAACTTCAAAGATTCTCAAAAAAAAAATGTATTTGTTATGCTGTATAAGAATAAGAGTCATTTCAGTTAGTGGGGATTTAGAGACACACGGTCATCGTACACTCATTGTTAGTTAAATTTCTTGTAGTGAAGTGAATTTAGTATCAAATTACAAGTACTAATAAATTTTTTGTTTAACTTTCCCATTTAAAACAAATATAAATAAGTAATATGTATAATAAATTTGTAACTACTTGCCTGTTTTTAATTCAATATTAATTGATTTTACGTAAAAGTAAAAAGGATTTGTTTGTTGATATTAAGAATTACAATAAGAATTGAATCTAAATTAAATAATTTAAAAAAAACGACATCATGAAGTTGGCTACAGAATACAATTTAATACTATATATTTCTTTTTAATGACTAAGTTAATTTATACTTACTGTATATACTATAAGTATGGTACATAGTATATGCAGACTGAACGCAAGGTATTTTCTATATTGCGGAAAAATTTCTTTTCTCTCATTCTGAATTTTTACTATCGATCTGTAAAGGAAATTTATTCCAGTTTGAAGATGAATATCTCCGCCAAAAAATTAACATAGAAAGCCTAAAATTACCCAGGATTTGTATCGAATGTATATCGAAAAAACAAAAATAAATATTTGTTTGTGATAATTTTTCTTCAAATTGCGCAAGTAATAAAATAATTTTGTAACAAAAGTACAAAAGAAAATAATTAAAGCTTTACAATGCGTTCATTTTTAATTGAGAGCCGTACAAATATTACTCAAAAATTTTATGTTTTTTTAAGTAGTATTTATCAAAAAGAAACTAGTCCACTTTAAGAGCGCAGCTTCAGAGGAATTGACCTAAAGAAGACATGTCTACAAAAAAGACAATTTCTTTAATGTACTATAACGTAATATACATTGTATTTCTTTCAATTTTCGCGCATAAAAAACTCAAAAAATAATTATTCAAATATTCGGAAATTTGGTATGCACATTCTTGACATGAAAATGGAGCGTATGAGTTCATTTTTATCTTTTTATAATCGACATATAGAATATGTCAGAGGTTATTAGTTTTAGTCTAAAGTTTGTAACGCTAGAAAATATTGACCGCTGAAACAAAATTTAGGTTTATAGGTGTTCATAGAATCACCCAATTAGATCATTTCCGATTGTCGGTGTGTGCTTCATGGAAATAACTTAAAAAACGTCAAAGTTAGATAGCAAATTTTGGTAATTTTGGATCGATTGGGCTAAATGGATCCAACTTTTTAACCATAAAAGCTAGACTAATAATCATCACGATAACTCAAAAAACAAAACGAGATAGCGAGCTGAAATTTTGGTGACATATTCTAAACATAAAAAGTAAGTTTAAGTTCGTGAATGAGCAAAATCGTTCCATTGGGTCTAATGGATCCTTGAACCAACTCTAAAAACACAAAAAGATAGAAGCAAAGTTTAAATACCAAAAATGTTAATTTTTTTTAAAACAAACAACTTCTGTTTGAAAGATTTTTTCGTAAAATATTTAGCTCCGGCACAATTTTAGCTCAAATTTAGCTAATAAATACATATATAATGATAATACATAATACCTGTATTGTATATTGTATTTTATTGTATACAGCTGTATATTTAGAGTATTTTATGAATGCATACGATTAAAAATAGGTCAAACATACTCAATCATTTGTCGAGTATCTAAACAATTAACTATGTTAGTTGTTATCTTCACTTGGATTTTTTTTTTAATTTTAATTTTTTTTGTATTAACATTTAAAAAATGTCATCAACATTCATTTAATTTATATTAGATAATTAAAAAAAAAATTTATTTATATTTAATTAATGAGAAAGTATGTATGTGTGTAAAGTTATGTGCTAAGTGCGTACACAATAGTAGAACTAAATACACACACACATCCACAGGTACATAATTAAATTTATTGTGGTGTGTTTTATTTATAAAATTTATTATCATAAAAATTCATTTAGAAAAAAAAAAAACAAATTACAATTACAATTCTTTATTTAAAAATAATAATTTTTAATTATTTTTAATTTCCTTATAGAAAGTTTAACATCTTTTTTTTTTGTTGTTGTAGTAAATTTTACATTTTTTTTTAATTTTAAGAAAAATTTTTAATTATAACACTTTATTGAGATCATATTGCGTACAAGATAAGTCATCAAAATATTTTCAATATTAATTTCAAAATTACTTGTTGAAGTTATACTTCTTTAGATGAGTTATAAAAAAAATGATGAGAGTAAAATTTTAAAATGCTCACGTATCATCGTCACACAAAATTCACAGGTTGATGGTGTTGTTATGATTTATGTTACACTTAATGTAAGAAAATATATATTTTTTTATTTAATTTTTCAAATTTAAACAGAGCTTTATTGACTTTGTTGACTTACCTTTTATTATTTTATTGTAATTAATTATTTGCATGCAATTAATAATGCCAAAGATGTATAACTTCTGACGCGTGTACATAGGCACACGCACCTTTTTTTTATATTCGTCATATATAGAATATGTCAGAGTGTATTTGAGTTTTATTCTAAAGTTTCTAACGCAAATTACTCCATTGCTGTTTGTCCGTTGTCAAGATCGGAGATAGCGAGTTGAAATTTTTAAAGCTTATTGCAGACCTAAAAAGTGAGTTGAAGTTCGTGAATGAGCAAAATTAAATTATTGGATTCAACTTTTAAACTATAAAAGATAGGAGAAAAATTCAATCACTAAAAATTTGTTTAAAAAATTTTCTGTAAACTGTTTAGATTCAATACAATTTCAGTTCAAATTTAGCTACAATAAATGCACTTATAATTATAATACATGCTATTTTTATGTATTTATTTATATCTGTTCATATTTAGAGTATTTAATGAATGCTAATGATTTTAAAAAAATTTCAAACATTAAAACCCATCCTTATGTCAATTATCTTAGTTTTTATTTTCAAATTTAAATAAAAGTTTTGCCCATAAAAATATTATTACAGCAATTTTTCTATGTACAACTTTTCTATAAAATTTAAATTCTTTGTAAAAAAGATTTCAGTTTAAATATTTTTTGAATAGTTTTTAAATAAAATCTGAAGTTTTAAACGAATTTTAAAAGTTATTATAAATTGTTATTGAAATTTATTTTATAAATTATGAGTATTAATTTGCAATAAAATAAAATTTTTGATTTTATGAGCCAAGAAATATTATTTACTATAGTAATTACCATATATATATATTTTTTTTTTTTTTTTTGATAACAAAATTAGATACGGAGAATATACGGTTTTAAAATTAAATACTTAAATATATATTTTTATAAATTATTATTGTATTATATGAGTAATTAAAAATATTAAAAATAATAATAATGAAATTTAATTATGATAAAATTAATAGTATTATATTGTGTGCATATTATTTACTTAGAATAGGATGTAGAGGCACTTGATTGTATAAAAATAGAGTCCCCAATGGAAATGGGGACTCCATATTCTGTCAATTGAAGGGTCTTTACTTCACGGACTTAGATCTTAAGTAATTTTTTTTTAAATCTTTGTGGACATTCAAAACTTCTAATTAAACAAAGAGGTAAATACTAACGTATGACGTCACATGTTAGTATCTCCATGTTAAACATCGTTTTCAAGAAACAGATAGAAAAGAAAATAATCTTTGATTGCTCATAATTTCTGTGTTTTTGAGTCAATTTTAAATTAATTTGCAAGGTTATAGTATTAAGTCTAGTTTCAAATTTTGATGTGAAATATTGCAAATTTTGAATCAATCCGGTAATCTATTGTGATAAGAATAGCTTAAATATATTAGAACTGTTAACGAACCAATTGTTGATCCAATTTCTTTTGCAACCCTCCTCCCCGCTCTTCTTTAGATATATTATAAACCCTGGAGCTACTTTAATGTTAGTATTTTATTAATTGGGCAAAAAAAACACTTTTGAGCTCTTGACATATCCTTCAAAAATGCTCCATTTTCGTGCAACGATCTAAAGATAATAAATTCTTTGAGACTCTTTAAAAATAATACCCAAAAAAGAACATTTAAAAAAATTGAAGTTGAATGCAGGTTAGCAATAGTTAAAAAGACGTGTTTTTTTCGATCTTAAATTGTGTATGGTACAAAAACGAATCATTTTTCTAAAAAATTGTTTATTTTTGGCCCCATTTATATAAAGCTATCATTAAAATTATTCTAATCCATCAAAAACGGTGGGATTCTTAATGTTAAAGCTATTCTTATTATAATTTCACTCAAATACCTCCAAACCCTGATCCAACTTGTATCCAATTAATTAGCGCATGAATATAATGCGTGTATGAATTTTACACCATTATGTATTTGATTTTAATAATTTACACACTTAACTCTTTTATTTTTGTTGTAATACGCAACTTCTCATACGTGGCGTTTCAGACAAAAAAAGGATGGGGTAAATGAAGGGAAGGGAAAGGGATGCAGCTATGGCTGACTTTATAAGGAATTATCTTAGTATTCACTTTGTGCAAACCAAATGGAAAATCATAGAAAACTACAGGCAAGGATAGCCTGGCAGCTGATACTAATGATCAAATGCCTCATGATCACTGAGGAAGTGATTCGGTTTAGGATGTGGAATACACTTGATAGTTAGATAAAGTCACATTTAAATAAATGATTTAAATAAAAGCTGCATAATTACGGCAGTCAAAAAACTTAAGTTTCCCAGTTGAATCGATGCAGGATCAAAAATCAAACAAAAATTTATTTATCAATCAAAATTAAATAAACATAATTAAAATTTAAATTGACTATTTATTATCGATTCAACTGGGAAATCAAATTTGTAAGAGAGAAATATTCTTACAGAATAAATATAAATAAATATACAGAAATAAATCTAGTCTTAATACAATTTTCCGAAGAACTTTGTAAGTCACTCAGCAAACAAAGAGTGCTTGTCTGTAATTAATTTTCAAGAGATGGAAAATCGTGTCCAAGGCTCACAGAAAAACTTTTTCTAATGAGTAGGAACAAATATTTATTAAATGCTTTTTTAATGCAGTCACAAAGCTATTATACAATTTATTGTTTTACAATTTGCAAATTTATTATATAGACGAATTGCTTGGTTACAAGGTCCCAGATCTACACATTTGTAAATGCAACAAAGGTGCACATAATCACGCTGGTGCCTTTCCTCTTCTTGAATGTTACTTGTCCGGTAAAAAATAAAGAAATGATTGTTGGATATGACTTTTACCATCACGAATCAAATTATCAATGCTGTGCAGTTTGCCGCATTTTCAGGATATTTTCAGCCCCAATCGTCGTAAAAGCTTCAATAATATTTCTTGTTAACAGATGAATTTTTTGATTACTGGATTGTTTTACTTGATATAATCTCAGGCAAATATTTATCCGTATTGTGTATAGAACGTGTAAGGACTTAATCGATTGATGCGCCTCTTGTAACTAAAATATGTAATAAAACATTCACATTCTAGGAAATATAATTCTTTGTTCAATTGCTTTCATGCAAATGGCAAACAAAAATTATTGAATAATTACAAAATATGACATTTAATTATAGTTATTGGCTTGAAAATTGTAAGAATGATAAAAGAAAATTCATTAGTAATTATTTTTAATTGCAAATTTAAATAATTATTCATTTAAATTTTTATAATTAATTTTGATAAATTTTCAATGTTAAATCATACCACAATTAACAGACTATATATCATTCTATTGAGTATTATTTCGTAACCATAGTAACAAGTGAAAATAATTTGATGCATGATGCCCATAGCTCCTAAAAATGTCCAAAGTAAATGTACTGGTAGATATACAGAATAGCTGTAGGTATACATCTTAATAAAAATTAAAATAAAATAATTTAATTAAATAAATATAATACTTATACAATAAAATAAGTTTATTTATTAATAATAATTGTTATTATTTATTTTTGTTCAAAGAGAACTAAGACATTTTTTTTTATTTTATTAATAATATCTAGGTCATTAATAATCATAATAATAACTACATTTCTTTACATTAAAAAAAAAGAAATAATTGCAAAAAATTACTAATAATTTTGCAATAAAATTACACAAACAGAAAATTTATGTATACGAAATATATATCATTCATGTAACAGGGGATCATCGGACTGATTCGAAATTTGTTATATTTCACATCAAAATGTGAAATTAAACACAAAATAGCATAGCAAAATTTGAAAATTCAATAAAAATTGATTCAAAAACAAAGATGTTGTAAACTATCAAAGATTATTTTCTATTTTTTTCTTGAAAATGATGTTTAACATTTATATTATTTATGTTTAACATTTATAACATTCTTATTTCCCTCTTTATTTAATTTAAAAAATACTTCAAATCCATGTTCGTAGGTGAAATCGCTTCAATTGAAGTAATAAAAGAAATTTTGTTCGGTCCCCTATTTTTAATTTATGCATCTACTAAGACTGTAGACTGTATGCCTCATAAAAACCGCAGAAATTAGAGAAAGAAGTGTTCAAAGCTTTTTAAAGCAAGTCTAGAATGGTGTGCCTGTTTGTGAAACATAGATACACTATAATTGGCGTAATTCTAAATTACTAATTTCTGCACGTGACTTTATTTCTCCACGTTAAATTAAGAATTTGCTACTGAGAGAAATGAATCATGTGTGAGTAACAAAACATGCGTATCAAATTTGATCAAAATCGGCCAATGCGTTCGAAAATAAGCTGCTAAAAAACATATTTCCTGGAAAATTTTTTCGAAATATGTTTTTTGTACAAGGAAGTAAAATATATTATAATCAAAATGCAAGAAGCAAATAAAATCATACGATAAAGTTTTTTTCGACTGACTACCTTAACTAAATAGCAAAGTTTTTTTTTTCCACTTTAAATGAGATTCCCTTTTTCACTCATTCACATACAAAAAAACACAAATAAACATACATAAAGAGCTCCACCAGCAGAAGGTTACTATGGTTACAAACTGGTTACACAATAGATGCGGAAATATCAAAAACATTAGTTAAGTGTGGGAGCGAGCGTTAGTGGAGATGGAGTGCGGTGTAAAAACTATATTATACATATTTATTAGTGTAATATTTGAGAAAGGTTCTATAGTCGACTCATTTTACCGATGTAAATTTAAATATTGGACAAATGGGCATGATGGTGACTGGGTTTTTATTGTGACTTCATTATGATCTTATTTGTAGCATCGTCTTTACTTCTGAAGTAATTTTTTTAAGAAAACCATAGAAAAATAAGCATAAAATTTTTGGGCATCTAAACAGTTTTTGAAAAAGTCGTTTATAGTTAAAAAACTAAAATGAACAAGTGAAGATAACAACTAACATAGTTAATTGTTTAGATACAACATTTGAACTTTTCTTCCATCTTTTATAATTTAAAAGTTCAGTCAAGAATGAATTGGACCCAATAGAGACCGCTCAATTTTGTTCATTCAGGAACTTAAACTCAATTTTTATGTTTAGAATACTTTACCAAAATCTCAGCTCGCTATCTCTTTTTGTTTTTTGATTTATCGTGATGACGGACGGACGGACAGTCGGAAATGGAGTAATTCGGTGTAAGAGTTTCTATGAACACCTACACCAAAATTTTGTTTGTGTAAACTTTAAATTAAAATTATTATACTCTGACATATATTATTGTAAAAAGATAAAGTTTTAAAGATGAGTTTTGAATTATCGGACGGACGGACGCACAAACACACAGATGGATAGTCAGAAATGAAGTATGACACTTGAGACTATAACTTTGCGGTTCTGTTTGAATTTATTGAGAATAAATACTTGACTAAATTCAAATGATTTTTGGTTGAATTTTCTCAAACTAGGAATTCTTATAGTTCGATAGTTTTAGATATAGTTTTGACTAATCTTAATGATGGACAAACTGACTACCCGATTACCCACAAAGCTCGTACTTCCAGCACTGGGTCCACCCAGCACCGGGTCCATCCATTCCAGGTAGCCATGGTCGCTCTCTCTATCATGGTGCATGTAATTTGATATTCATGATATTTGTCAGCATTTTCCATACTGTGTACGTGGTCACACCATTTCAATCCTTCCTGGTTATATTGGGCCAATGACTCGTTTTTGCTCTTCATAGGTTAAGATAGATCTGATTAGCGTCTTGTATATTTTGAGCTTAGCTTTTCTTGACATAAGCTTTTTCTATAGAGCAATTCTTTGCCATTAATAGCTGTATTTGTTTCTGCGTTGTTGTAGACTGTTGTTGGAATTTGCACTCAGCAACTTCAGAAGCGGTTCTCAACTATGTTCTATGTCCTTCGGTTTAATGGGGAGTTTTACATTTTTTTTTTTATATTGTGTTTGCACACAATTGGATGGTTTAATTTTGAGTTGTAAATTTAAATTTTAGATCACATTCCATTGCACAAATTTGAAATAGCCATGCCATTAAAATTATAAGAAAATGAATTACACCCTCTTAAAACAATTGCTCTGCTACTGAATGCTAGAATTTATTATTGTAGAGTGTATTATTATTATATTTCAAGTGTGCGTAGGTATGTTATATTCTTCACTATTTTTTTTTCTTCTTAATTATATTAAAGAGTAATCTGGAAAAAAATATTTTCAAAAGAAAATGACTCCTCTTACGTATTTGTGTTTGTGTTTGTATGTAAGGGAAAGTGGGGGGGGGGGGTTAAATTGTGATGTGTTTTTTTTTCTTTCCGTATGTATGCAGAGTAACAGTAAAACTAGTAAAGGACACTTAATATATGTAATTAAATAGAGAAAACTCGTACACAATAACACAAAAAACAGTAAAGTGAAGTTAGTTACAGAATAAAGTATAGCCAATTAAAAATCTTTAACAATTTGTTTATGTTAACTAATTAAGACTATACCTACTATGATGGGTATTATACCTCTATGCTTCGCCGCTTTTATTCGCCGTAGATCGTTGGCACGGAGGGGGGGGGCGGGGTGTGTTGAGCAAGTCGGTTGTTTTACGTTACTTCACATAAATGCGTATAATTATTTTATTTAAAAATTTTTTAGTAATGGAATCATTGAAAAGATTCTAGTGGAATGAAATACAAAAAAAGCTGTGTTTTTTTAAATGGTTGGTAAATAGGGTGACTTAGTATTTTAAAATAAATATCGTACATGATTCTGCATTATTTAGCGTTATAAATGCTTGAAAAAATAGTTCACAATTTTATCTTTTTCAAGTTTTAGATAAATAGATCAAAAAACGAAATTTTTAATTTTAATTGCTCCCAGCAAGGTGGAAACTTGGTACTTAACTAAAAACTACCCAAATCTCCAGCGCTTATAAAAATTAGATAACTGGTTTATGAGCTATTTATGCACGAATATTGACAGATATTTCATTTAGGAGTGTGCTGATTACAGAGGTAACAGACCTCCCTCCTTAAGGAATAAAATCCAGTTTGTAAAAAATCTCTTCATAACAAAAGATGAGAGGAATTTTCATTCAGAGAATTTAAAAATCTAAGAATATTCAAAATCGTACCTCAAATAATATTGGACATTCATGCTAAGAAAACTATTGGTAAAACACAGAACTATTTGAAATTAAACCACAATTACACACCATAGACATAAAATTGATAATAGATTGAATGTTTCATAATATTGTATTGTGTATAATATCATAAAATAATTTATCACATTTTTGTAGTCTATACAAATAATCAGCTCAGTGTAATATCGAGTGGTTTAAATTTTTGCTACTACGGCACTGAAATTTTAACATGAATGTCTCATACTTTAAGAAGGATTATCCACAGCTTGTTACATAAAGGGAAAGTGCTGCTAACCAGCTGTTCTCTCTCAATGATTTTTATTTAAAATTTTCCAATAATCAAACGAAGTATCAAATTGTACTCTCGATATAACTAATATATAATATGATGTATTATAGATAAAGCTTAGGCTAGATGCTATAGTTTGTTAGCCGACTTGTATTTATATTATCATGCTAATAAAGAATTATCAAACTAACAAAAAAAACAGCTTTTGACTTAAATTACATGTAATAGACTATTTCTTTCAATCTTCGCGCACAAATAACTTAAAAAGTTCATAAATTGTAAGGTAAAATTTGGTTTTATATTTAGAAATGATTTTTCAAGAAAAACTTTTCGATATGCCCTCCATTTTCATGGCATTATTGTGCATAGTAAATTTCAAATATTTGGTATTTTTTGAGTTATTTGTCTGCGAAAATTGAAAAATTCTACATAAAAGAGTGTGCTTTTAACAGCTGTACATAGTCCCTCTTAATGTCAGAGGAAATACAAAAATTATCAAAATTAATATCTAACAAAGAATTTATTAGCTGTTGAGATAATAATCAATAGTTTTATGAATTATATACAACTATTTATTTAACCCACCATAATAAATTTTTATAACAACACCTTTAAATAGTCAGTTAGCATTGTAAATAGTTAGAGAATCGAACGTCATAATCAAATCTAAACACAATCAAATCTAATAAAATAATAAACTTTCTCTAACATTGTCATGAGACTGGTAAAGAGAAAGTAAAGGAAAATAATAATAATAATATTACTTATAAATAAATTAACAAATTATTATTATCATATCTAATTCTATTTACAAGTATATGAAAAATGTTATTGAATAATATTCAATTCATTTTGACGGTCCTTTCTCCGAATATGGCGATGAAACTCTTCCACCAAGTTTGTGATCTTGTCACCATCTTACGTCCACTCGTTTTTCGTTGAGGATAAAAAAGGTAAAAAATACCCATAATCGCAATAATAAACAAATTATTATTTCTTTATTCTCGTCATTGGGAAGTTCGTCATGTGGTCCCCGTGGGTCGCGTCTACACCACTTGTTTTTTCTGTATTCTTGAATTATATCCTTCAAATTAAAAAAAAAGTCGACCGCTCTCCATTATATCCTGATGATGTTTTTATTTTGCATATTTCTGCCACCCACATGCTCAAATCGTCAGATAATTGAAATGAAAAGTGATTAAAATACAATTAGCCTACCATATCTAATCAAACGAGCTCGAGTCAATTCACAAATCTTATCTATGGAACGTCTACTGAAGTTTGAATCGAAATGCTACATTTTTCGATGGGATTCGAAAATACCATAGAAATTTTAGATATTTCAAGCGGATTTTCCAAATATTTTCTTTCATAGAATCCATCTCCGCATAGTTCCAAACACAGTCAAACCAGTTGAGCCGTTTTCAAGTGAGGAGTCTACATATAAATGAAGCAATACAGATTTTATTCTAATCGTAATGTATAATAATATTTTTAGTATACCAGTGTATATAAATGCACTCATATTAACTGACTGCCTGATAAAGGTGTACTGCAGCGGTCTTCAAAGTATGGTACGCGAACTCCGAGAGAAAATTTTGAGGGTTACTTTTGTACATTTTGTCACTTTTCATTGTTTTGAATTTTCGATAAGGGTACTGCGCTATAAGGATCATTTCCAGTAAATTTCGATGCCGACTGGCATTTAATTATTATACATGTTTGCGAAATGTACTTAAGAAATCTTTAATATAAGCAAAGGCAAAACAGATCAGCCGTTTTTCTTCTCTGTTTACCAACCGATTTTCTTTTTGTTTGACATATATTGAGCGTTAGTGTTAAGTATAAAATTTCATATTTTTTTAAAATTATAAATTTTTTAAATTCTGGTTTATCTCACTTGCAGTATGTTGAAGTTTGTAATATAAGTATTGAACAGATGTAGCTTATATTTATTTCTTTGTTTCATATAGAATAGTATAGAGATTTATATTTAAGTTTTGTTATAAATTATAATAAATTCACTGTGGTACTCTATTTTGGGCCAGCGCACACCGTAAGATCTGATGGTCAACGCACACCTGATGACCTACATCAAGCAATATCGTAAGATTTTCTGATCAGAAATTCTGATGCTACTGCAGACAGCATTATATGTACGTGCACACCATCAGAAAATCCGATGTCTTATGTAGAAATCTTACCGTGTGCGTGATTTAATCTAAAATATATCATATTATATAGTTGCATTAGATTTTCTGATCAGAAATTCTGATGGTGTGCGATGAGCCTTATGATTATTTACGAGGTACGCGATCATAAAAAGTTTGAAGATGACTGGTATGAAGTGTATGTTGATAATAGATTATGAGCCTGACATAATAATAACAATAATAAGTAATAAGCTTATCACATACATTCATATATGTATGCAATTTTAATATCTAATAAAATAATATTGAAGTGAAGTGTTGATATGTTATTTTGTTATATTATTGATAGTCTCATATTTAATAAAATATTTTATTATTTTATTGATAAATAATGATAAGCAGCATATAAAATATATTAATTAATAAATACTTATTATCTATTGATTTTACTTAATTTAACAAAAAAAGGAATATTTGTTTTAATTGAACAAAATATTTGTTTTAATTGAATAAATAAATATATCTTATTTGAAAATTACAAAATACAATATTTTTTAAATAATTTTTGTACTTTAAGGTATATCTAAAGACTAAAAATATTTAATTGCATGCAAATAATTAATTACAATAAAATAATAAAAGGACAGGAGAAGGATAGTTAACACGGTCAATAAAGCCCAGTTTAAACATAAATATATATTTTCTTACAAAAAGTGTAACATAAATCATAACAATAGCTTCAATCTGTGAATTTTGTGTGACGGTGATGCACGAGCATCTTAAAATTTCACTCTCATCATTTTTTCATTACGCGGCTAAAGAAGTATTACTTCTCTGCATTAAATGTTCAAATTTGTGTCTATATTTAACAAGAAAAGAATAGGAATCTTTTCTTTTTAGTACACAATTTTAGTTTGCGATTATACAAAGAAATTTTGGAAATAAAACTAGATAAATGTAAATAAACAAATTAAGGATACATTTAGGTTGAATAGGATGTAATTTATCGTGTTGATTACGAAAACGCAATAAACAAAGATTCCTTTTTCATGCATACGTGTGCACAGATGATTGTTATATGCTGACTGCTACGTATCACATAGCAGTGTACACGGTCAGAGTATGCGTTGAAGTGTTGCCATATTTATTGCACTTATACAACTATTATTTAGATAGCTATGTTTTCTGTCTTTCTAAGATATCGTGTTCTCACTCACTCCGATAGAAATATCCAAAATTTTTCTACTTGTGTTTGTCTACTTTGAATATTTCTGCTCCCATCTTTTTTATCTATACTACAAAGAGGAAAGATTTGTATTTTTGTATGTAACGAATAAACTTAAAAACTACTGGACCGATTTGAAATTTGACCGAATTTGTTCACCATTCGGTATCTACACTATCTCTGGGTGACATAATCTTGCATCCCTGTATTAGCCACACGAACGGGAATTACGTCGGAGAAACCACGTGACATCTCCTAGTGGATTATACTTTAAATACAAGATTTTCCTAATTAAACTTTTTTAAGAAAATATCTTCTTTTACCTTAATTTTTCGACTCCAAAATAATTTTATTTTAAATAGGCAGAAGAAGTCGTTGGAAGAAAAATACGAATTGTGGTTTCTAACTGAATTTATAAACAAACACAGCATGATGATGTGAAATATTAAATATAACGAATTATGTTGACATTTATGTTACGATTTGTCGATAACAGAGATCTTATATTTTCTGGTTTTGTTCACTTATGCACCAACAGATGGTGTTAAGGCATAAGTCTGTTCACGAAATTTTGGCTGACAATAAACAAATCATTTTTTAGTTAATTAGAAGAAATAATCATTCAGTATATTTAGGGAGATTATCAACAGCGGTTAGAAGCACACTCTTTTATGTAATATCTTTCAATTTTCGTGAACAAATAACTCAAAAAATACTTCTTCAAAACGTATGATATTCAGTATCCATAATATTGATATAAAAACGGAGAACTTGTCAAAGAGTTTTCTAGAAAAAAACATTATTAAATATATCAAGTTCTCCATTTAGTCCTCCACAAAACCGCTGTTGATAAACCCCCTTTAAAGTATTATTCTGAAACATGCTGTACTATAAAATTGAATTAATATCCTTATACTTATTTTAATAAGTGTAGTTACCTTCTCTCTAAAGTTATATATCTGTATATAGTTATATTAAAAAAACAATAATAATAATGAATATGAAACAAATAAAAACAAACGGCCTTGCAAAGCATGCAATGTATTGCTGACCAAGTGAAGTCAGTCGTCATTCAATCGCTCTCTATACAATACAACAGTGAAGTTAGACTCATGTCATTCAATCAGGCAGGTAACACCATACTTCAATCAGTTTTATAAAATATATTTGTATGAATTTATTCTGCATTGTGTAGTGGAGCAGGATGTGGAAGTATTTGACTATACAAAAATGAAGCATCGGATTCTGTTAATGGAGTTGTGTTTGCTGACCTCGGGTCTTATAGTTCAAAAGTGTTAATTTTATCCAGCATACATAAAACTATTATTAAAATGATTTCAAGTTTATCAAAAAAAAAAAACATCTTAGGCCATATACGGCTAGATATGACAAACGACATACATTTTAACGGCCTGTAGTAGTTTAAGAAAAAAAGAGAATATTAATAAAAAAGACAAATAATCACAACTATGTTGAAGCGCAGGATCATTGTAGCATTTTAGTAGACTTGCGCATTAACACTTTTTCACCATGGATACAACGCATTGCTCAATTTTTGTATTCTCAAGTACCTCCAAATCTTGTAAAATTTAAAATTGTTGTATTATTTGTCTCACTTGATTATGCTGCATTGTGTAGTGATCTGATGCTTGAATAAACAGTTAAAATAATAATATTTAATGAATGTCTAACTGTCTCTCTCTCTCTCTCTTTGCCTGTGTCTATCTATTTTTAATGTCATCATATTAAAATAAGAGAAAGATTTATATTTTACTATAAATATTCAATAAAGATATATATATATATATATTAGTAATGAATGGTTTTTGGATTGATGGATTTATCAATGTTTAGCATAAACTACTGAAATGCATTCGTATATTTGGAGGTGGCTTCATTTAATATATCTCGATTATTGAGATTTCAAAGGTGACATGTAACAGACCAAGTTCTACAAAATAATCAAAATCGTAAATCCTCACCTGGAATCCCAATAATTCTGCCCTCATTTATCCAAATAAAAACGGCATAGGCGAAATCGACAAATAAATTGATTAACTATTAAATATGATATGCTTTTGTACTTCTGCGGCATCAATATACCAGATATCAGTCTAGTAATTTATATATTTGTTGCTACAATTCAGGTGAAAGTTGCATTAATTAATTTATAAATATTATTATTAATGATTGAAAATCACTACCTTTTGTTTTATTGGCGGACGTCAATATTTGTTTTTATTGATCATCTGATTCGTAACAACGATATTTAATTAAACAGCATTTGGACAAACCCTAAAGGCAAAAAATTTTAAAGATTTTATGGACGACTCCTACATGTGATTATAAACAAAAATTGGTAACAATTTTCTGTCCTGTTCAAAGTCATACCCCCCCCCCCTCTCACAAAGTTATTGCTTCTTGAGTATGCCCAAATCTTCCTTAAGTTTCATGTGGTTACATACATCATAAATTGATTTTGTCACACTAGCGATTTTTTAAACGCAGATTATATTTGCTTATAGTTTTCTTACAATATAATTTTAAGCAAGTGAAGATAACTAACATAGTTAATTATTATGATATTCGACATACGTTTGAATTTCATTGTATGGACTATTTAAAATTAGCATTCATAAAATACTATAAATATCCAGTCTAAACAGTTATATATGTATACATGTATAATAGTAATATGTATTGTTATTACCTATATGTGTTTATTTATTAGTAGTTTATTGAAATTGTGCAGAACTGAAACATTTTAGGAAAAAATGTTTCAAAAATAAACATTGTTTGTATTTGAACTTTTCTTCAATGTTTTATAGTTTAAAACTTGTATTAAGGATCCATGGGACCGAATGAACCGATTTTGCTCATTTCCGAACTTTATATATTTAGAATACGTTACCAGAATTTCAGCTTGCTATCTCTATTTTGTTTTTGAGTTATCGTGATGACAGACTGACAGGCCGACAGTCGGAAATGAACTAATAAAGTGTTTCTATGAACACATATACCAACATTTTGTTTGTGCGGTCAATACTGGGTAGCGTTACAAACTTTAGACTAAAATTAATATACACTGAAATATTATGTATATCGAATAAAAAAACAAGCGTTTGAGTAAATTAAGGCTAAATGCCTGTGTGTGTTTAAAATGACGCTAGCTAAAGCTTGGCACAGTAAATGTATTAAAATTAGAAAGTATATATAAAATAAAGCATTGTGTAAATGTAATAAAATTTGTATAATTATTTTGTGAAATAAATAAAGAACCGAAACGAAGCCGAAACTCTCTGACAAATACATTCATGTAAATGTCATTTCAGCAAAATATTCAACAGAAAAACCAGTTGAGTTTAAGTACTCCATTGGGAATCAATATGTATGTAACAAGCGACTATAGAGAACTAGACAGAATAAGAAGCAATACCTAGAAATGGTATCTCTCGACATACATCTGATATACACGTTTACAATCCTAATATATCATCAATATATTGGGTGTAACTATAAAAATGTGTGCAGAAAACTTTAATTTCTTTTGACTAATAGAACCATGAACTTTTAGACTAAGGGCTTGTTCACATTCATCAAGTAATTGAATCAAGTACTAAACACTGAATACTTGATCGAAAATCGTTCACACTTATAATTTGATAATTAAATGACAAGTAATTTATTAAACTATGTAAACTGTCACAATAATATAAAGGCATATTACAAAATTGTTTATATTATATATAACTGTGACTGAAACAACAATTAAATTCATTCATTTGTTTTTTTTTGTAATTTGTTTGTGCTTTAAGAGTGGTAGGGGTACTACATGCACACATAAAACAGAATTTAACTAAGTTACTTAACTAAACAACTTAACTAAACACTTAACTAAAATGTTGCTGTTCAAATAACTAAACTACTTGATACTTACATAAGTTAGCTGATCAATGTGACCAAAGCTTTAAGACCACGTGGGAGATTTAAGTAAAGGTCTTCCTGTATGGCTGATAACGGACAACTAGAACACCAGAACGTTTAGAAGTATCCACACATATATTAGAAACTTTTTTTCTAACTTTTACCGTTTTGACTCAATTCTTACTCCTTTCAAATTAATAAAAGTTGGAGACGTGAAGGATTCATTCTTGCCAAAACGTGGTTTCCGTATTTCGCATACTATTATTCATATCAACATTATTACAAGATATCCTAAGTGTTTCTATTTGTCAAATCAACTAAGAATCCATCTCCCAGGCTATTAAACGAAAAAAGTATGGATTGCTGGGTCATGCATGTCGTCGTTATCCGGGAAACATCACAGATCAAAGTCTTGATTGGAATTCTAAAGGTTAATGGATGGCATGGCTTGGCAAAGGAGCTAACATAAAAATTCATACATAAGGTCAATGGAGAAGAGACCGTCCTAGGCAGACTTGGAGATGGACTGTGGGCTAGGATATAAGACTGGGTAGCATGGCTTGGCAATAAGTTAAGGATCTAACAAGATAAAGGGATGCCTACTATTGAAATTTCTGGAATCCCTGGAATGTCTATATTCTTAATATATGAGCTATTCTCAACACAAATGTATTCATAAAACTCGGTCCCCGATTTTTACATACTCAAATACCTCCACAATTTTATCTACACGTCATTTGAATGAATATTCATCCTTAAGTAAAAACTTTATTTTTTCTCATTTCTATTCAAATCAGTATCATTTATCTGTTACTTTTTGCCCACCTTGTAAAAGTATATAAGAATTAAATCCTCATATAAGAAATACATAAAACCTTTCGGTAGATCTTCGTTCTCTTTTATTTGTGTCTATTGTGTAGGAGCAGTCTGTGACGTACATATTTATGAGTGTAGGAATTACAATTAGAATTTTTTTTTTCTCCGCAACCGATATAAATACAAACGGTGTAATTTTTAATCAACCTCTAAGTATCATCATCTCTTAGAATTGTTGTTAAATGTTTAAAATACTGTCATTAATTTTGTTTGGATTTCTATAAATACAAACGGTGTAATTTTTAATCAACCTCTAAGTATCATCATCTCTTAGAATTGTTGTTAAATTTTTAAAATACTGTCATTAATTTTGTTTGGATTTCACGTTATTTTACTCGAAATATAAAGAATATTTTAGAGCATATAAAATTTAGTCTAACGCTAGAAAGGCGCTTATGTAATTTTAATATGGGTGTTCATAGAATCATTTAATTAGTCTATTTCGCTTTTTTCGAATGGCTGTCAACAAGTTAACTCTCAAACGAAAAAAGATTATTGAATGAGCATAAAAAATTTATAAAGAAGAAGCAAAAAATGAACTAAAAAGTAAAAAATTATTTTAAATTTTTCCTTGCGACCAATTACCTTTCTCAGTCGAAGCCAACCAATCAATTTTTAGGTTACGATACACATCAATTTTTTGGGTTACGATATACATGCATACCGACTTCAAAAGGTAAAATTGGTCAAATTTTAAATTATTTTTTACATTTTAGTTTATTTTTTGAAGGCAGTTCTTTACCTTTTTTTAAAAATTTTTTATTTCTTACTTTTGAATGTTGCATACGTTTTTCAAAGAGAGACCAAATTCAAATGGGACCACACGGGATGCAATTCATAATTCAATTCATCCAGTCTGGTCCCATTCACACAGTCGAATTTAAAATTTTGAACTCCAAGAAAAATGCTGCGCGTGGTATGATGCCCGTGAGACATTATTATTTCTAAGTAGTAATATGTTTTGTAGTAAATTAAGTTTTTTTCCATATTCCACTTGGAATATATTTGATGTAGAAAGAGGTGACACAAGATTTTACGTTTTGATAAATAAAAATTCCCAAGTTCTTTACTTAATTGCAATAGCATGACACAAATAACCTTGGAATCATCAATTTAATTTTGTATTTTTTTTTTTTTGAATGTTTACATTTTTCAACAAGTTCATTATAAGGTATAAAATTTATTTTAGTATTATTTTATGTTATTTATATAAAATTTACTAATAGTCCAGGAGGTAGCGTTGCAAATGACACAATCATTTCAATACGATTAGTTCATGTTGGAATTGAATTCTGCTAAGTACTCTCCATCAAAGGTAATCAAATGTCATATTCAGCAGACAATTATTCCACCCGTAAATATTCTGCTAACTATTTTCTTTTATTTACTACATTATTGAAACTATCTCTATTATTAATTTCAAGCGACCGGAAATATATTTTATTATACCTCCACCATGTTATTAGTCCATTTTGGGAATAAACTTTGAATAAAATCGAAAATTGATCGGCCTGAAATCTTGAAATCATCATTAAAAATGCAACGCTACCTCCCGGACTATATTTATTTATTTAATTTATATATATATATATATATATATATATATATATATATATATATATATATATATATATATATATATATATATATATATATATATATATATATATATATATATATATATAAATTATTTAATCAATACTTCTTAAAACTTTGTTTATATTTTATAGCAAAAAAACAAAACAACAAAATTTAGTGACCTTCACCAATTTTTAAATAAATTGTAAAGTTATCGCTGTGTTATTTTTATCCAAAAACTTTCAAGTGTGTTTTTTTATAAATTTAATGACTGGCATTGTGAATTTTTTCACTCGACACATAGAATATGTCAGAGTATATTAGTTTTGGTAAAGTTTGTAACGCTAGAAAAAATTGCAGTTACAAATATAATTTTGGTAAAGATGTCTTACCGTCTACTCATCGTCATGATAACTCAAAAACGAGAAGATATAGCGAGTCTAAATTTTTGTGGTTGATTATGGACGTAAGAATTGAGTTTAACTTCAAGATTGAACAAAATCGGTCGATTTGGTTCAATGGTTTCATAACAAAACTTTTGAACCATAAAAGAGAAAAGAATAATTCAAAAAACAAAATATTAAATAAACAATTTTTGTTTGAAACATTCGTCAAATATTTTGATTCGTCACAATTTTAGCTCAAATTTATTTATTTTATTTGTCTCAATTATTTTGATATTAGAATAACAAGAAAACCGATATGCTTGTATCTAAGATGGCGTAATATAACAAAATATTTCAGTTCCTATAAAAGAGGACGCCCCACTTATAATAAAGTACACTAATTTTATGGTCTATTAAAAAATTTTTTCAGCTTCAAATGAATGTTTTAGATAGATAAACAAAATTAATTCTGATTAAAAACTCAACGAAACATACGAATTGAGTATTTATTGTTTTTGAAGTTATACTTCTTTAGTCGTGTTATGATGAGAGTGAAATTTTAAGATGCGCGCGCATCACCGTCACACAAAATTCTCAGGTTTAAGCTGTTGTTATAATTTATTTTACACGTTATGTAAGAATTATATTTATTTATTGAATTTTTCAAATTTAAACTGAACTTTATTGACTGTGTTGACTATCCTTCTCCAGTTCTTTTATTATTTTATTGTAATTAATTATTTGCATGCAATTAAAAAGTGTTTTTTAATGATGTCAAAGAAGTATAACTTAAGCGCGCGTACATAAGTAGATGCACCCATTTTTTTAAAATCGGTATAAAAATTCAAGTGTCGCATTTTTTGTTTTATTTAAATTTTATTTGCATATTTTTTAATTATTTATTTATTTATTTTTTTTTTTTATATCACAAGATATCCTTTAATATCCTGTAACTATATAAGAAAACAGACTGATTATATTATATATATATTTTATATTAAATAGATATATTTTTTTTCATGATAATATGATAATTATAATGTATATCATGGCCGGATATTTATAAATCTAATATATATCCGGTTTAATCATTACTACGTATTTACAATATATATATTTGTAAGTTATATAGCAAATATGTGCAATGCATAAAAATAATATTCTTAATGTATTGATTTATCAGGGCTCTGTACCAAAAAACCAATAATTTATAAGATGGTAAATTTTAAAATTTGTTATTCAAAAACAATCTTTAAAACTAGAGGTAAAACGGAGAATTAGATATCTAGAAAAACGGCTGATTCTAATGTACTATTATGTATTTTTTTCTATTTTCGGGCACAAATTACTAAAAAAAATTATCAAAATGTAAAGCAATTTATCATGGAAAAACATTTCTAAAGTAAAAATAAAAAATTTTATTTTATTTCTATGTATCAATTATCTATCTATGTTTGTTCTGCTGTAACTTTCGAACATGTTTTGAGCCTTGGGCCTTGGGCCATCAGGATAGACCTAATTGGGCCATACATGGCCTCAGTAATAATAAACTTTAAAGTATAAATATTGGAACGTATAAACCAATTTTGATAAAAACGGTTGATAAGCTGTCATCCAATTACCATAAATAGCTGTGGCCTATATCTACTTCCTAGTTAGAATAGGGTGCCACCGTGAGTAAGGTCTACTGCTCAACGAAGGTACTTGTTTTATTGATTGGACGTAGTGAAGTCTATGGTTTAACGTTTCCACATTCGAATTTGTTGAAATTCGAATAGACATATTTATCACATTTAGAAAATTTATTGATTAGTTTTTAGCAAAATTTCATTTACACTTTAGGGAAAGTCTTTAAAAAGACCAACTTTTGTACCGTAAAGAAAATATGGTTTTTTGCACTCGATGTGAATTAAAATCATCAAAGCAAATAAGAAATATTTATGTTTTCTTTTGAATCTCCTTCCATTTTGTGCATACAAGTGACATGACTTTTTTCCTTTATATCTGAGTGAGGTCTAAAGCTCACAGAGCTATTAGTATTTAAAACTGGGATTTTCCCAAAACCTCCACAATACTTCTTGCTTTTCATGTCAAGACTATGCATGCCAAATTTCATAGCATTTGGATAATGTTGTTATTTTTAAATTGAAAGAAATATAATTATTACATTATTGAACATTCACGTTAAGATCTCAGCATCAGAGTAGCAAAAATAATAACTACTCATAATACACTCACCAGATTATTTTCCATTGACTACCAAAATGTGAGTTATTTTAATATATTAAACACAATACATTATTATAAAACACACCATCTATTACAAGTTTTATGTCTATGGTGTTGAAATATTCGTAGTCCTAAATAGTTCTTAATTATACCACTAGTTATAGTCTTCGTTAGCATGAATATCCAATAATGCATTAGAGATTCTTTTGTTTTAAAGATGTCGTTACTTTCTGTGTTTTATCGAATCAATTGTATTATGTAAAATATGTTTTTGACACAATATTTTGACCACAAATAAAAATAATTTAATCAGATGAGTAAATAAAATAGAAATAAACACAAACATGAACATTACAATAATACGAGTAAATAAAAATTGAAAAGAAAAGCATTAATGTTTTGGTTAATGTTTTAAAGTAAATAATTGACTTGAATTATGTTTCTTTTTTTTTGTAATGTTATTTATAATGTCATATTGACATGCAAACAAACATTCAACGCACATGCATTTCATTTGCATTGCATTCATTATCTGTGGTACTTTTCTTACTATAAATGTATAGTAGATGTCATAGTCCAGTATTTTTATGATAAGTTTTTCAAAAACATGCAGATAGAGCTTTGCTTTGCGTTTATCGGTAATGGTTTAAGGAAATTCTGTAATATGCGTTTTATTGGGGGAAATAATGCAGATGTAAACAGATTTTAATGGCAGGAAATTCGTACCCGGGGTTTTGAAGACGCCGATTCGTGTTCTTGTGATTCAGTAAAAAACTCTTGTGATTCAGTAACGTTTATTTTACGATTGAATGACAAGTTTTCGATATATGGCTTGAAACTTGTCCGGAATATTGACTGACCTTCGGATTGGATTTCAGAAAATATTTCAAAAACGACGTATTTAATTATTAAATAGATTTTTGAAATCTACAAGTAAAACTGCCTTTACAAACTAAATTTTATTGACATCAGAGATAAAAATTTGTATACGGTTTCTCGATTTTTTAAAGCGAAAAGAAAATTACGAAAAATCGGGAAACATTTTTTGCCCCAGATTTCGATAAAATTATGTATATATGGGCAGTTTGATCTGATAAAAAATAACATCTATTTTATGAGAGAATGCGTAGTTTTTGAGATACCATTTAATCTTTCATCCAGAGGTGGTCAGTACCCTGGATTAATTTCTAACGATATCTCAAAAAATTAGCTATCAAATCCTATTATTTATGGTTTATGGCCTAGGCCTTAGTTACCGTAGGCAACCTTAATAAAATTTTTTTGGATTTTTTTGGCAATTTTTAAAGTTATTCCAAAAAAACACAAAAATTCCGTTGCGTTTAAAAATGCATTGAAAATTACATTATACTGCAAATCCAAATGCTATGGTTTTCTTCAATGATGGAAAAAGGTAAGTCTGTTAGAATAGTTTTGTTCACAGTTTGAAGTAATAATGCTAATAATGCTGGACTATAATACCTTTATGAATGTTTTATGTATAGACACGCATTGCGACATTCATATGTTACCACTGAAGTATCTTAGACGTAATAAATGTACTATATTATAAATTATACACTATTGGAAAATACTGTAATTATTTGTGCTTCAATTGCTTTGAATCTAAAATGTTTATAAAAAAAATGTTTTGTTTTTAAGAAATAATCATTTTTTGTATTAGAACTTTTCTTCTATCTCTTATCGTTTAAAAGTTGTGTCATGGATCCATAAGTCCCAAATGACCGATCTTGCTCATTCAGCAACTGAACCCCACTTCTTAAGTATAGAATATGCCAACAAAAAATCTGCTAATTTTTTTTTTGTTTTTACTTATTTTGATGACGGGCGGACAGACATTCGAAAACTGACTAATTAAGTGATTCTATGACTATCTATTCAAGATTTAAGTACCATTGTAGCAAAAATATAAACTACTTATAATTACACTTAGCTAGATTATTTACTTAGACTTCGAAAAATTAAACACTATGCACTATTTTTAAAGACTCCCTCTATAATTAATTTTATGTTTATGGTTTTTAATTGCTTTGTTATTCTAAATAGTTCTTATTTTTATTGGTCAGTCCTAGCATGAATGTTCAATACCGATTATTAAGGGGAATTGACAAATAATACTGAAACACACTCTTTTGTGTAAAAATATTTTACCAAATAAACTCTTTCACAAGCTGTCCGTTTTCATGTCAGTATTATGCATACCAGATTTCATAACAGTTGGATAAGTATTTTCTTATTTGTGCCCGAAAATTGAAAGAAATACAATATATATTCGACCCAAGTAATTTAAATTAACAATTTGTTAGAAGCACACTCCCTACATACACGAGTGTGTATCTTATAGCTATGGATAATCTGTCTTATGTATAAAAAATGGGTCCGTGTACTTATGTACGTGCGTCAGAAGCTATACTTCTTTGGCATCATTAAAAAACAATTTTTAATTGCATGCAAATAATTAATTACAATAAAATAATAAAAGGGCTGGAGAAGGATAGTTAACACGGTCAATAAAGCTCAGTTAAAATTTGAAAAAAGCAATAAATAAAAATATATTTTCTTACATTAACTGTAACATAAATCATAACAACTGCTTCAACCTGTGAATTTTGTATGACGGTGATGCGCGCGCATATTACAATTCACTCTCATCATTTTTTCATAATGCGCTTAAAGAAATATAACTTCAAAAATGTCAAATGATTTAAGCAAATTAATGTCCAATATTGTATAAAAATAGATAGATTCTTCTGAAAGGCGATAAGTAATATCGTCTTTGTTATCGGTATCAATTTGCAACGCACGATTTTTTTAATCTTATTAATTGTTTATTATTTTAAATTATTGTTAAATCTATGATTGATGATAATTTTTTTCTGAAAATATTTATATATCAATCAAAAAATTATAATTTTTTTTCGCTACAACAACCGTATTGTGTTTTATAGACTTAACAACAAGAAAATTAACGGTTTTATTTATAATTCATTTTATAATTCCAGTAAATCAAGTTTCTATTTATTTATTTATTTTTATAGAAACGTGAAGTAGGCGTTAGGTAGTGGGGTCAAGTAAAGGAGGTGGTGTCTCTCTTTATAATTAGAATTGATAATCATTTATAAAAAGGTGTGTCACCTGTCATTAGTTTGAAAATTAAAGATATATTAATATAGGGAAGATGCACACATTTTTTTCATCACTTCAATTAAAGCATCTTTACTTAACGACCATGGATTTGAATTTCTTTTTTAATAATCATAAAAAATAGTCAAGATATGGATGTTCAGAATTCTTCATCTCCATAGTGATTACATGTTCATCTCCATAGTGATTCTACATAAGGGTCATTCAACGATAAGAGGTCCTTGGTACTTGCATTAATAGTATATAAGTACAAGTAGAATGTGTGTGCCTTGCTGTTCCCCAAGTCATCCAATTTGAGTGTTTAATTGCTCAAATGAAAGGTCTTAAATCACTGAGTGTTCTTAGACCAAAAATTTCCATCTTCATAAGTACTGAAGATAGTGTGATATGAATTTATCACAAAATTTGGAGCAAGAAATGCTCCATCAGAATTTGAGATAGGCAAAATATAGATGTAATATATTATTGATGCTTCATATGGACACTAATACCTTTTATTTAAAATTAAATAAATTGGCGTATAGAACGACCGGGCAGACTAGGAACAGTTTTCATCCCTATGATCTCTATCCATATTGTTGAAGCGGATATTATAGCACGCTAAGAGAGAAGCATGTAGAACACATTGCGAGAAGAAAGCAGGCACAATAACTTAACTCCTTGTTCATTAAGAATGTCTTTTTGACGTTATTTTGGAATTTAAACCTGCCGACATTAAAAATAGGCTGTTATTCTTGGAAGCCTTTCCGAAAATGTGCTGTTCCTTCCAAGGGTTTCTATACGTATTGTTGAAACGGCTATTAGAGCACGTGAAGACACAAGCATGTAGAACGTTTGGACTTAGGAGTACATCATGACTACTGTACTAGTTGTCTCAGTGAGAAGAAAGCAGACACTATGGTTTATCTCCTGGTTCATAAAGAATATCTTTTTCGCATTATTTTGAAGTTTAAGCCTGCCGACATTAAAAATCCGCTGTTATTCTAGGAAGCCTTTCGGAAAATGTGCTCTTCCTTCTAAGGGTCTCTATACGGTTTGTTGAAACGGCTATTTGAGCACGTTAAGACACAAGCAACGTTTGGACCTAGGAGTACAGCATGACAAGTATAGGAGTTGTTTGAGTGGGAAGAAAGCAAACACAATGACTTTTCTTCTTGTTCATTAATAATTTTGACGTTATTTCGGAGTTAAAACATGCCGACGTTAAAAATCCACTGTTATTCTTAATGGTTAAATAATAGGGTCCCCTCAAATAGCTACTAAAATTTGAACGTCATTTTGACCCACTTTAAACGAACAGATTTTATACAAATTTTATACACACTCATCAAAGGCCCATGAAGGCCAATAATTCGATCAAAATAGCCGAATCAGATTCGTCAGGATTAAAAAATTTCCGATCGTTTCCTTTGCAAGAGAGCAAGAGAGATAAAGATACTGTACGTGTTTTATAGTTTTTTTAAAACAATAATTTATATTTTTGTACGAAAAACATGCGTTAAAATAATTTAATTTTGTATACATTTAATGAAATAATAAAATAACCCATGTAAAATTAAATTTAATGATGATGATCAATTAAGAGTAAAGTAAACACATGAGTTAAGGATTAAAGTTTTAACTGTTAGAAAATACAAGTTGTAGATGAATAAAGTTTATAAAAGATGATGAAACATAGTCTATATATGATGGATGTATTATTAAATATGAATATGAATTATATGTAGATGATTTTAATTAAGACAATAAATCAATTATTTATGTAATAAATATAATTTTAATAACATCTGATTTAATAATCATCGAGTTGAATTAATCTACTTACTTTATACTACATGTACAAACTAAATGTAATATCTATTTACTTAAATATAGATTTACACAAAGTTTATTGACAATAGAAAATACAATGCGTTCCAAAAATCATCAGAAAGATGGTATACCTGTCTATGCAATGGGTCTAATTTATAGTGGAACTATCTCTGTATTTTTAGTAAAAAAAAACCACAAAGAATTATTTTTTTGGAAATTCGACATTCTTTATTTTACAAAAACTTAACTCTTTAATATTGTAAACTAATAATTGGAATTATAGACTAGGGTAGAAACCCATTCGGGACGGAAGAGAATATAACAAAAATGAAAGGAAAAATAATTTACGGACGATTTGAGGTCGGCAAGTGTAAGGGGGTGAGTTTTTAAGGTAGAAGGAGGTGAAAACACGGTTTATCTCGATTTCTGGCAAAACTACAAGTTCTATGGAAAAAAGTTAAACCGTGTTTTACCCTAAAAAACTGATCCCCTCCCACTTCCCAACATCAGATCACCCATAAATTATTTTATTCATTTTTGTTATATTCCCTTCCGTTTCTAATGGGTTTCATCCTAATATAATTTTTTTTACCTTTTATTATTTTTAAAGAATTCTACCTTGGCCTATTACAAAAAAAAAATCGTATGGGTCTATCAATATTGACACTGTTTATGTGCCGGATCGAAAATTTTTAGAATGATATTCTTTGTTTCTTGCCATCTCACGATAGAGGTAGTCTGCAACGAAGACTCTTTCTCCCACTCAGTTCTTTGTTACACTCTTTAGGCGCCTTCTCCTAATATTTTCCCTTTAATAGTCCTTCTCCAGATATCCCTGAAGTCACTCACCTCTCTCTCCCTCCCCGTTGATCCCATTACATTGCATTATATCGTATTAAATTTATTTTTCAATCACCGTTGTCTATAAAATAAAGTATCATACTGTATATTGTATGGTTGTATAAAAATAGATATTGATACTATAAGATAGCGATACAAATTAAACTAACGGATTTATCCGGATACCGGATGCAATATGCGGTTTTCATATAATAAACAAACACAGGTACTATTTACCACCATACAATATTATATTTGATACATATATATATAGAGATAGATACAATTCATGTTTTATTATTTTATTATAAGATTTAATAAATACAATGTGTTTAAAAAGTATGTTCATTTACTGAGTATTTCCTATAAATATTCATTCAACTTGGAATTGTGACCAAGAAGTAGCCTGATTGCTTAAAGTTTTAAAAAGGGCTGTATGGGTAGATTAGTCATACTTAAGAGGCCTGAGCAATGAAATAGAATCTACTGGAAAGGAGAAAGAGGTGAGGAACTTTGAAAGACCTGAGGAAGGCCTAAGGAAATCTAAAATGCATGACGGAAAACAAAATGTATGAGGTGCGATGGAGCCCCCTTCGTTCTAAACTTAAGTCTGCTTTGTGATAATTTTATTCAATACATTGGTCGTAACTTGCCCGTCCTGCTCGACAATTCTAATCTTATGAATTAATACCATCACAAAATATTGTTCCTTGATTTTTTGACTCTTCTTCATTTATACACCAAAGAGGATTTGAATCTTCGCCAACAAGTCAAATAATTTTCTCCATAGGGTATAAAACTTAAATATACAATGGCTATAGAAGTAGGGAACCTACTTGCCGAAAGATATTTAATATCCCTTTAAATCGACACCCATTGCTTTTACTTACCTAAAAAAGAGTGGGATGGAAAATCGATTGGCTTGTAGCTTTGGCTTTCTCAGTATATTGGAAGCTGGTAAACGTATTTTAATTTACTTAATTTTGTCTTTGGCTTTTGACTACCATTCAAGTAGTATCAAGTCTTTAACTTGGACTATTATCAGGAGCTCGGAGTATAACAACTATTGCCAAATAATTGTATCCGTAAATAGAAACTCAAATTTAAATGAGATCTTTGGATTCCTTGGACTGATTCTATCCTTTCATCGTAATCTTCGTGTCATTTGCGGTTAAAGGGATCTGGGGGGGGTGCATTTCCATTTAGAAAAAAATTTGACACCTAAGGAAAGTTTATTCAGTGATTTGATAACACATAAAAGCAAAAACAAGCTACTTTTACCCAAAAAAAGGAACCAAAACACACAAGAAAAAAAAATTATTAGTAAATTACATCAAACATTTCTATTAAAAAGGAACCTTTTGAATAGATTTCTACCTATGGATTTGATTGACTTCGAAATGAAAATGTTAAAAGAAGATTTTCACAATAAAATTAAAAAAAAAAAAATTGTATAAATAGTTTATAAAAGTATAAACATAATATTTTAACAACTATTCGAAAAAAATGAGGTCGTTTCCGTAACATTTTATTAAAAGCATATTCAATTTTTAAATATTTAAATATTTAAAGTAATTCAATTCCATCTTAAATTGACCTTGAAGAAAATTTTTTTTGAAAGGTGATGAAAAAAAAAAAGATTGATGAATATCCTTCTTGTTACCATCCCAAATGTTAACAAAAAGCGTTAACATTCAAGAAAACATAATATTTAGTACTATAAAAAAAAAAAACTATATATTAAAAATGTATATGTTATGGATGCAGGCAGAAACGGGAACAAACGGGAAAAGTTTTTTTTTATTTTGTGTGTAAGAAGGATAATGATGACAGACACATATATAATACGTTGGAGCTTTTATACGAATTTGGTTCTAATTCCAGAAAAATACACACATATCTAATATTGAGCAAATATATTTTTTGATATCTCATATTTTGAAAGGGACTACTTTAAAGTCGCTTATTACAGATGAAATACAAACTCGCATTAAATTAGAAAAAAAAGATAAAGATAATAGTTTAAGGGGAACCGCAGCTGCGTCCATTACATCTAGGCCTTTTTTCCCTCTGTACCCTTCTATAAAACATCCAGAATGCTATCTGGATCAAGGTGCAGAGAAAGGACCATCCAGAGCAGGTGATGCTGTAGGATTTTATCGAGATCAGTGACCATGCAAAATTGTTGTCTGTCGAAATTGTTCACATAATGGATGGATCCTGAGTTTGAGACCCGATCAATATATATATATATATATATACATATATATAACACCTTGGATTTAGAGTAAAAACTTGTTCCTGCTAAAATGTTAGCCTTCAAGCTGATACTGTTATTCGACGGGAAAATTTCATCTAAATCACTTGTCTTTATATTTACTTTCAGATTTTTTTTCGGTAAGTTATGTAGACTAAAAATATGAAGATGGTTCTTTGTATTTTTTCAATTCTTTACAATTTTCTTATTGAGACCTTTATACTGGAATCAACAATATATTTGGAGCTGTATATATGGATAACTGTAGTCGTATATTATTGTCTACAACCCCAAAAAGCCCAATGTCTTTTCCAATTTAGTATGAATTGATATCCACTCCCTGTATCTTTCGGGGCTTCAATCTTTTGACTCAATAATAAACCCAGCTAGAGAATATTTCTGACGTTGCAAATTGTCGCAGTCAAAATCATCATTGATATCCATGGAAAAAACGGCTCATAAGTAGCCCGCATTAATTCATTGCATGCCTTCCTCCACCTTATTGCTCGCGATGCTTCAATAGGAGTGCATTGCTTTGTTCAATCTTTCTCCATACTTTTTCTTCAGCCAATATCCTACTCTTGAAAATAATTGTCTTGCAAAATGACATACCTTGTCCTTCCCACACCTAAAATTTTCTTCGGATGGTTTGTCGAAGATTAGCAATTTGACAATAAATATTTAATAATGGGTATAAATCTGTTCGGAGACAAGTTTTTATACAAAAGCCTTGTTCACGAAGCCAAAAATCTAGCTTTGACTTTCTCAGTATATTCGAAACGGTATTTTAATTTACTTAATTTGGTCTTAGACGCTTTTGGCGTCCATTCAAGGAGTATCAAGCTTTGAACTTAGACTACACTCAGATGATCGTAGTATAACAACTACTGCCAAATAATTGTATCCAATAATAGAGACTCAAATATAAATGAGACCTATGGAGTGATTTTGGTCTTCCATCGTTACCTTCGTGCTACAATTGTCTTGCAAAATCACAAGCCTAGTCCTTGCCATACACAATATTTGCTTTTATTCGGGTGGTCTCATTAAATATTAACTTACAATTTGAAAATGAATGTTTAATGATGATAAATCTGTTTTGTAACAAATTTGTATACAAAACAAAAAAGCTCATATGACGTGCTTGTCTATGCATTGATATTATCATACCAAAAAAAAAGTGTAAAAGTTAAATCCACTAACATTGTGATTTTCAATCACCAGTTTTGGATACTGTTATTCGAATAGTAACCGAAATCGGGTATTCATACTCGTACATGTTAAATTCATGTTATAACACGGTACACGGTGCTTGGAATCGGATGATGGTTTGGTTGGATGTAGGTTTGGATAGCGTTGAACATATTTAATTCGTGATGATATGTTCAAGATAAACAAAGATAATAAAATCTATATCTAAAAGTTTAGTTTAGTTGTGAAGACGACATGGTTTTTAAAAAAAGGTTGTCAACGAAAAACTCCAGCCAACTACAAAAATAATAATATGTTATGATTGATGATTTAACATGACGCTGATCACCTTTAAAGGTCACAAATATCTGTCATATACGATTTACTTCTTGCTTCTTTATCTTGCTTTTTTTATTTATAGGTTTTTTATATTTGTTTACATTTCAAATCACAACAGAAATATTATCAATTTTTTAAACTGGTACAGGTACCGGCTTTTCAAAAAGTGCTGAATTTTTTCATTTGAATTTGTTTTTTAACAAGGAATAAAATCTTCTCTTAACGTTTTTCTATTTTTCTATTTCGTTCGTTCACTGTTAAAACATTATTCTGGGTATTAGAAAATTAATTAAGCTGCACTTGATTCATTTATAATTTGTAGTAAAATTAATTTATTTCGATAGGTAAAGTAATTTTTTTACCTAGACAGGTAAGCGGTTTTCCGAGTAGTTCACACCAGGACCAAATGGTTCATTGTGATACTTGAAGAATGGTCCTGCCAAGGAATGCCTATCCTAAGTATTTCAACCGTCTCATTTCAACAGATGGTGTATAACACAGGAGACGAATAATCCTTCCTTTCCTAACCCTCTAATGTGACGACAATTTTTTGTACTTTGTACGTTAGAAGGTGTCGTCACACTGTGACATCTCGTTCAGAAGTCGTATTGTACTGACAGGGTAAAGGTTTCTCAATGTTTAAACCAGTCAAATCTCAGTAGTAGCCGCTATATTATTACGTCTTGTCTGTAAGTCTTGGAAGTATAAATTCCGAAGTAACTGTATTTTGGAAAAAACTGCTTTGTAGTACCAGAAGTACTATTTTCTACATTATTTATAGGTAAATATTTCCACTCATTAAGGAATAGTTCAAACAATGATTGGAGATAAAGGTGTCAGAATTTTGGCTTTAAGAAAGTATTTACTTAAAGAGAAAAGTGACTAGATAAGGTTCATTTGCTAAATAAGAGTTGAATTTTCTTTAATTAATGTGAAGTTTGAAACGATTTCTTATCGTAACCACCAGATCCCTAAGATTATTGTTTCTTTTGAAATGTGTCCCCTCCCCTCACTGACGTAACGTAATAACTGATCTCAATCGATCTCCAAAGCTAAGCAACATTGGACACAATCAGTACTAGGATGGGTTACCGCCTAGGAATGATGTATATTGCACTACCAAAAGAAATAAAGATTTTGTTTTCTTAGATCAAATACTTTACTTCCACTCAAAGAATGGTGCCTTTTCAGATAGTGCGTTAAAGGCCGGTACTCTTGTCAGCCATTATGAACTCATAGAAAACATTCAAACTTAGATAAATGTATTTGGCACGAGAGTCATTAAAACCGTTTTTTTATTTTTGTACACCTAGGAAACTCGTTCGATATATTTATAGTTGATTTATGCTTCGATTAATTACACATAAATGAAAACTTTTAAAATACCTACTTCACTTCGATTAAAAACAAAAACTAATGATAATAATTATTATTTTTTAATTACTGTAATAAATAATTAACACAAATATTGTTAAGTAAGTAATTAAAATTTAAAGGAAAACTTGAAAATGACGACTACCTTAGATTTGGTTTGTATGTGTATGAATTTGTATGTAAAGTATCTTCTCTCTTTTATATATTATTAGACAAACAACATGAACGTGAATGAACGTTGGATGAACGAACATGCTTAAGTTACTCTCTTAGTTTTGTTAAGTACCTGAAGTTGATAGTTAACTTAGAGGTAGTAATAGTAGGATAGTATATATAGCTCATAGCTAAAGGTAGATACAAAAAGTTTAACTTAACATTTTCTATCTTTAAATCAATACTTAAAGGGGAAAAATACCCTTTAGGGGTTTTCCAACAACATAATATATATATATACACTATATAATATAACCAGAGTATACCAGAAAATCTACTAAAACTTCTTCTATGTGAAATAATATGTGAAAAATTAGGGTTGACCAAATATTTTATTAAAAAACAAAAAAATCTTGTATGAAATATAGTGATGTTCAGTGGAACATGACTCCTTGCCTATTTTGACTTATTTACTTACTAAACAATTTTTATATGTTCTTTTTTCGTTTGAAATGTATTTGACAAACTAATTGAGTCCTTTTATTTGATATCAAATGGCAAAGATTTTGTTTTAGGACCTTAAGTTTTTTAGAGAGCGGCATGTGAAATAACTTTGTCTATAACATGAGTAAAATTGGGACGCTTCAAACGATACTTCAATTAACGATTTATAATAAGGAATTTAGAAATGATGTTCCGCTGAACCTCTAAATGTGTAGTATCTCGAATTATTTGGACTTTATAACTCAAACAAGATGTCATTTCCTTACATTTTTATCTATACTCTGTAACTTGAACCTGTGAAAGCAGATTCCGTAAATCGCAAGCCCCTTTCTAAGTCAAAATTTTAGCAATTAAATCCTCTAAATCTCGAACTATTTTGCTAAGCCAACTTTACATTTGAGTTATCGAGATTCCTCTTATAATAAATTTGTATAAAATTGATTTTTTAAATACAAATAATGCACGTAGCAATAGAACTAATTGTACGAGATTGATGATCAATGGAAAATTCACCAAACTTAATTTCACAACTACCCTCTAAAATTGAGAAATTTTTTTGCCAATATTTTCAAAGGGGTATCAAATTACGAAAAATCAAGAATTTATTTTGTCTCCGAGTTCAAAAATAACATTCATTAAACAATTTGATATATAGTTTTTGAGATATTATCTGAAATCTAATCCGGATGTCAATATGTATACCGGACACATTTCAAGCGATATCTCGAAAATTATCCATAAAATCGTAAAATAAATGTTATTGCTAGCTTTTATCAGAAATTTGGCACCGGGATTGTCAAATTTTTTAAAATAATGTTTTACAACCCTAGATTTGGATTCAAAAAGATGAGTTTGTATATTATTATACTCTAGGTATATAGTGGATGAAACGCTTCTATTTGTATTTATGTATGATATCTATTATATCTACGTACGTTTCTTAACCATTCATGCACCATAGAGCCAAACTCCCTCTCACTCCTACTTCTCTGATTCCATCCTTTGCTCGTTCTCTCGTTCCTTTAATTTTCTTTGTAAGTAATATAAGTATGTATATCCTGAATTATATGCAATAGTTGTAACAAACGAAATTTTAGTCTCATCATACTTTGGTAATCTGTGTAACATGCATTAAACAAAGATAATAAATGTATCACATTTGTGTGTATTTATTTATATATCTTTATTTTATATTATTACTGAAACCCGATGTAAATTTAAAACACGTTCAGGACACCATTGGTGGCAGTAGCGGTGCTCACTGGGGAAATTTGTTTCGTGAAACTTTAGTATCATCGATTTCAGGAAACCGGATTTAAGAAATTCGTTAAATTTGTTTTCTGAACCAACAGGAAACTCTAGTAAAATTTTCATCAGTTCAAGGTCTGATGTTATTTGTGGACTCATGGACTCACTAGTTCTACTAAGCAATCAAAAAATGGTTTCGACCGAAAAAAAAAAACCATAAATTTATCAAGATCTCTGCTTAGTTCACGAGCTACAACAAAACTGCTGTGTTTGTCGATCCGTGATTAATGGGTTAATAACGGATGTTTTACTTGCATGTTTTTTTCTTTTTCTTAGCCACTACCATCAATATAAGCATATCGTCATCAGTATCCATCACGAAACTGATGAAAAACCGTTGCTTAGATGTTGACGTTCCAATGAAACGGTTTTACTAAAACTCATTAAATGAAACCAGTTTCATGAAGCAGATTTAAACTCTAAGAGACTGTAGCCAGGTTTAACTTCATTGCAAGAACTGGCAAATGACATAAGAGAGTCTTATCTTATCTTCTTCCCTTTTCTTTCTCACTATGACACCTCCTGTAGTAATGCTGTTATATTGCTAAGAATGAGCGTTGTGCGTCTAAGAACGTCTCGATCAGTAACCTATACAACCGGCGAGGTTCTTGAAAGAGAAACGCTGCTTTCGGTATTTTCCTCCGATTAATCATAATTTTCCACACTCTTACTCAAAATTTATTTTTCTTAGAATGCTTCCATTGAATGGCAGGCTTCAAATGGTATTCATGTTTAGGGATGCTGATGTCCAATATCCGTATGCGTTTCCCAGCTAGCTTTCAAATAAGTTGCATCTCTATGACAGAAAAGAGAATCAAATTTACCGAAACAAGCAATCTCAGATCGTCCGAACGATCTGGTAAAATTTTTATATAAACTTTTTGTCCATTCTAAACAAAATAAGAAAAGCTTAGTTTTAAAAATATTTGTTTTTCGTTTACTGTTATTGCTAGATGTTGTTCTTGACTATAGACAAGAGAACATACAAGATAAAATTGTATACACAGTCTGTCAAAAGTCTGTGTAAAACAATAAAATTACAATTTGTTTGAAGTGTAATTAATTTACTTGATAAATTAGATTATTGTTATTTCATGTATATTTTCTTCCAAATTTATGCACTTTTCAAGTCCATATTAGCCTTGGTGCGGTTCTATCTGGACATAAACTCATCAGTGTTACTTTAATTATGTTTTTAAAACTCACAAACATTTATCACGCAACCTTGTGTAGAGCATTTACTTGGTATAAAATTTGACTTTATATTTCATTATTTATTACTCGATAAAATTGTAAATTTCATTTTTATCCTCGACTTAAAGAATAATAATTGAGGGTATATTAAATTTAGTAAAAAGTTTGTAACGCAAGAAAATATTGAATCCGTTTTATTAATCAAGATTACTTAAAAACGGAATGAGATGAAGTTTTGAATTCATATTCTAGACCTGACAAGTTTATTGTAGTTCTATCCAGACAGTCAACCGGCAAAAGTATTAGCTTAGTATCTACATTCTAAGTATGTATAATACACATACAGTACCAAGACTGTTGATTTTTTTTGCAACGTGTTGTACTTATAACTTACACTACAATATATACACACATACACTCACTCACTATAGTAAATACATTCATGGAAATAATGTTTTAAATTTGTAGTTATTTTAATTGTTTATCTAAACGCCGTGCTCAATTCATCCAATATTTTTGTAGTTATTTTGTACATATCCTTTTAACAAATAGTAATTGTTTATCAAAACGGTAGCATTCTTTCCAGGACAAAGATAAATAAATCATTTTCTGCTTCTCCCATGCTACGAGTACAAAAAATGCGAATTTTAATTGGAATTATCTCACGTTGGATAAATCAGTCGTTTTCAAATTTTAAATACGTGTGTAATTATACATTTAATTATCTATATACAAATTTTGAAAGATTTCTTAACATTCTGTTTGCATGACCCAACTACCTTAAGTTCGTGAATGTATCTTTTTATCAACAAGTTTTTTTTAAAACTTCCTTATCAAATTGACTATGCATGAAAACTGTCAAAAATTAATATCAAATCGCATTTAATTGTTGATTTATTATGACCGCAACCACCGGATATGTGGAACGATTTTGAATACGTTCTAAAATTGACACGTTTTAAATTAACTCTTTTTTATTATTTTCAAATATATATCAAATCCTCGAAGGAATTACAAAGAATAGTAAAATTCAAAATGTCAAAAAGTTTTTGTTTTTCTTCAATACTATCAACCATGTGTTATATGAAAAAAAAGAAAATATACAATTTGTTTTGTGGGAAAAACTTTTATTATTTCACTTGTGAAATATCATATGTAAAAAATTATCATGTCAGATCATGTCAAATTATGCAAGTTATATAATAAAAAATTAATAAATTTTTTATGATATATTTTTAAAAAAAGTTTCACAATCATAGAATATTTAGGATTCAGTAACTTAATAAAAAATCCAAAGATTTGTTCAATATTTTTTCGTGATGTTAAAAATTCGATTGGGAAAAACGATCGAAATTCTTGAAATCTACGTTTATCTTTGTAATTCGTAGTTTACTACTTTGCTGATTGTCATTATTTTATACTTTTTAATTTTTATGATTTGAAGAAAATCATTTTTATCCAATTTTGATATAATTGATTTAGACTAATCTAGATAAAATACCATACATATGTGGATTTTCAAGATATCCATTGCACAAAAGGAAAATTCAAAATCATAACACTAGTAAGATGAATACAGGGTTGGCGATAGACTCCGATTCGCAATATTTGTGTATTGAATATAGTAATATTGGAGAATTGTTTAAACTCGAAAAAATTTTTTATTCTCAATGTTTTATAGCGCTGCACTTTTAAAGTATCTTAATAATTCCAGGACAAATTATTTTACACAAATTTTAATACTAACCTAAAATTTAAAAACCTTGATAAACCATGCTGCTATCTAAAACAAGATCTAAGTTTGGCTTCTCAAGAACTCATCCGCACATCTTAAAAATTCAATATCTCTACGGTAGGCGACAAAGATAGATAGATAAAAGGTCTTTGGTATCTCTACAGACCATGGAGGATCATGGTTGCACTAAAAGGTTATTTTTCTAGAATTTTCTTTCCTGCTTCTTGGTTTTCCAACATCTGGCTCCAATTGGACGATATAAAATCCATATTAATCGATTAGCAGTTTACTACCATTTGTATTGTCTTTTGGTAAACCGTTGAAACAGGGAAAAGGGTGGTCATAGTTTGCCCACCCTTTGAAGCGGTACTGGGAACTTATATTATGTTATATTGCAGACTATACCCTTTATACAACAGTTGAACTCATACTTGATAAAAAAAAGAAATTTCAAACATTGAAACCAGTGATAGTCTTTACAAACCCAGCTTAATTTGATTCTTATCTAACAACCTTCCAATTTGAAGCCAACGCATTTAGGCGTGTTATTAAGCCCTTTTCTCCAAGGTTAAGTTTTGCAATACTTCATAAAATTAAATTAATTTAATTTTTTGTTTGTTTCTTTATTTGGTAGAGGTATGTCGGCATATTTTACCCATCCTTTGGAACGATACTGGGTACTTTTAAGCTATAGTGCAGACAATACCCTTTATACATCAATTGATACCCGGTAAAAAAAAATAAATTTCAAACATTATAAAACTTTCTACAATATATGTAATAAATTTTTTTTCTAATATAAAGAATAATAAATGAAACAAAGTTTCATTCTCAATTCTAATGTCAGTCAAACATTTTGACTCATACGTTACGAAACAGGAGTCTAACATTATGAGACTTGTACCTATACCTATAAACGAGAATTGAACTTTTAAATAATAAATAGAATAGCCAAGTAACGAACCAACACACACACACACTTATACACACATACAGAACCTACATGTACCGAATCGTTAGAAAGGGGTGTAGGACATGATGTAGGTGGAAGGATATATGATGATATGAACATTTACATACACAATGAATAGGTTGCGGTAAACCCTTATATAGAAATTCAACATCAGTATATATATATGAATATTATAACCTAAAACTAACCTCATTTACTTGCCAGTAGGTTTTCAGTCTCATCACATCACAGCCTTATATGTTTTACCTGTTTATATCATGGGTTTTGTACCGACCGCACACAGCAAGCACACTTTCGTTGAGTGTGAGGTTTTCTTTAATATTCTAGTATATTTTATAGTGTCTGATCCACATGGTATAATCTTTGAAACTATTGAACCGATTCTACAAATTCTACAACGATAGCAAAGGTATATCATCAGTGTCTATCTAGATACTTAGAGAGGTTGCCAAAAGTGATTCTTACTCATAACTGATTAAGAGACTATTCCAATATAAATTTTGATTCTTCCATTACTTTTCCAAGCGCAGAAATACAAAAGTAATTTCATTGAGCCATTTTTCGGATTCGTTATCTTTTACTTGCCTAGTCAATATAAAAATATTGAAAACAATCGAAAGAAGCTAAGTTGTATTTTATTTTTATAATAAAACGAATGGCGTTTGTCATAGTTTTTTAAGACAGCCGTAAGAAAAATTGCTTTTGTGATCCAGTAAAACATACGCTTCGAAATCGTCCAGAATAGGGTTGACATGTTAAATGTAAAATCTTTAACAGTCAATTTTTCATAGTGCCGAAAAATAATTTCTACGTTTCGAAGATACTGTTAAGAAAACTGTTTTTCTTGCGATTGTCCATAAATAAATACGAGATTTCTTAACTTTTTCTTATTTTTCTCAAAGTGAAAGTTAACATAAATCAAGAAATATCACAAGTGAACGGTATTTGTATATTATCCTAGAGCTTTGATTACGAACGAGTGCTTTTACCTTCACAAGATGCTGGGAAGCGGATAACGAATGAAATATAACCATCGAAAATACCAAACACTTATTGATATCAATATTGCAGAAATTAATCCTGTCTTTCAGTGGAATCAACACTTCATCGACAATGTTGCCAAAAGAATCTGCAAGGATATTAATAAATTGCGCAGTTTCGGTTCTTATGGCAAAAAGGCATTGGGAACAGTGGTATTATTAATTGGAGAGAGAGAGGGTAGAAATCTAATATACAATGCTAGGATCGTTTCATCTCTCTGGTAACAAGATAAATTATTCAACCTCTTTACAAAAGATAGAATACAGCTCTAATTTAAACTGCTGCTTAATCTCAACTTCCCACAGTTTTTTCAAGCCGAAAGATATAAATCTCATACTATTGAGGAAATTTTGAGGGACGATGAAATTTGGTTTTTGCCTACAAACCACGATGTTATTACACTCAATTATCATGCATTTAAATTGCCTGATGTCTTCCGAAATAATTCGCAAATAGGATTCCAATCCTTGACACAAGCGGGAAACACCTTTACGAGCAAGTGCATGGGCTGTTTCGTGATCTTAGCATTGAATATTTTTAATTACACTCAAAGAAAATCTTATTCGATATGTGAAGATACGCTATTTTTCAAGTTTTTCTATTTTCCAATGAATCTCTAAACAATTGAAATGATATGTGGATCAGACAAAAATAGATTGTTTAAACTACTTAAATATTAGCTTTCTATACTTATATAGAACTTTCTAGTATGAAAACTCGTTCTAAAGTATATTAATTCTAATCATTTACAAAGTATATACACACACAAACATACATACATATTGTAGATTTTCTGGATTTCTATCCCTGTTCCCTCTTTCCCATCATAACTCCATATAAGTTCTCCATCCATCCAATGTTTTCTTTGAATTCTAAAGTAACTTACTTTATTATTATCCAGTCAATGTAGAAGGCTCTCTCTATATAGTTTGGTTAATTTTATAAACTCGTTATCGATACACCTGGAATAGAAGTTGTAATGACGGTGACTGTTTGAACTTGGGGATAAAATCTTTCTGATAAAATAATCATTTAAGTATTTTTAGTCTAAGAGCAATTATCTTTTTGGAAAAATGTTTTTGATGGGAACCAAACGTCTAAAACTAACGCCCTTGTTTTTTATTATTTCCTTTTTTTATTTAGCGAAATTAATTATGTCTTTCTAATGTTAAGTCCGTACAAAAATTCTTCAAAAATATGGACGACTAAAGTTTGAACATAAAATCACAGAGACATCTGTTTTATGTATGGAATCTTCCTCTGAATGAGTTCGAGGACCGGAATATTTTGCTTACTCGATGACTTCGAATTTTCTAGGATTTATGGGATAATTTCAAATATCAATTGATAAATGCTTAATTTTGTGTTTACATATCGCTCCAAGCTCCCTTGGATGAAGTTTTCATCCTAAACTTCAGATCTGAAACAAGATTGGATGAAGTTTTCATCCTAACAGAGCTTCAACATTAGTTAAAATTGAAGAAAGAATTAGTTTGAACTAAAATTTATAATAGTTGAATTAAAAATAAATTTTTCACGCCTTAATTTCCATTGTAAATCCAAAGAAAAATTTTTGACGATAGCAATTATTTTTTGAAGTGAGACTTTACTGTTGAATCTCGACGAATTCGAAATGTGAAAGAAGACAACCACATACATTTATAGGATATATCAGGCGACAATATGAAATAGAAGTATTTATAGAATTTAACGTGCGACAGTATGAGAGGGAAGTATATATACGGTTCATGAGAGAGAGTAAGATCGTGATCATAGCTGTGACAGACGTATGTTTTTACAACTAAAACTAACTTTGTATCAATATCATCAAAGATAAACCCTTTCTACTGAAATTCTATATTTGTCTCTTTATCTTGAAGTTTGAACAAGTGTTTTTTTTCTTTGTAGCCTTTTTTGAAAATATAAATAAAAAAATGTATGCGTGTCCTTATGTACGCGCGTTAGAAGTTTTACTTCTTTGGCATAATTAAAAAACAATTTTTAATTGCATGCAAATAATTAATTACAATAAAATAATAAAAAGACTGAGAAGGATAGTCAACACAGTGAATAAAGCTCAGTTTAAATTTGAATAATTAAATATATAAATATATATTTTCTGACATAAAGTGTAACATAAATCATAACAATAGCTTCAACCTGTGAATGTGATGCGCGTGCATCTTTAAATTTCACTCCCATCATTTTTTGATAATGCGTTTAAAGAAGTATAACTTCAAAAAATATAACTTGATACTTTTGTACGTAAACTAATAATTTAATTTTAATGTCGATTATCAGAATAAAAATGATAACTTTCTATCGGACGAGGGAATAAAGTGTAGGATGGTGGGATAAAAATGGTTATTGAAAACTGATTAAAAATTAATATTGAAATTAGATATTGAACTATTAATTTATAGATAGATTATAGTCTTTTACAAGTACCTTCATATAATATTACAACCATAAACTGTATATTAAAATCAATCCCCCTAATATACTTTTTGTCTTCCTGTTTCCCGATTGTTTCCCCTTTAATAATAAAAGTAGTTATCAGTTTTTTCATATAAGTTTTTTTTTCTCATACATTTAATTATTATTCATTTAGAAATAATTGTTTGTAGTTAATTATAGGGGATGCTATTTTTTTTTAAACTATTTTTTATAAATTTCAATATTTTTTTATTTTATGAGGGAATTTTTGTTTTTATAAATTTTCAATCATTTCTTTTATTTCATTTCAATTGAGTGAATACAAAATCAAATAGATTAAAGTATATTAAATTTCCAAAATTTCTACCAATATTTCTTAGAACACAAAAAAAGTTTGTTATTCCTTCGACGATGATCTTATTGTGCTTTCGAGTGTACTAAAGGCCATGTAGAAACTATCATTCGCGGTAACATTTTTAAACACTTTAAAATTTATTGTAAAAATTTACAATTTAAAATTTGCAAAAAACCAAAAGATAAATATCGCTGCCATTAGACGCCAAAGTTACTATTTCTGTACGTTTGTCAAGTGTGCAAAATTATAATAAAATAAAGCAGCTTATTAGCAGCATTTAATTGGTTCAAAAAATTTATTTTGAATTTCTTGTCAAAAAGAGTTTTTGAGAAATTTGACAGGGAAACGTTAATAGAAAACGTTTATAAAAATTAAATTCCTCTCAAAATTTTGTAATTCAATTTAAAATTTGACTCAAAATGATATCTTCCTCAATAAATTGAGTCGTATTTCTATCATCACGTTCAGATCAACGCCCAAGCAAAAATTTTATCAATATATAAAATTTTCTCCTTGTAGGCTTCAAACTTTTCCAGTGCCCTAATAAATTACTGAAATTTTTGGAATGTTATACCTTTTTTTAAGGTTGTTGAAAGCAACTTTACAAAATTTTTTCCTAAAATTTCAAAAAGTTAGCCGTTTTCTTTTTCGGAGCCCTTAAAAAAAAACGAAGATTCGTCATTTTGAAGCTTGGAAGTTGCTATGAAAACGGTTCACTTTTCAGAATAAGAGAAGAGGCACAATTTTTGACAATACACAAAATGAGACCTCTATAATAAAGACAATCTCTAATGTAATATGCAATGTATTTTACAATTTTCGTGCAAAAATATAATTATTCAATGTTATAAAATTTGGCAGGCATTTCTAAATATAAAATAAAATATAGTTTTTTTACTTGAGAGTCGATTTTTCCTCAAAATTTTCCAACACGTCTGTCGTTTTCATGTCAGTATAGTGCTTAGAAAATTTCATAACATTTTTGATAGTTATTTTTTGAGGTATTTGTGAACGAAAATTGAAATTTTATAATTACATTAAACATTGTCTTTATTATAGAGGTCTCATGCCTGCATCAATTCTTCTTACTGATTATCATTTCTAAAAAAAGGTCTACAAGCGACAAACAAAATGCAAAATTCAAAAGCATACATTTCTCCTTTCCCTTCCTGTCTTTGTACTTTCAACTTTCTTAGCAACCTTAAGCATGTCTCTGCTACCTTTATAGATATAAATATTAAATAATAAATTACATTATAGAATTGATTGTATAATTTTTATTAAAAATATTTCTATAACGACCTTCAAACGTGATCAAAAATCATAATATGAACTAATTACCTATGTTTATGCAATTTTTCTGCACGTTTAGCAAAAAAAATTATAATAAAATAAATAAATATTTTAAACTGCATTAATATTTTTTAAATAAAATTTATATGCATTTCCTATCACAAGTAGTTAGTCTCTACCCACGACACAACACAACAGGCGGTCCTAGCGGCCGGCGACTATACAGAAAACGATTTATTGTACATATAAAATTTGTTTTAATCATTTTACAAAAAATGTTAACTAGGTTACTTACCACGAAAAATTTGTGTATAAACGTGAGAATTTATAAAATTATTATGGAAATTATTTGTAATATTTTTTTGAAGTATTCGAAATCCGAAATTGGTTCAAGATTCACTGTATTTATTTATATTCTAATTTATTTTGTAAAGTTTTGAATTTTTTTTTGTTTTTTTGATCTCTGATTCTGATACTATTTACATAGGATGTGACGATTCCTTTCTCTAACAAAACTAGATCATCTAGATCATCACAAGTCTAGATCTTAAGGGCTCATTATCGTTGTTGCCAATTATTTTATACAATGTAATGATTCTAAATTTGCATTTAGAATCACATTTCACATCAAAATAATATAACGAAACATGAAAATTAAATTTAAATTGATTCGAAAACAAAGAAGTAATAAAAGCTATCAAAGATTATTTTGCATATCTTTCTTGAAAACGATGTAACTTGTATGGATATATTAGCAAGTGACGTCATGACATTGTATTTCCTTCTTCGTTTAATCAGAATTTTTTAAAGTCCGCAGCTGTTTATTTTTAAACATTTAAAAAGAAATAAAGGTCTATATTCGTAAAATAAAGATACTTCAATTAAAGCAATAAAAAATTTTATTTAAATACTCTATTGTCTGGTTTAGGTTTGATCCTATGTATTTCGGGTTTTGAATTAGATGATAATAAAAAAGATTTATTGGTTTTATTTAAACAGAAACAAATTAAAGCATATGCAAGGTGTCCCACTAAAAATTATTCGTAATTATTTATTTTACAAAAATGTTTCATGGTATTAATAAATCAGCATAAATCAGGCCATGATAGCCCTAGTCTGCTGTCGCTATCGTTGTCTATAGGAGGACATCGTTCCACAATTTCTGTAGATTTTGTAAGTGACCAACACTCACAGTCATAGTGGTTTTTTTTAGCATTTTATAGAAATTGTTCTTCGTTTGAGGAGTTTCGATGTTAAAATTCTTTTAGCCCGTAAAAACTTGTGTTTACCATAATAATTTAACTATCGATTTGAAATCTACTCAATTCTACAATCTTAATTTCTAAACCATGAATGAGATTTAATTGTTTTTATTGGCTCATTCTGTACGATAATTTAGGTTATATGAATAAAATTAGTATTTTTTGTTTTTATAATAATAAATGTGTATAATTTATGAATAATATTGTGTTAAATTAACCAAAAAATAAATAAATAATTGTAAATAGTCATTACACCATGGTTTTTTTTTTAATCATTGTAAGTAATTATATACAGTGTGTTAATTGTAATTAATGTTTTAATATTAAAATATTTTATTAAAGCGATCATTTTAGAAGTACAATAAAAATACATTATTTTTGTTAAGATCAGAAACTATCAATTGTTAGAAAATTTAAAAATATATACAGCTCTGATATCTAATTAAGAGTATTTTTGTTCTATGTAAATGTCAATGTCAATATATTTTTATCTTTTTCCAATTAATATCATGTATGCGAAACGGTAAGAATTGGCTATTCTTAAGTTAATTTTTTACTATTTGATTAAGGGAATGACCACAAACCTCGTGGCTGAGTCAAAGAAGAAGAGATTAGTGTAAAATCTACACTGAGCTAAGGCAGCGGTTTTTTTGGCGAAAATATTATTTCAAATAGAAAGAATCCAAACTCCAAGAAAGAATAAGATTCTTTGACAATAAGTGAAAAAGCTATTTTTCCATTAATCGATAAGTTGCAGAAGTATGAAAAATATATAAATTGCAACCACATAAATAAAAATACACGATTTTTATGATGTATTTAATAATACGTTCCGTTTAAAATTAAGTTTAGTTTTTCAATAAATAAATTTAAATTTGGAAAACAACTTAAAACTTTCTAAAAATTATGTTGTTCGTAATTTTAAATAATTTTAAAAGATGTCAGATGTGTTTTATAGTTAAGTATTCATCTAACAAATATCACTTTTTTTCCATTTTTAAGTAACTAAGTAGTTTTTTGAACAGTTTTTTGACAGAAAACACAAAATGCCGCTTGGACTTATCCGAGGGGTGGATCATAATAAAGGGATGGATTCTAAAAGTACAGGAATTGATCTATATAATTTTAGATCTCTACCCAATCTACTTAATGATATTTCGGCTTTTAATTATCACCCGGTATAAATAATAACACATTATTTTGCATAAAGATAATAACACTATTTTTGGTATGGAAAGTGTGTAATATAACCAAAAAAAATTATTAAAATTTATTCATAAACAAAATATATGACTTATTAGGAAATTCTTTTTTAATATTAAAATTTATTAGACACGTGATATCATGTCCATCAACAAAAAATTATTGACGGGAGACAAAATATCTTAAACATTTTTTAATAAAACCAAATAAACTAAACAAGGATTTCATTTAATTATAGTCTGCTATAAATTTGCCACACAACATTCATATAACTTCGCCGAAATGGTTCTTCAATTTAAAGACGATGTATTGTGATATGGAAAGGCTGTAATTATTTAATATCAGTTAATTTTGATTGTTGCAATATTACATAGGAAAAAAGGGAAAAAACAATGTTAAAATGCACCTATATAGAATTTAATAATATTATTTTTAAAAATTTTAAAAGTAGGAATAGATAACATACTATTATTATTATTATTTTCTTTGATGGGATTCTTTTTAAGAAACAAAATTTGGTATTTGAATTTTTCTTATGGTTTAAAAATTGGGCCATAGTTTCATGGGACCCAATTGATTGCTTTTGTTCATTCCCGATCTTAAAATCACTAACTTTTTAGTCTTTTTAGAACTATTGAGGCTTAGAATATTCTTTTAGCTATCGTGATGACAGATGGTCGAAAATGTACTAATTAAGTGTTTCTTAATTAATCTATACTCAAGGTTTGGTAATGATATCAATTTTTTCAAGCATAACTTTATGTCAGGTATAAAACCGGAAAGTTAATAAGAATTTTAATAATAAATTTTTATCTAAACACTGTGGTCGTTTAATTTTACATTAAGAAAAAAGTAGAAACTTTTTATCAAAAATTTAAACCAATATCATATAAAATTACAGTGATATAGTCACTCAATTTGAAAGTTTTTGGTTCGTTGAAGAGAGAAAAGTTTGTGTATCGGAAACAGTATTTTGTTATCTATATCTATTGGACGCATTCTCACTTCTTTTTTCGAGAGAGATTCGATAACCGTACTACATAGATGGGATGGTATTTCCTTATAGAAGATATTTTCATACATATATATAGATATATTGGGGTATACTCGTTGTTGGTTGGTATATGAATCGATACCGATATCTAATATCTATAACGTAACGAATATTGAATTTTATGTTGCATATAACACAGAAGGTGTAACAAGTTAACATCGCTCCGACTAATATTACTTTTTCCAACTATTTCATCTCTCGAAAAAGTTATGTTTTACAGAATGTTCGGTTTTATCTTATAGAACTTTCTAAAAATACGACTATCCAGCAAATATGCAAATCAGAATGACTCATTTAAGAAATCTTAATAAAGATGTATCAATTATGAAGTTGTGATGACTTCTTTTTTAAGAAGTCATAATTAGGAGCTCTTTAATTAGTCTTTTTTTCTGACTGTCAGAATTGTGAATTCTGTAAGAAGTCTTTTTTCTGATTTTCGAAAGAACTTAAAATTATGAGCTGTGCAAGAATTCATTTTTATGAGAAATAGTAAACATGATCTCTGTAAGATGTCCTTTTCCTGATTTCCGTAAGGAGTCGGAAATATGAGCATCGAGTTTTTTAAGAAATCGGAAGTATGAGGTCTCTTGTAGAAATAATTTTCTAAATTTATATTCGTTATAATAATGAAAGTTTATAAGGAAAAACAATGAAATTTTGAGGTAACGAATGAACATTAAAAGAAAATTTCTCCGACTTCTCTGAGCTAGCAATTACACAGATCGTGACGTGATGAAAATCCCACAGGTCTATATCCTTTCAAACAAAACTATTTTCCTTTCAAACAAAATCTACTTTTCTTTGTTTTATTTTACCACGGCACAATTTTGTATTTTGGATTATTTTTAAAATTTGACTAATAATTGACATGGAACCACTATTTTTTTGATAAATTTTACGTTAGAATTTGTGGTCAACATGCGCTAGTTTAACTTAAAATTTCAGCTCAATTCAGCAAAATCTACTCGAGATATACTTAGTGGGAAAGAAAAATTAAATCTGTAAATTTTACCCTAAAAATGTGAAAAATACGCAAAAATTCCCCTATTGAAATAATAGTAAGAGTATCGGTTAATTTTACAGTTAGTTAACTGATAATATTATTCTTTACACTAAAACAAACATTTTATACGGTATTTGTTACAATCTCCAAATTGTTCGATCAAAATTCAAGCGACAAAGCCTCTAAAAAAACTACAAATGACATATTTATTGATTAACATAATATTAAAATTCTTAAACTCAGTGAAGGTAAAACAGACCTTTTGTAATATGGTATTAAAGAAGTGGTTGATTTTTTCCCTCTTATGCACAATGACACAACAACAAGAAGAAGAATAGAAAAAAACTTTTTATCGTGTGTCACATATTCGACAACTATGTTATCTGTTATCGAACGATAGAACTTTATCTATTTGACAAGACAAGAGGTTCAAATCAACTGCTTGAATATATCTCTATCTGACTCCAACTATATGTTATCTGTATACACTTTGACTGGGTAGACAGACATCTATTCACTTGGTTTGCTTCATTCATTTGAGTGCAACATAAAACAATAAATATGTATGGATCGTTCGTTTTGTGCATCCTTTGAAATAGGCTAAACAATGTTAAACGGGTCAACGGTTCCCGTAGGATAAAAGGGATAAAAAGTAGCTTATGTCATCCGGGGTAGATAGTGTAGCTTCCCAACGGTGAATAGAAATTTTCAAATCGGTCCAGTAGTTTTTAAGTTTATTATTAGTTACATACAAAAATACAAATGTTACAATTACAATTTGTATACATACATAAAAAATTTATAGAAATACATCAACAGATGTGTTATGTTATGTATTATTATTTTTAAAATTTTAATAGTGGGGATCCCTACTGTTAAAAGTTTAAAAATAATAATGGATTTACAACACATAAATTTGTTGACTCACATACATATCGACTCTTTTTGAGTGTATTTGTTAAAATATTTTTATACATGTATAAAAATTATTATTTTCTATATAGGAATATTATAACATTATTTTGTCAAAATATGCAAAAACCGATCTGTATATACAGGATGTCACAATAAAATGTCCTCGCACTTATTGGTAGTTCGTTCCCGGCAGTCCATCGACAAAATAAACCAGAGTAGAAACCTTAAAAATGATAAAAAGTGTAAGAAAATTACAGTTATAGGATGAAACCCATTGGAAACTCAAGATAATATCGATACAAATGAAAGAAAAAATAAATTACGGGCGATCTGTGGTCGGGAAGTAGGAGGGGGTGAGTTTTTAAGGGTAAAACACAGTGAGTACATTTTTTTGGAGACATTCTGTATATTAGACATGAACAAATATCAATTGCATTATACGTCATTAATTTTTATTAAAATACATTTTATTTATTTAAGATTTTAAGTTGTTTGTAATTTTAAGTTTAGTCAACCGTAAAATTCATCAATAAAATAATATATCAAATTTATTTAGAAGTTTTCTTTTTAATAAATTCTATTTATGAAATTTAACAAATGAATATTACATACCTTATTGATTAAATAATATTTACAGAGATAATTAATTTAATATAATTAACAGCGTTAATCGATGAAATAATCTTCTTCTTGAGTTTCAATTTTTCATATCTTCTTGAGTGTCAATATTTGAAGTATTTATTATTTAACATTAGTAAAATACACAAAGTACGTCCATAATAACAGTGTAAAAAGAATAGTTATGCCAATGTTAAAGTTTTCTCCTTCTTTAACGCAACTATAATTGGAGTCCGCCAAATTTGTTTGCCTGCTAAAATCATTCATGAAAAACGCCAAAACTACTAAAGTTTATTTATAAATTTTTTTGTAAACATTAGTCAAATGTACAGGGTGACCTCCATAGTGGGTGTGTTGTGAAATTTTTTGGTTTTTCACAGAGAATTCTCAGACGAAAATAACATTCATAATTTAATAAAAATTTTGCACAATATTTCCACAAGTGACCCGAGCCCTCAAAAAACAATTTGAGGTGTGGTTTCTAAGCATTTTCAATGGATTATTTTTCGCCAAATTCTTAAAACTAAAACTGGTATAACTTTTGAAAAAAAAAAAATTGTTTGGGTACTGTTTGCTTGAAGTACGAAGCGGTCTACTAACAGCTGTTACTTAATATTATATGCATATAATCCTTGGGAGAAACAAAGCCTTATCATAATCCGTTCTGCGGTTTCATTATAATATGTGGAATATGAAACCAATTCTGAATATGAGACCAATTTCAAAAGAAGGGAAAAATGAAAATGGTGGTCTATTTGATGCATTTAAAAAAAGTTTTATTCCACGTATTTATTAATATTAATTAAAAACCATTTAAATTTCGTAAGCTCTGGGTTTTTTTTCTATGTATATAAAAGTTGTAAACTCGTTAATAATTTATAAAAATAATATTATTAATATTATATTATAATAATAAAATTTATACAAAATTATTTATTATTTAAAATTTTCAAATAAAAAAAGATAATAATATTAGCTAGCTTGTATAATTGTAAGTAAGTAAGTAAGTAAGTAAGTAAGTAAGAGAAAGATAGAATGATGTATAGATTATGTATATTGTATTGTGTGTGAGTGAGTGTGTATTATATATGTTCATAACAGTAAGAAATAAATTTGTTTTAAAACTAAAATGGAACTAAATGGTTTCAAGTAGAAATGTCTAGAAAACTATTTTATAGTATATATATACATATATTATATTCATTCTATAATATTATTTTATATTTTAAAACTAAATTAACAGGTCTGTACTATTTGTACTCGACATACTCATAATATGAGATTGTGACGCTAGTAAATATTGGCATATACGTCCGTTCGTCAACAAGATAACTCAACTACTTTAGGCATAAAAAGTAAGATTAAGTACATGATCTAATTCTTGCATCATCAATGATAGAAGAAAAAAGAAAGACATAAAATGTTTGTATTTTCAAAACAAACAACTTTTGATTAAAACATATTTTCGTCAACGTTTTAGATTCGCCACAAATTCGATTCAAATTTGGCTATATTGCAACTATATATTACTTATATAGTTGCAATATATATTATTTTATACGTGTGTTTATAACTATATGGACTGCATATTTAGAATATTTTATGAATGCTTATAATTAGTTCAAATATTGATACTGAACCATATGTCGAGTATCTTTACAATTAACTCTGTTAGTTGTTATATTCACTTGTTTAACCTTTATATCAGCTAACGAGTAAGGTCAATCAAATATTTGTGTCTGTTTTTTTGTTTGTAGGACCTGCTTCCATGATTGACCAATAGATGTCACCGTGAGGTGACAACTTTTTATCTGTTTAGTTGTCAATTTAAAAATTCAAACACTTGTTACAAAGTTGCAAAAATAAAATTTCATTTTCTTTTATTAATAGAGCATTTTTAATCCAACCTTTCCAAAATATCTAAATTAAGCTCCACAAGCAGATTCAGCATTGTAGATTTCAGCAATCTTTTAAGAACGGTATAAGGGCATTTGTTGATATGAGTTTAATTGGAAAGAATTTAAAAAAAATTTTTAATACAATGTTTGGATTCTGTCAGACAGCTAAAAAATTTATACCCAAGAAAGAAAATTAGGATAAAATTTCTAGAATTGATATAAGATGCGTTTTATCATGGGCAGTTTAGTGCATTTACCGGCATAAATAATAATATATATTCATACTACGTTTCATCAATTGCTGTCTATTCTTTCTCCAGTCCTTTTATTATATTATTATAATTAATTAATTGCATGCAATTAAAAATTGTTTTTTAATGATGCCAAAGTAGTATAACTTCTGACGCGCGTAAATAAGTATACGCACCCATTTTTTTTTGGAGTAATTTGTAAGTGAAAATTAAAAATTGGACTAAATCCAAATCTGTACTCTTGTACACATACACAAAATTATATAAATTTATCCATACACTTGAAATGGTTAGTTAGAAATATTTTGCTGTTATATATTATACATATTGTATGTATGTATGTGCAAGTAAAAAGCTAAAGCTTTAGAAGCTTAGTATTTTATGTGTTAAAACATGATTCGAATATTATTACTGTAAAATTATATATTATTTTCATTTTCCGACATTTTATTATTATTGTTGTGTGTTTTACTATGTGTACTACGGTTCTATATTATTCCATGTACGTCTATTATTTAATTCTGTTAATAAATACGATACTAGCTTTTAGAAAAAAAAAACTATAACGAGCCGGTTCTGAAGGTACTTGTACGTTCCAAAATAGAGAATCACATTCTGTCAATGGTATTGGTGGGTTAAAAAAAGCTTAAATATTAATGATCTGGATGTTGCTGGATCAATTTTTGCCCACCCTCCTGTTTTGGTGAACTATAAAGCTTGGAGAGATTTTTATTGGGCTATAATAAATATAGATTTTTAGAATTTTTTTAAAAAATGCTTCGTGCTGTAATCGAATTAAGATCGTCAAAAGCCAACGCACGTCATTTTTAAAAATGGCTTCCTAGGTTCCACAACGTAGCACATGTAATTTATATACAGATACTAGCAAGTGACGTCATATGTAGGTATATCCTTCTTTGTTTAATTTAGAATTTTGAATATCTTGCTTATTTCTATCTCTTTCTTGAAATTCACGTTTAACATGTAATTTATATGAAAATACTAGCCAAGAGACGTCATACGTAGGTATTTTTCTCTTCGTTTAATTAGAAATTTTGAATACCTTGTTTGTTTTTAAAGAAAAAAAAAACAACAGATTCATGTTCGATTAAAGTAGACAGTTCAATTGAAGTAATAAAAAATATTAAGCCCGGTCCTCTATTTACTTGACAGAATGTGATGCTCTATTCTTGCTCACTCAAGTCTTTTCAGACCTTGTTCTAAAATACCTAGCCAACTAGTAACTAATATTTATTATCTATTGTCTTTAATTACACTAACAATATTTATAGGTAAAAAGCTTTAAATAAATGTGTCACAAATAAAAAACCAGATTATACATAAAACATGTTTAGGTATAACTTTTTTTTCCTGAAATTTTATTATATATTCAAATATACAAAAATCTGTTTTACAGAGTCATTATATTTTATCTACAAACGAGTTGATTATGTAAATAAAGTTAATTCAAATACCTGCTTTCAGCATTATATTTGGATGGAAAATTTGATCGTTCGAGGCGCCTCTAGTGGCAAGAATGAACAAGTAAACATAATCGTATTCTAGAAAATTTTTTTGCATTTCATCTATATAGCTATCCAAGTTGACCACCAAGTATCTGTGGTATGATTGTAACTAGCAATCAATCATTTTATCAATAGCAAACCAGGCTAAGTCTTTTTCATCCATTTCTTCTTAAGCGTCTTTACTTCATCTACATGGATCTGAAGTTATTTTTTAAAAATCTTTAAAAATAATTAAGATATGGGCATCGAAAATTCCTAAATACACAAAAAGGGAAATACTTGTGTATGACGTCACTTGCTAGTATCTTTATATAAATAACATGTTAAACATCGTTTTTGAAGAAAGAGATGGAAAAGAGAATAAGCTTTGATAGCTTATAAGTTCTATGTTTTTGAATCAATTAATTAACTTTTTTTATGGTATTGAGTCTAATTTCACATTTTTATGTGAAATTGCCATTTTAAAATAAAAGCACGTAATAGAAGACGTTCAATTTATTTAGGTGTAAATTTCATTTATAACTCTGTCAAACTAAAAGCATCTTTCAATATCTTTTTTTGGATTTGTGTAATGATAATTTTTCTCTTAGGGAAAAATTAATTTATGATTTAATCATATTTAAAATCATAAGATGTTTTATTTTTTAAATGTTAAAAATAAAAAATCGTATTTAAATAATTGGATTTACTGTTTAATACGATTATATTTTTATTTTTTCGATATTAACGTATTTTTTTAATACAATTTTGACTGCCATCACTCTACTTCCATGTTTTTGTATTATGGCGGAGAAAAATAAGACATATAGTAAGATATCATCGTATGTAAGAGGTTGCATCGTATGTTAAAGCGGTGTGAAAAGAAATAATATGAGTAGCGGAAATCGTGAAAACTTGTTTTCTCCCATTGGGAAAAATATTTAAAATACCAACTATTTTTCCATGCAATATAGAAAGGTGCAGCTTTTTACAATTGATTGAAATTAAATGGCCAAAATAGGAAAAGTTTATTTTCATTCTTGTTGGAGTAAATCTCCACAAATATTAAGATTCTTCCTATGGAAGCTAAAATGATGCAACTCTTGTTTATTTTTATGTGTGGTTGAGAGTTCAAAAAACTAAAGAATACCTACCAACGTCTGTATTCTTTGATAAAACAACCTAAAAAAATTACAAAATTAATAACCGCGCCGAAAAAAATATCACTCAGAACACAATAATAATGAATCGATAGACAGCTAATTCATAAAATTCAGATGAGTTATAGATTAGAAGGTACTGCTGAACACATCAACCTTCTTTTGGTTAGGCCATAGTTGGGAAAAAAATGAAAACATTAAACTATAATTTAATGTAATCGTATGTAAAAATATGTCTTTAAGCAGTTCAAATAAACATAAATGAATTATACTTAAAAAAGATATGCTAAAAAGAAATAAAAGACAATATTGTAAGTTTCTTCCTTTATTGTTTATTTCCTTTCATACTTAACATATTTTTCACGTATGGAAGTGAAAATTTACACCATAATCACACAACACACAAACAGATATCAAACAAACAAAAATCACATTTATTTTTCATTTGCATGTATTTTTCGCGTTGACTTTTCTTCAAAAAGAGATGAAAAAAAAAAATATTATTTTTTATATTTTGCTCTTTCATATATATATATATATATATATATATATATATATATATATATATATAACATTTTAATATCTAATCGCCTGTAGCTATTGTTTCAAATTAAATATTTTTCCCTTGTTATATTTGTATGCTTGTACACGGAGAAATTTTAACCTCGTATATATAGGCATCCTAGAGTACGGACGATAAAAATCTTCTTTAATCATTTTTACGAATCCTTAAACAATTGCTGATAATTTTAGTTTTTAATTTTTTTATGTTTTCACCATTAATTGATAAAATTATTTACAATACTTTATAAAGTAAAACATCAACGTTTATTGGTTATATTTCCAATTTAATTTAATATTTTTATTTAGTTTCCACAATTTTATCTTACTTTTTACTTACGTCAGACAATTTTAAAAAGTTTATATATGAAATATGATACTGAATTTGTCCAAACAATGATAGAAGATAATATATATGAAATACATAATTTTGATGTTGTGACCAATAAAATAATTTTTCTCATTCACAACTTTATTTCAAAAAAAAAAACTTGTGTTACCATTTAAAAACCACAAAAAAATGACGGCAAATAACCTATTGTGCCATTTACTGATTCTTAGAAAATAAGAAGAGGTAATTAGTTCAGTTTATTTTCTAAAGATGACTCTGGGCGTTATGCATGCTTAACTGTGACAGTTAATTGTGGTATTTTTCCTGAGGCTAAAAATTTGTCATTAATATACAGTTAATACGATAACTTGATTATGCCATCTTGTGTTATTTTTAGTAAACAGTGGTTCCAAAAGAGATACTGATATACTACTACCTTATTTAATTTTTATCAACAAGCCTATCTATGTAAATTCATATTTTTAATTGTTTTTAACACAGATTATTATAACAAAAAATTAATTTTTATTAACAAAAAACACATATAATAAATAATAACTACTAATAATAAATATTTTCATTTTTTATTAAAATATCTGTGAAAATTTTACTCAGTAGTTTTCAAGAAATAACAAAATTATGTTTAATCTTCCATGTTTGAAACGTCGAAGAAGAAATTGATGCAAAGCATTCTCTACGAGTTTTTGCGAAAGTTTTACTAGAAACACCAGTTCAAAATAAATAAAAAATATCATATAATTATTTTTCATGGTATTCAGATTTTTATGTACCCAATGATTACAAAATAAAACACAAGATGGCGCCAAGATTACAAGATACTTGATTAGAGTATACTGATTTCAGTTTCATAAAAAATCCAGTGTCTTTTTCACTTTAAACAGAGTTAAATTAATAAGAATAATTTTGGTTTTAAAACTCTATAAAGAAACTGTTCACCGTGTATGCATATTTATGTGTTTGTATAGAATTTTCTTGTGTGTCAGAAATATAATCATAATAATACTAAAAAGGTTTTCATTTTTCTCCATCATCATATACGTAACTTGTCGACATTGTTGGTTGTTGGTTGGCTCGTTGGTGTAGATTTTTGTTCTTGATTTTTGTTTTTGATTTTATTTTTATTTTTTTTCAACAAAAATATTTAATATTTATGACGTGTGTTTTCATTATTTTAGTTTTATTATTTATATATATATTTAAAGAAAATTATTTTTATTTTTTATTTGACCTTTTCACAACAGTTAATGTGAAAATGTCACCTAGTTATATATAATAATGAGCAAAAAAGTTTATTTATGAATTTTAAAAGCAATTCACACAAAAAAATGAAACCTGTATTTTTTCAATTTTTGCACACAAATAATTATCCGATATAATCAAAGTTGACATAGACAATTAAAACATGAAAACGAAGGATATGTCAAAGAGTTTTCCGCGAAAAACTATTTCCAAATGAAAAATAAAATTGTACTTTTTACTTAAAACAAAATATTGATACGGTCTCTGTTTTCATACCAAGATTGTGCATACCAAATTTTATATAATATTTAGATAAAATAAACATATTCCCAAAAATAGAAAAAAATACATTGTGTATTACATTAGATCTTGTCTTGATTATATAGGTCGCATTTTGTTGTGTCAATCCTTATGAAAAAATAATGTAACTTTTCAAGGTAAAATTATGTATCTATACGTCAGTTCTCCCAAGATTTTCCCTAACTCCTGATGAAAAACGAATAACATTTCATTTTTGAAATCAGATATTTTCGTTAATTTTTACCAATAAATGTTTTCTTTTTACCACAAAATAGATGACTAGCAAATTAAAATTTGTAAGCGATATCTAAGTAGTCCTTTCACCAGACTGTGTATAATGAAAGGCGGTTGTATTATCATATTTATTCAATGTAAATATTCCTGAACTTTCGTGATGTATAATACATAATCTATTAATATAGATGTGTGATACAATAGAAAATTATTTTACATGGTCTGTGTAACATTTTACATATAAATAATATATTCACTAGTTCATTGGATAAGAAGTCTATATTGAAGGATATTCCTCGAATACTTCTTATACCAAAGACACTTAATAAATTATTTAGGTCATAAACATGACCTATTTCTCTAAAACTTATATCTCTATATTACGATAGTACGTACGTATTTACCTCGAATAGAGTTAGAAACATATATATATATATATATATATATATATATATATATATATATATATATATATATATATATATATATATATATATATATATATATATATATATATTATTATTATTATTTCTCATGTTAACTTATAATCATTTTTTATAAAATTTATTTTAATTACAACCGAAATGCCAGTATTTAGACTAAGAGAAATGATTCAGAACTAAACTTTCATCATAAATTTTTTTAATCAGAATTTTGTAATTAATATTTCATTTTTTATATATTTGTGCCAAAATTCAACCAAAAAACTTTACAAAACTTTCGATTTTCGATATAATTCTATTTTGTACGGTAGTATGAAAATTTTTCGTAAGATATTTCTATCGATATGAGATTAAAAGTAGTTTTGAATGAAATATCATCTGCAAAGGGGCAGTTTTCAACGACATAAAGATAAAAAAAATCATTTTTCGTTTCTCTAAGCTGAATAAATGCCCAAAGCTGTTGATACTTACACTTAAAGACTAAGAATTCATTTGTTATATAGAAAGTAATTTTGCAAACTAAATATATCTAAATAAACATTTTAGGAATGCTTTCAGCCTAAATTGGATGAAGTTTATCGTCCTATTTTTGTAAAAAACATGAAACTAAGATTATTTTTTAACGAATATTTTGTTTAAACAAAAAGTGAATTGTAAAAGCGCCAATATGTGCAAAGATGATTACTATGTGTTGATTGCTACTCACCACATAACAGTGAGTATAGATGAGTATTAATACAACTGTCAATTCCCCTTTCGAAAGTATCGCGTTCTCACTAACTCGAATAAAAATATCTCAATAAAACAAGTCATCTCGCCTCGCACTGTTTTGTGTGTTACAAATATCGAATTGCTCATTGCACTAAATTGGAATATAGTAGCTGTAAAATTGTTATAAGTAAAAAAAAAGTTAACTATTTCCCATTGGATTATTTTAAAACATGGAATCTGTAGTTTCTTCGTGTTCCCATTTTGGTCCCATTACGGTTTTGTAGACCTACTTCTAGAAAGTAAAAAAAAAAAAACGTGTGTCTCATTAAGAACTCTAAAATTAATTAAAAATTGAATTTCAAAGGAAGAAATATCTATCTGTAACACAATATATGATAATATTTAATACGTTTCATTATCAAAGCTACCACTTCAGGTATCAAGCTAAATGCTATATGTCTTAAGTATAAAACAAATTCAGTAAATATTATCATCGTCCGACCCATATTAGAAAGCTTAAACAAAGCCGTAAAATTAAAAAAAAAAAAAAAGATTTAAATAAGATTTTTATAATAAGATCTAACAAAAAGTCATCTTTTATACGATTTTCACAAAATAGTGCAAAAAAATTTGCGATTTTAAAAAACTGATAAATAAAAATAGAATTTTGAACGGGGAGCTCAATGATGGTTTTTTTCAAATTTGTTTTCCCAAACAATAACCCCGTTTAAAAAAATTCAAGTCTCTATTTTTGAATCTATAAACCCAAAATATATAAATACCCAAAGCATAAATCCCAACAGCATAAGTCTCAAACCCATAAAACTAAATAATATATATATATATATATATATATATATATATATATATATATATATATATATATATATATATATATATATATATATATATATATATATATTATTTTAAACTCGTCGCTAAATTAAAATCCATTTAACTTCTGCAATTTTTTATCGAAAGAGCATATTTTCCCATGAGGAAGTAAAAATAAATCTTCATTTCAGTCCTCAAAACTGTAGAGCGTTGTTATTAATTGGAATTTGATACTTCGTCTAGTTAAATTCAATATTTTTCCCTAATTTCATATAGGTGTAAAATAATTATTTGTGTTTGTATAAGGATTCCTTTGATGTAATTATATAATAATAACATATCATTAATATTACATTATATAAACATACATGCATACATACATACATATTATAATAGTGATAGTGAGAATAGTCCTTGATCGTGTAGTCCTGTAGGAGTACAGTATATTACATATATAATGTAATATGTAACCTATATCTAGGTAGGTAGTAAGTTAGTCTAGTAGATAGATAGATATATGTTTACTGAAATTTGAATGCATTCTCTATTATAATATTAATAATAGCAATATTGGTCGGTATTTGTATCTGTGTATCTATGTAGTGTTGTGAAGTGAAGTGTACTGATTTTATATATGTATAGGGTGGGTTTATTAATGCAGCTATTGTAAATGGGGGTGCACAGTAAAAAATTTTTATGTCAAATCAACGCTATTTCGGTGTTGGAAATGGTCCATACAAAATTAATATTGATTACACACAAAAAATATTTTTTTTATACAAAATCAGTGTAGTATTTGAGTTTTAATTCATAGATTATGTAATTAATTTAAAATATAGAAATATTTCATGCTGATATTGAAAAGTAGCTTTCATCATTTTTTTAAATTTCAGTCAAGTACCAACAGTTTTAAACTTCAATAAAAGTAGATATTGTTTATGTCGCAAAGTTGTTATGTGAAAAAGTGAGGCAAGTTTACCATATTTTATACAATTATAGCACTGTGTTCAAGTTTTTTTTACTGTGCATAAACAACCTTAATAGCTTATATCTAACCACGCTTAAGCTACTTTCTTCATATAGCTTATCGGTATATAGAGAATATATGAAAGTATAGTATTTTTAGTCTAAAGTTTGTACCACTAGAAAATATTGAAAGCATTAACAGAATTTTGTTCATGAGTGTTCAAACAATCATGTTATTAGTCAGAGGAAACTTTTTTTGAACATTTTTGTGTAATATAGATTCAGCTCAATTTCAGCACAAATTCAATTAATTTATAAACTAAATTTATTTAAAAATATATATAAAAAAATTTATAAAAAAAATTATAATGTTACAAACTATTATAACTATTTGGGCTAAATATTTAGTTATTTTATGAATGTTAATGATTATAAACAGTTCATTCATTGATACTTAACCATATATCAAGTATTTAAACAGTTTATACTGTTAATTGTAATGTTGACTCGTGTAATACTTTGTCTTGGTCAAAGCTAAGACAAGACATATGTAATACTCTTGAAATTAGTAATAAATGAACACCTTGCAATCCATAAATACTCGTTAAAAACATCAAACATTAAAAAGCCAATTACTGTTTAAGTACGAAAACAGGTAGGAATTGCTCTTAATAATTAGGATTTTAAGAAGCCTATAATAATCCCATTACCGTTTGTAAAGTATACGCAATAATTAGATATTTTTGCGTTACTATATTATAAATTGAAATGAAAAAATTTAATATTTGTTGTTTCTTTAGTATAATTGAAATCGAAACAATACAAAAATAACATATTTTTTTGTAATTGAATGAATAGTATTTGAGATAATGCTTCGAATGCTTTCGATGTATCATTCTTTATCACTTTCAAACGACAAATGTACCAGATTTTAGTAAATTTTGATGAAACAAACTTATTTTGATTTGTTTTCGGAAAATTTTTCTTCTGATTTTGTTTACGAAGTACATACGTAAACCTCTTTAATAAATTTCGATTTTTTCCCCAATTTCCTAGATCAAATTATTTTTGGATTTTATAAATACGTATTTCGACTACAAAGTAGTCATCATCAGTATGAATTAGCTAGTTGTAATGATTCTCTGAGGAGATGTTACATGTAATGAATCTCTGAGGAGATTACACCTCTTTAATAAAACAAATATTTTTGTCTATAATATCAATAAGGTAATTTTGATCAAAAAAATTATAAAAATCGTAAATTTTCTTGCAATAAAGATATAGACCTCTATTTTAAAAGTCAAATATCAATATTAAAATATCGTCTATAATAATGATTTCAATATCAACATTACAGCATCGATAATTACCTTTGCATCCCTAATATTGAGTTTCATTACTTTAGTTTTTTTTATGAATCACACTCCATATAAAATAAACAAATATTAATAATATTATGATTGTAATTTGAATATGTAATGAAATTCATTGTATTAAGTGTTACAAAGTAGCTGTCTTCTGTAGTGTGATATTATTTTACTTACCATATATAAATGTATACAAATATAATACACAGATAGTACGTACTTAAGACTTTATATGATTATAATTATTATTATTTAAGTATATTTACTATACCTATTTAGTTAGTTAACTTAAGTTTGTAGTTAGGTTGTATACGTACCAACAATACAAGTACTAATGTGAATACTTTTGTTTTAAATTACACTACTTGTAATTATTTATTTATATACAATTACAATAAATATAATTATTATAATATAATTTATATGCTGTACAAATAATGATGTTCTTAGTTGTTTGCTATTAGCCATTTTATTATATTACTTTTTACTTGACATAATCATTTTAAGTGGGTACTATCGCGTTAGTGAAAATTATGAAATTTGATTTAAAATTTTTGTAGAAATCAATCTTATTAAATATATTGAATTTGTGTTATAATAGCTCATTATTCTTGATATTTTTTAATTGTATATCAGGTGACCAAAAACACGTCATGTTGGTAGAATTTATTAGTTGTCATCTGTCAGTTCAATGTAAACAGTTATCTTAAATTAGTCAAAAGATTATTTGAAAATTTTAGGTTAATGTTTTGTTCTTAATGTGTTGTAACAGCATTCTCAATATTATATACCAGTATTACGTCACTAAAATGACAGACTTTTTTAACTTTTATAATAAGGTTTAAATTTTAATGTAATTTTATGGCAGGAAATTATATTTATTTATATTTAAATTTTTTGTTTGCGACTTTTTATTATAAAATGGAAGGTCTTTATCAAAAACATAACCCACTTAAGTTCCTAAATATTTTTGATTTATCTTTCAAATTTTACTAATTTACACAAGAAAATGATCAATTGGTATTATCAATGTTATTCAATTGTCTATCGAACCTTCCCATTACATACATTGTGGTCTAGCAGCCTTGAGGTCAGAATTAACTTTGATTTTATGCTGTTACGTTAGGGTTAGATATACAAAAGTCTTATGTTATATCGCTATCGGGGAAATTTTAGATGATCAAAATTCATATTAGTTAAATTTAAATAAATAAATAATTCAACAGCTGTTGAATATAGAAAGTTTATTAAGAGGGCAACCGCAAACGCGTCGTTTGTACTTAGACCTTTTGGTCTGTATACTCTTTTAGAATACTCCAACGCCTGAAGACAAAGATGCCTTCTAGCACAAGGACTTGTGCTATTGTGATTATGTTGTTGGTGGAGCCGGTTATTTTGTTCTTATCCAATCGACGATAGTAAGCCGCAATAAATCGCTCTATTTAAAAAAAATTTATAATTGATCAAACTGCTGCTACCTGTATTCGAACCTGCAACCTCAATTGTATGTTGACAGATGGGTAAAAGTATTATGGTCTTTAGTCACTGTGCCACTGAACCGATACTGTGATATCCTACGCTTCCTTATCGAGATGAATCTTCTTTAATTATAATATATAATTTTGAAGATTCTTAATTAAGTGGTATATCAAAAAGAGCCATCTATAATAAAACACTATGTCTCATGCAATATACAATGTATTTCTTTAAATTTTTGAACATAAATAACTCAATCATTAGTTATCAAAATGTTATAATGAATTTTTCTCAAAAAAACATTTTTCTAAACGTAAAATTTTCATGGTAAAATTGAGCATGCAACGTAATTTCATAATATAAGAAAAAATTTTTTAAAGTTTGGAAAGATATACAAAGTATATTCTATTATAGTGCATTACATATTGCATTTATTATAAATGTCTCTTTTTTTTATTCGTATTTCACTTAAGAAGTGAGAATTTAATTTCTAAATGAAAATTATTCTTAAAAGGGAATTTTCTTGGTTTACGCAGGTTTTGCGTCAATGGAACCGTTTTTCACGAATTTGTCAATTTTAAACTTACAGATATTTTTAATATAGTCGATCATATAGAAGACCACTAAATTGAAATGAGTAAAATAGTTTAACTTATGATGAATTTCCACTAAATCAGACTTAGATACAAAATTGAATGTAATCCACAATTGTCATCATTGTTTTATGTAGCAATAAAATATGTTTATGTATGTAAATATATAATTTGTTCGTCATTTTATTGTCTTAAATCATTTTATTACGAAAATTTATCTCCAATTAATTATATATTTTTATTTCATTTTGCAGGTATGTACAGGAAAATATTCGAAAATTATCCGATTTTCAACAACTTTGTAAGTATTTCAAGTTTTATTTAAATTGTAAGTAAGAGATTCTAATATTCTTCACCGTAAAGTTTCAAAATCTCTGTTTTAGTGCTATTAATAACATTATCGTCCGGTAATAAATTTACTACTGATAATATTGGTCAAATATTATAATACATATTTAACTAATATTCATAGCCCCAAGATATTCTATGAAAACAATTATTATCTATTCAAACCAGGGACGTATTACTTGGTCATAAAGTCTGCCTCCAAGGAGTATATCTAATAATACTATTGTCTTAATTGGATTATATTCGATAATCAAATAAACACAAAACAAAGATTATAAAAGTGTGAATTATTATTATTAACTAAAATATCTAGAGCGAAAATTTTCAAAACTTTCCTTAAATTTCGTTTTTTAGAAATATGAGGGTAAATAAATTTGTTTTTCTATTTTCCCTACGCGTCTCTCACATTATAATACAAATATTATTACGTTAAACGCTATTTGGAGATCGGCTCTAATAATTTTAATAAAATTTTCAATTTATTTTTCATCCTAAGTTTACCTGCATGTTCATTTATTCCTTAGGAAATATATCGCAATCGGATAGTATTTAATGTAACAAATTTGATCAGAAAATGTGATCCACAATAATTTTTAATTTTGGATTTGATTTTGAGGCTAATCGAGATGAAATATTTTAACATTTGATAGTAGATATTTTAATTTTAGAGACTATGGCCATCTATTTGTATAGATCGTTGAGCTATCCAATTACTTACCTATAAATAGCACAGTTTTGTATAGCCAAATCATAGTAGAATTTTGAATTATGAATAACTATAACAGAATATATCAATCAGAAGTTCATCTAGAAATCATACTTAAGTGAAATATAATTAATAGTCAAGGGAGAGAGAGAGATATGTGTGAAATTATATTGAATAGAAAAGGACGAGGACTAATTTATCTGATTTGCTAGGCTTACCAGTTCCATTGTCTATCTCAGTGTAGTGTCTCGTAAAAAGTTTTCTTTCATTAAAAAAACCAATTAATTAATATACTACATTTTTTCATAACCTCTTAAAAATTGTACTGAAAATTTGTGATTATTAATTTTAAATAACCATGAAAATATTTGATATTGGGAATAGGAAAGATGCACAATGTTTGTAATCAGTTTAATTGAAGCGTTATGTTCGTAAAATTCTTAAAAAATAGACAAAATATGGACATTCAAAATTCTTACAATGAAGATTTCCATAAATGACGGCATACATGTTCATCTCCATAGTGATTATATATAAAGATCATTCTACGATAAGAGGTCCTATCGATGTACATGGCCCTTATATACACTTTTCTTCAAAATTTAAGACAAATAATGTTAATATGCACAAATCAGTTTACCCATAAAGAAAGACATTATTGCAGACCTTATAACATACGTTTTTGAATCAATCTTAATTTAATTTCTGAATTTTCGAGCCTAGTTTCACATTTTTATGGATAAAATTGCAAATTTTTGTATTGCATCTTCCCCATTTACACGAGATTTATAATCTTTATGATGTGAATATAAATTATTTGCCATTTTGGATAAGTTCACATAATTTAGATATCATAATACAAATCCAATGAAATATTACACATCTCTACATATAAAACAATACCATCATCATTTTGTATGTTCGTTCGCTTGCTCACTATTATTATTGCTATTGCTCAACTCATAAAATACACTTGAAACTATTGTAATAATTTCTCTTATTATTTTGATGAGCAGTCAGAAACACTGTGAATTCTAAAGTTAAATTTATGCTTGAACAAATTTTAAACATAATAAATATATATAGAGAATTTGGTTATAGTATTCTATATAATAATAATAATAATATACACAAACATACATAAAACTACTTTGTTCGAATTATTTCCTTCTATTCCTTCTAAGTCCGAAAATTCGAAGTTTAATAGAGTAGTGTATGATTATACGATTATTTGTGTAGAAATTTTAGTACATGTATTGTATATATGTTTATATTGGGTACGTTTCTTATTGAAATCAAGAGAAATATGGTGTTACGGACGAACGGTAACTAAAGGTAGTTAAAGTTTAATAACTTAATAGCTAAGTGATGATACACAGTTATTAAAATAATGATTTTATGTCTTATATTCAAAAATCATCGAAAAAAACCTTAAAAAAAATTATTAAATTTTATCTTTTCCAGCTAAAATATACAAAAATAATACGAATTTTACGATTGGTCGACTCTTTCTTGAAATATTGCTCTGAGAGATATCGGACTCTAAAGAGGATTTTAGTTGATGCCTCAAAAAATACACGTCCAATAGTTGAATAGAAAGATTAAAACATATTAGAAAATGATTACGGCTAAGATTACAAAACCCGTGGCGCCTCGAGTTATCGAGTTATGTTGACTATCCTTCTCCAGTCCTTTTATTATTTAATTGTAATTATTTATTTGCATGCAATTAAAAATTATATACATTGTTAAATGGCAGGAAACGTTTATAATCTCAAAATATTTAGAGTTATCCATGGGTAGTTTAATCATAAATGAGGGCCAAAAACCAACCCGACCCGTGCAAACTACATCCCACAAATTCATGGACAGGTTAATCACAGGTTAAAAGTAGGGACTAAAAACCCACCCGACCTGTGCTAAACTACACTTCAAAAATTCATGGGTCAATAACTGTCGAAAATGGCGTACATGTATTTTTAATAGTTGTATTAAATATACAAGTGTTGATTTCATTTAAACGAATTAAATTTCGATTATTTGTGTTTGAATTCTGTTTAAATGATAGTCATTTAACAAATAATAATAATTAAATCTTGTGACATGTGTTAAATTGTGGTATTTATGTGACATAAACACGATAATTTCTAAAAAAACACGTGTCATTAACTCTAAATTAGGCGAAAACTCGAAAATTCATCTTCATTTTCGTCTTATTTTAAGAAAATTAATCGCCAAATCGAGGCGCCACGCATATCGTAATTTCCCCTAGAATGTAGAATGTATAAATTACAACACTGAACGTCAAAGATCTTTGAAAGATACATTAAAACGTTCTTTCTGAATCATCCAATACAATACAATATAGCTAAATAATAATATGTCGAATGAATGAATATCTTCTAAAAAACTTTCACTAAATAAATTTGAATGGCGGTGCATCTGTATTAATTCCGTATTACCTAAAAATATTTTTAATAAACAATTTTAATTTTTCAAAACCAACATCAAAATTAAATTTTTTTATTATTTTCTATTCAAAAATAAATCAAGCAAAAAAATTATTTTTTAAATGTCATTCTCTCCTCTAAAATAAATAATAAATTTTGTCATTTTTTTGTTATATTTTTGTTTATATTGAAACCTCTATTGTCATATTTTGATGACAATGGTTTCACTTGTATGTCTCTTTTACGTGTATCAACTTTAAAATTAATTGTTTTGATGTTTTGATGTTTTAAGGTTTTTTTTTTTAAATTGTGTTGTTAATTAATCGACATCACTTTAACAGAAGTAAATAAAGTGGTGGGAGAGCGCACAATTAACTCTTTAACTAAAAATAATTATCCAAATGTTTGATGAAGTTTGTTAAACACAATCTTCACATGAAAATTTCAAAGAATTGTTCTCGAAAAAAAATAATTCTGAATATAAAATAAAAATTTTGATTTTACTTTAGAATAATTTTTTGACGTTATACTTCTTTAAACACATTCTGATAAAATGATGAGAGTGAAATTTTAATGAGCGCGCAGATTACCGTCACATAACATTCACTGCTTAACACTGTTCTTTGATGATTTATGTTACACTTAATGTAAGATAATATATATTTATTTATTTAATATTTCAAATTTAAACTAAGCTTTATTGACTGTGTTGACTATCCTCCTCCAGTCCTTCTATTATTACTTTATTGTAATTAATTATTAACATGCAATTAAAAATTGTTTTTTAATGATACCAAAGAAGTATAACTTCTGACGCGTGTACATAAGTACACGTACCCATTTTTTTCGGAAACAAAACTCTTCTACATGTCTACCGTTTTGATGTCAAGATTGAAAATTGAAATAAATACAATGTATATTACAGATTGTCTTTGTTATAGAGGCCTCTATCAAAAACATAACCTCCTTAAGTTCTATTCTAGCAAAATACAATCGCATAGCTTTTTATATTTCAAACATTTTTTTAAATGATGTCCATCTGTTTAGTAGTAATTGGTACACTGTTCAATTATCGAAAACGGGAATTCTCCGTAAGAACCCTGGGTTTACAGATTAGCACCTGTCGTTTTAGAGAGAAAAATATATGACAAATCCTATTTTAACTGACAGAAACGTTTTAATCGGGCCATTATTTGTGAAAATTGTAATCATAATTGGAGAATAATGTATATAATTTTTTAGGCCTTTAAGGTGGACGACAAATTGATTATCCGATATTAGGTAAAATCATTTTTCATAATAATTTTGACCCAAAATATTGTAAAAATATATTTAATTTTATTTCTTCACTATTACGTTTTGTAAAATAAGGTCATCTTCTTTTATAATTTTGTATTTTAAGACCTAGTAAACACTGATAAAAAAAATAGTACAACAATTTTTAACAATAAAGAATTGGAACGTTTTTGTGACCCGTTTTGTATATTTTATTAAAATAACGATAGTACAAAAACAATTTTAGTAAACTGAATATTGTAGCTATAAGATGATGTAGCAATAATGTATTTAAGAGATATGATAACTCTTTGGTTCTAAAGTCCTGTCGACACTGAAGTAGATTGATGTGACATCAATCGATTTCCGAAATTGCGGCTTTTTAAAACTAATAAATTTTGCGCTATTATTCAAGTTTCGATTGAATTTATCAATTATACAATTAGCATCACTGTACAACCTGTAAGATCTTTAAATGAATCTTTGTATCAAGTTCAATCTTGATACAAAACTGTTAACTAAAAGCTTTCACTTTTTAAAATCGAATTGAGACTTGTCGAATGTCAATCGAAGAGTTGGAAAATTAATTATTTCAAAAATCTTACTTTATAATACATTGTAAACAATACTTTTATGTTATGGCACAATAAGATTACACAAAACCCAAGGATAATAATAATTAATCATATAAAATGTTTCCTTCAATCAAAATAAAATCATTATTATTATCTACTGTTATTTTATTCCTCTTATCCTTTATTATTTATCGTATTTTAACATCTTTTTAACACTTTACAACAAACATGACCGTAATAAATATACATATTTTGATGTGTCCTATATTTCAACCATTTTGGTATTCGCATAATTATTTTAAAATAAATTTTTTATCTTTATAAATAAAATCAAATTAAATATTTTTTTTGAAAATATAAAGCAAATTTTTTCTACTGTTATTTCATTAATACTAGTAGGTCTATTCAATTGTAGATCTCAATCACGATTTTACTCCATCCTTATAAAAAGTTAAAAAAAAAAAAATCTCTGAATGTTAAAATCAAATGTAAGACTTAAATTGTTATTAATTTATAGTTTCTGTTTATTTGTATTATTTATTAACATTTTATCTTTTTATGTATATAATATGCCTAACAAAATGTTGCACCATTTGAAAAAAGAGCACTAGTATTTTTCTGTTCACATTCCTGATAATTATAGCTTTCATATTTATAAATATATTTACCAATTCATTTGATAAATTCGTATAAATAGCTCGTACAATATTTCTCAGTAATACTTTCACCTAAATGATTTCGTTTTTATTTTGGATAATTAAAAAATACAAACTGAAATACAAGTGACGTAAGTACCGACCAATTTTTTCAACTAAATACTGGTCTATTTTTAGACCTTTTAAAATACGATGCATTTACCTACAACGAATTTTCTAGATCAAACATGATGATATTCCTTCTATATATTATTATCCTTCAGAGAAATTTACTTTTAGAACAAACAATAAACTATATAGTGACGTAATTCAACAAAGTATGATAATATTTTCTAAGAAAGGACGAATAGTCAACAACTAAATACACTGAAACATCCCTGTACTCAATATAATTGACCTAAATTTATTAAGAATGACCTAATAAATTTAATAACCATCTTGTATAATATGTAATAAAAATAAATTAAAATAGAGAAAAATTATCCTTTGTCTACAGGATATCGACACACACAGAGGGAGAGTGGGGAACTTTGGGGGTATATTGGAGGTTTTTCTAGGAATTCTTATTATACACACTTAAAAGCAAAAAAAAAGTTTTTCATAACAAATATATAGTAAATTATACTGGGTAGGAAAATTCTCATTTAATTAAAAGCGATATTCATTTCATAAAAATAATAAATTGTGGTCAATTTTTCTCTTCGATATACAGTGTGTGTTACCAAAAATGTGCACTATTCAAACCTTAAAATGATTAAGTGACAGCAAACGTTTAAGAAGTTCAAAATATTATGAGAAACAAAAAGTGAAAGTAATAACTAACAGAGTGAATTGTTTACTTACTCGATATATAGTTGAGTGTTAATAATGCTTGAAGTATTAATTATTAACATTATAAATACACTAAAAATAATAACATATATTTACAAGACAAAAATTTAGGTGTGATTGTGGCGAATCTGAAAAAATGTTTTTTATTTGAACTTTTCTTTTATCTCTTGCGGTTTAAGAGGTAGGCTATGGATCTACGGGATTCGGTGGACCGATTTTCAAATTCACGAACTTAAGTTTTGAGATCTTTATTTTTGCTATATTTATTCAATTTGAGTTATCTTGATGACAAACTGACAAACGATAATAGACTAATAAGTGCAGATCAATATTTTTAGACTTTCAAACTTTAGACTAAATTTAATATAAATTTTTCTAATAAATTTCGATTTTTTGCCCCAATTTCCTAGATCAAATTATTTTGTATTTTTATAAATACGTATTTTGACTACAAAGTAGTCATCATCAGTATGAATTAGCTATTTGTAATGATTCTCTGAGGAGATGTTACTTGTTGCTAATTTGGTGACATTTTATCTATGAAAAAAAAAAAATAAATAAATAAATTTAAAATACCCATTTTTATTATTTATACAAAATCAACCTTTAAATATATTTGACATAGAATTCAAAAGCGTACGATAATTTAAACCCAAATTTAGTTGTACATCTCCCGTCACTTTTTAGATGATCAGACCTCAAAAATAAACAAGGAACCATTTTTTTAGTGATACACTGTTTAATAAAATAATGATGACGTGCAGACTATTTTTATTTTTCTAACGTCAATCGAAAGAATTTTAATCAAAATTTATTATATAAAAGAAGAGAAAATATCTATTTTCACCATTTTCCATGTATTATATATATGTAGACATTTCTCATTTTCCTTTTTAACACTCAATTTGTGTTTACAAAAAACTGTCGAAAAATAGTTTTTGTTGAAAAAGAAGTTATTTCGACTTAAGGTTGAACGATCACGATATTTTAAATTTATTCAAAAATGATGTTTATAAAGCATTTGAATACATTGTTTGCAAGACATAATATTCAAGATGATATATAATGGACTTATGCATTTAATCGTTTGATAATTATACATTCAATCGTTAATTGAATTTAATAAAATTTTTATTGGAGAATGAACTTAAAATCGTGTATCAAACAAAAGTTGCAGTATGTTTTTTAAAATCGATCTTTTTTGTAATTGTTCATTTTTCTCTTATGGTTAAAAAGATGGCTGGCATGGATGCATGACACGCAATTCAACGATTTTGCATTCACGAAATTCCTAGATTAGAACGCATTTTCGGCTATCTATTTTCATTTTAGAGCTAGATGAACAGCCAAGTAAAAAATATTCCCATCAAATTTCAATGTATATAAAATCATATCTATTCCCAGAATTCTAGATCCACAAATTTGAAAATTGATGGTAAATCCAATAGTACATAAATGTATCTAAAATAATTCAGATTTATTTAGAACTAACCCAATCTTACTAATGATTAATACTTGATTAATTTGTTCACCTTGACACGGTTTTAATGTATTTTTTTATATGTCATAAATCATACCTGACTGCAACATATCAATAAATTCTTTACTAGATATCTACTAATTTGACACATTCAAATTAATTAAATCGACAGCCTTGATCATAGCCTTTGGTTAAAACAAACAAAATACTTTAAATTGTTTTAATCCATACCAAAATTAGAAAAAAAAAAAAAATTAAATAAGATTATATATCAATTAAAAATTCCATCTGTTGTCTTATAATTGGCGTAATTTATTATGAGCTTCTGAAACCGTCTGAAACCATCACAGGTGTGCGTTATAGAACGCAATTGATACGCCTAAGCCATGCTTTAAAAGAAAAACGGCCACAGTACAACGAGAGACACGATAAAGTGATTTTACAGCATGATAATTCTAGACTTCACGTTGCCAAAGTGATGGAAAAAATATCTCGCTGAAAACGTTGAAATGGGAAGTTTTACGTCACCCGCCATACTCTCCAGATGTTGCTCCTTCTGATTTTCATCTATTTCGCTCAATGGCACACGACCAGCTGACCAGCACTTCAGCTCGTATGAAGAAGTGAAAAATTGGATCTTATCGAAAGATGAAGAATTTTTTCGCTGCGGGATTCGCCTGCTGCACAAGAGATGGGCCAAAGTGGTAGCTTAATACTTTGAAACTTAATGTATGTAATCGTTTTGTTGTAATAAAACCTCAAATTAAAAAAAAAAAACACGGCGGGAGCAAAGTTGTTGACCTATGTACATCTGAATTCATCATCGACCGTATGAAATTTGAAGATCTTACAGTTCTCCATATGGTTTTAATCAAAACTTCAATTATTATTTCATTCATAATACAACTTTACAATGTTAAAAATGGTGACAGATAGGTCCATGCAAATTTTTATATTCACTATCAACAAATTTGTGTATTACATTTGACGTTTTTCTTTTTTTACTTGATTTTTCATGAAAAAATTATTCATATTATATATCATGGTTAATTAGCCTCAGTTTTTAAAAAATTAAGTTTGCTACATAAAAATTGCTCTGCTTTTATTGAAGTTTAAGACTGATATTAAAATAAATGATGTAAAATATTGATCAGATCAGATAAGCAAGTTTAAGCAAGACCAGGATCGAAACTATATATGCAAGACCAAAACTCAAAGTAATTAAGGCTAAGGCTAAGTCTAAGGCTTGAAATATTTGAGAAAAGACAATACCGAGTCTCAATATGTAACACATGTATGTGGGTATAGATAAACATCGAAGTTGTCAAGATATGGAGGATGAAAAAGAGATAAAATAGAAGAACGTCAAATGCAAACGATCGTGGTCGAAGCCTGGTGAGTTGCTACAAACGATTAAAAACCCTGGATTGACGGCCAGTAATGTGATGCTGAGTGTATGGTGGGATTAAAAGGAAATTGTCTACTTTGATATTCTGGAATCTAATAAAACGGTCGATTCAATATTTATCTGTTAATAATTGATCCAATTACAGGATCCAATCCAAAAGGAGAGGCCGAACTTGACAACGCCAGGCAATTTTGATGACTTGGTTAAGATGCAGTATAGCTCGGAAATTGCAATCAATATCTCGCTATGATTTGTATCGATCTTCGAAAACCCCATTGATGGGAAAAAAATGGCCGAAAAAAGAGCAACCACAAATCATGTCGCCGAGTTTTTTGCACTACAAAAGTTCTATATTGATGGAATTAGACAAATACCTAGCAAAAGATCAAGGATAATAATGGCACATTTGTACTTACCATTATCAATTAAAAACAAAAATTATCAAAAATCAGTTGATACTTTTTAGATAACCTAATATAATAATTTATTGAAATTCTATTGAATTGAAGTTCACTATTAAATTACCAAATAAAAATAGAAAGTATTTTTCTATAAAAAGGATATTTATTTGTTATAATTAAAAAGTTTTCATAAATAATCCTTTAAAAACTAGATGATGCCATACATACATGGACAAGTGAATAAAAACAACATTTTATATCATTTGACGTTTATTAACTAAACTATAATACATATATATTTAATATTTTCTTCCATGAATTATCCCTGTTTATCCTGTTCTATTAACTCACTACTTGTAGAACGAAGGATGAAGTATTAAAGTATACCTAGTGAATTACACACTAACGCTAGCTACAGTATATTAGACCAGGGTCGATAATTTTTAAAACCAAAAAAAAATTATAGTAGGATAAAACCCATTGGAAACGGAAGAGTTCATTTATCAAAAATGAAAGGAAAAATAATATACCGGGAAGTGGAAGGAGGTGAGTTTTTGATGGGTTTTTCTCGATTTCCGGTAAAGCTACAAGCCCAATGGAAAAAAGTTAAATAGCAAAGTTGAAGGTAATAAAAAAATCTACAACGTTTGTAATTACACTTTTTTCACATAACTTCAAAATTTATGTAAAAAATTAAAATAACCAAGTGTTTGGTTTTTTTTTATAAACAAAAATTTTTTTTTGCACAAAATTTGGTTAAAAGTTACCCTTTTTATGTTCCAAATACACTGTAAATTTTTTGATTTATTTATTTGTTCTCCTTATTTTGAATAAATATCGAAAAAGCATCCTAATTTTCATTCGAAAAATTTTGAGGCTATGCGAAAAAAGTATAAATATAAAAGTTGTTGATCTTTTTATTACCTACAACTTTGCCATTTAACTTTTGTCCATAGAACTTCTGATTTTGCCCGAAAGTCAGATAAATGTGTTATACCGTTAAAAACTCACCCCCTTCCACTTCCCAACCTCAGAACGTCCGTAAATTATTCTTACTTTGATTTTTGTTATATTCTCTTCCCTGTTCCAATACGTTTCATCCAATTATATTGTTTTTTCAATTTTTACCATTTTTGCAGGCTTCTACTCTGGTCTATATACAGTGCAAATATTTTTAGTCCGTCTGTAATCAGAGCGAGCACTGGTGTAAGCATAAGAAAGAAACACTTCCTTGTTTATTCCTTATATATAATATGTTTGTTTATGTCTCATATTATTTTTCTTAAATAGTTCCGTTTCCAACAGGATAAATTGTTTTAAATTATATTATTTTATACTTTTGTGAATGAAATGAAATAAATAAATAATACTCAACTGTGTAATATCTACGATAGTGTACATATAATTTAGTTTCTAAAACTTTTATCAACTTACAAATTCAAATTCGATTTTAAAACTTTTCGATTATGGAAAATTTTGAATTTTTTCTATTTTCTCGAATATCGAATCGATCTACAAGGTGATTGATTGCGTATCCTTTTGTAATTTTAGCCTCGAAATAAAAATGTATGCTGTGCATCGAATTTTAATGGGGAGGGATGAGGATGTGTTATAAATCCGTTTTAAGAACATGAATATTATTTATGCGGTTTTAATGATGCCTGATTACATCTTCTCCAAATTGTGAGAATCAAACCCTGCTTTTTAACCTCAATCTGCCTTATTTAAAGCACCACTAACATTTTATTCCAATTAGCGTGTCAAAAGTTATTTACGACACCGGTCTAAAGTTAATTCTATTAAAATCGAAACTTTATTTATAAACTGTTATATAACTAACAATGATCAACAAAAACAATGTATTATTATTTATTATTAAAATTGAAATCTTAGATTTTAGAAAAATCTCAAACGATTACTAATATGATAAATAATTATATAACAGATTTATAAAAATATAATAATTTTTGATTCTCCAAATTCCCGTTAGGTGTATAAATAGGACGCTTAGAAGTTATATGAGTTGACGTTATAAAATTGATTGATACGTGATTATATCTTGAGAAGTCAAGTGTGGTTGTCGATCTAGTGACTTAATTTATCAGTGATGTTGATTTAAAGTATAATAATTAACTTAGGAGAAAATTTCAAAGATTTTGTATTGAAAAATTGGAAAGTTTTGTTAAATATCTAAGATTTAGGAAGAGAATATTTAATTTTAAAATACAAAAATTTATGGAAAATTTGTAAGTCGAAATTTAATTAAGATACCATCAACCGATAACAATTAAATTTGTGTCATTATTTGCTTATTTTAAATAATTTGTGAATATTGTTTCAACTTTTGGTAATTTTGAGTTTTATTTGTGATATTACACAAGTCTGTTACAGGATTTGTTAGAGTTCAGCCAATGTCAAAATATCAAAAAGTTAATAAATAAATATTAACTTTTTATAATTTTCAAGGCTTCGAGGAGAAAATATGAACTCAGTGACGAAGCTTTCTTTTTTTTTTTCAAATAAGAACTGTTTCTAAATTACGTCAAGCTGAAACCTGGACTCAAATCCCAAGTATATATTTTCGATATTCTTCGTTTTATACTAGAATCCGATAAGGTTTTATATACAGAAATATCGAAATTTGGAGTCTAAACACGCATTTATCTTATTCATTTTATTGTAATAAAATGACTGACAGTTATTTAAAGATATAAATACGAAAGAAGTAGCGGGTAAAAGCTAGTTTAAAATAATCATGCAATTCAAAAGACAATCGAAATATATACAATGAAACCTTGATCACTTCTGCAGGAGTACAAAGTGTGCAAACGTGATGCAAATTCTACATAACGAATTTTTATAAAAGACCAAAATCAATAAATACAATTACATAATAATAATAATACGTGTAATGAACAAAAACTAATTAATAGATTTGATTGTTTTTAATGGTTTTAACTCATTAGATATAAGTTTATTTTTATTTTTTAATTAACAATATGTAATTAGCGTTTTAGAGTGTGTGGCCTTTAAAGACGTGACCTTTTAATTTTTAAAATATAATTAAATAAAAGTTCCGCATTGTTCTTTCAATTAAATATATAAGGTAATTTGTTACTAAAAGATTTTAATTCAGTTTTTTTTTTTTGTTTTTGTTAAAATATATTTTGACATAAATGTTACATTATAATGAAACGTCTTCGAAATAGAACCAATTTAAAAAACACACTCTAAAAAGTGATTTTAAAAAAGTGATGAAATAATTTTAAATTAAATATTTATCAAATTTAATATTTAGTCTATAGTTTATAAGGCTAAAAAATATTAAAGACACTAACAAAATATATTATAATATATTTGTTCATAGAAGCATTTAATTAGTCCATTTTCGTATGTCTGTCCGTCTGTCTCTCTGTACGGCATCAAAGTAATTCAAAAACGAAAAAGTAAAAAAAGAAGTTCGTGAATGAGCAAGATCAATTGGGTGGTCCCATGGATCCATAACCTATCTTTTAAACCATACGACAATTTGTCTTTTAAACTTTTCTTTGAAACATGTTTTCAAAAACTATCCAGATTTGTTACAACCTCAGCTCAAAATTAGCAAAAAAAAAAAACACATTAAACATATATTATATAACAAACGTTTATAACTCTATAGACTACATATTTGCATAATGCTAATGATTAAAAATAGTTCAATACTGAATTAATACTCTCATTGGTATTGGTATAATCAATCACTTTTTGTTAATAAAAATCGATTTATTTGGGTGGACTTCAAAAGAAAATACAAGTATAATATTTGTTTTTATAATATTTTGTTTAGTAATTAGGAAAATGTGTTCAATATGCTTGAAATGTCTGTCATACATTTAAATCACTGACCGATGATCAAAATCGATGATTCATTTTAATAAATTCAGTTATAATACCGTTATGTTTCCTCTACATTTCACACATAAAATATTTCTATATTGTGTTATTTATAATGGTTTCTTTTAACTTTTAACTTTTTGAATTATGAGTTTTTAATCGATTAGAATATATTATTAATATTTAAATAAATTATTATCGTATATGATATATGATTAATTTATTTTTTTATATAACAATATTATTTAATTTTTTTCCTAAATATTATTAATTAAAATAAAAATATTATTAATTAGTTTTATAATAAAAAAATTAATAAAAATAGTTAATAATGCAATTTTTTTTTATATATAAGTATTTTTACTAATATAATATTTTTCATATACTAATTATTGTAGGAAACAAGATTATTTGGTGTTTATGTCACTGTTGAAATTTCATGTATATCTTTGAGTTAGATTTTAATTAATTCAAATTATAAATGCAACTTCTTATAAATTATAAATCCATCGTTTAGAAATATATTCTAGGCAAGTTTAGCTAAATTGGGTTGATTTTTAATAGTTCATTTGAGTTACGTATTAGAAAAATTAATTTATTATATCATGAATATATATGAAATATATATAAAGGATTATTAAATTTAGTCAAAAATTCACAAACGCTTAAAAATATTAAAACTAACAACGGTATTTTCCCCCATCGAATGTTGGTTTCTCCCAATAAGCAGCTGAAATATTATTAAAGAATATACAGGATATTTAAATTGTTAACTGTTTTTTACATAGCTTCACTTGTTTTTATTCTTTTTTTCTAATAACCGCACAAATATCAAATCACTTAGTCGTTGCTAAAAAAAATTCGTATTCATACATGCTTCTACTAATTATTATTTTCGAACTTCCGAAAAGTTTGTTTGTCAGGCTTATTGTACAGAAAGTGTTTTTAAGATTTGTGTCAAGATCAGTATCTTTAAAACAGTTGTCCGAAATTTAATTAAGTGTAAAATGGAATATATATAATGTATCCAGAACTGAAATTCTTTTTCACATTGATCAAGTAATTTAGCCAATTAGTAAATAGTTTAGTAATTTAGTTTATTTGATAATAAGTTACTTGTAATTTATTAAATCTATGTTCCAATATACACTGGCTTTTAACAGCATACTATATAAATTGCCACTGTCATATAATGTAATTCCATATAGACTGTGACTGTACGAGTATACAGTTAAAAATCAGTGCTTATCGATACAACAGCTAAATTTTAAGCAGCTTTCCTTTTTTTGTTGGGCGCATAAAATGTGAATGTGACCAAGACTTTATGATTAGTGTATTTATATAACATGAATACAATGAATCGAATTTTGTATAATAATCTAATTAACATAACAACTTTAAAATGTACTTTGGCCAGGTGTGTTCGTTACGTTTGTAAAACTAAGTCTAAAGTAGTTCTTGTTATTACAAACACAAACATTATAATTTTCATCTAATGTCTAATGTGTTTTTCTTTGTTTTTCTTTGTTTTTTTATTGTATATGTTTTTATACATAACTACACATTATCTAAAAGTGTAATGCAAGAAGCAACTTAACTAACCAATTACAACAATTTATTTAATTATTATAAAGACTTTCTAAAATAAATATAAAAATAAATAAAAAAAGTAATAATAATATTTTAATTGATCGAATTCATTAATTAATATTATAATAATTACAGGATAAAATCTTTGAAAAGAATAATTGTAGTTTGTAGAATATTGAAACGTTTATCTGGTTATTAGAATCTGTACGATGAGTTAATTTATTGCTTAATTAGCATAGACCTTGCCTAAAGGCTTTATTACAATAATTATTTAACTGTTGTTCATTTTTCTCTGATTTTTGTTAAGACACTTGATGCCAGTTTTAGGCGCCTATAGTTCATTCTTTTTGAAAACTGCTAATTACAATGTTCTGACATTTCGTCGGATTGATACGTTTACCTGCTAAGCGCCGTTTTGCACTGTTTACAGGACATATTTTATTCCCATATTCAAAATTCACGAAAATGATGTAAACAGTGGGGTCTTTGCGGTTTTTTACCATTTCCAATGCGAATATCATACATAAAACTGCAATGTCCTTAAAATTCAGATTGAAAATAGAAAATTGAATTGATTCAATGAATACTGTATAGACCAGGGTCGATAATTTTTGTAACCAAAAAAAGTTATAGTTTGATGAAACCTATTGGAAGAGAATATAGCAAAAATGAAAGGAAAAATAATGTACGGACCGCGATGTGAGGTCGAGAAGTGGAAGGGGATGAGTTTTTAAGGGTAAAACACGGTTTATCTCGATTTCAGGTAAAACTACAAGTCCTATGGAAAAAAGTAAAATGGAAAAGTTGTAGGTAATAAAAAGACTATAACTTTTTTCACTAAAGCTAAATGGATAACGTGAAACCATAATTGATTATCTTTGTATCAATAAAATAATACATTTATGGTCAAAACGACCAAATTTTTCATTTATATCTAATTTACAGATACTTTTAAAGATGAAAAAATTGCAAAAATAAATTGTATGTAGATGATTAAAGTAATTGAAGATATTTTAAAATAAAAATTTTTAACAAAACATTTTTATTATTTATATTACAGAAAATTAAGTAATAAATCATGATGGTAGCTCCTTAATACCGATTATTTTGTATGTGAATTCTTATAGCACTGATTTTTCGGTGTGTATGTATTTATGTATTTATGTATTTTTTTTATTTTATTGATGACAGGTTAACTTTTAAAACAATTATTCATTAAGAAACAATTATACTTATACTATGGAATTGCATGCAATTGTAATTTAATGTAAAATAACTCTACATTCTTATTATAAAATACTAAATAATGTTTTAAATATATGTACATTTATGATTCATTTATATAAAGGACAAAGTGACATTCATTTATTTGTATGAGGAAATATGAATTGATGATATTGTATAGTATTAGGGCTAACGCACACCGTAAGATTTTTTGACCAAAAAATCTGATCGTCAACGCACACCATCGAACACTCTGTAAGAAATTCTTATACGAAGGTCTAATCATACATCAGACAAAAATCTTAAGCAAGCGAATATTATCAATGAACTTTCAAATATATTAAATTTATTAAATACGTTTTTTAGCTAACAGACAACATAGTAAGATTTTCTGATCAGAATTTATGATGCTTACTCAGACAGCATTATATATGGGCCTTAACCAATTTTGTTAACCAAAAAGGAGACTGTTTTTTAGGCTTTTTGTTTGTATTATAGGTACACAAGGAGTTTATTATAATAAAAAATCATTGCATATTCTATTTCATTAGTTCGATTCGATTACTTTTTAAATTATTTATTGAACATTATTACATAAACATATTACATTGCGATATGGCGACTTCGCTTTTATAACGTCTAAGTTTCAAGTACCACCTATTGATACGTACATCCGACTACCGGATACTGACCAATATCGGTCTCGTTAATCGCCGCACATTTTAAATACCATAAATTTTATATTAAAATACATTCAATCAATTATTACAAAAAATTATCAATTTCATTCTTGTGTGTTCTTTTTTTTAAATAATTACGATGGGTCAACAATAAAATCAGCGAATATAAATTATTAAAATGTTATTTACAAAACTTAAAAATAAAACCAAAAGTTTTTCATATTATATTGTCGATTCAATAAATTTTAAGTTTAACAACACATAATAATATCGACTTTCAAATGAAATTAATGATGTTACTAATGTACATAATATAAACAATTCATTAAATATTTAATGAACAATATAAATAATTGAAATAATGCGCAGAATCTGTTTAGTACTACGATCAACAGAATCGTTCGTTCTCTATGTTGGTGTCACGCTCTGTTGAGGACTTTCACCATCTTTTCTATAACATGTAAGCTAGTAAAGTACCTTTTAACCAACAATCTACAGCAATTAACCAACGAAGCGAACAATCAATCTATACCTTATGTTATTATCTATAGCATCAACTTATCAAGTTATAAAAAAAAATAAAGATACATCATCAGCAACGAACGAACGGTAAGGGGAAAGAGAAATGAAACGTAAGAATGTCTTAGATAATTATTTAATAGTTTTATAATAAGATCTTTGCAAATCAAACTGCAATTTTTCATTGCAAATTAAATGTTTTTTCATGGATGAATATTTTTATCTTTGGCTCATAATATATTCATTTATCTGGGTTTAAAAAAATGTATAACCCTTAACGACTATTAGGGTAGGTCCCTATAAGCTTATTATATCTATACTAATATTATAAAGAGGTAACATTTGTATTTTTGTATGTAACGAACAAACTTAAAAACTACTGGACCGATTTGAAAAATTCTTTCACAGTTAGGAAGCTTTACTATACACGTGTAATATAGGCTCTATCCCTGTATTTAATAGAAACTACGCAGGTTAAAAAGGTTAAATATTTGTATTTTTGTATGTAACTAATACAGTTTGGAGATAATAAAAAGTAGTTCTAAGTTGCGTAGGCCGCCTCAGGAGTCAAGGGACTGAGGTACCAAGTATCCCACACCGAATACCGATGTTCTATGTCAAATACCGGGTGTATATATAAAAATTTCGTGTCGCGGGTTTCGTACATATTCTGTCACGCGAAGCCAAGGCCGAAGCCTGGCCTGGAATACCGGATGTCCCATACTAAATACCGGGTGTTTCCTACAACAAATATATCAAAATTATAACAGTTACGCGTGACCGAGCCTAGTCATTTATAAATATACTTCTAAAATTGTATGTGGGTTAGTAATGATTAGTATGGCAACTATTTTCTTAACTAAAATTCTGAAAAAATTCTGGTTCCGAAAAATTACTACTTTGGGTTCTACAAATTCTTTGAGACAAATGGAAATCAGCTAAGCCATTTTGATTAATTTTTATTTGGAAATAATTTTTATAAATTTGTCATCTCTGAATAAATTCTATATTTTTTCTACCTAAACATATAATGAATGCTTTATTTAAATTGCATACCGATTGAATTACATGAATCAATTTATAAACAATTATAAATCAATGTAAACATTTAATTAATTCTTTCTACGTGTCACAATTAAAATTATATATCGAAAAACTACAAAAAAAATAAATAAAATTACTACGAATAAATGAAATTTTATACTTTTTTAAAAATAAAATTTCTATTAATTACTAAAACTAACTGTTTTTGTAATAATTTTTTGTGTGTTTTGTGTGTGATAGACAGTGTTTAGTACAAGCTGATACCAGATCTAAATTAGATTTTGTAGATGGAAGGTTCTATGTACAAAAAAACAGTACAACCATCATTAAATTTTGTGGTATATTTTTACCTTTTATACATTAGTGTATTGTTTAGTATACAAATAAATTTTTACCAAGGTCATTCATTTTCTATGGATATTTTTAACTGTAATTTACTAAATATGATTAAATTATTTATAACAAGTGTTTACTAAATAAAATACTTTGAAGAAATTATAAAATAGTTTTTGTAGTGGCAACGGGCCCATATAATCAAAATAAGTCAAAAATATAAGGTCAGATGGCACCACCATCCAAAGCGTCGACTCTAAAACGTGATTTCATTGGTTGACCAGTTCGTCGACACATCGATAAACTTCGTGCAAACGATTCACGAACTAAAACAAGTACAGTAGTGCATACGTAGCCTTTTCATACAATATGGCACCTGTACGAACAGTATATCATGTAGTTATACAATAAAACACAATGTTTTCAGGTAACAAAGTGGCTGCTTTCAGGTAACAACTTTTTCAACAAAATGTTTGTTATGTCAATCTAAGGTATTGTGAGCCAAACGTAATGTTTCTTCCACTGTAACTTATGAACACGTTGTTCGAATTTGAAGACACGCTAGTAAACACATTTAACACATTTGGGAAATTTACTGTGTAAATTTTAGAATCTTTGAGATAAATTTTCAACGAAATAGAAAGACGAGGTTTATAGGTTCCCTCATTTTTGGAAATATTCAAAAATACCAAACGTTTTTTTGCAAGTTTGGAATATGTTTTTCGATCAGCAGATTCAATATGAAAAGCTTATGACAAATTTTCTTTCTATTCTCCACCTTTCTTTTGTGCGATTTTCTGTTTGTTTGTAAGTGAGGTCTGCAGCTCACGGACTTACTAGTACTTTTTTAACTTTTAACGCAGTTTAATCCATATGAACCTAAGAAGAGCAAAATAGACATTATATGCAACTACAACTAGTCCAGATAGTTGTGCTTAAACCTCAAGGGAACTAAGTCTTGTGTCTAAAAGCTTTATCTTATTCACTACAACAATCTGTAACTTTTTTCATGAGAATTCTTAGCATTGACGTCATATTTACATTTGTAAATAAAAATGGCCAACTGTAATATAAAAAAGTAAGGAAATTCTGCTACCTTCACAGTGAATCAATTCTCACACGTGATACTTATTAAGTGATCACCTTTCAATTCTCATAATGTTTCTTGACTGAATTCTCTTAGTCACCTCCTATAAATAGTTCAATAAAACATGCTCATAAAACTTCCTGTATATACGAATGAAAACATTTATTATTAGCTAATAAACAAAATTTAATATGAAGTTTTAGTAAAGTTTAGTTTAGCACTAAACTTATTAACTAACTTAAAACTAACTATATGTGTTGCTTGCTATACAAGAACTATTGTTATTACATATTTTATTATCTTTCTTTAATAATTTACTGTTCTTTCTCTATCGAACTAACTATAACATAACAATGAAATGACCTGAATTTTATATTTTAATTTTATTAGTGGAACTTAATTATTATTTTCTTCTATCATGTTTAATATTCTATATTGATACTGATTGCATATTTTAACGTTGGTAAATATTATTAAACTATTATCAAAATTTTGGTTTATCAAAGTAGTATCAATCAGCTTAATTATCCAACCATTTCAATCAATTGAAAATTCTTAATAATTATTCAAAATAAATGTCTTTGCCTCTAAAATAATCCACAACTGAAGTAATGCCCTTATTTATGTGTTTTTTGAAATTGTGAAATATGGACGGACCTTTTCTGAAATGAATTTTAGTGTTTCTGACGATACCAATGTCTGATCGACACTTTTTTTATTGTGCGCTATTAGGAATGCATGGTTTATACGTATTCAAAAATCGTATTCTCCTGATATACATGTTAGTCTGTCAATTTCCCGTTTTTCTTAAACTGACAATTATATATTAACCATTAATGGAGGTATTCGACATACTGTCGTCCTATTTTACGAGGGTCTCATCTACCAATTGGCGTTTCAGACATTCAGTGATCGTGAATAACCTCTAATTTTCATCTAGTTTTTATGAAAATTTATACACACATGCGTGAAATCGACATTAGTCATTTAAATTTTGTTGAAATCGATTATTTAGGAAAATCAAATTTTAGGGAAAAATAAATACAAAATACAAAATTGCGAAAAAATGTCATGTTACTAAATGAAAAACGACTGGACCGATTTTGCTAAAACCTTAATCAGTTTTGAGATTTAATTTTTACAAGAGAAATATTTTAATTAATATTTAAATTGATCATTTATTCGATATGTGATAGCTCCATTAAATAATTTAAAATACATCTCTGTATATAATTTAATACAAACTTTAAATACTTAAAAATACTATTAAATAATACTTTAAATACTACCCACAATTGGTACTATCAAAATACTCTAATAATATTGTGGATAAATGACTGAATGCTACTAGTGAATACTGAATAGTGAGTTAAATTTATTTTACTAAAACATTGAACAATATTGGTTGTCATTTTTAGTGTGCATGTTAATTACACATTTAAAAATACAATGTGGTTCATACAAACGATTCACAATTATCATTTTGTATCTAATTTAAACTTTCAATTTAACTGCTGACTCTGTGGAACAGTAATCATCACTCACGGTGACCCTATCCTCATTAGGAAATTAATTTAGACCACACCTTGTCATCATAGATAAACCAAAAGATAGGCGACTTGCCCACTACTTAAGATTTTTGTTTTCTGAACTATTTAAAAAAAAGTGTTTGGATCTATAATTAATTATATATGTTTGAGATTCAAGGCGGTGTTAGTTTTCATAAAATTATGGATGGCATTAAGTGTTACTACCATGTAAAAACATTTACGAGAGATTTATTTTCAAAAACTACGAGAGTCCCTTATGTATCTTTGATCCCAAATATATATACTATAAAGTTCAAGTTTATAGTTCAAGTAAGAATAGCAATAATTTTTGGAAATTTCGAAGCCCTTAATGACCCAATGAGGCTCAAAATATATACAGTAAATTTTATCAATGTGATAAACGTGTCTAGTGTTCATAAAATTCAGAAAAAACTTTCGGAAGTTACAGTAGTATTTTATCTTACCTATCGTTTCTTCTTTCTTTACACTTAGAACTGTAGGATGTTTCTTTAGATGTTAGGATTGTTATTCAACTATGGATTATTTTCTATAAGACCGGTCTAGTTTAGGTACCGAAAATTACGGTTTTCACATTCTATAAGAAACTGCACATTCTTTAGTTAATTACTCGCAATTAACATGCTGTAGCATGGTAGACTAGAAATTAAATGATTCTGGATTCGATTTTTAATGAGTTCTTTATTTTTTGGCTAGTGTTTTCAATTCTATCCATCTGGAATTCTGTTCAAAAGCATATCTTTTAGGTACCTTCCGATAATATATCTGACAGCTGATAATCACAGACCATAAAATATGAGACCGGACTAGAAAATTTCATTATTGTCTTACATCAAATAATTATAATCATTCTGATACCCTATCGCAATGCACAGTATCTAATTACAATGTGTTCAAAGTCTTCGTAATTGAATTTATTTATTAGATATAAAAAACTATTTTTATAAACCATTCTGTGTAGTATCATAAAATAGTATTAAACTATTTGAAACGTATTAAAAACACTTTCTCTCTTCATCACACACACACACATATATATATTTGTATTACATCTCTTTCTCGCACATATATACTATCTGTAGTAATAGTTAGTTACACAGTACAGTTCTCGTGAACACTTTTATGATGTTTTATTTGTTTTATGATCGATGGATGCATTTATTTAATTATTTATTTAAAAAATGTTGAATTAAAACCGTTAGTCATTTTATTATTATGTATATAAATTGTATATAATGAATGTATGGTGGTGGATATTAAAACAATAATACAAAAATGTTTTGACATTTTTATTTGAAAATTACATAAACAACAACAAAAAGATTAAACAATTTTTGAAAAAAACAGAATAGAATCGACTTAAACAAAAAATTATGAAATTACAATTTTTAATGTCACATTTAGCGCACACCATAAGATTTTTTTATCAGAAAATCACACAATTACATTCCTATATGTAATTCTTATAAGAAAATCTGATCATACATCAGACAAAATTCTTAAGCAAGCGCATATCATCGGATATCATCTGATACGTACAACAAACCACAATGAACCAATCAACTTTCAAATATTTTAAATTTATTAATTACTTCTTTAACTAACAGATGGCCTACTTCAGATAACATCGTAAGAAATTTTGATGCTAGGCACAAACGATAAAGTATTCGGATCACAAGCTAGACACACACACTAAGGTATTCTGATCAGAAAATCTGATGGTGTGAGCTGGACCTTAAAAAAAAACTAAAAGAATAATTTCTATTTCTAAAGATTTCTAATCGCTTAAAAATTGTCATCTAAGTTAATCTTACATTTTTATTGAACTGAAAATAATCTGAACTGTGGTCATAGTTTTCTCATTCATATATATACTCTTTATACTCCTTACTATTATGTATTATGGTAGGAGAATCCTGAATTAACTCCCTTTAAGAGAATCCGGAATTATCAAAAATCCCATATTTGTATGCCTGAAATTTTGATAAAACCGAAGTAAACCAATTTTAATGATAAGCATTAAATAATAAGGAATATGCAATAAAAATAATTTGCTATTTTACCTATCAAAATTTGAAACTAGGTTCAATATCAAATAAAAATTAAAATTGATTCTAAAACGAATTAGTTATTAGATCTTAAAGATTGGTCGCCATCTCATTCTTTCAAAAAAAAAAATAGTTTTATGGGTGATTTTACGCTAAGCGGTCATTTTCTATAGAAACACCGCACAACAAAGTGTATATAAGTGCCATGGACATCGATAGGACCTCTAACCATAGAATGACTCTTATGTATAAACACTATGAAGATGAACATGTTATGATGTCATTTATGCAAATCTCATTCTTTGTTTCATTAAGAATTTTGAACGTCCATATTTTGGCTATTATTTAAGATTATTTAAAAATTACTTCAAATTCATGTTCATAAAGACATTTCAATTAAAGCGATCCAAAAAATTTGTGTATCTTATACCCTATTCCTTATTATTAAATAATTACCTAACCTCTATTGTATGGATAATTGAGTTAACACTGATTTTGTGTTACCATTTAAAAGTGTACGGCTTTTAGTTGTCTCTTTTAGACGAAATTTTGATACAAAATTTCTGTTAAAGATAATTTTTTGTGTTGATAATCAATATTAATTTTTGAGTGGATCGTGTTTCTAACATTGTGTTGATTTTTCTAAAAAAACATGTTTACTGTTTGTCAAAGTTTCAGGGGTGAATTATTTTTAAGAGATGAGGTCTGTTCAATGTTTCTAATAACACATTAATAATTTTTCCTTTTAGAGGATTTTTGTTGCAGTCGGTTAAATTTAATTTACAAAATTATTGGATAAAATTATATACAATGGAACAATCGCTGTTTTTTTTTTTGTTTGTTTATTGATTTTTGTTTGGTTGTTATTGTTTTTATAAAAAAAATAAATATTAAACAATTACTTAATGTATGCTTATGGCTTTAAAATATTTAATTTATAAAAAAAAAAATTGTAATAAAAAAAAAACCAAATTTTTGTTAATAATTTTCAGGTGATTAATTAATACGGATGAATGAATTTGGGTTATTTTAGATCAAATCAAACACATGTTACATTAAAATTTGTAATCGTGTTAATGTTCTTAATCTAAAAGGGAAAATTCTGTAATTTTTGTTTGTAAATTGGAAATTTATGAAATCATATTCAAAGAAAATTGGTGAGATGATAGACAAGCAAAAAGTTGCAATCACAGAGATAGAAAAGTTACTTTTTTATTATTGCAGTTATTTGATTTTATAAACTCCTATAGCAAAATTTGGTTAGTACTTTCAATATTTTCTTGGGTTACAAACTTAATCCACATTTAATGCCATTAATATATAAATCTAAGAAATTTTAAAATTTCTTTATTCGACGTGTACGCTTAAATTTCATCGTCAGAGTAGTAAAAATAATAACTACTCATAACACATTCAGCTGATTGTATTCCATTGACTACCAAAATGTGAATAGTTATTATAATATATTAAACACCATACATTATTATAAAACACACACCATCTATTACAAGTTTTATGTCTATGGTGTTGGTAAATATTGGTAGTTCTAAATAGTTCTAAGTAATTATACCGGTAGTTAGAGTCAAATTATTTTAAGCTGGAATTAAAACCGTGAATCATTTATTATTTGAATTAATCTAAGTGATAGCTTCCAAGATTTAAAGTTGAATATTTGTGTTACATTAATACAAATAAAATTATAGATACAATTATTCAAACCAATAATATAATTAGTCGTTTGAATTTGTTTGTAAAATATTTATCCTTTGATCGTTACAACTCCACTTTATGTAAATGGTATATATGTATATGCCCTTTTATCAATGATTACATTCCAGTTGAATTATTATTATAAAAGGTCCTTTTAACTGTTATATTAAAATATTGATAATTTCTAACTATATAGGTATATGCCAATCCAACTTCAACCTGTATATATAGGTAGTTTGAATGTACATATTATACATTGAGTAATTTATTTGATTGGCCTTTATAGTCTACTATGACGTACGTTTGACAGCAATTGACACAGACTTCTTAATCGATTGATGCACTATGAGTGTGTGAGAAAATTTGTAATAAAACATTCACATTCGAGAAAATATAATTATTTGTTCAATTGTTTGCATATAAATTGTATAGCAAATGTTAAATAAAAATTATTGAATAATTCCAACGAAAAACCATTGAATTGAAGTTATTTGGTTGGAAATTGTAAGAATGATTGAAGATATTGAATTAATAATTATTTTTAATTGCAAATATAAATAATTATTCATTTAAATTAATAAATGTTGAAAAGTCTTCTATATTAAATTATACATCATTCATAGAGTTATATTTCATTTGATTGATAAACTAGTATTTCGTAACCATTGAAACAAATGAAAACATTTTGATGCTCGGTGCCCCATATAAGACAGAATAAAATTTACTTCATTTGTTATATGAATAAGATAAAGATAAAAAATATAATATTATTATTTTTTAAATATGAGTTGTTATGTATTTCTGCGAATTTAACTACTGTTACAGGCATACATACAGTTGTTCAATAAATAACTTCAATAAATTTTTATTAACAAATAACAATTAAAAGTGAATCCTTTGTTGCCAAATTTACACAGAAATAAATTTTCTCATTAAAAGAATTCAAATAACTTATGGTATTTATGTGAGTAGTGTAAATGTTAGGTTTATAGGTATCGATGGGATGAAAAACATTAATGCACTGTACTCATATAGTTACTCACTCATACATGTATAACATATTATATCTATATATTATACTTATATATTATGAGAGATGAAATGCATTCATTGGTTATGCAATTGAACAGAATGTTTAAATAATCTATAATTCATTTTTATGTGAGGTGATACATATGTGAGTGATTCGACTCTCGTCTTTTTTACATTAAACAGCTTAGGTTATTAAGAGGTGAAGTAAGAATTTTCGATTAATTTTCTTAAAGTATGATTTCTTGAGAATATTTTCTGGAAATTTCAAGTCAACCTCATAAAATGAATTTGAGATATCCCGCATTTATTAAAGAGACCCTGAATGCGCCCAAGTTAATAGCGCTCAATATCACTTGTTAACTTATGCATTAAATGCATTCAATATAAAAACTGTTATCAAAGACAGTGACCTATATAATTCGAGAGCTTCTAGAATGATTTTGGTGAAATTTATACATATTATTTTATGCGTACAAATATTTTGATCAAAGTATTTTTTTTTTTTTTGCTTGAAAATCATTGGGTAAACTTAAAACCGCCATTATTAGAAAATTTGGAAAAAAAACAAACTGAAGAAAAATTCGATTAAGGAGAAAATTAAATATGAAACTAATTATTTGGTAAGATTCTGTATTATTCATCGTAAATCGCAATTTCTGTAACGTAAACAAGCATGGAAATTTAGTTTTTTTTTCAAATTTTAATTAAATCATGTTAGAAGATGATGTAACAACTCTGCATAATTAGTTTTGTGGATCAACAAGTGAACAAGTTAAGGATCTGTGAAATGAAATTTTATACAATATTTCTTAAAAAATACATAGATTTCTAAAATTCTATGAATATGATTTACTAAAATTTCTGCAATAATTCAACGGCTATGAAAATTAGTCATGAAATATAGAATCAAAGTTAAGTTCTTAAAGTATTTGGCTTAGTATATATTTTGACATAAAACAGTAAGTCATATAATACAAACTATTGGTCCTTCAAGCCAGATAAACGAACATTTATGGTAAGGTAACGATAAAAACCTTACCTCATTTTTATAATAATATTTTGGTTTTTAGTCTATTATAATTGAAACGAATTAAAATCATTCATAAACTACCCATTACAAATATGAATACATTTTATGTATATTAAACATATATCACATGAACATTTCCCTTTTCTATCCTGCTCTAACAATGCTATTTATGCTTATCCCTTGACACACACACAAGTACATTCATGCACATATATACACACATATTGAGTGACTCGTAAAACGGTTGTAGGTGGAACGAAACATACCTACGTAATAGCAGTAATTCAATACTTATACTAAAATATCTTCTGATATTGCTACGACAGGACTTTAACAATGCTTTGCTAGCTTGGCCATATTACACTCACATTCATTCAAAAATGAATCAACTATATTATGTATATAATACTGATTCTATTAATATAATATATCAATCTATCCATCTATATAAGTGCTTTAACATATTGCTCGTGATGGGATAAAACAGAATCACAATATATTATATTTATAAAAAATTAGGTGCATGTACGTTATGTACGCGCGTCAGAAGTTTTACTTCTTTGGAATCATTAAAAAACTATTTTTAATTGCATGCAAATAATTAATTACAATAGAATAATAAAAGGATAGTCAACACAGTCAATAAAGCTCAGTTTAAATTTGAAAAATTAAATAAATAAATATATATTTTCTTATATTAAAGTGTAACATAAATCATCAAACAACAGCTTCAACCTGTGAATTTTGTGTGACGGTGATACGTGCACATCTTTAAATTTCATTCTCATCATTTTTTTTATAACGCGCCTAAAGAAGTATAACTTCATTAACATTAATAACTATTAAAAATGCAGATTATGTAATCGTAAAAGAGGATGCAAAGAGGATTTTTTGATCTTTTATGTAGTCTATATTATTCGTCTTCGTTTTCTTGTGTTTCATATGTGCTAGTTATAGTTCAAAATTTTCTCATATGGACTTAACTTGATCATACGCTGATCGTTTTACTTAAAAATGGTTTCTGATTGAATCAATTTTTAATGAACATGATGATGATGATGTGAAAACACAATCGACAAAATACATTGAACCATAATATTGTGTACTATATGGTGATTGTTATTTTGATATCAGAGTGAACACAGTAGGGATGTGAAAAAATAATCGATTCTTTAATATAAAAAATAAAAAGAGTTTAATTAATCATATTCATAATAATTTTGATTCGTTGCAAAATCAAACTAATCTACAAAAACGATTATTTTGATTCGAAAAATTGTTTGATTTTATTCATAAAATTAATTGTTTAAGGTAATTCTAGCGTGAAACCACTTGGTATAGTATATTACTAATAGCTTTTACGATGCTAAAAATGTCATTAGGATTATTTACTAATGTTATAAATATAGATCAGTTTTGGAAATTATAAAAAATGAACAACTTTTCGGTTTCAATTCGAATGTATGGGAAAGATGGGAAAATTGGTCTTGTGACACTTTCTGTCAAGTAATGGCAGAAAAAGTACATGCCGTACATAAAAATTAATATTTTTAAATTTATTATCTCGAGAATAAAACACGGCAAGGTTCTATTTTTACTCCGCTGTCTACCACCAGGGTGTATCTCATGAACCGTGATAGTTAAACAGTTTTTATTTTCACAGATGATGTATTTCGTTGCCGCAATAACAACAAATATTAAAAAACACAGAATAAAATAAAAAAATTTTAAGTTGTGGGGGGGGGGAGGTTGCATAGATAATGTTATGGAATCCTACGTGCACGATGCCGATTCGCACTTGGCCGGTTTTTTACTTATTTTTATAAAATTTCTACATACTCTCCTTATTTTTTTCATTTTTGTCTAGAGTAGTATATTGTGATATAATAGAAAATAGTTCGAATGTCATAAAGTTTTAATTGCTTTGAATAGGAAGTGATCTTCGGAATCGTAAACTCTGAACTTGATTATCTCGCTATCCAAACGGTCAAAACATCTGTATTCTTCGGAATCGCACAGTCACGTGAAAGACAAAATAGGCTAAATCTTTCGAAAAGTGGTTTCACGCTGAAATAACCAAGTCATTATTAAAATTGACAATCGAAATAGTATATCCTCCACAGATGAAATTTTACAATGGGTATGCATACATTGATAGAAGAACCTGAGAGGAAATTTCTATAGCAAGAATTTCATTTTTCGATAGACGAATACTAGGTGTTTTTTTGACATTTTTGAAGGACGGAGAATTTCCATACATGATGATTGTTACATATACTCAATGTATTTAATATATATACATTATCATGATTCATTTTCATTCAACCTCCCCTTTCTCTAGTACCCTACTATACCCCACTATAAACAATCTACATATATATTCTATATATGTGTACACATTATATAAATGTATTTACAACCCCGCTCCGCTCCGCCCTGCACTATTATACCTCCATTACTATCCAAAATTATGATTATGATTATCATTCATGATACTATACTAGGTAAGTAGTACTATTTACAATGCATAACGGTACAGTTGAAATATTAAAAACGTTTTCAATGTTATTATGTTTGTGTACGCATGAAGACAAAGATGCATTTTCAATACGCAATGTTTATGAGACACTTAATGCAGTAAACCGATTTTGTTGAAACTTTTACAACTGCTCACATCTTAATGCATGTTTATATGCCTCCTTAACGTGCACAAAGATGTGAGCACTGGTAAAAGTTTCATCAAAATCGGTTTGCTGGTTTAGTGTCTCATAAACGTTGGATCTTGCAAACTCATCTTCATCCCGCGTAATCTATCCAGTGCCATTGAGACACGTAGCCATAATTTTACTTCCAGCCCAAAGAATACTATTTTTCTGCAATACCTACGCAATACGGGAAAGCCTTCAAAATTATTATATTATGGTTCAAATATTGATCACATGAATTAGCCAAATAATATATTGAATCTTTCCTTGCAGAATATTGAATATACTTTTAGGCTGTTTAAAAGCCTAAACAGACGACGAAGATGTTTAGGATTTGTAAGATTTCTCATAAAATCACAAAGAAAACTCATGAAAACTTCATAAAATGTATTACAGAACTTCAAGTAAATTCCCTTTTGTATCCTATAATGGGTTTTCGAATACTGATTTAAGGAGATTTAAGCTCGCACATCGATGCATGTTTAGTAATTCTTGAAGATACGCAGTATGCTAGAATCTTCCAACCGAATATTGTCATGACCGCATTAATTGTAAAAGTTAAAGAAGGAAAAAGAAGGGATCAGTTACGAGATCAGTTAAGAGTTTCAGGATGATTTAAACATACCACAGATGCAAAAATTTGAAAATTATTATTGAAATGTTTCAATAAACTTCCAAACTGCTATTTTCATAAACTGCTATAAATTTTAAATACTAAAATTTTCAATGAATTCTTAATGTATGGAAAGTTTTCTTATATGAAATCCTTGTTAAATCACAATTTTTTTTAAAAAAATAATAGTAAATTTTCCTAAAATTACGAATTCAATTTATTATTTATTTAATTTTTTCCAAACAAATATCTAACTTTTGAACAGAACAGAAAATTGTTACCGATTGGTACCATTTTTAAGAGGACTCAGCAATTATCCATTAAATTTTTATCTGTTTTTTTTTTTTTTTTAACTCCTAAAAATTATTTCATTGATGTATAAAAACAAAAAATGCACGCATTTAAAGCTGCGTAAATATGAATCACATATCGGCTATATAATGTAGGTATATGAAATTATAATTATTATTAGTAAATTATTACATATTAGATATAGATTTAATATTATATTATATATAATGTAGGTATATGATTAATAATTATTTAACTAATATTAGTTACAATGAATGAAACTGGATCGATACACAGATCAGATAGATATGTAGATATCTATTTGACAATCTGTGAACCTAACAATAATGTACGTACATTATGTTTAATATTAATATTCAAATTACAACATGTCAATTCACCAAACACCGAAATTATCATCTAAAAATATTTATTAACTAGTAACTTTTTAGTTTAAATTTTAGTCAAAAAAAGATCAGACCCACAAAAATTGTATAAAAACATTTTTGTAATTAGGACCATTAATAAAGTCAATATATGTTATTATTATTAGAAATTTGTCACTAGTTTAGGATACTTTCTGGGGCTTATAGCTTCAGAAAAACAGCGATGAATGGATCAGTGTAGATATTTCGACTTTATACAGGATGTTTTTGGACTAATGGTCATGGCGAAATTTTAAAAAGCTAACTTAAAACCTGTAGGCAGTTAGATTTATTATCGTATTATACAAAATTTTCAATTGAAAGGAAAAGTTCACAATTCTTTGAGATTTTCTCCACTTTGCATGCTTATACACAGATGAAGAATTTGACCTATCATTTAGGCCTCTATTTCAAAAATAGTGAATCTGAGCGTATTTTGATAAAAGGGGACATTTAAAAGTCAGGTATAGAAAAACTCTTAATAAGTTTGTTGATATAAAATGTTGAAAATGGAATTTAAAATTGAAAAATGGGAACCTATTCCTTGAGCCAAGATTTACATATTCTTAGCTTATACACTGACACACATGCGATCAGTCATGTGAAAATGAAATAAATCTACTTATTGTAAGGTCAACAATTACAATTATTCGCTACCATAATAACGAGCTTGACTGCAAAGCCAAAGCTAAGAAGGTTACCTTCAGAGTTCAGGAAATATCAAAAGTAGAAAGATACCCGAAGAAAAATTGTACTTTAAGGCAGAATGATAGAAAAAAAATTTATATGAAAGACTTTTTGGTGAGTCATATAAAAAAAATGCTGAGAATGAAAAGAATGGCTTCTTTATGCAAGCATGTAAGAAAATATTTGACAAGGAGGCAAGAAAATAAACGGAAAATTTTCCTGCAGTGCTATTGGCAAATAATGATGTCTATTAATAAAAATTCCAAAAATGAATTTCTGGTTTTGACTATTCATATGAACAGATTTCTAGGTAAATTTAGAGAGACATAGACATACAGAATACAAACCTAATATATATGCAAATGATAATATACACATATTCACATTGTAATTGTATAGAATATTGTGTGAATAATTGTACATGAAGATGTCATTACATAATTAATTATTACCAATTACAGTTATGACAATTTAACCTCAAATGTAATTTCACACATTTTATTAATCAGCCAAACACATATACAATACATATATACAATACATAGGTACAAGCTACAAAACACAATTTCTATGTTTGAATCTAAAATATCTTTATATTATCTATATCATTTATATCTATAGTAAAATCTAATTCACTAGTCCATTGATCACGCATGATGAAGGCGTTGTTTTATCGATTTTATTTTTTTGTATTATAAATATATAATATGTAATGTGCCATAGTGCGGTATCATAAATATTAGTAAACTATTATTTATAAATGATTATTATAATAAACCTTCAAAACAACCAATCAAATTGTAGAATACAAATGTTCACATGAAACATTATTTATTTACAAATAATGGACTTGTGAATTTGATTTTACTTTAATATAATTAAAAATCCTTTTTTATCTCTGTTTATACAGGCATATGATCATTTTCTAAATCAAAAACGGCTGAAAAAATTGTACCTGAGGTTTTTCAGTTCAATAATTTCAAATTTAGAAATAAAATTAGTGTAAAACATCTTGATTGTGCATTTATTGGTAATAATGTATGACAATACATAATACAATTTTTTAATTCCTAAAAAGTTTTGTTTTATATTTTTAGATATAAGAAAAAAATTAAAAAACTTTTTTTTGAAAAACTGTTTAGATACGCTGCAATTTAGCAAATAAGCACGTACATTTTCAATAAAAATTATTGTATATGTATTTATAACTGTCTGGATTGCATATTTGAACTATTTCATGAATGCTATAGTGATTAAAAAATAGTTCAAACATAGATACTAAATCATATGTTAATTATCGAAACAATTAACAGTGTTAATTGTTATTTACACTTGTTTAATTCTAATTTGACTGACCTATAAAACTGTATAAAGTTTATATGGCTTGATTAATTTTTAATTGGTATTGCAACTGCATCCATTAGTTAAAGTGTTTAATAAAACTATTTTAAATATTAAAATATCAAATAAATGCATTATTTTAATAAATATTATATATAAATTAATTAATTAAATTCATTTATTCACACAAATAATTATAATTATTGTAAATAATAACTACATATAATATATATAGAAAAAGGTTTTAACTTAATTGTAGATTTTGAGGTGAGTTGAAGAGAGGGGATTTGGGAATCGTGATATTAGCTAGCCAGTACTCATATTTAAATATGAAATCTATATAAACATGCACGGATACGTTGAATCTCCTTCAATATCCTATTTTCGATGTTTCGATGTTTCGATGTATGGAAAATTAATAGATTTATTTACTGTAAATCCATTTTTTTAAAATAATAGAAACTTCAAACTTTATCTAATTTTCATTTTTTTTTTTTTTTTTTTAATTATCAAGTAATGAAAATTATTCTGCAATTTGGGAAATGTATAGGGAAAGTAGGTAAGATTATTGTGAATGAAGAAACTGTGGATGCAATCGATAAATATTTTAACGATATTTATAATTTCAAATTTATAAAGTGGAGTTTTAAAGGTCTATTTGATGTTTTAATATTGTAGAATTTGGATTTTTATTTAATTTATTTATCTCCAGTGCTTCTAGCAAATTTAATTTTTGGCTTCAAATATGTAACACCTTCGGCTTGTGTGCATTATCAATTTTATATGGTAAGACTTATGAAAAAATTAGAAGTTTAATGACTGTTTTTATGTGATCTTTGTACCGGGTTAAAAATGATCTACCTGACTAATAAGTATGATAATCTATAAACATCATTTTTATTAAGAATGTTGTTTTTTTTTTAGCATTAAAAATTGATTTGCTTAAATTACCATCGTTATAAGCTGGTTGTATATTATAGTTTTTACATAGCTTGTTTTTCTTTTTTTATTAATAAGGTTTCTTATAATTTGTGTGGGTTCAAATCCAATATTTACTTCTATTTGACTTATGGTATTCAGTTCCTTGCTTCTGTCGCTTTTAGAAAGAGAGACAGCATAATCTTGTCTAAATCTACAAACATTTTCCTGAAAAAAAACTGTATAAAAAGAGGGTAATAGGTAATGGAGTTGAGTTTATTGTTTTTATTACTTTTGCCGTTTTGAGTGTTTACAAACAAAAAAAATGAACATTCTTTGTAAAAGTATACAGTTGTAACATAAATTTCTATGACGAGATTATTTAAAATAAAATCCGTTCAATAATAATAGTATTCTTAAAATTATGAACATATTATGTACTATACATTTTTCAACACGTTTCAACTAATTTATTATAAAATTCATTGAACCATTTATTAGAGAATATTGTTTTGTTGAGAATTGTACAATTGAAAATCATTCTGTATTGTTTTCTATTTAACTTTACTATTAAAAGTTTATTGGTTAAATATTAAACATGCAATGTGGTTCACAAAAATTATACTCCTTTAAATTAGCACACATTTATTGTGTGATAGGATAGTTATCTATCCTTCCTACATTGTTAATTTCAATTATTATTAAGTTCTATTAACATTGTTTAATGATTATATGGGAAATAATAGTATATATTCTTCATATTATTGAAGCAAACAATGTCCTGAAAACAATATGTAAAGTTATTAAAAGCTTTGTAGCTTACTGCTTCTATCGGTTTTAAGCTGTAGTCAAATTTATGTAAAAAATTACTCTTTTCAGAAGTGTTTTTCGAAATAATTATCTTTTTTCATACATAGACTCTAAAATGATTTCATAATAATAAGCTTGAAGAATAATTTTTTATACTAGAGCTGGAAAAATCCTTCGCCAACTAACAGAGTTAATTGTTTAGATACCCCACATATGATTGAATTTCATGTTTTGGACTATTTTTAATTAGCATTCATGAAATACTATAAATATCCAATCTATACAGTTATATATGTATTCATGCATAATAATATGTATTGTTATTATCTAATATTAGCCAAATTTGAGCTAAAATTGTGGAGTTTACGAAACTCAAACATTTTACGAAAAAATTATCCAAAGGGTATTTGTTTGTTTAAAAAAAAAAAAAAAAAAAAATATTTTTTTGTAATTGAAGTTTTCTTTTATCTTTTATAGTTTAGAAGTTGGGTCAAGAATCCATAAAACCCAAGGGACTGATTTTGATCAATCACAAACGTTAGCTTTCTTTTTATCTTTAGAATACGTCACCAACCAGTTCGCTACCTCTTTTTCTTTTTGAGTTACCGTGATGACGGACCAAAATTTTGTTTGTGTGGTTAATATTTCCTAGCGTTACAAACTTTAGATAAAAAATTAATATACTCTGATTGATCATTGAATATTACGAACCACGTAGTATGCTGGTATGCATATATTACCAATGCATCAATACAATTTCATATTTGCTTACTAACACACAAACCTAAAGCTGTGCTATTTGAAATCATTGCAAGGCTTTACAATCTATATGAACATATAGCTAGCTCTAGCTAGCTAAAGCTTTAACTAAAGCTATGATGATGTATGCTGAATGTACTTTGGTTTGATGTGATGATTGTACACTGCATTCTAAATAACTTAAAACTTTATTTAGGTTTGTTAGGTTATGTAGATAGACAGAGACAGATAGAGAGCAAGCAGCTTTCATGTTAGATATTTGTGTGCTTTATTAAAGCACAAATTTCACTTTATCAATCAAATATGTTTCTGAAAATACGAGAGTTGTGAGTTCTTCAATAAGTGTTCAATATATCTATTCGAAAAAGACTGGATTTTAAGGCATACAGCTTTTATGTTGGTCACCAGTCTATTTTAGGGAGAGTCCATAAACAATGTAGGTCAATTGAAAAAGGAGATGAGAAACTTAGTTCAAAACCTACGCGAGTTAAAGTAGTTAGGAAGGGGAAATGGAGTCATGCAATGTAATTTTAAGCTCAAATAAAATAATTAAGCCCAATAACTCGTGAATAGTTCACCCGATTTTGATAAAAATTTACATGTACATGCGTGGTATAGGTTTGAATTTGTAGTTTAAATTGTGTAAATCTCGATTATTTTAGAACTGTTTTATTAATGAAACATTGTACATCCGAACGAATAAATATTTTAAAAAAATTTGGAAAACGGTTGACCCTAAAGGTCATCCCTGCAACTTCCCGCTAATTTCATACCTAAGCAATTAAAATTTGAGATATTACAATGTTTTTGAGCTTAAAATTATGTTTTTCAGCTTTGATGTTAAAAAAAACACTTGTTCCCGAATATTTCTTTAACGATATCTCTCGAACCAATCAACCGAGTTTCACGTTAAGAGCTGATTAGTTTTTGGAGTTGATCGATTGGGCCGTTTAAAAGTTATTCCAAAAAAATCACAAACATTTGTTCTTAGTTTTTTTTGAGATTTCTCAAAATCTACCAGTTCGAATCGATCCAAATTCTAAATCTAAGTTTGGTAAAGCCCTTTCAACATGACACCAACCGCGATCATCAGGGACTGCCTGGAACGCTACCAACACGTTTATAACAGAAATCCTCACAGATTTGCATCGAAACAGCAAGATCAAATTGCACATGATAGAAGGAAGGAAGAAAACACCTTAGCCACCAGAAGGATAAGCAATAGTTATATCCTCCCCCCACGAAGTAATGCCTGACGGCGGTTTCCGTGAGGGATAAGAGGACAGAAGAAAAAGGGTTTAGGGCTTAGTGAGTATGGGCGTTAGCGATGACGCTGCGTCGAGTCTACACATATCCAGGCGATATGCCTGGAATCCGTAAAAAGAATTCCCCCCTCTTAAAAAAAAAAACACACACACACACATACACATACATACATACATACATAAATAGTGTTTGCAACAGAAGTCCTTTATGACTTGCGTTCCATCTAAAATTCTTAATCCAATTTCAATGTCCAGAATCCGTTCTTGACTAATTGTTTGATATTACTCTCATTCTCAATATACACAATCATTTTCAATCGATTAAATTTATTCATAATGCACATTACTATGTAATTGTCTGCCTGTGTGTCTGTCCGTCTGTTTATATACACACAAATATATATATAATCAGTCAATATTTGTATATTAAATAACGCTTTTAGTCATATTTTAATTATTAAAATTAATAATAATATGATATAACATACACACAACATTTAACTAACTGTACTTATTACTGCAATCGAATAAATATTATTTGACATTTGTTTGAAAAAACTGTCATGATTGTCTGAAATTTATCAATTTCAGTTGCAATTTTGTCATTTGATTGCATTAAATTATAATAATGTTTTAGCCATTTTTATTAAATGTTTCATTTAAAAGATCATCGAAGTATAATAATGCATTTTTACAATTAAAAAACGTCTTAATCATAATTTGAAACTTGATGAAACGAAAAAGCGACTGTAAAAAGAGACAATTACATACATCTACAAGATTGAACAAGTGAGGTAATGCGATAGAATTGTGAATAGAGTGTTTATAACAGGATGTTGGAAGTCTGTGTGCGTGCCTATTTAAAGGTATCATAACAACCGTGGTTTATGTTACACATATATTTGTACATAATAACAACCGTGCAATATTTCAAAAATATATTTATCAGATCAAAAATACTAAAGTATTTATTTCATATTTCAGTTACTATTAGTCTTGGTATCAATATCATCAGAAATGAACCCTACTTCTGAAATTCGATATTTGTCTTGACGTTCCGTTTTTGAAGGTTTCTCTTGCATATGAACTCCACGCATTTTTTTTTTTTTAATTATAAATTTTCTATTTTGATAAAAACCTTAATCAAAAGTTCGTAATAAATTTGGTACCATTATTTTAGTTCGTATTTTCATTTTGGATTAACGTTAAAAATTATTTTAACAACAAAAAACTTCCGAATTGAATATTTTGAATATTTTTGTACATTCCTGTATAATAAAAAACATGAAATGATTTTGATTGTAATCAATAAATATTTTTACAAATTATTTACAAGTTATAATTAATCAATGTTTAAAGCTTTTACTTTTTTCATTATTATTTGTATTTATAATTAATGTGGTTTTAAAAACATTTGGTTTACTAAAATATGCAAGCTTATTAGTTTTCATCCGTGTGAAAGCTTCTATCTACATATATACCAACATTTTATGACAACAAGATTACAAAATCATGAAAAAGCATAAAATAGTCTATTTCAAATGGTTTTTTATTTTGAATAAAGACCAAAGAAACATAAATATAACAAGACGCAGTATTTTATGTATTCGTAATTAATCTTTTATCATTGTTTGCGCAACATTTTAGCATCATATTTGGATTTTTAAATTAACTAAATATCAATAAAGTTTGATGTTTTATTTTTTAGCTATCGTATGTGTATAATTGTTTATTGTAATAACTAGCCAATTGTTATTACATAGTTATCGTATGTTGATAATAGTTTTTTTCCGATAAATTTTTTATTTCTTGAAAACTACTAAGTAATATTTTAACAGACATTTTTATTGAAAATGTAAATATTTATTTGTAAATATAAAAATCTGTGTTTGTTGCTAAAAACAATTAAAAATATTAATTTGCATTAATAGATGTTAAAAATAAAGTAGGCTAGTAGTATGGCTTTATCTCTTTTGGAACCACAGTTTACAAAAAATAACAAAAGATGGCAGGCATATACTTGATTAACGTATTGTGGACAAGAACCAGTATACAATCGCATTTAAATATAAACATCATTTACCTACTAAAATCATTACTATTATTATTATTATTATCATACAAATATCTACTTACTAGTATTTTCTATTTAATTTTTCCTCTTGTTAATTATGAAATGAAAATGTGTGTGTTTTGTTTGTGTAATAAAAGAATAAAAGTTAGTTAGTAGTATATATAAGAAAAAAATAAAACAAGACTCTCTTAATTAATTTAATTTAAATGTTTAATTTATATATATATATATATATATATATAAATTTTTTAATTAAAATTTACTTAATAATCATTTTAATTATTGTTATTATTTTATTTTTATATACGTTTGTATATGTACGGTACGTTTTGATAAATTAACGACTATATTTATACTTATTTATTTAGGTTTTTTTATTTTTACAATATAAAATAGTTCAAGGCCACCATCTTTATTTGTCTTATATTCACCAATTATCGTCGACTCCTTTGGCCCATGGTTATATTTATTATCGTGGAGTCGTTTTTCCTTTTATATTTACTGTTTTAATGGTGGTGTGAGAACGTATATGAAGATTTACATAATGTTTATATAACACTTGGACATATTAAGGTAGATTATCTTAATTGTACGTTAGCTTATAGTTTAAATTAGTCATCATTTTTATAATTTTTAGGTTACCTACACACTACCACACTATTCATATATGCGTATACACACATAATGTTAAACTTGTATGTTTTTTCAAGTATTGTTGAACTTTTAGTTGCTATATCTTGTGAAAAATTAATTTAAATTCAAAAATATTTCATTAATATGTTATAAGTTTTTCAAAAGTTTCTCCTCATTGCTCGCAATGTAAATTATCCGAAATTTGAATTTAACACGGTCAATCTTCTTCTAATTGTATTTTAGTACTCTTAATAAATATACAAATATTTAGAATTTTCTGACACTATGACTTCAGCATAACTACCTTCAGCAGAATTATATATTTTTCTCAAAATCGATAATGAAATTTTAATTAGGAAGTTCCACTTTTCAATAGTTTTTCCGACATTTTTTAATTTGACTTTTTACAAATATCTTCAAAAAAAATATTATCCAAAAATTTGCAGTAGAAGCCAGGTAGTTTTTCCACTCGAAAACTATTAACTTATAGCAATATCCATGGAATAATGTGAACAATTTCGGCTTAAACATGATGGCCTCAGGTTGCCCCTTGGCAACATCATGCATATATATCATTAGTAGGACAATTTAAAGAAAATTGCGTAAGGTGTAATTAAACTTAGGTGTAATTGGTACTTATTCTAGACTGAAAGCATTTCTGGTATTGTAAATATTATCGATTAACTAAAATGAAACACACTATAAAATATTTAATAATAAGACAAAAACATTCTAACAAATTAATAGAATTTGTCTATTCAAATAAAGAGACAAACCTTAATATAATTTTAATTGAATTAAATATTAATACTCATTAAATATTTAATTTTATTGTCGTGTTTGCACAAGCTCTGGTATGACTGAGTACAGAGCGTGGTGGAAGTTCGAACGCATATTTTATCAATTTGAAAATCAGATTCAGAACATTGTGACTTGGATAGCTAATGGATTATGATTAAGATGTACCTTAGATGTAAGAAATTGAAAAAAAAAATTTTTGAATTATTCATTGCAAATTTTATTATAAAACTGTCAAATTTCTCAACAAAAACAACAACTACTTTTGGAAATGTTTATTACTCTCAGCTGAAATTTTTTTGAGTACTCGTGCAGTAATTTGGCAATTTTTCCACTCAAATACTCCTATAATTTTACTGAACGGAGTAGAAAATTGTTACAATTTTTATTTGATTTATTTTTTAAGGAAATTTTCAATGAAAAATTTTAACAAATTTTTTTGTTTCTTGCATCTAAGTTTTGCTCAATCAGATTTACTTTGTTCGATTATCGAAAATTTTCCACTAATTACGTCTCCCTTTCTTTCTTTCATCTTCTCCAAAATTTTTTTTAAATTTATTTGAATTGGAAATCTTAGAAAATCGTTGAGGTGGAACTTCTCATGTGCAGAGTGTATCTCGCTTTATGCGTATAATCAAACGGGTCATAACTTGTTCAGAACAATATTCAAAATGGGCAAAATAATTATAAATAATCTTCGTTGTACAATTATTGAAATAAAAAGTCTTCATTAAAAAGTTGAACCTCGCCAAGGTCGAAAAAATTATGTCTCAATTATAAAGATTTTGTTAATATTTGTAACCACGTGTATTCTAATGTAAAATTGTCGGGATCCAATTGTAAATTTATTGTAAAAAAAAAAATCATTTATTGTGTTTCTTTTTAATAAAACAGAAAAGGTAATGAAATGAACAAACAATTCGAATTTTAACCGCTAGTAACTTTTTTTTATAAGTGAACTTAGTAGAAAGTTCACTAGGCAAATAACGTAAATGAATCCGTCTTTTAACGAGAAAATTTAGCTAGTGTATTGTAGTCTTACTTATTTTTATAAAATTTTTTAGACATTATTATCTACAGCAATGGTACTGCTTGATCCACTTCCTCCCATAAAAAATGAATGTTACTAGTATCAGATAAGTTTTTTTACGATTGGCACTCCAGCTATTTATTTATTTTACATTCGCTCGCGTTCATGCTTAATTATTTAAATAGAAGAGAAAAACAAAAATTCCTATACTTATATAGAAATTTTCTTCGTTTTTTTGTTTTTAGTTAAAGTGTAATCCATCGTGTATTATATCAGAATTCAAACTTATATATAAACACTTAGACATGCTTTCACTAGAGCTACCTACCTAGCTCTATGTTTCTTCAAAAAATAAATAAAATAAAGAATAATATCTAAAAAAATAAAAATAAAAAAGTATTTTCGCATAATAATGAAAAATAAAAATAAAAAAATCTTAAGAAAATTATTTCTTTCACAATTTGTTCAACAAAAGAAGAATATTTGTGTGTAATATTACATTCGATTGGTACATACAATCGTTAATGACTCGGTTGTGAAACGTAAACCATGATATTTGACAATAATTACAATTTATATAGACATGTTTATAAAATATTCTGTAGTTGAGTTTCTGTCAAGCACATGATTAATTTATTATCTTAAAATTCGATATCTCTTTATCACGCGACCTAAAACACTATGCTGTGACGTCATTTTGGTATACATTATCAGCTGTCTGTCATCTGTCAGTTCATTCTAAGCAGTAAACTTAATTAGTAATTCAATATTTAAAAGTGTTAGGTTATGTTTTGTTCTCAATGTGTTATACTAGTATAATATACCGGTATTACGTCACCGAAAATGGCAGACAGCATTTTTACAGGAATGAAAATTGTTTGAATTTTAATGTAATTTTATGGCAAAAAATCGTGTTTGTTTTACAAAAATATTTATTTTTTGTAATTTTTTATTAAGAAATCAATATTTTGAAGTACTTTTTTAATCAAAGATAACAAGATATATTGATAAAAGATTGTTATAGAAGTATTTTAATTGAAGTGGCACAAAATTGGCATCGAAATAATAAGAGGATTCTTTATAAATATTAACTGTTTTTCAAAAAACATAAAATATAAAAACAAACTATTCCCTTTAGAAGAATACTATAGATTATTTATTCAGGTCCTTTTTGTTAATATATTCTTCAATTCTCATAGAACTTAGGTAATGAAGTCTAATAAGTACTCAATACTATTCTTTTAAAAAACGTTTTAAAATATATTATTGTTTCTGCAGGCATTCACATAGTTGTTCATGTTTTTAAGCATTAGATTTATAATCAACTTTATCTTATTACCAGATGAAAAACAATTGTTGTTGAAACGTGATTTAAAATTATCTATTAAATTAAGTTTCGCAAGTCTTAATGAAAATACTGAAAACTTTCTTTTTAATATTCTGTCTATAAAAACCAACTGTAAAATTTCTTTAGGTAATCAACTGTAAAATTTCTTTATTTACAAGAATCAATTAGCAAAAAACGAAACCACTATACATATTTCTATGAATTAATGTTTTAATTATTTAAAAGATAAAATTAAAATTTTTTTTTCTTTTTCAGGTATGTAAACGCAGATTAGATTAATATGTTAAATTCTCTTAGAAAGGTGAGTAAATGACGTCAAAATGAGGGTTTTCTCTTAGAAAGGTGAGTAAATGACGCTTAAAAAAACATTTTGCTTATGTATACTGTCACACATACAGCAAAATACTCAAAGATTAATTACCGCAAGAATATATCTTGTAGATAACTTCATTTCGTAATCTTAATAGTTGGATAAATTGTAAAAATCCTACTTGCATATCGTTGTTTTCAGAAATTCAAAGCTTTATTTTCAACATCGTCATAAGTATGTTTGTGATTTTTGGAATTAATTTGAAACCTATCCAGCTGAATGTTTAGCTTAAAAATAATACTTACGAAAATAAAAGGTGTGGCAATAGATTTTCCCTTGAATTACTCAAAGTGATTATTTTGCAGCATTTAAATTACCCTTTTTACATGTCTTGCAAAGTTTTGCAGCTTCCGCATTGTAAAATAAGGTATTGGACGCTATAATTATACATTTAATACATAAAAATAAAACTATTGTTTCCTTAACTAGTAAAGGGTATATAATTTCATTCTCCAATTGTTAAACAATATAATTTCATAAACACAACAAAAATATTAACAAAGAAAGAAAAAAAAGGAAAAAATGAAAGCCATAAAACCGTTTACAATACAAAACTAAAGTATACCTTTGGTTGTTATATAATGTTAGAGCTTTCAGCTTTCAGCTTTCTTCTCTTATATATATATATATATATATATATATATATATATATATATATATATATATATATATATATATATATATATATATATATATATATATATATATATATAGGTATATTATGATTTGAAAGCTTAGTCACACAAACTATAGATGATGATAATATCACAAAAACTAAAGCCTATATTACATAAGTCAAGCTTTGTATTCCTTTTCAATCCTTTATAGGAACTTTGTTTATTTTATGTATGTGTTTAGTCGAAAAATGGATGTTCAAACCTAGATACTTCAAAATTCTCTACTTGTTATGCTCATGTGATCATTTTTAACGAGAGATAAATAAATTACAAAAAAATTTGGTAATTTTTGGGTTTCTTTAATTTTTTTTTAGGAATATTAATGAAATATATTTCAATTAAAATTAATGCGAATTAGTTAATGAAAAAATGCCCCTAACAAAAGTATTTAAACTTTATGGTTCAAAAGATGAGGCTTGAATTCACAAAATCCAATTGACCGATTTTGTTCATTCACAAACCCTCATAACCCTCATAATTAATTACAAAGTAAAAAATAATTTTAAATTAAAACTGTTTCGTATTATTGACGTTTCAAATATTCTTTCAAATATAAATTGTTAATTAAAAATTTTACGATGTTTTTCATTCACAATATACACATTCACAATATACATCATTCACAATATTCACAAAATTCACAATAATAATCAACATCTGATTTTAGCCGATAATAAATACTATGGAACCTTTTTCATATAAATCGAATTCATACTTATCCGATTTTTTATTTTATTTTATTTATCTTTTTTATATTTTACCATAATTTACTTGAGAGCACTATGTGCTTCGGTTGCTGTTGGAACATTTTCTCATGTTTTCTCATTTTATCTGTTTTAGTCGATATTTTTTCTATCTTCGTCGGTTTCGTCTGTGTTTTAGCGTACAATCAAAAATAATAAAAAGTTGTAAATGTAAAGCATGTGAGAGAAGACTACGAATATTGTAGTTCATTTGTTCATCGTCATGCTAAACGTATGAAATAGAGTACACTATGGTCCTAGAAAAACTGAACTTCTATTAATATTTATGTTTAAGTGATTACTCGAATTTTTGAACGAATTCTGGTACAAAAATTTGATCAAGATTCTTTGAACTTCCATATTTGAACTTGATTTTAATACGCGTAAAAATATAAAGATTTACAACAGAAGCTTAGAAAAGGGATTTTCTTATCATTCCTATAAAAATAATACTTTTTTATCTATGATTGATTCAGGTCATAGCATTTTTTGGCCGAAAATGGAAGTGTATGTATTGTATGTGCCATAAGACGAAAGCAGTTTTAAACCCCGAATTAAAACCTTTGTTTTCATAATAAAGAAAACGGTAAACACTTCGATTAATAACAGCGCGGAAATTGTAGATTGATCTAAATACCAGAGGTTTTTATCATTTTTTGGTAAATAATTTTGATTTTCGTTCATTAATATATATCAAATCGGTTCAATTTTTATTGTATAGAAGTGTACATTACATTGAAACTATATTTTAGTCGAACGTACAGAGAAAGATCGACAATGAAGATATTCCATTCTATACTCGACAACATAGAACTTTCTACTACTAATTCAAATATTCACTCAAACTCTTGTGTTTTTCACGCCGTTGTTAACTCGAAAGATGTTTATTTAAAAAAATATTCGAGCAAATATATTAAAGCTTTTTAATTAATAACAAAGTTATTTGAACAAGATAATATTTATCGAAGTCAATTTTATTCAGTAATTCCAACAGTTTTAAACTTTTATTGTAATTCAGAAATTTTAGTCAAATTTGATATTTGCTTTTCTCGTTTAATTTGCAAAATTGACGATTTAAAGTTCTTTTCTAGGTAAACCAGATACTGGATTAATTTAAAAACGGGAAATAGGCTAGGGATTTAAACTTAATCAAAATCAACTAAATTTCATCTTTAATTCTATTCTTATATAATTACGGGTAGAAATTGAATGTCAAAAATTAAATATTCCACCGTTTACGAATTTAAAAACAAAAAAATTAGTAATTCCAAGTACCCATATTTTTGTTTGTAGCCCTTTCAACTATGGGCATCTTGTATCAAATAGTTTTATTTCGTTTCTATAAATACGAATTATTACTTTATGAATCATAATTATGATTTAACATACGAAATTTCTCAAAATTAATTAACAATTTTAAGTCAAAATTTGTAATTAAAAATAGATTCCTATTGATGTGACGTAATCACTGATCTCAATCGATCACCAAAGTTAAGCAACATCAGACCGTTGATGTGTGCTGTTATATAGAATGTACCCACTGCATTCACTGTATGACCTTAGTAGATGAAAAAAAAAATACAAATGCAATATTTTCGATTATTCTTGCAATTTTTCAACCACAATTTTTCAATAACAACAATTAAATTCCTTTTTTTTGAAACTATTCAATAATTTTTGTTTGAAATTTGCTTTACAATTTTCAAATAATTGTATTTTCTAGAATGTGAATGTTTTATTACTAATTTTAGCTACTCTTGGTGCATACATCGATTAAGACATCTCTTTTATCTACTATTCAAGATACGGCGGTTACTTTTAAATAAATGACAATGCAGACATTCTGTTTGCTCGAATCAACCTAAAAATTTGTATCACAATTAAAATTATTTACAATTTGTCCTTACCCATTCTCTAATATTAAATAAAGATAGAAGTAATTTTTGATGTTTGATAGTGTTGTCGTGTGTATATTAAACAACTGTCTAAACATGGAATTATTAATTGGGATGACACGGCACACCGCGCGACATGCGGCGGTAGATTTTTACTTGGTTACACAAGAGCAAACTATATAACTTACTTGAAATTATTAGGTACCCAAATAGTAGGGCTTTATTATTCTCAGTCTGGTTTTAGTCACTGAAGAAGTCATGTCACACCTCATTTCTTACGATAATAAAGATTTTACGACGGAGGGTGAGGTTTAATACAGTTTAAGTGGTTATGTCTGGGAATACCCTCCAAAAATGTACAAGATATTTCAAATTCGTTTTACTCAATGTTTTATTGTTGCAATGGTATAATTGGCAATTCGCAATACATTAAAATCTGGACTCCAATCCAGAGCGATTTGGAAGTTCCTTCAAGTCTGGTTTTCATGACTGTATATATCTATGGATATTTTGAATTTAAATCTATGAGTCTAATATAAGATTTTATCTGATAATAAGTGCTAATTTAACCACCTTCAAAATATGAATTGAAAAGAAAATTAAATTTTAATTTTGCCTTATCACCAATTACCTCTCTCAGTTGACGCCCGGCAATCAATTTTGAGCTAAACTACTTTTTAGTTTTACTTTTACATTTTTTTTAAGCAGTTATTTTTTTAAGTTTTTTGACTGTTGTATACAACCACGAAAATTTTTGATGAAATTTAATTATTAAAAATTGTGTTTGCCCCTTATCTCCCCTTAGAGACATCAGGTCCTGGTTTCCTTATCCTATGTAACAAAAAAAGAATCATCAAAATCGGTTCATAAACGACGAAGTTATCCGCAAACACACATAAAAAGAAAAATATACGCTGTCGAATTGTGAAAACTGTTTTTTTAAAGTGGGTTAATAAACTCAAAATGATTTAGAAGACCTTTGAATTATTTGAAAGGATATTTGACGAATTCACCTAAAGGGATACATTTCCTACATTAAATGAGCCAGATTTGTTAGTTAGAATACCAAATATTACAACAAAATGAATGATACACGAATATAAATATTATTTGGCAAAAATTCACGATCAAAACCATTCAAAAGTTCTTATGAGCGGCTTTTTTTGGTAACAGACCTCAGAATGCTTGCAGTTAGGCAGAAATCAGTTGTAGATCTGCTCATTGACCACTATAAACTCAACAAATACTCTGTGCTTTTTTTCGCGAAGGAAATAATTCTAGTTTCTTCTGGGTAAAGATCAGAGAACTGATCTCAGATCACATGGCATCAACAAAATGCCATCAAGAAATATCATTGCGTTTATCTAGGCTATAGGTACACATCTAAGTGAAAGGAAGTGCAGTAAACTAAATTGATCGGAGTCCAAAATCACAAGATCTCAACACTCACTTTGGAATAAAATCTTGTTAAAAAATTGATAACTGCCAGTTATTTAAAAGTATTATCCGTTTGTTTTTTTGGGTATGTTCCTAATATTTCTGGATGTTTTCGAAATTTGACATGGTCTGCAATTTTTGTGTAAAACTTAACTGGCACAATAATCAACCCCCCCTCCCTCGCTGTGTGTGCGACCCTGTGTTTGATATTAAAATTCAATGAATACCCATGAGAAATCTTAAATCACGAGAAAAGTCAACACAAAATTTTCACGACACCAAATAATTAAAAGAAACAGACGTTTACGTACCCCCAAATGTAAATAGTATGAAATATGCGTAAACTAACCTAAAAACATTTGACCTAACAAAATATATATATACAAACTAGGCTACTGCCACTACATGTGTATTGTATCCGTGCAGGTATGTGGGTCGACACATTGTTTTGGTCGAATTGTAAATAGGGATTAGGAAGGTGCTTTCAGTGAGAGGGATAGAGGGAGTTGGTTGGGAGGTTTGGTTTGTATATATCAATTAGCAACTTTTTTGTTGCTGTTATATAATACTTTGTGTCTGTATATTAATACAAAGGGGTTATTTGTATCTGTTACATGGGGGTCAATGAATTAAAAGGGATGTTTAAATAACATATACAGAATGTCTCAGAAATAACCATCACAGTGGCACTAATACCTTCATCCATTTGACTACTTACGCAGAAGGTTGTGGATTTGAATCAAGGCAGCGGCAGTTTGATCGATTATAATAATAAAAAAAGGGCGATTAGTGAATCACACAGTCGCCACTTCGATAAGAATGAAGTAACCGGCTTCGCCATCAATATAATCACAATATAATTATCATCTTGTGCTAGAAGACATATGTTTCTTCAGGTGATGGACTGTTCTTAAAGAGGGGCGGAGGACCAAAAGGAATACGGTTGTGAGTCCCCTATTAGTTTATGACTTAATAAATTTTCCTTATATATAAAAGACAGTAAACTGGCTGGGTGCTCTATCTACGCAGAGTTCGAACTTATGTAACTTCAAATTATGTCCTGAGGTGTCTGTTAAAATCTTAAGCGTGCACTCAAATACGGCTAAAGGAAATTAAACCCCTTAAGAAGTGAAAAGAAAGTTCAAATAGTGACATGTCGATCAAAGTACTGCCCAAACCACAAAGTCAGAAAGCCTAAAATCTTAAACAGAGAATCCAGTAAAAGAAAAGCGGAGACTAGATAAATTTTTTTTGTAATTCAACTCCAAAAGAAAAGAAAATAGGATTTCAAACTTCACAACACTGAACTGGCCATGTAGCTTTAAATTTTGCCCATACGGTGATTACTCAATTTTTTTTTAAATTTTTTCATTCTACGTCAAAAGTAAACCAGAGTTAAAAAACCAAGGACTGTATATAATTTATACCAGTATTCCAACTGTAAAGCGGATTTAGATCAATATCTCAGACTCTAACCGCCTTTTCGATAAATGGAAATTATTTTTGAATTTATATTTTACCTTAAAAAATGATAATTTATCATAATTGGGAACAAAAAAATTTTCACAAATTTATAAGAAATACCATTTAAGAAAATAATTTAATTGTAAGCTTTATGATAGCATAAAATTTTGTCGATTGTATCTACTAGACATAATCATTAACAGGGTAAATTGATTAAATATACTGTAACTTTTGATTTTTAAAGTAAAAACAGTCCAAGGGTATAATGTATTCCGTGGCTTATTTTTTTTTTTGTTAAATCCTGGTTTGTACAATATTTTTCTTCAACCAACGATTTTCAAGGTCAAAATTATAGTTTTCGAGCTATCAAGTTCATAGTTTCAAATGTAATAATCACAATTATTAAACGCTTTATCTTGAATCCTTTCTCCTGCACATCTTGTATTTACTCAACGTCCTTGGTGAGCTATAATATATCTCTGATTCGGTGAAAAATGGAATAAATATTTACAAATTTAATTATAAGTCCAAACATAGCCCTTACCAACCAACGCTTTTTGTTTTGTATGTTTCAACATAACAGAGAAGGGTGGTGGAATGTTTATTCGGCTTCGAATAAATTATTATTACGGGGAAAACAAAACGAGTAATAATTTTTTTAAATATAGATTTTCTAGAATTCGAGAATTAACTTTTTTTTGTTTTGTTTTAATTACTTGATTTGTGAAAAAAGTGACTTTTAATTTCTTATATACTGTGTTATAATAATGGGCACAAATGAAACAAATTAGGGATGCAATGTAATATTAAGATTTTAAAATAAAAAATTTATTTTAAAATAATTTTCGATTTTATGAAAATACAAAAAAATCATCCAGAAAACCCAAAAAAACGTTTCTACTGTTTTTGGCTGAGCTAATGTTGAGTGATTGGTTTCCAAAATATTGCTTTCACACTATTTTTGGCCTCTGTATCGAATGATCGAATTGAACTGATATTTCAAAAGCTACGCCTTATATAAATATTAGCATATTTTGAAATTTATGAGTCAAAATTACGCTTTAATCGGAATTGAGAACTGCAAATTTTTTTCGATTTTCTCAAAAAATTGTAAATTTTTTATGTTCCAATTTTATCGAAAGGGTAATTTGTGATCTAAAAATTACAAAAAAGAGTTCCATTTAGCGTAGTTTTTGAAATATTATTTCAAATGATAACTCGTATCAAATTCAAACAATAATTCGAAAACTAACGATCTAAATAAGACAAAATTTAATTTATCCTCACATGTAAATCAATCTTAAAACGTTTTTCAATGTTAAAAAATATTTCGATTGTAGATTGAAAAGTATTGTACATACATAAACGGTACAAATAAATTTATCTATGTATCAAAGTTGATTTAATTCTATTATAATCGATTGAACGATAAACTAACTGTACATTGATAATAATTCTGATTAACTAGACGCCGTATGGCCGTATTGTACATAGTAGATAGATAGGTATATCTATCAATTGGAACTATGAGCTATGAGCTACTGTTTGTGTTCAGTAGCAAGTGTGTATGTGTATCAAACGTAAATTGATTACCTCTTTGTCTCTTTACATTGTCAACAAATAACACACATTAGATATTATATATGGACATTTATATATTAATATACATTGTGTTTTATGAATATTACGATTATATATATAGATTGTATAATGAATTCAGAGGCACACAAAATACGACCTATATTATTAAAGACAATCTCTGATGTTATATAAATTGTATTTTTTATTTTTCAGGCACAAACACATCAGAAAATAATTACCTTAATGTGATGAAATTTGTCATGCGTAATTTTGACACGAAAGTAGTAGACGTGTCGAAGAGTTTTTCGCGAAAAACCATTACTAAATTTAATATAAAATTTCAATTTTTCTTTAGAGATGTTTTTCGAGAAAAACCCTTCTAAATATACAACTCCATTTTGTCGAAATAATAAATTTAAAACTGCTTCAATTAATAATTGTACCAAATTTGTCAAACAAGGACTTCATATTTGTTCCGATCACGATTTTACGAATTATTGCGATGGCTATTTATTTGGAATTAGAATTCAAAGGGAAAACCTACAGGTAAATAAGACTTTTTACGCGTTGAAGCATCTTTGAATGCGATTTCGTATCGAAAAATGCGCCCTGTTCTGATATTCGCTTTTGAACCTTATTGCCCCTGAAGGAAAAAGGTATTTTCACTATTTTTGAATGTTAAATTCTAGATGTGTTTTCAGAGGAATTCAGAACAATGCCTTCTTTTGTAGAAAATGTAACTTTGTGTCCAGGATTTAAACTCTAATAGAGGAGTACTGAGGACTGTTTGGTACTCAAAACTAATAATTGGCTGCTAGCAGAGGTGATTGAAAATGTCTAGTTCAGATGGCTTTATCCCATCCTAGGTAGTCACGCTATGCGTATTACGTAGTAAGTTAGCCTCCACTGCCGAAAAAAAAAAATGGTATAAATTTTTATATGCAGCAGAGATATTTTTTGTTATTGAAGTATAATTTCCGTCATTTAAGCTTTTTTCAATAGGTGCCACAAAAAATACCGGAGCTTATTTGTAATGAATAAACTATTTTATGATATTATAAATTTTAGACAAAACGTTATATTCGATCATAAATTTTTGATTGGTTCCCGATACGTAGATTCTGTAAAAACAATTTAAAAACAATCATAAAATTGTTTTTTTTCTTCTAAATACAGAGCACCAAAATAAAAAAAATAAAACTACAAACTACATTTGTTTGTTTTTCGCGAAGTTGACTCTCGTCGAGGTTAAAAACATTTCAATCACAGTCTGGATATTACAGTTATGACTATTATTATTATTATTATTATTATGGGTATTCATTCGTATAGTTTATCAGGTCGCGACGGGGTCATAAAACTGTACCATATTCTGAATGTCGACGTCGTACTGTTGTTCGTTCAATTCAACTCTATTATATTCTATTTCACTCTTTTATTCGAATGTAAAAGACTCATGGATGATCGATTATCGAGAGGAATATGCACGGAATAGCCAATTCATTCACTTTTGTGGACGTAATATAGAGCTATCTATATAGCTAGAAGACCAAGAAACAATTTAATGTCCAACATAAATAATAATTCAATTCAATTCATTATTCATTTTTTTTAACAATACATTATTCCACAGAATACGTCAAAATAATTGAATGGGGCATATGATGGAAAGGGGAAAGTATGCAGCTATGGCTGACTTTATGGAGAACTATCCCAGTATTCACTTTGTGCAAACCAAATGGAAAACCATAGAAAACTATTGGTAAGGATAGCCAGGACCTGATACTAATAATCAAATGCCGAACACCACTGAGGAAGTGATACACTTGATACTTAGTTGAAGAACATAAAATGTTTAAATAAAAGCTGTTAAATTACCGAAGCCAAAAAGTTCAGTTTCCCAGCTCAATCGATATATGATTGAAATACCAAAGAAAAATGTATTTATCAATCAAAATGAAATAAACATAATATATAATTAAAATTAAAATTAAAATCGACTATTTAGTACCGTTTCGAAAACATTTTTGCTTTCGTGTAAAACTCACAAATGGACTTCATTTAGCGTTTCAAAACAACATTTCAAAAACTACTCTTCAGACGTTCAATAATTCGTATTTTTCAAATTTCGGAGTTATACTTCTTCAGACGCGTTATGAAAAAATGATGAGAAATTTTAAGATACGCATCACCGCCACACAAAATTCACAGGTAGTAGCTGTTGTTATGATTTATGTTACACTTAATGTACGAAAAAATACATTTATTTATTGAATTTTTCAAATTTAAACTGAGTTGTATTGACTGTGTTGACTATTGTTTACCAGTCCTTTTATTATTTTATTGTAATTAATTATTTGCATGCAATTGAAAATTGTTTTTTAATGATGCCAAAGAAGTATAATTTCTTCCACGTGTACCATTTTTTTAAAATTATAATTACCCATATTAAGAAAAAACGTTTTTTTGAAAATTAAAATTTATGGACTTCTTTAACGCAGGATCCCCCCCGTATAGTCCACACTTCATGACTCGTATATGTAAAGCTAAACAAATATGAACTCTCGTATATTCTGGAACAGATAAAGACATATAATAGAATCTATGTGATAGAATGCGCTAGATATATCAGATGTATGTGCGTTTTGTCGACGATATAGAATCATGTACTATACTCTGTACATCGAATTGATATAGAAGGTATTACGATACTACAATGCTGTGTCAGCCTCATATACAATCTTCTCCTTTTACCCCCCACCTCTCCCGCTTCTCTACTACCAGTTAAGAGTATTTTATCTCGAATGAATCTCGTTTGAACATTGAATATCGTATATATATATATATAGGTATAATAGTTATCTGTATTATGATTTCGAGAAAACATTTTAATACTCGAAAAATCAACTTAGAAAAATACCGAATTATTGTGTGGTTTATTATCTATCTTCGTTTGTGCGTGTAAACAGAGACGACGGCGGTTGATTGTCTGTCTGTCCTCGAATCGTCTCTAAAAAACAACCTTCGTGTTTAAGGTAGGGTATTGTTATCACAGAAGATACTAGAAACACAGTTTAAAGGTGAACAGTGGGAGGTACGACCTTTTTTGACGTAATAAGACCGCGTAGACAATTTGATATGGCATAATATAGGTTATGTCGAGTAATATTTACGATTATATTTATCTGTTATCGACAAATATAACTTTTTTTTTTTCGTTTTATAGATGTTATCTTTTCGATGAACTCCTACGTCAAAATTTACTTTTTAATTATTGTCAAAATGAATAATGCTTTATTCAATATTTGAAGCATTTCCTCTGGCAGCCAGGCCGCATTTCAGTTCATACAGGTTTCAAAATCAGATAAACTTAATCGCCTGACACAGTCAGATTGATATGAATTAATATCACTGACCTAAACAGCATCTTCGATGTGTATTTGCTAGTAAATGAATTTTAAGATGGTTGTTTCTTTTTTCTCTTCTAACTCTGAGCTAGTTGTTAAAGCATGCTTCTAAATTCTCTTTGGATTCTGAAATACATTAAAAATGATCTTGACAATGAAATTTCGACCAAAGTAAATCCAAGAATTGACTAAATACTTTATTAACACTTGTACAACATTTTGAGGCAGGCTTCAGAATAAGTTGTTTGACTCACTACTATATATTCTTCCAGAAATCTGAATAAACCTGAACGAAGTACTCTAGCCAAAATTTAATATCAATTTTTAATTAGTTTATAGCAGTTAGTATTATTAAATTTAACAAAAACTTCCATACAGATGTGGAATATTTGTTATATGTTTAGGCGTATTTTAAGAGGAATTATACTTAGCTGTTAGATACACCCTCCTTTAGGTTTGAGGAGTGTGCTTCTTACAGTAGATGTCTTAAATATCTATTGTATTTATTTTAATTTTTCGCTTATAAATATGCACAAATGGTATGCAGAATATTGCACATGAAAACCGAGGGCTTGTTGACAAAAAATTTCTGATATAAAAATCAATATTTTATATTTAGAAATATTTTTCTAAGAAAAATTCTTCGACTGGCCCTTCGTTTTCTTCGATTGTTTATAACATTTGTGATAAGTATTCTTTACGGGCCACTGTAATTATCCTGTTTTTGAACAGGGGATTTTTTTTATATCATGATTGGAGTAATCAAAGTTATTGTCTACTATTTTTTAGTCAATTATTAGCCCAAAAATTAACTCCAATCAGAATTGTAATGGCTAGCCAATGATGAATTATAACGTCAATTGATTAGCTAATAGCTGGTCAGAGATGAATTAAAATTCTACTCCAGTAATAGCATTATGATAAACTGTAAGCCTATAAAAGCTTTGAACACGCTTTACATATTATAAAATAATACACTTGTTGGAAAGAGAGGATTTTAAGGGTGGTTTTCATGTGTTTTATAAATTTGTCTGGGCGATATTTTTCATTAAAATGAAACATTAAAATAACACACAAACACACAAACATATTTTAACATTAATAAAAATTTATATAAAGAGTTCTCAGACACAGTCAGTCTATTGAACATAATGAAAATTGTCTACCCACAAATGCTAAGTACCTTATTTTGAAAATCTATAAAATTTTTAATTGGTTTTTATTACTTAATGGTGTGATGGTCGCAAATTTTGTACGTGTGAGGTTCTTAAGTTCTATACTAACAAAATCAGTTATTGGTCATAAAAATATCCGTAAAATATACGACGCGTCACTGGACTTTGTTTTACTATTTTATACTTTTAGGGATATATATTTTTTTTTTTTGGAGTACCTAAGTAAACAAAACGAAAACGAAACTAATAAATAAGTGTTTTGTCCCATTTTTTAATTAACCCAGAGAAATGTTTCAAGTAAAAGTTGTGGAGCTTAAAATTTTCTGTGAAACTTCTAAGTTTGAAGTAAATCATTGGATCCATTTTTCGAGAAAAACGTACAAAAACTGAAAATAATTAGAATAAGGTAGGACACAGTAATCCAATTTTGGCTTTACGGCAATATGAAGACAGAATATCGAGGTTCTTGAATTTTGGATAAAGCTTTTGATACAATACCGTTGTCTAACATGCAGATGGACTAATTTCTGAAAGCTACTTTTTTGGAATCAGAAGAGGACTTCAAACCATATACTGAAATGAAAACATTTTTTTTTTTTTGGTTTTATAAATTATCGATTCTGGTCTATACATAAATATAAACTTGTATACTTTTTTTTGTATTATTTATATATTTATTAGCGTAATACGTTTGATTACTTTTACTTTTATGTAACAAATTACAAGGGGAATTTTAATCAATTTTAGTGATGCAATTTTCAGGGTTGTTTTTTATTTTTTTTAATTTTATTTTATACTTAATATGGTAAATTGGGGCTATAAATAAATTTTATAAAGTAATTTTTATTGATATAATCCAAAAATTACGAGTACTTTGATTATAAAAAAAACGTTTTAAATTCATTCTAATAATTGAATTGAAATGGAGATTATTCAATCATTTACAAACATATCAAATTTGAAACGAAACGAATTTATTACTTTTAATTAAAATATCATTTAGTCAATAATATATTTAGGTTATTTTGATAATCGTCCGTATGGTTTCAATTATTTTGTCCCATATCAACGTCTTTTATTGGTAGATACACAATAAAAAAAATTTTGTGTATTTGGCGTCAAGAACGGTCTATATTAAAAAATAAGTGTGTAGATTTTTGTGTGTTAGTTTATCATTTTTCGTGAAATTTATCATGAAAAAAGTGTTTTAATTATATAAAATAGTTAATTAACCTCAATTTTTCACATAATAAGTTTTGCTACATAAATAAATTTCTGTTTTTATTGAAGTTTATGACTGGTGGTACTTGACTGAAATTTAAATAAACGAATTTTCCTAATAATAATTAAATATTTCTTTATTTTAAATTAATTACCAAAGCTGTGTATTGAAATTGAAATAATAATTGAGTTAGCACTGATTTTGTGCTAAAATTTCAACACATTGTCAATATTAATTTTGTGTGGACCGTTTCCAACACCTAAATTCTGTTAATTTTGCACAAAATTTTTTACTATGTAGTAAGAATTGAGAGTATTACTCATTTGCTGGAAATCAAATCCGAGACACTCCAATTACAAGTCGGAAGTTCTACTAGCCTCAGTGGCCGTAAATATATCAGGCCATTTATAAATAATCATCTAAAAATTTCTATATGACTTAATTATAATTAGCAAAACAACATTTTCCGTTACGCAAATTCAGAAAACTGGGCCGTTTTTTAATTTTTTGGGTCGCGTAAAATTTTGTTCTTCAATGTCTTTAGTCTTATTTTTATGTGTAATGTCTTCAATCTCACTTTTGTTGTTTAATAACAAAAGTACTTCGTATTCAGATTTTATCAATATTGGAGGGCAAAAATATATTGAGTTTTCATGAATTTTTCAAAATTATTATTCAAAAATATGGTGATTCATTTTATACGATAATTTTTACCCAAAAACTACAAATTGAGTCACGTAAATTTTTATATGTAAGACTTAAAAAGAACACAAAAAAACAGCAGTAACTTCAAACGTCATTCGTAATTTATGCAAAGCCCTTTATTTGATTGTAACGACTAGAACTCCGCTATAATAATAATTTGAATTAGTTTGTTAAATCGACGACAATTTTCACAAGATGGCACCCGTAAGTCGTGTGTAGTTCATTATATACAAATACATGATATATATGTTACAGATAAAGTTTAAAATGCATTCACTTACTACAACATGCTTCTACGTTAATTTTTAGATAAAGTATCAAATTAATAATAAGAAGGACGACACTTTATGTAGCAAAAGTTTACATTATCTGGATAACATATGAATTAACGACGAACCAAGCCTTTGATGCAGGCAATAAATAAAGTTTTAACCTATAAATCTTTATATTACGTATCATTTTGTATAATTTTTTTCTCTCATAATAAGACATCGAGTCTTTAATGTTAGACATAAGAAAATGCTTTGGCTAATTTGGAAGGGTTGATATTTGGAGCTAGCAATCATGGGTCTGTATATTTGGGGCCGAGTTAGTACGGGTCTGCGGTATTTTACGTTCAGGCTGTGGTTAAAATACGATATTTATACAAAAATCAATGAATTTGAATAAAACAAATGAGTGCGTGTACTTATGTACGCGCGTCAGAAGTTATACTTCTTTGACATCATTAATAAACAATTTTTAATTGCATGCGACTAATTAATTACAATAAAATAGTAAAAGGACTGGAGAAGGATAGTCAACACAGTGTCAATAAAGTTCAGTTTAAATTTGAAAAATAAAATAAATAAATATAATTTTTCTTACATTAAGTGTAACCATAAATCATAACAACAGCTTCAACCTGTGAATTTTGTGTGCCAGTTATACGAGCGTATCTTAAAATTTTACTCTCATCATTTTTTTATGACGCACCTAAAGAAGTATAACTTCAAAAATTTTATTTCGTTCCCTCCCTAAAATCAAAAAGACTGTCCACTTTAACTAAATAGTAGTAATGAATACGCATTAAATCATGGTATCCATTAAACCGTTACGCCATTAATAACATTATTTATGTTTACTTTGCTTAAGTAAATGATTTATATACAACTGAATGATTTACTTAATGCATACATTAATACAAATGACTAAATTCATACTTTGACTGTAACATATATACATACTACATATATTGAATAAATAATAAGTCGTTTGAATTATTATTATGCTTTTAAATATTTGCATATGAATAAAAAAAATTTTTTTTATTTATATACGTATACATATTATAAAAAATGTTCAAATTGTAGAAATCTACATTACCAACTATAGTACAAGAACCAACATCATAAATACTATCTAATAAAATATAATTTGACAAAGAAAAAAAAAACAAATTCACTAATTCAAGTAGTCCTTACTGTAAAGGTTTTTTATATTTTTTGAGTTATGTGAAATACTTGTCGAGAAGTTGTTGCCCTTCTCTAAACCCCAACTTCGTGACGCACATGTGAGTACATTTATATTAATTTAAATTACCTTACACCGCCATCTATTAAAAACGAATGGAGCTTATAAATAAATTATAATACTTTGTCCTGTAAATTAAACTTCAAATTAGAGATAAAAAATTATCACATTACTCAAGTTGTATCAAGGAATAGACACACACACATTTACAAAATTTCATTGAAATCGATTGAACGGTTTCGCTGATTACAGCGAAACCGTTACAATTTCAAAAAATATTCAAATCTCACAATTATGATAAAACGTGGTATTTAGGTATTATCTGAATACTGTTGCTTGTATGTGATAGAATTGAAGGTAATGGTCTCTCTTGATCTATACAATATCTACACCATTAGATTACTATTATATAACATTTACAATTTATTTTTTAAACATGTTTTTATAGTAACGTTCATGTTTATAAAAGCCAATTATATTGAATTTAATACATTTTTATACATATTATAGTAGTTTAAATTTTCAATTATATATAGTAGTATTATTTCGATGTTTTTTTATAAGGAAATTCTGATAAATCGACCAAATTTTTAGTTAGATAAAATTGCCTTTTTAAGTAATTGGACCTGTAGATTTCAAAAATAATATTCATTTAACGATTGAATGTGTAGTATGGCCTAAAAATAGTTCCAGAGGACAATATTTCTGATAAATTTCCAGCGATATATCGACAACTGGCCATTCAATTGCAACATAAGTATTATTTTTGATATTCCCTGAAACTATCACACAGTCCAACGTAACAAAGTATGAATTTAGCCAATCAATGCACTAAACTATCCACGGTAAAAACAAATTCTTTTCACATTTTATTGAAAGTTAAATTCAATTCTAAATTTGTATTCAACGACCTCAATAACTGCGCGGGTGCAAAATATAAAAAATGCACTCCCAATTCAAACGCAAATCACAAAATTTACAATCCTTGAGACATTGTCTAAAAGTCGCAAAGCTTTCTCTGCTTGTAGCGCTTAGGTCACAGATTTTTGAGAATTGACTGTAAAATTGTATATTATTATTTATAGAACATTCATGCTAACGAAGACTCTAACTACCGGTATAATTAAAAACTATTTAGAACTACCAATGTATAAACACCATAGACATAAAACTTGTAATAGATGGAGTGTTTCATAATAATGTATAGTGTTTTATATATTATAATAACTAATACCATTTTGGTAGTCAATGAAAAATGATCAGCTGAGTGTGTTATGAGTAGTTATTATTTATGCTATTCTAGCGCTAAGATCTAAGCGTGAATGTCCATCAAAGGAGCATGTTACACTATATATGTACATTGTGTATGTACTATGGTGCAATCTTATGTAGTGTAAAAGTGTAATACTATGAAGAATATATATAATATAATAATTTTATTCTAAAAAAAATAACGAAATTTTGAAAAAATCAAATAAATTTGATAAAAAATTTTCAAGAAGTTAACACTAAATTTTAGTACATATTTTCAAATGGTCTGTCTAATAGCAAATTATTATCATTTGATCTTTTTTTTATTTTTGTAATTCAAAATTTAAAATAAATTTTTGTTACATTTTCAATTTCAAAAACACAATAGAAAATTAAAATTGTTCCGGCAAATGAAACTTGATAAGCGAAATACGTCTGTAATGGTCTAATTAACTGAAATTGGAAACAAGTTTGGTAACATTTAAGTAATTGTTTATGTTAATTTGTTTAATTTTATAAGAATTCTACGACAATAATTATGAAAATTTTTCTACAAATTAGTCAAATAATTTCTCTTGAATATCCTCTGCTTGATATCCTCACATATTAACATTTCGTTAGGCGCACAGCTTTTGTCGAACTTCGTTAGTCGATTGAGGTGGGAGGGAATTAATGCAACATTGCTATTACAAAGTTTTGATACTAAGTTTTCTTTTCTACGCTCTTATAACAAATAATATTTATTATTAAAACGCCTTATCTCCTTCTTAAAATAAATCTCTTTTAATTATAAAACTTTTTTTAAGGAAAAAAAAACTTTAAACAAAACATAATAAATATAAATATTCATATAAAACAAACACAAAAGCCATTAAAAAATAAAATAACCTTAAAAAAAACTACAATCATACACATATTATAAGTTTATAATATTAAAATTGTAAACACACATAACCTCAAAATAATAATACTTTTGACAAATAAAATAAAAAAACAAAAAAAAAACATAAAAATGTATGAAGTAGTTTTGTTTTGGTCATGGTATTTATAATAATGTTATGGACTAACTTATGGGTTCGTAATTCGTATATATGAGTGTGAGAAAAGTGTTTACAAAAACATTATAAAAATATTATATAGATGGCACCAAGTTCAATTTTATTTGCAACACAGCAGCAATCAGCAAGACAACAAGGAAGAAACGAAACGAAGTACCTACCACACACATATTTATACGAAAATAGTCGTAATGTATACGGTCGTTTATGTGACCGACCAATAACTTTCTAATTAAAAATTTATTGTCTACATGTTTGGCTACGATGAAAAGTGGCCATAAAGCTGTAATTTTATGATTGAACCACGAAACATGTATATTATCTAGGAAAGTTAACATAAAGTTAAACAAATATACTAAATATAGATAATCTTTTTTATCAGCAGATAGCGTTGCAGTCAAACGATACAACTATAGAGAATTAAAAAATAATCGACCTAATACACTATTTAAATATAAAAATGTGTACGTGAACTTATGTGCGCGCGTCAGAAGTTATACTTCTTTGGCATCGTTAAAAAACAATTTTTAATTGCATGCAAATAATTAATTACAATAAAATAATAAAAGGACTGGAGAAGAATAGTCAATACAGTCAATAAAGCTGATTTTAAATTAAATAAATAAATGTATATTTTATTACATTAAGTGTAACATAAATCATAACAAAATTTCACTCTCATCATTTTTTCATAACGCGCCTAAAGAAGTATAACTTCAATAATTAAAAAAATTAATTAATTGTACAAATCAAAATAAATACATACAAAAAATTAACAAATAAAATAATTTTTAAATATAATACTTTGACCATTAAAAATAAAAACATTTGAAAAACGATCAATTTATATAAGCTGTAGAGCAAACCAAAGCCCAAAAAGAAACGATGCCAAATTTCAGAAATAATTATTTCGATGTTTAGTTCACATTGCACAAATTGACTATATGGTGAACAATTCGTTTGTAATCAATAGTCTTTGGATATAACCTAAAAATCTGTGATATTTTTAAATTTAGAAAAAATCCCATCTCGTTAAATCTCATGATAAATTTTACATTTATATGCACAATTTCGTATTTTTTTCAGAAATTGTTGCTTCGCTTAAACTCTAATATATTTTTATAACGATATACTTTCATATAGCTTAATTTTTTATTTCAATTTTCGAGATGAAACAATGTCTTTCTAAACTACAATTCAACGGACAGACAGACATACCAACGAACCGACAATAATGCATTAAAATGCTGTTTTGTTGAACCGATAAACATAGTACACAATATTTAACATATTATTATTATACGTTCACTATATAATTCTAATCTAACCTATAATTTTATCTTTGTCTATAATATGTGCTATTTTATCTTGTGTCGCATAGCAACACACTCACTCAAGATACCCAACCGTTTAGCGGTGAGTGTGTAACGATCATACATGCTGCTTGCTATAGTAGCGGGTGACGGCGCGGCGATGAAATAGAGGGATAGTTTGGTTGGTAGCTCTTACTCTAGTAGAGTAACGTTGGTTGTATCGTATATTCGTTTCATTTTACCATTTGTTGGTGTCCTTCACATGACGTCACATAAATACTATATTTTACGTCATAGTATTAGTAATACATGCGACGTCATTGACGTGTATGTTGTTATTATTATTATAGAGAATTTAGAGAAGAGCACAGAGAATATCATCCAATCAACGAACCGGTAACCAATATCATCGTCGCCAGCCCTATATTCACATTTTCGTACTACAATTTTACTTATAATATATACGTTTACTGTCCTTATTTAATGTATCATTCTATTTCATTTTATATTATTTCACTATTGAGCTTATAATATAATATCTATTCTAGTGGCTATTATAAATGGATTGTATAATGCATGATAGTGTGACGTTGACTTTATAATTGGGTATATGCATTAGTCCTATTTTATTGCAAATTTATTTTGTATAATTTGTTCAATAATTTTTTTCTATTATATGTCGATTGACAATGCTATACCGTGTATATTATTAGTACAAATACAAATAGTAAATTTTTGTTGAACAGGAAATTCTTAATAGCTGCCCAAAATTTAATTTAATTTTTGCCGCCTGATGCTAAATTAACAGCTTGGAAATATTTTTTGTAATGCTTGATTACTTGGTTATTGACAAATTTTATAAATAGAAGTCGTTCAACAGACATTCTCATCATAATCTAAATATCCAAATAAATTGATTTCACTAGATTTTATTAAATTTTTTTGAATTATTTTGTGTAAAAAGTATATAAGTAATGCTATGTTAATTTGACAAGTGTGTAACAAGACGCTAGCAACGTAGTATTAAACAAATAATTATTAATTGTATGCCTGGCTATTGGAATGGATACTACCACAGTTTGTACTTCATTTCACTGTGAAACCAAACCGTTATCAACAGTTTTATATGTTTGTAAGAGATAAACATATACAAATATTGATATTTTAATATATATTGTACTCTTTCTGACAGCTACTACTAATGTTTCACACACTTTATTTTAGCAATATTCAAGCAACCATATTACTACAATTTTATTAACAAATCTCTTTACAAAATTACAGAATGTTTGGGAAAATATGCATGTAAATAAAAATAATATATAATATTTAATTAATTTGAAAAAATTATTAATATAAATTCAAGAAATATCAAAAGATCAACGAAAATTCAGTGTAGTTAAGATCCAACTCTTTTTCAGTTTTGAATAAAGCATCCATAATTATGTTTTCAATCAAAAATAACCAAATTTCAATAATAATTAATGCAAATTTTTAAGTTTCATGTCAACATGTGGTAAATTTGTCAATTAGAATTAAATAACAAAAAACAATTATGAAATCCTTTATCCTACTCGCTACCTTTTGAAAAGTTTTCCTACTAATTAACAACCGAGAAAAAATTGAATTTCAATGTAAATTAATGCCAAATTTATAATGTTAAAATACATATTGTTTATGAAAATAATATAATAATAAACTGATTATATCTTGAAACAAATTAAATTAAAATATATTTTGCAATTGCTCGAACATTGTACATAATCTCACCTTTAAATAATATATGAATAAAACTTAACAATCCGAGCACCAATATGGCTTCCGTTATTTCGTATTATTATTAAAGTATACCAAAACCAAGTCAAAGTATATATACAGCTAAGTGACAGTGATGTGTATTTACTGTGCCGTGTTTCACTTTAAAATTGTGTAAAATATATTCCAAATTGAAAATTTTATTAAAAAAATACAATTAACATAAAAAAAAAATCAATTAAAATAAAATTTTTAAAATCTATATAACAAAAATAATCAAAAAGATATCGTATTGACATTGAATGACAAAGTAGAAACTTGTTGAAAATCGGTATTACACACTTAACTATCAAATAAAAATGTTTATCTTTATTTATTTATATATGTTAAAGTGAGAAAATAAACTGAGGCATGTTGATTCTCAGTTGTTTATAAAACACGATAAATTATAATGTATATTGTGTTCTTTGTTTAACATATACAATATATACATACATAAGATCGGTAATACAGTATTCTATTATGATTATGGTTTGGTTCAATGTTTATAGTGTAATGGCGGCACGTGGACAAATCCATTTTGTGTAAAGGGGAGTGAGGTATTTAGTATCTATCTCTTTGGAATATGTGAAATCTTCACAGAAAATAAGCACAGTTTTACGTATTTAGATACAACATTTATGTATTATACGGTCCGGTGTACGTTGTACGACAGACGGACGGGGCCATGACTGTTGTATTACTTTTTTTTGAGTGTGTGTTTAAACTCTTTGATAATACCATACATTCTACCATCATGGTGAATTTTTTCTTGTAAAAAGTAAATAAAAAAATTTAATCCAATTCAATAATCAATTTTAAACAATTAATTGTGAAATTTATAAAAATAATGTAGCCATTTATTCAAATAAAATGTAAATTTAAACAGTGACATTTGTTTTGTATAAAACTGGGAAATTAAATTTTCGTTATTATTCTACTATGACATTCAAAACCGAAAAAAAATAAACAATTGAAGAATTTTGTGATAGTTTTTTGTTTTTGTGTTAAGAAAAAAACAAAACAAAAGTGAATCAAAATTTTGTGTGAAACTTAAACAATGTGACGTGTAGTGAATTATTTTTAAATTTCAATGAGACTAATTTGATTTGATTTGGAATTAACAATTGAAAAAATTTTCAATAATGAAAAGACCACGGTAAGAAAAGCATTAAACTTTCCATTATACAGGATGTTTCATGTATATTTAGCCAGCGAATTTCCACTCTACATTCAGTTAAACCGGTTTCGTTATGTCTAGAAATGGCGATATAGATCTATATATTTTTTTCTTGAAATCTAATTGCATATTTTAGATTTTAATGTAAAACAACTCAATTAAAGATGTTTAGATTTTAATACGCGCATGTACACTTGTTACGTAATGTCAAAACAAATGAAGATTTGACATTTTGGTTTTTTGCTATTTATATGGTTTTTTATCTCAATAGTTTATTTAAATGAGATCAAATTAAAAGATTTTAAAAAAAAAAAAGATTATTTCACACAAGAATTGATTCTCTGATTGTGTGTTGATGATTATATGAATTATGAATTGAGGTTAAGTTTTTTTATGTATGTGTTTTGACGTAATGTTATATAGAAAGTTTACATTATTTGCCGGTTGCATCTATTCAAATTGTGATGAGATTCCAAGTGAAGGGAAGATTTCTTACTAATGAAATCGAAGCGAAATTAATTTAATTCATAATACGTTTTTTATTTGATAGTAATGTCAATTTTACTTGTTAAATGTTTTTAGGTTTGATAGAAATACCAACCACGAACAAATGTATTATATTTTTTCAATTAAAAAAACTATATTTAATTCACATTAATTTAAAATTGGTTTTGAAGATTGTGTTTCGTAGAAATTTAGCGATAAATTTATTTGTAATTCGATACATAACTTTGTGTAACGGTTACCTAATACGCATGGCATTCTTAATTTGACGTATGCATAACCGTTATTAGGAAACATTTCTATGCTGAGATACATGATTAATCTGTTATTAATGTCTAGGAATTAAATATTGATCTTTCATTTATTGGGATGGGGAAAATATATTTATTATAACTGAAGGTTAGTTTTTAGTTGAATAAGCCTAAAATGTTGTAGCTGTGGTTTTAGATCCGAATAATTAGGATATACTAAACAACATTTGTATTGTATTTTTCAATTATTTCTGGTTTCATAGAAGCTTAAAATACGCTTTTAATCTTCAAAATTCGATTATTTAAATTAGAGGTTAAAGTCGAAACCAAAATTAGTTTATATTTGTGTAACGGCTACCGAAACAGTTAACGTCAATAAACGTTTGGGTGGTTGTAAAGAACACTTACCTTTTATTCTAAATTTATAACCTTTTTAAAGTCCGTTTAGAATGAGTTATTTTTTTAAAATGTGACGAAATGATGAATATATTTACGCTTTATTATTTTTAAGAGATAATAAATCAACAGACGGATTGAGTGATGAGATTTAATTGAAAATATACGCTTTGATCAGCTTCAAATTTTAATTTAGTTTGACCAAGTCGTCCAAGAATTACTTATTTAATGTTTTCCTTAAATTAAACGAGACTCTATCCTAATATATTCAGATTGAAATGTTTATGTAATTTATAAAAAAATTACATAAACTCAACCTCACAGTTAAAAACTTCAAAAAGTACAATTTTAATACTTATGTCTGTTAAAATATGATAATGACCTTGCTCACGTCAAAATTAATATAGAGGCCATTTACACGACACCAGTCATAATTAAATCGGTAAATAACTCCGGATTAAGATAAACCGTGTAAATATGATAATGATTTAATCTTACGTTATCTACTGTAAACTGATTTTTTTAAAATTATTTATTATTCAAAAACATTTTAAATTTATTTACTCCCATATTTTCTAATAAAAAGTACTTTAATTTACAAGTTTTTAACAGAAAATTTCCAGTACACGTCTATTTAAATATTTTTTACTCGAACATACTTAAGAATAGCGACTTAAGAAACTTAATTTTGTATTATAAGAGTAATAAAAGTAAAGATGGCGGACAATAGTCAGCTGACTTTGACAGATAACCTTTTAATATATACCATTTGTGAAGTGTTTATTATTTATCTTATTTATTTTTTGTAAATATTTATTTTTTACAATCACACATACACTCACAAATACAAATTCATTCTTTTCTGATTAATTTTTACTTAAAATGTTGAAAATTTATTTTCCATGATTTTTTTTTTAATTTTTAATATACAAAATGGACGTGAATTTATATAATTAATCGATTTGCTTTATCAATTTTTTTTAGAGTAGAAATTTATTTTCAATGAACATTATATGATAATAGAAGTTTATTATCTGTTAATAATTTCAATATTTTTTTTATTAAAATATCATCGACTTAATGATATTAATAAACCAGATCAACATTCTTTTTTTTTTTTAATAAAGCAAAGTATATCTAATGATTTTAAAAAAGCTTTTTGCTTAAACAAATGGGTGCGTGTACTTATGTAATCTAGGATAATCAACGCAGTCAATAAAGTTAAGTTAAAGTTTGAAAAATTAAATAAATCAATATATATTTTCTTACATTAAGTGTAACATAAAGCAGCTTCAATCTGTTAATTTTGTGTGATGGTGATGCGCGCGCATATTAAAATTTCACTCTCATAATTTTTTAATAATGCGCCTAAAGAAGTATAACTTCAAAAGTTCAATAATTCGTTATAAAATTTAAGTAAAAACAAGTGAAACTAACAATTAACAGAGTTAATTAAATTGTTTAGATACTCAATACGATGTATTAATGTTTGAACTATTTTTTATGATTAACATTCATATAAAACTCTAAATATTCAGCCTATACAGTTATAAATACATATATAACTAGCTGTTACCCACCCACTTCTTAGGACAGTGTAAATTTTCTACATCAATTATGCTTCCATCAATTATGCTAAGTCTTCCATCAATTATGCTAAAGAATGTGTATACAAAATTAATTTTAATTTTCTGTATTTCTTCCACATTTTTATTTCTTAAGTCGTATGATTTTTTGCCGATGTCATTACATAGAAACATCTATTATTTTTAGCACACCCCCCCCCCATGCAAAATTTTTACAAACTTTGAATGTCGTATTTATTTATACCGAAAGCTTAAATAAATAAGTTTTAAGCTCCTAGGTTTAAAAATGAAGTAATTTCCATAAAATGTAATGACATAATTACTTTTATTAATTTTAACCACTATTTTTCACTTCGTACAGCTCTTTTTATACATTAAAAAGAAGACTATGTCCTTTCTCAGACTCTAGACTATTTCTGTACGAATTTTCATTTCAATCGGTTCAGTAGTTTAGGCGCGATTGGGTAAAATACATATACATATAATAATATAATATACATATGTATAGTAATATTATAGTTTCTTGTTTTCAAAGAATAATTAGAACCTCCGTTGATGCATTAGACCTCACTCACGGTGAGACCACAATCTTATAAAGAGTTAAATATTGGTGACGACACCTCTTTATCGTTTCCTTTTTTATTTCTATCTTGAAAACGATGTTAAACATGTAATTTATATGGAGATACTAAACAGGTATTTTCCTATTTGTTTAATAAGGAATTTTGAATGTCCATATCTTGCTTATTTTTATAGAAATTTTAAAAAAATAGCTTCAGATGCATGTTCATGAAGTTCAGACGTTTCAATTGAAGCAATAATTTAATTCGGTCCGTTATTGGCTTACATGTCTTTGCAAGTGAATGAGAATAGCAATAATTTTTGTTATTATGAAGCGCCTGATGATGATTCAATGGGACTCAAGAATTATACAGTAAATTTCCGTGATTGTGATAAAAGTGTGTAGCAAGTTTCATAAATATTAAACAGTATTTAATGGCTTCTTTTATCTATAAATTCGTATTGGTAATGAAAATTAATCATGTAAAAGATCTGATTTAGGTCTGCCAAAAAAGTATTGGATATGGATACGAATAGCTATCAATTTTTCCCTCAGATTTCCGCTGATCGGATACGGATATCCGGCACATCGTTGAATTAGATTCATACAAAGAAATGCAAAATTGTCTTATTATACTTTAGACCTCACTTATTGTTCGGTCAATCATTAGTTGTTAATTATTATTTATTATAAATAAATTGAATAATATAATTACTATTTAATGCCCCATACACATATAATATTTAAAACTTTTATAATGGATAAGGCATTATTGTCCAAATTTATTTATTATTCACTAAAAATACTTAATTATCATTAAATATAATTTGTTAATTAAGCACAAAATACTATTTGATTGTGGAATGTGTTCAAAATATTTAATTTATTTCTTGTGTATAATAGTTATGTTTGTCATTACTTATTTGGAAGTGTTTACGATTTGGGGATTCATGTTGCAGATTAGTCCCCTAAATAAATGGAAGAATTGTTCTGCGTTGTATTATGTGACATAGCATTTTGAATTTTTTTTTTATAGATTATTCATTTAGTCTGAATTTTCTAACGTTTAAAATTTAAAAATATAAAACAAAATGAAAAATTCTTAGTTAAACAAGTGAAAATAACAACTAATAGAGTTAATTGTTTAAATTCGCGACATATGATTGAATTTCATTGTTTCGACTAACATTCTTAAAATACTATAAATATCTATTAAATTAACATTCTTAAAATACTATAAATATCTAGTCTATACAAAATTTCAGCTGGTTCTGTGTTTTTGCTTTTGAGTAGATCTTGATGACGGACAGTCGGAAATACATTAATAAGGTGTTTCTATGAACACCTATACCAAAATTTAATTTGTGCGGTCAATATTAGGTAGCGTTACAAACTTTAGACTAAAATTAATATATTCTGACATATTATGTATGTCGCGTATAAAAATTTAATCACTCCATAAGGCTACTTACTCGCCATTATTAAATAAGTAATTTTTTATTGATTCTTGTTTCGTAGACATTTATAATTCAATAACCAAAAGTTCATTTTGATTGATTAATCGGACGAACATCTACTTTGAAAAAATTTCAAAAATTTAATGGCTGGTAGGTCTACTTGCCTAACAATTTTTATTGATTGTTGTTCCTTAGAGTTTTATAATTCAATAACCAAAAGTTCAGTAAAATTGATCGAGATCGGAAGAATACACTACCATGGAAAAAAATGAAAAAAATTCAAAATTTAATGATTCATAGGTCTACCTCCCGAACAATTTTTATTGATTCTTGTTCCTTACACGTTAAAAGATGTATATTAATGATTGTGTCACATAATATTTAAACTATCATAATATTATCTATTTGCAACTATTATAAGCATTTAAATAATTGTTTAAATAAAAACTTGTTAGAGAATAAATAAATATAATTAGAATTACAATTGAACAATAGAAAATAATAAGTAATTGCGTTTCAAATGTATCTAAGTTACACTTACGAAGTGCGTGCGTGCGTCTTATTTGTGTTGGTACTTAATAAAAATATTAGTATGTAAGTATGTACAAGCAGTAGGCAGGGACGTTCACTTTTTACTTCTTGTATGTGATTATGACATATTTAACAGGAAATAAAATGAATATTCCAAAAAAAAAATAAGACACTGTTATCAATAGTATTTATTGATAACGGACCATAATAGAAAAGAATGTTAAATTTATGTCTAGGTAAACGAGTTATCTAATCTGAATGACCAGGAAGGTTATATCAAAATACAAGTTCAGAATATGGCTCATTAATTATTTAGTTTCAAAAATGGCAATAACAAATTAAACCCTCGACAATTGGTATGGTAATAATGAGCTAAGTCTCTCGTGGATTTGAAAAAAATGCGATTTTGATGTGAAACTTCTTTAGTATCATTGTGATTTTAAATGAAACGAAAAAGCGACAGTTAAAAGAGACAACCACATAAATCAATAGGATGTAAGGTGCGAGATAATGAGATAGAATTATCTATAGGATTTAACGTGTAAGAGAATGAAATAGAAGGTACTATACAATGGTTTCTGTTTATTGTTTATTGAAATATTTCATTGTTTTAATAACAATTTTAATAAAATGCATAATAGTTTTTATCATGGTATGAAGATCATGATCAGATTGAAATTGAATTAAAAAAATTAATCACATTTTTTTAAATAACTAATTAATGTCGATGTTTTATTTTATAAACTATCGTATGCGTTTTTCTTTTTTTTTTTTTGGTGGTAACTAGCCAATTGGATATTTATTATTGGTTACATCGTAATTTATGTGTGTTTAAAGATAAAAAATTATCAATTTGAAAAAGGAGATTTGAAAAAATTCGCTGTGAATTTTATCAATTTTAAAAATTAGTAGATAATGCTTTTTTAAAAAAACGAGTTTAAAAATTTTCGATATAAATACTAAATTATCCACATATATTTTGGAAACCAATATTTATCGATGTTTTATTTTATTAAGTATCGTATGTATATAGTTTTGTGTTTTTTCATTTAAAATTAAATATTATTCATTGTACCATTTTTTGTGTGTATTTAAAGATAAGAATTATAAACTAGGGAAACGAAGCTTTAAAAAAAACTAGCTGTGTGTATTTGAACAATTTTAATAATTTAGTAGGTAAATACTTTTTTTTTTTTTAAATTACTTCCTAGTAATGGTTCTGTGTGAAGGGTAAATTCAATTGATAACTAAAATATTTTATATTATCAGTGTTTTTTGTTAAATGAACAGAGACAGAAATATATATATATTCAATGATCATAAGAGAAATGAGTTATTCACATATTTCTATACCTATAATAGAAATAAATAATAATATATGGTATACTTTTTTTTTTATGTTTGTAATATTTTCATGTGAAAAGTTAGAAAGTTTTTTTTTTTCTTTCTTTATTTTTGACGTTTCATTAACTTTATATTATTTTTGACTTCTTTATCAAATAATGTAAACAAATATTGATAATATAAATACAGTGGAACCTTAATTAAAAAGTTTTAATAAGAAACAAGTGAAGATAACAACTGAGTTAATTGTTTAGATACTCGATATATGCTTGATTATCATTGATTGTTTTTAATAAGAATTCATAAAATACTATAATTATCCAGTCTATACAGTTATATATGTATTGTAATTACCAATATGTCGGATAATTAGCTAAATTTGACGTTAAATTTAGGCGAATTCTAACATTTTACGAACAAATTTTTCAAACAAAAATAAACTAAATATTTTTTTAGCTTTTTTTCTGTCATTTATAGTTTTAAAGTTGGGTCAAGAATCCATTAGATCCAATGGTCCGATTTTGCTCATATAAGAACTTAAACTAACTTTTTATGTTTAGAATACGCCAAAAATATTTCAGGTCGATATCTCTTTTTTTTTTTGAGTTATCGTGTTGATGGACCGACAGTCGGAAATGGACTAATCAGGTGTTTCTATAACTACCTATACCAAAATTTCGTTTGTGCGGTCAATATTTCTTAGCGTTACAAACTTTAGACTTAAATTAATATAGTCTGATATATTATGTAAGTCGAGTATAAAAGCATGCATTGGCAAAATATCCTGAGCTTATTTGACAAAAATATCTTGGGAATACTTTGTTTTAATAATTTTTTTTAAAAGTATTTGACCGCGGGCAATTCTATTTTTGGGATATTTAGTCATGAAAATAAGTGTATATATCTTTACTAAAAATTAGTTAAATTTCAAAGTATATTCATACATATTAGTCACGTCACAGTTCAGTCATTACGTCACAGTTAGAAATACTATTCTTCTGCGAAATCTAATCGAGGGTATTCGTCATAGTTTTGTGTCAGTGATTCAATAAGGCTTCTGTAATAGTTGTGCCTTTTTTCAATTCGTACCCAAGATATCTTTACAATTTGACTGACGGCATTTTTTTTATTCTGTTTTAGTGTAGGAATACAGAAATCATTGTTTAAACAAGCATAGCACGAATACTGAACTGGAACAGAACTGACCTAAATGGACATGTGTAGACATACGGGTTATTTTGACTGAAACTAGCCGGTGACTGAACTGTGTGAATGAACCTTTGGGGCTATTCTAAAATTTAACTGAAGTTTACTACATTGATATCTCTGAAACCGCTTATAAATATAGAGTAATTATGAGTTATTAAAAACATTATTCACCCCCCTTTAAACATATTTAAAGTGAAATAAATGTTAATTGATTTCTTTAAAACAATTATTATATGGTTTTTTTAATTTTGTATTTTGCTTTTTGCTTTGCTCTAATGTTTAAAAACTTGAACGCACCCTTTTTTTATAAAACTCTTTACAGTAGGAATTGATTGAACATAAAAAAAAAAAAATAAATAAAAATTATAATTGTTATGAATCTTTTATGCATAAAATGTTCCCTTACTTACTGATACATTATGTACTTCATACTATGTATACTTTTGTACAGTGTGATTCAGTAAAATATAGAATTTTTGTGATAAAAGCTTTATTTATTTAAAAAAAGTACATTGTATAAAATGTATTTTCAAATATCTTTTCTAATTTCATCAAATCTATATGAGTTGCTACTTGTATGTGTTTTAAATATTAAAAATAATGAAATAATACTTTCAAATTTTATTAAATTAATCAATTATGTATGTGTTCACTTCAACTGGCAATATGAAACTGATTAAGTTCAAATTTGCAAATTATTAAATATTTTTATTTGCATTCCTAGTCTTTTAAAACTAACCTCACAATGATCACTGTCATATATTTCTAACACTGTTCACTGTTTTTAATTATTAATTATTGATGTATTCACTTCAACTGTCAATTTGCAACTGATTAAGCTTAAGGGGTTAGTTGTTACTTATGTATGTTTTACAGGGCTGAAATATATAACGAAATAATAACTTTAAAACTAAAAATTTTACGTCTCGAACAACCTACTTGTTGGTTGATAGCTTAACGCCCTAACCAATTGCGCCTCATTGGCTTATTACAATAACTCAAAAACAATAGTGACATATAAATATATAATCAATTAATCTAAATATAAAAATTTCTAATCCCCGAATAGGCTCGAATAACAGACCTATCGGTTGACAACTCAAGTCCTTATCCAATGACGCTACAGTATCCCGTAATGTGATTCAAAGTTATATCAAATTAAAAAAAAATTTTTTAGAAGCAGTACGAAGTACACCCTAATATAACCGGACCAAAGTTACCATTATTATGTCACACATTGATAACATTTATTTATACTCATAAACACAGGCTATATAGTACAACAGTATACATTTTAATATACATTTTTATTTATTATTTATAAGGAAATCATGGAAACATTGAAATTATTTGAATATTATTACGTTATAGCGCGTTTTAGGTTTTTTAAAGTTTTATGACTTTTAAAGTGCCTCATCATAAATTTTAAAAGTTTACAGGTCTAGAATATAAAAAATGAAATGTATGATCCAAAATTCGTGGGTTCACTCAAATTCGTCAAAATTTGGCGAGGATATCGAACAAATTTTTTTACATTGGGACGTTACAAAAACCAAAATAATTAATTTTGCTCCATAACGCTTAAATTTTTATCTAATTTTGACAAACAAAGTCTACTGAATTTAGGTCGTAGATTTCAAAAATTTTATAAAATTAAATATATACCTTTCTTTTGCAAACGACCAATTTAATACTCCAAAAATATTAATAATAATAATTAGTTTAAAATTCATGAATGGAAAAATTACCCGTATAATTTTCCTTGTGTACATAATAGATAATTTTTCAATCAATTAGCACAATGATAATGAATCTAGGTTTAACCTTGAATGATGATGTAGAGCGACGATAAGTGATTGATGGTGTAAAACAATATATCCAATAAGTATTTAACACTTATGTAGTTTTTATGTAGTTGGCTAATAAATTTCATTTTTAAATGTCTGTATTATACCAGGGTAGAAACCTTTAGTAACAAAAAATTTTAGTAGGATGAAACCCATTGCAAATGGAAGAGGGTATAACAAAAATGAAAGGAAAAATAATTTATGGCCGATCTGTAAAACACGGTTAATCTCTATTTCCGGCAAAATAACAAGTCCTATGGAAAAAAGTTAAATGTCAAAGTTGTAAGTAATAAAAAGATCTACAACTTTTGTATTTATATTTTCACGGTAGTCATTAAAAAATTAAATTTTCTTCAAGTTCATATAAATAATGGTAAGAAAAAATTCAAATTAGTCGACTGCAAAACCTGAAAAAGTCAGGGAATTTAGTTCTTAAGATAGAGTAGACACCCTGACAATAAAACTATTAACATTTTTATTTAGCTATCTCAAAAATTTAATCTCTTTCAAGCTTCCGTGTGTTCATACATCCTTAAAACAGATCTAAAAAAAATTAAATAGTAAACAATAATCATAATAATATTATATAAAAGAGGCAAAAAAAAAAAATATATATATATATATAAAAAGTATGTTCGAGGCGGTCGGTTATTGAACTCGCATACACATGACGATTCAGGATGATTATATTATATATATATGAGTTGTTCACAATATACAACATCTTCACAAGCATACATGGCTGGCTTGCTAGCTGGCTAACTTGAATACTTTTAGCCTAGTAAATATAAAAAAAACTTGCACATATTGGACATTAATATATGTCCAATAATATTATAATAGAGGAGACCATGAACGAACTTGAGTATGTAAAAATCGGGAAACGTATTCTGATTAATCGATATTAGCTTGAATACTAGTTTCTCCGTTGAGCAGTAAATAAATTTTACTCATATTAAAACGTTATTATTGTAAGCCATTCTTAATACAAAATCCATTAAAAGAAAATGGTTCTCCGATTATTAAATTCTCAAGTACCTCTAGCCCCTTTTCTATAATGTTATTATGAATGTAGAAATAGGTATATTGACTAATAACCAAGACAAATATCATATCAAAAATAATACTTAAGATTTTTTTATTTGTGTACTCAGGCGAACAAACTGTCTATCGGTTTTATGTTGAAAATTTATAATAAACAAAAAAAAAAAAAAAAATATATATATATATAAATAAATTATGATAATCAAAAATTATTAGCTTTTTCATCAAAATCAATTTTTAAGAAATAAAAACATGCATGTAAATGTTTATCATTAATCAACTTTTAGGGTTCCGTAGCTTAATCTGAAGTATAAAATTAAATCAAATTCTTTTAAAAAAGAAGTATTACTAAAACTCAATTGAACACGTTGTAAAATTAAATGTTTTTATAATTTTGATATGATATTAGTAAAAAACCGGACGCGAATTCAAAAGGAAAATTTATACTAGACACATATACTCAAAAAATGTAACACTATTTTGATTTGTTATTATTATACGTGTTTAAAAACATTAAATACTTGATTGTTATGTTGTGTTGAGTTGTTTATTAGAATTATTTTTGTTTATCTATCTAAAGCATTCATTTTAAACTAAAAAATAAACGTGGAAGATTCAGGTCGTCCCGTTTTCTTATTATATGAGTCTATATCGACCATTTTTTTTAATTATATTTTATTAATGATTTTCGTTTTTGTTTTAGGTAAGTTTTTGCTAAATTTTCTGATCGAAAATTTTTTGATTTGGAAGATCTATGTAAGTTATTTTATTCTAATTCTATTTAGTTCTTTTAAGCGAACAAAGCTGTTGGGTTAGAATTTCTTGTGACATAATTTTGATGGATTTTTGGTAGCAGTAAGCAATTCTTATCAATATTCAATCAAGGTTTTCACAAATTGCTTGTTAATCTTTACGAAAAGAGAGTCGTGGGTGGGTGTGTAACACCCAGACCTTTCCTTTTGAATACTATCTAAACAAACTGCAACTGTTTTTGCAGCACTGAAACCTTTTTTATTGAATACTCCTCACCCAGAGAGAAAGATGCCCGTTAATGAAAGATTCTGTAACGGAGCCATGATAAAGGAATAAAACTCAGAGGCCACGCCGTAATCTCAAGGTTTCTTCGCTAGATTTGTTCCTATAATGAATAGATCTAAAGTTTTAGACTAAAATTTTCTATATCGACCACTTTGGATGAATTTGAGGAATCATCTTGCAAACATGCCCATGATGGAGGGTAGTTCCTCCGAGCTATCAGACTTCTCAACTGGATCACGTTTAAATTTAATCGAGCACAGTTTTTTATGACAGAGTTTTTTGGCAGATCAGTCTGTATTATTCAATAGTAAACAGTTTTGAAAATAAAACAAGTTTTAAATCTGACAGCTCTTACACTGTGTTTAATTTACAACCTTAAATTCAAAATTACCATCTTAATATTAAAATTTAAAAAAAAAAACGAATTCTGTAATTTCAAATGCAATTAAATTAGATTTGATTTACCACATTAATAACAGTAGTTAATTAAATAAAATATTATAAATGTTACACAAACTATCAGATGAGTGAAGAGAGAAGAGCGGATGAACGTAGATAGTAAATAGTTACTAGATCGTAGCTAGTAACTATACCTAGTAGTTGTAGTATTACTAACTGTTACTTGCAAACATATTAGTATAGTTAGTTTTGTGTTACTATCAAATTATTATTATTATTTTACTAGTTAGACTTAGTAGTTGTTACAGTGAAAGGAATGAACTGAATAGAGACAGAGAAACAGAGAGAGAGAGAGAGAGGGGGGCAGAAAGGAATACATATTTTAGATTATATTATATAAAGTACACAGGATTGTGGGAAAATAGTAATCAAAATAATAATACTGAGTGCTCTATTTCCCAAAGTACAAGTACAATTAACACTTTGGTCAGGCTTCCATGCCTTCAGGTGATAGAGTGTTCTAAAAGAGAACCAAAAGCGATCTAGCTGGTCAAGGAAAATCTGGAATATCTAGCAATAGTCGTGGAATAGTCTGAGAAAAATGAACAATATTGCAAATAGTCAGAAAATTTGAATTTTTTCCTGGATTTTCAAAACGTGAATTTAATTTTATAAATATTTCTAATCATTAATGAATTTTTGATCTCATAATTATCCGATAATGATGCATGCTGACTCATGAACAAGTCACTATTTCAAATTACGAATGATAAATAGTTCATATTTACCAAAAAAAAAATGGTTCTTGAAAAAGTAATTGTGATGCCTGAAGAAGTCAGTCTAGGTTCAAGGAACGCAGGGTGCAGTTTCCCTCTTAATATACTCTTAACATTGAAATTGAAATAACATATTTATACTATTAATACGTATTTTATAAGTTTTCCACACATTTCATTCAAAATTGCTAGCTTTTAGCTCTAGTAAATATACTGTGACATATTATATATGTCGAGTATAAAAATGTTGAAAAAATATGTTACTTAAGATGTTCAACACGAGGGGGGGGGTGTAGTAATTAATTTATAAGTCTTATTAATCGTTATATATGGGAAGTAGTGAGAGGGATTTGTATCAGAGATTCAGAGGTTTAATTTTTGGACACCAATTGTTTTCTTACACATTTTGAATTTTTTTGAGTTTAGTTCACTCTGTTGTTTCAGAAGTGCCACACACACACTGGATTGTGGCAACGTGCAGTAATCAAAATAATATATAGAACGAATCTTTGTATGCTTGTGTTCAACAGCAAGCACATTGCACGTTGAATGCTCAAAAATTTGTGTAAACAGTATAGTCCGGGGGGTAGTGGTGCAAATGACACAATCATTTCAAGACGATGCATTCATGTTGGAATTGAAAGTTTATTAGCAGTCCATATACTGTTATGAAAGTCAGCAGGCTCCGAGAGGTTGGACGGGCGGATAAAAATTTCTGCTGAGTAGCCATGCAATCTCCACCAAAGGCAATCAAATGTCATATTCAACTGATAATTATTCCACCTCTAAATATTCTGCTGAAAATTTTTTTTAATTTACTACATTATTGAAACTATCTTTATTATTAATTTCAAGCGACCGGAAATATATTTTATTATTCCTCCACCTTGGGTGCGCCTGCTGAACCACCATTCAATTATCAACTTCATATAAACTTTCAATAAAATCGAAAATTGATCGGCCAGATATCACCATGAAAAATTCAACGCTGCCTCCCGGACTAGTAAATGTTGTGTTGGTCGTTGTTAGTTAGATATGATGAGGGTTTGAGTTAGAGAATTGGTAGCAGAGCAGAGAGTACCTACCAGAAAATGGATATTTTAGGGGGATGGTAGTGTGTTGTGTTGTTATTACTTTAATCTCGTTGTTGTATTCAAAAGTGTTTTAGTTTTCAGTTTCATATGATGGTAGCTTAGTTATTATTCATAATACAATGTATTCCAAAAGTAATTCATAAACACGGTCATTAAAATGATGTATCGACAGAAAAGTGTATTTTTGAAAATTTAAAAGGTATACACAAAACATAAGCGAAAATGTGGTAGATAATATATTATAGCTCTAAGTATTCCTGTAAATATTACAGAATAATTGGGTAACTTCAAAGATTTATTGGATATACTTGATTGGGATAAAAAAATTAAACTTTTTATTCTTTGAATTTTATTGTAATTTTATATATAACTTTAAAAATGACCAAAAAAAATTCAGAGAAAAAAGTTCTACATATTTCGTTTTTCTAAGCAATATTAAGCATGTCTAAGAACGTTTGTAAGTCTATGAATGACGATTGGATGGCTCTATTCTGAGATATCGTATGGAATGTCTTCGAGATATCGGTTTACGTATAGGATTTTAGATCCTATTTCACAATCTACAAATCCAATGGTTTAAAAAACGTCATTTATGGAATTTATGGGTCAAGTATATCCCATAAAGATTAATCGAAATTTGAGACAAATTTTTTTTATTGAGGAACCCCATTTGAATACCAAAAGAAATTGGGAAAATATTTTTGTTTCAGAATTCGATAAAACTTCGTGAGGGTAGTAATGATCCAAAAATACCAAGTTCGGTTTATTTAACGAGTGGATGCGTTCAGAAACCGTTTAAATTCGTATCTACAGTTCGGTTTCCTGTAGCTGTTATAAGCGATATCTTTGAAACAAAAAGGGTGTATAGTGGTCAGGGAAAATCTGGAAAAACTGGAATAGTCGGGGAATTTCAAATGTGCTGAAAAAGTAATGAAATAGTCAGCTAAAATGATAAATTATGTAAATAGTCAAGGAATTTAGAATTTTTTTCTGGATTTTTAAAACATGAATTAAATTTTTTAAATATCCGTAATAATTCTAATGAGTTCTTGATAATTATCCAATAATAATGCTCACTTATAAACAAGTCACTGATCAGGGCTTTAATTGGAATAAAATTAAAAAATGCTGAGTGATAATAGTTCATATTTATAATAAATGGACCTGAGAAAGTCAGGGAATTTCGTTTTTGAGATATAGTACATACCTTGTGTTGAAAAACTAAATGCAGAGAAATATTCTTAAAAACATTATTTGGTTTAAGGATAAGTATGTCCCAGTTATCCTGTAATATTTACAGAAATATTAATAAATTAATATTCGTTTACCAAGACAAATACTTCAAAATATTATATATAAAATTTCGCTAGTATTATATTGTTTGTGTTACTTTTTAAATACATTGTACATGATATATACATACATTCTTGTACATATTATGTATATATATATATGTGATATGTTAGTTATAATAGTATAGTTGATAGTTAAAACCAATAAATTTGCCTAAAGGGCATATAATATACACAATATTCAAATTAATAATCTATAAATTTATGAATAACAAACATTCACTCAATACAACGTACAACTAACGCTCTAGCAGCTCTCACAATAACTCTCGCATACAAACAAACCTACTACAGCAATCCTAGCTGGTTGGTGGCCTGGCCTGGTGTGCATGTGATGTATTTATTACTGATTTGGGAACAATATTTATTTAAGTTCTATACACAACACCTATTTATTAGCAGCATCGTGTATTGTTTATTTATTAATTTTTTGGTTTTATTCACACAAATTCAAATTGAATCAATTTTTGGGGAGTGCAGAAAGAATTTATTATAAAAAATAAACCATTTTTTAAACAAAACAAATTTAGTAAATTTTCTAGTTGATTAAATTTAATGGGATTTGGAATATTTTTACTGATACAGTGTGTTTCAGAATTGAGATTATAATTTTTTTTTATTATACAAAAGTTGTTTGTTTTGTAGAAATTTATTTAAACTTTAAAACTTGGCTCACGAATCCATTGTACTAAATTGACCGATTTTATTAACAAATTCACTTTTGAGGTCTATCGAATATGCAATCAAAATTTTTATTTTTTCATTTGTGAGCTATGTTGATGAAAGGTAGATAAGCAGACGGGCAGGCAGAATTAGACTAATTTGATGATGAACACCTATAACACAATTTTGTGCCATCATTATTTCCTGGCGTTACGAACTTCCATAGTCTTCCCGTCCTCACTGCGCAGATACTCACAAAGATATGCAATTTAAATTAAACACAGAGCTTGATAGATTTTGTTTGTTCAACGAATTTATTCTCTATTTTAGAACTAGCCCAATAAGAAGTTTTAACTATAAAACAATAATTCTAAATCGGTTAATTACGAAACAAATGAATATCAAATAGTAACGGAATTATCCAATAATATATGAATATCATTTTCAGATTATGTAATTAATTGTAATACAATTAAAATTGTTATCAATAAAATATTATTATTATTAATATTGTTTACTGTGTATATATTATATTAGTACTTACTCTGATATGACAGACGGATGGACTGACACTGATAACATAAATAGGCAGAAGTCAGTCAATTCCTATCAACTATCAACAATGAGCAAAGCATTTCACAAGCTTGTTCTAACTACAAGCATTGGATTGTGTCAAATTATATATATGTAGTGCATATTATTTAATATAGTCTAGCAGAAATCATCGTATGTTTAAGTCAAATTAAGAGCTTGCCAGTTGAAAAAAAATATTTGAATTTTTTATTTTAGTATGATTTTGCTGAAATTTATTGTGTTCAATATTGTATTGTTTATGAAATGAAAAAAATATGTATTGAATTTTTGTTGTTAAAATTGCTGTCTTTTTAATAAACTAGTGTCGCGTTACAGAGGTTGAAATTCGACCATGGTTACCCAAAAATGAAATTCAATGCCTTTAAACAAAACAGTATACATGCGTGCCTTTAAACAAAACAGTGTATTAAACAAAAAAGTATATATGCGTGTGTATGGTAGTGTGCGTGTGTGTTAAATATAAGCTACACCTCTTATATATGTGTGTGTTATAGTGTGTATAATATTTTTTTTATTGATACAATTTTTTATAAATAATTTAAAAAAAAATATTATCATTCTCCAGTGCTTCTCTATATAAACTTTAAGTGTGCCAAATTTTATACTCCTTCGTACGTACATAAAATATATCTGCTTTTAGTGAAGTTTAGGACTGTTAGTACTGGACTGAAAATTTAAATAGATGAAGTAAGATAATTTTTCTAATAAGCATTCAATACTTCTACTTTAAATTCATTACCTAATCTCTGTAATGAAACTCAAATAATAATTGAGTTATCACTGATTTTGTGTTACAAATTCAACATAGTTGTTTTTCTAATACTACAAATTTTATTTTATTTTTTTTTTTTTATTAATTCTAACACTACAAATTTTACACTAATTATTATTGTGTATGATAAAAAATATAATTATTAAAATTCAAGCCGTTTACTCTTAATTTGATTATTCATTAGCGTTTTCCAATTTGTTACTCACAAAGGTTCAAACGTCTTGGAATTGTTTCAATCAAAAAAGGACTATTTTAATAACATAACGGCTATAAAGCGTGCAAGGTTAGATATAGTAAACTTGCGAAAGAATGCAATAAATATTTCCGATTGTTTTAGTAAGACCTTTTTAATAAGCATTTGGCTGTCATAGGCCTCTTTCTTAAACAACAAACGCTAAATTTTTGATATTTCACAAGCAATATAAACCCTAAAAGATAATAATATTTACAATGTGTTTCAAAAGAAATTTATATTATGTTACGAGTGATTTAGATCATTTTAGAGAATATAATAATGTTATAAAAATAAAGAGAAAAACCCACCCCTTAACTGACTCATAATAGTAAGTAAATAATATTCACTTTGATGATAATAATAATATGTAATAGACATAAGACAGATTTAGGGGGTTGATATCACCCTATTATTATATTCATCTTCTTATATCGTTACCATATTTGACACTTTATATTACATTTACTTCCATATTGTTTGAGATACGCACGTTATTCTTGATGTAGAAACATGGTGAATGTGTTTGAAATTGGAGTGGAGAGGATGTGTAAAATATTATTAAAGTTGGTAGTTGGAATAATTTCAATCTAAGAAAAATATGTAATTCTTAAAGAAAATAAATTAGTGTGAAATTTGTTTTCTACCCAAGAAATTTATTTTAGCATAACAGCCATGTCTAAAGTGTTTGGAGCATACCATAAGCACCCGTTTAAAGAAATTTTCATCAAGCGTTATTGTTGAAAATTGAATAAAAGGATACTCGCAAAAAAACTATTTTAATAGCGGAATTTAAAAGGTTTTAATTAATTTTTTTGATAAAAATTGAAACTTATTTTTTTTTTTTAATTTCTTTGGCTCTTGCACTTGTCTTCAATTACTCCAAAGGTGTAAAATTAATATTTTGTCTGCTAAAAAATAGAATTTGTTTGGTTTTCATTTTCCATGTTTGGTACCCATAGAGAAGTGCTGATGCATTGTTTCGATTTTCAGGCGAAGCTCCTTGCACCTCCAAATAGACATTAGTTGAACAATGGTTTCTACGGTTTTTCATTTTTTCGCCCAATTGCTGGTTAATTTCAGAATGAGGAATGAAACAATAGAAATCTTCTAATTGGAAATGTATTCCGTTTTATCTTAATCGTACAAATACCTCGTTAAACTTCGATACAAACTTGTGAATCTTAAATTGAAAGGAATATCTTTTTGCCCAAAATAAAATTCAAAATCAATCTCTTTTCTTGATTTTCTAGAAATTACAAAATTTATGAAGCTCACTCGCTTTTCGATGAATTTTGATTTTATCTTTGTTGTAAAAAAAAGAATGATTATGGAAGTTTGAAAATAAATGGATGAAAATAAATAAATTTTTATTACAAAATTTTTTTTATTTTTTTTAATGAAAGTGTGCACAAATTTTCTTGTGTATGTTTTAACATAAATTTATGGAATCTTATTATCCCATTATTTTTCGTGAAAAACTGCTCTTTACCATTTGTTTAGCTTGTTTCCCGGGAAAAAAAAATTATGTATAATTATATAAAATTATATAAAATTATATATAATTTGATATAATTTGATATAATTTTATATAAATATATATAGTTTTATATAATTATGTATAATATTTATATATAATTTTATATAATTATGTATAATTATATATAATTATGTATAATTTTATATAAATATATAAATTTATACATAATTATATATAATATTATCTAATTTTATATAAATATATATAGTTATGTATAATATTTATATATAATTTTAAATAATTTTATATAATTATGTATAATTTTATATAATTATGTATAATTATGTATAATTTTATATAAATATATAAATTTATACATAATTATGCACAAAAATTCACCAACTTTAATAAGTTGACAAATGGATCGTATCTTGTAATTTAAACAATATAAACTTTCTTCTGTCAGTATAACCGCGGTTTCCTTTAACGTTAGTTGCATTGTGCATAAATTTTATCGTGTGTGCTATAAGTATATAGCAAAATTTTCTAGAATGCATGGATTTTTTCGCGAAAAAATCGCGCTGTGTATACAAAATTGAAAAAATTATAATCGACTACGCTTTACGAATATTAAATTTTATTGTAAATTGAACTATTAGGTTGATATATTGAGACTCGCATCAATTGTGACACAGCCATATATATAAACTGAAATTTTTAAGATTGTATGCTATAACAATCTTAAAAATTTTCAGTTTATATATGGCTGTCACAATTGATGAGTCTCAATATCAACCAAGTTCAATTTACAATAAAATTTAATATTCGTAAAGACGTGCAGTCGATTATAACTTTTTCAATTTTGTACACAGCGAAAAAATCCACATTCTAGAAAATTGTCACTTATCGCGCTTAAATATCACGTGCAATAAAATTGCAGTCAAATATATTATAGGTGTATGAAGTATGCTATGTATTGAAAAACAATTAAATTATCTTCACAAAAACACTTTATTTTTTTACTTATATGTACAAGTTATTTCAACAAAAGTTCTTATTTCCTATAATTAACTTTAATTAATACTTATAATTAACTGCATGGATAAAATCATAATTACCAAATTTGTTTGAACGAATTTGGTCTTTTGCACAAAAATTCACCAACTTTAATAAGTTGACAAATGGATCGTAAGTCTTGTAATTTAAACAATAAACTTTCTTCTGTCAGTATTACCGGTTTTATATGCTTCACTTTAATGTTAGTTGCATTGTGCATAAATATTCTCGTGTGATCAATTACATATTTCTGCAATATAAAGTACAAATCATTTTCGTATTCAAAAAATAGTTTAATTATGCCATAAATATTGATATTGTTTATTGTTATAATTTGTACATTATGGCTATTAGCTTTGATTTCTTTATATATGTCAGAAGTATAAGTTTCTTTGTTTATATTTACTCGAGCATATATATGCACATTTTTTTTTATAATATCTCGAGAATCAAGTAGTTGATTTTCTAAATCACTTAAAGTTATGTTATTAATTTTTTGCCCCAATGTCTGATAATTTTTGGCTGGTTCACTAATTTTAAAATTGTCATTATTTTGATTCAAATAATTTTTCAGTATACCAACGCCTTGCGCAATTATTATTTGATTAGCTATTTCTTCAGATAAATTTTTCGTACCATGAACTTTTTTTGCGATAAATCCATTATAATTTTCAAATGTGAAAGCTGATGAACCTGACAAAGGGCCCCATCGTTTCACTGATAAAACAAGATGAAGAAGTTGATGTACATTGTATGTCAACTCTTTATCATCAAATAAATTTGGAATGTCTTTAACGAACATTCGTAGCAGTTTATTCGCTTCTTCCAAATTTTCTACTGTAATGTAATCCGTCAACAGAATAAATAGAGCAATAACTAAGCCCATCAAGTGCTGAAAGTATTTTTCTAATAAAAAATCTTTTAGAGCTGGAAGGCAATAAAATAGTAATAAATTATAAAACTCAGAGGCCTTAAAAAGATTAGATTCAGATAATGATCGCGGCATTCGGTTAAAAGACAAAGGAGGTCGAATATTCAATATGAATTCATCAATATTTTTCATAAAATGTTTGACACTCCATGAACCCAGTTTGTTGGTGTAAGTATTAAATAGTCGCTTCGTCACTCCCAGTAGAACCGAATGCATAAATTCAGGTATCAAACATGTACCAAGGTCAAGTAGCGGAAAGCAAGATAATATAGAATATCCTTTTACTCCCCTGAAATGTTTCCTATTTAACCTCTTTAAAACACGAGCTTGAAAGATCATTCTCTTTCCATCTCGTAGTCTAGCGTCAACATCATAAGGATATACTCTACTTGCTTTTTTCCCCAATACAACGGTTTTACTTATTTTTGTTTTTATTTCGCAAATATTGCAGCCATACCGTCCATTGAAATTCAATATATTTTGAAGTTTAGCTCGAGCCGGAGCATCAGCTATAATTAATGAAGGTACTATTTTCGAGGTTATTACCTCATTTGTAATTGGATGATTCCATTGTACTCCATTTGTGAAACATTCATCAAGCTTAGATTGTAGAGGCCGTAAAAATGTACCAATCGATGGTTTAAATTCTTTGCTATACCATAGACCTAAATTTAATACAAATGACTCTCTGATAGTGACTGGTAACTCAGCTATTGTACACAACAGCGGCCAACAATGGCTTTTAGCACTTTTGATTAGAGAAAGTCCATCGGTATTCATTATCAGTGTCAAATCATACTGTTGCCTATCAGGGCGAGAATTAATCCGAATGTACTCAGTGCCATCAGTAATATCAGTAATTACATTGTCATTTCGTATGACAAAAGGTTTCAATTTCTCATAGAGATGATAATGCTCAAATAAATATTTAATTTGAGTGCATATATCAAATTCGAAAAAAAAAGTATCCTTACATTTTTTAGCATCGCATGTTGGACATTTTAAAATTACGATGTTACTCCCGATGTACTCAAAACAATTTTTACAATAATAATGCTTTGTGACAGTGCACGGCGGCGCAATTTGCTTAACATATTGGAGTAATCTGTACACACTTTTTGGCATCAAATTATTTTCTGGTAGTATTTTTAGCTGGATTTTCAAAGTTTCTTCAAGAGCTGCTTTAGTTAGATCATGTTTTACGTATAAATTTAATAAATCGAATACTGCCTCATCGATTGTAATTCTACTGCCTTCATACAACATGATATTCGATCTGTTAGCAAGATTACATAAATTGATATGATTATTTTCCCTTTCATTTGATTCAAGCTGATTATAATTTTCATTTTCTAATTCGTTCTTGTCGTTGTTGTCACAATCTTCTTCACCACTGTTGACGATAATTTCTTCAGCTGAAGAGCCTGATGAATCTTCATGTTCTGATCTTGAAGTCGACTGATTCTCAGAATCTTCCCTTAATTCACTTTCATAATCTATGGTATTATATGTGTTAGAGAAATTATTATCTTCGCTTGAAGTAACTATGCTGCTTGTTTCGTTTGTGTTATTATCCCGAATACATTTATTCCATCTATCTAACGTTCTTAAAGGTATCTAGAAAAATTAAAAATTTAAACTATTAATATCATATATCTAAATAAACATATTTTCTTTTAATTGAAAAATTAATCTACCGGACAAGTCGAGTCTTTAATATAAAGCTTGTATCTTTTTCTTGGTCTAGTGACCGGTGACTGCTCTTGATTTGTTGGTAATGATGACATGATAACAACTCACACAAAATTAAATTTTTACATCTATAAAAGACAATTTATATTATTTATCATAATATTATACGATATAGATAATCAAACAGAGTAACGATTTAACTTAATTTATTCAGTTTTATAAATATATTATACATACATACGAGTATATATTTATAACTTACCTAACTGCAAAAAAAATATTAAGTAACAATTATTTTGTATTTTGTAACTTGTAGATTATAATAGCGAACGCAAATAATATTTTTTCTATACGTTTATTTTTCTTAATTTTTTTAATGTTATTGTTTATCTGTCAATATTATACGTAAACACTGCGACATCTATTGGTTATGAATTAGGTGTATAATATTGTCACATGGATGTACGCGCACGCACCTAACACTAAGTTACCTTACATGTTTTGTCTAGTCTAGAAGAAAGATAACACGTGGAACATATAAATGATTCATTTGTTGATTTGATTTACAACATTAAATTTCTATATTAATAATTATCAATCTGATATTAACGATCAATCACTTTATACTTTTATTTGAGTTTTTTAAAACTGCAAAGCATAAAAGTTATGTTTTTAATCCATTGCGAAAAAGATAATTCATATTGCAAAGTTAAAAACTTTAAGGTTAAGTTTGACGCAGAAAATATTCCACAACCTGGTGAATTGGTTAATTTTTATTGGAATAACAAAGAATTCCAAGGCAAAGTTATCATGTATTCAGGTAAATAATAGTTATTTTTATAAAATTTTACTTTTTTTTGAATATACTGGTTTGATTTTGATATTCTAGATGATGACAATAATATTGATATAAAATTCAAGGAGTTAACGAATGTGAAGTCACGAAGAAAGAAATCTCCAGTTATTGTGGCACCTAAGAAACCTACAACACGAAAACGGGGCTTAACGCCAGAAGAAAAAAATTTCTCAAATGCTTCTGAAGCTAAGGTATTTTAATAATAAGCCGCTATATGAATCATAACAATGTTTTTTTCATAATAACTAATAATACAACTTTCAATTGACTTTTTTTTACTTCCCTTTACATAATAACAAATAATACAAAATTAAAAAATTACTTTTTTTACTTATTTATTTCTGTTTATCCGATATTAGTTGCAAAATTATTAAAATAAATTTATTTATTATGACAGGTCGTCAATAAAAATCAAATAGATGTTGATCAAACTTCTCAGGAGTTCATTGAACAGTTTCTTGTTGACAAAGAATCAACTCGTGAAGTAGTTGAAGTAAAAAAACAAACAGAAAGTGCCACTATAATGCAATTAAAACAACAAATAGAAAAATTGCAGGCTGCACTGGATGCTGCGCAAGGTAAAATTGTTTACTTGCTTATAATTACTTTAGACAATTCATTTAATTTTTGTGAATCTATATATAAATTCTGTTTTTTTTTCTTATTCTAAAACTAAAAAACAATTATTTTTAAATGTATAGGCAAATCTAGCACAAGTCAAACATCCACTCCTTTTCTGAGTGCAGGTACCAGAGTTTTATCGCCGATCGTCATTGATTTTAATAAATCAAGTGGGGGGGAGTCAGATGATGAGTCTGTACAGTTTGTCGATTATGAAAAAAAGATCCCAGACGTTTCATCTCAAATTTCTGTACAAGAAGATAATAATAAGGCTAAAGAAGCCGATAAACCTTTGGCAGAAGATGCTGAGGTAAAAGAAGAAAGCATCTGCAGATTTCTGCCTGAATCTGCAGATTTCTACGATGAAGATGTCCAACTACTTGGCCCTAAACACAACATGAAGGTATTGTACATCCTTGTTATCTAAATCATAAAGAAGTATAAACTATACTTATTTATCTAATAATTTATGAATCTGTTATGATAGATGGTTGAGTTAGGGAATAGTGGAATATTCTGTACAGAATATAGGTACCATCTAGCGGAAGCGTCACGGGAAGGGACCATAATGATCAGGCATTTAATGGAGGGAGTTTTTAAACACGACAAAATTTTAAATTGCACTTTTACTGGACAACGTCCAAAAAATAAACCGAAGACAAATGCAATTATTCGCCCACTCCATACCAAGGCTACATCTTGCATTATTAGTAAATATCCCGTATTTTATTTCTTTATTTTAGATAGTGTATTAGTATATGACATATGATATACGGGATATGTTAGTAAATAATCGTCTTAGTAAAATAAATATACGAGCAGGAGTCATTTTTTTTATTATTTTAATTTTCAGATCTTGTGTTGAATCGTGCCAACGATAATAATTGGAAAAAAAAAACCAAACATGGATTTGTATCGTATACGTGGGAAATTCTCCAGCAAGCAATGAGTCAGCGCTTAGGAGAAATAAAACGCTCCCACCACGAAAATTCTAAACTACAACAATAATCCAGCAGTAGTTATAAATATACGACGCCTCAAATCTGCGACTTTACAAGTGCAATATATAAATTTAAACAAAAGACGTAGATTTAAGGTAGTTTCAAATCAAATCAAAGAATTTAATTTAATATAAATAAATTAATTAAGATTAATTTTAATATAAATATAAATACATTATTTCATTAAAAAATAAATTTAATATTATAAAAAATAAGTTTTATATTTATTAATATTCAATATCCTTTTGTTGTTATATACCAATAAAACGCTATAGTTACTATTATAATTTTTTACTGAGAATTAATTGACAATTGTCCATACATTCATATATGTAATGTAAAAATAATTAGCTTAACATTTGTTGAACAATTTCATAATAAGGAAGCTAAACATTAATTTTGTATTATAAAAATTCTATAATGTTTAGCTTCCCTTCCTTAATATGAAATTGTTCAACATGATATAAGCAAATTATTTTTACATTCATATATGAATGTATGGACAATTCTCAGTAGAAAATTATATATAATTATATATAAATCATTATATATAATTATGTATAATTATATATAAATATATATAAATCATTATATATAATTATGTATAATTATATATAAATCATTATATATAATTATGTATAATTATATATAATTATATAAAATTATGTATAATTATATATGGCCAAAACTCATATATAATTATATATAATGATTTATATATAATTATATATAATTTTTTTTCCCCGGGTTGTACGACGAAAAAAACAAAACTAGTTTATTATTTTGAAGCAATGCCAACAAAATATTATGATAGGATTTGATACTTTAAATCAAATTAAAAACATAAGTTTTGTAACAATAATATTCTGTGTAACAGAGTATTGTAAAATTATTTTACCCGTACTGAAGTTTTATTCAAATTGTTGGCCAAGTGTTTAGTAAAATTTTTTAGTCAAGTAGTACAATTCTATATTTTGTGTGCAAGTAGTACCTCCACCATAGTAGTACCTCTTCAATTACAAACATTACAAACATTAAACAAATAAATGAATCCGTTTGACATTTAATTGTAAGGTGCTAATTTTTTGAGGATAAACCTCGGTTTATCTCGATTTCCGGCAAAACTCCTACGGAAATAAGTTAAATGGCAAAGTTGTAGGTAAGTGTAAATACAAAACTTGTAGATCTTTTTATTACCTACAACTTTGCCAATTAACTTTTCTCCTTATGACATAGTTTTGACGGCAATCGAAATAAACATTAAAAACTCACCCACTTCCACTTCCCGACCACAGATCGCCTGTAAATTATTTTTCCTTTCATTTTTGTTATAATCTCTTCCGTTTCCAATGCGTTTCATCCTACTATAATATTTTTTGGGATCAAAAATTATCGACTCTGATCCATATGCAATTAATAAATAAATGCCATTCATAATTGATCAAAACTGGGTCGCCCAAGTTTACTATCGTTAAAATATACAACTCTTGTTTGATACTTTTTATAATGTGCGAGATGAATACTGAATTACGCATATAAAAAAAAATGCTCATGCTAGAGAAGTGTTAATTTATTTGATTTGTGATACAATCTTTTGAGTTCATAAAAAATTTAATGAGATTATACGTAGTTTTTTTGATTTAGGTTTTAGCATACCGTTTCAAAAGTGGGATTACTTTTTACAACTACATTTGCTTCATTCTTTAAATTGTTTGTTACTATTAACATTGTTTAAATTAACAAAGTTTTGATGTAGAAACAAAATTTTAATTGATTTAAAAAAAAAAATAATTAAAACTAAAAAAAACTTGGTTTTTGGATATTGTAGGCGAATATCGTATAAAATGGCTACGAGATTAGTGCCTTTTTATAAGATTTTAGGAGATATTTCAAAAAAACCTGCTCGTCTAATTATTAAATAAACGTTATTTTTGAAATTTACTGGTCAAAATTATCTTTCATATTTTTAGAGAAAATTTTTGAAACATTTTGTAAAAATCGGGGAAAATTTTTGTTTCAGAATTCGATAAAAGTCCGATTGTTACGTGAAAATTACGATAATCGCGCCTATTTGACTATTAAGTGCGTATATTTTTAGATATCACAACATGGCATATAGAGAACGATTTTTTCGAATTATTTTAAGCGATACTTTCTGAGAGTGACTTTAATTACTCTCGAAAACTGATAACTGTAAAAATTATTTCTTGGTATTTTTTGGTAAGTTACTAAAAAAACTTTTAACATGAAATTACTAAATGTAAAAAATTACCAAAAACGTTTTTCCAACAAAATTTATTATCAGGGTAAGGCACTTAACCCCAAGAGAATATTGATGTTTTGATTTTCTGTAGATTTCAATAGAAATATTTATTTGAACAATTTTTTAAGCGTAAATTGATTGAGTGATTTGATGTGTCGTATATTTTCAGTTTTATTAAACCTGAGAACCCTACAACGTGTTACTGAACTCACACTTAATGATTCATTTTTTTTAGTAAAAGCATAATTAGTTTTGAATACATAATTTTTATAGCGTTTGTTGCATGTAATAAAAAACTCAACTATTCGTAGTAGTGTTTTCGAATAAACAAATCAACGTGTTAGAGACTCAATTAAAAATACATCGTAAAAACAACACTCCAGGTAAAGTTTAAAAATATAAAAAAAAAACACCATTCTAGCTATCAAGTGAAAATTTATAGATCTAGATATCATTTCATTAAGATTCTCATTTTTAAAAAAAAAGGTGGTGGCTGTTTTATTGCCGTTTTTTTAAGACCTTTTGTGGTACTCTTTTTTTTTTTTATAAACAAATTAACATTACAATTAACGGAATTAAGGTACTATTTTGTGTACGTTTACATGGTAAAATCTAAAAAATAAAATGGTGTTTAGACTCTGTTTGAATTTGGAATCAATGAAATCGATGTCTCGTTAATCAAAATTACAAAATTCAATCAAATTGTGACTTAACTAAGAATTTTAAAAAATATAACTATTTTTCACAATTTTTACGCGATATTTAGCATGTTTATTTTAAACAAAATTATGAGGGGCGTGGCGAAGAGTTTTGCTCGAAGAACGATTTCTAAATTTTTTTTAATGTTTGATTATTAATTTAGAAATATTTTTTTGGGAACTACTACTAGCCAAATTTTATTTCCCACATTTATTTGGATCATTATTTCCTGATTCATTTCTATGCTGTAGTGTGTTTATCAGAGATGTCTGATTTTGTATTCGTTTTTGTCCTAACTCTAGAAAGATTATTTTTTATAATATGAATATTATAAGTGTGTATGTAATTTTAAAATATACTTAAAATAGGGAAGATGCAATGAAAAAAATTTGCTATTTTACCCATCAAAATGTATATACCAAATAAAATTCGAAAATTAAATTAAAATTGATTCAAAAACGAATAAGTTATATGCTCTTAAAGATTGTTTTCCATCTCTTTCTTGTCAAAAATGTCTTATGGGTGATTCTACGAATAAGTTTCTATAAAAAAATCGTACAACAAAATTTTTGAATATAAATATAATTTATATAACATTTTTCAATTAACTTATTTCTACATACTAACATTATTTATCTTAAATTTTGAATAATAAAAATTTCTGCTTAGTAGCCATGCAATCTTCATGAAAGGCAATCAAATGTCATATACAGCTGACAATTATTCGACCCGTAAATATTCAGCTGACTATTTTTTTAATTTCCTGCTGAACCGCCATTCGATTATCAACTAGCATATAAACTTTCAATAAAATTGAAAATTGATCGGCCTGAAATCACTATGAAAAATTCAACGCTACCTCCCGGACTATGATGTTAAAAATTAAAGTATAAAAAGAACAACGACAAATAAACACACAAATTTTTGACGTAAATAAACAAATATTTTTTCTGTGAAGTAGTGTTAATTCTAATATACCCATTTTTTGCATATATAAATTTAATTGGTATATCGTTAGCGTGTAAACGTATACTGTAATATTAAACTATTGTTTTTATTACAAGTTAAAACACTACCGGTATTTTGTTTTTTTAAAACATTTATGCGTATTATAATAGTGTTATATATATATATTTAGATGTTAGTTGTTGCATTTGATGTTAAAATGTTAAAACTCATTCGTATCGTCTCATATAAAACCAACCCACATTTTAAAGTGGCTACCACCTCTCATATAGAATTAGTGTAGTTAGTCAACAACGGAAATGGATTAACATTTTTTTTTTTGTAATCCATGTCGAATTGACTTTACACACTCAAACATATACACACACATACAGACACGATACACAGTGTATTATTAAGTTATAATTGTGTGATTAAAACGTCATACAGGTGTTTGAATGTTTTATTTTTGATTAATTGTCACTGATTACATTATTTTTTTTTTAATTATCATTAAAAATACATCATTTTATTTAAATTATAAATCCATAAGTTTTAATAAATTGTTGAATTTCAAATTATTTATAATATATGTATATTAATTTGTGAATCAAAATATTTTCTAACTCTTTTTGACAAAAATTGGGCAAAATTGGACGGGGGTAAATTTGTCACAGTTATAGTTTATATAGAGAAGAACTGGAGAATGCTAATATTTTTTATAAATTATGCATAAAAAATCAATTTAAAAAAATCATTACACACACTATGACACACACAAATATAAGAAGACTTATATTACACACACTACTAAACACACACATAATATACCCTTTTGTATTATATACTGTTTAGTTTGAAGGCACACATATATACTGTTTTGTTTAAAGGCAGTGAGATTCACTGTTGACTGATTATGGTCGAATTTCGACCGCTGTAACTGAACTCTTTATATAAGAAGCTGAATTGTTTTTTAATCATGGATGTCCACCAACTGTGAAAATCTGGAATAGCCAGAAAATCTTTGTGAAACAGATAGAGAATTTAGGAAAGTTTGGTCAACTTTAGATAATTTTTCAAATTTTCTAGATTTGTTAAATATTAATAATCTACAAATTAAAGCCATAAATTTGGTTTTCTCTATAAATTATTATTATTCGCTATAATCTATAAATTATTCGAATTTTGTTTGATATTGTGCCTAGTTTACACATTTTTATCCGTTAAATAGCGAATTTTTTTTATTGCATCTTCCCTATTATATCTATGCTTCCTAAATATCTTAAATACCACTTGCCATGAAAATAATAGCAACTGATCTCTCCCATAAATATGAAAGGCACTCAATTAAAAAGATATTAAATATGAAAGGCACTCAATTAAAGCTAAATTTATGTAATCACTTGGATGTATTAAAATTGTACTAATATTCTATTATTAAATTTACTTAGAACTGACAAAAACATAAAATAGTATTATCATAATTAAAAATAGTTTAAAACGATCACTGAATGAATATCTTATTAAAGAGATATTTAAAAAGAGCGCATTTCGATATATTCACTATTTATTTCTATGCATATATTTGAACAAAATGTATGCCCTTATAAAGAATACAAAATAAATATCTTTTAAGAAAAGAAAAACCTAATAAACATCTTAAAATTGTAAACATGATGTTCCTTAAACTATTTTGACACCAAACCACCACCAGAGTATTATTTTATTGTAGTCGTATTCGTATTGGATAAACCGGTGCATATTATATATAGTGACTGGTGCCAAGTTTTTTTTTTTAAAACAATAAACATAATAATATACAAAAAAGTATTATATCAGTGCATACACTAATAGTCCGGGAGGTAGCATTGTAAATGACATAATCATTTCAAGTCGATTAATTCATATTCGAATTGAATGTTTATTAGCAGTCATACAATGTTATGAAAGTCAGCAGGCTCCGAGAGTGTGGACGGGTGGGATAAAAGTAACCATGCAATCTCCATCTAAGGCAATTATATTCAGCTGACAATTATTCAAACCGTAAATATTCTGCTGACTACTTTTTTTTTCAACATTATTCAAATTGTCTATTATTAATTTCAAGCAACTTGAAATATATTTTATTATTCCTCCACCTTGGGTGCGCCTGCTGAACCTCCATTCGATTATCAACGTCATATAAACTCTCAATTAAATCGAAAATTGATCGTCCTGAAATCACCATGAAATGCAACACTTCCTCCCAGACTATAATAATAAACAAAACAGTATTATATCAGTACTTACACTATATAATGTGTCTGTCTGCCTGTCTCATAATGATGGCTGAAGCAAGCTATAAACACACTCTCAGTCTCTGATACAAAATAATCCGCCTCAAACTATAATCATCATAATATCTTGAGAGTTGAGTCAACCCACCCGCATCTTCTTGGATAATAAATAGTATTTAGTTTTGATATACGTTAAAAAATTACCTACCTACTGTATTACACACCGTGTGTTGTATTGTTCAATCAGTACAGCTTTTAATACAGATGTTTTATTTATAAGGCACTACTTACTGCATGTGTAAATTAAAAAGTCTAATTACCATCACACATGTGTGTGTTTATCTTGTCTTTGAATGCTTGTAAGAATTTGATTTAATAAATTGATGAAAGTTTATCCGTTTAAACAAAAAAAATGTGTGCGTGTACGTTATGTACGCGCGTCAGAAATTATACTTCTTTGGCATCATTAAAAAACAATTTTTAATTGCATGCAAATAACAATAAAATAATAAAAGGACTGGAGAAGGATAGTCAACACATTCAATAAATCTCTGTTTAAAAACATAAATAAATAACTATATATTTTCTTACATTAAGTGTAACATAAATCATAACAAAAGCTTCAACCTGTGAATTGTGTGACAGTGATGCTTGCGCAAAAATTATATTGGACCCTCTAAACATCGAACGCTGGTCCTTTGTTTTACTAGTCTAGGGCTTATATCATTGTGCTATCATGCTATATGCATAGTATATGCATTTATCTTGCCTTTGAATGTTTGTAAGAATTTGATATATTTGATTGAATTAATTGATGACAGTTTATCCGTTTAAAAAAAATTATTTTGGACCCTGTGAGTCTCGAACAGTAGTCCTTTGGTTTATTAGACCTGAGCTTATACCACTGTGCTATCATCTATGAACAATATGCACATATGCATATAAAAGTGTTATAATCAGAAAAAGACGGTGAATAAAGATGATAAATATCAGCCTAAAAATTTTTATGTGTTTTAATTTTGATTAGTGTAACAAATTTCCCCTTTTCGGATCCCATTTCGGATACCTGATAAAACTCGGTGTCCATTGTCGTCCGACAACTTAAAAAAGTTATCTATTTTTATATTTTCCAAGTACTGATACTTACTTTTCACATACAGGTTGCCACATCTATAATTTAAATCCCGATGAACTAATCCAAAAGTCTCCAGATCAATTTTTAATCCACGGTTTTTGATTTACTTATCCAATTTCGTCAAAAATTTTGTTTCACTATATATTATCGCAATATCTGCTTCATATTTTCAAAACACATATATATTATTTATCTCTCTTATGGAAATATCTATGAAAAAATTAATATAAACTCAACAAATTTGAATTACAAATAAAATATTTAATATGATCGTTTATTCTTTTCTATTTAATTAATGTCTAATTGTCATAAATAATATTTAAAAGTATTATTTGTGTATTTATGTCATAACATAACATTTTTATTTTAATATTATTATTATTATTATATTAGTTTATATGAAGTCTGTTTTGTATTTTAATATTTTTAATCTTTTAAAATGTAGACAAAAGAAGTCGTTATAATTTAATTAAGAAGTGGACAAGATTCAAGACCATACTAGGGCGCCAAAAGTAAGCGTATATAAACGATGGTCTGATATTAATTAAACACCGGGTTATGTTTTTAAAACAACGTTTTTTAAATAATGAGTCATTTGCTTTCTTGAGAACAAATGTATAGGAATACTTAAATATAACTTTGATTTTATGATAATTTCAAAATCAACTTAACAAATAGAAAATATTTTGTAGAAAATCATTTTATAGAATATTAACAATTACTTAAATTTGATTAGATCCATCGAACTATGTTTGCTCATTCACGAATTAAAACAACTCACTTTTTATGTTTAGAATACGTTACCAAAATTTTAGCTTATTGTCTCTTTTTTGTTTTTTAGTTATCGTTCCATAGGATGTGATTTAGGAACCCTAACCGATGATATCAATAAAATGAATAAATTTTCTATTGAAAAGTGAAAAAAAACCTATAAAATATATGAAAATATGTAATAATTTTATTTCAGTATTTTTTTTTTAGTAACTAAAAAAGCATTTCTTAATCAAAATTATTTTGATTAATGTAATTAATATAAATAATTATTGTAAACAAAATAACATATAGTATTAGTCTTACTCACTCTAAAAATATTTTATTTTATATATGTGGTTTTTTTTTTTTTTAAAGCATTTTATTTAGGTCCTCACATAAAAGGTATTTTGAAATATTTTTACCCACATCTTGCATTGAAATGAAAGATGAACGAACGAACTTCGTCTATTTTTTTTTATAATTAAATCAATTTATCAATTCAGGGTTGTACTTGATTGGATCAAAATTTTGTATTTCTATTAAAACATTTCGAGATCGATATGATCTTTCGACGAATATATTAAATACAGTAAAGAAAAAATTGTGTAAAATCAACACAATTTGAGTGTTAGAAACGGTTTCAAAATTAATGCTTAAAAAATATTTTTAATAGAAATTTTTTGTGCTCAAATTTTGTATCAGGGAGGGAGTTAAAAGTACTTTTAAATGATAACACAAAATCAGTATTAACTCAATTATTGGAGTCTGAAATCAGATGTTAGTTAATTAATTTAAAATAACGAAAATTTTAATGCTTATTATAGGAAAATTAGTTTACATCATTAATTTAAATTACAGTATTAAAAATAATTTACTATTTCTTCTATTGCCTATATAAAATAAGATCTTGTTTCAAAGCAATACAATCCTAGATTAAAAATATTTTATATTTTATAAATACGTATTTTAACTACAAAGTGGTCGTCATCAGTATAAACTTGTAGCTAGTGGTAATGATTCTCTGAGGAGATAATACTCGTTCCTAATTTGGTGACGGTTTGCACGTGCAACCAGTATTATCTCCTAAGAGAATCATTACGACTAGCTTATTTATACTGATGATGACTACTATGTATTCGAAATTTTTAAATAATATTTTTAATCTAGGAAATTGGGGCGAAAAATCGAAAATTATTCGAAAAATCCTGAAGTTCTCTTTAATAATACTCAAAAAAAAATACAATCCTGTACAAAAACTAAAAAAATTAAAGTAATCAGACGACAGATGCTAAACATTTATTGACTAATAACTACCGCATTCTCATCTACTCTCAAAACCAACCACCAAATTTATCATTATCAGAGGTGAATAACCCTTCCCCCCAAATAAATGTATAGTACAGACGAATCTAACATGGTCTTTTTTTTGACTTAAAAACTTCAACATAATGTGTAAACAACACCCTAATATATATTTTGAAAGAAAAAAAAAATAAACGACCCATGTGAAGATATTTTTAAGGAAGACGACATTTATGAAAACAAAGTTATATAATTTATAATTTTGTTATTGACTGTATTTAAGAATTTTAGGGTGGATTTTAAGGTTTCAGGAATGAATTGAATCAATTTTTAACTGACGTTTTAAAAAAAAAAATGGGGTTCTATGTGCGACTGAATGTATTGTGTTTTTCATTTATGAAATTTTTGATTGGACCAAATGACGAGAAGAACTTAAATTCTTTAAACAATAATGGAGAAGTTATCCTAAAAATATTTTGAAAAGGACAAAACTTTTTGAAGTTATACTTCTTTCGGTGCGTTGTGAAAAAATGATGAGAGTGAAATTTTAAGATGCGCCATCACCGTCACAATAGTGCCATCCAGGAAGGAAGATGCGTTTAAAAATGTGGTTTGATTTTTTCTAAATAGTGGGCACCTTAAAATTTCACTCTCATCATTTTTTCATAACGCGTCTAAAGAAGTATTACTTCAAAAATTATATTTTCTTCAATCCTCCCTTCCTGTTGTGCAATTTTGTGTGATCTACTTTTTGGTTTATTTTTGAGTGAATTCTAATACTACTTCTAATGTATTTCATTAATTTTTCAATTTATATACATAAATACTAAATTAAATAGTTACATCGTTTACAATTTTATTACTTTTAAATTACTATTGTAAGTTTTATTATAATCCGTGTGAATTAAAAAAAAACATATTACTTAGTCACAAATTAATATAAAAATCAACTTTAAATTACACTTCTCTAAATTTATATAAGTAATTGAAATTTTTAATGAATATAAATAAATAATAAAAAAAAGAAATTATTTAATAATTTCTATTTCAATTTGAAAAAAAAAAAAAAAACGGGATTGAAGGATTATAAAAAAATTATCTATTTGTTTAGTTTTGATAAAGTTATTTAACTATTTCTTGTTTTTTTATTAGAAATTATATTAAAAACATGAATGTTTATTTTTTTATTTATTTATTTTATAAAAACGTAAAAAAAAATATAGTTTGTTATATTTTTATGAAATAAATTTTTATTAAACGTTTTGAAGTTATGTTTACTATTTAAATATAAAAACAAAATTACCTTAGTTTTTGTAGGGTTTTTAAATGGGAAGAGAAAATGATTCAATTAGTTTTGTTTTAATGCATTAATTGTATACTTAAATTAGGATTCCGTTGCAATCAAATTTTTTAAACCTTAAGCAAACTAAGAGAAGATAACAACTAACAGAGTTAATTATTTAGATATTCGACATATAATTGAATTTTATTATTTGTATTATTTTTAATAAGCATTCATAAAAGACTATAAATATCCAGTTTATACAGTTATAAATGTATACATTTATGTATTGTTATTACATATGTGTGATAACTAGCTGAATTTGAGCTTAAATTGTGATGAATTTCAACATAACGAAAACAAGAAACTAAGGTCTTGTTTAAAACAAATAAACTTCTTTTCTATTTGAATTTTTCTTTTATCTTTTATAGTTAAAAAGTCAAGATAAAGATCTATTGGACTCAATAGAGCGATTTTGTTCATTCACGAACTTAAACTTTTTATGTTTAGAATACGTCACCAAAATTTCAGCTCGTTATCTCTTGAGTTATCATAATGATGGCCAGGCAGTCGGAAATGGAGTAATTAGGTGTTTCTATAAAGCTATACCAAAATTTTGTCTTGCGATCAATATTAGGTAGTGTGCAAATTTTAGACTAAAATTAATATACTCTTGTATATATGTTGAGTATAAAAACTATTGTTTTCTTGTAGATAAAAAAAAACCCCTATTTATCACCAGCGTAATATCTACCTTGTCACAGTTGGCTCTCAGGTCTTCCCACCATCCAACTGTATGATTTAAAGATGCCTTTTGAATAAGTTTTTACTAGCAGTAATATATTTTGCAAAGGGCGTTCATCAAATAATATGCTAAGGCTTTAACGAAAACTGTTACAAAATACATAAAACACCATTTGAGAAATCAAAAATTTACTTATTATTTAAATTGTATTCAAGTCCATTATGAAAATCCTTTCATTCATTCGTTTTTTTGAACCCAGACTATATTGAAGAATAGAAAAAGTGAAAATTCAATAATATTTCGATCATATTGATGATATTTATTTAATATATATTCGATTTAAAATTTTACGAAACCATTTACGTGTATCGTAATAGTTCAAACTTAACAATTCAATTCATTAGAAATTTATTTTAATACTGTAAAATATATTTAATATATAATTGACTCATCGTTATATTAATAATTATACAATATAAATAATTATGTTATGTAATATTTAAATAGAAATATATTATTAGATATTTTTTATTATATAATTAATATTTTAATACTGTGATGTGTGCAGCTTCAATGAATTCTTAGTATTTGTTTATTATCCTGTTATAAAATACTTTTATTATTTAAAAACTCTAGAGATGCCTCAATGGTGTTAAAACTGAATGTCTAGCTTGATACAATTTAGAAATTTGTCGTCAGTATTTCATATATATTTTGAAAATTGACCGTTTTCCGAAGGTGCCCTTGTCCTCAAAGCTATAATAAACAAAATTAATGATGAGCAAAACAAGACGAAGACTGGGACAGTCTTGATTTTCCATATTCAGTCTTGTTCTTGCTCAAATACTTCGAGTCTTGGCTTGGTCTTCCTTTTATAGTCTTGGTTTTGCTTATCTGATCTGACGGTGATGTGTGCAGCTTTTTTTGAAGGAGCCATTGTCCTCAAAGCTATAATACACAAAATTAATGATGAGCAAAACAAGACCAAGCCTGAGACAGTCTTGGTTTTGCATATTCAACCTTGTTCTTGCTCAAATACTTCGAGTCTGGTCTTGGTCTTCCTTTTATAGTCTTGGTTTTACTTGGTCTTACTTATCTGATATTACATAAAATACTGATATAATTATGTCATGAAATACTTTAAAAACTCTGGATGGCTCAATGATGCTAAAAATGAAAATCCAGCTTAATAAAATTTAGAAACTTGTCGTTTGTATTTCATATATATTTCGAAAACTGATCTTTTTTCGAAGGAACAATTATCCTCAAAGTTAAAATATACAAAATTGGTGATGAGCAAAGTCAGATATATTAAGTTCTTGCTCAAATACTTCGAGTCTGGTCTTAATCTTCCTTATATACCCTTGTCTTGTTTGGTCTTCCTTATCTGATCTGATACTTACGTTTTTTTATTAATTTTTTTTGCCTTATAAGACCATTATTTATTTTTTATGTTTGAAACTAAAAATAACATTTTGACTCATTTATTTATCGGAAATTGTTATTTTTAGCTTAGACTTGTTTTAGTCTTGTACACTCGGTTTTGATTCTGGTCTCGGTCTTGCTTGTTTTGTCTTGGTCTTGTCAGTCTTGGTCTTGTTTTTTAGCAAGACCAAGTCCAATTTTGCTTATCACTAGACAAAATTATTTACAAAATCCATAAAAAGTTCTTAACATCTAACAACCCTGAAATTGACACTACGTGCTTGGTAAAGTTTCTAATTTAAGACGTGCTTTTCTACGTTTCGGTTCATCAGATAATAGGATAGTTTTCGAGAATACGTCGAAAAGAAAGACATACCACCATTTTAAGAATTTAACGTATTTTGTTGTAATGTTAAAGAAGGTGGCAAAAATTCAACAGAATAAGAACAAATTAAAATAAAAAATATCGAAATTATGCTACAAATATGACAGTCTAGCTAATTGTAATTGGTAAAGCTAATGGGTATAATCTGTCATTTATATATCATCAACAGTATTAAATAATTAAATAAAATAAAAGTATTTAACAAAAAAAAAGTAATATGTTTTTTTTTTTATTTTGGAGATTAAAATGAGTATTCAAATTTTTATAAAAATAAATTGTTTAATATAAAAAAAAAAACTTTTATTACCTTGTTGAGTGATTATTACCAAAAGTCTAGAAAACAGTTTAATTGAAAAAAGATGGTTAGCAATAAAATTTTAAGTATCGTTTATTATTTGTCTTTTATTTTGAGCTGATTTTTTACTTTGAAGAATGGTGCATAAATTATTAGGAGATTTCACGTAACGTTGGAATAATGTACTAAAAAATGAGAGTTCGATTATGAAAAATCGATATAACCAGAGAAAGGAAACTTACTAACAAAGAAAAAAGATTAATTAACGAAAACAAAAAAATTGAAAAGTGTTCATGGTATGTAAAAAATGTCGATGAATAAAGTTGACGCATAAATGTTTTTAGCTTTATACTATTCATCATTTTGCAAACTATCAAAGCGGATTTCATATTATTTAAATACTTAATACTATAATCAATTTTTGAAATTTTTAATAATTTAATAGCATTATCTGTGCGGCGGGTGTGTGTTGTATCCGATCGACCTAATTCTATTGCGAATTTTTCTAGGTCATATTTCTATTAAATTAAATAAAATAAATGACCCAATTTATTTATTTGTATTCTATTTTTTGTGTGTGTCTGTGATATTCAAAACGTTATAAAATTATGATAAATGTTATAGTCCGGAAGGTGGCGTTGCAAATGACACAATCATTTCACGTCTATTAATTCATGTTGGAATTGAATGTTTATTAGCGGTCATACACTGTTATGAAAGTCAGCAGGCTCCGTGAGGGTGGACGGGGGGGGGATAAAAATTTCTACTGAGTAGTCATGCAATCTACATCTAAGGTAATCAAATGTCATATTCAACTGACAATTATTCCACTCGTAATATTTTTATTTATTTATTACATCATTGAAACTATCTCTATTATCAATTTTAAGCGACCTGTAATATATTTTATTATTCGTCCACCTTGGGTGAGCCTGATGAACCGCCATTCGATCAACTTCATATAAACTTACAATTAAATCGAAAATTGATCGGTCTGACATCACCATTTAAAATGGAACGCTCTACCTTCCGGACTATTTGTAAGTTAGTAATAATGTTAGTAAAAAAAAATAATAAGGAGAATGTAATATTTTTAATGAATATATTTCCGTTATTGGTAATTTGATATATCTGCACAACATACAGTAAATCGTTAGTCGTTGTAGTACGTACGAATCAAGTCGATCAAATCGACCATCGCATCGTTTTCGTAACGCTTGTTCATCATTTGAATATCGTGTATTATTTTTTAATATCAATACACTCGCAATGTTGTAGGCAGACAGACACACAGATTGAGTGATAAACTAATGATAGTACTAACGGTTTAAGGTAATTCCAGCATTGAAATCATTTTTCGATTGATTTTGCCTATTATTTGTTTGAACTTAGTGAGATGCAATTGTAAGAAAAGTGGCTTAAAATTTCTAGACTTTTTGAGATTGCAGATTGCGAATTTAGAACTTATATTACGATAAAATATTAGTATTGTGATATAAAATGCATTTTATCGCTGGTAGCTTATTGTATTTATTGGCTTAAATAACGTCGTTCGTAACTCTATAAAAAATTGTAATTATCATAACTTCAGTGGAACAATAAGAATTTTCACATCTTACCGATAATTTCAAATTAATACCAAGTTTTTCTCTTTCTGTATTTTCCTAGCAAAACTTGTCAACATTTATAAAATTAATAGTAAATGCAAATAATATTCATAACATGACTGATACCACTGGGTTTCATACTGGAATTCTCTTAACGAACAGACTTAATACATATTTAAAAATCATTGTATTTTTTCGATTTCCTCTTCAATAGATATAAAACACGTAAAATTCGGTTATGTTTTTTAATTATTATTATTTTTTTTTTAACAAACTGTTCAAAGAACATGTTAATTGGTTTATATTCGATAGAATAGAAAATCGCTGTTCCAGATAGCAACTTTATAGCTGCCAATATTAAAAAGTACATTTATACCACCATGAACAATGATATGTAATATAGTAAAATCTGGAAAACTAAATCCTGAATTAGTCATATTGTTCTATGTTAAATATTTTTCAGTTTACGTCTGACCACAATTCTTTGATATTTGTGAAATTGTGTAAAGCTCTTTAGAGGAAAAAATTCTAGGTGTTTTTAGATGTCAGTCATTCAGGTATTCACTGTATGATTGTTAAATTAAACATGAAGATTATTTATTGGTTATCACGTCGGATTTTTTCAACGCCCATGGAAATACTTCATCCGGAGTATCAACTGTCTAATGATTAATTAACCTTTGACCTAAAAATAAGCTATATGAGAACTTTAAAATCATACTAAAAATTGTGGCCATCCTATAAGGCCATCCTAATCGCCGCAAAAAACATATTTCACTTAATTTAAAGTAAATTTTTGCAAATTACACGAAATAAAATGTAATAATTTTTAAAGTTTTATCTGGCACTGAACCGCCCTATGGAAGGTGACAGCTCTGCTATAGAATATATTACATACATATATTAAACTAGAATGTCATGGCAGATGTTCTACGGTTTTGTTGGATTTATATGAACTGGCTTCATGTGACAAACGTTTTTATAGAAACATCATTTTTCGCGCTATTTTGAAAATTTTCAATAATGTTTGTTTCAAAAAAAAATTTTGTATTTGAAATTTTTTTTCTATTTTTTATAGTCTAAAAGTAGTGCCAAGTATATATTGGATCCAATGAACCGACTTTGATCATTCACGAACCTAAACTCACGTTTATGTTTAGAATACGTCGCCAAAATTTCAGTTCGCTATTTCTTTTTGTTTTTGAGCTATCGTGATGTTGGATGGACGGACAGTCGGAAATGGGTTAATTAGATGATTCTATGAATACCTATGTGAAAATTTGAGCAGTCAATAATTTTGAAGCGTTACAAACTTTAGACTAAAATTAATATACTCTCACATATTAATAGTAGCACATAATCGCCACTATTAATAGTGGCGAGAAAAAAATCGGAGGTAGATGATTGGATACAATGACGACTTATATGACGGTTTCAAAATCGTAATAAAACCTTTATAAATGTTATTTTTTTTTTTTTTACACAGGTCCATTGTAATTAATTATTGTGTGCAATAATTTGTTTGAACATATAAAAAAGAGGACCACCATAGTTGAGACAAATAAAAATAATAAAAAGTGTTTTTTTATAGTGGTGTGAATTTATTATATATTTTGTTTAAATAATATTTTATTATTGTATTTTATAATAAAGAATCTATTAGTCTCGGTGGTAGCGTTGCCTTTTTCATGGTGATTTCAGGCCGATCAATTTTCGACTTTATTGAAACTATGTATGAAGTTGATAATCGAATGGCGGTACTGCAGGCGCACCCAAGGTAGACGAATAATAAAATATTATATTTTCAGATCGGTGGAAATTAATAATAGATAATTTCAATAATGTAATAAATTAAAAAAAAAAAGTCAGCATAATATTTACGGGGGGAAAAATTGTCAGCTGAATATGGCATTTGATTACCTTAGATGGAAATTGCATGACTAGTCAGTAGAAATTTTTATCCCGCCCGTCCACCCTTTGGGAGCCTGCTGAGTTTCATAACAGTGTATGGACTGCTAATAAACATTCAATTCCAATATGAATGAATCGTGTTGAAATGATTGTGTCATTTACACCGCTACCTATCGGACTATATTGATGTAATGTTAATAACACATAATATGTTTAAGTCGTTCCACAGTCATTTCACAGTACCATGCATGCAAACATATTAACAACAATGTATTAACATTAGTGTAAAAATGGTTATGATAAATATCTTTTAAAAAGAAATTATTTTATTTAAAATTTTATGTTATTGTGGATTTTATCAAAATTTCAACAATTTGCGTGAAACGCACGTTTTTTAGAATAACGTTGCGTTAATTACGAACGGATAGTATGACAAGTTTTTTTTTTAATGGTTTTTCAAAACCAACAAAAAATATACATTGCCAATAATGGACATAGAAATTTCTCGTTGTATGAAAATAATTGCTCTAAAAGTAAATATGGTTATACCTTTCGGCACTAATTTTAGAAAATTTTATTATTACATATTTAACATGTGGTGTCTTTTCTAGTCGATTTTAAAGAACGTTTTATTAGATAACAAAAGCTTTTACTATCGATTGTCTAAACTGAAAATCATTAATTCAAGGTATAATAATTAAATACCTATTAAAATAAATTATGACAAGCGGCATTCGTTTACTTATAAACATGTTAGCTACTTTTGATTTCGGTGTTAATCTTTTTCTTGTGACCTGAGAAGTCAAAAATAACGAATGCGTTGAAATGATGAAACTATTTTTGTTATTTTGCGATTAGAAAATTAATGGAAAAAGCTCAGTAAATATATCTTACAATTTTTGATTCAAGTGTTGTATTTTTTATGTGTGTCAAGTGTACAACTTTCATAAAATTTATTTTTTTTTTTTTTCATAAATATTATTACATTATTAAAATAAGGGATTATTATTAATAATTCCAATTGAACAGATCGATAGACAGATAGGTAAAATATGATTATTATTATTATTAAAATCCATGTGTATTGTACATATGTTTGACAGATTATGACATATGTTAATTATAATATATATAATAATAATATATAATGTACATAAATATATAATATAATGTAATATATATATATATATATATATATATATAGGTAGGTTTGACATACGTATTATTATAATGATATTGACCTAAATCATCTCTATACTAATGTAATGTTTATGAGTAACTGTATAGGTACCGATTGTCCACAGAATCATTTTCCATAAGGTACAAAAAGGGAAAGCAATTATTAAAATACATATATAAACATATACACATAAAAAAATTTAACATTGACAACTAAAATTATAATAATTCAGTCAATAGCACAGGGGTATTATTTAAAAAAAAATAAGATGGATGGTTTGGGTATCATAATTATGGGGTTTAACCTCCGTTCTTCGGACATAGACGTCTATAACAAAGGTCGTCCCACATCAATATTTATTTAAACTACATCCAATAATACAATATACAATTACATTTATGACGAAGGTGAAGTCAGTAATTTCGTTCTTATCCAAGCGACGCTCAACTGATCCATTAATTATAATCGATCACACTGCCGCTGCCTGGATTTAAATCCACAACATCCAAGTCAAAGTAGCCTAGCGTGTAGAGGTGTTGGTTCTATAGTAAATTATACGTGTAAATGTTTATAGTATATGTATTTGAATATTTACTTTCCTTTTTTGTCTTATGGAAAATGATTTTGTGGACAAGGTTTGACAAAAAGGAGAAGTCAATATTAAACTCAGTACAAATTTATTTATCCCCCGCTCTTAAATCTTTTAAAAATAAACAGTATTATGGTATTATCTTTGAACGCAAATTTATCTGTATGTTTTGTATATATTTTATGTAAATGTATTTCAATATTCACTTTCACTTTTAGTCATATGGAAAATGATTCGGTGGACAATCGGTATATTTATCTATCTATTATGATATCAGAATATATAACTAAACTATAAGACAAGATATGTATTTCAGTTACTTTATATCTTATTAATGAATTAGTAGAAAGAACTTTATATTTATTAAAATATTTATTTATTTGTGAGTACTTGAGAATGAATCATAATATTTTGTGTCCATGCAATTTCTATTATTAAAAGCATGTATATACCGAGTGTTTATATTAAGATTAAGGTAGGAAATACTATTCTGTAATTTCCTGAATTATTAAAAATTAAATTTTATGAATATTTTAGCTTCTAAACGCAACTATCTGAATCTTCCACGTTTACTAAAAATTCTAAAATACATTAACTTTATGGTGTATTTTATTATTTTTTCACATTTAAATTAATGTTTTAGATAGATAAATAAAATTAATTCTGATAAATAACTCAACACAACACAACAATTGAATATTTAATGTTTTGAAATAGGTAAAAAAATAAAATAAGTAAAAGCGTTACATTTTTTGATTCCACAAGATACGTAGATTATAGTCTTAAGAAATTATACATTTATTTAGTGAAAATTTTCATCAAAGATAATGTTGTTTCTTAAAATTCAATATCTTAGAAAGGAGAGGGAATGCCCAGGAGCTAAACTTTCAATAATCACCCGATATATTTTTTTTTTAAAGAAATGAATAATTATATAAATATTTTAAATAGTTACTACACAGATGATTTAAAAATTCAATTTGATATGCGATGGGTGGATGATTCATTCATTTCTTATGTAATAGACATTTTTCAATCGAAATATTTTTTTAATGATTTTCCGAAATTAAAAACTGTTTTTATATGATGATTACTTTTAACACTTATCTGAAAAATTATTATTTATTTTATTTATTTATTTATTTATTTTTTTTTTTTTTAAATAGAACAAAAATATAAGGTTTTTTATTTTCTATAAAAGGAAATTATTAAATTATTACAAAAATAATTATTGTTTTAATTATAAAATAAATCATTATTATTATTTTAAAAGTTCTTGGCCTAGTAATTAAAGAATAAATAATTATTTAAATTTGATTTTAATTGTAAAAAACTTTGAGATTCTGGTACACAATTCTCAATTATTTTATATCTTTGATCGATCAATAATTGATTAAATGAAATGAAAAATGATATCTGGTCGAATTATAGAATGATTAATTTATCTATTCAAATGATTTGTATTTGCGGATATTCATATTTAAAGAAATTAATGAATTTTGGTTATAAAAAAGAAAAAATATTTGCTTCTATTGAAGACTGTTGGTACTGAAATTTAAACAAATGAAGTAAAATAGTTTTTCTAATAACCATTAAATATTTATATTTTTTTAAATTAATTACCTAACCTCAGTTTTAAAACTCAAATAATAATTAAGGTAACACTAATTTCGTATTAAAAATTAAAGATATTTTTGTGTGTAAATAATCAACATTTAATTTTGTATGAACTGTTTCTAACATTCAATTGTGTTGATTTTACACTAAATTTTTTACTGTGTAATATTTTGTATGCACTCTAGTATTTTGTGTATTTTAATAATATTTATATTTAAATTCATTGATACTCACTCGAGCATATACTTAAATATCAAAAAAAGCTAACATTCGTCAATTCGATGATTTTTAGTGGTTTCGAGAAAACGTCTCACTTTCGTTAAGGGAATAGTTGTTGCATTAACCATAACGAAGCTCGTTGTAAAGTTTCAGCTTGTGATAAATCATTAAAATAAATTGCGGATAGCATTAGTTGCATAAAAATGCAGTCAGAAATTTATTAAAACATAAAACATTGAAAAGTAATTAACGCATAGATTTTGGCAAATAATTTATACAAAAAAAAAATAACAAAATTATTAAAATTTTTTGGCACACAACAAATCAAACTATTATTTTCTTTTCTGTAGAATAGTATATTAGTAGTACATTTATACGATGATGTATTATAAACACATAATGTTTCACGCCACGCCACGAGTTTACGCCAACGCATGAGTCTCAAAAAACCGTATTCGATGATATATTCACTCATCTATGCACAATATATACATATAATAATAATGCACATAACATTACCCAAATTTAATTTTCTATAAATAAACAACACGATAAATGTCCTGTTCGTATCACCCCCGTTCTCCCCCCGTTCCCGTTTCTTCTCTCACTCAAACACTAGTTAGATGAGTATCCCGTCAATATATTATAAAAACAATATTATGCATACCACAAATAAATTGTTAGTGTTTGTTGGTTTATATAGATAGCTGATTAAAGTGTTAAAATATGTACAATTTAAATTTTATAAATAAATTAGCTGTCATTTGATTTGAACAAAAAAATATTGTTATTTATTATTTTATAGAATATTTATTATTTGGTGTACAGAATGGTCTTCTCCAAAAATACTTTCCTTTCCAAATGACACTTTATAGTTAGAACATAAAAGTTTGGTACGTTTTTAACTTCCCGCTAAGAAAATTAAAAATTTTCAGAAATCGGGAAGTTATTGAAATCGCGTTTTGATCAGATCTTGACGTTTAAAGGTCTATTCAAATTTTATTATCCAAATTAAAACACCAATATTAGAGAAAAATCGATTTAATTATTAATAAAAAATTCAAACATAAATATATTCCGGTTTTATGTCCTTACATTGTTCACAGTTATATATTTCTAATACTATTTTAAATAATAACTATTGATGTATTCTTCCACTGATTAAGGCCGAGGAGTAGTTGCTGCATGAATATATTTTACGGGACCTGAAATATAATTAAATAATCAAATCAAATTAATAAATATTTTAATATATCTCACCGAATTATCGCGTCTTGTAAAACTAACCTTACTTTGTTCACAGTTATACATTTCTAATACTCTTTTAAATAATAGAAGTTGCTGCTTGAATATGTTTTACAGGAACTGAAAAATAATAAAATGATACTATAAAATTTTTCAAATTAATAAATATTTTAATATATCTCACCAAATTACCGCCTCTTGTGAAGCTAACCTAGTTCTTAACACTCACTGGCACTTCATTAAAACGAAATATTAAGTCAAACTCTAACACTATCCAGTTTTATGTCACTTAGGTTACAGTTGGAATTGATTTTCATTTAAAAATAAAAACCAAGCATTCTCAACAATAATGTGTATGTTTTATATACCTAAGCCATAGAGATAACTGCCGAAGTTTCAGTCCGGGCTTACAAATATCATGACTTGGTACAATCCTCCTTTGCGCAGAAGTACTTCATTAGTACACACACCATCATCGAAAAATAATGATTTTTATGATTAGTATAAAATCTAATTCAAACAAAAACCTATTCAAGTATGGTCGGTCATTCAGGTTACAGGTCGAATTGATTTTCTTTTAAAAATAAAAACCAAACATTTTCAACAATAATGTGTATGTTTTATATACCTAAGCCATAGAGATAACTGCCGAAGTTTCAGTCCGGGCTTACAAATATCATGACTTGGTACAATCCTCCTTTGTGCAGAAGTACTTCATTAGTATACACATAATCATCGAAAAAATAATGATTTTTATGATTAGTATAAAATCTAATTCAAACAAAAACCTATTCAAGTATGGTCGGTCATTCAGGTTCAAGTCGAATTGATTTTCTTTTAAAAATAAAAACCAAACATTTTCAACAATAATGTGTATGTTTTATATACCTAAGCCATAGCGATAACTGCCGAAGTTTCAGTCCGGGCTTACAAATATCATGACTTGGTACAATCCTCCTTTGTGCAGAAGTACTTCATTAGTATACACATAATCATCGAAAAAATAATGATTTTTATGATTAGTATAAAATCTAATTCAAACCGTCTAACCGAATTACCAAATCTTGTCAATCTAACCTAACAGTAGTCACAGTCAGTCACACTATTTTAAATTATTTAAAGCACCTAAAAATAATGAAATAATAATAATAATAGCAAATTTTTTTAAATAAATCAATGTTTTAATATGACTTACCGAATTGCCGCGTCGTTTTAAACTAACCTCACAATGATCACTGTCAAATATTTTAACACTGTTTTTAATTATTGATGTGTTCACTTCAACTGTCACTATGAAACTGATTAAATTCAAATTTGCAAATTATGAAATATTTTAATTTGACTCACCGAATTACCGCGTCTTTTAAAACTAACCTCTCATGATCACTGTCAAATATTTCTAAGACTGTTTTTAATTATTGATTTGCTCACTTCAACTGTCACTATGAAACTGATTAAGTTCAAATTTGCAAATTATGAAATATTTGAATTTGACAATCGAAGTCTTTTAAAACTAACCTCACAATGATCACTGTCAACACTGTTTTAAAATTTTAATTGTTGTGTTCACTTCTAATGTCAATTTGCAACTGATTAAGCTCAAGGGGAAGTTGCTACTGATAGATGATTTACAGGACTGAAATATAATGAAATAATAAGTTTAAAACTAAAAATTTTGCGTCCCTCAATAGGCTTGAACAACCTACTTTTTGGTTAATAGATCAACGACCTAACGAATTGCGCCACGAAGGCTTGTTACAGTGATCCAAATTAGTAGTGACATATAAATAATAAATTGCTCTATTAATATAAAAATTTATATTAATAGAGCAATTGCCCAAATACGCTCGTACCTACGACCTTTTGGTTGACAACCCAACACTCTAACCAATTCCGATACATTGGCTTGTTACAATTACTCCAAAACAATAGTGACATATAAATATATAATCAATTAATCTAAATATAAAAATTTGTTCTCACGAAATAGGATCGAACCACTAACCCATCAGTTGATAACCCACCTCCTTAACCAATGGCACAACACTGGCTCGATGCAAATACAATAGTCATATGTAAATCAATTATCAATTAATCTGAATAAAAATATTTTTAAGCCCCGCCATAGATTCGAACCTCCGACCTTTCGACTGAAAACTCAACACTCCGTCCAATTGTGCCACATAGTCCTGTTACAAAAAACCAAAAACATAAGTGCTAACTTGTTTCAAGACCATGTTTTATAATTATTTTTTAAATTTAAAATTAAACTCGCCCAACCCCCCATATTTTGACACATTGTTTCACCCACATATTTGATTACCTTTGACTGAAAAAATTGTTCAAAATACAAATATACACGAAAAAAGCTCAGTGTTATCTCTTGTTTCGTAACAACTATTTTAATAATATATTATGCAAATTTAAGGATGAAAAGTTATAAATGTTTTATTTCGTTGTTAGATTTTGATTAATATTAACAAATACGTTCTCTAAAATTGCTTTTTTTAACTTCCCGCCAAGAAAATCGAAGATTTTCAAGGAAGTTATTGGTTTTACCCCGTTTTGAAAAAATCGAGTTTTGATTAGGATATTCAAACTTCAGATGAAAATAGACCATAAATTTGAATCGTATTTTTTATTAAATTTGGTTTATTGTGTAGTAGTTTTCGAAAATGCAGCTGCTTACAATTAGTTGCTATATTTCGTATATTAGCGATTATATAAGTAGTTAAAATAAATAGTTTGCTTCAAAAAATTGAGCTTAAAACTTAAATCAAAATTGAATAAAATTTGGCCAGAATTATTTTTCTCGTAAACTTCGTAGAGTTGACTATCAGGATGTTTAAACGGTTAGTGAATAGAAGTAACGATAACAACTAAAAGAGTTAATTGTTTAGATACTCGACATATGGTTCAGTATCAATATTTGAACTATTTTTAATGATAAATATTCATAAGATACTCTCAATATCCAGTATATACAGTTATACGTACATAATAATATCATTTAAACTCAATTTTAATGTTGAGAATGCATCACCAAAATTTCAGCTTGCTATCTCTTTTCGTTTTGGAGTCCTCTTAATGACACACGGGCATGTGAAAATGAGCTAGTTATATGATTCAATACAGACGCATTAAAAAATTTTGTTTCTGGCTTTAATATTTTCTAGTATAATAAAGTATAACAATGGCCTCAAATTCATTAAAGAATTCCCATACGTTGTTGAAACCGTGTTTAAAAAGGCTACACAAATTAATTCAATAAAAAAAAAATAAAAATTGATATTTTGTTAATTCAAGGGATGAACGGACATAGTTCCCGCCCATATCTGTTTCAACGATATACTATTAAAGAAAATAATTAATTTTAAAAAAAGTTGTTATTTTTATTTAATGATTCTCAGCTGTAATGGAGTCGGAATAGACAGCCATAAGTGTTGTTTGTACACACTCCATTAATTTTGTTACCCAAAAAAGTTTTTTTTTCGCATATGGTTTCTTTTTTTTTTTTTTGTATATTAAGCACGTGGTTATTACATATTCATTTTTACCGCCCTTAAGTAAAACTTTTTAGTAGTTTATAAAAATACCAGAATAAAAAATATGTTGTCAACGTCAGACAACTTCTATATGCTAGTTTACATCTAATATTTATTTCATATATAATTCGCAAATCAATGTAAACATCTTAATGGAGTTTGTAGGCATCAAATAATTTGGTTTAAGTAAAATATTGGATTAATTTAATTTTATTGTGAGTAGTAATTGAACATTTTATAGCCATGACAGTTCCAATAAGTTTTAATTTTTATAAAGAATAAGAGGACGAAGGCTAGATGAAAACATCAAGTTTTTACTTCACAACGTTTCGTGTTCTTTAATAACATTTCATCAGGCGGTCCACAAATTAAATACACAAATAATGCTGATGAAGTGTTAATAAAGAACATGAAAGGTTGCGAATTAAAAGCTTTGCCTTGATGTTTTTCAACAATCCTCCGTTCTTTATTTCTTAATAAATAATAATAATTGAAAAAATACAAAATGTGTATTTAAATAAACAACAGGTGATAATATCTACATATCGCCGATAAACTTATAGAATTTTGTATATATAGAAAAATGTTTACATCTTCTCCAGAAAGAGCTATTACTCTAATTCTTCCACCATTATACTATAGAAAATTTATTAAAATTTTCCAGTCACCTCCATATGAAATATAGATTTAGAAATCTTCTTTGATTTCGTGTATGTACATGGAGGTTTTAAAATCTGATAAAGTTGGATGTTGAAAGTTATGTTTAATTTGACTTCATATTTTGTGGTTAAAAGTACATGACGAAACAAGATGAGATCGAAATAAAACGAAAAATATGAAACACCACATATTAATGGGAGGAGAGGAGAGCTGACTGACTGAGCTGCTGAGATGAAGAATTGAAGTAAACCATATTAAATAATATAAAATTTATATGCTACGCACGTAAAATTGCTTACTATATATTGTGTGTACCATTCCACACAACCATCATCTTCTAACACCTCCGTTCTGTTCCGTTCGGTTCGGGTAGCTTCATCATCTATACCTAGACCTACGTACGTACGTACCACACTTTGATAGCAGCATAACAACATAGTTTTTCCTTAATAATATATTTCATCTCTTATAAAATGGTTTTCTGTTGCTTAGTAATGCAACGTGTGTGCAATCATATGCCCATAATACAATCCATAATATGAAAAAAAAACCTTTTCAGAAAATTTGTGTACCAAATAAAATGATTTCTAAAATTTTGTTGAAAATCGATTTAATTCCATTTCTTAGAGAAGCAAAAATTACATAATTTGATTCTATTTATTGATTGGCTGAGTAAAAACATTGAAATTTTTTTTGGTGATTTTTTACTCATAAAATTACAAAAAAAGTTGTTATAAAATTACAAAAAGTTTGTTTTTTCCATAAAATTTATCATTGGGTCGAGTGAATGATTGGGTTGAGATGCTCCAATTCGAATTTTTGGAGTTTCAACTTCAGGCTGATTTAATATTGCTATAAATCGTAACTAAATAATAATTACATGCATACACTCTCACTATAAAAAGTAAAAAAAAATATTATATCGTGTGTAACTTTTGCACATACACAGTCATGATTATGTCATTTTAATGTGCCTTTTTATACTCCACATGTATAATATTTTAGAGTATATTAATTGGAGTATAAAGTTTGTAACACTACCTAATATTGACCACACAAACATCAAATTAGTCCATTTGCGAATGTCCGTCCGCCAGCCCATCCGTCATCACGATAATACAAAAACAAAAAGAGATAGCGAACTAAAATTTTGGTGACATATTCTTAACATAAAAAATGAGTTTAAGTTCGTGGATGAGCAAAATCGATCTATTGGGTCCAATGGATGCCGAACCCAACTTTTAATCTATAAACGATAGAAGAAAATTAAAAAAAAAATGTTTATTCCTTTGAATCAAACTTTGATTAATTTTTGGAAATCATCACAATTTAAGCTCAAATTTAGCTAGTTATCACATATTAGTAATTACAATACATATTATTATTATAAAAGTATATAACTGTGTATAGACTGGATATTTATAGTATTTTATGAATGCTAATTAAAAATAGTCCAAACAATGATATTTAATCATATGCTGAGTATCTAAACTATTAACTCTTTTGTAATGTGTATTTAATCTTATTATCTGTATAATATGTGTATTCAATAGTAACATTTATTGCGTACTCATTGTAATATCAATATTTTTATTATATAATATGAAATTCCTTTAAAATTGTGTAGTAAGTACTTGATAATAAATATTACATGAATTAATGTTTTTGTGTTTTTTTTTTTTTTTGTTAGACGTTTCTACAAAACTTCTCAATTCCCCATGAGAAGTTTGTGTGTGTGTATTTGTACTTATTGCTAATGTTTTATTATTATGCAAATTATTTTGAATATTCAAATTTTAAAATATTTATTTATTTTACTAATATATTATTGCTTTTTTCTTTTTACTTTAATTTTCTTTTGATTTGTTTCATTTTTCGTTGATTTTCTTGTAATAAAATAGAATTCTGGTATGTTTATAAAAACAAAGGAAATTCTTATAGTGAATATTGGATTTGGAATTTTCAATTATTTAAAAAAAAAAAGTATATTAAAGTTGAAATATTTTTGGAAAATTTATTACATTTAATACTGTGTTAAAAAAATACTTGAGAAATTTATTAGTCAATTTTTTTTCAACTGTTTGTAAAGCCATTGCAATTGCTTTAATAACTAACTGAAATAATTGTTTAAATAGTTTGTAAATAGTAAAAAATTGTAAATTCAAACTTTATGTAAAAAATTTACATACATTAATTCATTAATTTTATTCCGATCATATTTGATACGTGAGTTGTAACCATCTAAACGCGATAATACAGTCACTGGGCCCAGCGAGATTTTTCCGGATGATTAGAGCATCTTGCTAAAAATTTGTGTGTGATTCAATTATGATCAGTGTAACAATGTATGCTTTTCGAAAATTCTAAAAAGATAGTCGTTTTCATTTCCAGAGTTTGCATAATTTTCGATTGCATCCGCAAAGTAACGGATAGTTGGTTTTTGTTAATGGGAAGATCATTCAATAAAAATTTGACAGTTTGGTCCACAAGTAGCAAAAGGAAGTGCCTATTTCTCGGCAATCTAAAAATAGCAATTTTCAGGTTGTCAGACACTGAATACCGACTATTCTCAGGTATCGAACAAAATGATTTTTATATATTTTGTTGTCAAATCTTTCCGTCAATAGCTTTAGCCTTCTGACTTATTTTTCAGAATTTTCAAAGAGGAAAAAGTCGTTACACCTAGTTGGTGTAGTTATGATTAAGTTCCATACAAATTCTTAGATTGATGGTCATCGTCTTCAAGAACCTGCTGGACCCTCGGAATACTTCTTAATATAATCTATGAACAAAACTGTAAGAAAATTTGTGGAAAAATGATTTAACGTTAGAATTACCTTAATAAAAATAAATTTTTTATGTATATGCTAAATCAAAAATTTTACTGTTTAAATTTAGTCATCCATAAAACTTCGTCGACATGATACAATTTTTAACCATTTGAGTAAAATTGCAGACTAAACAACGCACTCAAAAACTAGATTAACCGATAGTAAATGATGGCCATCAAAAAATATAAAGATGATTACAAAAATTACATAAAACCCTTTGAGGAAGATTTTATATCTTAAAACAGCTTCTGTTATCACTTATTTAGCACTAACACGCACACTATGGAATTCCTGATTCAAGCTTACTACTCATGAATACAGCAACAGTATTAACAATCCAATGCACTTATTATATATTAAAAATGTATATAATTAATTTTGTATTAAGTAGCCAGATGATTAGCTCCGTAGTAATTAAACAAACCATAAAGCTATGAACAACATTATTAAGAGTTCTTGTTTGATAAAATCATGTGGTCAACCAATCATTTTAATAGAGAGAGAGAGAAAGACCTTAAATGTATTTATGATAACACATATTTTTAATAACAAATATATTATTTGATATCTTAAATCGTTTAAAGTTTGTGTTACACGATTCACATTATTTTTTAAGATCAATTAAGAAAAATCAATTTTATATTTAATCCAAATAGACAAAAGTTCAGAAATTATAAATATTTTAGGTGGGGATAGTAAATGCTAAAAAACTTTTGATTTAAAGTATTTGTGAAACCTTTAGCAGTTTTTATTTAAAAATAAGTAACAGAGTTAATTGTTTAGATACTCGACATATGATTTAATATCATTATTTGACTATTTTCGATTAGCATAAATAAAATACTATAAATATCCAGTCTATACAATTATATAAACTTGTTTATTAATATGTATTGTAATTACCAATATGTGAGATAATTAGCTAAATTTTAGATTTAATTGTGGCGAATCCTAACAAACATTTTACGAAAAAAAAAAAAATGTTTCAAAGAAATAAACTTTTTTTCTATTTGAATTTTTATCTTTAAAAGTTAGTTTAAAAGCTCAGTCAAGGATCCATTGGACCCATATTTTGCTCATTTACGAACTTAAACTTTCGTTTTATGTTTAAAAAACGTCATCAACAACATTTCAGCTCTCTATCTCTTTTTGTTTTTAAGTAATCGTGATGGACGGACGGGCGGTCGATCAACCGGAAATTTCTTAGGGTTACAAATTTTAGACTAAAATTAATGACAGATACATAATATGTCATAATATCTAAGCAAATGAACTTAAAAAAATTTAATTTTGGTAAATTGATATATTAAAAAAAAATAAATAAATAAATAAAATTAAATGGTTTGAAACAAGATTTAATTTGGTAATAAACTACTGTTAAGTGGTATTTAAAAATTTTTGAAATACATCTACAATATTATTTATTACTAATACTCAGTTAGCCATGTCTCTCGTAATACACACCAATTTACAACTACATTTATATCAAAATATTAAAAAAAAAAATAAAATCATAGACAGCCATTTTTATTCGATACATCACTCAAAATAATCATACATTTTGTGTGTTTGTTCTTAAATATTATTATGACATATTCTTTAAATTTTCAATTATTGTTTTAAGTTTATTATTATTTTTTTTTTTTGTGTGTTATATTTACCAATAAAAAGAAATTTGAGTTTTATTTTTTGTTTTGTTTATTTTTTGAGGTTAAGTTTAACAAAGTTCACCCATATCAATGTGAGAGAGTGTTGTGTGATTATTTTGTTGAGAAGTGAGAATTCTTTTCATAATGATAATTTTAATCTATTAAGTTATTATTCCTCCGATGTCTTCGATATTTGCATCGCCACAATCAAATTGTAGTAACGATCATGAAGGAAATCTTCATGAAATATATTTTGAAACAAATGGAGATGAAGATAGTGGATCGTATGTTTGGTACGATCATATTAATTCTGTTATGTAAGTCAAAATTAGTTATTGTTTACTTAAAAAAGGGCTCGATTACGAAATCTGTGGCGCCTCGATTTGTTTTATGAATTTTATCAAAATAAGACGAAAATGAAGTATACCAATTTTCGAGTTATTCATAAGTAGTTTAATCACAGGTTGAACGTAGGGGTCAAAAACCAACCCGACCCGTGCATGGATAGTGTAATCATAGGTTGAATGTCGGGGCCAAAAACCAACTCGACCTGTGCAAACTACAGCCCACAAATTCATGGGTCAATAACAGTTGAAAATGGCGTACATGTAGTTTTAATAAATGTAGTAAATATACAAGTGTTGATCTTTTTAAACGAATTAAATTTCGGTTATTTGTGTTTGAATTCTGTTTAAATGATAGTCATTTAACAAAAAATAATAATTAAATATTGTGACATGTTTTAAATTGTGGTATTTATGTGACATAAACATGATAATTTCAAAAAAAAAAAGTGTCGATAACTCGAAAAATAGGCGAACACTTGAAAAAAGGTTATCGTCATTTTCGTCTTATTTTAGCTTGTTTTACCTAAATTAATCGTTAAATCGAGGTGCCACGGATATCGTAATCTCTCCCTTAAAAGATTTCGTAAATTATGCGTATGTTCTGAAATAGATTGGATGATTGTCATAGACATTACAGCACCTTTGTCTCACTTTTATAAAGCCTATATATCTTCGTCACTGCTATGGTGATTTATTTAACCTAATTCGATAGAAACAAGAAAATTTAATGGTACAATGATGGTTTTGTTGTTTTGATTTTCTTAAAATCAGGTGTGTAAAAATTTTAAGGTTTTTTCATTTAAATCGGAAAATTTCTACTCCAAATTCCAAATCAAATTTCGTCATTGATATTTTTAAACTAGTTAATGGAAAAGATGATCCTTTACGGCGTCACTTTGTATTTATTGAAAATCTAGTGTTTTACTTGAACTTTAATAAGAAATTACGAAATATTCTATGTCAAATAATATCTTATCAATCCATTTAGATAAGATTTATCTCTGTGTTAATTACACAAAATATTTATTCATTAGATTTTTAATATTTAGTGTGGCATTATTTTCGTTCGACGTAAAATACTTGGGTGCCAAAATCCGTAAATAATCGCTTACAGGATAAAAGCGTGAGTTTCTCTTCAGCCAAATATTGGATAAAGTTGTTTTATCAAATTTTTATTTCAAATCATATGACCTTGGTATTAATTTTATTTAATTAATAATTTAGTGATTAAATTAAATTTCACTTTCCTGGTTTTTTCTTGTAATTTATTTTTAAAAAATTGAAGGTTTCTATTAATAAAATAAATGCGCATCTGCTGTATAAAATCATCTGATTAAAACTGACCCATGTAGATAGCCGGAACCCAATTTGCTGATGTAAATCTTACATGATTTTTCATAAGACTTGTTAAAATTGAACAAACCGTCAATTTAAATTGCTTGTTATCGATATGACGGAGAGATTACAATATCTGTGGCGACGACACCATTTTTAGATGAATTTTGGTAAAAGAAGCCAAAATAAGACAAAAATGAAGAATACAATTTTCAAGTTTTTCGACACTTTTTGTCCCCTACCTTCAACCTGTTACTACCCAAATAATTTGTAGGATGTAGTTTGCACGAATTTGGTTTGGTGTTGGCCCTTACGTTCAACCCGTGATTAAACTACCCATGTGAATTAGTTTGCATTGATTGGGCTGCGTTTTGGCCTCTATGTCCAGGATATGATTAAACTACTCATGTAATGTGTGGGGTGTTGTTTGCACGGTTTGGATTGGGTTGGGTTTTGGCCCCTACGTACAATCTCAATTAAAGTACCTATGTGATTTGTGAAAAAGGTATCGCTAACTCGAAAATAGGCGAAAATTCTAAAATTGGCATCCCTCATTTTCGTTTTATTTGCGCTTTTTTTTTTTAAATCAAAATTCATGAAAAAATGTGTCGACACGGATAATGTAATCGTGACCTTGTAATCAATATAATAATGTCTTATTGTTTCACCAAAGATACTTGCATGAACAAGTAAGACTGATGTTAATATCATTCTGATAAATAGGTATACTGTCTCTTTCCTATCCTGTGAAAATAATTCGGGAGAAGTTCTATGCCTCGAATAAGTAATGCAAAATGCGACATGAATGTACACTAATAACCATTCGATTCTAAGTGTTATGGAATTATTTGACAACTGGCAAATTTCAAAAGTTTTTAATCCCAAAGTTAAGAAATTCCTTCAATATAATTGAGAATCTTGATTCTATCTGAGTTAACGTTTTTTTCATATGGCGCAATCGTGCGTAATGAATGTAAATTTTTTCAAAAAAGGGAATTCATTGATTTAGTTACCGTACTCGAATCAACAGCTCTTTGCTGCGTATTATTCCAAAATATATCTAAATGCTTGCTAATTTTATATACCGTTTAATACCAACCAATTAAATATTTTATTGATTGAACATCAATGCTCCCTGCCGGGTTGTTATAAAAGCAGACATTTTAGAAAAAAGACTTTAGGAGAGGGAAATTGTGGAAATATTTATATATATTAACAATTTCTCTACACATTATATTATTTTTTGATTGTATTATATTCGTTACGAGGTAGAGGCTACTACGAATTGGAGAACATAACGGGCACAATAACTATGCACACCATCGAGATGAAGAAAAACTTTAATATTACTAATGGAAAACAGTGTTTTCATTTCCTCCTTTCACACAACCCGTCCATCCATGCTTTCAAGTATTTACAACATACTCAATGAATGATATGTGAAAATATAACTTTTTAAAATGTTTTCCCTCTACTTTCTCCTTTTGTTTTACGTGAGAAAATTGATTTTATTTTCATAATTTTTTTATATTTTTGTTGGTTTAACCATTTATTTTCATGCACAGTCGATACGAATTAAAATGTACTGAACTGATCCATGACGATAATCTTGTGAAATTATGTTTAAAACACTGTTTCTTAAAGACTGAAAATTTTGGGATTTTCCACCAAACTATATATACTTGTGGAATCAAAAAATGCAACACTTTTACCTATATTAATTTTTTTACGTATTTAAAAACATTAAATACTCGATTGTTATTTTCTGTTGTGTTATGAAAAAATGATGACAGTGAAATTTAAAGATGCGCCCGCATCACCGTCACACAAAATTCACAGGTTGAAGCTGTTGTTATGATTTATGTTAATGTAAGAAAATATATATTTATTTATAGAATTTTTCAAATGTGAACTGAGTTTTATTGACTGTGTTGACTATCCTTCACCGGTTCTTTTATTATTTTATTGTAATTAATTATTTGCATGCAATTAAAAATTGTTTTTTAATCATGCCAAAGAAGTATAACTTTTGACGCGCGCACATAACGTACACGCACCTATTGTTGATTTAAACAAAATTATTTGACTATGCACAAGCTCTTGGACTAATATAGTAAATAAAACAAAATAAGTTAGGTTTTGTATACTTAACTCTGTTTCGTATTCCATCGTATTAAAAATCAAACAAAGATTTATGTGAAATTGTGTTTTTCTTCTCTTCTATATATGTATGTTGGTAAAGAAGAAAATATCCTTGAAGGATAAATATCTAGAATATTCGAGAATAATAGTATATTATATAACAAAAAACATAACCTATATTTATTATCATTGTATACAACACGGTATTTATTTATATTTATAAATAATTAAGTAATGTATAACGTTATATTCTTATCTTAACATTGGTTGGTTGGCTGTGCTTTTTTTTTTTATTTTTTAAACAAACAACAATTTCCAAGAAATAATTTCGAAATCGATTTGTGCTTCTTTCAAAATTATGTTTCGATGTTATACTATTCATAGTTTTATTTTTTAATGGTGGGGCTATTAAAGTTGTTTGAAGGTCAAAATATAATTCAAATAATGGTGTGGAGTTATTTGATTTTTTTGAAACGATATTTACTTGGAATTTAACATTCCGTAAAATGGTGATAGTAGATACCTTTATACATTTTTTGGCCCATTCAATCATAATTTCGCTTCCCTCCACCTGAAATTTTGCCATATCATGCCCATAAATGACGCATTTAAATTTAACCCTTTAAGAACTCCTCCCTACCTACAAGTAACGCTTTTTCTTTGATGGAATGTAATTTTTTCTTGGTCGACTTAAATTTTCTGAAAATTGGAACATTCTTTTCAAAATATATAAATAATTCTAATGTTTATACTTTCTAATTATATGAACATATTTTGAATGCGTGAATAATTACAAATTTTTATGCAGGATATCCAAGCAATTAATTAGAATATTTTAAAGTTTTTTTGGAATAACTAAAATTATTTCATTTTATAAAATAGGAATTAAGATTGCTCAGTTATCAGACTCAGATAAAATGATAAAAAGTAGAATAATCCTAATTTCTCTGTACAATAAAACAAAATCGTCCGGTCAACCAAAAACATCCTTTTCCGAATTCCAAATATTCCATCTCCTGTATTTGAATCTTGTGTAATCGTTCGAAGGAAAAGAAACAAAATGAAATCAGCAGTTTGACAAAATTTTATTAAATCTGATATATTTTTGTACTATGGTAGCGAAGCGGTGGCTATCAGCTAGTTGTGAATAAAATGGTTCTTGTTTTAGTATCTATAGATCGATATGAAATTATGAATACTGGTGGCTGCATTATCAGCAGGTGCATACAAATTAAAATATCATTTGAATGAGCACTGTAACGAACGTTATTCGAACTCTCAATAATGAACAAGAAAATTAAAAGTTTTTATTCAGATAATTCTTTAGTTCAAAAAAAATAATAAAATGAAGCATAACTTACATAATATATCGAAGATAACCTTTTAACTTCTTCGATTCATTTTGTGAATTTATTTTCTTGTTTTATATTTCAATTATTGAAATAATATAAAAAAAATTTCTTTTATTTCCACAAAGAAAATTTCAATTATTAATTTTTTTTTTCTTTGCTTGTTCTAGGTAAGTTTCCTGTTTTTTTGAAAAGATTTTGAATTGTTTTTGTAAGTATAAATTTTATTACTTCTCAAAATTTTCCATATTTAATAATTCGCAAAAGGAATTTTATTAAATTATTTTGAACGGACCAAAACTACTTGACTTTCACATAATTTTTTAATAAAACATTTTCTTTCGTTATTTATATATTTTACCCAAAATAATAAATCGTAAAATCCAGTAAAATGTCATTTAGTGCTCTGCCACACTAATGTTTATTTTAACAACGTGTGTTGAAACCAACGTCCGTTCTAGATTTCTATTGTGTTAAGTACAAGCAGCTACACTAGAGTTAGATATACAACGGACGTTATAGCTTTCTATTGTGTTAAATATGAGCTGTCACACTAGAGTTTATAAAACGTGCGTTTATCTTGGAACCAAAATATATCATATTTAAAAAAGAAAAAAACCAAAAAATTCTGGATGAACGAAGTAATTTGTGGCCGAAATGAGCATGGCTACAAAACTTTGTACCAACCGTTAAGAAAAAATTCGGCTTACTATTCTTGGAGATTTTACCGAAAGACGGTAGGGAATGCAGTAAAAACCCAATTAATTGCAAAAAAGTGCGTTATTCTAGTAATTATAGAAAAAAAAGTTAGTATTTTTGGACATTTTATTTCACATTTCAAAAAACTGCATCTTCCTTATAAGTATAGAAAAAATGTGGCACAGCCTATATTTGCAAAATATTTCTAATACAATTAATTGTAATTCAATATAACTGTAAATAAATTTAAAATGTACAAGTGTGAAATACAATCAAATCCTAGTATGTCAAACTATATTTTATTTCATTGAAAGTTCCGTTCAACTTAATTCCGTTCGAATCAACGCACGTTGAAATAAACTCTAGTATAGCAGGTTCCATTTAACTCAATGAAAAACTGCAACGCACGACATTGTGGTAGAGCGCTAAATATACTTTATAATCTAATTGGAATACAGTCTTGAAATTATTTTGCGTTTTCGATTCCAAAACGCGACTCATCGAACTTTTTGTATTCTACATACGCTATGGTTAGTTTTCTTTACCAGTTTTAAGATTTAGTGTACAAATAAATAAAAAAATATGTCGATAAATCATTGAGGCGTTTCGGTTCGATGTTAAGAGAACATGATACTTACATATGTCTGGATAGCGATGTAACTTTTTTTTTTGTAATTGAAAATCACAATAATTGTAGTTGTAAACATCGAATTATTCTTCGAAAATCATTGAATTTATATCCGATAAAAGAACATAGCTATTTCGAACAAAATAAAATTGATAAAAATATTTCGAGATTTCAAAATAGATAAAATACTTAAAAACATTGGATATACAACAACTTTTAATTTAGAAAATTAGGGCCAAAAATTGAAATTTATTCGAAAAATCCAGGAGATCTCGATTGATAATATTAACATGGTATAGTAAATGCAATTTTTTATAATCTCAGTGTTTTTCATTATTTTTAACATTGTTAGAAATAATTTATATCAACCTTGGAGTTTCATCCTTAAACTTGTAAATTTTATTTATAAAAAACCATCATAAAATCTAAAAACCTTCATCATGAAACAACACAAAGGACAGTAATAATTTCCCACACAAAATGAGCATCATGGCAACCTTGAAAAAGTCGTATTGACAAAACACAGTTGCATAGAAATTTGCAAAGTTTTCCTTGAAAAATAGAAATAGATAATTTTTATGATCATGAAAATGAATTTCCCCCCACATACAAACATTATGATTCTAACCTTGAAAATTTAATATTATGGAAGGAAAAATCTTGTCTTTTGTATTATATGCATTATTTACAGTACTACTTGCTTGTTTGCTTGCTATAAAGTCTTCGATTTGTAAAATAAATTTTACTCAAATAGAATGGAATGGCAAAGTAAAAATCCATTTTAAAAATAACAAACTCAACTTGATTTTCTTTCTTCTATGTGTGCATGTTGTGATGCAGTAAATAGTTGAAGCAAGTGAGCTTTATATACAGGGTGAATCAAAAACATTGGCCAACAACAAAATTAATTGTAGCCATAAGTATTAACATCGTTGTTGTTTTCGTTCCTCAAGGATCTATGCTCGGAGTTATTATTTTCATAGCATATATTAATCATTTATTTACGGTGGTCATATTAGATACTGGAAACTAGAAATAATGATTGGAATGTTACCAAAATTTTGGAAATTTCGTATAGTTTAATTGGTGATTTAAAGTAAATAAGATATTATTTATTGCAACTGTCTCACCGTCAACGGATATTTTTAACTAATAAAGTTGGCGTCGGCAAAATTATTCAAATATAATTGCTATTACTGGTCCTTTTATTAGTGACCGACACTTGATTAGTTTTCTGTTGATCTGTCATAGCGTAAATTTTGACCAACGGTTGTAATTTTTAACCTATATTTATTTGATTCTTATCTGATATTATCAACTATTCCTAAAAACTATGATTCTTCAACATGATATTTAAAATTGAACAAAAATTTACCATTTTGAAGAATTAGTAGAAAAATTAGTAATTTATAATAAAAATACTTTCTGTGAATTTTGTATAACTGCTTTAATTTTATATAAAATCCATAATGATAATTATAAGTAATCATCTATACGTTTTTAATAAATTAAATACACTGGCATAATTTTTATTGTTACATATTTATCACTTTAAAATACACCTCCTCTATCTTGAATATTGTTTTATACCAATGGTAAAATTAATTTTTGTATTCTGTCCTATAAATACAGACAGCTTTATATTTAATGTCTCTAAAATATGTCGTTTTTAGAAAAATTTGCATATCAAATTAAATATTTAGACCAGCAATGCTCACATAAGGCAGATTAGAGAATATAAATATCAGTTTAACTTTATATTTTTCTTATCCAAAAAAATGTAATAATAAATTAAATTTTCATTTTCGTTATTAACTGTCAATAGATCCTTTTTTTTAGATTCCGAATATCTGTTATCTAATATTCTTAAGAAAGTAGTTCTCTTAAAAATTTCCAACTTTTTTAAATTAATTTCTAGGGTTGATATAAATTTTCAAACTGATTAATATTTTCTGAATTTTCATCATCAAATATATCAAAAACTATTCAAATTATTATTAGTAAAAAAACAAACGATATGAACCCTTAACATTAACTATTATATTTGAAAATTAATTTTGTCGGCGCTGGCATTATTAGTTGAAACTATTCGTTGCTGGCGCCGGTTACGGAGAAATTTTCACTCTTAGTTCCATTTAAGTTTTATTAAGAAATAACTTTCTTTGTAAGTATTTTTTTAGTTGTATCCTAGAATATATTAGATCCTTGTCGAACATAAATTTATAAATCATCCTGTGACACAATATACACTGCACAGACACATAATATTATCAGTGCAATAAAATAAATAACCTTATCTATGATGTAACAGAGCTTACACATAAAGCTGGGAGCTACATCGTACAGTACACGAACGTAGAATAGTTGAAAATGGTATGAAAATGATTTGATTCAGTTGAGAAAATTTTATTATTTCAAAAAAAAAATAAATAAATAAATAAAGACGAAAATATAAAACGAAAAAAAGTCGAATATTCTGTGTCGTGATGACAAATAAAAATTGTAATGTCATATATTTTTCTATAACAAAACGTATTTAGTATTTAAAAAAAAGGACATATACAGGATGTCAATTTAATTTTGTGCTCGACAATAGTGTTGATCATAAAATAAATACTCATAATTGGAAATTGTAGGAATCGTACATGCTGATAAAACCTGATGTAAATTTTAGACAGTTTGCTAGAGCTTTTTCTGTTATAAATAATCCATTAATCCAAAATTTTGAAATTTGACTTGGGAACGTCTCTTAGCTGGTCGAAATTGTATCAAAATTGCACAAAATTTTCAAACTGGGCAAAATATTTCATATGGTGGTGTCGTTTCAAGCGATTTTAAGATTAAAACTAGCATATTTTTTTACCTGATGTTTGAAAAATATTTCAAAAACTTTTCTTTTTGTCTCAATTACATATAATTTTTTATTTAATTATGTCTAAAAGATTCTGTCAAAGTTTTAAGTCAATTTAATTAAATTTTAATCGCGTTTTTCTCAATACTCTATTTTTGGCGGTTCAAATTTCGAACACTTCTTTAAGATCAGATTGATAGGCAAAACTTGCAGCAAATATCTCCAAAATAGTACCATTTTGTGAAATACTGAAAAAAGTACTATTTTCGGAGTAAATTGAAACAGCCAATACTATTTTTGGAGTAAATTGAAACGGTCAATCTTGAAGAAATGTGCAAAATTTAACAAAATCGGACCATGTTATTGTAACAGTAAGAAAAGCTTCTTTAGAAAGAGATAAATTAATGTTATATCCATCTCCTCTTATGACCACAAAAATGATTATCTAGCATGATTCGATCAACTTATATGTAAAGATAATATATGAAAAATACTTGTTAAAAGAAAAATGTAACTTGGGAAAAATATACTGGGGAAAAAAAACAGAAACAAGGAAATATTTTGGAAAGAACAGAAAAACAATTGCGATATGCGATAGAAAGAGAACGGATAATAATGTTTTCTACTATCCTTATCTAACACACACAAACACTAGTGTGTGGTTTTAAGATTAAAGTTTTGTGATAAAACCTGAAATGTAAACAAAATACTGAAAATATTACAACTATTCCCGATATATGTATGTGTAGCAGCGAATGTTGTTGGTGGGAGTAGTAGATGAAACGAAGCAACAAGCTAACAGTAGTATTGGAGCTATATAATACTCACACATACATAACATAGTTAGGAGCTATATATGACTGACGACAAGTGTGTTCGTTCATACACTATTATAGTAAAATGCATTGAGAGGTATATATATGTATATGTGCTTGTGTCCGTCAGTCAGTCTGTCTGTTTTGACGACAATTTTCTGTTCTGTAATAATCATTAGAATGATGATGACGCCGTATTTTCTCTATTCATTTGGCGTCATATTCATACAAGATTTATAAAAATATAATTATTATATAGAAATATTTTTTTTTTTTTGATTACGAATATAGAATATTTGCTCCCACTGTGAAAATAAAATTCAATAGTTTATTAATGAGAAAGTTTGATATTTTATAATTATATAGTACTAAAAATTTTTCTGCCATTTCATGTAATCATATCATTTAATATTTAATAATTTAACGTTTTTAACATTTTTAAGGAAAATATTTTGTTCATTTTATCTAGATAAAAAATGTATTTATACAAACAACAGGTGATAATGAAGACATGTGTCAAACAAACTTACCATGCTATTTTCTTCCGCAATTTTTTAAGTTTTCAATGCTTCTATCAAATAGGGATTAAAAAAAAAAAATTTGACAAATTTTGACCGATTTGAGTGAACTTTCATTAATTTGGTGTCAAATTTTTCTTTTTTTATATTTTTATTTCGCTTACTTTAACCCATTTATAAAATGTTAAGACCAGACCATCACTATCTTAAAATCCATTATAGATACATTTTTAATTTGATAAAAAAAAAACTACCACCAAAATTTAATAGGATTTCATACATTGTTTGTCAAAATTGGATAAAATTAAAGCGTTATTGATAATTATTTATTTTGGTTTTTGTGACGTCACAAAGTACAAAAAACTAATTTATTCGATATTTTGGCGCCAAATCGATTAATCACCTTTAAAAGGTATTATAATTTTTTTCGTATATCGGTAGATATGCATACCATGCAGTATTTATTATATGCTTATGCATATATTTTAACAAGTACATATAATAACTGAGATGATAGTCGTCTGTGGCGCGGTGAGCGATAAATGAACGGCGTCGACCACCAACGTCACGTCATATTTATAAATAATATACCTCTACAAGTGATGATATTATAAAAGTGACTCTTCTGAATCATATCAAAATATTTTGGTTTATTTTTTTTTTAAATTTTATTATGAGAGCAATAACATTTTGACGACAAAAAATTGTGGATAAATTGACGTTTTATCGAATCTGTATTTCTAACTTTTAATAAGAATAAGTAAATACTTAAACTAAAGCAGAAATAACATCAGTACAATCAGTAACAAGTACCAAAAGTCTTAAACTTCAATCAAAGTAATTATTTTTGATGTAGCAAACTTATTATGTAAAAAAAGTGAGGTTAGTTAATCATTTTATATAATTAGAACACTGTTTTCAAAAGAAAAACAACAAATTTTCACACTGGTTGTTTTTGACGAGACTGCATTAATTATTTGAAAATATTCGATGCCGCTTTTCTTGTGGACTTTGCTCTCTGTGAGATTTACACCTAAAATCAAAGTTTCGTCAAAATCATTGCATATTTCATATTATTTTTCTCCCATATGTATAGTAGATATATGGGATAAAGGCGATGAATTTCTCTATATATGTGTATAAATTTAAGGTTTTAGGGTATTATTGTTTAGGGTGTATTTGTTATATGTTACTATATTATTGATGTTTTATAATAATTCATATGTATAGGGTTGTTGTAGAGTAAAATGGATACATAGATGCATTCATAAATAGGGTAGGTAGGTAAGTTGTTGAAATAGATTTGTAGTAGGGGAAAGTGTAGAAGATTTTCGTATTTACTACACTGTAAACTTGTAAAATACAACATAGAAAGGCAATATTATCATAAATGTATTCATTTTTTTTACTGTGTTTTTGTACAAGATGTTTCATGAAAATTTCATGAAAACGTAAAAAACTACTGGAAATATCGAAATTTGTTTTATCATATCTATCGAAAGACGACTTGTCTAAGGAAACAGATGAACAAGTATTATTGATTATTTCTTATTACTTTCTTGCTTTAAGAGTACACATAGTAATTGAATATTGTTTTAGACAATCATGAACAACCGGGACGAATATTGGTAAACAGCTTCTTAGCTAGAAAGCTCTATTAAGAGCTAGGTTCTAATGTGAAATTCATTGCTCAACCATGTTTATCTATTATTTTTCGATTTTTTAGAATGAAATTCGATTTTTTCAGTTGCAAAATGGCGTGTCTACTTGTTTTAATAGAAAATTCTGCCTCTCAGACAATTCTTAGCCTGAGATAAAGCGATATTAACAAATGTATTTCGTCAATAGTGATTTTGTTAAAATAATAAAAATGATAAATTATTCCAAACTTTGTTTAAAAAAAAAAACCAAATGGAAAAATTCAGTGTACCTTTGTCTCTAGCAAGCAGTGAAATCGAGCGGGTTAAATGGAAGGATATATTAAGGAGATATTATTTTAGTACATAAAAAGAAAATGTATGAATCAAATCATACAGAAATGCAGACAGACTGCCTGTAGTTATATATTTATCCTAATACGAACTACAAGTAAATCGACACATATCCATCTACCGCCTTGCACCGTTATCCCCTCTATTTGCTCATCCTTACACAAGATTCCTACATTGAATTGTATATCTTTACAGCATTTACGAAAATATTATTTTAAGGATATTCAATTTTACAATAATAAAATTATGTTTTTTATAGAGAAATTCTCAAAAACATCAGAGTTTCAACATCTCAAAATCTAACATTTTTTGTAACTCGGTAATTATTTCCCGAGATCTTTTGCATTTGTATCTAAATTTTTTTCTCTTTTTTCATTTGGAATAAATTTTTCTTAATTTTAAAAGCATTAAAGATAAAAAAATTTTAATATCGTTAAAATTTCCCATTTAACTACAATTTTACCATTTAACGTTTTTCCATAGGACTTGTAGTTTCGCCGAAAATAGAGATTTTACTATTTAAAACTCACCCGTTTCCACTTTTCGGCGACCTCAGATCGCCAGGAAATTATTTTTCTTTTTATTTTTGTTGTATTCTCTTCCGTTTCCACTGGGTTTCATCTTACTATAATTTTTTTTTTGTATCAAAAATTATCGACCCTGGTCTAAGTGTCTTAATTATAACTATTGAATTTTTCTTTTCTATGTTTGATATTCACTGTCTGTCTAATCAGAACACCTTGACACGTGGCAATAATATTTTTATGCATTTCCTTTTTATTTATTCATTTCAATACTTTACCAACAAACAATATTCCTATATTCATCGCGTATCTCAACGATGCTGCTGCCGCCGCCGCAGCCGTCGCATTATGCTCCTTCTTCCTCTCCAGAATAAAAAAAAAACTAAAGGTATCACATCTTATCATGTTTTGTTTATATATATGTGAATATTTTTATTTTTTATTTTATTTAGTAACATAACATTGTTTCAAAACAGATTTTTCAAAATTTCCTTGTTGTTGTTATTGTTTTTCCTCCTACATTTTTCTGGAATAATATTTAAATATAAAATTGTTTTTTTCTCTCAACGTTGTTGAATGTATTGCAACTATATAGCGATGTATAAATTTTATAAAATGTATGCATGCATGTATGATAATTTTTTTTATTTGTAATATACTGGAATGCTAATCATTTGTAGAAATTATTCCCGCCTTCTAGAACTGTAAAGAGACAGATGATACACCTTTTCATCGTCTCGCAAAAAATTATGCAGCATGAGCCGTCTATATTGTGACCAGTAAGAAAATTGGGGTCAAATAATTACTTATAATGGGCAATAGGGATCAAATAACCAAGGAAAACTAACATCATTCATAACAGAGTCTGGATAAGGTTTAGACGGGACGGGCATATTAGAGATCGGTAAAAGAAACCTAGAATAATATATACGTTCGGTCATTATCTTGTACGTTATCTTATTTCCATAGTATATAGTATTTTGCAAGTTGCCTATTATTAATTATTACTAGAGTCTCGTTACAGCGGTCGATATTGGACCATAATCACTTAACAATGACTCTCACTGCCTTTAAACAAAACAGTATATGCGTGCATTTAAACAAACGAGTATATTTGCGTGTGCATGGTAATATGTGTAATATAAGTTACATCTCTTATATATGTATGTGTTGTCATAGTGTGTGTAATGTTTATTGATTTAATTTATTTTTAATACATTACTTTAATAAAAAAATTAGCATTCTCCAGTCCTTTTCTATATAAATTATAAGTGTGCCAAATTTCATACTGCTCCGTTCGCTCAATTTTCGTGAAACGTGATACAAAGTTATTGATTCACGTATATAGATATTATCAAAAGAATATTTACAAAATTAACTCTCCGAGTCGAATGATTACTTCAATCGACTTTCGAAAACGTGAGTTATACCCAAGGTTATACCCATTTTGTACTGTCGTATGACGTAATTGTGTTAATAAAGATAAACCGTTCATAATACCAGCGATTGGCGCCAGTATTTGAACACAATATATTTATAAAATAGCCGACAGTTGATCGGTACCAAATAATGCTTGGTTGACCACAAGTTTTAAAGCATTTTTTGTCACACTGTATGTAAAGAAATAAATTTATCAAAACAATACACAGTTATTTAAAAGTAATAATATGACAAAACAAAGAAAAAATAAATAAATAATTTTTTTTGTTATTTCTTATCAGAAATGAAACAATTGTTTTATTACACAGAATTAAACGAATTGAAACGCGGATTATTTGTTGATTGAACAAATGTTTTGATAACATAAATATACAATATCGATAGTTTTTTTTTTATTAAATATTATTTCTCTACGGTATTTGAAAGAAAATTTTATAATATAATTGATAACATAGTACTATATTAACTTTTATGACGTATATTTAAAAGATAATAAGACTTGTTCACAACGATAGACACATTGACAATAGATTGATATATTATATATTGAAATGTATACTTGTGAAATCAAAAAATGCAATACTTAACCTATTTTAAAACATACTCATTTGTTATGTTGTGTTGAATTTATCAGAATTTATTTTATTTATCTAAAAATTATAAAATACACCATAAAATTAGTGTATTTTAGAATTTTAAGTAAACGTGGAATATTTAGATCTTTGTATTCCATACAAAGCCAAGAATAATTATTAAAAAATTTTGTTCTAACTTTTAAATCAGATATAGCATTACGATTTTCGGGCAGTCAAATACAATTTTTTGGTGTGCGTTTTATTCGGGAAAAATATTTAAATTCGTTTTTTAGATTCCGTCCAAAATAGCGTAAACTGCGTACCAAGGGTTCTTGATTACGAATTTAGGATTAAAATTAGCATAAAATATCTAGATTGTGTTATAAAATTCGTGTAGTTTGACATTTTGTGGCTCAAATGTGTTTTAAGTGGTGTTTGCCATTCTGTGAAAAACCTTCCAAATCGCCAAAAAATTTTGTTGCAGTTTTTTAATTTTTCTAGTCTATTTAAGGTCTAGGCAAACCAAAAATAACACTTATTTTACGATTGGATGGTTAGTTTTTGACATATCGCTTGAAATTTGTTCGAAATATTGACGTCAGGGTTGTTTGTTTGCTTCGTTAAATGGTTGTTATTTTTGAAATCTACAAGTCAAACTATACTTATTTTATCGAAATTGGAAACAACAAATTTTTCTGGATTTTTTCGATTTTTTTTCGGTATTCCTTAAGAAAATTACGAATAATCGAAAAAAAATTTTTCTTTCAGACTTCTATATAATTGTATTTCTTACGGCAGTTTGACATATGGCTTTTTGAAAATTTCAAAAAATAACATCCATTTAACGATTAGATTCGTAGTTTTTGAGATAAGACCGAAAAATCGATCCTGAGGTCAATATTTCGGATAAATTTCAAGCATTATCTCAAAAACTATCCATCCAATTGTAAAAAAATGTTATTTTTGGTTTTCCTAAGCCTTAATTATCCTAGAAAATATAAAAACAGGGAAAAAATTTTTTGGCATTTTTTACGTTTTTTTTCACAGAATCGTAATCAAATTTAGCCAATAAATGTACTAAACCGTCCAATCAAAACGAGTTCTTATTTATTTTATTATCTTTGATAAAATATTAATTTAGATACGCCATTATTTTTATAATTGACTTTTCTCAAGACAAGGAAAAAAGATGCAATTTGATTATCAGTTATAAATTTTTCCGTTTCGAATTTCTGCTAGTCTTAATAAATTGTAATAAGATTCTTTTAAAATAATAATTCTGATATTATATTATAAATTTAATAATATTGATACAATTGTGTCTTCTTGTTAAAAGTTATTTTAGATAACAGTAAATTGATCTATATGTGTGTCGTCATCTGATGCAACTTAATGTATGTTATGTGTAGATAGATATTAGAAGCATGCCTATCAATGTGACATGATATTGTCAATCGTTCAATCGTGTCTCTATCAACAATATCTTTATTTGATTGATTTGATTCTATTATGCATATTTATCAGAAATTATGTAGAATATTGTGTTTATTTAATAATATATTATTTATCTTTCAAAAAGAAAAATTCTTTATTTTAAATCTATAGTATAATTTCTTACAATAAAGGAATATGTATTTGTTTTTTTAAATTTATTATCAAACTAGCTGGTATATGCCGCTTCGCTGATGTACTAGTACAAAAATATGTAGTTAAATTGTCAAACTATTTAACTATACTACCTATTTTTATTCCTTTAAGGGTAAAATTTTTACAAACTTTGAATGTCGGAATAAATTATATCGACTGGACACAAAGCTTCCTTGTGACACATTTTAAACTAATTATGTTAACTTATACCATGCATGTAAATATAAATTTCATCGAAATCAGATAGACAGACATCTTCGCTGTTGTTCACCACAAATGTATCAATATCCATCCGTTCATTAATTGTGGAATTACGCGCGTTTGGCTGAATAGGATTTCACAGACCGGCGTGCATGAAACAGGAACGGTCCAGGAAAACAATATTTTCGAACTCAGAAGTAAAGTATCAAAACTTTAAAAAGTGTATAGGCACTTTAAACACCAATCACTTGAATTTGACGCGCTTGCCATGCCGACCAAGTCAACAATAACAAATGAGAGATTGCCTAAATTTTTAGAAAACTATTAATTACTAATAAATTATTTTCCAAAACGGTTCCTATATTTCGATATTTTCCATACAATTAACTAATAAAATAACAAAACAATATATAAGTGTAAATTATACACTCAAAATGACTCTAAAGATTGGATTGGATCATTACCTAATTCGATCATTAATTAATAATAAATTAATGTTTGGACAGAGCGTTAAAGGCAGTTTGACGATACTTTCTTATTGTTTTGTTTACGAATCAATATCGAAAAAGGAATAACCGTTAATATAAAGACGATATAGGACAACAGTAATATGTATGTTCGAACCGACCCTTATATTTATATTACTCAAATGAAAACCGTTGTTAAATTTTATAAAGGTTCAATCACATTTGATATTTTTATTGATACATTCCAATTTTCTTCAAACTATTATTGGTTTTTATTAAGGAAATAACCGGCTGAAAAGTTTTGTTCTGATGAATTCGGTTAATAATTTTTTGGCATCTTTGACTTAAAAAATAATCGTGACAGGTTCTGAAAAAAAATCTTTCCCAACATCTTCATGAATTAATGATAAAGTGATGAAGTTAATCGAAGGAATTTTACTAATAAAGTCATTGGCTACAAGACCAAAACCATTTTTCATAACTATCTATAAGAACTTAAGTCCTCTTATCTGTACTACGGCTCGATCGTTAGAAAATATACGAGTTTATATAGCTTTAGTAGAGGCCTGTCCTGTCTATTGTCTAGAGTACGAACCACGCAAAATATTGATACTAGGGGCTATTCGATCTAGAAAGATCTGCTGGTCAAGTGCCTTCACCCTTTTCACCATAATTACAACGGATATGTTCTCTTTAAAATGAGAAAATTGTGTTGGATTTTTTTGTGCACACCAAAAGTAAAAGAACCCAAGCGGGGATTTGCAAATTTATTCTAGCACGTTAATTAAACATCCATAGTTAGATTTAATCGAGCGCCGTCAGATAAGTATATATTAGGTTGATTATGTGCTGAAAAGTGTACAATTTAGTGTGACGCAGGTCGCGTTTATTTTTGCAACTTTGTGACCATCCCATTCTCTTGCGTCACGCTCAATTCGTCAGATTAGTAATGTACACTTTTCAGCACGTAATCAACTTATCGTATTTTAATCTGACTAGGTCGATTAAATCCAAGTATCGATTTTTTCGTTTTGATATTCTCATCGGCTACCCTATTTGTTCGTCTCCATATACGGAGCTAAGATTTGGTGGAGGTACTCAACAAGGGGTTGAGGTATCTCCCATATCTAAATCTCACGCGCTCCAGTAAATCCAAAAATCCCTACTTGGGCTTCCCTACAATAATGTATTAAAATGAGTGAACTATTCTCAGAAATTTTTGAAAAGAAACTGCGCATGCTTCCAATATCCTTCAATGGTTCGACCAAGGAAATAATGATTAAAGGAAATCACAGTTTACAACAATATAATGACTGTGATTTTGCCATTTGACATTATTCTTGCACCAGTATTTTCATGAGTGTTTGTAAAGCAACCTTTATATAATAATCCCTTTTTCTAATAAATAATACCAAATCTTGTATATAATATAACCTATAATAAATTGTATTTAATACGTTCATATACCACCATTCAGTATAAATAATAAACCAAGCTACTAGCTAGCTAGCTGGATCTATTTAAGTTAAACAGAGATAAGAGATAATCTATTTATTAAATAAATCTATTAAATGTGATCAAATACACTTAAATGCGAATCTTTTTTTAAGGAATTTTTCACATTATAAAGCTTCATTTATAAATCAATGTACAAATAAAGTGGCCGTATTTTGTATGCCAAACAGTTTTAAGTTACAGTTTAATTAATTGTTTAATTATTCTGCTTGCACTAAATTCGTCAGTAGAATTGAAGTTTTCTAAATATTTTGAAATTTATTACAAAAACCCTGAACTGTTTGTTACAATCTATAAAGCTTAAACAAATTTTCTGTGTCAGAAAGAACCAGGTGATACAATACGATTTTATCGTGACCAGTGGCCACGCAAAAAGTCCACAGTTTCTCCACCGAAATTGTTTCCATTATAGATGAATCCAGAGTTTCAGACACGAACATTCAAAATATAACACCCTGAAGATTTCTACAGGTGCAAATGACCATGAATGGAGATTTCATCGTCCTTCAGACACGACCTACAAGTAGGATGGGAAACAGTTAAACGGTTTAGCTGTGTGTAATACACAAGCCGCTCGCATACCATCCATGAAGTACCATTAATCAAGGTGCGCTTGTTGAAGCCAGTCCTTAATACAGGATATCACATTAACCGGACATAATACTTCCGATAGTAAAAAAAAAATGAATGTACTTATGTACTCGCGTCAGAAGCTATACTTCTTTTGCATCTTTAAAAAACAATTTTTAATTGCATTCAAATAATTAATTACAATAAAATAATAATAAAAGGAATGGAGAATAGCCAACACAATTTATTTATTTTAAGCTCAGTTTAAATTTGAAAAATTTAATAAATAAATATATATTTTGTTTCATTAAGTGTAACATAAATCATAACAACAGCTTCAACCTATGAATTTTGTGTGACGGTGATGTGCTTGCATCTTAAAATTTCACTCATTTTTTCATAACGCCCCCTAAAGAAATATAACTTCAATAAAGAATACCGTATATTTATGTATTGAAATAATATATAAAGTATTAATTGTAAAACTCTTATACTATAATCTATACTTTATAATCCACATAAAATCAATGTTTTGATTAGTGTAAATGATACTTTTATTTATAGTCAATTGAATGTTGCTACAATTCAACTAAAACTCTATAGAAGAAAACCCTCAAATCATCAAACTATAAACAGATTGATGTGTTTTGTATTATTGAGTATATAGTGAGTTATTGCTAGTTGGTATGGTCAGTCAGTCCGTCAGTCAGTCAGTCTGTCTGTATTCAGTGTTCCCCCACATCATTTGATCATTTGTTGTTACTCTGGTTTGTTATTCATCTTATTTATTTATTTACCTTTTAAAAACCTCTGATCATAATGTTTTGTTTCTGTTCTTTTTTTTATACTTCTTCGTTTGAGTGTAATGAAATAAAAAGGTATTGACGACTATGTGAAGTGGCTCCACACAGTGTAATTTTTTTGTATCTGTTTTGATTCTTTTTTTTTTTTATTCTTTATTTTCATTGTTGATACTTTGTTTTCTGGTTTCGTTGTTCGCTTTTCAATTGTTTCATCTTTTTTAATGGCGTACGTTTGTCATTTTTTTTAAGTTAAATATATAATATGCCATGAAAGTTGGAATATTTCGCCAAAAAAAAAAAGTATTCGTTCAATGAAGTCTTGTTAACTTATCGGAATATTTTTTATCAATCTTTGTCTATTATCAATTTTTCATCGAATGTAATCTTTATTTTAATAATTATGTAATTTAAAACATACATTTTTTCTTTTCTTTGTTTACTACTAAAGTTAAAGGTGTTGTCTGTCGAAATTTTGGTATCGATGCAATCTGATGCCAAAAAAGTGGTTTTCAGAAATTGGTCTGAGTGTGACAACGATATTGTATCGAACGTCTAATCCAAAATTTGGTATTCTTTGGTATTCTTCTGTCGTCATATTACCCGTAGTTGCCACAAAGTTTTTATCTAAAATCGGACCACCCAATATTCCTCTTTATTCTAGTGATTTTTCACTTTTCTACGTTTTTCTCAAGAATAGCAACAACAAAATTGAATATAGTAAAAGAAATTCCTGTAACACGTCATGGCAGATATATATGTATATATCGTAATGAGCAAGAAAGAAAATCTTGTGAAGCCCCATTCTCACAATCTTTGATTGCAAATCTTATAAAATAATTGTATTATTTTTTTTTTTTTTTTGTGAATTGAATGTGTGGTAGTTTTAAAATAACTACTAAAAGATAGAATTCAATTTGAGTCAATAAATCAAGTTGTAAGTATTTTTAATGTTTAACCAATTCTTTTAACTCACCAAACACAACGCAACACAAATAAACAACATTAACTAACAACCAACATACATTACGAATTGATTGTTTTATTCCTTAACGTTTTTTGTTTTTTTTTTTTTGTTTTGTCCTGACGTTGCAGTTGCACTGACTGAATACGCTTCGTTTATGTTTCGTTTTGTTTTATTTTTGTATGCATCTTTTTATTATAATTCAGTTTTGTTTTTACTATTTCTTAAATTAAATATCATTTATAGAATTAATTGTTTAGAGAAATTGAATATGAAGTAAGTTGATTGAAGTTAAGCTCAAAATGTGATAAAAATTTTAGGAATAAAATTTTTTTGAAATCCAAACTGTAACTTGACTAAGAATCCAAGATACCTATCCACAATCCAATCTCTGTCTTTTTTAAAGTGTTTGATGTAGTTTCCATATTCATTCTAGATCAATGATCAATTCAAAGTAATACACGGGAAATAAAAAATGTTAAACAGAATGTTTTATACCAGATAAAAAAAAGACAAACAATTTTCTCCGCTGATTTTGACTTTTTCTAAACACAAAAATGGCACTTGTTTTACCCGACATATTGCCTGAAATCGAATATATTGGTTTCCGTATACGATTATCTCAAAAACTCCGGCTTCTATCTTCAAAAATATGTTCTTTTTTTTTTTATTTACAGGTCTAAATTATCTTCCTAACAGAATAATCACAAACAAAAATTTGTCTCGATTTTAATAAAAAATTATTAAAAATTTAGAAAAATGTTTAGTTTCAATAATTCTTTGGTTAAAAAGTAATTTTGTATCAAAAATTTAAAAAAATAACATCCATTTAACGATTGGATTTGCATGTTTTGATTTTTTAGGTATTCCTTAAAATTTGATAGTGCTTGCAAAGTTGCAACAGTAATCAACCGTGTGTTAATTACAAAAAGTCTCTCAAAAATCGATGTGTCCACAGTGTTCGCTCCTTTTCTCATAGGAAAATAATTTAAAAGTCCCACATTGAATATACAGCAGCGGATTAAATACAGGCGTTCGACCGTAGCGACAAGCGTTTTTTGCATTGAAAAATAAAAATTGTTAGTTTGAATTTTGACGTATGTTCATTATTATAGTAAATTGAGTCCAAAAATAACTTAATTTTATGTTTTACTATTTGTTTATATTCTATTAGAGCGAATTTTTCAAATAAAATGGTAATAAAAAAGAACGCATTGTGTAATTTAAAAAAAAATGTAAACACAGTGTGCAAAAATTTGTTTCTTAACAACAATGAATTTCTTGTAAATACGTATCACGGGTAATATTCGCTGTATACACAATCGATTCCAAATAATATTTTTGTATTGAAAAATGTGTATTAAAATGGTTTACAGTTCATAGAACAATCGCTATTTGCTATTATAGGCTGTAAAAAAATGGTTATATCTACGTTTAGTTGCGTCTACTTAAGCCGGTGCTGAATATATTCCAATTTCAAATCAATCAAGGATTATTTATAATATACCATATATTTTTGTTAATAAGCTGTTGAAAAACAATATACAATATTATTTTATATAGAGTTGATCAATTCATTTTTAACATCACATATCAGACAACACAAAACTTGAACTTTTTTTATTAATTTTTTATTTGAACATTTTTCAACTGCATTTAAATTGTTTTACCAGATTGTTAAAATTATTTAATGCTTTAAATGCTTTTTTTTTTTATTTTATTTATTAATTCACTCACGTCATCGACAATTTTATTTATACGTATAATTAAACAGGATTTGAATGGACTTGAGTGTGCAAAAAAAGAGTACCGGAATCCAATTCAAACGAATATTATATTTTATGACTCCACCTTCTTTTTGTTTGCATCTATTTTATGTAAATTGGCAAAAATAATCACTTTTGGACTCGAATTTTTCGAAAATTTCTTCATTTACGTGTTAAAACCGATTTAAGTTCCAAAAATAGTTACCAAAAAACCGAATTTCTATGAGCAAAAATATGCTGCTTTGCCAAATACTTCTGATAAAAGGAAATTTTTAGTCGAATCTGAGTAAACGATATTTAAAAATTTGTTGCACTTTTTTCGATATTAAATCGCTTAACACAAAAATTTTTCCAGGAATTCATTTTTGAATAATTTACATAAATAAATAATTCCAAACGTTGTAGCTCGTTTAAAAAAAAATTTTGGAACAGTTTATCTATCAACATTCGAATAGCAATTATTAGCACATTTCTATTGACAGATTGCGGTGCTCTATTTTTGCACACTCAAGTACATTCAGATCCTGGTCTAGTATTTCATTTACAAGAGCAAAAGGATGTAATGCAAAATCTAAATCTGTTCATGGGTTTTTTTTCTCTCAAAACGGAACTTGTTTGTACGTACAGTAAAATTTTTTTAGATCATAAATAAATTTGCAATCTCTTGAAAATTTATTATTATTAATTGAATTAAATAGTTAAAATGTAAATAGCAACTATTAAGGCTTTTGAGCGTTAAACGGTTTATTGTCAGAATTTTCAGGCGATCCCGAAGTTGCAGTATTTTTGACCATTCAGATCGCGAGACATACAAATTCGTGATTTATCACCGCCATGCATTTTTTCTGCTTGAGTGATACAAGAGCAATTTTCACATCTTTCCATAATTTCGAATTAAGACCAAGAAAAGTTTTTCTAAATATTTCAAGGTCAAAACTTGTCTACATTTAAAACTTAAGTAAATGCTAATAATATGTATAACATAGTAAATACTCTGACTATACTATACCAAGCTGGAACAACCTTAATGAATCAATATCTTCATGCACCTCACCTTAAGTTTTTCGTTTTAAAAGTTTGTTTGTTTGTTCCGCTGTAACTTTTGAAAGCGTTATCCAATTTTGATGGTAAGTGGTAGATTTGTTTATGATATTTCGACTATAAAGCTATTGGACCTCCTAGGCCCATCAGAGTTTCCCTCATAATAAATTTTTCAAAATTATTGTTCTTCTTACTTGCGGTATATGTAAATTTATAATATAAATATTGCAATTAAGTAAACTTTAAAAGTGTGGCTTAATAGGGTATTTGACTGATTCTAAATTTGCTGTATATCACATCAAAATTTGAAACTAGGCTCAATAACATAACAAAACTTAAAAATTAAATAAAAATTGATTCATAAACAAAGAAATTATAAGCTATCAAAGATTATTTGCTTTTCATTTTGGAAAACGATGACTAACTTATATGGAAATATACTAACAAGTGGCGTCATAACCAAGTATTTTCCATTTATTTAATTAGGAATTTTGAATGTCCGTATCTTCATTATAAATATTTTTTTTCTAAATAACTTCAAATCCATGTTTGTGACTTCTTTTTGTCGGAGGGTGTTGAGATGAATTAGTATTTTAGGTCACGGAGCTATTTGTAAAAGAATGTTTAAAATTACACATCTTATATAACCGATAACAAGTCATGTGGGTTTCATTTATTTTAAACCTTATATTGATTTCTCTTGAAACTTATTGGTTCTAGATAGATTCTATAATAATTATATCACATACTTCTTAGTGTCTCATATAACACAGTTTTTATACCAACAACCTTGTTTTTCCCTCTAAAGTTGCCAATAGTAAACACAAAAGTAGTGTAATACATTTCCTCGATTCCCAATGCACACACACCACAGACGGATTTTATAACTCTTTAACCTTAACTGTTATGAGAATTTATTGTCGTAGGTTAATAGAAATATATATACAGTGTTTCAATGTGTTATTCAATGTCCTTAAGTTCTTAAAAATTTTCAGAAATTAGATTGTCCAATCCAAAAATAGTTTTTATCTTCTTTCAAACTTTTATCATAAACTACCCAGTGGCTTCGTTGGATAATAAATTATCCTGGTCTTTAGTGTGTAACGAATGGGTCTTTATCTAACAAATAAATACATAAAATAAATCAGTCCTTGGCACTCTATGTACAGTCGTCACTCTCCCAAATACTTAAGCTCATGTATTCACACAACTGATTCAAAGAGCTCGCCTATTATACTATTGGTATTAAAAAAACTTCACCAACAAATAGGAAATCATAAATTGAACTATTCCCATCTCGAAAGTAAAATGGACAAGCAAAAAATTATTGAATTGTCTTCGAGAGTCTACAGAACGCCCCCCAAAATATATATATATATATATATATATGAATATATACCGTTAAATCGTGAGTTTTGATCTTGAGTTTGTGAAAAAATCATATTAAAAAACACTTAGTGTTTCCAAAAGTCCTGGAAAAGTCTAATTTTCCTTTTAATATAAAACTTCCAAAATTATTACGAATATTAAAAAACTTAACGGCCAGTTCGTTCCAGACGTTTTCTAGCTTTGCGATTACAAACCAATAATAGTTTTTATATACATTTAAACATTTCAAATCGTCAAGAAATTTATAATGATGCAAAATTAAATGAAAATACTTAGACAAACGTTTAAGGGGACACAGTCTGCCATGTTCGTAATGTTATGAAAATGTTAATAATATTAATTTTACTCAGACTTATAAAATTTTAATTTTGATAATGGTCATTTTAAATTGTAGGAAATATACACTTCGTCACTTCGAAAATTCGCTCATTTGAAAGTAAACCCCACTAATCCACATGTTAATAGTATTATACAATGTCTCGAATTGCTCAAGAAATCTAGAGCATTGAATATTTTGAGATACAAAAAAATAATTTTTATTTACTATAAACAATGTATAAATTATTTTCATGTATTTTGTTAAGAAAATGTGTACTTAGTCTATCACTGTTATTTTCTCTAAATATATTTTCATTTTGTTAAGTATATATGTATATTTTCCATGTGACATTTAATCAAGGTGAAAATAAACACCAACACAACACAGTTTTCATCCTTGGTACTGTGTTTTTGTTTTTTCGCCAACATATATGAGAAAATGTTGACAAATATTTTCCTTTTTTTTTTATAAAATTTTCTTTCATCTTTCTTGAACTTTTATGATGAAATATACCAAAAGAAAAATTAGTTTAAATAAAAAATTTATCATTTTCCAGCTAATGTTACTACTTAATTGAAAATTTCATTCATATATTTAGAGGAGGTGATCCTGAGATACCTGTATTTATACACAGAAGCATTCGATTCTTTGATGTTTTTTGATTCAATTGTATTAAAAATGGTTTAAAAAACTAAAATATGAAAATAATTTAAGAAAAAACTCACTCCCTTCCACTTCGCCACCTCAGATCGCCTGTGAATTATTTTCCCTTTTATTGTTGTTATATTTTCTACGGTTTCCAATGAGTTTCATCCTACTATAATTTTTTTGATTTCAAAAATTATGCACCCTAAGACGAAAATAGACTTATTAGCGTAAAGAGGTAAAGGTCTAATTTAAGACAATTAAAAATCTTCTTTATTAAGTTTAATAATAAATTTTTCGATTGTAATATTCGATGATAAAGAATAAACAAAGACAAATAAACATTGAATATCTATAATCTCTCTTTCATCCATTTAAAATATTGCTGTCATACATTTTATCAAATAAATTTTCACTCAATTTCAAATTAGTCTCTCTCTCTCTCAAACACACACAATCTTTTTATGTATGTTGTCATGTTTAAATAAAGATATGACAAGACAAGACAAGACACCTTCAAACCTTGTACAAGTCCATGAGAGGAGTAACGAGAGGTAAGAAATGTTTGTCCTAGTAACTCTTTCTTCTCCTACATACACTATTTATGTGAAAACAACAAAACAAGTGAACATTGGTATTATTATTCTCCTATACAGTAATGTTCCCAAGGGAAATTAACCTAATATTTATTTTTTTTTTACCTTGTTTGTTTCTTCTTACCTAGTTTTTCTTAAAAAAAATTATGTCGGAAGTATTATTTAACTAATAATACCAAAACCATGGAAGTGTTGGGTGTTTAATTTATATTTGAATATGAAAATAAATCGTATTTAATTAACACCCCTGTTTTTTTTTCTTCTAATTATTCTGTGTGTATTTATATTGTAAGGGATATACAAAATCTTATGGTAATTAATATTATCAATTATCGATTATAAATATTTAATAAGCGCCAGTTAATGGTGGTTGTAATATATCTTAATTGAGAATATTGTAATGCTCTTCCATTTAGGATTTAATTGATTAACTAATGTAATTAACTTTCTTTATACAAAGTGTTTCAAAAGTATGATACGTTTTTTGTTCTTTACTAACCTTTCAGAACGCAAATAAAGTATTAATTGCCGGATTCCTTTAAAATTAGAGTGAATTCATTAGCTATCTTTTACGACCTGAAATAATCTATAAGTTCAATTGACCCAAATTTTATTTTGAGGATTTAAGGTTTAGTTATGGAGGCCTCAGGGGTTCAGGAAAAGGCTCTGAGGTTTAAGGTTATGGGGTTTGTTAGTTTTAACACCTTAAAATTTCTCGCACATTTTGAATCCGTAGTCAAAAACAGTTTTCATTTCAAAAAATTACTCTTACCTTAAAACTACCCTAAAATTTTATCTCAAGAACAAAACAAAATGCATGAATAGACTTCGTATTTTATAGAACGAAGGAAACTGTGGCGTACAAGTGTAAATACCTTTCATTAGATTCCACAGTATAATATTATTTCTGATTGAGACAGAATGACTGAATAGTGACGTAACTACTATATGTGAATATATCTTACATGAAATGAAATCATTACTTGATGCACAAAAGATTGTGATTTAGAAACTGTATCCTAAAATTCAATATTGCATATAATTATTATATACAACACCAAAACAATATAAATAAATAATTTATGACCATATTAAATTTAACTAGTTCGATGGACTTTAATCTTTTTATATTTTAGTTCATTTGTGTGAATCGTTGTAGTAGAATTCTGTTTTAATTTTCAAGGTAATCAATTATAATTATTGTTATTGTTATTTATATAAGTTTTTATGTTAATGACCTGCAACAGCACTCTAGTAATAAAATGTTTTGTTTTTTTTATGGATTTTGTTTTGTTAATCTATGCGACATTAATATTTAAGATTATATTAATAATTTTAATCTAAAGTTTGTAACGCTACCTATAATATTGACCGCACAAATAAAATGTTAATATAGGCATACATAAAAATACCTAATTAGTTCATTTTCGATTATCAGGCCGTCTGTCATCACGTTAACTCTAAAACAAAAAGAGATAGCGAAATGAAATTTTGGTGTCGTAATGTAAACATAAGTGAGTTTAAGTTCGTGAATGAGCAACATCAGTCCATTGGGTTCATTGGATCGATTTTGCTCATTTACGAACTTAAACTCACTTATGTTTACAATACGTCACCAAAATTTCATTTCGCTATCTCTTTTTGTTTTAGAGTTATTGTGATGATGGACGGTCAACCGAACATGATTTAATTAGGTGTTTTTATGAACACCTATACCAAAATTTTGTGAGGTCCATATTATAGGTAGCTTTACAAACTAATATACTCTGAAATATTATGTTTGTGGAGTATACAAAAAATTTTATTACACTTTGTTTTTTACTCATGGAGTCAATGGAATTTTTTTTATGATTATTACTAAAAAAAATCGATTTGAGAAGTGCCACATCCCAATTTATACCCCATACAGCTAAAGTAAAATCAGATTAACTAGGTAATTATTTGTAAACAAATGTTTCATGTCAACATTTTTGTATTTTATGATTTGAGATTGGTTATTTGAATGTTATTATTTTCATTTATAAATAATAGTTCACTATTATTTTTATGTATGCAATATTATATATTTATTATATAATGTGTATTAACAAAAAAAAAGTAGAATCAATAAAACAAACATTAATTTAATATGATCTTGCAGAAAATTCATGTGGTGATCCATGGACTACTACTGAATCTAATTTTACTATGTTCTTTTAGCATTTGGTTCAGGGACATAAAGTAAGATTTTGATCTCACAAACAATATTGATTCGTTGGATTACAGATCCAAGTGGTCCGTCAGCCAAAATTTGTTATCATAAAGCTAAACAACTTTTGTATGAAACATCTTTTTGATTTTGTATTATCGAAATATTAAACACACGAATCGGCAGACGGAAAGGCGGAAATAAATTTTGTATTGTCTGAAATATTTTGTCATACTCTTGACTAAATGGAATATAGTAATAATGGAGTTTTACCTCCGTTCTGCAAATGTGAAACAGACGCTACAATCAGTATTCATGTTTATTTATCGAACTATATCGGTTACAATTAAATTCACGACGTGAATGAAGGAAAATATTTTGAATGAAGGCTGGAATCGGCACGTATTCTGTCTTCCAGTCGTCGTCATCTGGTGCTGTGAGAGGAAAACTGCATAAAACTCCAACAAGTATAACCGATTACTTCGTTCTTATCCATGCAACGACAGTCTGATCAATTAACCGGCTTGTGACATTGTAATTGACAAACTGCCGCTACCGGGATTCGAATTCATAACCTCCCTATCCAAGTTGTCACACGTCTTAGCATTACACGTCTTTAACCATATGGCCTGTGAGCTTGTCCAAATATATCCACATATATTGCCATAAATGCATGATATGCAAAAATTTTTTTTTTTTTTTTGTTAATTTTAACAGGCTTTTGAACAGTTTAATTATTGTAGGGCAGCCCAATTGGAGGGATTTTTGGATTGAATCGAGTGTCTCAGATTAAAATATGGTAGGTTGATTACGTGCTGAAAAGTGTACGATTTGAGCGTGTCTTGCAAGTTTCTTACCGTCCCATTCTCTTGCGTTACGCTCAAATCGTCAGATTAGTAAAATGTACACTATTCAGTACATAATCAACCTGCCACCATATCTTAATCTAATAGGTTCGATTGAATCCAATTATCTATTTTTTCGTTTTAATATTCTAATCGTCTGTCCGATATCGTGGCACCGTATTGAGAGCTAACATTTGGTGGAGAACAAAGGATAAGGTATGTTCCATATCTTAATCGGGCGCGTTCGAGTAAATCCAAATATAGTTTCTTGGACTCCTCCCTACCATTAAAATGAGACAAATTATCTTCAATTATTTATTTGATAATAAAAGAACAAAAAAAAAAACAATTTTAAAAAAGACAATTTTACTTTTTTTTATATATTTATGACAAAAGAAATTGTCACAAAAGTGAAACCGTCATCATATGATGCCCCCGAGGAAATTGAAAATATATTGTCAATTTTTCTGTGAATATGATAACAAATTTATTTATTTTATTTTTTATATTATTTGAATGTCAAATGTTAGCATACCTTTTACCTAGGCACACTTATACGCACATACACACACACCGAAAATATGATGATGTCATAAGGTTGTTTGGATTTCAATTAAGTTATCTCTTGGAAATTTGTTACATTTGTGAATAGAAAAAAACCGAATTTAATATGACGCAAAATGTATAACGAAATGTAACTGTTTAAAAAACGATTTAAAAAAAAAAAAATTTATTTCCGTTGTGAAATCAAAAAGTATGTTTTTTTTTTACAAAGTGGTCCTCATAAATGTACCTGTAGTATACACTTGTGGGTAAAAACGAAAAAAGTTCGAGAAACAACGAAAAAATGTTGTCCATTCAAATTTTCACTTTGTAGTGGATCAACAAAGGTTTTGATGACGCAGTTTTAAAAAAATTGAATTCGATTTCCAAGGGGCATACTTAAAATCCGTTTATGAAAGCAATTGTATTTCGTATTCATTAGCACTATTAACTTTTTTTCATAGAAAATTTATCTTCTGATCCAAGATTTGTTAGTACGACTTTTATTATACTCGACATACACAATATGTAAGAGTATACTAATTTTAGTCTAAGGTTTGTAAGGCTACTTAATATTGCACTAACAAATTTTGGTATATATGTTCATAGAAACATCTAATTAGTCCATTTCCGACTATCCATCTGCCCGTCACATGGTAACTGAAAAACAAAAAGAGATAGCGAGCTGAAAGCTTTTGATTACGTGTTCTAAATGTAAAAGTAAGTTTAAGTTTGCTGTATGAGCAAAATCGGTCTATTGAGTCCAATGTATCATTGACCCAACTTTTTAACAATAAAAAATAGAATAAAAGTTCAAATACAAAAAATGTTTATTTTATTTTTGAAACAAACAACTTTTGTTTAAAACATTTTTTTCGTAAAATGTTTGTGTACTCTACAATTTTAGCTCAAATATGGCTAATAATAGGTAATAAAAATACATATTTCTATACATATATAAGTGTATAGACTGTATATTTATAGTATTTTATGAATGCTAATTAAAAATAATACAAACAATGAAATGAAATCATGTCGAAATGTAAACAATTAACTCTGTTAGCTGTTATCTTCACTTGCTTCCCTTTACATTCAATTGGAAACATAAAATAAGAAATAAATTGTTAAAGCTACGTCTATAGTAAGCTTTAGAATCTAATAGAGAATAGAATGTCGCCGACAATATAAATATTATTGACATTTTGAAATTAATAAAATGAAACCACACCTCACTGGATTTAATAAAAGTGATATAATTAATATATAAAAAAAATAACAAAATAAATCAATCAGTTGCAGGATACCAGACGCATTTCCTTTTAAAGGATAATATATAAAGTTCAGTGACTTTATACTTAATCTGAGTTTAATTGAAACATGAATTTGTTTACGTTAATAAAATATAAATGTCGTTTACATCGAACGCCTTAGTTCGATGTTGCCCTCGTAAGAAAAATTAATTTTGATAAATTTGAATGGCTAGAAGATGCACAAAAATATTTTATCACTTCACAAAGACGAATTTCAAGTTAAGCAATCTTAAAAAATAGCCAAAATATGGACATTCAAAATTCTTAATTAAACAATGACGAAGATTTGCATAAATGACGTCATACATGTTCATCTCCATAGTAATTATACATAAGGACATTCTACGCTAAGAGGTCCTATCGATGTCCATGGCTCTTATTTACACTTCCCTTCAAAATTTACAAAAAAAACAATATTAGTATGCACAAATGAATTGATTGTAAATAAAAATATTATATAAATTAAATTAATATTCAAAAATTGTTCATTAGAAAATAACCGCTTATCGTAGATTCACCCATAAAACTTTTTTTTGGAAAACAATCGTTAAGAGAATATCTTTATGATGAACACTTCGTAGTAAAATACCAAAAACTAACCAACAAAAAAAACTCAGTATATAATAAATTCGTATATTTTTTTGTAATCAAATTCTAATTCATTTCATTTAAGTGTAAACTTATTTTACACAATTATTTTTATGTTGGTAGTATATAAAATCACTAAACAAGTAACTACCTCTACATGTTAGTAGTTCATATTTTTTTCCCGTTATTTCCTTATACTATCTCACTTGCACTTATTGAGCTGCTAGACTATTACAACTGGATCCAATATCGTCCATCCAAACATTCCAATAATACATTTTCATCACGTCATTAGTTGTTGTATGCACTTTTTGTTTTTTAATTATTTTGTTAATGTATGGATTGCGATGTTATGTATGGTGGGTGGCTATCACTGAAATTTGGTTCAATAAACATTTTAGTTATTTGAAAAATTTATTTACAAAAAATACCATTTAATCAGATTATTAAATAGTTGAAACCCGTTTTAAAAAAAATCACTAATATGAACAATATGATTTGATTTTTCCTAGTTACTTTGTTTTTTTTTATAAATTCTTCAACCAAGTAGTTTTCGACGACATAAAAAATATAGCAAAAACTTTTATCGTCTCTATAAGCTGCAATAAATGTTCAAAAATGTCGATATTTCACACATAACGACGAGAAATACATTGTTTTCACTACATATTATTGAACATTTTTATTCCTCGTTTTTGCTATAAAAAAAAGAAGCAAAACCGTTGTGTCATTTTTTACGAAAATTGGCCGGACGGTGAGGTATGCAATTTAGCAAACTTTTAATTTTAGATAGTGGATCGGCTTGGAGAATGCTTATGTTTTTTAAAAACTATGCATAAAAAATACATTAAGTCAATAAAAAACAAACATTGCACACACTATGATACACACATATATAAGATATATGGCTTATATTACACAAACTACCATACACACGCATATATACTCTTTTGTTTAATATACGGTTTTGTTTAAATGAACGAACCTCTTGGTTGTTAAAATCTTAAGATAAATAAATAACAGGAAAACCCCCTTGCACCTAGACCTTTTGATCTCATGTATTCTACTTTAGAACAATCCTTCCACTGAAGACCAGGATGCCGTCTGGCTCAAGGTGCAGAAAAAGAACCATCCAGAGCTGGTGATGCTATAGGATCTTATCAAAGCCAGTGGCCACGCAAAAAGTCTACAGCATCACTGCCATAATGGATGGATCTACAGTTTCAAACTGGAACATTCTATATCTAACACTCTGAAGAATTATACAGACGCAAATGACGTGCTTAGAGGATTCATCATCCTTTACAAATTATGAAGGTGATAGTCCAATCGACAGTGCCCTGTCTAAAGACCCACAGCTCTTCTCAACTGTAGGCTGCCCAGTTTCAGCCGGCAGCAAATGGTTAAGCTTTGGTAATACACAACTTTGTCTGTCGCATGCCATTCGTGAAGTCGTCCCGGTAATCAAGGTACACTTTTTGAAGCCGGTCCTTGATACAAAATATTACGGAGCATCTTGTATTCGGGTTGTAAACAGATTCAAGTAAGAGAGGTATCAGTGACGATGCCTCTCGCGCTAATGAATTCGCTACCTCATTCCCTATTATGCCAGAGATTCAGTTCCTCGAAGCATTCAAGAATCCCTTGGTAGTTTCTTTTAATAAGTCTCTCAGCTAAGGCTGATGTATTCTCACGACTTTTAGCTTCTTGTAATATGATTATTTTAATTAATTAATTTTTATTTTGTTTTAGGTAAGTTCCATTGCAATTGCAATCACCCTTAAAGAATACGTAAGTTATTAATTGTATTTCATTTAGTCTTATAATATTTAGCTCAATTATTTTAAACTGCTGCAGATGATTGCAAAAACAATCGAAATCGGTAAAGCAAAAATATTAATCAATTTATATTTTTTATGTAAATTTGTATTTTAGACCTTACAGAGCTTAGAATTTTTCTGCGATCCACAGAAATACTGTACAAAAAAAAAAATTATTTTATAATTTATAATAGACATGTTAAAGTTTTTAATAGACTTACAAATAATGTTAACGAACATTAGATAGATAGATATGTATGTGTAGACATCAAGTATCAACCCTGTTAACGCCCATTTAGTGGGTAACCATTCATTTATTTTCTATAGAGTATTCACTCAATGTTGGTCTATTCTGTACTGTTCTGGTCTGGTCTCGTTTGTTATGTGATGATTACAATCGCAAAATATAACCTATTACACACATTGTTATATTATTACTATTTTACATTCATGTGAAATTTTTAATACTTTTATTTTCAAATTATATTTTCAACACTTTTATCAGTCAAGTATGAATAACATAAATGTATTTTTAAGGGGTTCAGTAGTTTTTAAAAATTATTTGAAAATAAAATATCATCTTTAAACTTATTAAAGGCTATGGAATATAGTTGTGTATCTTTTGACAGTAACTGACAAAGATTTCAACCATTTTAGACGCGTAGTCGTTATTTACAGTAATTTCCATTTTCACAAAAATTAACTGTTTTGGTTATTGTTTTTTGTAGTTGTTTGAGTGAGCCGATGTGAGTGCTTTTGTGAAAATGGATGAAATCAATATTTACAAAAACACAAACTCACAGCGGTTCACTCAAACGATTTGCAAATTACAATTACTACTCCAAAAAGGCTGAAATCTTGGTGAGTAAATGTCAAAAGACATACAGCTACATTCACAAGCATTTATTAACTAGTGCTGCTATCTTCACGTTGACATCGGAAAATTTTCAGACCACCGTCGTTTAAGATACTAGCTGTTCCCGTGACTTCGTTCGCCTAGCAATCTAATTCAACTGAATCGATGAAATATTTCATACAATATTTTAAAATTTCATGTTCTACAAGTTCTATTTGAAATTTTTTTTCAAGCTCCAACCCTTTTTGAATAATCGTATAGAAACACTCCTTTTTCATTTTTTTCAAATAAATAAATTAAATCTGATGCTGTATTGACTGTCAGAATGTGGATTGTGTTCTTAACATGTTATGAAACATAATTAAAAAAATTTGTTTGATGTTATAGGAAAACCGTTTCTCAAACCACTCACGAGTTGTTAGTCTGTATGGATTAAAAAATATTTTATTTATAAAATAATCAATTTTATACTTATCATATAATTTATCAAATGTACATTTATTAAAAAAAACAAGTGTATTTACGTCATGAACGGTCTGTAATAAAAATTTGTATGTTAATTTGTTCTTTACTTGATTTTTATCATGTAAAAATTGTTATAATTATATAAAATCGTTTGCTTTTTCACATAAAATTAGTTTGCTTACATAAAAAATCTGTTTTTATTTAAAACTTTTGGTACTTGACCGAAATTTAAATGAATAAAGTAAAATAATTTTCCTAATAAGCATAAAATATTTATTTTCAATTAATTACATAATGTCTAAATAATAATTAAGTTAACACTGATTTAGTTTTAATAATTCAAATATTTTTGTGTGTGTAGATAATCGACATTATTTATGTTGGACCGTTTCGTTTCACTAACACCTAAATTGTGTTGATTTTATACTAAAATTTTTACTATGTAGTATTTTGTATGCACTTTAGTACTTTGTGCATTTTAATAATATTAGTAATTAGAATATATTGATACTCAAACATATGCTAAAATATCAAAAAGCTTATATCTGTCAATTTGCAGCTTGTGTACCATTGATAATTTTATTGGGTCCACAAACATAAAGTTCCATTATTCAGGAATACCAAACATTGAATAGTAATTATAACATAGATTTTGGCAAATATTGTATAAAAAAATGGGTGCGTGTACTTAGGTACACGCGTCAAAAGTTATACTTCTTTGGAATCTTTAAAATACAATATTTAATTGTATACAAATAATTATTTACAATAAAATAGTAAAGGGATTGGAGAAGAATAGTCAACACAGTCAATAAAGCTTAAATTTGAAAAATTAAATAAATATCTATATATTTTCTTACATTAACATAAATCATAACAACAGCTTCATCCTGTGAATTTTGTGTGACAGTGATGCATCTTAAAATTACACTCTCATCATTCTTTCATAACACGCCTAAAGAAGTATAACTTTAAAAATAATAAAAGTTTAAAATTTTTGTCACATAACAAATCAAAATGTTATCTTCTCCAGCATTAAATTACTAGTACATTTTACGATGATGTGTTAGTTAACATAATGTTTCAACTGCGTCACGAGTTTACACAGTGTTTTCTTGAACGGAACCCTAATAACAATTAACAATCTCCATATGAATTGTAGGTGTAAAATTAGTCTCATTTCTCATGTTTTTAAAGTTATTATTACAAACTAGAAGAAACACCTCTCTAATACTGTAAATGTTTATATTAAAAAAAAACACTATAAAAACTATTATTAAGTTACTTACACCTAAGTTATGTGTTTTGAGTGATGGTGCTACCACACTTTTTTTTAAAGAGTCCTAGTAGTGAGTGTGGTAGGAGGAGGAGCAGGGTGGTACAAAGTGGTTTCGTTTAGTGGGTAAAACTAACACTTAACATAACATAACATATGACACTTAACCATATATAAAGGTGTAAGTAGTGTACTTACCACATTATATATTTACACACACTATGTATGTATGTATGTATGTATAAAATAACACACTATAATTTACCCTAAAGATTACCCTAAACTATAAACACTTACCTAATATTATAATAAATACTAAGTATATGTTTTACCATAAAAATATGTGTTTAACCATAAGAGTGTAGTACTTCAAATACTATTTGAATATGTATTTCCGGACGTAATGGGAAATTTTTTGATATTTAAAGAAATATAAGCAATCAATTTGAGCAACCAAAAAAATTTACGTTTTTTTATATTCAGGCATAGGTATTACATATGTCGATTAATTTTAGTCGTGAAGTTTGTATCTAATTTTGACGGCACAAACAAATTTTGGTATAGGTGTTTATAGAAACATCTAATTAGTTATTTTCAATTGTCTGTCATTACGTCATTAACTCCAAAATAAAAAGAGATAGCGAGCTGACATTTTGGTGATGTATTATAAACATAAAAGTTCGTGAATGAGTACAATCGGTCCATTGGATCCTTGACCCAACTTTTAAACTATAAAAGCTAGAGCAAACAATTTAACCATAATTTAAGCTAAAATTTAGCTAATTATCACTATAAATTAATATTTAGAATACATATCATTATAAAAGTATATATAACTGTATAGACTGGATATTGATAGTATATGCTGAATGCTTATTTAAAATAATACAAACAATGAAATTCAGTTTTATGTTAAGTATCTAAACAGTTAACTCTATTGGTTGTTATGTTATGTAGTTTAAGAGATAAATTAAGATTTTCAGTCGTTTTCTTGCCATTATTATACCAATGTTTTAATTGGATGCCAATGCAAATGAACAGCTTAATAACTTTACCTACTTTCGGTGGAGAATGTATTTTTGGATGATTTAGTAGACTTCGGGGCGCGTTTCTACAATAAATATAATATGACTGTCTTCACTGGAATCATAACGATTTCTTCATAGGTTTTATTTAGGAATCGCTCGCCTGACATTCTTGTTATATGTTCTAACCAGCTAATTTGACTTCGGTTCGATCTCTTCGTATCTTTTACACTGCTCATCACTAGGCTAGCAAAAGCGATAATTAGTTTTAGTTTTATTCGTTCGAAGATATTACAATTTTGTAATTTTCTCGAACATGTTACGATCCGTTTTCGGTATCTTTCTTGAAACAATCCACATATTTGTCACGTCACAGTTTAGTCATTCCGTCTCAGTCAAAAATAAAAATAATAGAGGCTACCTACAATTGTCCGTCACAGTTCAGTCTCAGTGATTCAATGCGGTTTCAGTCACAGTTCCATCATTTATAACTCGTCGTCAACGAAAGTTTTACAATTTGACTGATGGCATTTTTTATTGTGTTTTAGTGTGGGAATTCACAAACCATTGAAGGAACAAATTATTTTGATTGAGACTGAACTGGGATGTGACTGATATATGAATAGACCTCTATCGTGTAAAAAAAGGCTTTAAATAGTTCATTCCAGTGATTTTATTACCATTTGTGCGAAAAATTTCATTTCTTTCCTTAATTTGTCTAAATTTAATACAGATTTCATTTTCTACACGAATGCAAATTCATTTCAATTAGAAAAGATCAATTCAATTAATTGCCTTTGAAACCAAATACGTATTTACAACTTTCCCTTAAACATTACAAGTGTATTAGAATTGATACTTTTCTAAGATTCCAATTAATGGCTGTGTAGGATCCGCCACTGTGTCTTTAAATGAAAGTCTGTTATAAAACAAACAATATTTCTAGGTAGATTTTTCTACATGTTTTTTCGGTTGTATAAAATATATATGATATTTATGTGTATATGTCTATAATAATTTTTTTCAATATAAAAAGGTTTCTTTATCTAGGTCAAATGTTATATATTTTAGCCTAGTTTATGATTACGTAAAATATAGTTTAATATTTTTAGTGACTTTTATGTTATTGTATTTTTTTTTATTACTAAAAATATGTCATTGTTTCGACAAGAAAATAAAAATCGAATATTCCTTACGTGTTCGAAATTATGCTAAGATCTTATGGTTTTCGATTTTTGTTTTTGTCGCGATTGTAATGAAAATCGTTTTCTATGGTAGTATGGACTCGAAATTTTAGTAATCAACTTCAATTCACTGATTGAAGCGCACTCGTAGGTTGTATACGGCGAACTTCCCAATGACGAGACATAACATTTAAGAGTATAATTATTTTTTTATCATTAAGAATATGGGTATTTTTGAAGTTATACTTCTTTATTCGCGTTATGAAAAAATAATGATAGTGAAATTTTGAGATGTGCGCGCTTCACCATCCCATAAAATTCACAGGTTGAAGCTGTTGTTATGATTTATATTACACTTAATGTAAGAATTATATTTATTGAATTTTTCAAATTTAAACTGAATTTTATTGACACTGTGTTGACTATTCTTGTCCAGTCCTTTTATTATTTTATTGTAATTAATTATTTGCATACATGCACCCATTTGTATTTTTTAGTTTCTTGTCCTTAAAAAAATCGCGTCGAATGCAAGTGGTTCCATTTTAATGTAATTATTTTTACTCTAGATAAACTATACTAAAAGGGGAGCCGAAACCGCTACTCTGGTATTGGTACCTAGACGTTTTGGTCTTCTGAACCCTCCTTTAGAACACTCTATCCCCTGAAAGCAAAGATACCTTCTTCTAACAAAAGGTCACAATTGCCGGTTACTTTGTTCTTATCCGATCTTAAGCGACGTCAGTGTAATCTACCACCGACCACTTTTTTTTAAAAATTATTATTGATCAAGCTGTCGCTGTCTGGATTCGAACCTACAACCTCCTTTCTCAGTACTTAAATAGTTGAAAGTTTTGGTGCCTTTACGCAGTTCGAAAGCCCCAAATTATTAAATTGAATAAAGTGCCCTATGGCTGAGTGAGTATTAGCAAAGACGAAGTCCAAATTGTTTCATTTTGCAGAACAAAATTTCGCTAAACGTAAAACACTGGACTTTTTTTAAAAAACTTAACCATTAAATAATCTTTATATTACTTGTTTCCTTGTCTATTTTTTTTTCTTTTTTTTTTATTCTTCAAAAGTCTTTTCAAGAAATCAACAATCAAATTATAAAAGTTTTTGAAGATCTTTTAAACTAATAAAAATAATTTAAAAACTATTGAGAACAATAATAAGTATTATTACTGTGAACTCAATTGCTGCATTGATTCCCCCATTTATAAGCACCACTACAACCCACCCTCTCTTCATCATTAACCTCCTCCCCATTATATAACATAATGATAATAAATAGTTCGATAAAGTCACTTTAGTTTTTGCCTATATTTCTATAATTCGAAAATACAAGAATATTCAAAAGTTAACTACAATTATAATTTAAATCAATTACCATCCTTTAAAATACGTCATAGCTCCACAACTTTAAAGTTAATTTATGAGTTACAATTTTAATTAGTTGGCTCTGAATCTAAAAAGTGAGTTTTAGTTTATACATGTGGAACATCGGTCCATTGGGTCTATGACCCAACTTTTGAATCATAAAAGATAGATGCAAAATTTATAAACAAAAAATATTTGTTTTTATAAACCAAGCTTTTGTTTGAAATGTTTTTTCGTAAAATGTTTGGATTCACCACTTTTTTTAGCTCAAATTTCGATAATAAATACATATTCGTACCGTGCATAGTACGTGGACTTTTTAATCGATCGATGCGCTACGAGTGCCTTAAATTTGTAATAAAAAATTCAAATCCTAGAAAATATAGATATTTGTTCAATTGTTTGCATGTAATTAAATATATATATATATATATATATATATATATATATATATATATATATATATATATATATATATATATATATATATATATATATATATATATAAACTGGATATTTACAGTATTTTATGAATACTTATGACTAGAATTAGTAAAACATTGATACTCCATTATATGTCGAATATCTAACCAATTCTTAGTTATGTTATCTTCAATTCTTAAAAAAATATTTCAGATTTTTAATCGTTGATTGAACGAACTCTAAATAAATAACAAATAATAGAGAGAGTAATTATTTTTTAAATACACGGTAGCCGAGTAATACAATATAATAATTTTTATACTTCTTTTTTTTTTTTGTTTTTTTGTTATTTATCAGAGACAGATCAACATAAATAAATAGACGTTAGACGTAGTAGTAACGTAGTAGTCGTAGCAGCTAGGCCAGGACTGTATGTAGCTGAAGACAAAGCATCATAAAAAAATATAAGTCAAAAACAAATAAGGTTTTTCCTTTTATTTTATTTTATATGTTCAAACATTAAATCACTCAAATATATAGAGTGTTTATTGAAAAGGTACAATCTATTAAAAAAATAAAATAAAATGAAGTGTTTAGTATAACTCAGCCACGATATATGGTAAAAGTGAGTCTCAGCCTTTCGTTTTTGTTACGACACACTATCAATAAACTGCTGTATAAAAGTACATATAACATATATTTTTTTGATTTGCATTTCTAAAATTTCTCGGCATACTTAAAGAATTTAGTGGCAAACAAAAACCACTATGCGGGGATGAAGAATGAATGTGCTAAATCATGACCTTAAATTATCTTATCTTAAATTTGGCTGGTTACTGGGAATCAAACTCACAGTCCATTCTAAGGATGAAAACTCATTTTCACACATAAGTGTTCAATATAATTTTTAAGCAGGTCAAATATAATGAATGAATCTTCATTTAGCCTGGGCAAATTTGTTTTTCAAGACTCTAAATTCAGAAGAAAACATTCTACAGCTATATGATAGTCTAAAATGTGAAGTCACTGTATCAGAATCAATAGGGTAATAACGGCCGGCATACTCACTGCAGTCACAGGCTTTGTTACATTTTAAGTGGAATAAAGTCTGTGGCGACGATGAGTTGCATTGCAACGAAAATTATGTTCCCAGTGCTATTTGTATTTTTTATGAAAAAGAAAAAAATGTTTATATACACAAATTGTTTAGAAGAAATCATACTAGAGCGAAGAAACGAGTAAAAATTAAGACAAAAACACCTCCATAATTACTCATAAAGTCCAAAATTTTCTTATGGACTGGAAATTCATCCAAAAACTTTATGAATTATGGTCTGCGTTTTATCTAGATGATTTTCTACCTTTGTTTGTACCGAATTTTTTAACCCTTAATTAATTTAGTGGGCATCATTGTCATACCAGGAGCTCCGCAATGATGAATGTTCGAAACTATTGTCCCTCTCGCATGCAGTATGTTGACGTTTGTAGTATAAGTATTAAAATTACGTAAAGCTGGTATAGAAGCTACCTTGATTATGGTCTACAGTCGACGGTCAACAGTCGAAATTCGACCATAATCACACAAATGCGAATTAATGCCTGTAAACAAAACAGTATGTTAAACAAAAGTATATATTTGCGTGTGTATGGTAGTGTGTGTAATATAATCAACACCTCTTATATGTGTGTGTGTGTCATAGTGTGTGTAATATTTTTTTGATTAATTTAATGGATTTTTATGCATAATTTTAAAAAAATATTAGCATTCTCCAAATCTTCCCTATATAAACTAAAAGTGTGCTAAATTGCATATAAGTGTGCTAATTTTCGTACAAACGAGTACAAAGTTTTTGCCTCACATTGAAAATGTCCAGCAAAGCGGATGCATAATGGCTAGTTTTTTGATATTTGAATTTGTGTCATTATATAATTTGAGTGGCATTTAAATAAATGAATCACTATGTATATTGAAATAACCTGAATATAATAAAGTTTTGCAGTATAAAAATAAGAGAACTTTACCTTTAGTGTAGTAGTTACTCAGCTTATTGCTATCTTATTTTTATTCTGTAGATGAGAAAAAAGAGAGAAGTTTTTCTTTAACCAGTTCTTTTCTCTTTTATTTAACAAATAATTTATAATTATTATTTACTATTAAGATTTTTTTATTGTTGTTAACTTGGAAAAAAAGAATTAATATCATTTTATTAACTTCACAGTTAATATTTTTGAATGAACAAAAAACTTGGTCTCAATAAATAATAAATGGGACAGTAGATTAAATTCATTTAAGAATCACAATAATTTAGAAAAATATTGAAAATTCTTATACAATTTAGTTTTCAGTTTTCATTGAATCGGCTGTTTTTATTTTAATTTTTTTAAACTTAACGTGGTTTTTTTTCAATTCGGTAAAAAATCACCAATGACTTCAAAAATTTGTTATTTCTATTTTTAAGTTTTCTTGGATAAGGTTGGAAATTTTCAAGTCTGGGAAAATAAAAAATAACATTTATTTAACGATTGAATGACTAGTTTTTGAGATATCGCTTGAAGTTTATTCGAAACATTGATCACCGCATCAGTTTTTAGACAATATCTCAAAAATTACGAATCGAATTCTTGAATGAATATTTTTTTTGAAATCTACAGGTCAAATTACATATATTAACATAATTTTATGAAAATTGGATACAAAAAAATTTTCTCGATTTTCCGTAATATTTTAAGGGGTACTCCTTCGAAAAATTCCAAAAAATCGAAAAAAATTATTTTTCTCCGATTTTGATAAAATTATGTTCTTAAGTGAAGCTTGACCTGTATATTTCAAAAAAAATATCCATTCAACGATTAGATTCGTAGTTTTTGAGATATTGTCTAAAAACCTGTGCGGAGACCAATATTTCGGATACATTTCATGTAATATCTCGATAACTACTCATCCAATCGTAAAATTAATGTCATTTTTTATTTTCCTGGACCTTAAGTACTATAGAAACCCTAAAACCCTATTTGTTGGTGGTTTTTAAGATTTTTTATAGGATGCGGTTTCCAACTATACTCCATTCAAATATGGGTTAATCATCAAAACATTTTATATTTCAACCTAGAAGTTTAATTATTTTAATTCTAAATTCGTAATCAGCGCTCTCAAATATCCTAGAGACAAATTTTTAAGCCACTTTTTACAAGTGATAAAAAATACTAACATATATACTAAAATATTTTACGTCTTTTCCCCCATAATCAATTTGACGTCTCAAAATTTCCCCTTAATTGTCTTTCGTTCGAATATTGCCGAAAAACCCAAACAATCTGTTTGTAGCGTACAATTGAGTATTTGTAAAATGAATAAAAAAACAAATGAAACAATTATTTCATAAATTCTTTTCCAATAAATTTTGATAATTACAATAAATTAAAGTTATTAATAATAATTAATTTATTATTAAATATGATGTTAAAGTGTTTAATAACATTTAATAATCTCCAATTCATATATTAATATATTATACATCTAATTTATTTATTTATTTATTTGTTTATTTTAATAATTATTTATAATGTTTATAATATCACAATTAATTTAATGTTATATTTCTATGTCATATTTAATTGAAACTTGTTAAAAATTTCATACTACAATCGCATACTTTTAAATTTATAATATAATTTTAGGGTTTATCGTCTTAACTTTTAAACAAACTAGAATTTTTAAGATAATAGTAGAAACATTATGATTAGCGTTGTAAAACTAAAGCTTTACTATTTCATAAAGACTCCTCTAAGACTTTAAAATAATACATAAATTCTTAACCCGTAAAATATCGTTGAAAATTTATTATTATAAATCTTAAATCGTGATTAGAATAAATAATGTAATAATAAAAAACAAGTGAAGATAATAACTAACAGAGTTAATTGTTTAGATACTCGACATACGATTGAATATCATAGTTTGGAATATTTTTTAATTAGCTATAAATATCCAGTCTATATATTTGTATTATGTATACATGTATAATATGTATTGTTATTACCTATTATTAGCCAAATTTAAGCTAAAATTATGGAACACTCAAACGTTTGACGAACAAATGTTTCAAACAAAAACAATTAATAATTTTTGTATTTATGTATAGACTAAAATGGTAGTCTAAAAGTTTGTTTTTTCGTAAACGACATGGTAAATTACAGATAAATTATTTAAAAACAATTGGGTAAAACTGTTTCCCAATTTTTGTTTTTTAAATCGATTTAAAATTGATAGCGTTCATTGGATAAACACATACAAAGAATTTAATGTTCGTTAAAACAAACGGTCCATAAGAATGGACCTTAGTGACTCTAAAAAAGACAGAGATAATCAAACATTGTATATTCAATAAAATTACATGCAACAATATAAATGAGGATTACTAATATTTCATATAAATATATAGTTTTAACACTACGCATATGCGTTAATTATATTATTTTAAATAATTATAATTATTGTTTATTATTTTATATTTTATTTTAAATATATTTTATTAATTTATTAATCATTTAATTACTAATTTATTACAGAGAAATTTGTTAATTTATTTTCAGTTTATTAGCAAATATTTTTTTTATTAAATAATAAACTACTGTGTTTGTTTGTATTGCATTCATTTGATTATATGCAAAACTTCCATCAAATTTTTTTTGTATGCTTTTAAAACTTTCTATAATTTAAGTGTATTTTTTTTAAATCATTTATTAGTATTCTTAAAATATTATTTCAGGGTATATCTGAAAAACTACTCATGAAAACCTGAAAGAAAAATCGATTTTTGTAATTTTCACTATTATCTTATTCAGAAAGATACTTTTCATCGCTTATCCAAAAATTACAATAATTAATCGCTTACTTACAGGATGAGAAACATCAAGTTAAAAGATTTGGATTAAAGTAACAAGTTTTTTCTCTAGAAAAATTCTAAAAAATGACCAATTTAATTTTTGTGAGCCAATTACATTTTTGATACCGTCCACAAACTACAAATTGACGTTTTATTCATTTCTTTTTATTATTACAATGAGAATTTTCTATTAAATTTGAAATTTAAAAAAATTTGACATTTACAAAAAATTATAATATTTTACATAGAATTTAAACAGAAAAAAAAGATGTAATTGATCAAATAAATTTTGGCACCGGAAAAATAAAATATTAAAATCACAAAAAATAAAATATGTTGTTAACCACAGAGAAATTCCTAAAGAAAATTTTTATACGGAAATCATTAAAATTAATGTTTTTTATTATTTTTTAATCTTTTAGTAATACCAAACGAATTAACTATGATTTTTTTTTTGAAATTTATTTATAATAAATAAAATTTAATGTATATTGAGGACAGACAGACAGATAGATTCAAATAAATGTATCTTCACTAAAATTTATACGAATTTATTTTTGATATATTTCATTCAAAAAATTGAATTTATACGGTAGATTACGAAAGATGTATATTAAATAAAATTTTGATTAATTATGGTCATTCATGCTTCTTAGAAGGATCGAAAAATTTTGCATTTGGATCCCATACGGAAATATATTATTACTAACAAAATTATGACATGCTAGCTCGTCTGAATAAACGTTAACTAGTTGCAAATATTGACAGACATACGGCGGACACAACATGAAAATTGTTCGGGGAAATCTAAAACATCGGGATATATACAAATTTTTAAAATTGTAGCTTAGAAATTTTATTGATTGTATTCTTCAAGCTTTCATTATAAATCTAATTTATGACATGAATGCCTGAAGAAGTAATAATAAATATTTTGAAACGTTATTGCTTTAAATAACAAAAACAGTTGTAAATTTATTAAAAGAACTAAATAATAGTTTCCGATTTCGAACGCGCATATCGCTAAACCTGTTAAATATATTTTTATAAAATTTTGGTCAATAATAAAGATCTCATGTATCATTAACCGTTTTTGAGATACTGTTTTTCTAGGTATTTCCAGTAATAGCGTTTCGTACTTAACCGATAAACAACGCCTGGGTTTATCTTAACGCTCTTCTTCTGGTCTGAGATATAATAGGATTTCGATTGGTTTAAAAAAGAGCCATCTATTAGTACAAACAATTCTAACGGTTAATATGCCAATTCTCACCACCATGAATGAACGCTAGTATATAATTATCGAGTTCCCGCAATTTCTATATAACGATTTAGAATAATTAATTACAAATAAAATGATCAATTAGAATTCTAATTCTACATAGTCTTGATGACGATATACAAGAAGCCTCACCATATTGTGTGATCACTTCCTGATATTTGTAGACAACAATGTTAAGTCATAAAAAAAGCTCAACAAAGAGCAGTTAACAATAAAAATAAAATAATTTTTAAAGTAATAATAATAATAATAAAAAAGATTATTGACGCGCACGTCAGCTTGTCTATCTGAAATCCTTTATGTCTCTTTAGCTTGTGTCCATCTACCTACCCCAATTGGTTGTATAACTTAACTGCCATACATACAATAGTGTCTACATCCTGGTGGAATCATATAATATTCTTCTACATGCTAGCTAACACATTTATGTTATAGACCAAGAGCTGCTTATGTGTGGTGCTTAAGAAACGTTTACCTTGACGTGGTTTTCATTTATTCCGTAAAAAACCTTAACTATCCAAAAAATATAACCAAATAAAAATTTACTGCTATTTTTACATTTTCTGGTAGAATTAAGGTCTGAGAAAACAAAAAAAAAATAAAACAGTTTTTTTTTTTACGATTAGATGACTAGTTTTCGAAATATCGCTTGTAATATTGCCCTTGTTCCGAATATTGTCCTATCGATCCGTTTTCAAGCGATATATCTCAAAAACTATGCATCCAATCGCCGAATGGATTTTTGGTCAAACTTCACTTATTAATATAATTTTATTGGAACTGGACTGGAATTTCAAGCAATATTTTGAAAACTAGTCATTCACACTTAAATTAAGTAACATTTTTCTTTTCTTCAATTACCAGAATTCGAAAATCTACACAAAATTGTAAAAAAGAACACAACAAGCTCTTTACCGTCAAAATTCAAACCAAACCATCTGATTTCTGTGCCTTATAGAAACATAATTTCTGAAACCGTCCACTAGCTCTCAGTTTATTGCTATGTGTATTTACTAGACGCCAACCCATTTGTATGCAATGAAACTTGTTGCAAGTAAATTCAAAAACGAATAAAAAATAAATTTAAAAGAAAATATATAACAATATTTATTTTTGAGAACAAAGAACCAAGATATTATAGTTTAGTGGACGCGACCATTTATAAGCTACTTTGTATAGCAAGTAACTATGATATGTGATGAGCTATCATAATATTTTGTACATGTAACTAAAACGTTTGAAAAACACTTTAGGGGCACCGTGCATCAAAATGTTATCATTCTGTGGTTAAAAAATACTCGTTTATCAATCAAATGATATATAAGTCTGTGAATCATTTAACATAGGAAATTGCTCAACATTTATTTACAAATTTCAATTAATTATTTATATTTGCAATTAAAAATAATTACTAATGCAATAACTTCAATCATTCTTACAATTTTCAACACAATAATTTCAATTAAATGTCTTGTTTTTTTGTAATTATTCAATAATTTTTAGTTTAACATTTGCTATACAATTTATATGTAAACAATTGAACAAATAATTATATTTTGCTAGAATGTGAATGTTTTTTTAACAAATTTTAGAAACTTGTAGCGCATCATTCGATTAAAAAGTCTCTGTCTACCACGTAATATGTACACTAAAAAATTATGTTCTAGCAAAACTTCCTGTTGTTGTAATGAATATGTTTACTTCAGAATATGTTCGGAACGGTTTAATAAAGTTTTGAAATTTACACTTATTTTCATATAAATTTCATTTTTTTGAGCCAATTTTTTAGATCAAAAATAGTTTTTATAAATACGTATTTCGACTACAAAGTAGTCATCACTGTACGATGCAAACTGTCACCAAATTAGCAACGAGTAACATCTCCCGACTAGCTAATTTTTAGTGATGATGAGTACTTTGTATTTAAAATACATATTTATAAAATACAAAATATTTTTGATCTAGGAAATTGGGGCAATTTATTCGAAAAATCCTAGAGTTCCCTTTAATATTACTCAAACCTAATTTGTATAACTGTCTTTTAAGAAAATTCGACATCATACAAAGAACTGATAATGGGTAGGCTTCTATGTTAGAATTTCTCTCAAAAATTTATAAACAAGCATAGATAGAGTTCATACAGACAGAATAATATACAGAGTTTTACTATTTCGTACGTAGGACAAACAAAAAAGTATATATTGAGACATAAATGTGTAAAAGAGAGAAAACAACATAAAAACGATAAAAACATATATATCTTTTTAGAGTAATAATAATGTTGAGAATTGTAAAATGCGCGTGAGAAAATCAATAAATAAATACTTATTGTGAAAAGTAATGAACCAAAAAATTTATTATCAATGATCATAAAAAAACATTAAATACTGTTTTAGAGGTTGAGTACTTAGTTAGTCAAGGTGCCTGTAAGGATATAATGTTACTTATCATTATCAATATCAAAAATAGTTAATTCAAAATTACGGCAAAGAAGATGAATATACTGAAATAAACAGCAAACTAAACTTGCTCTCATCTACTTAAATGTCTTAAAAGTGCATTTTCTTTTAAACTCCATAAAAATTATCAAAAGTGTATTTTCAATTAACTTGATATGTTTACAGACATCAAGACTAAATAACTCACAATGGAGTGTGTCAAACGATAGTAACGTATATGATTGTTTGTATTAAAACGGGGGGGAGGGTATAGTATTAATGCATATAACACTGTGGCACCAGGAAGAGAAGGACTATATTATAGAGTTCAATTAGAATTGAGTGTAAATTTTATTATTTATATTTAATGACTAATAATAATATGTATTAATATTTTATGTTATTTGAAGCATATTATTTTTCATAGAAAAAATATTTCATAGAAAGAATTTGGGGACACTTAAATTATCGACATAATTGTTCTTGATTCGTTATCGATATGGAATAAAAAAACGCAACGAACAAAATCTTCCACGCTTACTTAAAATTATAAAATACACTAATTTTATGGTGTATTTTATAATTTTTTCATATTAAAATGAATGTTTTAGATAGATAAATAAAATTAATTCTGATAAACAACTCAATACAACATAGCAATTGAATATTTAATGTTTTAAAATAGGTAGAAAAATGAAAATAGGTAAAAGTGTTGCATTTTTTTATTCCTCCAGTATACATTTAATAATACTTCAAAAATTAGCTTAGTTTGACAAATTCATTGATTTAAAATTAAATTTATGGCAACCATAATAATTCATAATTAAACTGTTTCAATCAAAAGTTTGTTTTTAAGAACCAAACAATTTTTGTTTTTCAAATTTTTATAGTTTCTTTTTTTGGATCTTAAGTCTATTGGACACAATTGATCGATTTTGCTCCTTATTTTCGAACCTAAACTCACATTTGAAATATAGAATACGTCATCAAAATTTCAGTTCTGTATGGCTTTGTTTATTTAATTGAGCTTGATGTCAGTCGGACGAAAATGTACTAAAAAGGTGAACCCTATGTCACCAATACAAAACTGCATTCGTGCCTTCGGCATTACAACCTTTCGACTAATGTGACATATTCTATTATGCATGTAGGGCTTAAAAACATGAAAGAAAAATGAATAAAAAACAAGTTAAGATAAAAACTAACAGAGTTAATAGTTTAAATACTCGACATATGATTGAATTTCATTGCTTAGACTATTTTTAATTAGAATTCATAAAATAGTATAAATATTCAGTCTATACAGTTATATATGTATGCATGTATAATAATAATACTAATTTGATTAAAAAATTGTGGAGAACATTTTCGAAAAATTTTTCAATCAAAAGTTGTTTGTTTAAAAAAAATAAACATTTATTGTATTTGAACTTTACTTCTATCTTTTATAGTTTAAAAGTTGGATTAAGGCTTCATTGGACCCAATCGACTGATTTTCCTCATTCACGAACTTAAACTCACTTTTTACGTTAAAAATACGTCACCAAAATTTCAGCTTGCCATCTGTTTTTGTTCTTGAATTATCATGATGATGTACGGACAGTCGGAAATGGACTAAGTAGGTGTTTCAATGAACACCTATACCAAATTTTTGTTTTTTCTGTCAATATTAGGTAGCGTTACAAACTTAAGACTAAAATTAATAAACTCTGCTAACACAATGTATGTATGGCGAGTATAATAAATAAAATATTTAGGTAACATAAACAAAATAATGATGAAAACATAAAATTTGTAGGAAGTATCAAAAAACAAATCAAAGAAAATAATTATAAATTAACTGTTTATTGTATCCGCCACCCAACATTTATAACAGTAATAATGCATTCAAATAATCATTAAAAAAAAAAAACAAGATAAAAGAATTATTTTGTAAATATATCGATAATTTTGGAGATCAAAATAGATTTATTTATACATACTCAACAATAAAATATATAATTTTTTTTTTTTTGTAAAAATAAAATAAAACATTAATAAATAATAATATAATATTTAATCAACCCAATAATAATAATAATAATCAGTTAAATAAGCATGTTTATAAAGTCACGTATCACAATATGCATTATATGAATACTCTCTATACAAGTATATGTTGTTAAAAGTCCATGTGTATATATATAGTTATCTCACTTGTACACATTGTATTTTGTATTGGTTAGTATCGTATTGATAGTTTTAGTATAGTATTGTATGGTTAAGTGTATAGTTGCATTGTGTGATATATATGAAAATATGCAACTGTCATGTATGTCCGATGTTACCAATATTGAATAATTGACATAAGATAATTTCTTGTTAGTCATTATATAGTCTTTATTTACCACATTTTATGATAAAAAAAAATCGTCCTCATATTGCAGTTCTAAAGAATATCTCATTTAGGAGTAGTTTACCGGCTCACTGTACTACTAAGACTGGAGCATGAGAGTTCGGTTGATCACATTGTCATCGCTAGGATAAGAACAAAGTAACCGGCTCTACCAACAATATAATTGTGACCTTATGATAGACGGCATCTTAGCATTCAGAAGATGAAGTTGAAAACAGGTGGATCTATAATACTGTAGGAATAGCATACAATTTACAAATGGTACTTCTACAAGTTTAGAAATCATTGAGAAACTTTCTTATACGTCTGGAGATCGAGATGATCCAGGGTTTCTACTTATCTTTGAAGCACTGGCCATTCATATTTTTATATCCGACATTTTAAATGACATATATGACGGTATAATAAATTTAGTTAATTTCACAAAAGTGACACTCATTTTCGGATAAGATAACTATTTTCTAAATTCTCCCTTGAAACTTGATATAGCTTCGAGGTATGCCTTTTCTGGTGAGGATTTTGATCGATAACTTAAAATCAACGCATCTTATCGTTAATGAAACCCAATTTTTTTTAATTTTTATACCAAAATTACTTTTTTTACAGAGTTTTATCGATACCAAAATATTTTTTCGTTTTCGGAGAATTTGGCGAATATTTGACCCTCAGAAAAATCACAAAAAATTATTTCGATATTTATTTAAAATCAGCTTTTATATAATCAGTTTATTGATGTAGTTTTAATCTAACAATAGGGTATTTTTACGATTCGAATTTTCCTACTTTTATTGATACTAATTTTAATTTTTTGTTTTGTTTTAGGTAAGTTTTACTGCAATTGAACTTCTTAAATCACCTTTTAACAAAATTTCTAAGTAAGTTAATACACTTTTTTTTTATCTATCATCTTTTGCGAATATTTTCGATTATTATATGATGGTGCAAAAATAATTTAGCATATTTTCCAAATACTTCCTTAGTATGACTCATCGAAGAATTCAAATGAATTGTAAGTTCTATTTAAATTTCACCCAATTTCATCCAATCAGCGATCGGAATTGATTTTTCAACATGTTGCTTCTCCTCTCGTTTATTATTATAATACTTAATATATTATACTTTAATACAACATACAACATATAACCGGACATATACGAATGATACATAATCGGTCATCATCGGTATTGCATATACTATACATAATATATTATAAATGCAACCAACTATTCAATAAAGATACAACTATACTATTAAATATATGTGCTAGAATGAAATAGAAATATATATTTTAATCATAATAATGCATTTTGTAAATGGAAATACCAATGGTATGTGTATGTGTTGTCTAGTTGTCCGCTGCTTGTTGCAATATTATACCGACTAAAGGACACCAATGCATAATAGAGGTTTACAATTTTATTAATTTGACATAGATTTTCATTAAGAGAAATTAGATAATTAAAAACTAAAATAAACATATACTTGGATTTGTTTTTCTTAAGCTTTTAAGTAGTAAATAATCATAAAAAGAAACACAGGGGCCGAAAACAAATAAAAACATAATAAAAATGAAATAAATGATTCATTTCAATAGAATTTTTTACTGTGACCTAATTTTTCGTGTGTCGTATATAACACAAAATATTTTTGTGTTTTTTTTGTTGTGTATTTTCTAAATGTGTGGTAAATTAAAATAGCTTTTTCATTTTTAAAAAGATTACTGAGAATTATTTAATGGTTTTATTTCGAGTTAAATAAAACTTATTATTATAAAAGAGATAGAGAAAACCCGTTGAAAAATTACGATAAAGTTAAATATTTTGGTTTTCAAAAATATTATTTTTCGCAAGGAATTTTTTTCGGCTATATGAGAGAACTATTTAGATCTTTATTTGTATTCATAATTTGTTAATAGTAAATGCACGAAATTAAATATTTCTTGGGTTAGGAGAGGAAAGAGGATATTTTGTATATTTGATTATTAAAATTGAATATGATTCTTGAAGATTAATAGTTTTTCAATAAATTCAACCAAATTTTTCATAAAGTAAATGAAAAATGATGTAATTTAATTTTTTAAAACTTTTAATTCTGTTCTATTAAGAAGTTTTTATTTTTTTGCTTAAGCGTATGAAATATTTTGCCAATGTTAGGCTGATTCTAAATTTGCTATATTTCACATTTCGATGTGAAATATTAAATTAAAATTGATTTAAAAACAAGGAGGTTTTAAGCTGTCAAAGATTGTATTCTATATGGGGATACTAGCAAGTGGCGTCATTCTTAGGTATTTGCTTCTTTGTTTAATTAGAAATTTTGAATATCCTTATCTTACTTATTTTTAAAGATTTAATAAAAAAACATCGGATCGATGTTTGTGAAGTAAAGATGCTTCAAATCTATTTTATTAACGCGGACTTTGCCATGGTTACATTCATTTGTAATATACAACAGTAAAGGGTTAAATTATTATATTATTAAAAAATAAATAAAAAATACTTAAAAATTGAACTGCAAAAATAAAAAATAATTTTAAATTTTACGACTTTTTTGTGATCTTTAAAAATCCACAACAATTATATTTTTAACTAAAATTAAATTATTTTGCATCGACTTAGAACGGGTAATAAAAAAGAAAATCATTTCTAAAATTAATTAATTAAATTTATTTTTTTGATAAATTTTGATTTTTCATAAATTCTCCAAAATTAAGTAATTTCAATTTAATATGTTAAAATTAAACACAAATATTCATCAATAATTCCGTAGGTTAAAATATTTTACCTACGCCCGCCTCCCTTTTCTCCCGTATTTTCCAGTAATACATCCCACACATTATATAAAAGTTTTTCTCCATACAATACAATTCCCTACACATTCCTGTGACGCACTCACATATTGTATATAGTATTTATTGTGTACTCTCGTCGTTGTTGTTAGTTAGTCGTAACAAGTTTCTGATAATATTTACACCTACTATACCGACCGACCCGACCGACAACTTATACACATCGATATTTTATCTCTTTTTATTTAGATATATTTTACGTCATCATTGTGTGATGACATCAATCATAGCGAGAGAGTTTTGTTTTGTTTTGTTAAGTAGAATACAACAAACAAACACTACGTCATATTTTTTGACAATATATTTATTGTTTATAATAATTATTTATGATTTTATATTATTCATACCAGATTTTTGTTTAAAATATTTATTATTAATATTGTTGTATAAATTTTATAAAATAAATATGGAGATGGTTATATAACACAATTACGAATGACATTTGTAAAATTTGTGGGGATGTATACTCGCGGAATAAAAAAATGCAACGATCTGAATTTTTCATGCTTACTTACAATTATAAAATACACTAATTTAATGGTGTTGTTTTAAATGAACGTTTTAGATAGATAAATAAAATTAATTCTGATAAACAACTCAACACAACATAACAACCGAGTAACCCTTTTAATATTATTAAAAGGGTTAAAAAAATGAAAATTGGTGTTGCATTTTTTTATTTCAGAAGTATATGTGATATGTTTTTAGATGAGCGGTGAATTTTGGTGGTGTATTTGTATACCTAAAATATATTTTACGCTTGTGAATGAACAAAATCGAACAATTTAGATTTAATGAATCCATAATAATACTTTTAAACCATAAACGATGAAATATTCGTTTCTTCAAAATAAATATTTTATAAATTTTTTCGTAATAATATTTACATTCACCACATTTTTATCTGTAATTCAGTTACACAGTAAAAACAAATTTATTTAATTGCCTGTTTTTAAAATTTGTCTGTGTTGAAAATTTAGGTGTAGATTTTACTGTGTTATGACAATTAAAAATGGTTAGAAATTTTAAAGAAGTGTATGTCCAGTATTTGAACCATTAACAATGTTAGTTGATATTTTCACTGTTATGTTTTTAAAGTCCGTTAAACTTGCTAGTATTGTTTTCAAACCTTTTGAGAATTGAGAAAATCTGCTTCTACACCTGTATAAGCAAAAAACTGGGTTAGGAGAAAATTTTCATAAGCAAAAAAAAAGTCCCTTGAAATCGTCCCTCGTTTTTCTAAGTTTAAATGTATTTGTATCTGATAAATGTATACTTATGGAATCAAAAAATGCAACACCTATTCACATTTTTTTGTACCTATTCTAAAACGTTAAATATCCGTTTGTTGTATTGTGTTGAGTTGTTTATCAGAATTAATTTTTTTTATCTATTTAAAACACATTAATTTTGAACTGAAATAAATAATAAAACACATCATAAAATTGACGTAAGTAATACTTTTACTAAGTATAATAATTTGCATATTAAGAAGTATTATGTAAATGACTATAATGTGTTATGTTTGTATGTACCTATGTTTGTATGTATGTTAAAGCGAAGGGGGATTTCCTTCCGTCATTTGGTTGTTATATGTTTAACTTGTTTTTTTTTTTTTTTTTTTTTTTTTTGTAAAAAAGAAATGGTTGTTGTTACATACACTTAACATCTTAACAAACTTTAACCGATTTTTTTTTTTGAAAAGTATTTTGAGGGTTAATTTTTGGTTTATTTTCAATTAAAAGGGAAGTTCTATGATGTTTAAATATCTGTCTATACGTACATGTTTATATCGAATGAGATAATAGTAAAAAAGGACACACAAAAAGTGTAATTTTTTTGAAGTTAATCTTCTTTAGGTGCATTATGAAAAAAAAAATGAGAGTAAAATTTTTAGATGCGCGTGCATCACTGTCACACAAAATTCACAGGTTGAAGCTGTTGTTATGATTTATGTTACACTTAATGTAAGAAAATATTTATTTATTGAATTTTTCAAATTTTAACTGAGCTTTATTGACTGTGTTGAGTATCCTTCTCCTGAGCCAAATTCATGTACGTAGGCTTCACTAAAAATAATCATAAAACAAAGGGAAGATAATAACTAACAGATTTAATTGTTTAGATACTCGACATATGATTGAATATCATTGTTTAGGCTATTTTTAATTAGCATACATAAAATACTATAAATATCAAGTCTATACAGTTATGTATGTATACATATATAACTAGAGATATTCCATAATATCTCTATTTGATTTCCAAGATAGTTTTGACCTTGAAACTTAAAAATTGACAGAAAGACAAGTAATGTGGTTTTTACGAATCTTTTCTAAACCAAAATTGAAGACCTTACAAATGAGTTCGCGATGTCAAATATTAAAAATTGATTATAACAGTAATTTATACGTATTACGTTTATTACCAAATTATAAATTTAAATATGCCTTTAATATTTAAGTGTGAAATAACCTTTATAAATAAATAAATTAAACCATACATATATAAAATTTTATTTCTAAATATTCTAGACTACAACAAATTTTATAATAAAAACACACAGCTGTTCGCCGCCCTTCTTGCTCTTGTTCGTACGTCTTGCACCCCTTGTTGTGTCATGGTCGTTGCTTGCGCCGTTAGTTGCTATCTCTACATACTCCATACTTCTTTCACTCACAAACCTATTTATTGTATATTTCATGTTATTGCCTTGTCTTTTAACTTATTTATTTATTCCTCTTGGGTAACGTATTGAAATTAAATTGGTCCTTTGTAAATTCTGTTATGTTTCAAAATAGGTTGTTTTCTTTTTAATTTGATAGAGGGGTTGCAAAATTTTTTGGAATATTTTTAAATTGTATAAATCAAGGACCTAATTGTTATAATACATCCCTTGTTAAAGTAAAAAATCATCTTGAGGTCATAAATTTCTCATATTAAAAATTCGAGATAGCAGGATTTATTCATCTGATGTTTCACAAAGAATTCCAAGCCTGTTGAATTCAAAATTTCTTATATTGGACTATTTTGAAGTTCAATTTTAAAATATCTAGAAAAATTATGGTCAATAAAAAAAAATGGGTGCGTGTACTTATGTACGCGCGTTAGAAGTTATACTTCTTTGGAATCGCTAAAAAACATCAAAATCAAGCAAATCGATACAAAAAAACATTTTCCCAATTTTTCGTAATTTTCGTTGAAAAAATTCAAAAATCGAAATAAATTATTTGTCTCCGATTTCAATAAACATATGAATATAAGTGTAGTTTAACCTGTAGATTTCAAAAAATCTCGAAAACTAGCTATAAAATCGTAAAATACGGTATTTCTTTTTGTGTTTCCTAGACCTTAACTACCCCAGAAAACCCAAAAAACAGAATCGCAAAAACCACGTACTTCAGTGTAAACGTATTTAATTTTTAAATCGCAATCTATATCAGAATATATTAAGGAAATTTCAATTCTATATTCGTAATTTGCGACCTCAAAAATACAAGAAATTTTGACCATATTCAGGCTCATTTTTACCGAACCATTTTTCAGAAAAAATTCCTAAATAATTCTTAAGGTAATGGTCGGTCATTCATACATAGTTTTTTCTCTAATTTAAAAAAATAATCATTAATAAAAAGTTACATAATCAAATATGAAAGCGCATCAAATCTCATCTTATTTTAACCAGTTTACAACGTTGAATAATAAATTGGAATTTGTTATTTTTTTTTTTTTTTGTATTTTCTACTTTGAATAAATCAAAATATAAAATTATTTCAAATTTGCTGTTTCTGTTGTAATAAAAACAAAATAAAGATGAAGAAGATCTCGCTCGTACTTACTTACCTACAGGGAAAGTCATCATATCCTCTTCATACATTTTTGGCATATGTGTGCAATGTAGGTAGAAATGAAGTTATTATTAAAAGGTAGTAAAGACAACCAAACACGTAAAAAAAAATACATATATCTTTTATTAATATTTCTCATACAAGATTTATTTTTTTCAATCGTTCTATCTTTATTGTTTTATTATCAGTGGAACAGAGATGAGTCGATCAGGAAGATATGAATTTATTTTATTGTACTTTTTTTTTTCAACTACAGTATTTTATTGAATGAATATATATATATATATATATATATATATATATATATATATATATATATATATATATATATATATACAGGGGAAAGATTGTTTATTTCAACTATATACATATATTGAGTTCGGAAATTCAATTTGTTATTTTCTTGTGTTTTATACGAGCCCTAAAATTTAAGTACTTAATAAGGTACCACTACGATTGCTCTATTTTTATCCCACTGTTCTGGGACATGAATCAATATGTGTGCCCAATTTTTTATACGTTACCTAAAACGGCTTGATCATCGGAATCATTTTTAGTCTTTACTCATAACATGGATTATAGGAAATGATTTTTAGAATTGCGCATGCAACCTTCTTTGTAAGGAACCATAATGGCATATGCCGGGAGCTGGAAGTGAGAAACTACAGGAAACCTCTATAAGCATAGCCGATTACTTCAATCTTACCCCATGCGACGGCAATCGAATATTGAATATCTTTGCTCACAAGAAAACCCCACCTTTAGCTCTGATCTCTGACAGGCCTCGCCCTCCAATGTCAGTTCTTTTTACGCTTCGCTCGCAAGGTAAGAAGCACGCTTAGCTTTGTATTTTCAGGCCTCCGATCTCAGTGCTGACTTTATAGTATACTATATATATTATTTTTACCTTACGAGAAAAGCAAAAAAGCATCGAGCTCGGAGCCCTGATAAAACAGAGCTAAGAGTGGAGTTATCTTGCGAAAACAGAACTAACCAGTCTAATGCCTTCTTTACTCTTCTTGCAAGCCAAGCTAACATTTTGAGCAAAGGTTGAGTGGATGCCAGCACATCTTATTCTGGTGGTCACATATTTTTTTTTAGACCCCTCTCCCCCCATTTGTATCCAATAATAAGCGTTTCGAAGAAAAAGCAAATAGTAAGTCATATAACTTGATTCCAGGTTTCAAAATAAATTCCAACAAATTAATAATGCGTCCTTTTCTCTGAATCAGATCCCTTCTGTACTATGATTCTATTAAAATTTCACATTGGCTTGAAAAATGATACAAAGTTAGAGCATTTATCAAGAACAGAATTTAAAACAGAAAGCCATCTCGAAATTAAATCCTGAATCCGGACGGACCTGTCAATAAATAAAAGTATTTATTTTGTATATTAATCACATTTTCTGTAATAAATATGTTATACTTTTTTAATTGCTTATAAAAACAACAAAAAGTAATAAATATTTTCTTCAAAGTAAAAAAAAAAAAAAACAGTATTTATTTAATAACTTTTATTAATTAAAATAATTAATAAATTAAATTTTTTTCACAATACACATAAACATTGAAATATTTTCTGTATTAAAATATAAAAAATGACTTAAAGAGATTCATTCATATGTGTTACACATATTTATTGTTTTTATACATAACATTATTTATACATCTATCTATACAACATAATTTAATTACTTTGGTGATATTACACCAAATTATTTTTGGGTGGTATATTTATTAAAATTTAATATATATTATATTCTGTAATTTATTTTAGTGTACTTACTTAAAATATTATACATATATACACTGTGTTAAACTACTGCTGTGTACGTACGTAAATATTTTATAAGAATTTTAAGTACCAATTAATACCAACAAGACTCACAAAAAGATAATTATACTAATCAGCAGTCAGTATAACTCACTACTATCACTGGTATAGTCAAATTCATATATATAAAGTTGTACATTTATACATTAATTTGTTTTCACTTTTTAACTACAGTTTCAATTAATTAATGCGAAACAAATTTGAGTGTCATAGAAAATAATATGGAAAAAATAAATATTAAAATAATAGAACTTAATCTTTTAAAAAGTAGACGGAATTGAATCTGATTTTCGGCTCGGCTATATTATACATGTCTTAAATAATAATAATGAAACCGCAGCTGCGTCCTTGCACCTAGAACTACCTATTGGTCCTGAACCCTCCCCAGATAAAATTCTAGCCCTAGATTTATTCGTATATAAATGTGATCCCGGTGGGTGTGAAAAATTATGTACATGTTGATGCAAACCATCCCGAGAAAGAAAAACTACCCTAAATTTAAGTTCAAAGCGGTAAATATATACAGTGGTCCTGCACCATTTCTAGAAAATGGGAAACAGATTCCAATCCTTTGGTTCCTTTGTACGCAAGTCATATACGTCCTGTACCTCGATTCAACCATAAAATGGATTGGTGGAATGCCTAGAATTGTTCTAAGCGGATCTGTATTCTTTGCAAATGGTTGCGTGCCTAGATAATATAATATTATTTGAAAAGCTTGGCTTGTAATTAATGCTGAACTACCCTTATTCATGAAACCACATGCCGTAGTACCAAACATTCTTCGCATGCTATGAGAATAATACTTTTTTAATTGTGCTTAACGTATAACTTCCCTTAAAGCAAAAACCACGTTCTATCAGATCGATTCTTGAAAAATATCATCATTAAATGATTTACACCAAATAAATTTTAAGTATAACATATTATATAAAACAAATGAATATATTAATGTACTACTTTATATTAAAAATTATACTTATAAAAGCCAATGATGTCGTCAGTTTACTAGGCATGTATTAGTTTATATAGACTATACTCATACAGTATAGTCTCCTCCACTCTCACACAGATATATTTCACATTCGATTCGTCGTACAACATCGGTATTTATAACGAAGATAGCAATATGCACCATATAGATGATCAAAACAAGTATAGATATATTGTCAGTATGTGTGTATGTGATGCGAGTGTATACTATATATACTCTCTAGTAAGTATGCATGCATACAACAAAACTGTGTGCGAAGTATATGTATAAGTAGAGTATAGTAGTCACTCACTCACTCTAATAGACGAGTCAGTTGTTGTTTGCGAGTGACACACATTAAAGCATTTGGCAAGTGTAACGATTGCCATGTTATATACCTATTGCTATCTGTTTGTAATACTAACTTGTTAGTCATTTGACGGTGCTATGTTCAATGTGTCTACGGACATTTGTGAATACTTAGAGGATACTTAATTCTCTATTTAATCAAAATATAACTCTTCTTAAATACACTTTTTTTTTTTTAAATCAAATTATTAATTTAATAATAAAAAAAAAAAAAAATTAAATCCGTTATTTAGTGCTGTTGTTTATTTTGTTTTTTTTATTAAGTTTTATTGTGATTTTAAAGTGAATTATTTTATTTTTTACAAAGTGATTAAAAAAATCAAGTGTTGTGACGTCACTTATTACTAAGTGAATTATATTTATTATTACTAAGAGAAAGCAAAGTGATGAAGTTGTTTGTTGCATGAATAAATTTGAAGTGTGCGTGTGGAAAGTTTTTTTTTCTTGTAAGTGTGGAAAATTGTGATTAAGTGGGTTATAACAAATTTCAAAATATTTTGATATCAGTGATGTGAATTTGAAAAGTTTTATTGTGTTGAATTTTGTGTTTGCAAAATGATTTTTGGATTAAAATTACCCGAAGAAAAAATTAAATAAAGGCGGTTTTATCAAAGGCGATTGTTAAGTTTAAGGATTACTGAGAGCATTTTCAAGGAATGTTTAAAACAACGTAAAATGTAGGTTTTTTTTTTATTTTTAAGTTTTCAAGGTTATAAATTTTTGTGTTTTAATAATATAATATAAATGATTGAAGACGCGCATATCGTACGCGGCGGCGGCGACGTCTTGATTATGATGTTATGATTGCAATAAGTATATTTTTAATAAGTGTTTTTCTCTCGAGAGAATTCTTTTTGTAATTCAATTTGGCAACATTGCGTTGTTTCATTGTAAATGTGTATTATTATATTTTTTGGTGTACCCTATTTGTGTTGTTTGAAAGTCTATTTTTAAATGAAATTTTTTGTACGAAGGAATATTTGAAATAGTGTGGTTAGTTCAAAGTTTTTTTTTTGTATTATTCTTTGAATAATGTCACAAATATTTTTATTTGAAGTTGTATTTAAATTTTGAAACGTTTGACTAATAAATAAATATTTTTTCATGAATAGAATTTTATGAGTCATTTTATGATAATAATATGTTTAGGGATTTTCTGTTTGATTTTTATAAGTAATAATAATTGGAGTGGGGATATATTCTTTTGATTTTAATCTACATGAAGACACCTTTTTGAACGTATTGACTTTTCTGAGTCATAGCCTATGATCTATTTCATCCATATTATCTATGTTTATATAAAACAATTTGAACATAACTTTTTTTACTGAACATAACATCCATACCAAAATTTTAATTGTGCGGTCAATATTTGATAGCTCTAGTTACAAATTTTAAACTAAAATTGGTATACTCTGATATATCATGTATGCCGAGTATAAAAAGGTTGAGAAAATGAAAATAATATCCTGATTGTCATTAAAAATTTTGGGAAAAACATAAATGACGATCAAATGTCTAAAATAGTTATGTCATAATAATTGACGTAATATTAATTTTGAGATAGCTTTAGATATCCTATCTGCTTAAAAATGAATTATCTAAATAATAGGAAACATTAAAATACATTCAAAACTTAAGTAGATTTTATCATTGAATGCATTTTTGTTCAAGAAATTTGAATGAAAAAAAAGACTATGTTGTTATTAATTGGACGTGACTATAATTTTTTTTTTTTCTTCAAATGTTCAATATTAATTGACACCTATTATTTATGTGTTATGGTTGATTGTATTGTAGCCAATAAAATAACTAAATAATTTAAAAGTTTACTTGGAAATTGAAGGTTGACAATTTGTAGTCTTTTTTTTTGTATTTATTTTTACAATCTATGAATAATCTCCAGGGGTCGGATTCTTTAAATATTACTGTTGTTTTTTTGTATTTAACAAAATTAATATAATATTATCTTTTTGTTACTTTAGGTATTAAAAATATTAATAACGATTTTAAAAGTGTTGTCCAATGCTTAAAAATATTATTCGTTTAGTTAGGAAAATTTTTTCAAATGGCAGTGACCATGATAAATATGCAAGAACAGAAATTGGAGGAAGAGAAAATTTCATTGTTTTTGCCACAAAAATGTTGTTTGTGTGGTCAATATTAGGTAGCGTTACAAACTTTAGACTGAAATTAATATTCTCTGACATATTATATATATGTCAGAGTATAAAAACCAAATGTAAATTAAATTATCGGTGATTTTTTGTTTTTCTAAGATCTTTTTAAAAAAAAAGTGTAAAATTATTTACAATATGTAATTAGAAAATAGTGATATTACAACTTTGTATTATCCGCTTCCCCATTCTTTCAAGAGATTTCATTCTTCTTCTTAAAAAGATAGAAATTTTGTCTAGTCACGATTAATTCTTAAACTCATCATATAAATTTTAAAATAAAATATGAATTTAGTGTTGATCATTATGTTGAATGTTCAATGTGGGACCACCTGCAGTCAAAAACATACAGTCTACTTATGAAAGTTTACGCATTACTTTGACCTTGTATAAATTTGTGATGTAGGTGTAAATTATTAACATAGTAAATAGTTCAAATACTATTAGTTCTCATTAAAATTATACAGATATTAATTTGAAGAACAAAATTTGTGATCCAGTCTTATAATAGTAAATCACAGAAAATATTTTGTATATCCAAATTTTTTTCGTCTTCGTCAAAGTAAGAAACGAACCCCATCCTCCCGATTGGAGCGATAACCACGTTCTAATTGAGAAAATATTGGGGTTGCGGACATTTTGTTTATTTGTAATAAAATATTGGTGAATACTTATTGATTGCAATACGAATGTTGACGTAAATTTTGTTTATTACTCTAATTAAAGCGTCTCCAACGAAAATTATTTTTAAAAATTTTTTACAAACAAGTAGAAATCTGGATTAAATAAAAAGGGACATATGCCTAAAACTTTGCTTTGCAAGTAAGAGATGAAAAATAATTTTTAAGATCTGATCATTTTTTCAATCAATTTTAATTGAATTCTGGAGATTTCATACGATATAGGGGGCAATATTACAATTTTTGGTAGTGGCAAGAGTCAAAAATAAAAGTAATAAGACTTGTCAGGGACGGCCTCTCCGTATAAATCACAAAATATCTATCATGTAGTACCTAATATGTCCGACTACTGGGCGGTCTGCCTCCGATGTCATTTCCATAGATCTGTTCATGAGGCTTTCATAAAATTATTTTAATAACAATTAAATCTTGTTAACAGATAGAAATTAATATAAACATAGCAATTTCATACAGCAATCAAGTTTCAAATATTTAACTCAACTTATAATTTCCAAAACTTCATAAAAAAACCGTTGTATTTTCGATATTATAAATTATTTCGGCTCTTGCCATAGCAAATATTTTGATATTAATCACTGATACTTATCTTGGGAATTTAAATGCCTAAGAATCTTGTCCCTATTCAAAAGTTTCCATTGTTTTTTTTTTCTTCTTTCTCTTTAATAAATTAAATCTTTAGATAATCTGAATAAATAATCGACATATGTTAATTATTATCACTTAACAATTAACATATATCTATCTCGTTTTAAATAAACTTATAGTCCGGAAGGTAGCGTTGCAAATGACACAATCATTTCAAGACGATGAATTCATGTTGGAATTGAATGTTTATTAGCAGTATTACACTGTTATGAAAATCAGCAGGTTCCGAAGTGGAGGGCGGGCAAGATAAATATTTCTGTTGAGTAGCCATACAATCGCCATCTAAGGCAATCAAATGTCATATTCAACTGACAAATATTCCTCTCGTAAATATTTTGCTGTTTATTTTTTTTATTTAATACATTATTGAAACTATATTATTAATTTCAAGCGATCTGAAATATATTTTATTATTCGTCCACCTTGGTGGGTGCACCTGCTGCACCGCATTTTGATTGTCAACTTCATATAAACTTTCAATAATATCGAAAATTGATCGGCCTGAAATCACCATGAAAAATGCAACGCTACCTTCCGGACCATTATATATATAAATAAAATTGTTTTTTAATTAATAGTTTTTAAAAAGTATTTATTTTTCTCTTCTGATTTTTAAGATTTTATGTTTTGAGTGAGAATAAATCTACCGACCGTTTATTCTTGATTGTACCTGAACAGACCTCTCTCTATTGTTAAAACAACCCCTTTTTATTATAGTTATTCTTTAAATAAATGAGGGTTGCTTGTAGTTTTGAAAGTTATTAATAAAACTTTTTTTTTTCTTTTTTGTAAACTTAAATACCTTTTTACGTTTTGAAGGAAAGTAGCTTATAGGTCAAATTTAGAGCGGCATAATTTTTGTTTTTTTTTTGTTCTTGATAGATATTATAAAACATTTTGCATACAGTATGATGGGGGTCTTGTGCACAAAATATTTTAGTATTATAAATATTAATAAATTGCTGTTTGGTGTAATTACTTTCTCTACAAAAATTATATTTAAAATTTGCTAGTATTTTTTTTTTTGAGATAAAATACTCGACTACTCTTGGTATTTTGATTGGCTGGGACCCAGAATGTAATAAATTATTTCTCATATATTTCATACTTGTCGGGTATAAAAGTAATTTTTAGCTTTTTAGGATAATCAAATACAATTTTTTGAGCGAAATTTCTGTTATTTTATATATAAAAATGTTTTTATAAATATCTTAAACCAAATTTTCCTATCCAATCGCACAAAATAATATCAATGACAAATCTTAAAACATATACAAATTTTTTTGTCTTCTGCTTTTAAAAATAAAACTACAATTAAATGACTAATAATCGAGATTAGACTTGAAAACGGTACAAAATAGTGACGCCCGGATAACGTTTCAACCAGACATCTCTAAAAATATGCATCCGGAATAGAAGTTATTTTTGGCTCATAATTACCTTATAATCGCTGATCGCGAAAATATATATTTATTTATATAATTTAAAAAAATTTAAACTGAGCTTTATTGACTGTGTTGACTATCCTTCTCCAGTCCGCTTATTAATTTTTTGTAATTAATTAATTTGCATGCAATTAAACATTATTTTTGAATGATGCCAAAGAAATATCTTCTGATGCGCGTTCACGCACCCATTTTTTGTTAATAGTTTTACAAAATAACAATTCAAGAAAGGCAAAACAAACGCATTCCTACAAATGATTTAATATATTTTTTGCGATACACGCAATATTTATATTCTGTCGCATTCTATTTAAATTATTATTAAACGCATTTTTTTTATAATAAAGGATAACTAAATACGATAAAACGAGATGAATATATTCAGTATTATTTTTTTTTTGTGTTGAGGAAGAGAAATAAATAACTTCTAATATCTGAGAGTCGTTCGTTATAACAATTTAAAATTAAAAAAAAAAACACGAAGTGAATTTAGAGTATATATTACTACACTAGATATGTGAAGAGTGTGGTGAATTTTATTCGTGTGCTAACTATGATAGTATTTATTTTATTTATTTGTTTATTTATTTAATATTAACTATCCGATATATATTATATTTTTATACTCGACATCATATTGACCGCACAAACAATATATCGATATAGGTATTCATAGAAACGGGGGAAACACCTAATTCATCCATTTCCAGTTGTCCGTTCGTCCGTCATCACGATAACTCAAAAAACAAAAAGAGATAGCGAGCTGAACTTGTTCAATGGATATAAAAATAAAAGAAAAATTCAACTACAAAAAATATTTATTTCTTTGAAACAAACAACTTTTGTATGAAATTTATTTTCGTAAATTATTAGAATTCGCCACAATTTAAGCTCAATTTTAGTTAATTATCACATACTGGTAATTACAATACATATTATCATTATACAAGTATCTTTAACTATATAGGCTTGATTTTTATAGTATTTTATGAATGCTAATTAAAAATAGCCTAAACAATGATATTCAATCATATGGCAGGTATCTAAACAATTAACTCTGTTAATTGTTATCTTAATTTGTTAATATTTATTCAATTTTTGAGTGCTCGTAATGTCTTATAAATAAATAAATGTCTTCAACTAACTTGTTATTTTCATACGATCAAATTTTCTTTCACGAAGAATATTGTAATGTGATTTTTTGCAAAACTGTCGTATACCTTAAATTTCTCAGTTTTCATTGACATAAAGAAAAACAATTGTATAAGCATTTACCGTCTTGGTGTGGGCTACAATAATTCTTCAAAGTTGTCGATGTTTAACACGTAAAAAATAAGAATGTTTAGTGGTAGGTAAGTGGACGTTTATAGTACGGCTTTTTGTTCTAAAATGCAAATAAAAATGGAATGAAACAAATTAGGTAGGCATTCTCTTAGCTAAAATAGGATGAATAATTTACCGTTTTGTTTACGAAAAGACAATATACAAAGATTACAATTTCATGAATACAAGCAGCAACGTTTGATTACTATATACTGATTCCTACGCAGCACTATTTCAACTACTATTTGTTAAACTATCTTGCCACTCTTTCTTCCGATATCGTGCTCAATCAAATTGAATAATATAAAAATCTTGAAATAATCCATTACACTTCATTCTCAAACACATAAAACAGTATGCAGTTTAATAAGACATGTGGATCAGACATAATAATAATAATAATAGTAAATTATTAATATAAATAAAATAATTATATACATATTACGTATTATTTTATTGTATAGTCTTGTTAAATACTGTAAAATTACTCGATGGTGTGGTGTGCGTAATTTAATGTAACAGTAACATATTTTTATAACACTGTAGTAATTTGATACAGGAAAATTAATTTATTTTATCATAATCATATCAAAAAATTACCATCTTTATACCACATTTGTTGTGAGTCAGTCAGCGTTTATTTTTAATTTTATTGTACCAAGTTTATAATTAAAACTAATTTAAATCACTCAATCTGCCGGTTTAGAAATGCATCAAATGGAGTCAAAAACAATTTAGAAAATAAAATGCGATTAGAAAAAATTAGTTTTAAAAGAACTAAAATCATTACGCAAATATGCTCGTAAAAGTACGAAATGAGAAAATATATTTTTGTTCGAAATTAGTTAGAGCGAGTTTTAGGACCTTTTTATTTTTATTTTTTTATTTAAAATATTTTGGATTTATAATTGTTTATTACACATATTATGTGAGATTATATTAATTTTAACCTAAAGTTAGTTACGCTAGGAAATATTGACTGATATAAACAAAATTTTTGTATAGGTGTTCATAGAAACATCTAATTAGTCAATTTCCGATTGTCCGCTATCACGATAACTCAAAAACGAAGTGAGATAGCGAGCTGCCAAATTCGTGTAACGTATTCTAAACATAAAAAAGTGAGTTTAAGTTCGTGAATGAGCAAAATCGGTCAATGGGTCCTTGACCCAACTTTTAAACTAGAAAAGAAAGATGAAAAATGTAAATACAAAATGTGTTTATTTCGTTGAAAAAAAAAACAACTTGTGTTTGAAAATGTTAGGATTCGCCACAACTAAAGCTCAATTTTAGCTATAATTATCACATATTGGTAATTACAAAATTATTATGATACAAATATATATAACTGTGTTGATTGGATATTTGTAGTATTTTATGAATTAATCGCCCAATGATATTTAATAATATCGAGTATCTAAACAATTAACTCTGTTAGTTATCTTCACTTGTTTAGTATATTTTGCAATTAATTGAACGCTATTAATATATTTGTTTTTGAAATGTTCTAATCGAAGCTGTTTCATTTCATATCCAATACGGCAATTATCAATAATATAATTTTTGAATATATAGCCTAAGTCACCTGTACTATAATAACGAATCTATTCACAACCTATTTTTTAAAATCAGTTCATTAGTTTTATTGTTACAGAAGAACATACATATATACAAATATCCATTGACTGCCAAAATCATTATCCTTCTTTTAGGCTTTGCTGTAGCATGCATGAATTAACGTGTTTGTGAGGAAAATTAAGTTCGCAAAAAAAAAAAAAAAATTATTGCCATGAAAAACCATTGAAACATTTTGCATCAATTAATTGAATCATAGCATATTATTAAAATAATTGATAATTTCACGGTATTGATATTTTTTTTTATTCACTTACAAATAAACTTTTCCAATAAAATTAATTGCATCTGAATTAAAATCAATAAAAGTTTTTATTTGAATTTACATATAAATAAGAAAGAGATACAAAATAGTAATTTAAATATTATGGGAATACCCAAATACAATCAAATGTATGTCATTTTTATTTTCTCAAACTTTTTATTACCTTTAATGTATTATTATTTAAATACGTTTTACTGTAATTAATTGTATTAAAAGTCATGCAAAAATTGTGTTTTTTTAGTAGTAACATACTGAATAATAAATATTGTGAAGCCTCCCCGCTGCTAATCATTCATTGATGTTTGAAATTTTATGATTTTTATAGTTTTTTTTTTTAAACACTTTAACAGTTTAAAAAAAATTAAAAAAGATGTAAATAGTCACATGCTTCAATAATTAGTTACTATCTATTAAAACTCTTCTTTATAAATGGCGTGTTTTATTAGCGTATAAAAGATTTTAATCGTTCGTATTTAGTATTCTTTATACCGGGTGTTTATATTTAAATGCGTGAATCAGAATATTTAGTTAGAAAATTAATAAAAAAATGGGTGCGTGTACTTATAACTTATTATTAATTACAATAAAATAATAAAAGGACTGGAGAAGGATAGTCAACACAGTCAATAAAGCTCAGTTTAAATTTGGAATATATTTTCTTACATTAAGTGTAAGGTGTAACATAAATCATAACAACAGTTTCAGCCTGTGAATTTTGTGTGACGGTGATGTGCGGGCATCTTAAATTTTCACACTCCTTTAATTTTGTTGAGTGACTAAACTTTAACTGAAATATCTTTGTGTTGATGTGTCTTAGTAAATACGACGCTGTATTCTTTTAAGACGGGGCCGCAAGTTTAAATGGAATTTTTATTCTCTATATCAATATCTAGAAAATCTGTAATTTCTAGTTTTTGTAAGTCTTCAATTTTTTTGAAACATGATTTTCCAAACTTCACAGCTTAACGCTTCGTTATTGAGTCTGGTTTTCGTTTAATTCGGTATTTTTCTGTGCGTCTATTTAACCACCTGATAAATCACCATAGAGATATCCGTTTATAGATCGTACACTAAAAAAGATTTCCTACACGGAGTTCATGACATAAATTTTTTTATGCTTTGAAAAATGGAAGATAAATTGGAAGCTCAGTTTCGACTTAAAAAGTATCTATTACTATGACGAATTAAAGCTTAAATTATATAAAAGATATACCATAAAAGGTATAACAGATATACCATAACAAACATTAAGTGATAATGACGACATATATAAAGTTTATTTTTAAAATCCGAAGAAAATTTTTCACTATTCAAAACTATTCAAAATTAAAAGTATGAAAATAATTCTTCCACCATTTTGTTGCCATCATAGTTATAAAAGATATACCATAACAAACAACAAGTGATAATGACGATGTATAAAATTTATTTTTAACATACATAAAAAAATTTTTTATAACTATTCAAAAGCATAAAAATCATTATTCAAACATTTTTTTTTGTTTGTTTTCATTTCAAATAATGATGAAAAACCTTATTTACTTTCGATATTTGGAACTCCCAAATATAAAAGTGAAAAAATGATGATTAATGATTTCCATTACTCCAATACATATAAATAAAATTTTTGCTACATTACTTGAATGAATTGCATCATTTGCAATGAAGAATACAAACAATTAAAGAATAATATTCTTCATCAACACAATATTTTTGCTTATCTCTTTCTTAATGCATTCAAAAAAATAAAATAAATAATATTATTTTAAGTACTTATTCTGATTATTTATTAAAATGAATTTTATTCGCTTTCACTTAATTATACAGATCATTAAGTTTCATAAATGTACGTCAATCAGTTTATTTAGTTACTTCAACGCAAAGTTAGTTTACTTAAACTTATAATAATCTTAGATCAAAATATTTGTTATTAAATAGTTTTACAAATAAATTAACATAATTGTAGGGGTCATTGTTTTACTTTGATTTGAGGTAATTCGTACCTAGTTACAAGTATTTTATGCTATTTGAAGTTTAAATTCTTCAAATTGTTATTGTGGGGGGGGGCATCCATAAACTAGGTGATTTGATTCCAGCCTCTTTAGAAACCCTTCAGTAACTCCCTGCTTTGTGAAACGTAATTTTTTTTTCTACCATGCCCAAAAGAATATTTGGTTAAAAAAGAACAAGACTGCGTTATTTGTTATATTTATAGTTTATTTAGTTAACGACCTTCCAAAAGTTATTGTGACAAAAAATAATAAAAATATGTAGCTTGAATCAATTACACCTCTATACACTTCCCTGCCCTGAACTCTATACCCTCACGCCTTTTCACAAAGTAGAGTGGTTCATGAACGTTCCCTTGTATGAAAATCGATCAAATAAACTTTGAATCAATAGTGAGTAATCAGCATCGTCTTAAAGATATCTTAAAGATAAAGAGAGATCACTTTTTCCTCGCAAATTCCTACTACCTATGAAAATATAAATAAATGATATTTTCCCGCCGATTTTATTATTAAATAACGAAGATTTCATAGTTATGGAATTTTTATGAATTTATATTTTTACAATTATTGATATGAAATTATCAGAAAATTATACTCCCACTCGTGACTACTCGTGTGTTTTTTTTCTAATCTACACATAACTATACCTATGTGTATATTCGTGTTTAGTTCAAAATTAATTATGAAAAGCCTTCAGATTACAATTATCATTAATTATTATCTATGGAAAAACATGTTTTCTTCAATCATTTTCCGTGTGTAATATTACTACTAACTATACATTGCACAATTAATTGAAGTCTTTTTTCTTTACCTTCATGAAATATGTTGGGATTGGAGATTTTTCCTTATTGTAGAGTTAGGAGCCAAGTGGGTATGGGAACTAAAACTCTAAGAGGTCGCGCGTTCGAATCCAGGCAGTGGCAATTTAATTAGATTGTAATAAAAAAGACGGTGGCGGTTGGTTGATCACACTGTCTTCGCTTGAATAAGAACGAAATAACCGGTTTCATCAACAAGATAATAACAATGTCACCTTTTGCTAGAAGGCATCTTTGCCTACAGTTGATAGATAGAGTGTTCTAAAGTAGGGTAGAAGGAACGCGTTTGTGGTTCGATTCAGAATGTATGCAATGGCGAAGATGCAAAATTTATAGGCCGTTTGGATCGCGAGATATTCAAGCTCAACGTTCGCGATTTCAAGGGTCACATTCCATTCAAAGTCGTTTTGTTCTCGAGAGATTCAAATTAAAAATACTAATTTTTATCTACGTCTTTCACTTTTCCTGCCAAAACTTAAGTTATACAACAAAATTTTAAAAAAATTTGCTATCCAAGCTCAAAATTTGCATATATTTATAAGATAGTAAATGCTCTGACTATTCTATGCCAAGTGGTTCTTTCGCCGAAACTACCTTAAGGTTCAGACCCTCTTGTTTGCAATAATATATTCAAACCATTAGTTGTTTTGTAAAAATTATAAAATCTCGACAATAAATAACAAATAATTTTCCCAAAATACAATTCTTTTTTCATCAATCAACCACATTTATCAATCCCGTTGCTTTTGAAGATGACGACACATCTCTCAAATAATGTATACACGCAAACACATATATACATACATTGACACATGTGTTTACACACGTGACCTGAATACTGAAGAGTCGTATCAAAAATGACATCGAAAGAAAAAAAAACAAATTACATCCAATAAGTTTTGCACAAGAACGTAATCTCATTTGAACACACACACACACACAAAGAAAATATTTTTTGTGTCACATCGAAGATGAAAAAAAAAAACAAATTTACATAAAATTGATTTTACTTTTACCATTTTATTTCGTTTTGGATTGGTACAAAAAAAAAAAAACAACATTTTACCTTAATAAAAAGTGTAGGTTTGTAATAAAAATGTGTTTGAAAAATGGGTTTATTGTTATTTATCTCATTTTAGCAAATTACATTTTATATTATTTATCTCTTTATTATCCCGAAAAACATAGAATGGTTTTATTTAGATAAAAAAAAAAAAGATTTAACGTAGTTGGAGTTTCGGAATATTTTAGATTGTAGATGACAATGAATTTTAATCGTAAACTTCACCCACCCCCCGTACGTTAGGAGAAAAGCTCCAAAAATACGATCTTGATTTTAGAACCTAGAAAGATGCGGTTTCTTGAACCGATAGAAAATGATGAAGGGATATTAGAGTACAGAGTATTTTTAATTTCACCTCTTTTTGAAAAAAATTTCCAAACATCAATTTTTTACGTATGTAAGCTTGAAAGATTTTGTTGGCCTTTTTGCAATGCAATTGAAATGAAAAGCTACGCGATAATTTTTTCATGATATCGAGAATTTTTAAATTTTAATAAAAAACCATTTTTTAAATATGCTTTTTATATTTAAATACCCTTAAAAGTAGAAAATAAACTTTAAAATAAATCAAACCAATCAATTTTTATTACATTCCACAACTTATATGTTATAAAAGTTTGCCGCTTCTTTTAAGAGCATTCGAATAAAAGTTTATTTTTAAAAATGTTTTTGAAGTATAATTTCTTTAGACATGCTTGACTTGGAGAGTATGCTAGTGAATGCGTGACGAGAGCCTTACGAAAATTGTGATCAGGCTAGACGAACGAAAGTTAAGAGGGATATATAAGTTAGTGAAGATAGAAAGAGAGAGAGTATAGATATGTTATGAATTGAGAGAGATATATAAGTTCATGATGATAGAAAGAGAGTGAGTATAAACATACGTATAGATGGAGCTAACGAAGTTTTACTTCTGTGGTGGAGTCTCGTGAAGATTTGTATTTTTTTTACTAAAATTTATTTAAATCTTTAGATCAATTTTTGTGCGCATTTTTGTCTTATCTTAAAACAGAGAGTTATTATCATAATAAAATATATTACGCAATAGTATGCAAAAAAAAAATAATCGCCCAATAAAATAGACACATTTATTTTTAACACGCTTTTATTAGCTTCACTCGTATGTTTGTTTGTCTGTAGGTAACTCTCTGAAGTTGGCTGCAGAACGCATCTGAACGGATCCTTTGCATGAGAGTAATAAAGATAGAGCTAGTGCGCGAACTACGCATGCATGCGTGTTTTTTTAGTTTTTTTAAACTATTATATTTTACAAAATATTCATAAAATTTTGCTTGGTATATTATATTTAATTTAAATAATTAGTCTAGACATAATAGAACATACATGTCTAACATATTACGTAAGTAGACACATACAGTCACACATAATATATATTATACATATACTGTTTATATAATGCTTTAAATATCTAAAAATACACACATAGTTTTAATACTCTTTTACAAAAAATATGCGTGGAATCCATTAAAAAAATCATCATAAATTTTGGATAACATTCATATATAATTTACACAACGACAACTTCTTCACATAAAATTGCATATTATTGGAAGATTTTAAAGAATTTTATAAATTTTTTTAAGCAGGTAGAAAGTTGAAAAATGTTTTAACATTAACATAAATAGTTCGAGAGCCAAAAGGTTTTTGATGTGATCTATTCTTAACACCAATTCTTAAACCAAAATTTTACTCGGCATTCTGTTTTTCTAGAAAATGTTGTTTTTTCAACTAAAACTTCTTAAGCTTGTTGATGAATGCGTGACGAGAGTGTTACGAAAACTGAGATTTAGAAAAAAGAATTATCTCTTTGGAACTTAAATTAAAACTTTAAAATAAATCTAAAAAATTTTTACCATTGCAAAAAATTTTTATTATAAAATTCTCAAACAATTTGTCAACGTTGTCTTTTTTCAAATTTATATATTTGCTTAATAAAAAAAAGATGCAAATTACTTTCACTTCAAAAAGAAGAAAGTCTATGATTGGGAAGAGTAGTAGATCGTTGAATAATCATTAAATAAAAACTGTCAATATTTAATAAAATTGCATATTAATGATTTTTGCTAGTTTTTTTTTTATTAATTAAACGATAAAAAATGCAACGTCAATTAGTATTACAGAATATTAATTGCGTAAGTAATTTTATTTACGACTTTTTAGTTATACTATAATATAATTTTATACTTTTTAATAACACGTGCCGGATGAAAAATTTATCAAGCTTCTTGTAATTATTAAGATTGTTAAATAATCCCAAATATGTTCATGTAAAAAACTAGGGATTTTTGAAAAGAATAAAAAATAAAAAAAATAAATTTTTTTTTAGACATAAGTTTTATTGAAAAAAATAAATCAAGCTAACAACTAGCAGAGTTAATTATTTAAATAATCCATATATGATCCAGTAGCAATGTTTGCATTATTTTTAATCCTTAGCTTTCATAAAATCTTCTAAATATGCAGTCCATAAAGTTATAAGAGTTAAATTATTTATGTGTTGCATATCTGAATTTACCCTAAAATTGGGGCGAATCTTATCAGTTCACGAGAAAAGTGATTCTTTTCTAATGGTTTAAAAGTTTTGAATCCATTGAACCTAACCGATCGATTTGCCTTCTCACGAGCTTAAAGCTACTTATTCGATCTAGAACATGCCACCAAAATTTCAGGTTGCTATCTTTTATCCCTTTCGAGTTATCTTAATTACGGGCAGTCATTAAATGGGCTAAATAGGCGAATCTATGAACAATTAATCCAAAATTTGGTTAGTATTTTCAATATTTACAGGTATTATAAATCTGGAACTAAATTTTATACATTCAATAATATATGTCGAGTGTAATTAGTTATAACAACCGATAATTTTTGTACTTAAAAATAAACATAATTTGCAATAAATATACACAGATATTGATTACTTTATTCAAATACTGATAACAAAATTAATATTATTTTTGTGTGATAAGAGTTATATTTTTTCTTGATAAAGTTTTTGTTTTTTTTTAATTAAAAATAAAAGGGCCTCTGGCTAAATGTTTTGCTATATTTGATGCAAATGCTAAATTTTATCGAATATTTTTGGCACAGAATTTAAAAATACTTTTGAAAATTTTCAAAATTGATTACATATTTTTTTATTTATTTCAAAAACACTTAAATTATATGACTTCAGTAAGAAATCACATTAAATTGACTTATTTAAAGTAATAAATTTTTTATAAGCTTAGTCAATGAACTTACAATATTGCAATAAATTATATCAACATAAAATTTTTTTATGAAGAATTTCAAGATCTTGAGACATTTAAGCAATCCATTAACATGATGAATGGTCCACGATTCCAACGGTCATTTTTCTGGATTAAAATTTGTATGTGACAAAATTAAAACAAGAGTCCCCTTACAACAGTCGACTTTGACAATATTCATTCAAAAGTGAATCTGCCTTTAAGCAAAATATTATATGTGTGTGTGCATGGTAGTGTGTGTAATATAATCCACGCCTCTTATATATGTGTGTGTGTGTTATAGTATTGTTATGTTTTGTTTTTATTGATTTAATGTATTTTTTATGCATAATTAAAAATAATTAAAAACATTAGCATTATCCAGACCTTCTCTATTTAAAATATAAGTTTTTGCTTCACATTTAATATTTAAATTTGTTCTCTTCGAAAATTGTGAAAAGTGAGCCGGTTTTTCTATTAGAGACCGTAAATTTTTCGATTGCGCCCATAAGATTCAAAATCATGGCTATTCTTTCTTTTGTTATAAATGTTTTTCATACCGAAATTAACCGCTGGATCAAAGGACCTCAAACAGGAAATCAGATATAAAAATAACATTGTGTGTATGAAAATAAATTTTTGTGTGTATGGTTTAAGAGATTACGGTAAAAAAATGGATTCTATTGTAACCTCAAAAATCAGTATTTTTGTAGCATATCTAACCATTATTTTCCTGGTCACAACCATTTGAATGTCCAGTTTGTAATAAGAGTATAATAAAAACCATTTATGGGAAATGCTTTTTTTTACGTGTTAAAAACTGTCTGTTATGTTATGATGAAGACTAAAGAATAAAAACCTGTTTATTGATATTATGTTGTATTAAAATTTTCTATAATAACTATTTCTATGTACTATCTTATTTCTCTTAAATAGCTGACTTTTCTCAACAATAAAAACATATTTAAAATGTGTTAGATAAAAGTTGTAATTTTTAATTAAACTTTTTTCAATGTTTTACTAATTTCTGGAACAAATCTGTTACATAAAGCTGGAGAAAAAATAAATTTTTAAGATTTCTTCACAAAAGTAAAATTTATGAGATTTCGAAATGTCCTTCGTATTTTGAAATAATTCAAATCAAAATTCGGATCTTTTTGTGATAAAATCGCACAAATTGAAAATACGAGGGGAGAAATCAAAAACCAACCTTCAGTTTTCTAAATCTATACATCAACGCATATCCTAAACCGCTGATAGTAGAGACCTAAAACTTGGAGGTTGTATTTTTTGTATGACGTAAACATTCGATAAAAAAACAAACATTCCGAAATTTTAACCCTCAGGAGGAAAACTGGGTTAAAGTGTTTATATGGGTCTACCCCTAAGGGAATGAACAATGGGGGTAAACTTTGTATGGGTCAACGTGATTCCTTGGTCAAATCTTTTTCAAATTTTACATAAACATTCTTTATCAAAAATGATGGATGACGTGTAGAAAGCTTAAACTGCCCAGTGAAGCGGTTATGTAACAGCTATTAAATAATATTTTTTTATTGGTGCAGTGTTCACGTTGCTGCTTCCACAACTAACTTCTGGATTGCGTCAAAAAATAGTTTTTGTTTATTTGTTTCGACTCGACAAATTATATATTATTTAGGCTCAAAACATCCATTTATTTGTTTATGTTTGCAAAGTTACTTTCTATATCAAAAAATGCGAACTGAAATTGTTCGAAAATATCTTCTAAGTGGTATGAATTTTATATTTTTAATAAGTATTGCTAACTTTACTGACTGCAAATGCGCTTGCAATTTCTTTTACAACTTTATGTCGTCGAAAACTATTTCTGCCAAATCTACATTCGATTTCTTGTGGTTAGAAATATCTCGATATTCAAATAAGTTTCAAATTTGTTTTAACAAGTTTCAATAAATAAAAATTATTTGTATCGTCCTTGGCAATAAAAAGACTTAAAAATAATATTGTGCAATGATAAACAAAGAGATTCTAGGCAAGGCGGTGAGGTATGCGACAATAATCATACAAAGGGGGGTTAGAAGGGGAATATAAAGTCAATATATATAGTTGGTTTATTTATTTTGATAAAAAATTGTTATCTGAAAATAATTTCAAACTTATTTATACAAAAAAATAAAAGAATAATTTGAACACATTTATTACAAAATCTCAGAAATAAATTGTACTTATCTGTTTTTATAAATAAGTTCAAAGAATATCTGTGCACTTTTATGTATATTTTTTAATTTAATAAGTAATTATTTATTTGCTTGATTTATTTTGTAATCGCAAATAAATAAATAATTTATGATGCTGAAAAAAAAAAGAAAACATAAAATTTTAATCGCACAATGCAATAAAAATGCTCATACAGACAAAATCAGATAAGAAACACACACACACACACACAAAAACATTCAAATTTGAAAATTCATTATTCGTGTTGACACATCGGTCAAATACCTCTTAATATAACAACCATAATGTTTTTTTTTCAATATTTCATGTTAAAAAAAAAGAATTTTTTATAATTTGGGGAAGTTCTAATGAATCTGTGATTTTTCATAAAATTTAATAAATTTTGCTTTTCACATAGACATTAGGTGGGGGGGATGGGGGATATAATATAGAATCTTAATTTCGTAATATTCGGTATTATTTCGCTAGGTAAGATAGATATGATTGAAAACATTACACATATGTTGAGAATAGAATCCGGGACTTGTCATTTGTCAGTTGGAATTGCTACCAATTATGGCAGAAATTCTATGGTAGTTAAATATAGTTTGTGTATAGCGGTTTCCCTGCAAATAACTTAGCATTTTAGACTGGTAGTAGGTGGTAGCATTTTAGACATACAATTTGAAGATTGCAGCTTCGATTCCTGACATATGTGTAAAGTTTTTAAATGCTTGTATCTTTCAACAAAGCGCATAGATCATAATTAATCCTCGGAATCCCAATGACATTTATATTTTAAGTACGCGTTTGATATTTTAGATTGATAAATGATTTTTTCTTTGATTTTCTAATCTTGCGTCGATTTAACTAGGAAACTTAACTTTTTTTACTGCTGTAATTTTACAGGTTTTATTTAAATCTTTTATTTATGTTTTCCTCCACATCCTGACCCGAAATTCGGGAGTTATTTTATCATTAGTATCGGCTGCCAGCTATCCTTTCCGATGTTTTTCTATGGTTTTCCATTTAGTTTGCACAAAGTGAATACTGGTATAGTTCCTTATAAAGTCAGCCATAGCTGCATACTTTCCCCTTTCCTTCATATGCCCCATCCTATTTTTTTACTTATTCTGTACAATTATGTATTGTTAAAAAAAAGAATGAATAAAGATGATTATAATTGATAGTTACGTAAAGTTTTTGTAAAAGAAATGGTTTTTTAAAACTATGATTTGTTTTAATTTACAGCGTGGAGCGTGATAGAATGCGTGAGCGGGAGCGGCAGGCTCGTGCGCAAATGTCCTCACAAGCACAAGAACGTGAGGCTGAGCCACCTGGCGCCCCACTTTTCACCTGTCCTGTGAGGGTAAGTGTTTTTATTGTATTTTTTTTTTTTTGAAATAGTAATATTATTTCCAATTTGATTTTAAAATTAAAAACATTATTGGATTCAGTTTGAACGATATCTGTGTTTATCTGTATTGTGATTATAATAGATTTTTCTAGAACGTGTTCGATAGAAACCAAACATTTGTAATCGAATTTATTACAATTTCTATTTCGAATCGATTGTTTTACAACACAAGGTGATAAAACCATTTAAAACTAATTGTTTTTTTTTTTTTTTTGTTTAAAGTTGTGTAGTTTTTATGTCGATGATATTAAACAAATCTGTTTTCTTATTTTCAAATAATATACTTTTTGGTTTCATGATGGATGGTATAAATCAGAATTTTAAAGTAATACATATGGTGGTTGACGCACGACAGTCTGTATATAATCCCTTTTGAAACTATTCGTAATTACTTGGTTAATTTATTAAAATCACTCTTATATCGTCTTAATGGGGATTGAAACATCATATTAATAATACCAAAGCACCTTTCATTATATAAGTCTTTCAATTTTCGCGCCCAAATAACTCAAAAAATACTTCTTCAAATGTTTTGGTATGTAAAATATTGATATGAAAATGGAGGGCCATTATAAGCGATATCACAGGAATTTCTTCATCCAATTTTGAGATAAATGCTATTTTTTTTATTTTTTTAGACTTTAATTACCCTGAGAATTCAATTTGTTGGTAATTTTATAAAAATTTCAAAAATTTTGTGGTTTTGGTTTTTAATGACAGATTTAGATTACGTTTGGGACCTTTTAATTTACAATGGGGTTTTCATTTATAATATTAATAATAAATTTATAGAAAACAAAAGTATTAAAACATCTTAACCAAACTTCAAATTCACCAAACAATTTTAGGAAAATAAATCCTAAAAACTTTCTATATAGAATATAACCTTTAATATACTTTTTTTTTTTTTTCAACAACGCAAAAGAATTAAACAAAGATAGAGAAAAAATACAATAGAGTACATAAAACGGAAATAACTTTTAAATAATAAAAATCAATGTTCAATAAAGCATTACAACAACAACACAGAAACAATTGCATAATGTTTGATTATAATAATAATTGATTGAAAACAAATACTTAAGTAAAATGAGTTGAATACAAAAAAAATAAAATAATGTTTACTTATTATTACCATTATTATTGATTATGATTTAAGTTAGTTAAAAACATGACTCAATAATATTGTTTATGAATCTAAGTAATTCATGTTATTGTATCCTGTAAATAGTATACAGAATAAAGGCACTAATTTAAATCTACAGGCGTATTTCAAATATTATTGAAATGTTTAAGCTGTTTGTTTGAATAGAAGAGAACCATTTAAGCTCGAAAGGCTCTGATCAGGAGACATGTGTTAATGCTATAAAAATCCAAAAAGCACTACCAACACGTTGTGCGTACTTACGTTATGTGTGTTTATTCAATTGCGCGCCGTAGTTCAGATAAATCTCTGCTGGTATGTAGTTCAGTGTCACAAGTTAATGCTCGACACACTTAATAAATTAGAAATTTCGTATTCGTTTGTAAAGAAAATATTCAAGGCCAATAAATACAGTTCTATTCTGATATAATCCAAGCTTGCTCTACCCAAAATATCGTGTGAGTAGTTGGATCACGCGATTAACAATTGTTTGGATTATATTACAAGATCAATCCCCTTAAAAAAAAATTTATTAAAAAATGAATAATTATTAATTTTTTGATATACCGACTTCGATTGCTTTGAAAACTATCTTCAGTAGCAATAAAAGTACTATAAATAGAATTAAAATAATAAAAAATCAGTTAATCCTGAACAAGTGACTTATGCGTTGTTTTTTCACATTTTGCTTAATTTTCTTCCACTGTGGATAAATATTTAGCGACTTATTGCTTAATTTTGCTAAAATTACTTATTTTTACTTGTTTAGTATGAGATAAATCTCTTGCAATTGTAGCTTAATCACTTAGACTGCACACATATTTAATTTTAATAAAGCATGATAGGACCACTTGGTGTTTGTTAACGGGAAACAACATCCGAAGGCCTGGGCTACATTTCGTTTGACAAATAATCTTATACAATCGCATTACAAGTCAAGTCTCACATTTATGTCCGTATATGTGCAAATGGAGTTCGATGCGGTTTTGTATGACTAGTCGTCTAAATCTTGCATCCTTTTTTTTCCAAAATTAGTTTTTGAACTTAACTTAGCTTTTTGTAGTAGATTGAATGTTATTTTTATACATATATACCATAATACTTAAAACTTCATTTTTATTGTAATGTGTTAGATAATATTTTTTGTATATCGGTATTTTTAGACTGTTTAGAATAAATAATAAATAATGCGAATCAATCAATATTAATAATATACATTATTAGTTGAGTGATCAGTTTTTGATTACGTAATCTCAAAAAATGTATTACATAAGATATAATTGTAGTTTAAAACAATAGATGGATATATTAATTATAAACAATATAATTCATTAGTTTTATTCAAAAATTGTTCATATAGACGTTTTGAGACCACATGAATAACTTTCATTTCGTGTCTGGCGGTCTGGTGATTTTTTGAACAGCAAATAATCGAAACAGCGAATCACAAAAATTATTTATATCGTTAATTTGTATTTTTTTTTATATTGCATTTTTAAAATATCTAAATTTAGCTTCAATAATTGGCGGTCACGTAGTTCTGGAAATATTTAAGTAAATATTCGTTAATTTATCCTACCATGTAAATGCCAATATCTTATGAATCTTAATTCTACTTGGGTAAAAAGTATACGTGGGATCTATTTTTACAATTTCCATGTCCATTATTATGAAAATATTGAAAATTAGCGAATTTTGACATTGCCTAGACAAAGGATTCGTCACAAGTTTGTTTTTCCATTTGTTTTTCTTATAATCTTTCTACTTCAATACAAAAATAAAGATTTCGGTAAATTTCTAGTTTGTAGAAGCAATGCAAACATTTTACAGGCTTCGAAAAAGAAAATGAGCCAAGTTGTTACACTAACTGTAATTAAGTCATATACAAATTTTTGGAAGTAATATTTATCAATAATTTCCTATGGCCATTTGGATCATAAATAACCAATCCTTAAAATATTTGATACCAATTAAAATCCACCTCTGTACAAAATCAAAAACAAAAAAGATTAAAAAATCAACAAAATATTATAATTGGCATTAAAAATTCCCTACTTAGTTCGAATTTAAACATAACATACACGAAGTAGATGTATTTATCTGATAAATATCATGTTTCATTACATTCTGGTTCCAACAACGTTCTATTCTACGTAGATATAGATATTTCTGTTTATTTTATTTGTTTAGCTTTGTGTGGTGTATTCTTCTTCTTCTTCTCATCGTTGATAACATATGAAGACAGACACATAGACACATAAGACTCTGATATAGAAGACTCACAATATATTACAACAATATTGTGTTATTGTGTAATATACATGGGTCAAGGTTAGGTCAATATGATGATACTTGTGTTTGATGATTGTGTAGTACGCGATTGGTGTTGATTTATACATTTTTATTATCAAAAATTAACTGCAATATTTTAATGGACACCAAGATGGAAAAGTTTTCATTTATCCTCGGTACCATCTGTATTTAAATAAATTTTGTATCTACTGGTTTAAACCTTGAATAGACAAATTAAAAGTATAATTTAGTTTCGTAATGCGTTTATAGATATCGTCTGTATGTGGTTTTTTCTTTTTTTTGTTGTAAATAACAAAAATATGGACGTTTATAATTCTTAATTAAACAAAGAAGGAGATTTGCATAAATGACGTTATAACATTTTTATTTCCATAGTGATTATACATAAGGGTTATTCTACGGTAAGAGGTCCTATCGATGTTCATGTTCAAAATATTTAACAGGTGGTGGAATGATAGATAATGGTATGGAAGCTTGTTTGGTTCTTTTTTTCATGCTCTTCATCTTTCTACCTTTTTGTTTTTCTGCTTTACATTTTCATGCATTTCTGAGCTATAGTGAAAATTTCAAGTATTTAGCTCATCGGGAACTTGTTTAAAATTAATTACAAAATTCCACCCAGGCAGGCATATATGAAAGCGAGTTAATGAAAACATGTTAAAATATACTTTTCTCACTTGTAAATCGATCGTTAACTTAAACATGGTTAGGGAACCAAATCTGTAAACCGAAGTATTAGAGGACCTAGAAAGAAAATAAAAACCATATCTTTGACAAAAAATATGTGGTCAATAAATTTGTATATCAGAAACAATTTTATATGGTACTCATCGTATTACATGTAAAATAATGTATCGTATTTTATTTAAAAATGTTGAGTAATTAAAATAATATTTAAAAAAAAAAAAAAAGTGTGAACTTTTATTTTTTTTAGAATAATCACAATAATATATAACTAACCAGAAACGAACCTGTAACATGATTGTGTACTATGTTTCTATTGACTGTATGGGCATTACAATATAGTACAGTAGCTAATGTTTAGAACGCAACGTGAATGAAAACGATAATAGTCACTCAGGTCACTAAACATTATATACATTTATATACAGGATGTGTTTTAAACTTGAAACTTGAAAAAATGTGATCATTAAATAACAAATGCAAAAACCATTTAAAATGTAGTGTTCTTAGAGCAATAAAGGGAAAAATTTGATAATTTTCACAAATTTCAAGGCTGTCGGATAACAGTCATTTGGTTTTAACGCGTACTGGACAAATGGTTTTTACATTTGTTACAGAATGATTTTCATGTAACAATAACAATATGCCTGTAAATTTAAAGCTTGTTAGATAATAACAAATTTTGAAATATCCTGCTGTCAATCAGTTTCGTTTGCAATTGCTGGGGTTAGGGGGTCCAAAACATCAAAATCTGTAATAAAACACAGGTTGATCCTAATTTAGTCTAAAAAAACACGCTATATATAAATATATAAATGGTTGTATTTACTATAAACATAAAACATTTCAATAATACCAATTCTACCACTGAACCAGACTAACATTAACCCAACATATTTCTATGTATGTATGCATGTTGGAATGAGTGAGATATAGGATGGTATATATGTATGTAACAGTGATATGTGTGTGCGCACACATGACAGTCTATGTCAGAATCTAATGGAGAATGTGATATACATTTCAACAATGTGAATATATTATCATATCTATACTACTTACTACCTTTATCATATACCATAGTTTAAAACCTCATACATAACTGAGTATACATACATATGCATAAAGTACAGGGTGAGTTAATAAATATACGTATGTAAGTCGGTAAGTCATAGATTTTTGATCACATGGAATTATTCTTTAATATAGTGGTTTTTATACATTGGTGTGTGACTCATATAGAAAAAGTTATTGATTTATTATTATAGTCGTTTTCATTTGTTTTTATGATTACAAAAAACTAGTTTTTCAATCAATAAGTCTCTGAATGGTCAATTCAGAATTCAGGAAGTCAATTTTCAATCCAATAACTACAATTAAATGTCTTTTTTGTAATTTTTCAATAATCTTCAAAACAATTATTTTTGAAATTTCCGCCGGTTAGTGTTTGAATGCTTTCGCTTAAACGGCTCATCCGATTTAACTCATTCATGATCCCGGGACCTGCATTTCAAATATAATGAGAAAATTTGATAAGATAAACTTCTAAATGGTCAGAAATATCAGTCATTAAGTAATTTCATGGTACTTGGGGCTAGTCTCACGGCTTTTTCTCCAAAAATTATTAGTTTTTGAGAAAAAATACAAATTGGAGCACTAAAACGTCGGGATAGTGCAACTCAAAATGACTATATATAATGAATTCCTCCAGAAAACAGGAAAAAAATTTGCTATGGAAAACATCCGTTTTATGAAATTAAATAATTTTTGTGTCAAATCAAATCGATCAACTGATATTATTCGAAAATATTGATATAATAAAATAAACAGAGAAATATAATCAAATAATAAATATTCACCACCGATTTGATTAACGAGTTAAAGAGAGAACGAATATGTGCTGTTTTATTTAGATGGGTTTATTGTAATTTAAAATAATAATAATTGTTGAATTTGAAATGAAATTGATTTCATTTTCAATAAAACCCAATAATTAATAAATAGAAAATATTGGGTGTGAACATTTTATGAACACAATACAATGTGAACAATATTACATAAATAAATGTCAACATGGTGATGATGATGATGTTGAATTGAAATCTACATATCTATCGACTATAAAATGTGTAGTCTCTCTACATGTACAGTTTCATGAGTGCTGCACCACCAGTCTGAATTGTGTATATTTTATTATATAAATGTCAGATTGACATGTAATGTATAAAATATATACATAAAATTAATGATATATCAGCCAGATTGTTGTATATTTTGTTGTATGTGGTCTCATGTATGGAAACGTTAAAAAAAAACTGTATTTTTTATGTTTATTAATTGTTTGAACGATTAATTTATTTACGTGCATCCTAACGCACGTTTTAAATTGTTCACATATTACAAAAAACGTTATACGCTCGTAACACAACAAGTTTTATATCAATGGCTATGAATTGTTGTCCCCTAAGAAAATTATGAAAAATTGGACATTCTATTTTTCGGAGATCAAAAAAATGTTTCCATCAAGGTTGAAATCAACAGGCATCCATTTTTATTTTGTTATAGCAGAAATATCATTCAATAACAATCGCTATAACCATTTGGTCGAACAAAATTGAATGTTAATTGTTCGAAAACATCAAAATTTGTTGTCGAACAACGGATATCTTATGTAATCACGTGAAGGATAAAATAGTTTTTACATTTTATATTGAATAACAATAAAACGGATATCCGCCGATTTCAAGCTCGTGAATCTATGGAAAATTTAATTTTTTCGAAAATGGGCCACTTTTAATAAATTTGCACATAGGCTATAATTAAGTTTATAAGAAATACTTTTGTCGGGAGACAATTTTCTATACCAAACTTATGTTGTTTGAACTAAGAGTCAGGATACGCCGCCATAGTATAAAGGTTGAAATTTTTTCTATGCCTCCTCAATAGTGTTGTGAATAATATTTGAGGAATATAAAGTTTCAGATTCTCTGTCTTTCGGGGATAGGAAAGTGAAAAAAAATAAATTTTAAAGATTATTCAAAAAGGATAAGATAAAAATTTTTATATAAACAAGGTTCTTTGTGTTTTTTTTACAGTTATTATTAAAAATTAGAGAAATAGAACATCATCGTAATAGTTTTGGATAGATTTATAAAGCAAGAAAAATTGGAAAATCAGCACGGGAAATTAAAAAAAAATGTGTTCTTTAGAATTTTTGATTGAACTCTCTCCATTTAACAATGGATATGCATAATACTTGATTGTGCTTTTTCTCTGGGAACTTTGAGAAAATTTCAGGAAAAAAAACAACAATACAAAGACAAGTCAGAAAATTCAGCTATTTTTTGGGGTTTTTTTTTATTCTATTTTCGGGATGGAAACAGTTCAATTATCGCTTTCTTCTAAATTTAAGTTTATTAATACCGATTGTATGTTCCTAGTTTTGCGAATTTTGTGTAAATATATATGGGCTAAAGTATTTGGTAGAGCTTTGGAACTGACTAAAGTTTCTTGAACAGTTCACAAAATGAAAATATTACCAATTCTTTTCAACAGGTAGTATTATTCATTTAAATACTCAAACAAAAGGATGAACACACTTTTTGTAAGTTTTAATAAAATTAAACAGTAATTTATATTTGGTACACTTTGTGTACCATAATAAATGTTAATATAATAATTTTCCCTTAAAACATTATGTACATTTATTCTCAAAATAAAACCATATGTATGGTCTTTATGTATGTATGCATGCATGTTTAAAATGATAATAATATTAAGTATTATTTAAAACATAGAGAACCAAACCAAACGAACCTAACAACTTAGTATAAATGCAATGACATTGTTTTTCAGTTTGTTCGTTTAGTTTTGCTGTTTATGTTTATTTTAATTTTAATTAGTTATTATTTTACATTATTCATATTACAATTACATCTATTTAACATTACACAACAAAAATATATATGTAATATGTAAGTTACAACTTGGTAATTTAATGTGTAGATACCGACGTACTATTTATGTATGCAAATTTACAAGAATATATCAGAGTTTGAGTCAGATACCACCGGATATTTTTCAATACTTTAATTATGAAAACCGACAAAGAAAAATGCATTTCTGTGTTCATTTAAGTTGGCCATAATAATCAAGAACAATTTTCTATATTAGTGTTTTTTCTCATTAATTATATGTGTAAAATATCTCACATAATTGAATAAATACATAATTATTGAAAATATTTTAAATTATATTCATTTTGAAAAGTATTTCTAAACCATTCTTTTATTGGCACTGTGCATCAAAATGTTTTCATTCGTTTCTATGGTTATGGTAATTCTATTGAAATTTATAAAAACAGTATTTTGAGACGGAATATTTTCATTGTTCTATTATATCAAAATTTTACTTATTTTGTTCTGAAATACGTAAATTTTTGTTCAGAAAAAAAGTATCGAATTTATTTCTATTATCCAATCAATGATTTTTAGATGATCACATTTTAGGTAATCTTCTCAAATTATTCTCAACTAGGTAGCTGCAATACAAATTTATGAGCTGCGACTAAGTGACTCGTCTTTTTTTTATTTTTTTTAACATGCAAGAGTTAAAAATACGATTTTAACCTTGACAATAACATATTAATATTAATATCATCAATAAAATATTATTTAAATGATTCTAAGAAATTCGATTTTATTTAAATTCTTTATAAGAGTTAATCAATAAATAATACTAATAATAATTTTGCCAGAAATTCTTAATAAAATTATTATTTATTTATGCATAAATTTATTTATCAAAATTAACTTTAAAATAAGTACCAAGTAGTAAACCTTTTAATTAATTAAAAATAATCATTTTCCTTAAGTATGTTTTCTTTGAATCATTTAAGGAAATTAAAAAAATAAAATGTTTTTTTCCGTTGTAGAAACATTCTGAAATACTTCTTGCGATATAAAAAATTTCCATATTTAACATCATCTAATTCTTAGTTAATAATCAGCTCACCGATAATGAATCCATTTTGATTTTGAGCCAATTTTTATAATTATTCAATTGGTTACAACTATTAGCTAAATTAATAATTTCGGGTATTGGGAAATTAACTTTGAAATTGGATAATATATTGCAGTACTATAAGCACAATTTTTAATTTTCTTTTAAATGGTCTTCATTCTTCTAGAGCTTGGCTCCCTACCGATATTAATATAATAATGCCTTAAAAACAGTTTCGGTTAAACATGTTCTCTAAATCAGGGAGTCTATTGGTCAAGGAAAATCTGTGAAACCTACAAAAAAAAAAGTTAGGGAAAATAGCAAATTATGAATATAGACAGAAAACTTTGAATTCAATTCTGAATTTAAAAAAACATGAGTTCTTTTAATATTCGTAATAATTGTTAATGAGTTATTATGAATAGTTCTGGTCTAGAACTGGAAATAATTATGAAAATGACGATTGATAATAGTTCACATTTACAAAAAATGGTATAGAAAAAGTCAGAAAATTTCGTTGTGCAGACCGAAAACTGCAACTAAATGTGAGACCTGGTAGAAAAACTGAAAAGTGAGACCTGAAAAATTCAGTTCAATTTCGTTCTCGAAATATAGTAGACACACCCTGTCTAAATAAAATTTATGTCATAAGAAAATGTTATTTAAATTTTGATTTAATGTATTCTGAAAAAAAGTTCAAAAATCTGTAAACCACTGTAAAAAATTAAACTTATTAAAATTTATGATATTAAAATCACATTGTAAAACAGTCTACAAGTAGTAAAATATAAAATATTAAAAAAACAAAACAAAAGAACAATAAAACCCCTTAGCGCGTGTTGTCGTCTCAACTGGCTCCTCGTATGACAAGATCATAAAAAACCAAAACACAGACTATAAATTAGTGTTATGTTGTATGTGTGTGTGTATATGATACCTTGGGATATGATTAATTTATTTATAAATAATATAAATTAAAAATATTTTTTTTTTTTATAAATAAATTCATTTAAATAATACATACAAACTTGACATAATTAACGTTTAAGTAGTATAAGATTCAAAAACACCTACTTAATTAAGTAAGTCACACAATTTTATAAAATTGCACACATTTTATGGTATATATATATTATAAATACTATGTGTACAAGTATATTGTTTAAAAAATTCATACAGAATGTGACTCATCATTGTTATAAATAGATTGTTGTTTTTTTTTTAAAATTATAAATGAAATAACCTTTAGGGAAAATTAAAAAAATAAATGTTTAATGGTCAGATTTTTATGTAGATGTATTGGAAATTTGTATAAAAATAATTTCAACTATATTACATTTTTTAAGAGTTGTAGAGTATATTTAGACGGGAATCGCAACCGCGTTCAAAACTTTTTGGTCCTCTGTATCCTCTTTTAGAACACTCCATCGTTTAATTAATGGCTAATTACCTATGCTTGTGCCAAATAATCAATTGTATGCGAAATTGAAACATCGGGAGTTATGGAGTTTGATCACATAAGTTATATTTCCCAGTCATAAAAGGCATAATAAAAGTACAAGACGCTCCAACTCAATTTGGAGAAGCTTTGAACGCGCGCAAGTCTATAAAAATCACACAAAACATGAAACTTATACGTAAAAAGCGAAGACACTGAACTTAGAGGTTGATTCCTGCATAAACCACTTTCTAAGCCTACAGGCACAGTTTCTGGTCTAATTTGGAGGGCCTGTTGAGTACGCAAATTGTAAAAAACAACCAAAATAATACTTCAGTCTTAAAAAAAGAAGGTGTTAGAAGGTTGTACTCCCCAAAAGGCATATCCTTGATTTCCAATTCTCAAGGTAAATTTGAAGGGGCTGTGCAACTTCGCAAAAATACGAAATGGTATTTCGGTCGTAAAAAGAGGTATAGGCGGCTAGAAAGTTTCTCCAAAAATCCTCGATTCTAACTTAATGTACAATACACACAAGTTTCTAGTTCCATTTAAAAATATTGTTCTGACAGGTAACGAACTTTCAATTTTTACACATTCAATTTTAATTTATATGCGCTAATTGATGAGGTGCCTGAAACAAAATAAAATCCAAAAAATTACAAAATATGCAAATAATTTTTCATCCAATCAAACAAAATCAGACCAAAAGTGAATTATCGATTGTGTGTATATTGCAAAATTATTTATTTCCCCGTCCCCCGCAAACGAATGATAACAAAATATCGCATCTTATCACCTACACAAAAAAACCAGATGATAACATAATTAATTATTTAGAATAGCACATACAATGACCTTTGTTTATCAGTAGCAAAAACAACAAAAATTTATCAAAATTATTAGACAAAGCAAACATTATATAAAACAAAGATATGCTTAGTTCGTGTAAGAAAAAGACAAATTTATATCTGAATGTATATGTAAAAAAGAAATGGAAATAAAACTAATATAGATAAGATTGAATTTATTTTTTATTTCCAAAAAAATAATCAAAATGTTTGTGGTTATTTTGATAAACAATTAACGTGTGTCGATTTGCGATAAAAACTTCTTTTTTTAACTTTATTTAATGGTTCATATCCGACTGTATCGACTTGTGAGTGTGTGTTATCGACCACAAATTTGGTAAAATACTGACATTTTTGGTAGTCACTTTTGTGTAAACACAGTGAATTAAAAAACAAAATTAAAAAAAAAAAAACTATGAATAAATTATCGTATATCACGTTTTATTCACTAATTTTATTTAAAATTGAATATTTTGTAATTAACAATAAAAAAAAAAGCATTTCATGGCCGTTACTGATTTGTTAAAAATTTTTATAAATTTGCATCAAGAATATGTTATTAAAGTTTTTTTGTTTTGTTTACAAATTTGGCCAGTTTTTTTTTTTAAATATTGTCGATTTTGTGATGCGCTGTCTTTTCTCAATAAACCTGAGATGCTATTCGTGGTGGTATATCTGACTATAATAATGAAAAATTTCTTTTGAGGAAAAGTTCTAGACTCGCAAGGTACACAGGACGAAGAGAAAAATAAAAATAAATTTGTTTATTATTACGTATATGGGAATTTTTTTGGCATTGTTTAACAAAACAAAGCAGCTGGAACGATTTTGCTGAAACGTCATTCAATTTTAAGTTACGTAGTAGCATCGTGTACAGTTGATATTATTTTGACTAGAGATAAAAAATGATCAAATACGTTGATAGTTCTAGGCTAAGATTTAACATTATTACGTCACATATTTATTGATATATAGTACAGCAATGGCCAATTTTTTAAAAAAGTCCAATTATATTTATTAATAAAATAAATAAGACCTGGGTAGAAGCCTTTAAAAATAGTAAAATGTGTAAAAAAATTATAGTAGGATAAATCCCGTTTGAAACGGAAAATAACAAAAATTAAAGGAAAAATAATTTACGGGTGGTCAGTGGTCAGGAAGTGGAAGGGGGTTAGTTTTTAAGGGTACAACACGGTTTACCTCGATTTCCCCGCAAAACTTCAAGTCTTATGGAAGAAAGTTAAATGGCAAAGTTGTAGGTTATAAAAATATTTACACTTTTTTCACACTATTTCCTTTCATTTTTTTTTTTTTTTTGGTTTAAAAAATTATTGACCATGGTCTAATAGTAAAAATTTGTGTAAAATCAACACAATTAAGGTGTTAAAAACGGTCCACATAAAATTAATATTGATTATCTAAACAAATATGTTGAATTTTTAACACAAAATCAGTATTAACTTAATTATTATTTGATTTGCAATACAGAGATTAGGTAATAAGTTTAAAATAAATATTAAATGCTTATTAGGAAAATTATTTTACTTTAATTTCAATACCAACTGTCTTAAACTTCAATGAAAGCAGACTTTTTTTTGTGTAGCATTTTTATTATATGAAAAATTGAGGTTAGTTAACCATTTTCTATAATTATAACACTTTTTTGATGTTACAAAATCAAGTTACAAAAGAATAAACCCACATTCACAAATATTTAACACAGACTGTTTTTGACGTAAATATACACATTTATTTGACTGTATGTTGGTCGAGGGGGCAATGTCATGGGATTAGAGAATCATTTCTAAATAAAATATTGATCTGTCAACGAAGAATAAATAAGTGTATAAGTATTTAAAAAATAAAAACGAAGGGTTATAAATCTCGTCACCGGAACTGAAGCGGAACTTAAAAACTATATACGTATGAGAAAAAAAAAAGTTTTTTTTTTTTTATTATATAAGCAGGAAACAATAATTCACAATACACATTTTTAGTGAAAACTATTATCTAGTTTCTCTCTATATTCGTCGTGTGGTTCACTTCACTATTAAACAAAGATAGAGACAAATAAATATTGCGAAAAAGATTTATGTATGTGAAAATTTTATAGAAAATCTGTTTAAACTATCATTTTATATGAATCATTGAAGAAGACAAATAAATATGGATGTCTTTTTTTTATGTATAGTAAACTTAATTGATTGAACAATTTAAGTTATACTTCTTTAGGCGCGTTATTAAAAAAAAAAATGATGAGAGTGTGAATTTTAAGATGTACGTGCAGCACCGTCACACAAAATTCACAGGTTGAAGCTGTTGTTACACGTAATGTAAGAAAATATATATTTATTTATTAAATTTTTTAAGATGTAAAGAAGTATAACTTCTAGTGCGCGTACATAAGTACACTTTTTGTACAATTTTTTTTTATCTTATCTATGAAGAAAATTAATTAAACATGACCTGGAAAAAATATTGAGTTCAAGATATAATAATGTATATTCTGAATCATTTTTTTTTTTTTATATTGAAATTTCGAATTTCGAAATAAAAATCAGACAAAGAAATTTTATAATTTATTTAGTTCACTCGTAATCTTAATTTTCCTTTGTACAAGGTGTCCGTGAATGTATACGCAAAATTTAAGAACGTAAAAACCGTATTCGTTTTTAAATTCGTTAAAATAAATTTTAGGCTCTCAATTTTTTTAGGAGCTCTCTCTTTCAAAACAGATTGATTTTGAAAAAGTCGAAATAAATCTGAAAATATCGTTTTTGATCTTTTCCAAAATGAAAATTAAATTATCTCACGTTGAAAGCGAAAAAAAATCATATAGAATCAAACTTGAATCTTTACCAATCACAAAATATCTAATAATAAATGATAGAAATAATAAAGTTTGATAACCTTTTCAAAACGAAAAATTCAGTAACTTGTGGTTGAACTGCAAAAAGTTCATATAAAATACAAACAAAATTTAACAGAAAAAACACAATTTTATAAAAATAATGATTAAACGATTGTGTTTTGATTAGAAGGTAGACAGACAGGTCTGGTTTAGGTTGGTATTGGTTGATTGGTTCGTTCGTATACCAAGTCATAATTTTGATGTTGAATCTGATTGGACAAATAATTTGTAAAATCGGTGACAACCATTTATATTTATTATATTAAATCGACTAAATATTATGATGAATAAATACATAATTTATAAATATCTATAATACATTATCAATCAAAAAATGATTTATTGATTTATAAATACTGTAGTTCTATACATATATATATAGGGTTCAGTATCATTCAGTACTTTCATTTATTTATTTCATTATTTTTTCGATATCTTGGCCAAATTTGATTTGAGGGAAATTTTTGTTTTGAAACCCTCTAATTTTGGTCATACTTTTCAGTTTTATTATTGTTAATCCGCTTACTCTAACCCTAATACGAAATGTCATGACCAGAATGATACTATCTTAAAATGTATTATAGAAATGTTTAATTTAATGAATAATTTGAAAACTGTGACCCAAATTTACTGGGATTACATACTTTGTTTGCCAAAATTGGATAATATATAAGCGTTTTAGAGCAAAATTAATTATTTTGGTTTTTGTGACGTCACTAGATTCATAAATTAATTTTTTCGATATTTTGGACATATTTTCAACGATTTGAGTGAACATTTTTTTTGAAACCCACTAATATTGAGTCATACTTTACATATTCTCTTTCTTTCTTTTCATTATTCTTATTTTTTATATTCTTAATTCGGTTAGTTTAACCCTTATATGAAATGTCATGACATGCACTATCTACTAGTTCAAAAAAAAAAATATATTTACTAGTTTAACAATAGGTATGTTTTGATATACTTGTATATGATTATAGTAGTGATATGCTTAACCTATACAAACAACACAGATAGTTCTGCTGTACAGTATCAGGCATATGATGCATAACATTTTGACATTATTGTAACAGAACAACTATCTTTATTTTACACTACTGAATCGCTTCTTTTTACAAAAGTTTGTATTACAAATTGAATGAAATAAGTAAATAATACTTAAACTAAGTGAAAATAAATAAAATACCAAACCGCTAATAATATTTGTAAACTAATTATATTTAATAATAAATAATTTATCAATTTTTTTTTTATAGCTTTTATTTATTTTCTAATCAATTTGTTCAAATATTATTTAATTCAATTTTCGTTTACAACACTTTTAGTATTAAATATTTATATGAAAAAAGTATTAATTTTATTATCTTGCCATGGTTATTTTGAATTTTGAGTGAAAAAATTGCACTTTGAACACATTTGGCACAACATAGATGACATATTGCTGTTTCAAAAACCATATTTTCTGATAAAACACCTGGACGACTTCTGCCACACTTTCATGAAAAATGCTCCACGTATCAAAAAACGACGAAAATTACTTTTCTATTTAACTAAAGGTTTCTTACAGTACTGAAAAATTTCGATTTTGAAAACACAAAAAAGTTACATCGAAAATCTTGAAAACGGTTGGTGAATAAGTTGAATATCTAAAACTTTTTTGTTAGTAAGAATAAGAGATTTTGTACCATTCGCCATAAATTGATAGGCAGTTTAACCCTTTCGTACCTTCGAAACCATCGATATTAAAGCTATGGATAGAACAGATTCTTATTATAAAATTTAATTTGCTTCAGTTTTATTCAGAATCATAATTTTTAAGACAGTCATTTAAAGAATAACAATGCGAATAATATTTTTCTTCATTTTCAATATTTAATCTAGAAATTGAATCTATGGAAATCTAAAAAGTTTGCATACCTTTTGGAATAATCATTTGTATACTTAAATAATCGAAAAACGCGACGACATTAATCTTCCATGTTTAACTAACATTTTAAAATACACTCACTAATTTTATAATTTTAACTAATATAATTTTAAAATGAATGTTTTAGATAGATAAATAAAATTAATTCTGATAAACAAATCAACTAATGAGGTATTTAATTTTTTAAATACGTATAAAAATTCTAGTGTCGCATTTTTTGTTTATCTGAGTATACCTGTGTACCTACATTCAATTAAATATTTCAACTTCATCAAATTCTTAAATAACGTCAAGTTTATAAAAATTAAATTATGACAGGTACTTTTACACATGTAGTCATAAAACCTAATTAACAAATTAATGTTTATACGTGTATGGATTGCTTTATATGAAGTACTTATTAAATATGATTAAAATATTAATATGTTATGTAATAAACCTTGTACTTGTAATTTAAAACTATTATTGAAGGTTATTTTTACAAGTTTTATTAATATTTACTTTAATTTTTTTAAGTTATTATAAAAATAATTTTATAAAAACTTGTTTATATACAAAAAAATAAAGTTGAGTAAAAAAAAAAACTGAAATTCCTTGCTAATTCCTGTTGATTTTATGCAAATCTTTTTTATTTATCAAATTTTCTGTGTTTTTATTAATTTATTGTTTTTCTTTTGTTTCAGGTGAGTTAAACAATTTATTTTTTTGAAAATTTTTGAACCTGATATTGAAATATTCAGCATAAATTAGTAAGTAAATAATATTTTAAGTTAGAGTTTAAATAAATAAGAGAGATATCTTTTAGCGGTATACGAATGTTTAGCTGTTATGTTATCAATTCTAATAAATTAATTATATCAATGATTAAAGGTCAATAAAAATGATGCAAGAGAAATAATTTAATGATACTTTAGGAAAATATATTGAATTTAAATAAAATACACATTTTTATTACAAATTTCATAAAAAGATGAAAGAGATGAAGAGAAGGACTCTAATAAAAACTGAATACAAAATTTATTATTTATGACATGTTTTGAATGCAACGAATGAAGTTAGTTCACTCTACGAACACAGATGAACCGATGCTATGTTGTACGGTGGAGTGGAGTGGAGTGCGGTGCGGTACGAGGTGTAGTGTACGACATATACGATGTTTTTCTCAGCTACGAGCTCTCTGTCTGTAGGTAGATGATATTTTATGTTTATGAATAAATAAAAATATTATTAAAACGTAGTAGATATTTGTTGTAGCCTCATGTATATCGTTATATATGTAAAAATTCCGTGTCATGATGTTTGTTCGAATGATATCATCTACCGCTTATTTCAATTCTGTTTACGTCTCTTGATCTCAGATTTATTAATTATAGGATACTTATTATTCTGTTAAGTGGTCTTCTTATTTAAATTCTCAATATTTTAATGTATATTAAATGATTTCATTTAAACGTTCTATTAGTTTTTAATAGATGGCGGTGTGAAATTAATTTATTGACTTATAATTCGGTAGTAAAAACTAAAGCATGGAATTTAATAAAAATTACAATTTATGTAAATATTCTTGAATATTCTAAATTTGAGTCATCAAAGCACATGATTAATTTATTATATTAAGCTACTACACTACTAAACTAATATTTTGATAAAATTAATTTCTTATATGTTATCAATTAAGAACTTTTAACATTACATCTTTATTATTGATTATACTTGAATATTAGATAAATGAATTAGGAAGAAAAGAAGTGAAGATTACATCTATCAGTGTTGATTGTTTAGATACCAAAATATGATATAAGATATGAATTATTTTTTAATTATTAGCATTCATAAAATAGTCTAAATATGAAGTCTATATAATAATAATAATAATGTATTCTGCAAACAATAAAATTGTTTCAAACAATTGTTGTTTTGTAAAAATAAGCATTTTACTTCCTTGAATTTATCGTTTGCTTTTATGGTTTAATAGATGGATCCTTTGGAATCAATGGACCGATTTTTCTCATTTACAAATTTAAAATCAATTTTTTAGGTCTAAAATGAAAAAGACACTGCGGTATTTTCGTTTTGTTGTTAGTTTGGTAAAAATAAGTATTTTTGTCCTTGAAATTTTCTTTTTATAATTTAAGAGATGGATCCATTGGGACTCATTGAATCGATTTATCGAATTTAAACTCTAAAAGGCTAAAATCAAAATATCCGTACGCTAGTTTCGTTTTTGAGTTATTTAGATGACAGGACGGACAGACAGTCGGAAATAGACTATTTGAGTGATTCTGTGAACACTTATAGCAAAATTTTATTAGCGTTAGAAACTTGAAACTAAAATTAATATACTTAGACATATTCATGGCTTGGTGGTGGCTATGTTAGCTAGTATTACTATACATCGTAGTAAAGTTAGTACACCATCCATGCATGTTTGTATGAGAGAGGTTACATTTTATTGTAGTATCCATAGGAGAAACTTATAATTGGTTTTTCCATATATACACACACACACACACACACATAAACAAACAAACAAGTCAAGTTTAGTTATTATATTATTATTATTATTATTAAATAAACTAAAAAGAGTTCTGCTTCTCATTCGATTGGTTTGGGTGTTTGTATGAGAAAATTAAACTTTACAGTCAAAATATCTAGTCGATCAGTTGTGTGGTGCATGGATCAAGGATTAAATTATTCGGGAGATATTTTATATCTAAGAGTTATACTTCTTTAGGCGCATTATGAAAAAAAGATGAGAGTGAAATTTTAAGATGGCAACGGTTCACCGTCACACAAAATTCACAGCGTTGAAGCTGTTGTTATGATTTTATGTTACACTTAATGTGAAAATTATATTAAAATTCCTGAAAGATAGATATTTTAATAGACTGACATCGGGACAGAAATAAATTGTGATAGGCCTTATAGTGTGAATTGATCCTTATAATTACTAGTTGAACAGACACTCGCGACCTAAAAATATCTTTAATTTTGGTATACGCTTAAAAAAGCTTTTTAAAAACATATAAATATTTTTGAATTGGTCGTATATCATGATTTTTTTGTACATCTGCGACTAAATCGGTGAATTACTCTAAATAAGATTTAGCAAAATTCTGTTAAGATTTTACAATCAAGATTATTAAATTACACAAAATGCGTTATATTTTCGAATTAACATATAACGATTTTTTTTGTCTTAGGCCTGCATTTCTATTTTCAAGAACAAATGTTCGAATTCCTTTTTCTAAATAGAATCTAAATAAATCATTAATATTCATAAAATTTGGAACTAAATATTTCTACTATTAAAAAAATGTTTTTACTCTGAATAATTGTCTCTTTTTTGGATCCGCTCCTGTACAAAATTTTCTTTCATATTTGTCAAAATAAATTTTCTTTGATTTTAGATTCGAAATGAATCTTGAATTAACCTATTTTCATTAAGTTTTTCTTGTCTGTTAAATGCCAAATATTTATTGAACATAATCAAATAAAGATTGAAGTAATTGATAAAAATTGGAGTAATAAAATTTATTAAAAGAGTTTATTTATTAAAAAAAAAAGAATATTAAAAGTTAATTGAAATATTTTATGTATTGAAGAAATATATTATTTATTTAATAAACGAAAAATACGTTGAAATTCGTAGCAATGAAGAGCTATCTTGAATTTTCTAAACAATTTTATTTTTGCAAAATTATTGAGATAACTTATCTTAAGCTTCCTGCAAAAGAAAACTACTTAAACATAATTTCAAACATGTTTTAAATTTGATAAGAAATTTAAACGCTACCAAGGCGTTACACTCATTGTTCGAAAACTTTTTTTGTAAATTCGTCAAAAAATTGAATTTTAACTAGCCCAATTTTTTCCATGATCACATTTATATTTGACATACATAATTTGTCAAAGTATATTAATTTTAGTCTAAAGTTTGTAACGCTAGGAAATATTGACCGCTTAATCAAAATTTTAGTATAGGTTTTCATAGAAATAGCTAATTAGTTCATTTCCGTCACGAAAAACAAAAAAAAATGAACGAACTGAAAATTTGGTGACGTATTTTTAACATAAAAAGTGGTTTTAAGTTTGTAAATAAGCAAAATCGGTCCATTGGGTCCAATGAATTCTGGACCCAACTTTTAAACTTAAAAACTTAGAACAAAAGTTCAAATACAAAAAATTTGTGATTTTTTGTAAATAAACAACTTTTGTTTGAAACATTCTTTTGTAAAATGTTTGAATTCTCCATAACAATACATATTATTATTATTATTATACATGTATACATATATAATTGTATTGACTGAATATTTATATTATTTTATGAATGCTAATTAAAAATAGTCCATACAATGAAATTCAATTATATGTCGAGTATGTAAACAATTAACTATGTTAGTTGTTATATTCACTTAATTAGTTTTTTATTTTATTGACACAAGAAAGTGAACATCGGATATTACATAAAATAATATATGTATCAAAAATACTTGTTTGACGTCACATAATTTTATATAAAACACAAATGAAAATCTAAACGTAGAATCAAGACCAACTGCTTGATAGTATAAAATTTAACCTTCATATTTTCTTTAACAAGATTGAATTTTATTTGCAAAGAGTGATTTTCATAGTTTGAATCAATAAAACATGTGTATACTATTAGAAAATAGATTGAATTTAAATTATATTTGCGTCATTCTTATCTAATCTTTCTGTATTTTTGTTATATTTGCACTTGAACATTTCTATAAATTTTATCAATTTATTTCTATCCTTTATTATTAGTTTATCTATATATTTTTCACTCTGTTTAAGATAAAATTTTTCATTTTGTATCTAATTTAATTATTTATACACCTGAATTGAATAAAGATGATAATATTGAATAAATGAATTTTAATTAATTTTTCATTGATTGATTGATTAAACGTGGTTGATTTTTAAATGAATAACATTTTTTTTAAATCAATTTTTATCTGATACTGCATAAAAACGCAGTAGAATCTTTTACATTATTGTATTAACTCACACGTCATTAAATAAAATAAATTTTTTTCTTTTTTATAAATGACTTGTGAAAATAAAGACTATTGTTATTTCCATCTTAGCGTGTAGGTTTTCATGTGAAAAGTTTAAAAAAAAAAAATTTCTTATACATTTTGTTTTTTCCTCATAGTTTTGAATGAAAAACTTTTTCTAGTAATGTTTTTTTAAAACTGTAATTATTAAAACAAAGGTGGAAAAAAGATTATATATAACATTTTGCCCTCCTTGTTTCGAGTTATTCTTTTTAAAAATAGATATTTTCCTTGGTACAACATTAGAATTTATAAAAATAAATAAATCGGTAAAATATATTGCATATGTATTAAGATTCATGAAAACTATTTAAAAATTCTTAATTAGTTTATTTTATTTATCAAATTAACTACAATACCGAATGACAGTACTGTAGACAGAAAGATAGTTAAATACATACATTCATAGACTTATAAAATACATTTTACAACAATGTGTCTGTCATATTATGATAATGGAATGTCACATTGCAACACACAACTTACATATACCATATTGTTTTGTGTCATGTATGTATATATATGAGAGAAAGAACCATAATGTATGGGTGCATCATGATACATGTGTGTGTGTGTGTGTACCGTGCCGTACCGATGTGTCATTGAAGTAAAACCGAATGACAACGACCAAACTGCACATATAGGCCATATATTATATTAGCTAGGCTAGGGAACAATGTCATACTATTCAATAAATCATCGCTTCGATATGTCTGAAAACGATAAAGTTCTTATGCTAAAAAAAAATTGGGAATAAGGAAGGCTGAAATTTAAAGATTTCGATCATTTTTTCTAAAACATCGGAGAAAACGTAAGGAATTTAAATCACAATAATACCTCTGGCATTAAAACGTAGAGTTATATTTTGTACTGTCTTTTAACAACCTTCATCTGAAGGCAAAAAGGTAACAGACGCGTAATTTGATCTTACTCTTTTATTTTAGACTTAATCTTTACAACAAAGGAGGTTGTATTTAATTATTTGTACCCAAAAATATTTCAGTTTGTCCAGGTTTTAATTATCTATGTTTTAAATTGACTACTCTTCGGTTATACCAAAATTAATTTTTTGGAAAACACTCGCAATTTTACCAAATGTTCTTCCGTTTTCCTCAATGCATTCACGGAAATATTAAATCATCTGGGATATTGCTTGAAATTCTATTGTATCCTTAATTTAATTTTTTTTTAAATTGTTAATTTTAAAAGATCCACTTCATCTGCTAATCCTTTAGATCCTTTTCAAAAAATTCCGGAAAAGTCTGGTAGCATTCTGAGACCTCAGTTATTCTGGAAAAGATTTTTCAGAATAAAATAAATTATAACCTTCTGAAATCAGTTTAAAATATTTTTAGGACCGGATAATTAGTGACCTCTCAGTTATTCTAGAAATAAATTATCCGAATAAAATAAATTGCAACCTTCTGAAACTGAAAATTATAAGGATTAGGTAATTGAGAACCTCAGTTATTCTGGAAAAGATTGATCGGATTAAAATAATATATAACCTTCTGGAAGAAATGTTTTAAGGACGGAGTAAATCGTTCTTACTTGCCTGACAAGTATTAACAAAGCATTATAAAACTCCAATTTGTGGCATTTTCTCCTAAACTATTAGTTGAAACTCTTCTCATCATCATTATTATATCTACATAACACAAACAGTAGTTTATGTATCCCCCCTCCACTCACCCCACTCTTAATAATATCCAAGAGTTAGAGTGTATGGTTTGCTTGGATTACTGAACAAAGATATAGGGTAATTCAAATGTGTGGTATATATATATATATGAGAATTGAAATATTTATACACATACTACATAGTAGTCTATATACGTCCAGAGAGAAGTTCGTAGTGTTCCTATAATATTCAGGAAGAGAAATGTCCTTTTATTATAAAATACAGTATGTGATGGTGTTTGTTTGTATATGTATACGTAGACATGAAGGATAATTTAATTATTCTAGGTAGTTTAATTTTCAAGTAGTCTAATAATGAAAAAGAAGAAGCCACTTTAAAAAGAAAATATTCGTTGCATTGTTTTGGAAAATGGTTTGGTCAGTTTTTGTTTGTAAATTTTAAATTTGTTTATTCAAATTTATGTATTATTGAAGTTTGGATAGGGAATTATTATTTTTTAAACTTACGCAATTATCCTTACTTTTTGTAGTTTTTATGAGTCATGTTTTTATCCACGCATAATATTTAATCCGGTCATTACCTGTTATGCAGTCCTATCAATTCTTAATTACCTTCTCTTCTCTGAACTCTTCACCTTAAAGCATTTCCAACTGTTGAAAAGCTTTTTACTGTGTCCATTTGCGTTTTCTTCATTCCCAGATTGTTTAAGAACGCAGAATGCTGGATCTCCGTTTTTCATGGATGTATATTGACAAAGCAGATTCTGTTTGCTAAATTCAATTGCCAAAAATCCTTATATATCTTTATCATAAATCTTAGACTAGAAGTTTTTCCAGTTTTTAGCAAGGTTTATTATTGATCGAACCTATCTGTTTATTAATTTGTTTATTTATCGTATGTTTTATCATACGGTATCAGCTGACACTTTCGAATACGTTGTTGGATTTTGATGAAACTTAGTAGACAGGTTTATATTACATTCAGTAAATTCACTGTGTAATTGTTTTTATTAAACAGATATTTGTCTTTTAATTTGCGCTATCTTGAAGTCAGTTTTGGTATCCATAATTCAAATATGTATCCTTTCGTTCTGATAAGACGATTATGTCTTCCCTCCACTTACAGAGAAGATCTACCAATCACGTAGCTTACAGATCACTAATATATCGTTGAATTTCACTAGTATAAATGCTAAGTTTTTAATAGTTTACATATTAGATCAAAATCATTTATGCTAGTGCTTTTATCACACAGTTGGTAACATTGATTTGTAATATTGACCTTTAATGATGCACATTAATCTAAATAAAATCCCAACATCATGTATAAATATTTAAATAGAATCATATTTATGCCCTACATTAAATAATATGTCCTAGATAAAATTGTATTGTAATAAAATAGAAGGAATGTTACTACAATCTACAACTACTACTTCTCCTCTCTCTCTCTCTCTCACTACTCTAGTTACAATGTTGTAGGAAGGTATTCCTAATACATTCTCTCTCTTTATTCAATTCATGCAAATGAATATACATATTGTTTCATCTTTATCTAATTTATTATGTTAACTGTATTCATCTTTCCTTGTTATTTTCTAACAAAAATAAACATAAAAAAAAATAAACAATGCTCTAAGCAAAGCATAAGCAAAAGCAAGCATCGAGTCTCAAAGTATTCAAAACAACTTATGACAACAAGGAATATCTATATAGTTATCCTGTTTTTATTATTTTATATTATAACATATGTTATCCTGTATTTTGTTACAAGAATATTATTGTAACAAATTATAATACTTAAGTGTTTTGGTATTTTTATTTTAATTACTGCAAAAAAAAAAAAAATTATTACTTTATGGAATGTTTTATGAACGATACTACAATAGGAATTATATAATATTGTAAGATATTGGAATATTCGATTCTAGAATCAAAATAAATTTGATATGATAATCGATATTTTGAATTCGTTGTTTAAAGTGTAGGTGCTCAACTTGATGCCTTGTTCACATTGATCAAATAGTTTAGATCTAAACACTTGTGCACACTTATAATTTGATAATTTAATCAAGTAACAAGTTATTTATTAAAACTATGTAAACAGACACAGTCATGTGATATAATTTCATAACATTTATTATATGACTGTGACTGTACAAAACAATTGAATATTTGATATATTCCTTCATTTATTTATGTTTTTGTGATTGAATAGTGGTCGGGATACTACTTGCATAAAAATTGAATTGTACTAACTTGACTAAATTACTTTACGGCATTCCTAAAAATCGATATACTACATGATATTAGACGTTCAGGCTATATTATATATTAGGCTAGATTTTGTCTGACTTTGAAGTGATCATATGCACGATGCGGGCACCGTACAAATGACTTAACAGTCCAGGCTTAGATTTGTACTGCCTTTTAAATAAGTCAGATGGTAGTTTTCACAAATGATGATGAATGTGTAATTTTTGGTAAGTGAGTTAAGTACGAATTGAAATAGTTGACACGTGAAAATCAATCTAATGGACTTTGACTAATTTGATTGGACGTTGGACTGACTAGTTATCCAACTTGGACTTTCCATCATGTGCATTCATTTTATGAACTTTTAAAATGTCTTTGAAAAGCCATAAACTCTAAATAATAATATTAAATTAATCACACTCGTTGGAAAAATTACTATGAAATTTTGATATGTTTTATTTTATAATCTATCGTATGTATATAGTTTTATAAATTATGTTAGATTTTTGTTTTATTAACATTTAGACATTGAAATTCATTGTATTCTTTATGGCAGACAAGCAAACATTATCTTGGTTTTTTATTGTTTGCTCTGGTATTGCTGTTTTTCGATTTTAAGACCTCTTGATTGCCAAGGATAACTGAGAAATTATAATCAACCCGTATATTTAAAAAAAAAATTCATTTATATTTTAAACGTACAATTTTTTTTTCTCCTATGTTTAAACAAAAAGATTTGTTCATTTTCACCGAATTGAATTAAATTTCATTTCCTCATAACGTCCTACATAACACATACATACATACATGTTCATTGCTTCCATACACTCAAATACCCCCCACTATTCACCCCACTCCTTCGTCAGTGACAGGCATCCACCGTGCTTCTCTACACAGTGTATATTATCAGTTTTTTTGTCTCTGTGTGTGAGAATTGAAAAAAAAAACATGGCTGAAAAGAGAAAAAAATAAGCCATCAGTTTCATTCCATTTATTTATTGATAAAACGTTCGGTTATTTTTTTTTTTTTGCCATATAAAACACCACAGAATCTTTTTATATGTGTCGTACGTCGTCCACTTGGCCTGTCCGTTCACATAGTCCGAGATGGTAGCGTTGCAAATGATACAATCATTTCATTTGTTGAGATTGCATGTTTATTAGCCGTCATACACTGTTATGAAAATCAGCAGGCTCCGAGAGGGTGGACGGGCGAGATAAAAATTCCTGTTGAATAGTCATGTAATCTCCACCTAAGGCAATTAAATGTCATATTCAGTAGACAATTATTCAATCCGTAAATATTCTGCTAACTATTTTTTTTTATTTACTACATTATTGAAACTATCTCTATAAATAATTTCAAGCGACCTGAAATATATTTTATTTTCTCCCACCTTTGGTGCGCCGCTGAATCGCCATTTGATTATCAACTTCATATAAACTTTCAATGAAATCGAAAATTGATCGGGTTGATATCACCATGAAAAATGCAACGCTACCTCCCTGACTAAAAGTTTTGTATTGTGTCCTAACTGACTGAGACTCCTTCTAGTCATATTGAAAAGTTTTTGTGAGTAAGCTTTAAATGTACTTAACACACTTCATTTCATTGATACATACATACTGGAGCTACAAAGTGTTTCAGTCGTTTTAAACGGTGAGATAGGATTGAGTTATTTAAATTTGTATCCATGTTTTTCAGAAGTATTCAAAACTTGTTTACAGAAAACCATTAATAAAGTAAACTTTTTAAAATTTGCATCAAACAAAAAATATTTATACATACTAGAGTCCCATTACAGCGGTCGAAATTCGACCTTAATCACTCAAAAGGGAATCTCACTGTCTTAAAACAAAACAGTATATTACACAAAAGAGTATATATGCGTGTGTATGGTAGTGTATGTAATATAAGCCACGCCTAATATTTTTATCGATTTAATGTATTTTTATGCATAATTCAAAATAAAATAAAAATATATGAATTCTCCAGTCCTTCTCTATAGAAAATATAAGTGTGCGCAATTTCATACTCATCCGTCCGACTAATTATCGTAAAAACGGGTTTAAAGTTTTTGCTTCACGCACTACTATACAGATGTCATGAGTATAATCGAAATAAAATTATTGGGAAGCCAATGAAAAAACATGGAGGGCAGCTGTTTGCACTGTGTTGTCCAAATTGTGTCCCCTAGAATCATTATCCTTTCGTAACCAATGACTACAATTTTCAACATAACTAAGAACAATTCAAGCAAATCCAGATTTGTTGTCGATATAAAGTTGAAAAAATATTGAAATCTCTAATTGAAATGAGCATTTATTTTGGTTCACTTTGTAATATTTTTTTATGTTTTAATCAGTCGCCCGCCCCAAATTCCTTTTTATAGCAAAAAAAAAGAGTAAAAAATGTTTTCTTAAATATTTTGTATCCTTTTTGTATAAGGATTCCTCGAAAAATTTCTTTATTCATTGAAAATAGTCTTTTGTGTGATGTACTTTTATTTAAAATATCCTTTCTACCTTTTGTAAGCTAATCTGTTACCTTTCTTTCTTTTTGTTTGCATTTAATTCTAATCACAGCTTATTTTATTGAAATTCTTTCTTGCTTGTCCATTTTCCTTCAAGTGTTCATATCAAGTATTTATTTTTACTCATTAAGATTTACTTATCTGAAATTCAATCCAATATTCTTGAAAATAAGTATGTCATAAATAGTTGTTATTAAATAATATTAAATGTATTACCCTTGCTTGTATAAAGGATTCCATATCACAACTAAAGATCAATTAATAATCCTGATATAATATAGATAATAATAATGTTACCTCACTTAAAACAACGTGCACATAATCAAATTTAACGGGTGTTTCAGAAATCAAAAAGTTTTTCTACAACAAAAAGAAACTTAGTTAAAATTGGTGTCAATCGAAATATATTCGTCATTATTGTAAATTTTGACAAAAAAATCTTACTAAATTTAGCATCACTAGCCTGGTCTGGTCCTATTATGTAGAAAATATTGAAATTTCGGGATCGATTTGTTTATTACTTTCTCTGTATTTTCTTTTAGTTTTCAAAGAGATCTTAAAAGATAATTTCCACCTGTTCGACGGCCTGGCCATCAAGTTAACTCGAAAACGGTTTTCGAACTGCAATTTTGGTTTAATATGCTAGACCCAAAAAATAATATTAAGTTCGGGAATGAGCCAAATCGGTCCATTGGTTCCAACGATAAATTAGAGTATTTTAAGAATACCCTATTGATGTCAGTTAGATTTCGAGTATCTAATCAATTAAAATTGTTCGTTGTTTTTTATGATTTTTTGTATGAAAGTTGAAGTAAATACATTAGAGATTGTTTTTATTATATATGTGTTTTTTTTTTGGTGTGTTTGGTCTACTAAAAGATAAAAATTTTAAAAGATCACCCAATATTTATCTCTCGTATTTTGTAGATAATGATAGTTGATTCTGGTCGACACTAAACACGTTTAGAACGATCGTTGTTTCAGTTTAAAATGTTTTAGTAATGAACAATAATAATTTTATACACTAGGATTAGATATTCATAATAATATTATCATAGTCCTTCGTATCTATCTATATGTACACCCAATGTACCTGTGTGTGTGTTCTCTCATCATCAGTGTTATTTTAGAAGAGTATGGATATTAAATTCAGTACAATCTAACTAACTAACTATAACCTAAACTAAGTCTAACCTTGCTACGTCTTATTCATGCATGCTACGTCTTCGTCGTTCTATGTACCATGTATGTGTTACGTCTTATATGGGTTTTGTATAAAACCAAGGTTAAACATGCAACTTTATTATTTAATATATTGTAAGGAAAATTATTATTTTATATATTTACAGGATTATTCATTGTTGTTTGGATGCAATCAAAAGTGTTCATTAAGATTTAATATTTTTCACTATTGGCTGTAAAAAAAAAAATGAAGAGAATTGATTTGTATGGTCAGAGAAATTGTCTAACTTTATTTACATTGGTTTTCATACATAATAAGGGTATCTTTTAGAAAAATCTAAAAAAGTGATGAAATTTTAAGTTCATAATCTGTATACTTCAATTCCAGTGTGCTTAGAACCTTGTGTGATCTAAATATCCCTTGATTTACCCCAAACCTGATTAATTGTACCAATTACTTGTTACGAAATCCAGAATACATTTGATATTTTCTGCAAAAAAAAAAAAAACTATTTGGTTGCCTATAAGCAAGGCTTAATTATGTTATATGTATATTTTTCATTGTCATAACCATTTTGGCTCAAATGGTGACACTAAACTCGGTACATATTTTCTTAATCATTAATTCCTGCTAGTTATCGATGTTGGGAAAGTATCGTTTCAATTTTATATCACCTTGAAATAATATTTTCTCTGTTGCATATATAAAACTTACGTAGTTTGATTCTAATGCTTTCAATTTGCACAGCGTACTTTTTGAAATAATCTTTCTTCCTTTTGACATCGAAGAGCTTAATGTACGCATCTTAATCTGAGTCTAAAAATTCTAGTAAAATTATAGAATGCCTATTTTGCAGGCTAGACACTTAGCCCCCAGGTATGAAAGAATTGCACTCAACAGTTCATACATATAGCTTAATTTTTTTAAGCGCTTGTTTGAACGACTAACACTTGAGAGATTGGTCGTCGCTCGATTATTTTTTTTTCTCAATATTAATCCAAAAATGTTTCGATTACATGTACAATTAATATAAATATCGAGCTTCTTTCTAATAATTCAAGATTAAACAAATAAATGTTATTCATTTTACGTGCTTAATGTTATTAAAAAAATTGTAATAGGTTATGGGGCCCAGTAAAAGAAGTTAATAGATTTAATTTAATATATTAACCAAGTAGAAATATACTTTGATAAGTATATCATAAATTATTTATATAAAAAGCATTAATTCGCTTTGAAAAAAAAAAAAAGAAAATTGAAGTATACTACTGTTGTATAAGCTAGTTAACTAAATCATCCAGCAAATTTGAATGAACCAAAAACATGATTATTATATTCAGAAATTTAATTGACAATTTGACAAAACCCAAACTATTAATTTTCAAGTTTTGAAACTATTAATATATAAATGATACTCTCAGAGATATAACAAGATATGTATTAGATATTATATATGTTTATATAGTCTGGGAGGTAGCGTTCCAATTGACAAAATCATTTCAAGTCGATTAATTCATTTTAGAATTGAATTTTTATTAGCAGTAGTCCACTGTTATGAAAGTCAGCAGGCTCCCAAAGGGTGGTCGAGCGAGATAAAAATTTTTGTTGAATAGCTCCATTTTGTTGAATATTTGATCATTTTGTAGATTTTTTCATTTTGTTGAATATTTGATCCATCCATCAAATATTCCACCCGTAAATATTCTGCTGACTATTTTTTAAAATTTTCTACATAATTGAAACTATTTTTAATTTCAAGCGACCTGAAATATATTTTTTTATTCCCCCACTTTGGTTGCGCCTGCTAAACTGCCATTCGATTATCAATTTCATAAAAATTTTCAATAAAATTGAAAATTGATCGGTGTAAAATCACCAGAAAAAATGTAACGCTATCTCCCGGACTAATACTAATATATCTTGATATATATGATACAAATATAAATGTGGGTTTCGTATACTTTATATAATTTAAAATATATTATATAACATTTGTGTGGTGTTCGTTTACGATTACGAAACGATATTTTATATAGTTTAGTTTTCGATACAGTGAGATATATATAGATATTTATTATTGAAAACGGACAAGGATTATTTATTTTATATATATTTTGATAAATAATATTATTATTTGGCTTTTAAATAATTTTATACATTTTACATCAGTACTTCTACAGGAAAATGAATCTTAAATAGGGTTAATTAATATAATAACAACCGATGCATATCTTTAACCACTATTAATTGAAAAATTATGAAGAGGGATGGAGCTGTGGGAAGTTAAGACCTTCAAAAAACACATAAGCAACATATGAACAAATTTTAAGTGTCTAAAGAGAATTTTCTGATGTAAAGAAAGGCAAAGAAGGCAAGGCAGTTGGTACTCCCTTAGAGCACATCCTTTTCACGGCTTTTTCCTCTGGAATTTCCTCAGAGTTGTGAAAATCGTTCCTTTTAAAAAAGCTTTAAAAAAAGTTTATATATATACGTCCCATTACAGTGGTGGAAATTTGACCATAATCATTCAAAAGTTAAACTTTTAAACAAAAAAGTCTATTAAACAAAATAGTATATATGCGTGTGCATGGTAGAGTGTATAATATAAACCACATGTTACATATGTCTGTGTAATGTCTTTTTTTATTGATTTAATGTATTTGTTATGCATAATTTAACATAAATATTAGCATTATCCAGTCCTTCTTTTTACAAACTCTTAAGTTTGTCAAATTTCATACTCCTCCTTCCTACCAATTTTCTCAATTTCAAAATATAAATATTTATATATACAATTTATTCTTTCAATTTAAATATGACGAAACATACAAGCTTTAGTTTCCAATGGTCAAATATGATAAAGCTTAAGCTGTGCTTATTGTAATTAGTGTATGTTTTATTTGGTTCGGTAATTTGTTAGTTATTGAATAGTCTTTAAGTTAGTTTTAAAATTAAGCGATGCTTATGTTCATATTAATAAAATAAAAACATTAGTTCAAATACATTTTATGTTAATACGTTTGTGAATTTTTTTATCTATTTTTATTAATAATAATATTTACGATGGTTTTTGTTATTTCTTTGTTTTACAATTTTTATGATTTTAAAATTTTCTTAGGGCTCCGTTACTAAGGAAAAACAAAAATATTGAAATATTTTTTTATTGAACTCTACTGATCTTCTTCTCTAAAGACTGCTAATATTTTCTAGTCAAATTTCAATCTACGTTAAGAATTGTTTTTCATCACTGGAACTGTAATAATTCCGGAAATGAGTAATCTCGATTTTGCAAAAACTGCCTCTAGAAAATGCGCCGATTTTTTTGTTCACTTTTTACTATAGTTTGCTTTTTTGTCGTTCATTTTGACTTGATAATTCAAAAAAAACATTTGAGTACGAAATATCGAGAGACAACCATGTCTATATTTTCTCGATTAAGTAATTTGAACTTAATTCTACTAATTTAATTCCGTTACTATAAAAATATTATTTTGAAGATGAAAAAATTAACATTAAAAGTTTAATGCGAACCATTTGCATTTTAAAATTCAAACACTTGACTGTTTTTGTCATTTATTTTTGTAATGATTATTCAATTTATATTTTTAATTTGACCTTTTGTTGACCACATTTTATGATTGTAAAATAGCCGGTCGTCAATCAACATACATTCATATACATATCTACGTTAATGTTTTATAAATAGTGGTTAACTGGACATTTAAAAGATCGTTTTGGCTTCAAAATTCAAAGTCATAAAAGCTCATTATTGTTTTAGTATATTTAAATTTAAAAGTATATTTTTAATCTGTATTTTTAATCTGTATATCATGTGGCGTAAAATACGATCTGTCATGGTGTGACGTCATGATGGTAGAATTTATTAGTTGTGATCTGTCAGTTCAATGTAAACAGTTATCTTAAATTAGTCAAAAGAATATTAGGTTTTGTTCTTTATGTGTTATAACAGTATTCTCAATATTATATACCAGTATTACGTCACTAAAATGGCAGAAAGCGTTTTAAATTTTTATAGAAAATATACATGCAATTTTATGGCAAGAAATGGTGTTTGTTTTGCTTAGTAAATTACCCTATTACGTTGTGCAAGACACAGTTTATTCAACTTCAGCATCATATTTCATTGTTTGTGGATGTATTTTAGTCAGATAAAAGTTTATGAAACTGAAAAAAAATATTAAATTAAGTAAAAATTATATTTCCATGTCTATATTTTATGCACAATCGTATGTATACCGTTTTATAAATTTTATGTAGTGCCAATTTACCATCTATGATTTTTTTAACTGAAAACATTACTTGTGAGATACTCGAAAATTTTTATTCAATTTTTAAACAGTATTATTATTCGTATTTCTTCTGAAAATGAAAAAACATTAATCATTATTAAAAAAAAAAAAAAAACAGTACCTACCCTCCCCTTTCCCCCAAAATGTTCACATTCTGGCATAGACAAAAAGAAAGAATAACTGTGAAGTTAAGTTCATCGATACTTTTAACACACCAAAAAAATAACATGATTCGCCACTTAAATATTATTATTTAACCTAATTTATGGCAAATAAATTTTTATGATACCAAACACTTTTTTTCTGTTTCATTATACTGTTGTAACTATAAATGTGTGTGTTGGTGTGTGTGTGTACGTATGGGTGTGAGAGCTATTTAATAGGAGCATCAAACATCATTTTTGATGTGTGTTTATAGAAAATATTTAATGTGAAAAAGAAAAAGTCTATAAAATGTAAATTTTTTTTCTTTTTTATTTTTGGATTTGTGTGTGTGGAAAATTCAATTTTGTTTTACCCACTAACATATTTATTTAAGAAGAAAATTTTATAAGCTATTATTTTTTATTTAAATTGAAATTTATATATCGTTTAGTATACAAATATAAAAAAAAGGAACGAATTTTAGAGGAAGGAGTACCGGAGCCATAATTGAAGTATTAAAGTAAACGAGTATTATATTAGTAGGATTATTTTATGAAATGACTGATTTAACTATAAAATAAACAAAAAAACAAAAAGGTCAATATTTGTACTAGGATTGAATAAATTAGTCTTAAATATATCTTAAAAGATAATAAACTTTGTTGTCTGATCAAATTTGTATGGTTCATTGGTAGGATACGCAAGATTTTTTCGATTGAGCAAATTTTCCACTTGATAATAATCAGAAATGTAGAGGCAAAAGACTAGTGAGTTTTTTTTAGAAATGGTTAGCTTGGAAACTTAGCAGAAAAAGTAGTAGTTTAATGTTACTGGAATAGCTGGTACATTTTAGTAGTAAATAATTTCAATGAACCAAAAAATTTTTATTCTCAGTTGGTTTTGAACCCTATCACTGTTGAAAATTGGTCTGCCTAAAATATCCATCTTTAACTTCAATACCATATTCGGCTTTACTTTAACCATAAATAATAATTTTGAAAAAGAAACACTGATTGACTGGGCATGAAATTCATTTGACCTAGTCACCAGATAGCACTTTCGGTTCATTTTTATTTTATACAATAACTTGGTAGATGCAGACCAGTTGTAGTTGGTAGTAATCCAATTTCAGTCAATCTATCACTTTCGCTCTACTTGAGATTTAATTAAGGATACCATCATATACCAGTTAATATAACCGTTAATTAATATTAATAATTCTAAATACTAAAATATACTGTTTTATTGGTATAAGCTGTCAAATTTTTTTGCGCGAAAATATATTCAAATCATGTAGATATTTTTTGTTCCGTAAGAACTTTCTTCTTCGAAATCATTTTTGGACCCGTGTAGTTGAAAGTGATTTAGTTTTTCATTTCATTCTTTTATACAAAATTTGTAAATTGTTTGTACATTTTACCGTGCACTAAGTTAACGCAGCTTACCAGTTATTTTACAAATACTATTTAAAAGTGTATTTATTCATATTATGTATTGATAATTATTTATTATTATCACGATTTAAAATTCAATTTCCGTTAAATACTTTTTCCTATATAGTCAAATACAACTATTATCAATATTTACCTCTAACTAACTTAACATATATATTTTATTCAATTCCTATACACCATTTTCATATTTCATTTGTTTTTCCCCCCACGTCTCTCTCTTTTACTTTTTTCATTATTTCTCTATCTCTTTTTGTCTTTGAAATTATTTGTTGACATTTGGTTTTTTTAAATATTATTGACGAATAGTTGTTAATTATTTTGAATTTCAATTAAAAATAGGTTATTTTTCATATGAATTGAACTATTTTTGTATTGTAAAATCAAGATTAACAACTGATGATTTTAGTCAATTAGTCCGTACCGTGTATAGTACGTGGGAGGGACTTCTTAATCGATTGATGTGCTACGAGTGTCTAAAATTTGATATAAAACATTCTTATTTAAGAAATTATAATTATTTGTTCAATTGTTTGCATGTAAATTATTTAGCAAATGGCAAACACAAGTTATTGAATAATTAAAAAATATGATATTTAAATGTAATTTCTGACTTGAAAATTGAGAAAATAACACAAAACGTGACAGGAAAGGTATTTTATGATTATTTTATGTATAAACGCCTGTGTTTACTTGCCCTATATTCGCAGGGGCCAGACGTATTTTGAATGTGATGTATTTGCTATATAAATGCATCTTTTATATCATACTTAATTAATTATTACTTGAGTAATAAGCCAAAGTATTGACTATGAATTCCACTCACTACCTTACTTAAATAAAACCAATTCTTTAGAAATTTATTAACGGTTTTTTTACAATCGTTTTTACAAAAGATGAAGAATGAAGACGATTCATAATATTGTTGTCTTTATTTAATGCAACCGGAAATACTTTTCAGGCGGGATTTTATCAAATGTACCCAAACGATATATATTTCATAAAAGTTTATAGAAAATTGTTTAGTTTGGTTAAAATGTTTTTTACTCTGTGTATAGACGAGGATGTATGAAATAAAGTGTAAATATTGTAACACTTAAAAATCTTGAAGTCAGTTCGTTAGATCGAAACGTTAGAAATAAAGAAAATTTTTTTATTATATATTATTGCCTCGATTCTAGAACAAAATCAACTAGTGAACTCATACATGATTATATTAACACTTCGTCCGTAAACGTTTTTTCGACACCTTCCGTCGGTAAACCTGTTCCGGTCGTTTTTTCAACCTGTTAATGCACTCAAAAAATTTCGTAAAAATTCATGCTCATCTGTGAAACCTTCAACTTAACATATCAATCATAAAATTGTAGAAAAATTCATTTTTGCATATATTTTTTATTAAAAAACTGGAGCAACTTGCTAAAAAAACGGAGGTACGAAATACCCAAGTTTACCGACGAAGGGTTAATTGCAATGTAACAACGTATTTTGTGTATTTAAACTGTTTAAATATTAATACTGTAGGACATAGATTAAGAAGGATTGTTCAGACAACAGATGGGTACAGAGATCCAAAATGTCTCGAATTGTGACAAGGTCACTTGGACTCAAATCGTTTTTAAGACATATATTTGTATTTATGTATGTACGCTCGGAATTTTCATTCCACGCGTAATAACGTAGCTTAAAACTTTTCTAAAATAACCCAAAATACCCATAATTGTAATAACAAAACATTTTTTTTTCTGTTTGCGGTTCGCACCTTGTTTCCAAATTAGAATAAAAAACAACATGATATGCAAGTTACGTACTGTGGACTAATTTACTTAAAACTATTAAAAACGCATTATAATACAACTTTATTATAAAACACATGAAATTTAATTTAAATTGGTAAAAACATGACGACATTAATTTGTTAGAGAAGAAAAGAAAACATTTCATTTTATATTCCCTCCCCCTCCCATACAAAAATGAAAATTAATTGTAAAATGTCTACAATAATTTTCATCACATAAATATTCGAAGATAAAGACAAAGCAGAATCCAAAAAGATAGAAAAGTACAAAGAAAAGAGATAAAGAACTCTAGGTATTCTATATTAATAGAGTTTTTTTTTTGAAAGGAGGTAGGGGTGGGGAGGTTGGTTAAGTAGTTGTTATTTTCAGTAGGATGAGATTTTATGAAAAGAGAAAAATAAAATGGAAAATCTTTTATGTATTACTTTGTGTATTCGGTTTATAAGACTAAATAATTTATTATTTAATAAGATGAAATGAAGAAATAACCTATAAAAATAATATAAAAGGAATTACTTAGAAGGGATTGGCTTTTGTTTTGCTTTTTTAATCTTGCACCATTGACAATTTGGTCACTTTTGTGTACTCAAAAACATTTCTAATTTTTAAAATTAACGCCATAGCAGCAACACCTCTACAGCAATTTCAAAATTTAAAATTTAAGATTTTACTGTTGTAAACTCGAAGTTAGAAAAATCAATGGAAAAAATTGCCATCATCCCTGCAACACTAGAATCTTTTCTCTTTCTACATAAGTTGGTTTGTTATCCTTTTATTTCAACTGTACATGTACGTTATTCAAGTTTTTTTATTTTTTATTGTCAAAATGTGAGATGTATACTAAACTATTTCAAATTATTAAAATACGCCGAGTATCTAAATAATTAATTTTGTTAGTTGTTATTTTCACTTGTTTCAATGTAATTTGAAATTAAATTTTATTGTCAGTATCGAATTCGCTGGAACGTACGTCGTCCATACTAAATAAAATGAATGTTATATATTATTATTTATACATTTTGCTACAAATGTATCATTTTAAACGGAAACACTTGGGGATGTGTCCAACACGAGCTAACTATCTCATTAATTTATTCTTGGAATGTTTTGTATATATAGTTTGGGTTTTCCTTTTATTTTCCGGTTTGTATCTCTCTCTCTCTCTCTCTCTCTCTCTCTCTGTCTGTATGTATGTATGTATGCATGTTGTGTTGTATCATTTATACAAAGTAATACAATTGTTGAGTGTGTTTAAACATGTGTTGTAGTGACGATCTACAACTTTGGTGGAGAGGGGATGGTAGTGGGAGATAGGGTAGGAAATAAATAGTGTTTGGTGAATTCAGAGAATTTTCCATTGGTTATAACCCTTACTTCATGTGATGCATGTTATTTGTGGTGACTAATCCACATTGCACATTACAACTTTTTATACACGAAAAGGTATATTAAATTCAGTCTTATTGTAGATCTAAATAAAATTTTCTTTAAAATACGTAGTCCATCTTCTTCAACCCCTTTTCAATGCGTCTATCATTATGAAAATAACAATTAAAACTTATATCTTGTAGTAAGCTGAAAAAGTTATTTTTAATTGGCCAATGACCAAAATCAATGAGTCTTATTTTGCAGCATTTTTTGCTGCACACTGTTTAAATTCACAATTCCAAATCAATGTCAGCTTATCGATAGAATAAAGTCTGTACAACTGTATACGTATTTTGTGTATTTTAATAATGCTAACAAATATAAAGTAGTAGAAATATTGTAACTCATGAATAAAATCGTATATTGTGCAACAAGCGCAAAAAATTGATAATTGCCCACATCACAAGAGTACAAAAGTTTAACCCACTGTAGATTAGAAAGTCTAATTCACTTGGTTTAATTTCATCCTTGTTTATACTCTTCCCTCCATGCAGCTTCACGTAGCCTGTACTCTGACACTCTCTTCTAGCAAATAGAGACACTAAGCTAATCTGCAAGCTATCGATTACTAGGATAAATGTTTTTTTTTATTCACTTAGAGCCAAAGGACACTTTCTGATGCGTCGTTATGATTCTTTTTATTTGCAATTACATTTTTCTTCATAAAAATTACGTAGCTTGACTCCATTACCCCATGTAGGTCATCCCTGTCTTAACCGATTCGCGTGATTTATGAACCCTAGTAATATATTGTGCGTCAATGAAATTCAGTTTAAGTAAACAACATAAACTTTACCAAATGTGTAGTAGCCATAATATTCGAAACAATGTCATATTTGGTGTACACAATGCTATTTTGTATGTTGTGTCCGACTGTGTCACGTCACAATACTACCCCTGAACTCTCTCTGTCTATCTATCGTTCTCTCCACACCAAACAATAATAAGAGAAATCTTTGGCATAAAGCCAAAAAGTTGTTACTAATAAAATCGTATCATAACCTAAATAATATTTTATTTTTGGATACAAAAAAATAGAAAAGTAAGAAAGGAAAACAGAAACTTCAGCTCCTTTTTCAAACATAAGATTGTTAGTTTGTGTATCTATTTTTATGATTGCTAAGGACTTATCCAATATATCCGTTGTAATGTAAATTGTAATCCTTAAACAAAAAAGTGTATTTATTATATGAAAGGTGAAAATTTATTTCACTTATAAAAACCTGAAAATTAATTCGAAATATTATTTAATGATGTTTGGAAAATACAAGTGCCGGAAAAACTGTTATAGAAATTTAAAAAATATTAAAAGAAATTTCGGGAATTTTATATTGGAGACTATTATTTTACCTTTCTGTCTTCAGATCCGAATAAACATGCGATTAAACAAAAAATGCTCTAGACAAAATAGTTTGGGACTTAAGGGATCGATGATTCGAATTTTGAAAAAACGTTATTAACCTTAAAGATATAAATTTTGTTCAACTCAGTTAATAATCTTCTTTTATCAAAATCGCATATTTTTTCGAATCTGGGACGAATTTGATATATTCAATCCGTATATTCAATTAATTTTTTTTATTTTCTCTATTTCAAAATATTCCCGTTTACTTAATTAATTTTATTTACTTGTGTAATTAATACCAAAATACAAACCAAGCCCTTTTTACCAGTAATACAGACAAATATATCTAGCCAAATCATGTCTGAATTAAATTTACAGCATAATAGAAAAACGTAAATGATAATTATATTTGTGTCTGCCTTTACAAGTGCTTGTGTACTAATTGTCCTCTCCAAATTAAAAATTTTCAAATCAATTAAATTTTTCCAATATGATTTTTTTTCCAACATTTTTAAATTAATATTGTGAAGCCTCAAAAAACAATTAAAAAATAGATATTTATATATTGAATTGATTGACCACACAGGAAAGAGCAGTAGACAATTGTTTTTTAACAGATTATTATTTCCCTCATACTACTCTCTAGACTTCTTCCATTCTGCTCATTCTGCTGATTCTTTTTATTCAATCAAACATACGCTTGATTGGAAATAATTGAATTGTGTATGTCATCCTCTTGTATGCTATGTTAAAGCTTCGTCTGTTTTGTGGCCTATTAATCGATATTGGAAAAAATAATATTTTACAAAAAATAATTACCTATTTAAAAATTATTTTATCTTGCAAATACCTTTTCAGATAAAACTTATCTTTCATCGTAACGGAAATTCTTTCCCCCTAATGTATTAGTTCTCTTGGTGGAGATTGATCTGCAATAAAATTTCCACGTGGTTCGGTGTAATAGTTTGTGTGATTGCGTTTATATTTTTGTTTGCCTCTTTATCTTATTATTAATTATTCTGAGTCTACATAGACTTCTGCTTCGTTGTGTCTTGGCGAGGGATGTTGTTGAGAGATTTTCGGAGAGTGTGGCCAATTCGCCCACACATTCTATCTTTTATTATAGTGGCCATCGGTTTCTTCAGAAGTACTCTAAGTACTTCTGAATTTTCCTAAGACAGCTCTTTGGTAAAAATTTGAGGTTTCTTTCACATAAGAATAGCCATCTGTCATGTTTGGCAACCAGGGTAGGACTGAGCTGCATTGGTCTAAAGGATTCATTATCTTTACTTTTATGGATAATGGAAAATCATTTACTTAGATCTGGGTAAGATGATTATGGAAATTATTTTAGTTTTTCTCTCATGTATTGTTGAAAGAGCTGATATGCCAATCGTTAAGGTAAATTTTCCACCACCTTAAAGTAAAATTTATGCAGTAGATAAGATTGCACGACAAAATGAAACATTCTTTTGTATTAATTAACTTCGTTTATCAAGGTGAAATTTTTTTAAGAAAAGGCAAATTGTATCTTAGATAACAACAAACAAGTTAGGTTTATATATTTGACATTTTAAAATCATAGATAATTGATATTGACAATCAAATTAACTTTAAAAACAACAGTTAATTAACATTGTCACATTCTTACGATGATGTAAATTGATTCCATTCCATGTGACAATTTTATTAAAACAAAAACAACATATTATATACTTAAGAATTATACATATAATATAAATTCCAAACGATTAATTATGTATTCGAACATACGTAGAAATTTATACCGAAACATATACAAGATAAATGCAAATATTTAATTTAATTTTAACATGCTGTGAAGATTATTATTATTATTATATATATATATATACTACATACATACAACATATCTATCTGCTTAAAACCGACTATTCACTGTGTAACAGACAATTCAATAACCCCCCCCCCCAGTGTGTGGTGTGGTACGTCATCATGTATGGTGTTCAAAAAATTCGGTGAATTTGTAAAAAAAAATATTTTTATCCTCATCAAAAACACTGCCAATTTTGTTCTACCATTTGTTCTCGAAATAATCTTTAAAACACAAACAACATCTCTTTAAAAAAATCTGATTTTGATTTTACTGACCTAGAAATGTATGTGTCAAGACAAGAATATTGGGAATTAGAGAATTACAAGAAGCTTAACAGTTTTTGTTACTTCGGCGAGTTTATTCTTTATCTTGAAGTATGTAGTTTAATATCCCATAATATGTTGCACTCTAATATAAATTCACAAATAAGTCTTTAATAACGTCATTTAAATAATACAAATCAACTTAAAAACTAAAGCACCTAGCCTAAGCTTTATCTATAATAGATCAAACTACTTATATCGAGATTACAATTTTTGGCTATAACGTTTAGGGAAAGAGAAAAAAAAAAGGAACCATTGAAAATCTATTTTCAAATTTAAATGAAGTAGTCTTCATTTACGTGATTGTAATAATACAAGTCAATTTAAAACTATGGCACTTAGCCTAAGCTTATCTATAATGCATCATCTTATACAATTATATACAAATTATTGATATAACGTTGAAAATAAATCTATTTTCTTATTACCATGAAATTTTAACCTTATTTTTGGATACTGTGTTTATATAAGAAGTGATGCGTGTGCGCATTCAACGATACTCTGCATAATACATTCAAGTTATAAGTGGGAAGTGGAGGGGGGTGGGAATGGCAGTTTGAATGTGTAAAGAAATAAGTTTTATAGTTATATTTCACATTGTATGTTAACTTTTTGTGTGTATATACATACATACATATAATAATAATAATATATGAGGAAATAGCTTGAAGGCGTTCAAAATATTATGGTAATCATAATGTACTGTGATTTATTGCAAATATATCACTTGCGTTAAATTATCATCGTTTCTTGTTTTTTCACTCAGGTGTAAAATACACGTGCAATGTTTTATTGCATTTATTTTATGTATGTGTGTGTGGGTTTTTTTGAATATAAATTTAAAATAGAGAATTTGTACAATTTTATTTTTGTTTGTTTTTTTCAAATAGAAATATCTTTGTATTTATTTGCTTTACGCTACATTAGATACAAATCGCATTCTTTGAAATTAGTCGGCAACGAAGTCATCAAAATTACGAAATTAAAAATGAATTCAGAATTGAACCGATTCAGTGACCAAGTTCGCGGGTTCAAATCCAGGCAGTGGCTGTTTAATTATAAAAAAAAAATAAATAATGGTAACTGACCCTTGATCACACTGTTGTCGCTTGGATAAAAATGAAGTCATTGGGTTTACCAACAACATGACAGCAATATAATTGTCTCCTTGTGCTAGAAGACATCTCTGCCTTCAGGTGATGGAGTGTTCTAAACAGGGTACAGAGTGCCAAAAAGGCTTACAAGGGGGAGTACAAGGGACGCTGTTGCGATTACCCTCTTATTATACTTTAATCTCATGTTATACCAAAATTTGATAAAAATCAAAGAATTGGTTAAATGAATCTACTTTAAGCGGTAGACAATCTGAATTAAATTTTAGGATGGTGACATTCGACTGTTGTACGGGGAACTTACTACAAAAATCTTTTGAATTTCCTAATCATATTTTTTATTTTTTATTATTATGGGTGGATATAAGTGTCCTTCCAGATTTAATAAGGCAAATGAAACTCCTTTCACTTTCATTCAAATCAAAGCTATCCGAGACATATTTGTAGGTTTGACAATTATCCATGAACCTTCTGCGTACGTTTAACCAAAATTAAGGAATTAAATAAAATATGGAAATTAGTGAAAGAGGTTTAGAAGTCGGAGCTGAAAAGCAGGATCTAGAATGGTATATTTTCTGGACTTTAACCTTTCCTCGACTTCAACTATTCCTGTGCGCAAGTTTGACATAATTTTATGTTTACAGTGATATTTATTTTTAATTTATAGTGTGCTCCACGAGAAATCTGTAATTTTTTTATTGGTTACTTGAAAGACTTCAAGCTTTCTTCGTTAGGAAAGATAAAAGTAGACGATTTTATCATTTATGAGAAATTTATAGCGAAGATTTTTTACTTTTCTGTGCTTTTTTGACTGACTTGACTTCGGAGTCCAAAAATAAGCTTTGGATTTATGTGTATTATTCTTCATTCCAAAATCAAAGTTTGAGAAAAATTTTAATTTTTGAAGAGGATAACAACATTGAACATTTTTACATTATTTACTAAAATAATCTATAACATATTATGTGGTAACACTTGGTAACACAGTGTTTAAATATAATAATTGTTCATTTAAAGGAAGGCATTGACCACATTACACACTCACCTATGTTAAAAGGTATTTCAAATTATCAACAGTAATAATCTTTTCACTACTGACTTTGTGTGTTCAGTTTTCAAACCTAAACTCTATATTAATTGTATTGTTTTGTTTTTTTTTTAGTCTTTTATTGTAAATAAATACATTTAAATTCTTTTGTTTTTACCACTTTTATGTCATAATTTCAAAATGCTTTGCCTTAAACACGCAATCTTTAATTTTGTCTATACATATGCATTCGCGATACAAACAATGCTAATTTTTATTAAAATGATAAAAATTTATTGGCAAGTCAGCTTCTAAGACAACATACAATCGTGAAAATCTGAAATGAAAATAATCATTATTATTCGAAAATCTTTGCACTGAACTCAGAATAAGTGAACCGTCAACAAGTTTTCCCACATCTGTGAAATTTTCGATTATGCAAACAGGCATGAAATTGACGAATATCATTTTTTAATAATTGTAATTGGAAGATAATTAAATTATTACATGCTAAAACCAATATTTTGTTCCATACTTAATAACCCCAGATGTTTTGAAAAATTATAAAAATTTTAATGTTGTCAAAAAATACTCCGTTTCGTCTCATGTCAAAACAGTTTTTGTATGTTTTAAATTACCTTATTTATTGACGGAAATAGCCATCTGTCAATTATAAGCCTACTGAAATTTAAAATGAAGAATTTCGTATCTAAAAAAAATGTGTGATGCGATAGAAGTGAAATCTTTATGAATGTGAACTTCAAGATAAGGAGATAAATATAGAATTTCTGAAGTTGTAAGGTTTAAATTTCTGATGATATTGATACCAAGTTTATAACTATTATGAATTTTCGATAACTGTTTTTATTAAAAATACTTTTTACCAAAATAATGAAATGTTCATAAAAACAATACACTTTTGATTGCGAAACAATACACCACGGTTGTTATGATGCCTTTACGTAGGGTCTCTCGCAAGTTATATTTTATGAGGTTGTTTCTTTTTACTGTTGCTTTTTGGTTTCATCGAGTTTGAAAGATAAATAGTTTCACTTTTAAAAATTTTGGAAAATTATAAATATTTGTAAATAAAATAAACATTGACTATAAATTATGAATAATCAAAATTCATTTGTTTTAAAAATATTGTCAATAACCAATCAATGACCTCATTTTTAGTTTGTAATTATAGTTTTAAAGTGTGTATCTAATTGATTTGTTTTGAATTTATTTATTTAATGTTTTTTTCCCCTTTGTTTCAGGTGAGTAATTCATTTAATAATGATGTAATTACGTAATAATCAAATAATATTGAACCGGTGACTGGTGAAATATTCAAAATAAATCAGTAAGTTGAAAACTATTTTTGGTTCATAGGATTTTAGTTGTTGTAAGCATTTGAGATTTTAGTTTTAAATGATTGCTCTAAAATTTTCAATTAAAACTTTATCAAAATAAACACGATTCGACTCAAACACAAAACTTTACTTTGGCGTTATAACAAAATTCTTATTATTTAAAATATTCATTGTGTGTAATTTTGGTAGAAAATTTTGTATCTGTAAACTAAATTAGAATTACTTACAATTAACAAAAGTTTTGTCGTTAAAGTATATATTATTATTGTATATATCAAATGGTTCGTAAAAAATGTATACACCAATATTATCAAATGTTCCTGGTAACAAATCGACTTGTTTGAAAACGATCGATTTGATAATAAAATCGTTTAAAAAGTCAATAAACGTAGAATTTTGCATTTTCAACAAATCTCAATTAAATTTAATCAAAATATGTATTTGCTCTTATTATATTTTTCCGATAAAACTCAACGTAAGATAATTGTTTTGCCGACTTATCGATATTCAAAAAACTTAAAATTGTCAACTATGGCTAGTTTTTAATTTCCTTGATAAAACAGGATCAAGGTCGAAGCATGTTGATTCTTATGAATCGAAATTTAGGAATTGATTAGAAAAAGGATGATTAAAGATCATTTTTCCGGAAGGTGTACCATTTTCAATATTGCCTAAGGAGTTTCGATGTCTATGATCAAAAATAGGTAAAAAATGGTAAGATTTTTTCTTGAATTTAGAAAGTCATACTAGCAAACAAGGGAAATTCTTAATAATTCGCCAAGCTTGTCTAATTTGTTTTATTACTCGTATTTATGCCATTTTCTTACACTTGTTCTCTCTATCACATAATCAAAAATTCCCATTTTTATTGTGACTCTCAAATGGCCAAAGAAGTTTAATTTAAAAAAATTCAGAACTTTATTATAATTTTTCTGTAACTCAAATAATTTATTTCAATTTACTTAAGAATAAAAATATTTAATAATGAATGGGACAATTTCTACGAACCATTTGGTATATACATATAAATTTTCCGGTACAATCATCATATATGTATAAAATGTTAAAACACAAATATTTAAACATTTTAACATGTTTAAAATAAATGCATAATAATTATATTTTATGATGATCGAATTTATCAAATTTGCTTACATTGTATAAAATATTTGGATAAATAAAACTATGCTAACGGTTTTTATTGCTTTCTAGTTTTCTAATAGTTTTTTGGGTTTACAAAACTAATGATTAACCCTTAACTGACATGACATTGTAATTTTGATCAGTTTAGTTTATTTTCACTCACTGCCTTTAAGCAAAACAGTATATATGCGAGTCTTTTAAACAAAACAGTATATTAAACAAAAGAGTATACTTGCATCTTAATGGTAGTATGTGTAATATAAGCCACACTTTGTATATGTATGTGTATCATAGTGTGTGTAATCTTTTTCTTATTGATTTAATAAGAAAATAGTCATTTACGGGTGGAATAATTGTATTTATTAATTATTTAATAATTAATAAATCTATTAATTTATCAAAGCACTAACTTGATTTGAAAGATTGAATTTCTCCTTATTGCATGAGGAGGAGGGGGTTAAGATTATCAAACGGAGATGAGAAACAATCGGAGTTTAGGATAATTAAGTATTGAAAATAGACCAGAGGTTTCTTGACGAAGTAAGGATTTTATAGGATTTATGAATCTATAATGAGAAAGGATCTTAGTCGAAAATTTAATCCGTATGTAAACTACAGTTTGCATACTCCTGCTTACTGGGCACGTATCAGCTGGTAATTTTATAAATTCAATATTTTATTATGTAAGCAACATTTCAACAAACTGAATTTTTTTAATGATCTTAGAGAGTTAATGGGTTAAAAACGATTTATACCGGACCTACATTTTAAAAATATTACATCATATTTTTGCAAGGTTTATTACACCTGATGTAATGGTAGGACCATCCATCACAAATTATGCACGAATAACTTTTGCACTAAAAAAAAATCACGATTTTTTGGTTCAAGGCAAAAACCATTAAGTCCATTCAAAACGGTATGACCCTCAAACATACCATGACCTAACCATATTTTTGTATTCAATTTAAAAAATATATTTATTTATTATATATACAAGCAATGCACATTTTTAACGGTTCATTTTGAACAAGAGATTAGCATTCCATGGTTGCTGGCTGGCTGGCACTGTGTTTGTTCATCACTGTCATCATAAAATAATAAACGTGAATTAGTTCAAGTTAGTTAAACAAACACTCCTTTTTAACGTATCATTCTTTTATAAATGGAATGACAATATTTTATTTCTTAAATATCTGGTGTAAAAAATAACATTAATACGTCTGTATACAAATTTTTTGGAAATGATAGTTTTTTAAATACGAATTTATGATTAAATTATCAAAAAATATCTACATTGTGTTCTAAAATACGTTTTATCGTGAGTGAATTAGTGCATTTATTGGATAACTAATGCATAGATGAAAAAATTTTGTGGTCTTTTTACGTGTTCTAGGGTATTATCATCTTGGAAAATCAAAAATATCATTTATTTTACAATTGGTAGCTAGTTTTCGGGATATCCTTCGAAATATGTTCACACTTTTGACCTCAGGATTAGATTTCAGGCGATATCTCAAAAACTACGAATCTAATTTTTAAATCAATGTTATTTATGAAATCTACAGGTTAAATAACCCTTATAAACTTAATTTAATGGAAATTGGAAACACAACAATTTTTTCGATTTTTCATCCCCTTTGAAAAAATTGAGAAACCTTTTTTGTCTTCGATTTCCATAAAATTACATTGATGACGGTAGTTTGAACCGTAGATTTCAAAAATAACATCTATTTAAAGATTGGATGTGTAGTTTTTGAGATATGACTAGAAATTCGATCCATAGGTCAATATTTCGAACAAAGATGAAGCGATATCTCCAAAATCAATTATCCAATCGTAAAGTAATTTTTGTGTTTTCTAGACCTTAATTACTAAAGAAAACCTAAAAACAGAGATTTTGCACTTTTTGGTCACTTTGAAGATTTTGTGTAGATCACTAAAACCACGTAATGTATGTAGAATATGTCATATTAGCCAATGCATTAAACTACCCGCGATAAAACGTAATAGATATGGTATCCTAGTTTCAAAATACGCAATCAGCAACCTCAAAAACCACAGATAGGTTTTGTTAACCATTTGTAAAATTTACCCCAAAAGTTTGTTCAATCATTTTTTACATTCAAATATACTTTACAAAGTTTGAGCTATATGTATGTACATGGAAGTTAAAATAAAGACATTATTATAACGGCACCAAGGTCATCTTATCAATTTTATTTAAAAATATAAAGTAAAACACATCACAATGGTGATCTTGATGCAATATAACTAACATATGATGGTAAAAATAATATAAAAATTCATTTACAAGCATGCGCAATGCTGCAACATTAATAAAAAAAAAAAAATTATAATTGCTCAAGGTCAATATTCTTACCTTGTGTGTGTGTTTGTGGAGAAATTAACTTGATTAATTTTTATTAGTTTGTAAAGGTAAATAAAACTTTTATATAGTGTTAATTACAACCTTAATAACTTGTAACTTACGAAACTTGTACGGTGGCGCTTATCTGTCGTTAAGATCCAAGCATATTTTAAAATATTTGTTGCACTGGATTTTCGATTTATTGATACTTTTTCTTCAGCTAATTTCATTAATCAAAGTTATTATCACTCTAAAAGGTAGCGATAGGGAAAGGTTCCTGGAAGGGGTTTTCGTAACTGATGAAGACAAGGATCAGAAAAGTATCTGTTTAAAAATTACAAGAATGAAACCTTTGACGTTAAATGTCCCAATATAAAAATATACTTGACAATGTAAAAACTTGAAGTGGAAATGGGCTGGCTGGGGCATGTGTCGAGAATGGTGGGGGGAGGTCGGTGGATTTTCTGAACCACTGTACGGACACCGTAAAAGAAGAAGAGGGTGTCATCTCTTAAACTTTGAAGGGATGAGAGTGTAAAATTTGCATCAATGGGGGTGTGTAAGGCCGAAGATTGAATTTGAAATTATTAGAGGAGTTTATGCTCAACCAGCCGGCTGATTATGGATCTTATTATTACCTTTTTCATGTTAGTTTACTTTTGAAAAAATACTTTAAATTATCGAACAAATTGATAAAATAATTCCTTTTAAAAAAATTTGTCTATACATTAAATGCCATCACATTCTGTTCTAAATTAAATGAGCCAAATAAATTAAAACAAAACAAAAAAAGAAAAGAGAAACACAGAGAGAGAGAGAGAGAGAGACAAAAAAAACACTTGATACCATCCATTTAGATGTAATTATTTGAAAGTGTTAAAGTAGACTTCACTTCTCTTCATTTTAAATAAAATTACAGTACCTACCTCTTCTACATACACCATTTTAGTATGTACATAATAAGTGAAATTGACTTGGTGCCAACTGTAATTAAAGGTAGAACTCCGTAACATACTTATAATTATAACAGATTTAACCAAAACTCAATATAACTGTGTATTCATTCTGTGGTATCGATACGTTTTTTATTTTTTATTTTTTAATTCAATCAATTTTACTTGGAACACTTAACTAACAACGTTAAATATGATGAAAAGAAGTTGATGAATATATGTTTTAGAAAATGATTTTATGGAGTTCAGTCCTGTCGACATAATAAAGAATTCTGAAAATTTAGTATAGAAGCCTGGAATCTCAGCCGGTGCAGTTCACTTAGCAGTGGACATAGTTTTCAGAGGCCACAAAAATTAATAGTAGCGATTGCCTGATAAAAGAGGGGTCGACGTTGAAGGTATACTTGCCAGGTATATGTCTTCCCGTTTTGAGAACATAATAGTATGAAAAACGAAGCCAAGAATTAAAAAACTTACTGGTTTGATATACTTAGGTTGGGAGGTTTCATATACCTTGGGAGGATTCTCAATGTGGGTCTTAGTTCAGCTAAGTGTATTCACTGTGAACGGAAGGGACAGTATGCTTTTTCTGCTTCCAACCAAAAAGTTTTTCTGTTTTTAAAAAATTGACATTCGGAAAACATTATTCATCCACGGCAGTCGAGTCAATATTTTACATGGTTTATCTCCGACAATTAATGTGTATATTACCATGGCTCAGAAATTGAAATCCATCGACATGCAGAAAATATTACCAGCTCTTCAAGAGTCGAATATCTGTTGTGAAAATATAATACATAATTATTTAACAAATCTTAGTCTGCAGGTGATCTTAGATTAAACTGCTTGAAGCCTGTATGAGTGAATGGACCTAACAAAAATTTTACGGATGCAACTTTTGGCGAAGTATGTCGATGATATTATTTTCCTTATGTTTTGAGATTAGAGGATATAAAAACCTTATACATTTTTATTATGCGACAGACTTTTTTCTACAATCAGTACTATTCTAAAAAAATTCGGAAAAGAAATTGGGTGGAAATTTCAACGGTTTGTTTATGTCGTTATAATAATAAACAAATAAATAAAAATTATGTTAGATTTTATTGATGAGATATCAAGAAAGCAATGTCCTCCTCACTTGGATAAATGAAGCACAACTCCATGTGTTGCATGTATCGTGCGTGGCTTGCTATGACTGCTCAATGCTCAATGCAAAATTGTAATATTAAAAGAGGTGTAGGTTTACATTTTGATGTGAAGTCGACTCACACACACACACACAGATATGGGGAAGTTAGCGGCATGGTATGATCGAAACAGGTAGATTAGAATATATAGGCAACGAAGATCGTATGGGATGGTATAGCAAGAAAAAAATACAAAAACCACCTTCTTCACAAAGTAGAGGAACGAACTTCACTTATTTTATCGTCATATCGTCATCATAATATCATCTCAGTGGTAGAATGAGACAGAAGATTGTTATACGAAAGATTGAAATAGACATAACGAAAAAAAATGGAAAGGAATATATGGTCGCATGTAAATTGGGCACATAAAAAATATTCGTATCTAAAATTTAACCATGTGGTCAAGTCAATTTCCATTTTGTTAATTTTAGGAAAGAAAGATCATTTTAGTCGAACTTTCTAGCCGTCAGTTGATCAGAAAAAGTTTAATATGAGAAATTAGGTCACATTAAGTTTCAGTCAGGTTTTCAATTATTCTATGTTTAAGCATTACTAAAGATATATCTCCAAGCTGCCTCAAATACTATATCAAAATTTGGCTGCAATAATGTGACAATAAAGATTTTATTTATCTCAAAATGAAATTTATTCGATACCAACTTCTTACACGTTAACACTTTTTGACGATTAAAGCAATTTATTATAACGATACGAATATGAATATAACTCAAAAATGATCGTACGAATTATGTTTTAATTTGGTTTGAAGTTTAAAACCTACATTATTTTTTTTATTATTTCATCTTCCAAGATAAAAAGTCCAAATTCATATGTGTTATTCCAAGTAATAAACTATCAGTGTATCGAAATTCCGTACAAATCAGTTCAGTGGTTTTTCGGTGATTATTTAACAAACATCCTAAAAACTATCACTTTTATAATATTAGTAAAATTATTATGCTCAAAAATCATGCTTTATTTCGCGATCTTTAAATTTTTTTGATGAAAAATACTTTGTCAACAAAAAAACTTGCGAACAAACAGAAAATATCTAATTGAAAAAAATTTCTGAATACGGTGCTCAATTTACGGTTGGTCATTTCTACACATATAACCTAACAAGTATTTTATCTTTACGTTATGTTTCATTCTCGTTTCGTAATGTTCGCTGCTGATATAGGAGGAGTTTTGTTATTTTTTTTATATTTTGTATTCTTTTAGTGAATTTTGCGCGTTTTATAAATACAAAAAAAAAAAAATGTATAATGTTAAAAGATTGCTTGTTCGTTTGTCACGAACTAAAATATATACAGGTTGCTTTATGTAAATTGTTTATCTAAGACAGCGTATGAGAAATTCACTTCTTTTTGTACATATTTGATTAAAAATTTACGTTTTCTTTATGAAACGAACATTGATTGCAATTTTTTACTCTACTTATATACAAAATGTCAGAATGTATTAGTTTTAGTCTAAGCTATTGATGTTTATAGGATCATCTTATTAGTCCATTTCCGCTTGTTCGTTGTCAAGATAATTCATAAATGAAAAGAAATAGCGAGCTGAACTTTTTTTGGTGTATTTTGGACCTAAAAAGTTAAGTGGATGAATAAAATCGATCCATTGAGCCCGTGACCCAACTTTGAAACCATAAAAGATTCTATAAAAATTAATTCTTGTTTTTTTTTTTAACAAACAACTTTTGTTTGGAACATTTTTCGTAAAATGTTTGAATTCACTACAATTTTATCTCAAACTTAACAAATAAACAAGTAATCTAATTAATATGGTATGTACTCTTAGAAAGTTTTCTAGAAATTCTGTAAATTTTTAATAAGAAGTAATTAAACAATATTTTGTGACCATTTTAACTTTAACCGAAATACTAACTTTTAGGAAATTTAATTTCAAGAATTTGTTTGGGTTAAAAATAAATTAAAAACCTAGATATAATTTAAAGTATACAATTTACAGTAAACACTCGGTATCTATTATTTAAAGTGCAATGAACGACATTGAGAATGTTTTGAGGCTGTTTGCCTCCTGTATGAGTTGAATGTATGTGTGGAGTAGTTAGTGAGTGTATGATGGTTCGGTTTATTCATCTGTCGGTATCGAACTCAACTATTTAGTTAAAAAACGAGACTATATTTATATAACATACAAATCTATAAGCATCTTACATGTAGATCAACATTTACGTAGCTCTCATCAGTTTTTTATAATTATTATTCACAAATTACAAAATTTTATCATGCTTTAATTTCAAAAATTTTTCAACTAGAACAAATTAAAGAGGGGGGGGGGAGCTTGTACAAAAATTTATTGGATTCGCCCCAAATATAAAATAACTGAGATGGACGTCATATTTTCATGTTTCGAGGACATCGCCTCCATTGTAGCTCAGCTTTTATTAACAGCTAATACGGTTAATAAATTTAATACATATAATACTAGTTCCGTTACGGCGGTCGAAATTCGACCATAATCACTCCAAAGTGAATGTCACTACCTTTTAACAAAAACGTATATATGCGTATGTGTGAGTGAGTGTAATATAAGCCACTACTATTATTAATGTGTGTAATTTTTTTTATTGATTTACTGTATTATTTATCCATAATTAAAAATATTAGAATTCTCCAGTCCTCTACATAAACTATAAGTGTGGCAAATTTCATATTCCTCCGCCCGCCCAATTTTCGTAATTAGAGGTACAAAGTTTATGATTCACGTATTAGTATATAGATAATTAATGTAATAATACTTATAATACAATTTGTTGTCGTGCTTATTTCATTCTCAGTTTTTTTTATATTGCATAAGTCAATGTACTTCTATTCTATTCCTAATAATTCTAAATTCCACGTTTTTTTAAAACCATATATCTCATATAGCACTTAATAAAATCCACTTTCACTAGTGAATGTTAATCATCTATATACTGATATTCATATATAAATATATATCTCGTATTGTTTGTAAATAAGACGGAGGGTAACGACTTTTGTATTAATATTTTTACTCAAAACTATAATAAATATGGTCGCCAATATTTTTTCTTCTCTTCTTTTTGCTCCAATAAATATTTCAATTTATTTTTCAAAAAAAAAAAATAATTTGTAAAACACAATTTCTCATTTTTTTCTTTCATTTTATACATAAAAAAAAAAATATTTCAAAATATTTTTTGACATTTCTAAAATAAAAGTCCCAAAAACAAAAAAGAAATCAAAATGTCAAAGCTATTAAATACTCGTTTCAGTTTTGTATTATATATGTGGAGTATGTTATTAATTACACGTGTATATAGAATAAGCTTTTATTCACGTGAGAATGTTTTTTTTTATATGTAATTTGTATTTTTTGGTATGTACAATCTTAAACAACAAAATTGTATCAAACACTCCAAAATCAAATAAGACCACTTTCTTAGGAATTTTCCAATTTTTGTTTTATTTTCGACATTCAATATAATTCTTAAAATATTAAGAACTCTTAATACATTAAATTTTGTAAAAACCATTTTAATTAAAATCAATACATTAAATATGTAATGGTTTATACTTTTTAACACTGTTTAGGAAAGTGTTTTGTTCATATAATCAAATCGAAAATGTATATAAACAAACAACAGGCAATGATGATGATATATATTAAAAATTGTCGAAAAATCAGAGGTTTTAGCCACCTATGTAATTTATCTCTGGTATGCATACAAAATATTTGAATCTTAAAAAAAAACAATACTTTCGACCCGTGGAAATTTTATAATTGTAATCAATACTTGATAAGATGTGAAAATTCGTTGGGGATTTAAAATGATTAAACATAAATATTTTCTATCTTAGTATATCAAAATAACTGATAAGATTCAATTCAAGGCTTATTAAAAGATGAACTTAATTAATATTACTTCGGATCGTTAACTGATTCCGAGAAGATTTGATAGTGTTATCAACATTATTTAAATAGATTGGCGCACTGCTCTGGTTTACTAGAAACTAATTGTCCTTAAAATTTATAACGATTTCGTTGAATACCAATCATAAAATTCTACAGGTTGTTGGAACAGATGGTTTTATTGGAAATATCTGAGAGATGTCGTCATTACCACCTGTTTTCTTATATATTCTAATTAATGAAATGAACAAAAAATTTTCTTCAAAAGTGTTAAAAGGAGTAAATCATTATATATTAAATGATAAAATATTTAGATGGCTTTATTGGCTTTTAGGAAATATTTACATTGTTATTAATATAAATTAAAAATATATATTTCTATGACAGTTTATGCAAATCATACATTTCTTTTAATACTAAGAAAATTGAATTTTGCGAATGGATTTTTCATGAATTTGAATCTTTTCTGATAAATAGTCATACACAAATTTAAAAACTTTGAAACTTAGTAATTTTTACTAATGATGATGCAATTTTAATGTGCGATACTGTACATATACACATAAAAATATGAACATTACTCTTGAGTTTTGATATTATATTATTATTTTTTTTTTATTTTCTTAAAGTAATGTTTATTTATTTTTGTTGTTCCAATTCTAACATTAAAATTCCTAACTGTTTATTATAATACATATTATGTGATATATAATGCTTTATAATGTTTTATGTCATGTCTCTGTAAAGTTTTAACTCTTAATATAATATCTTTACAAAACAAAACATAAAAAAATGTAGAAGCCATTACAATGTATTCATATAATATTAACTATGTCTCATATATTAAGAATCTGTAGTCACATGTTCAACATAATGGATAACAATTTAGTTTTTTTTCATATTCCGATTTTTTGTAGTCTTTAATTATTTTCCGACACTCAGATATTTCATTTGTCCGCGTATCGTAGACAAATCGAACCAAAAATGGATTCTTCAACATTCATACAATATTAAAACCGAGTGTTTTCAATGAAAGGGAAATGAGAAATGGGATCTTTGATTGGGAGAAAATTTTTTTAGATGATGTCAAAATTTGTAAGTTGGGGTTTTTGAGGTGGCTGATTACAAATTTATAATTAAAATAAGTACAAATTAATTAGATTGTGATATAAAATACGTTTTATCGTTAGTTTTTCAGTTCATTTATTGACAAAGTAATAAAAGGCATTCATTGTGAGGTTTTTCTAATTCTGTAAAAATCCGCAAATATCTCTAAAAAATCCCAAAAAAAATGTTAGTGAAATATTAGTCATGACTCATGTGCTGTGTATTTAAATAACTAAGTGTTAGTTGTTAATACCTTGACTTGATTTTATGAGGAAAACTATTTGCATTCTAATGCCCATTTATCATTTTTTGCATGACAGGGTCAAAACACAAAATCGTGCCATTAAAAATACAAAACTGTTATAAACAATAAAATTTCAATAACAAAATTTTACTGTATGGTAAAATATTTAATTCACTTTTACTGTGAATTTAATATTTTTGCTATTTACTTAAGGTAATTCCAGCTTGGTGTAGTATAGTCAAAGCATTTACTAATGTTATAGTCTACTATGGAAAATATAGTAAGAGAAGAGCTTTAAGGTCTCAATTACCAAAATTATCGGTAACATGTGAAAATTTGTCTTTTGTCACTTAAGTTATGGCAAGAAAATTGCATGATAAAAATTCATATTTCTAATTTTAATACTTCGAGAACAAAACATTTTTCAATCTCTGTTTCATTCTTATTTTTAATTATGCCGAGAGTCTTAAGTGATATACGAGAAAATAATTAAGAGGATAGTAAATTTTACATGTTTTGAATGGGAAGTGACCGACCCTCGAAGTCGCGAGCTTTGAGTTTGCTTATCTTACATAAAGGGTCGAAAATTCTGCAACTTCGAAATCACAGAGATAACGTTATTCCGAATCAAAAATTTTCGAAAAATGGTTTCACGCTGGAACAATTTGAATTTAGAAACATTTTCATTTGAAATTTCGATGGAAAAGTCATACCATTTAAAAAACCATATACTGTAATTATTATAAAGTTCCGCTCTCTAAAATCCTCTTAAAATTTAATAAAAAAAACTGTATTAAAAGATGATTAAAACCAATTATTCAAATATAGATATTTCATTCTGCGTTTTATCGAATCTTAAGCAACTAACGCTTATTTTTATACTATAAAATAGACCTTTAAAAAAAAGACTTAAATATTGCACGTCTTTTATTTCAATTGTTGTGTTTACATGTAAAATAAAATGTATTGAAGTGAATAATGAGGTCAAAGATCATATTTTATATTGTTTTTATTTGTGTTACTGTACAGTATGTGAATGTGTGTCTGTACCATTTGAAATACGTAAATATATCTTACATGCTTACACTGTGATTCTTTATAGTCGGGGAGGTAATGTTGTATTTTTCATGGTGATTTCAGGCCGATCTATTTTTGATTTTATTGAAAGTTTATATGCAAGTTAATAATCGACTGGCCGTTAAGCAAGCTCACCCAAGATGGACGAATAATAAGCTATATTTCAGGTCGCTTGAAATTAATAATATAGTTTCAATAATGTAGTAAATAAAAAACTAATCAGCAAAATATTTACGGGTGAAATATGACATTTGATTACCTTAGATGGAGATTGCATGGCTAATCAACAGAAATTTTTAGCCTGCCCGTCCATCTTCTCGGAACCTGCTGACTTTCATAACAGTGTATGGACTGTTAATAAACATTCAATTCCAATATGAATTAATCGTGTTGAAATGATTGTGTCATTTGCAACGCTACCTCCCGGACCATTAATTGAATGTACTGGCATTATAGGTAACTCTAACTCTTTAAATGCTTTAAGAGTACTTGGTTTAATATGGTATCAGTAATTGTAATCCAATTATAATTTAACATTCAATCTTGAAAATTGTTTCGATTTGAACATGTAATACGTACGATTGATTTTTTAAATAAAAATACAAAACTAATCGTTTAAAAATGCACACAGTTTAAAATAACAATTTATTACTTAAATATTTTCCTATTTCTTTTTAAAATAAAGAAGACTGCCAAAAAAATATTGAAAAAAGAACCTAGCTTGACACTACTGTAGCAGATTCTCAAACTTACGAAAGTATTACAATTTTTATGCACACTTTTTGGCTATCTAAACATTCAGAATAAGATAATTCAGTCAGTATGGTATTTCAAACTGATGAAACTAAACTACAGGAAAAGGACGATAGGTCTCTTCTTTCAGCACAGTCGTATAAGAATGATCAGAGTGTTACGAACCATTTGAATATGTTTTCTAAACAAGTAAGAAATTGGTAGACCTCTAAATTATTCACCAAATGTTAATTAGCAAATCATGAAAAATAAGAAAAAAATTTCAAAATCGTGATTCAGTGATAAGTTTTAAAAATTTTATACTTAAAATAACGTAAAACTAAAAATGTTGATGAATCTTCTGTGCCGCTTCTTCATCAAAATGTGGTAAAAATTATTAATTTTTAAGGTAGAGAGAAACAAGAAAAAAAAAGAGAGGAACTCATAATTTTCTACAAGTCTTTTTTTTTTAAAATTCATATCAAAGTAAAATTTTCGAATTTCATCTAGGCCTCTTTGAAAAGTGCAATTACTGCATAATATTTACCGTTTAGTAAATGGACAACCAAATATATATAATACCTATGTAAGTTGTCTACTTATTAGACGATAAATATTGAGTAGATTGTAGATAAGAATGACAGGAAAGAATATTTTCTTGTTTTTTTCAATTCTTCGCTGTTTGATTTTATTTTTAAACTTTTCCTTTTTTTCAAGAAAAAAAAAAACATCAAAAATTCCAAAAGTTCCAACTTTATCCAGTTCGTTGTAAATTATTCCGAAAGCCGGATAATTTTAATTAAATTGTAATAGTGAAGTATAATCATTATAATTTGTAAAATTCTGTTCAATTAAGTATCGATGGCTTATTCCACACTATCCATTGGTGGCGAATACTCTAAATAATTAAATATGTGAAGGAGGCGTCATAAAAGTTCGATTGTATCAATCTTAAACCATTTTGCACATAATTTTATTAACACAGAGTCAATCAGATATGTATAAAAGTTAATTACACTCTTCAAAAAAAAAACACACAACAGTTTGACGTCATAAATGTCATGTCTGAGTAAAATAAATTCATAATAAAATAATAAAAATAGAAATTAAATATTCAAAACATAATTCTCTGTGTATGTAACAAAAATAAAATTAATAAAATAAAAAACATTATAATATTGAATGCGTCAAAATGACCTTACAACTACTGCAAAAAATAAATCAGAGAACCATAACTATGTATGTAGTGTACTCTACGTGCAACGCGACGTGCATTGTATTGTATTGTGCAGACTACTTTTATAGCTTGACTATATAGAGGTTTAAATAGTATTTAGAGCAGGCGCAAGAACATCTTGAGTATGCAAAAGATGAGTTTAGAATGGGTCAAATATTAAGAATGTAATTTCAATTTCTTATATGCTAAGAAGACATTTACAACTGATTATTTTTTGTTTATTTGGGAAAAATAAACAATTTTGATCAGTCAAAGGCTTTTTGATGTAAAACTTTTTTACGCACACTTGACTTGGGGAGTAAGCTGGTGAATGCGTGACGAGAGCGTTTCGAAAAATGTGTTTGGAAATTAAAAGGGAGCTAAGTTAGTTATAGAACGAGAATGAGTATAAACATATACATATAGTTGAGAAGGAAACATAAGTTAGTGAAGATAGAAAGAGATAGTGTATTAACATATATATATATACATACATATACATGGAGCTAAAGAAGTTTTACTTCAGTCTAAAACACACTCGTATTTTTTAAAAAAAATTAATAATTAATTTTTTCTTCTCTTCGTAATTTTTTTGTAACGATTTCTCGATCTTAAATCATTCTTATCATGAAAACGAAGCTAAGTAGTTTTTAAAAATGTTTATTTTTGGAGAATCTCGTTCATTAATCATTTAACTGAATGTATACACCTTTATTAAATGAAAAAAGCGTTATCAAATATTCAACCAAAAATTGACCGAGCAACATCCGAATTCTTTACAAAATCCATAGATGGAATTCGACTTTCAATTTTTGATGACTCAATTACCGGCAGCGCCCGTTCTATGTTGTAGCTTGTTGAGAGTTGTGTGATACTAAATAGTAGAAACGAACAAACTAAATGACATTGGCAATCAACACAAATTACATTTAAAACTAATTTATTACAATTATGTTTTTCATAATTTTTATACCATATAAAGTCATGTTTACAATTACCATTTTTATATAGAACTCTTGTCGTTAACCATCCACTTCGCTGTATACTTCGAATTTTATCAACAAATAAATAAAAATGCTTCTAAATAAAATTTCATCGTTTATATAATACAAACCTTTTCGTCGTGTGGAATTTTAAAGTTTTGGATCTCTTACCAGTAATTTGTTAAGTGGTTTTCACTCCAATATCTTGAGGTTTGGAAAATAACATCTTGGAAACAATAATTTCTGTATAATTAAATGATAAAGAAATATAAACGCGGATATATTTCATACTAGCAATTAAATTCCCGTTAATAGTCCTTCTTTTACTTTCCAGAAATATTCAATCCGAAAATTTTGAAAGTTAAACCTCTGTTTTCATATTAAGTTGCACCATCACATACCAGTTATTATTACCGAATATATGTGAATATGTACTATAATATTCATATTTTATTGTGTTATTCAAATCATAGACGAAGAAATTTAATAAAATAATATAGAAATATGTCATTATCCGAAAAAATTTCTTGCCCGAGACTTAACAAAGCAACTTAAAACTTTAAAAAATTAAGAATACTAGTTTGTAGGAAATTAAATAACTTTTACATAAGTCGCATAGCCATTGTGAACAATGCTTTAAAACAATTCACATTATTAAATCATGACATGGGGGCGTACAACTAAACAAACCCCCATAAACACCCTCATCTATTTAAACTATTTTTACTGTAAAATACAATAAAATCTTCTGAAAACATGAACACGCGATATTTCAATTCATTTTCACAACAAAATAACTTTTCTTTTTTCGTTCTTTTTTTCTGCAAAAATTTTGACATAAGACTTTGAAAGTTTTTTGCTAACTACCACCTTTCTAGAATAAAACCTTTATTTTAAACTTTATTACCCCCACCCTCTCTAAGGTAGCATCTGGATATTAATTTATAACCCTTAAACATTGTTGTTTACACTATTGTAAGAACGCATAGAAAATTTTAGGCATTATGTAGACTATGACGTAGGTTTGGCGGGCTTTGACACTTAGTGATTATAAATTTTTATACTTGGCATACATAATACGTCACAGTATATTATATTAAAGTTTGTAACGCTACCTAATATTGACCGCACAAACAAAATTTTGGTATAAGTGTTCATAGAAACAACACCTATTTGGTCCATTTCCGATTGTCCGTCCATCATCACGATCACTCAAAAACAAAGTGATTTTAAGTTCGTGAATGAACAAAATCGGTCCATTTTTTAGTAATATATTTGAGTTCTCCAAAAATTTTACCTTAAATTTGGCTAATATACACACATATCGGTTATAACAATACATATATAACTGTATATACTGGATATTTATAGTATTTTATGAATGCTAATTAAAAATAATCCAAACAATGAATTTCAATCATGTATGTTGAGTATCTAAACAATTAACTCTGTTAGTTATCTTCACTTGTTTAAAATTTAATTTGGAGAAAAGTGTGGTAATATAAACAAAACAAATTCTAATGAAAATTTTTTTTTAAATAATTTTCTACTAACGTCACAAAATTCAATTGATGTTTATAAAAACGACATATTACGTAACATTTTTATTTTCAATAATTTTATTTTTTTCAATAAAATTTAATTAATTATTTAATATGATATAAATTTATTAATTACACTCACAAATGAAAACAAATAAAACCCACATCAGAGCGAGCATTACATACATTTTCAACTGAAAATATTTTTACCATAAATATATTGTGGTATGGATAATAAAATCACGTGCGTGAATAAACGCGTGACACATTCATATATAAATTGTATACTCTTGAGTTTACAAAACACGAAAATAATAAAATATATGGGTGACGTCTTCGTTTCGATATAAACAAAAATCGATCGAATAAAATAGGGAGGGATAGATATTATTAGAAGGAAATGGAAAATTATAACAGATGTAATAAACGTGAATATACTTTTAACAAGTTTTAAATAATGGCACTAAATTAACAAATTTATATTGTAACTTCCCACACCTCCACTCTTTTTTTTTTTTGGAGATTTTCTTTCCGAATCAAACGATATTAGAAGTATTGTGTCTGCAAAATTTTTTTTTTTTTTTTTGTTAATTTATACGTCGGTCTCGCGGTTTGGGAACATTACTTGCCAAATTTACTGGTCGGGTATCTATAAATTATTTGTAAACAATAAGAGAAAGTGTTAAAAAAGTATGAAGGGAAATATTAAAAACGTAAACCGCGAAAAAAAGGATGCTTACGCTATAGAAAATTTTATGTGACAGTTTTTACACCTAATATTCGTTAAACTTCAAATGAATCGGTAAATTTTCTAAATATAGTTTAACGTTCATTCAAATTTTATCAAAATCGATAATTCTTGATATTTTGGAAAATGAAAAAGCAATATAAGAAAATCTTAATACACAACATTGAATCGACATATTGGTACAAGTAATGTCAAACACAATAAAAGATCCACTCCTATGTTTTATGTAAAACGAAACATGTACCACCATTAGTGTTTTTACACGTTGTTCGCAGAACATCCTGTATATGCTACTGTTATTTGATAATAATTCGTTAATGTTGTAAACCACAATTAAGTTTAAAAAGGAACCAAAGAATTTAAATAAAATGGTAAAAAACTGAACATCAGAATATTAACACCGACGTACAACCAATGGTACGCATTCAAACCACCTACCCCTACCCCCCTTCCGTCTATAATTTAAATATGTAAGAAAGATTGAAGGTGTAATCTTGTAAAAGTATTTTAGAAAGCTTGTCATATTATTTTATAACTAATGAAGTATGATTTTAAATGATGATGAAAAGAAAATGGAGAAAATGATGTGAAAACTTCATCACTTTATCTATCCTAATACAGGTTGTATTTTTTATAGTTGGTAATATGATAAAGAAAATTAGATTGGTGGATTTCTGATTAATTGCGTTATTGAATACTAATGCCTATTTTAGAAACAAAATCAAGCCACGGCGATTTTACAACATACCACTAATCGTACCGTACATAGGGACTTTTCTGAATCGATTAATGCACCATGAGTGATTAAAATTTGTAATAAAACATTACATTCTAGAAAATATAATTATTTATTCAATTGTTTTCATATAAATTGTATAGCAAATATAGCAAAACTCGAAAATTGAATTCAAATTGATTCATAGGCAAAGAAGTTATAAAGCTGTCAAAGATTATTTTTTATCTTTGTCTTTAAAAACAGTTTTACATAAATATACTAGCATTTGACGTCATTCATTTACTATCGCCTTCTTTGTTTAATCAAGAATTTTGAACGTCCATATCTTCAGCTCCGAGTTAGTGAAGTAAAAACGTGAGTCAATAAAATTCTTTGGAATACTTCATTATACTTCCAATTTGGAATTGAAATAATTCAATTAATATTTGTATTTGCATCAACAATTCTTTTGATGATATTACTAATTTCCACGAAAATCTATACTCACATTTCCGAAAAATGCATACTGTTCAAACGTGTGATGAACATTAGAACGTTTTATCTGTCTTTATTCTTCTAAAATAAATTTCCATATACGTTCGTTTCTTTCGTATTTTATTTTTAAGTTTAACTCAAGTGTATATAAATTTATTTTCATATATATATATATATAGAGTAAGAACTTTACTTCGGTAAGAAAATCTTAATTACATTCAATATTTATGAAAATGTTGAAAAGGTTTTCTTTTTTTTTTCTTTTATATTATTATTCTTATAACGTTTTTCGTTTCTCTCTGCCATCTTGATTAAAAATAATTTTATGTGTGTGATACAAGTTTTCACTTCATTTTTCACTTTTAATTATTTGTATGTGAAAATTTACATTTTCATATATCTTTGTTTGATCTTTTTAAACAATTTAAATTTCTTTTTATTATCCTATCGATGACTGACTGTTAACAATTAACAGAGTTATCTGTTTAAATACTCTGCATATACTCAGAACTTTTTTTTAAATTCATTTTAGATGGCACTTCGTGTTTATATCATATACTAGGATGCTACCACTTTAGTGTCCAATTGAAGAACTAGCAATTATTATTTGATTTTTGAGTACACAAAAGTGAGAATAGAAAACATAAAATCGTGCTAAATACGATCAAATTTTTTGTACAAATTATTTTATCGTGTATGGGAGACCAATTTTTACAAAACAAAATGGTTATTTAAAAAAAAAAAATTAAATATTGTAATTTTAAGTTATTCACTAGTGGTTTATTTGGTTTATAAATATAGTCAATTGGGCATACGTTATGATCGAACGTATCGCATGGGCTAATCATCGATCCTTTACCATCCATCATTTCAGGCTAGGTATTTTCCGTTTTTCGTTCAGTAGTATTTCAGTGCCTAAACATTTTGCACAACATATATGAAATATAAAATTTGCACAACATATGAAAAATAAAATAAGGACGAGGAATACAGGGTAAAAGAAAAAATATGTGAACGTATATGAGAAATGAATAACAAAAACGGAAGGAAGCATGATGAAAAGTGTATATAATATCGAGATGAAAAAAAAGAGATAGCAAAAAAAATACAGAAATATACACACATTTAAAATTGATCCCTTTTTTTATGGTTGCATATAAATATGTTTATGATACTACTCTTCTCTTGTATTCTTGAATGTATTGATTTGAACACATTATTGTGTTTACCGGCTCACTCAAAATCTTATTGTATGGGATATCTGTTTTTAAACTTTATACAAAAAATCGGTAAATATATTGAATCGAGAAAAATACTTCAAATACTAGTTTAACCATTCAGGAAGGTCCGACTGACCTCAAGTGTATATTTACTTCTAGAACGGATAATGAGGTTTATCATCATTTATTATAAATTCAAATTTTTTATTTCAATGTACGATGCAGGTTTTGAGATCGCAGTATAAATTCACAGATATATTTTTATTACAAAAATACTTTTTTATAAGAAAACTAGAACTATAGTCAGTCAAAAGTGAAATTTGCTAGAATCCCCAGAGATAAATAAATGAAATAAAAATACAATTTTTACAATTTTTAATAATCAAATAGACCTTAATAACACCTTTATTAAATTTGAAATTATAAATATCGTAAAAATATTTATCAAGTCCACTCACAGTTCCTTTATTCACAATAATCGTATCTATTTGCCCTATGTATCTCCAAAATAAAAGAATAATCATTTATTACTTGATAATGGCTTATAAGTCAAAAGTGCACTCGTAATTTAAAAAAATTTTAAAGGAAAATTAAACAAAGTTAATAGTTTCCATTATTTTATAAACATGGAGTTTCACAAAATAAATGATACATTAATTTTCTAAAAACTGGAGCTTTTAAAATTTTTTCAGTTTTCTCAAATCGAATGTATGATAACATTTTTTGTATACGTGTATATATCTCAAATTATAGATATTTTTTTCTCAATATATTTAATATAGAGATATTCATATCACAAAACACCAATATAATAGCTCTGTATAATATTACAGAGCTTTTTTTCTTTTTATTTCTTAACTTATATTTTATGATACTTGGTAACAAGATTGAATGATTGAACGTCATAAAAATTAATATTAAGAATTATTAATCTTAAGCATGCAATTTTTATGTAATCTTAATAGGCTTAATCTTTGATAAATGATTGTATCCATTGTAATAAAAGTTGAATTACACGATGCATGGCTAACATAATATTTTAAATAATCTACACGCAAAGCGTTTAACATTGAAATTTCTATAAAAATTTGAGTTGACAATTATGATCGTGTAAATTTTCGCTTTCGTTTTGAAGCAAGCTAACTTAGAGATATAGCAAAATTTGTTACGCCCTCAAATACATTGCTCCCTGTCATTAGTTTCAGAGTTATCCTCCCATCTTCTGACGTTTGTATAGTTATTATACGTATATACTTCAAATCTAGTTATTTCTTTTACTATTTTTATATACTGGGCAGTACAATCTGGATAGATGGCGCTCTGATAAATAGGTTTTATTGCGGTATGTAGGAACGAAAATAAAATTTGATGTATGTTTTTGGCGATCTACATCATTTTGTAGTTACTCTGTCTAAAATACCAATAACGTTACACCGTATCGTAAATATGTACTGCTACGTGTTACGAGACCAATAATTAGTAGGTGTTGCGATGTTGTTATATGTTGCATAGCATTTAATCTGTTTACCAAGCAGAGCACGTTCACTTTAAGTATTTATTTATGTTGATAATTTTCAATAAATTGAATTGTATTTTGTTCGTTCCACTGCATATCGAAATATTTATATACAATGAAAATAAACATGAATAATGTTTACGTCTTGTCTTTGTAAATATTGCGTTATTCTTTGATGCGATTCAACTTTTGTTTCAAACCTCACCTGTTAACTTCTTTTGCAAACGATGTTACGCTTTCAAGTCCACAAAAATTTTGCTGTCACGCGTCAAAGTTGCGTTACGGTATTACGTCACACGTGTGTACACGGGTCTACATATAACATATAGTCTAATTAATATAGATTTATCTGATTTATAACGTCACAACATAAAATCTTGATCTCAACAACATTATATTCGTATATTCGTGTATACATTTATAGTAAAATAAAAAAATAATAAATTTAAAACAAAACACGTTTCGATCATCTCATTCAAAATAATAAATATAACGACACTACTAATAATAATAATATTATATAAAAAATGCATGACAAAGTTCGAATTATACGTACATAAATATTAATAAAAAAGGATAAATTATATGTGATATATGTTTAAATAAAAGATGAAAAAGAGAGAAATGTTATTTTGTCACAATCACACACAAGACCGTTTTGTTGTATATTGTTCTTCGTATTACTTGTGCTCGTCGGTCTATAGTTGTATTAAGTGAGTGGGTGGGGGTGAATCAAATGTAGACTGACTGGATATTTAGAGGCAGTATATAAAAATCAAAACAAAATGACCGATAACAAAGTAATTTTTCTTTTATATTTCTTGAAATTGTCAAAAAGATTTATCAGCCTTTTAATATTTCTTCATATCACGTGATTTTATTTCGAAGGATATGTGTGTAGTAATATTTTTTGTGATTTAACTGGAAATAATTTATTGCTTCATTCTCTCAATGTTTTTAAATAATCCAAAAAAAAAAAAAATAGAAATTGAAGAATCCAAATACATCATATCACTTCTATTATTTTCTTCAAATGAGGAAAATTTCATAATTTTTTTAAATTTTAGAATCACAAATATATAATAAGCCCGACCTGTTACACTGAAATTATTGATCTCATCCATGGTATTTTAAATATGAGAGCTGTAATTATCGGGAACTTGTACAGAAAAATACAAGTGTTATATTTTCAAATATTACAACGTTTCTTCGTTGTATTTCACAACTTCATCAGGCAAAATTATTATTGTAGAAAAATGTGGTATGGTCAATTATTTAATATTTCTTTATGATTGAAGTAAAAATTATTTTATTTTTTATCAATGTCATGCTCTATTTTATACCAAATGATTTAATTTTTTTTTCAAAGTTTTATTTTTTTATCACATAACTGTGTGTTGTCTATTTAAGATAAAAAGCAAGTTCTCACCTATAACATTTCATATGTACAAAATTCCTTGAAATAAAATTCAACTTTGTAACACCATAATAATAATAATAATAATAATTTTTTAAATTCCGGTAATAATTAGATAAGAATTGAAATTCTTTAAATAATTTAGATAATTTATATATTTCTTGTAAAATATTAATAATTGTTTAAAACCACGATACACAATATTTACTTGGGTTTTTATATAAGGGTTGCCAATGGTTACAGTAGGATGTTAAATGGGGATATACTCCATCTTCGTGGGCATCTATTAGATTTTGGAGGTTAGATGGTAGGAAGGAAAAAAGGCCATTTGATGAATGTACTTTAATCAGTGAGGATGGACTTTCAAAAATGTATATTAATACAAAAATATTGCTTGGGTAAATCAGATATTGAGATCGGTTGACAAATGAACCCGCCCGAAGCTCCCAGTCAAAACACTGGCGATTCGAATGTGATAAAGCTGGTAGCAGCTTTTTCAAAGTATAAAAATTCCTTATTTTGAAATAAACGTATGTCAGATTGGCATTTATTAATTTTATGGTATTCAGAGGAAATATTAAATGAATGCGAAAGAATCTCCCATTCAAAAGACTAACGATTCGAATGCCAAGCAAGCTGTCAGCTTTTTCATAATAAGAAAAAAACGTTTTTTTTACATAGTGCGTGCATGGCAAATTTTTATGGTTAATTTTATGGCAGCCCAGCTGGATGTCCTGGTCATGTTGATCCATAAGATCCTCTCTCCCAACCTCTCACATTTATCTCAAACCATCAGATAAGTGAAGAACGTTTTATTTTGCAAGTTTCTCATAAACTATGGTGGCAACCCTAGCTTTCAAAGTATACAAATCAAGTAAAGCACACGCCATGTGAACAATCTTATATCTATCTATTCTCTTAGATGTCAATAAACTCGTCAATGTTTATGAGTGCGAACGAAGTCTGTTAGTACACCTTTATTGGTATGATAGGTAGCTCTTCTGTCTCTCTCTCTCTGTGTGAGTGGAGTTGTAAGTCAGTATCTATCTAATGTATGAAGAAATAACTGCAAAGAAAAACAACAACATTGTACTTACTTGAATGAATGAATTCACTCACCTTCCTGTAAAACAAAATTAGGTAAAATCAAATCAAATTTGATTGATAATCATTAAATTTAACACAATCAAAATCTTATTATAAAATCTATTTTAGACGATTCACTTTGTTCCCAACTTATATTCGTCAAAATTATAGATCGAAAAATTTCGATACATACGTTTTATCATACTTAGGAAATTTCAAATTTGTCAAAAGTATTTTTTTCATCGTTATTTGATAGAAGGATCACAACTTAAAAAAAATCGTTATAAAAGTCATTGCATACTAGAAATAAATTCTATAGGTGGATGTATCCAATAGGTCTGAAATATGTCGTCATTATCACGTGTTGCTTGTACAATATTTTATATTAAATGATCATCCGTGAATGTATTTTCAAAATAGAATAATCATTCGGTGTTATTAAAAGTTACCTATGTTCGATGTAAGAATCATTATATTACAATTTCTACATCATTATTACATATTTTCTATTTTCTGTTATTTAAAAACAATTTCAGCTACGTTATTTTAAAATAGATTATTACAGAATATTTGAATGCCGTGAGTAAATTTTCTCAATTATTTCTAGGTACCCATGCAGTACAATTTACGATAAATGATCGGCTTTTCATTTTATTTGTTTAAAGCAATTTTTGAACTTATAAATGTAGACAAATAATTTTTTTCGAAGTTATTTGGTTAATAAATCGTAAACTTACCTATTGGAGACGGTAAATGGTTTCATTTAAACAATCGAAGTTGAATTTTCAACAAAAATTTGGGTTTTAGAGGTGGGATAATGTATTTTCATTTATACTTGTCGATTACCATATTTTCCGTTCAACGTTATTATGTATAAAATAAGCTTTATAATATCTTACGTTATATTTTTTTTTGGGTGTATAAAATACTCCAACATCATTAAAATACCAAAAAAACACTTAAAAACTACACGAAATGAAATCTTGAGTTGTTATATATGAAGATGATACGAATCAATTTTAATTAATAATAAAAGCATAATGAAAATATCTTCTAAGATAATTATTATATCTCTATCATTATTTAATTTTATATATATTATGACAATTTTATATTATCTTTTATCTTTATTCATTCAACACAAAATATATTTGAAATATTGTCATCCTATTTTTGTATGTAGTAAAACTGCTGTTGAAGACAATATTGACGAAAGATTAATTAAAAAATAATTCTGTTAAAGCATTTGTGACGAAAATCATCGTAAATCGTATTTTACTTCATTTCCAACATTTAAACAATTGTTCTGAAACTGTTTATATTCGCTAGAATTACAGCTCCATATCAGCATAGCCCATACTAAACACTTAATATTTGTATAAACTTATTTTTGGTATTTGAACAATATTAATAATTAATAATTGATATTTAATTTGGGTGTCTTGTCAAATAATTATTATCGGTTGCTATATATACTTGTTTCAATGTTGATTTCTACTATCAAATAATGAAAATGTAACCAAAATTTTAGAGCTTGAATGAATATAGTGCACATGACTTTTTAGCGCTTTATAATCTAAAGTTCGTATTCCTTCAGCATCTTGATTTAAATATTTTTGGGTCGATATTACTTCGCTTCGTTAAATTTCTCTACAGGTTTTACTGTAATTTTTAAAAAAAATATTTTATTAATTTATCTGTTTTGACAAGTAACGTTAATCAAATGAGATGGCTGAGAATATCAATTTTAAACACATTGTGTGTCGTCTTTATTGTTTGTATTAAAAAGCATTTGTTTAAAAAAGACAAAAAACATTTATTCTCATCGAATCCATCAAAATTCATTTTTAAAATGTGACATCAAATGTGAGTCGAACTCTTCTTCGAGTGAAAATTGAAATAATAAAAAAAAAAGTAGTATACGCCAAAATGTAATAAAATTTCAAATTAATCTCTTTCAAGAAAAGTAAAAAGAAAAATGTTAAAGGTTATATTTTGATTTTTTTTATTTTGATACATCATTTCGAGGAAATGAAATAATTTGTGTGTCTTTTTTTGGTTGTGCTTTTCGTTGTCGAATAGAAAAAAGTTTAGAAGAAAAGGACAAAAAAAATTGTGTGTGTGATGATAAGGTCATATACATAAAAGCTATTAACTTTTCTAGGAAGTGATTTCGGATATTTTATATGTGTCAAAATATATATCGAGTGTTCACTGTAACATTAAGATTAAATAACAAGTAAAGCTTCAGAATATAGTTTTGGATCGAGTTTAAGAATGATTTCGAGTTGTTTCAAATTGATGTTTTCATTAACTCGCTTTCATGTATTGCTGTCCGAGAGGAATTTTGAACTTAAACTAACTTCCCGATGTGCTAGATACTTAAAATTTGGAACATAGCTGTGAAAAAAATAAATACGGCAAGGAAGAAAGATCAAGGAAACGATAATGGTGAAAGCCCTAAAATGCAGAAAATAATATAATAAAAATAATTTTTAATGAACTATTTTTTTATAATAGACTAAAAATTATTAAATAATTTCTGTAATTGCAAACGAAAAATATGTGGCGGCGCATAAAGCAGATAATTGATATATTAATAGTTCATTTGAAAATAAAGAAATTATTTTATACTTTTTAGTTTCGTATAAAAATTATGATAATTTTTACTAATAATTTTATAATTTTTACTAATTTTTGTTTTTACTTCACATAAATTTGATGCCATTATACTTAAAATGATTCCTTCATATTTTCATAAACCCTCTGTATAATAAATGTGTTTATTTTACTTTGTTGTGATGAATCGTCTTAAGGTGGATTAAATCATTTTTATTAGAACGGAGTCGACAAAGTTATTTTTTTTTTCTGTTGATATTGTTATGTCATACTCATTACAAATTTTTATAGAGTATTGATTCAAATACTAAATGTGTGTAAAGAGACTGGTGGATAAAAATGAGGTGGCACGGCAGGAGGGAGGAGGATATTCACTGGTAGAGAGAAGAGGGAATAGATTTTATGCGTCTATAACAATCAAATTTCCCTTGTTCTTTTGTTATTATTTTTGTTCTTGTCCATTTTCTCTTCTATTCTATATATATCATGAAAATGTGTATAGTTTTTCTCCGTGTAACTATCGTACAATATTTATTCCGGTCACATTAAAGGTATTATTGGTTTGTGTGAGGACAATTTTTACTTTTTTTTTGTTTGTTTTCTGGTCCGTTTGAAATCATCTAATTTTGAGGTTAAAATATCGTTTAACATCCGCTATTTATCGTGACATATTTACAGATTTCTCAAAGTACGTTCTCGAAAAGAAATGCGTGTGTATATTTTTCTGCTAGAAATATTTCGTAATTGACTATGTAGTTTTACATGAGCGCTATTTAATGAATATAGTAGTATAAATCAGAGATCCCAAACTTTTAGGCGTAGCACATAGAAACTTAAAGTAAATTCTGAATAGTTTTTGACAGTTAATTATAACTTAAACTTATTTTTTTATTTTTATTTTTTTCAAAATAACACTATAAGAAAATTTCGATAAAATTATGTTAATAAGTGTAGTTTAGTCCGCAAAGTTCAGAAATAAAATCCATTTAACAATAGGATGCGTAATTTTTCAAATATTGCCTGAAACTTTATTTCCGGAATTTGATATCTCAGATCAATTACAAATGAAAAGTGTTTGCGGAAAATTTTTGGTGTATTTTCATATTTTGTTTTCCAATCACAACAAATTATTGATTATTTCAATCCCATCTCTAAATGTTGATTCAGTACTCTTTCAGTGACAGGCAAGAGTCCCCTCAACAGATCAAAAATTCAAAATCTGGATTAATAATTAATAAAGTAGATTTTATTTAAAAGTAATATTTAAAATTTATAATGAATTTTCACGACCGTCTGGAAAGTTGTAAAACAGTTTCACATTTAAATATTTAAAGGATAAAATTAGTCCAAACCAAATTATCCCCACAGCGACCATTAGAATCCACAATATAAATAATATTTAAATAAAATATAAAAAAAAATTTAATATCAAAATTACTGATAAAATGTAAATCTTAGAATATATTACAATCATCTCGAAAAAAGTCTGTCGAAAATACTTTCTTTAGAAAGTAATACTTTTAGTAAACTAACAAAGTAATAATACATAGTTTCAGAGACATACATTGAAAACATGTTACTACTATTATAGTGATGTAACGGATTTACGATAAAAGTTCTAATAAAATTTATAATTACTTCTCTTTACTTGACTTTCAATAGGAGTAACTACAAGCAGTAAGAAACCCGTTTTACTGCCTCAATTAAAGCATACAATTATATGGTATCTAGTTCGCAGAGCGTCGTAACATCACTAATTTTTTTATTATAGAAATTCATCCGTATAAAATGGTTTACGATAAAATTTCGAAAATGGATCATATCATGTACGGAGTGAGTAAGAGTAATAAAAGAAATGTATTAGAAAGAGAACAACAGGCATAAATAAAATACGAGAATATAGAACAGGATAGATATTTTTCATATTCATTGCACGATGGATATAATTCACTTGTTAAAAAGGAGCTTATTTCTATCGAACACACATACATATACATGTATATATTTATATATACATATATACGAGCTTTAAAGCTACTAAAAACTGTCAAAAGAAATATTATATAACATGTTTTGTATTTGTTACAAAATAAACTATTTCAACATTTATGGATATTTTACAAAGTACACGTATTCAGACAGAAAAATCAATAAACGTTATTACCCAAAACCCTGTACATGTATATAAATTTATACATAACGTTTAATTTTATTGTTTACATATATATCAATTATTAATTTGATTCTTTACATTTGTTCTATTTCATTCTTTAATTTTAAGTTTCGTAGTTGTCAAGCTTGACAATTAATCTCAATGATCCATTGTCGATCCATTGGGTCCAATGGATCCTAGACCAAACTTTTAAACTAAAAAAGATAGAAGAAAAATTCAAATACCAAAAATGTTGATTTCTTTAAAATTTTGTAAAATATTCGTCACAATTTAAGCTCAAATTTAGCTAATTATCACATATAGATAATTACAATATATAATACTATACAAGTAATTGTATAGACTGGATATTTATAGTATTTTATGAATGCTAATTTAAAATAGTTCTAACAATGAAATTCAATCAAATGTCGAGTATCTACAAAATGTGCTCTGTTTTCTTCACATGCATTATTATAATATTTTGATTTGTATAACATTTCAGGTTGAAAAGCTTTTTAACATGTAATATGTACACTATTTTTATGTCGACTATGTTATATATTATACCATACAATATTAATAACATATTATTTTTTTTATGTTTGTACAAACATTGTAAGAGAGACGAAGATAACCTGACAAACTATATGATGACTATGTGTTTATGGAGAGCTTTATATACATTTTTTATAGAGTATTTTTTTTCTTATTATAGAGTAGAAATATTTTTAACTATTTAACATCCATATACACAAATAGAATTAAATAGATTTTCATTTTTTTTCCAAATCTATAATACAGTTTAAAATTTATTCATTTTATTCCGGACTATTAACAGACTGAACAAAGAGAAATGCTGAAATTGGCAAAAGTATTTTGAAAAGGAAACAGCTTAAATTTTATTTCAAATAAATTTTCGAATAAATTTATTTTATATATGGAGGTTAATTGGAGGTTATATAAGTTTTTTTTTAAATAACTAAACACGTAATAATTCTATAACTGATTATACAATTTTTTTAGTGTACAATCGCCTGTTATCTTCATCGAAAATATTTATACACTGTTTTTTATTTAATATGACTGTTTATGAAATATGGCCGGTAAAAACTGGAACGTAATAGGTGTGGGAGAGCTATAAAATAATCATTTTTTATGTGACTGTTTTGTTTGTATGTGCTGAAATGAAGGCGGACCAACTTTACCAATTTTCCATTATGTTTTTGACGCGTTATCTAACTTGACTAGTAAAATTTTTGTGTTACGTTGAAAGATTTGGAAAAAAAATGCAATATTTAATATGCATTTGCAGGTTTTTTTTTATATTTAGAACGTGGATTTTTGTCCTATTTTTTTTTTGTAGAGTCTGCTGTCATTGTTTCTAGTTTTCAGTTGTATGTGTTTTTTTGTGATAGTCAGACAGATTATAAAAATATGAGACATCATATATTTGCAAACGTTTTGTGTACCGTTAAAGTGTGTACAATACTTTTCAATATTCAATTCTCATACAGTTTTCTTTATTCGTTTTAGTACTAATAGTGTGTGTGTAAATATCTCAAAAGCTCACCAAATTATTTCAAATTAACTATGGGTTACTGTAAATGAAAAGTCAATCTTTATTAAAAATAAAATATTTATTCTATTATTAAGGGGAAGTAAGGTGTTATTTCGTAGAAGCGTCCCGGAAAAAAGTAGAATTGCGATGGCTCCTCTTGATGCGGTTCTGGATTATCAGAAATCAAAAAATCACAGTTTCTTCGTTAGACAACGATCGTTGGTTGTCTCCAGGTAGCGTCGAGACGTTTATTTCGAAATTTCAATTTGACACTTTTTGCGAAAACTTTGAAGTGAAAAACGCTATTTTTGCAATCGAAAAATTTGCAACGTAAAATAAAAAATTTTGGTTGAAATAGAAATATTGTTCAAAATTTCAAACAGATAGCGAGCGGTGCACTAGTCTTGCAGTTATGAGGAGCACCCAACGATTTTGAAAACGTAACACTAAAATACTCGCTAACTTCGTCAATTTTCCTCCGATCGATTTGAATTTTTGGTAGAATATTCTTGAGAAAAATCTAAAAAAAAAAATTGAAATACCTTAATACCATAAAAAATTTTCAGCTCAAAATATAAATCTATAATAAAAATTTCATTATTTAGTTTTAACATCAAATTTGGACACCGTGTTCTTAATGGTTAATTTATGATGAATTTCGTCACAAACATTTTGTTGCTCTAATACTCAGCACTTTGCTCATTCCTCGCCAATTTTCATCCACAATTAAATAATTTATAATGAAAACTATTTTCCTAAATGTACCCGCTTAGTGTAATGCAAGTTATATTATAACCATATTTTTGCCGTATTAAAAACATAACAATATTACATCATAAATAGCCTTCATTCGTTACAAGAAACTAATGAAAAAAAACTCCACTGTTGTATAAATTTTTTTAATAGGAAAAATGGTTTTTTTATTTTATTTAGTTTTTTTTTTTTCTTTTCATTTTTTTATTAAAATATGTTGGTATTTCTGTTTGGGGGTATGTTTTTGTGTTTGTTGGCTTGTTTACAATGAGACGACTATGGCGTATATTTTATTATTTGACAAACAAGTTGTTGTATTTATGTTATTTCGAGATATTTTTCGAGTATTGTTTTCGAAGAACATAGTTTATTATAATCTTTGTTTGTTATGGTTTTTTTTTTCAAATTAAAAAACTTATATACTATATAGTTCAGTATCAATGTTTGAACTATTTGTATTGACTAGTATTCATAAAATACTATAAATATGCAGCTTATTCAGTTATAAATAGATGTACAATAATTAGTATTACAAATAGCTAAATTCTGTAGAATAGTTCTTATTTTATGTGAAAAAATATCCTTATTTAAATGACTTTCCATAAGAGCCCATGTTAAAATCTGATATTGTTTTTCTCTACTTTGGGGGCAGGTCAATTTTAATCGGCTTTTATTTTTTGTAAATTCTTGTGAAAAGCCATTCTTTGACCCAAATATTACCTTAAGTGTTTGTTAATGCTGTTGTTAAATTGATTCAGTAACAAATAAGAAAATCTTTCTATAATAATATTTATATAAAATTGACATTATTGTTGTTATAAACATATTTATACTTATTATTTATTAAACTATAAATCATAAAATTTACATGCCTGCATATTTTGACTCCATAATATGCAAAAGAAAAAAAGAAAACAATTTGTTTACACACACTGACTGGGATGACAATGTAATGTTTTTTTTATGACCTTGTAGGATAAAACCCACATATCATTCATAACCTGTGGGTTTTTGTTTATCCAATTGCATTCATTATTTGTCAGAAGAAGTGAATTGTTTCGTCTAGTTTATGAGAAATATTTATATTTGATTATTTTTTTGTTGTTGCTGTAATACATAAATAAATAAATGATTTACATTCGTGGGTATTCTTCAATAAATTCTTATCTTATATTCTATACTAGCATTTATCCGCGGCTTCGTTTCAGTTGATAAGAAACAAACAAATATATTGAATGTGATCCGTCTTATAAATACCCAAATATTGGTTATACGACTAAATCTTTCGAACAGAAGTTGTTCATATTGAAGAAAATTAACATTTTTGGAGTTTTTATTTCTTTAGACGCGTTATGAAAAAATGATGAGAGTGAAATTTTAAGATGGGCGCATGTGAGCGTCACATTAAATTCACAGGTTGAAGCTGTTGTTATGATTTATGTTACACTATATGATTCATGTAAGAAAATATATATTTATTTGTTGAATTTTTCAAATTAAACTGAGCTTCATTGACTGTGTTAACTACTATCCTTCTTATTATTCTGTAATTATTTGCATGCAATTAAAAAATGTTTTTTAATGATGCCAAAGAAGTATAACTTCCAACGCGTGTACATAAGTACACGCACACATTTATTTATTCTTACAATGTCTCTTTTATGTTTTCAATGTCTCTTTTATGTTTTCAATGTCTCTTAACGTTTAGAAAGTGTGAGTTACGTAAAATTTTTATAGAGGCCAATGTGGCTTGCTGATAATAAAAAATTCTGTTGTTGATAGAATTTTTAAAATCGATTGAATAGTTACTCGTAAAATCGTCAAACAAACGAACAAACTCACATTCGCATTTATAATAGTATAGTTCGGATTTATAAACGTTGGATATGACATTTAGGACTACTGCATCAGTAGTTTCCTGATAAAATTTTCATTAAGAAAGAAATATATTCGAAAATATAGAACGATTTATAAAATCCCTCAGAAAATATTTTATTCATTAAGGTACCCCTTTCCCCGCTTATAAAATACTTTTTGAAAAATATTTTCCAGTCTTCAATATTTATATCTGTTTACGGCTTTTAAAAATTTTAACATTAAATTAAATATTGTTCGAAACCAAATGGCTGAAATACAATGATCATTAATTAAAACAATTTTCAAAAATTTATATACTTAATTACTTTTAAAACTATATGAATACCGCATGCTGAAAAATATTATTAAACACTCATTATAAATATATGAAATTCTCGTTTGGTTCTTTTTAGTCATAACGAGAAACAATTCGTTTTATCAGTTTATAACGCGTTTACAATCTTTAAGATTCCCTAGACAGAGTTAATTGAGGAAATATCTTTTGAAAACGTCAAATCCTGCGATCTAGCATACTATACCAAAATTGTGTGGGTATTCAATTTTAGGTTTGAACAAGGCCAATTCTTCGAAGTTTGGATATATTAATGTAAAGTGAGTCAAAATGGTGATTAGGTAGGTCGTTTAAAAGCTGCACTAAAGATTTTTCTCTGCCATAAATATTATATATGATAATATTTTTCTTAAAGCAGTACAACACACCACAGCTAATGGGATTTAATAACAATATTGTTTAATAAAAATATTGTTTTCATTTACCTGTCATTTTTAAATTGGCACTTAACAATCATTTTTAATTTAATTAATAGTGCCACACATGTTTTTTAAAAACATTTTTGAGGTAAATATATTTAAATTTTTATCAAATAATAATATTAAACTATATCCAACCTTTTTTCTTCTTCTCTGCTCATCAAAAACTACACATTATTACTGTTATTTAAGCTTTATATGATTAAAATAAAGTCTGAAATATAATTATGTCTAGACTATTTTAATTTTCATAATTAATGTTAAAAATACATGCAATTACAAATAAAATATAAATAATTAATTCAAAAACATATTTTCTGATTAATTAATTTGAAAATAATTTTCTTTTTGTTAACAATGCAAAATTTGTTTTGTTTTTTAATTATTTTTCATTATCAATGAGAAATTATCAAGAAATAATTTTATTGAAAATTGTGTGGAATTTTTATTGAGACACGTGTAAAAATTTAATCGATAAAAATTGTTTATTTTTTTTTTTTTTTTGGACATAAATGAAAAATTTGTTACACAATTAGGAATTTTTATAACTCAGGTTAATTATTTTTATTTATTTTCTTGCCATTGTTCGTGTGGTTTGTGATTAAGTACTGATATAAGTGTCAATTTCAAATCAATAAAAGTATATTGGATCTTCATTCTTCAACCATGGGTGGGTCACCCACCCACGTAATTATTTTTAATCTTTTTTCATTGGCACTAAATTCATGATGTTGTGTAGGCTACTAGGATATTGAGTGCAGATTTGTTTGTGATTTGAAGTCTAGAATCTCCGATTCCACACGACCTTTTTCGATTCTTAAGATATTTTCTTCAAGCGTTTACTTTTGAACAATATTTTTTAACTCGAAAACATAAAATATATATTTTCTATAAACATGGCGAGAAAAAAAGCGAACAAAGAAATTTATATATTCACACATATTTTCGTAAACAAATTAAATTGATTTGTGTAAATCTTATCGTTTTTAACGTAAGTCAAATCGATAAATCATTTTTCTTGAAATATGTGATATTTCCACGAAAACTAAACACATCATAAAATTTCACCAATTCGAATACCGAGTGTTGAAAAAATTATTTTCAATTTCCAAAAAACTTTTAAAATTTTTTAATTAAAAGCTTATTAGATTTTGTGAATATTTTTTATTTTTAATCAATGATCCCAAAAAATTTCGTTTAGAATAAATATATTGCGCTCTGATATCAAAAGTTTTCGATTTTCAATTTGCACTGTAAATTTACGTTTTGAATATCAATCAATCTACTTTCCATATTTTGGATGCGCTTCGATATTAACTTTAAAAAAAACTACCAAACTTTCTCGAAAGATCTTGGTAACAGTGATTGACAGACTTTTTTTTAAAATATGACTGAACACTTTTTTTTTGAATACATTGTAGCATTGTTATCGCTGAACATTTGTTATGTCTTTTAAAAAAAGATTTGTTATTTTTTTTCCTCCAAGATTATATTTATATATTACTGGTTGTATTGTATATAGACGATATATATTTTTCGAGTTACTTAAATATTGATTGTTGCCAAAGGGTGTTGTTACTATATATATTTTATCGAAACAATCATTTATCAAAGTTCAAAAATTTTATACTCGATTTAATTTTGTTTTTTTTTTTATTCTGAAAACTCAGAATCATTAACTCTGACATTTACTCGTCTCAAGAATCTTGATTTAACTTTATTTTTATAAATATTTAAATTAGAGCTTTTGTACACCAGTTTCTATTAAGTTTCTTGCGTTTCTTAATAATTATTCAAATATAGAATTATTTCATTAATTATTTATCATATTTTGTGTACAAATATTGAAATTGACAGACGCGACATTTTTACTCGATTTTACGCCATACGCCACTTCTTTTAGCAAAAATTTAATTTTGTCTTCTAAGAATTTTAAAATCATATTTGGATTGAAATTTATATTATTTAGGTATTTAGAGGTTAAGCCAGAAAAATGATAACACATAATATTGAAACCTTTATAATTTGACAGAAAACATAACCCCACTTATTCAGTCAATCGTAATAAAATATATATATATGAACTATAAAGGAACTTCTTAGAAAGCTCTCTACACAAGAAAATAGTTTGTTCAGTTCCTCCCTTCCACGTCCCTTTTCTCCTCCCATTTCCATGCAAGAAGACATGTATGTAGTGAGTGTAATATCGTTATATTTATGCATCATTGCTCGAACTAACTTTTCATCTTTGTTCATTCAATCTAGTTGCTAATGTTTTTTTCTTTGTTTTGATAATGCACTTTATGAATTCCATTTAAACTAGATGACATTTGTTGTATGTAACAAATTCAAAAAAAAAAAATAAAAAAATGGCATAGTAAAATTGTTGTAAGGATATAACACTGAGTTTGTAACAACACCCTTTAAAGAAAGATGAATATATCATTTATTATGTATTTATTTTCGATCCAAATATACTTTAACGTGAATCACAATTTAAGAATATGAGTACCAAATAAAATTTACACGAAGTTATAACGCTCGTATTATATTTTGGACTGTGGTCTGTTCATTTCGATATACATATATTGTATATATATATAAAAAATAATCTGAAAGTATTTTTTCAACAAATTCAAAATTCCACGTTCTGTGATTCAGCATAAGAAAGTATTCATTAAACATAATATTTATGTTAATATATTTCTGAATATCCAACATTAATTGGACAATCTCATGGGTTCAGTGGCCAAATGAGTAAATACACTAATATTTTAAGATTTGCTTACTTAGATTGCGGGTTTGAATACAGACAGCTACAGTTTCATTAATTATAATTTTAAAAAACGGTTGGTTTATCACACTGTCATTGTAAACTAAACACTTACTAAAATGTTTGCTGTTCACACACGTCAAGTAACTAAACTACTTGACTAAATTACTTAAAAATGACGGCTATCATTTGCTCACTATCAGTTAATTTTATTTGGTACTCTTCACAAAATACCTGAAGTACATTCTTAATATATGACTTACTATTTTACAAGAATTTTTGTTACAAATATTACGATACCATGTAACTATATAAGTTTTTCCCCCATGCACCATCTAGTAAACATGTATATGTAACGAAACGATTGTCTATGTAATGTTACATATTACGTTAACGTTACAGCTCTACGGCGTACTGTTCGTTGTTCATTGCTTTAACTCTACTGTTTTACTTTATATACACACATGTGAATCATTATAAAATAAAAGCGAAGCACACTGAAAATGAGAACTCTGAAAACATGATCATCAGAACAGTATTACTACGAAAATGTTTCGTACAAAATATATTTACGTCTGCGACCGTTTATTTCGTAGTATTTTATCAATGTAGTAGGTAGTACCAACTTACCAAGTGCAAGCAAGATGATAGTATGATAGTAGTCACATACAAGTTTGAGTGTTTGTATATTTTATGTATAACGTACAGAATTCTGTTTTTATTTTTGAATCAATAATATATGTCTGCTTTTCTACATTTTAAAGCTCATTTTACATTTAGAAAAAAATACCACGATCCATGGAAAATAGGGAAGATGCACAAATCACGTCAATTGAAGCGTACTTTATTTCACAAGCATGAAGTTTAAAAATCTTAAAATATAGCCAAAATATGAACGTTCAAAATTTTTAATTAAATATAGATTTGCATAAATGACGTCATACATATTCATCTCCATAGAGATTATACATAGAGGTCATTCTCCAGTAAGAGGTCCTATCGATCGATGTCGATGACACTTATATACACTTTTCTTCAAAATTTAAGATAAATAATATTAGTATGTACAAATGAGTTGATTGTGAATAGAAATTTTTACATAAATTACATAAATATTCAAAATTTTGATGTGCGATTTTTCCATAGAAAATGATCACTTATTGTAGAATCACCTATAAAACTTTAATTGCAAGAAAAACATGAAAATCAATCTTTAAGAATTTATAATTTATTTGTTTTTAAATCAATTTTAATATAATTTTCGAATTTTATTTGGTATTGAGCCTACTTTTACATTTGAGCAATTATTTTTTATTACATCTACCCTTAGTTTAATTAAACTTTATTACACAAGGCTTACTTACGTCTGAGGTAAATTTGCCTCAGCTTTACCTTTAAAAAATATAAGTATTCTCCAGTCCCTCTCTGTATAAACGATAAGTGTGCCAAATTCATACTCCTATGTGTTTGCAAAGAGGTATAAAGTTATTGCTTCACATATACAGATACCATATTTCAGTAAATATGAATGAGGCTTTATAAATACATGTTTAGTACGTCATATGCCTTATTATTTTCGATTGTTCTATGCTAGTATGTATTATACATATATATATTTATTATTGTTATCTTTATCTTATATAATCATTTTAACCATTCTCTAACTCTCTTGCACTCACTATCTATAATTATGTCTCTTGTTGTTCTTCTTCTTCATCTTCGTCTTGTTCGTTGTTCGTGTGTATGAATGTATATTTTAGTAGGTATATAGTAGACAAACAAACAAACAAACAAACAAACAAACACACATTAATAAATAGATGGAAATGTAACAATTTCCATTTTGAGGTTTATATATTATGTGCAACATTTAATGCTTACCAATTTAAAGCAAATTTCCTTTCAGGTGAATTTTGTATTACGAATTTACTCTAATTTACTTGTGTTAGTTAAGAATTATGTAAGATTGCATGATGCTTGGATAAAATATTATGGAATATCGTCAAATATATTAGAATTATGAATTTTTTGTACTCTAATCTAATAAGGGACCAGGTTGATTTCAGCCTAAATTTCCCACCAAAATATAAAGCTAAATTCAATAGTTTTACAAAACTTGAAAATTCAATGAAAATTGATTCAAAAACAAAGAAGTTTCTTTCTTGAAAATAATGTTTAACTTCTAATTTATATGAAATAGTAACAAGTGACGTCATTCATAGGTATTCTTCCCTCTTTGTTTAACAAATGTTTGTTTCATAAAAATAAACAACTTTTGTTTATATTCATTAATAAGTTCCCAATGGTAAGTTCTTTTAATGTAACACTCAAATCCAACATTCTCGAGAACAAATAATGGTATCGACGTATAGTGGTAAGCAAAATTGGTCTAGGTCTTGTTCTTTTGTTATTATCTATACATCAGAAAACCAAGACCGAACATGCAAGACTGAGACCAAAACCTATACGGAGTATACAAGACTAAGACTAAATGGACAAAACTAAAAATAACAGCTTCCGATAAATGCATTAGTCAAAATATATTTACCATCTTCAAAATATTTTTTTCGTGGAACAAAACGTATTTTACATTTGAAATTTTTAATTTTACTTTCAAAATTAATAAAAAAATTTAAGTATTATATTAGATAAGCAAGACCAAAACCAGATTCGAGATATTCGAGCAAAACTAAGACCAAACTCGTAGCATTTGAACAAGACCAAGACCGAATATGCTACACCAATATTGTCCCAGTCTTCGTCTTGCTTTGGTCATGACTATCGACGTAGAATCGATCCAGCAGTTTTTTCTCGAAGTTTAAAAAAGTAACCTTAAAAAATAAAACAATACCCATATTCGTAATGATACACAAATTATTGTTGCTTTATTCTCCTCATATTTGTGGTGTTTGTTGTATCTTATTTTCATTTGTAACTATTAAGATTTCAAATATCGCGGTACAAAAGTTCGCTAAGATTTCGCATCTTAAAAAAAAAACGATTCATCTGCACTCCTTGTTAATTATTGTCCAGTCATCGATAATTTGATTAGTACACAAAATTGAAATCAATTGATCAGTATGATTGAATTTTCTAGATAAAATAATAAATTTAATATACTCAATTATCAATTCTTTGTGGAGGTATCCTTTAACTATGCGTGTGTGTGTATATTATACACACATATGAGATAGATAGATCGATATCACATCCTTGGGTTATTGGTGCAGACAGCAACTCACAATTTAATATATTGAACACAGACTTCTACGACGTTATGTATGTGTATTTTGTATGTTCACATATCTGTGCTATCACAGACAGAAAATATATATATATATATATACACGTATAAAAAAAAAAATAAGACCACTCTCTTAATTCAGTGAAGAAACCAAACCAAAGAAGATTGTTGTAGAATACAAACATATCTTATTTACTATATCTACTAATATTAGATGGCTTTTATTTATCCTTCGATGAAAAATCAATTTTTAAACGTTTTTATATAACAATATAAAAAAAAAAAAACTATTTATTAATAATTTTCTTTTCTTTTAAATAATTTTTTTAAAGTTATTATAATATACAAATAACGTTGCAATAAAAATAAACATATAAACATTATATACATACAATAGTTTATAAACTAATACATCAACATTGACTGGTTAATATTTTTTTTTATTGATTTTAATAATTTTATTCGGAGGTTCAAAAAATCTCAAATCAAATTGTTGTTTCTAGGTTCGCTAGGGTAATTGAGGTCTAGGAAAATAAAAAAATTACACTTATTTTATAATTGGGTGGCTAATTTTCGAGATATCGTTTGAAATATATTCGAAATATTGATCTCTGGAGCGGATTTCCGGCGATATCACAAAAATTATGAATCCAATTCTTAAATGTTATTTTTGAAATCTACAGGTCAAATTACCCTTAGAACCATAATTTTAACGAAATCGTAGACAAAATAATTTTCTCGATTTTTCGTGATTTTATTAAAAAATCGCGCAAATCCAATCGTCAAATGGATGTTATTTTTGAAATCTACGAATCAAACAAACTACCTTAATTAAAATAATTTCATTGAAATCCGATTGTAAAATAAGTATTATTTTTGATTTTCCCAAATCTCAATTACCCTAGAAAAGTTGAAAACAGAAATATAAATTTTTTTTGAAATGTTTGGCGATTTTTAGTGCGTTTTCTTCATTTTTACATTCACTAATCAAGTTTTGAAATCGGTTATTTATGCTGTAAAATCTTTTTCAAAATAAAAGAAATACTCCAACCGCAAAATAATTCAAAACCGGAAATTCTAAACAAATCGTAATCATACAATCATAAATATGCATACAGGTGTCATACAAATTTTTAATAAAATTAAAAGCTGTCATTATTGTCTAGATTAGTTATCGTGTAAAAAACAAAAACTAGGAAAAATTTCAAGAATTTGACTGAATTTATTGATTTTATTTTGTATTTTAAATGTTAAAAGGTGAACTTTATAATATTATTATAAAAACAAAAAAACAAAAAAAAAGTATGAAGTATAGGCTTGCAGAGGCCACCAACGATGTTTCTTTATTTTGTGTGATACCTCTTAAAAACATAATTATGACGTATCAACAACAACAACAACAAAAATAAATTGAACATTATACATATATCTATTTTTTAAATAATTCGTCATCTGAAATTATATCCATTCACTTCATCCTTTAGTCCAAGATGCCAGGGCCACTGATTTTCTCACAAGTTTTAGTCAAGGTAGTACTAATTATGTGTTTTCACTGTATAGATACTTTGCAAACTTGTGCCGATGTCCAAATTACAAGTGCTAAAAGTAGAAAAAACTCAATGACTCCCACGGTATGAACCTAAGAATATTTTAAATATTAATTCCATACTGCCAGGCAATTGTCGTCTACGGTAACCTTTGCCAGACGCTTGAAAGCTTCCAAAAAATTAAAATCTTAAGATATTCAAGAAGTTATTTCAATATAAACAGCCAGGCTAATCGTAGGGGTGTAAATTCCTCAAGACACATATACTTTTATAAGCTATATAAGTATATCAATCTATATAAGTAATATAACTGCGATTGATCTGGCTGCTAATGGACGATGTTGGAATAAATTCCTAACTATCGTACATAAAAATCAAGACTTAGAATATAGAGTAAATTAAAAGGGGAATCGCAACCGCATTCTTTGTGCCTGGACCTACACGTTTTAGAGCACTCCATCATCTGTAGGCAAAGATGCCTTCTTGTACAAGGTTGCAATTTTTACTATGTTGCTGGCGAAGCCGGTTATTTCATTCTTATTCAAGCAACGACACTGTGATCAATCAACCGCACCCCTTTTTTTATAAAATTGATCAAACTACCGCTGCCAGGATTGAAACCCGCGTGAAAAAATTAGTGAGATGTGTTTTTATCTACTTTGATCATCGTGTACCTGTAAGTAGGTCGTCCACACAAGTTGCAAGTAAACAAACGCATTTTATTTCTAAAGTAAGGTCTAGCGGCTCCGGGATCTTGTTCTATTATACCCATTCTATCAAACATAAGATATTCTAAAAATATTGTTCAATTATCAAAAATAAAAAAACCAAAAATCAATTTTTTTTGAATAATTTTATTTCCTTTAATGATAAACGTGTAGGTGCCCTCTCTACATGATTGAAAGACACATATTTGGATTTTATTAAGGCGTTTGTGAAGGCGTTTATATATTTTATTGATTGATTACAAACAGGATCGTACCCAGGCCGGGGGTACCAAATGGACCAAATTAATCAGACTCTCAAATATACATAGATATTGTTAACTAAACAATATCTACAAATTTTATGATTAAAAAAGTTCGCTTCTTGTCAAATAAATATTATTTTGTATTGTACAAAATATTGTTGTCAAATTGGAGTTCCCAAATTTTCGAGCATGTGCCGAAAACTTCTGTTCTGTTAGTAACTGTTTGTTAAGATTTTCACTTATCTGGAAAGTCCTCTAACAAATATGGCATTTAGAATATCATTCGGACATATTTGTAGGATAATCATGATTAGTTTTACATAAAAGTATTTCTTTAATAATTTCTGCCGCTGCGTCCCAGTAAAACAGTCCTTTGAACTCATAAATAAATTTTCTACAGAATGTGTGTGTGTGTGTGTATGTGTTGTAATATAAATGTGATGACCTCGCCTTGTCGAATTAAAAGTTATAAAATTAGCAAAAAGATATTTTATACCTAAAAACATTAAAATCAATAAATTTGAAAGAACAACAGCATACACACAGGATGTCATAACGCCTACATTATTAAATAACATTTATTAAAACTGATTGATATATTGACATGTTAGGTAATATTTTACAGGCTGTTTCAGTGATTTTATTAAATAAAAGTTAATAATTTTGAATTAAATGTTTCTAATATGCATTTGGAATATTTTAAAAATGTTGAAATTTTTCTCAAATAATGTATATATACAGGAGTATGGAAAATTCCTTGTTTATGAATCACGTGGTCTGGAATCAATTACTGAGATATTCGGAACTCATTTGACCATTTTTATCGGTGGCTATCCAATAGTTTTCTATGGTATTGCATTTGGTTTGTATAAAGTGGATATTGGGATAGTTCCTTATAAAGTCAGCCATAGCTGCATATCTTCCCCTTACATATGTTATATCTTATTATTTTGACGTATTCAAAATAATGAACAATGATGTATTGTTTAAAAAAGAAGATTGATTTGAATTTGTGTGTGAAATACAGCGATAGATTCTTATGCAATTTGGTAAACTAGGTTTCTTCTATCGAAAATATCCCTTATACCATTCCCACTTTCCATAGAAAGGGATCGATCTAGATGGCCCAGTTAGTTTAAATATATATTAGCTAGATTAGCGATGATATTCTTGCCTCCAAAACAAAAAATTAAATTCAGGGTAAAATAAAAAATTTATTCTAAGCATCACAATAAAAATTCATTTAAAAGCTATTCTGGAAATACAATTAACGAAAAATGTCTACAAGCCAGGCCGAAGATCAATGAAATTCAAAAATAATGGTCTTTTGTTTCTAATGACATCATAATAATTTCTGGGCCTATTAACCTTTTGTTACTAAAAATTATTTATACTCTAGATTCAAATATGGATCATAACTTTCGAAACACGCTGTAAATAGTAAAAACTGGATAAACGAAGAGTAGATAAGGACCACAGACTGTCATAAAAGTTAAAAGTATTTCTATTATTATTTTAAAAAAATTTTAACAAAATCTTTAAACATATGAAGAAAATTCAATTTGATAATAAAATTTAATTCACTTAGTTCATCTTCAATTTATGACGTAAAATACATATTACTTAGAAGATATTTTATCTCTTGAAGTTTTTCTTTAGAAAATGTTTACAAGGAAAAATTCGTTATACTAAGCACTAGATTTTTCCTGTTCAACACAGTATTATTGGTGTTGAAGAATATTGTTTCAGCTTCTACGAAATATGCAATGCACATAATAATTTCTATGAAGTCCCCGCAATTGGATAATGAAATATTTACAAATTTTCTATGAAGTGAATACTGAAGCAGAAAACTAACTTGGAAAACATATTCTAAGAAAACAATTTCTGATATTTTGTTTGTACATAATAAAATTTTCCGAATTCAAGGAAGGTTATCTATATGTTCACAAAATATAAAACAATTTTATAATGAGGTATAAATTCGATAACCATTGGATATAGAATACTACTACATGGAATAACTTATTCTAGGTAGTAAAAAAATATACTATGAGTACTCAGAAGAGAATGTAAGTGGTGATATTATAACACTTTTAGTTCGAATATTAAAACGAAATCGTAAAACTTATTGTGGATTATATCTTTGGCGAAAGAATATATTTCAAGTATTTAGAATTTTCTGTGTTCAATATATTTTTTATTTTCTGAGAAAATTGAACAAAAATATAAGAATATCAATAAATTATTTCAAAAATAATATTTATTTAACGATTTGGACGCGTTTTTTTGAAATTCTTACAACTTAATTATCTAAGAAAATCCAAAAATAGGAAAATATTTTCTTCTTTGATATTATTTTAAACATAACTTAATTTCACATTTTTTGCTGAATTTACTGATAGGGAAAGCTCAAATTATGCTTGTAAGGTATTAAACATTTTCCATTTTCAAAATTTTATTGTATTTAAATCGTAAATTTTAGTATTAATGGAATCTGTTTTCAACAAAAAAATATTCGATAAGAACATTCCTCGAAGAAAATTTGTAAAATTTTTCCTTTTAAAATACAAATTGAAAATATTTTTTTTTTTTTTTTAGATAAAAGAGATAGATTATTTATTTATATATTAAAAAAGAAGAAGAAAAGTTCTTAAGGAAAATTAGGACATAGAGAGAAGAAATCTTTTACGAATGAAATGGTTTTAAATTTATTATTAATTTCATTTTCTTATGTCTTAATAAAATAAACCATTTTATAACTCTCAATGGAATTACATAAACAGGAGGCGGGCGGCATCATGCAATACACACATCTCTTTAAACCAGTCGTACAGCGAATACCTATTTTGAATTATACACATAGCTACATCTTTCATTTTGGTTTATTTCTATCCTTTTTTACGAAATGAAATTAAAATATTATTAAAACTTGAAACAAGATGTCAACGAAATAGGAACTTAAATTTATGAAACTGTATTTTTTATCATACAAATTTTCAAGATTTTACAAGAATTGAATTGAAAAACAAAATGGTTATATGAATTTTATCTCTTTTTCGAACCAAAAGAAAATACAATCACTAAATTGTATATTTAAGTTTCGGATGACCAGAAAATAATTTTCTCTCAATCTCGACCTTTTTGGTAGTTCATCTGAAGAAAAATTGTCGTAATTATTAAGAAATGATTTTCTTAAATCTTACTGTAACTTATCAATATCTACTTTTGTTTGAAACTTTTCCTTGGAAAAATTCCAATAAGGGTATTCTGGGCGACTGGTAGGACTTATTGGGGTTTTCTAATTTTTGTCGATGGCTCCTATGATTTATTTCACACTGGGTAAATTTGTATCAATACTTACAACTTTTATTTTGGGAGAATTTTAATGAGCGAAGTTCTGATGAAAACTTTATTGGGATAAGAGCCCTTGGAATTAAGAAACATAAAAAATCTAAGGCGATCTAATTCGGTGAAGAGAATTCACACCTGCCTCAAGTTCCCGATTATTTCTGAAAATATCTAAATCAATAGACTTTAAAAATATAATTATAAATAGACGGTGTATGAATAATAGTTAGTCTATGATGAGTTTTAACCTTGAAAGGTACACTCAACTTCATAATACATAACAGCACCTTTTATTCAAAAAAATAACATACAGTACCTCTGTCTGTCTACCCATGGGTACATTAAAATATTAAGGGCTATAGGGATTTACCATTAATGATTCAAAAAGGATAATTGTGAATAATGAATTGATATTGTGAAGGGATTATTTTAAACTATAGAATATTATGTTGGAAAGGATTCGTTTGTGGAGTGTGGAATCTAACAAATATCTTTTGGTGTATACTGTAAAACATACACAATGTTTAAAAGATTATAAACGATCGAAAAATTAATTACGGCCCATTTCCGATTTTTATGAAATTTGGTAGATATGTTTATTAGATTCAGAAAATTTATTGTGTAGTTTTTGGGCTTCGTAATAACAAATTTCCAAAAATCAATGGTAAATTCTCCATTGTAGAATGTTGAATTTTATAATATAAATAAACCAATTACAATAAAGAGATGTCGTCTAAATTTTCTTCCTAATGAGAATAAGGTATCACCGTGAGTGAGCTCAATTGCACTACAACTAAACTATATGTTGAACATCCACAAAAATTAGGGAATTTAAGTTTTAAAACTCTGCTTCAATCGTTAATTTTGGATAAAAAATAAGTAATATACGTGTTTGGTCTGAAAAACTTTCGATGTCAACGAGAAAATAGTAGCAGTTGTTAATAAACTTACTTGCTAGTAAATGTAGTTGTGCATCTACATTCTACATGTACTTCTACATGTAGTTGTGCATCTACAGGTATTTTAGGCGCGTAATGCTATTTTTCAGACGTTTGAGTGAAGACTGTTAAATTTTTGTTTGGTGCGTTACTCAAATTTCGATACTCAAATTTTTCCCCCCACATCGACTCACTCAAACGACTGTCAATTAACAATTACGCATCTAAAATCTTGGAGTATGTTCAAAAGATGCACAACTGCATTAACAAACTTTTATTAATGAGTGCTGGCTGCTATCTTTTTAAGTTATAGTCGGAAACTTTCTAGAGACAGAAACGATCGAATTCACATTTCATTAAATACTTGTAACGCTTAAGAAAAATGCATTAATTTTGGAATACCGTGTACATATTTTGTACAATAAAATTTATGAATAAAATATGTTAACAGAAACATTTCAAAATGTAAAATTCCCATGAACCATTCGTTCATATTCTCTCTGATAGCACAAGCAGCAGGTTCGTAAACGTAAGCTCCTTCTTCGTACAAGTTGACTATGTATGTTGTTTGTGTCTGTTTTATAGTTTTAACATAGAACTGTTTGTACGTACAAGCACATACACACATACAAACAGACATTAAACCAAACAAAACAGTTCACAAAACCACTCCTTTTAAAATTATTACAGTCATTTAGGAATAGTTAAAATTAAATGTCTGTTTGTTTGTGTTGCTGCTATTAATTAATAAACAAAAATAATATTTTAATTATTATTTAATTAGTAATAATTAACAAAGTTTGGAAATTTGACCCAAACCATTTGAAGTATTTCAATGATAGATATATATTTTATGTGCATATAAAACCATTTCTGGGATTCTTAAGACACCTTGGGGTTCATCATGAGTATTTTATTATTTTATTAAAATATTTCGAAAAACCTTTGTAATTTTTTGTGACTTTAAAATTATGTACAAAACCAAAATAAAAGTTTATTTTTGGGTTTGTTAGAGTTAATAAGATCCAAAAAATATAAAAGTAACGTTTATTTAAGATTGATCCACTAGTTTCTGAGATAATCGCATGAAATGGTTCTAATAAATTTATTAATTAATTGTCTCCGAATTAATTGTCTCCGAATATTATTTTAAACAATATGTCAAAAACTACACATCCAATCATTAAATAAATGTTATTTTTCAAATTTACGAATCAAAACTTATAAACAAAAACATGTTTTTCGTATTTCTTGGCTCCTAATTATCCTTGAATGGCACACATAATCATTTTTCGGGATTAATTTACCAAATTACTAGCTGTTAGCAAAATATTTTGATTTTTTGAAATGATATTTTTACAACAATGTAATTAAAATTTTAACAATAAAACCTTATAATCGATAATTTTATTAATTATTAAAAGGCAGAAATTTGCTGCTCCGTCGAAAATTTGACAAATGTCTCCGCTATATTGTGTTACTATATTCATATTAAAATAAACCGTTAAATATGAATAATGCCATTTTTTGCTATTTTGCATAATAAAAATATTCTCATAGAGTTGACCAAGATTGATACACAAAAGATTAAAATGTGGTTACAAGATTGACTTTGATGATTATTTTATAAGTAGAGCTTGACTACGATGATGATGAGTTGACTGTTTAACTTGGTTGGTTCGTAAAGACACACATTATAGTCTAGGTGCTTAATACAAAAAATCTGATCTATTTATTAAATAATATTAATTCCAAATTTTTTTGGTCTTCAATCTAATTATTAAAATATTTAAATAAATTTAGTTTTTCACTACCTTTACTTGGGAAAAAATTAATATAAAAGCAAGGTATTCTAAACCTTCAATGCATGAATGTGCATCATGAATTTCCCATCATGAATTGTAAGATTATAATATCTTAGTTTTATATTATCTTAGGGGAAAATGAGCCCCACTAAATATCAATAAGTTTAACTTGACATATTATTAAAAAATCCGAAAAATTAGGTAAATCGTGAAAAAATGATGAAAGACTAAATCAGCGTCAATTATTTTTGTAGGCATTCTTGACCTGGAGAGTACGCTGGTGTTTGCGTGACGAGAACGTTGCGAAGAATGTGATCGGACAAGACGAACGGAAGTTGACAGCGAGATATAAGTTGTGAAGATAGAAAGAGGGAGAGTATAAATATTTAGATGGAGCTAAAAAAGTTTTACTTCAGTCGTGTGGTTTTTTTGTAGATATCTTTAGATAGATGTCGATTAAGATTCAAATTTAATAGAATGCATAGTTTTTAAGCTCTAAGCGACCATTATTAGAAAATTAGTCCAAAAATTATGAGTGACGTAATTTACACATAATTTTTATCGATGCCAATCAATGAATTTCCAGATAGTCCATCAAATTTTGCAATAAGCACTTCGTCTACAATAAATCCACTTTTGTGAATAGTAATAGTAGTATATGTTAAAATCTATTGGTGGTTTTCAAACTAAATATATATACATATAGTATTAAACTCCGTTCGTTTCTCATATGAATTACTGAAATAGAACCATATTATCTTCACCACATTATTGTACATCCAATATAATATATATATGTATGTATAAAGTTCATTATAAGATTATTATTGGGTATAATCGCACTTTAGTATAAGATAACAGATATATACATAGATTCAAATATAGATTATCATAATCAAGTTATTGTATTCTAAACTGCAGGTAACTTTACTCTTACGTGTATGTACACAATACACGGAAGGTAACTATTGTGTGTATGACTATGTATAATGATGGTATTACTAATCGTTATTATGTGGTCTTTTTAATCAAAATTAATTATAGAAAATAATGTTTCAAACAAATTTATGTTATTTAGAGCTTCTGGAATTTATATAATAAATATGATGGAATTTATTGATATGATTTTATTTTAAAACATTAAATTTTTTTTTGTTTCTTGATTGATTGATTACTTGATAAGATTTTATTACATTTTAATTATCACTATTCTAAATGTGTGTTCTTTTATCAAAATTTATTGATATCCCAAAATCTTTATTCTTTTTAAAGTAATTAAATATATGAATTTACATTTTAAAAAAAATACAGTCAAAGTCTATATAAGCTTAAGGTCAAAAGACTCTTATCTGTTATCTGTAGGTGCTGGATTGGGGTTTTTCGCTTATACAGGGTTAAAAAGAATTTTAGCAAGTTAGTTATACTGCCTGTTACTGAAACAGGCTAAAGCAAGTAGCAGTCTCAAGCAAGTAGCAGTCTCATTTATTGAGAGAACGAGGGAAAAGTGTCTTCCTCTTATAGGCAATTATTCTCACTATCCTGAGTAGAATTTTCACGATTGTCAAGTTTTGTTTCACTTACCCAGGTTTTTCTATAAAAATAAATTAAAAATAATATTAATCAATACTCCCAGTCATTCTGACATGAAAGAGAACGACATTGCCAATTCTCTGACGTGGAATGGGTCGTCGCAAATACCATGGTTACTGAGCTTACAGTTTCTATAGTAAAAGGATTCGTGATGTTTCATATTAAGGGCTCACTTCGATAACCAGGATTTTGTACATGGTATGCGGGAAATTAATTGTTTATAGCGTAGATGAATCATTCATCAATCGGTCAGGAAAAAAAATTCAGAAGACAGTAGGGGCCTTATTTCACCGATTGACCTACTACCTCTGTTTATTACACATTTAGGCTCGTGATTATATTACCTCAACTATCTCAAAAACAAATCAGTAATCTAATTAAATATTGAAAACTTTAAATAAACAATAAAATTGGTATTTTGTAAAATAAAAATATAAATAAAATTCACAATGATTATACCTAATAATTACATACATATGTTAATAGATGGCATTAGTGTACGCATAAAACTCAATGTTCTTATATTATAAATACTGTTATAATATTTAATAATTTTTATAACAATATTTTATATAAACAAACATATCACATCATAATTTATGATATTTGAACAATAATAATTTTGTTAAAATAATCGTACGTACAATAGCTGATATTATTCATACGTACATACATATACATATACATACATACGTTTTTTCATACATTATGATTTGACTAATAAATTATTACCCATTTTAAAAACAAAATAACATTGTACAAAAGGTTGAATGTGCGTTTTTAATTTCATGAATACACGGATACTTTACAAGTGTATATGAAAAGTTTACAATGCGTAAAAAATTAGTTGTTTTTAATTGGAAAATACATTTTATTATAAAGTACAAACAGAGACATCTGTTAATATATAATTATTTTATTGGTTCGTGCCTAGCATAAAAGAAAACAGATATGGTTGCAGTTGAAAAATAAATTTTTTTAACCTATTTAGTATGAAACGATTTGTTTCTTTTTTGTATGCTGTTGTCCAATGCCTACTAAATTTTATATTTTTAACAATTTTTGTAGTACCTACGAATCGTATCAAGATAAATATTCCCGACACAATTGCTAGGAATGGAGCATGCGGCTGTCAGCCTCTTAGATATTTGTTTATCTGTTGGCCTTCAAAAATTAAAAATGGTTTTTTGTTTTACAAAAAAATACTCGTATGTACCACAATTCTTAAATACTTGGTATAGAAAATATATACATACAATAAATTTATAATCTAAAAATTCAAAGGCTTTTTATCATTTTATTTACTTTGTTTAACCACAGTACAAAATAATAAGTCGAACTCATTTTAAATATATCCTAGTATAATTATTTAGTATTTTAAATAGCCAGTTTAACTTCCTGCATTCATTGATAGAGGGGTGTAGTTAGTTATTTAAATCCTAGATTAGAAGATTAATTCAATTAACTGGAGGCAGTTAATTTTTAATCAGATAAATTTAAAATAAACATTATAATTATTTACTAGAATTTATTATTGAGTGTGGTCTCCCAAAAAAAAAAGAATTCTAATTAAAATTTTGGCATTAAGTTCAAAAACGTATACTTATGTTGTTCGTAAATAAAATTTATTCTCTAATGATATTACAATTGAAAAGTGTTTTTGAAGAGCTTTTTAAAGTGGTTCTTACACTGCTTGTTGGTGTGTTGCTTTAATTAAATTATTATCGCATCTCATTAAAAGTAGTACACAAAAGATACGACAATTGACTTGAGCAGCAACAGCAACGAGTCGTCGAGACATACAATTCTGACTGTGTAATATATAAAGAGAGTAATAATAATAGCATTTGGTCGTCTTAATTTGTTCAATGGAGTGTGGTGCATGTGTTTCATAAAGTAAAATTTACGAGACTTAAGGGGAAACGAAAATACGAATAAAGAAATAAGGGTGAATTGTTTTACATTTGGTGGCTAAAAATATCAACACCCTCTATTTAGCGCAAGATTATTGACCTTCAATTTAACAGAAATGTCTTGAGTTTTTCTTAAAAGTGTCTAAAATAACTATGCTGGTTTTATACGTCTTTTGTTAAATGAACAGGAATATTTCCAATTATCAGATCCTTTACTGTATTGAGAAAAAATATCTAAAAATCTCTTTAGTGTCTTCTTATCGGAGTGAAAATTAAGACCATAATTTACTTTTCACTCTTTTCAATTCATGTAATGAAAAACCCGACACACTATAATGTGTCGGAGTCTCTTTAATTGGATTTTGTATTTTGCCGCGTTATCGACGGAGTACTATGATGTCAACAGATAGAGACACGCTCCACCAAATGAGAATGATTTACCAAAGAAAGAAGTGAAAATTCAAAAAACTTCTCATTGAAAAAGTTAGCGTCTAAATTGAAATATCTCTATGGAATATATTAATAGGAAAATTGTAACAGTTACTCAAATGTATATCTTCAGAAAAAAATATCTTTACTTTGTTTTCTGTTTTTCAAGTCTGTTTATTTTTTTTTTTATTGTACTGAATTTTTTTTGACAAAAAACATTTGGCTAATAAATTTTTTCTCTTTTGCTTACAGGTAAATCCATCCTCCAACGATCATGTCTCTCAACACATACAAAACAATCTTGGGAGCTATGCAATTGTACAAAAAATACTCGAACAGGATAACAGTACACACACACGTTTAATTGGTATCGATGGTGTACCGCCACCGAGTCCCGCTCCAGGTGGGGCATCGGCTTCAGCGGTCGCATCACGATTACAACCACAACCAGAATTTAAGAAACCACACCAAAATAGTAGTAATAATTCCTCGTCATCGTCATCAAATCGTACAAATAGTCATCATCACCGTGGTGGGTTTATCAAACCGGCGGATGGTAAACCCCCATATGAAGGTAGGGGCGGGTACCCTGGCCAACCAGTAAAACACGGTATCGGTGCTAATAATCATCGATCGAATGGTATAGTACCGGATAAAGGACCACCAACACAAATACCATCGTCAAGTTCATCATCGTCACGAATACATAATGCTGGTCGTACTTTACCACGAATACATGTAAATCATTCGACATCGTTATCATCACGTAGTAGTGCAGGCAATACTAGTAATAATAATAATAGTAATAATAGTAATAATAGTTCGTCATCGTTAATGAATGGTGGGGGTAATAATTCAACAATATCTTCGATCAACAATAGTTTAAATAATGGTCTTATTGGATCTGGTGGAGGTTGTTCGGATACTCCACATAGTGCTGGTGGACATGAAGTTGAACATATTATAAAGGTAAGGACTTTCAAAGCTTTTAATTTTATAGTTATCGATTATGAATTAGTGACTTCACGGAGAATAGCATAGTGCTTACAAAACAAACTGAAAAATTCAATTTAAGTGTTAGAAACCCGGTCCTTAAAATTAAAACCCGGTCCTTAAATTCATGTAGATAGATTATCAATCAACACACGCATATTTCGTCTGAATGAAAGATCTAGAAGTTTTTCATTTTTAAATGGTTACACAAAAGCAGTGTTAACTCAATTATTATTTGAATTTTAATACAGATGTTAGGTAATTAATTTAACGTATAGAAATATTTAAGAAAATTTCTTTAGTTTATTTATTTAAACTGGAGTTCCATTACACCGAACGAAATTCGATCATACTCACTCTAAACTGAATCTCACTGCCTTTAAACAAAACATCCGCTCAATTTTCGTAAAAACGGGTACAAAGCTTTGTTTCACGTATTAATATATAGTTTCCAGTTAAGCACGAACTGTCTTAAACTTCAATAAAAAGTAGATATTTTGTTTTTAACTTGAAGTTAGTTAAGAAAATTGAGGTTAGTTAACTATTTTATATAATGATAACACTGTTTTCATGTTAAAATTGACGTAACATACGGAACTAAAGAAATTTGGAAATAGTGACAAATTAACACAGAAAATTTTAACACAAACCGTATTTGACGCAAATACACAAAATTTTTTTACTGTGTACGTTCAAATAATAAAATCGTCTTATAATTTGGATTTAATATAATTATTGGTTTACTGTTCTTAGTTTTAAAATTTTGACCATAACTCGATAATTGATCTAAATTTTAAAGAACCCATTGTTTTTGTAAAAGTTACAAACAAAAAAAATGCGTGTTAAATTTTGTAACAAAAAGAAATCTAAGAACAATTTTATTAAAAGAGATGATGAAATATTTCCTACTAAAAAGAAGATGATGAATGATTGTTATTTTTTCGATACAGATCATTGATCTTTAACAAATAGTGTAATCAAACAACAAAACTATAACCTATAAAAATGACAATAATGTTAATATGTAATTATTATTGAGGAAGTGATTAAAACGATTATTTTCTTATAAAATTATTGAGATGAATCGTGTTTGGTCGATCGGTCGGTAGTCAATCGCGGTCACTTTAACAAAAAGAAGAAAAAAATTTTTTTTATCATGAGAATTTAAATTAGGGTAACAAATGACTTTGATAATTCATTTGTAAATTTAAATTGAAAATAATTTTTTCATAAAGAAGAACAGTTTTTGTTTTTTTAACTTTATTGTGGCACGCCTTTAGAAATTTGTTATTTGTTTGTGACGACACCCCTCCCTCCCGCCGCCTTTTGATTAAAAAGTACCTAACAGTTATTTCTAATCTATAATAAAAATATCAAACTTCAAATGACACTAAAAATATTTATTAGAAGACCAAAAATGAGAAGGATGTGTTTACTTTTTTTTGAGCATAGATCCACAATACGAGGATCAAGTTTGGATATTGCCTCTGTCATCCCATTTCCTTACATTTATTTGGGACCTGTACTGAATTATTCTTTGTCGAATTGGAGGTGAATGCTGAAGTCAATTGACAATTCTGTTATTAACCTTCGAGTTGGCTTTTTAACGCAATCGTATAGTCAAGATTTTCGGGTAATCTTTGCTCAACGATGACATTTATTGGGTAAACATTAAGTTTAAAGAAGTGATGGGGATTTTAATTTTCTAGCAGAAACAGAGGTTGATCGGGAAAAATATGGAACACCTGGTATAGTCACGAAATTTCGAATTTGCTGAAAAAGTCATGGAATAGTCAGGGGAAATGGCAAATTATGCAAATAGTCCTTGATCTCAAATAGTTCTTTATCTCATTATATATTCGATAATGATGCTCACTCGTGAACAAGTCACTGTTCACGTCTTGAAGTGGAAATCCATTTAAAAATGACGAATTATATTTCATTTTTACAAAAAATGTTTTAGAAAAAATTAATGTGAGACCTGGAATTTCATTCTTCAGATATAGTAGACACCCTGAGAAAAAAGGCAGCTTATCTTCGCTAATCGCGGCAACTCTGGGTTAATGTTAAGACACAGTTTGCAATGTACCTTTTATCGCACTTTAGAGAAGAAAGTTATTTGATGCTACTGACTTCCCTCTTCTCCCATAAATCACTCAAACAAGTCTAAAAATATGTCAAGATTCAAATATCCCACTAAAATATTAAATCATTTGTCTTCCGGCTGAATATCTCTATAGCCAATATTTCCCGAATTTTGCGAGGTATATTTTTAAATGGGTTTGTATAACCACGGTCATTTCGCGCCTACTATAGCAATTTATTTGGTTATAAAATAATTGGAAACAACGATATATAAATAAAGTAACTTGTAATGTTTCAAGGTATAAAGAACAGTCGCTTTGAGCTAGTTGAACTATCACTGAATATTTATTATGGAACGAAATTAAATGCAAACACTAATCCTTTTTAAATCCTTGAAAATGCTTCTGTTTGTATCATGTATACATACATAGGTAATGTTTGAATGCAAATATGAAATGTTTATTTAATAAATTTTATTAATTAAAATATGACCTAGTTATAAATGTAATTAATTCAATTTGAATTAACATGATTATTTATCAATAGGTAATTATAATTAATAATTAAACATGAATCGTCATTAATAATACACTATTGATCACTTATTTATTATCACTGATGAGATGAGAGTGAAATATGAACTATTTAAAGAAATTCTTTCAGTGAAATTATGTTCATTGGAGAACAAATAGTTTCACTGATTTTCTCATCGAACTAAAGAACTTTTATTAAAATAATAATAAAATGCATAAATTCAAATTATTGATCTCATCCATGTTATTAAATATGATAGCTGTAATTATAGGGAACTTGGGCACACAAGTGTTATATTTTTAAATGTTGCGACGTTTCGTTGTATTCCACAAATTCATCAGACAAATGTTGTAATATTTGAAAATATAACACTTATATTTTTCTGTCCAAGTTAGTTTCCGATAATTATAGCTATCATAACATTCATAAAGATTTAAATTTTCAAATTGAGTTTTTTTTAAAAGAAGTCTACGAAAATATATGTGAAAAATTTGGAACGAAAAATGTGGGATGTATACAATACAAAACAATAAGGAATATAAAGAATAGCTCTCAATCAATTATTAGTTAATATTATTTGCAAAATTAGTTTTTTCCCAGTTTTGAATGTTAAAAAATTTTCATAATATCATGTTCTAGGTGTTACTTAATTATGATTAGCGTAAGATTTTTCTTTTCGAAAATTCAGAAAAGTGAGCAGTTTTCTTGTTTGGAGCCCGTGCACACAAGCTGCTGCAACTTATCGATTACGTCCACAAGCTGCAACAGGCACTACGTTTGCTACGTGTTGGACCAAATGTTTCTTGAATAATCTTACCCCTTGTAGACGCAATCGAAATTTTACGGGCTCTACAAAAGAACTTTCGAAGAGTATAAAGATTCATACAAGTTATTATTTATTCACATAAAACTTTTTATCTCAATGCTTATCTTCCCGAAAATCCCGAACATACTCAAAAATCAATCATGACTCAAAATTAGTGTTGGAATTATCCCCACCAATTATATAAGTTTCCTACAGGAATTAAAAAATTTAGGATCCAATCAAATATTATTTAGAATAATTTTATTCGAGTTGTAATGTTTCTTACTACTCATATTTGACACTGAATCTCAGATTACATAATTTTCTTAAAAATCTACAACTATTAAGTATCAGAACTGATTGTAATTGATTGAAAGCATGAGAGAATCGAATAATGGTTGGTGGTACATTTAAGAAAATAAAAAAATAAAAAATAAAATAATTTCAATGAACAAAACAGTTACTTTTATTTATTAATTCAAATATCGTGATTCTTGTCAATATAAGTAAATAAAATATTGTTGTTGATATAATTAGGAAATATAACAACTGTCAAGTCATTTATGTAACCATATTGGAAATGGTTCCGTGCACTACTTCATTGGTTTTAAACACTTTGTAACATTCATTGAGTAATTTTATTCGTATTCAATAATAATGATAAGATAAAAAATGAGTCTGATTAAATAAGACGTACGGATAATTTGTTTATTAAGAAGTAATCCCGTCAAACTGCATTTATTACAATGTTATTCCAGTTGCCATCAATGAATATTTGAAGTTATACTTCTTTAGACGTGTTATGAAAAATTGATGAATGTGAAATTTTAAGATGCGTGCTCTTCACCATCACACTAAATTCACAGGTTGAAGTTGTTGTTATGATTTGCGTTATACTTAATATAAGAAAATAAATATGTATTTATTTAATTTTTCAAATTTAAACTGAGCTTTATTGACTGTGTTAACAATCCTTCTGCAGTCCTTTTATTATTTTATTGTAATTAATTATTTGCATGCAATTAAAAATTATTTTTTAATGATGCCAAAGAAGTATAACTTCTGACGCTCGTACATAAGTACACGCATTCATTATTACTCGTAGAAAACTACTACTTTGTAGAAATTCTTGCGCATGGCTTTTTGGTTTTACTCATGCCGTTAGAAATACACTTCAATAATGTTTAAAGTAATGAATTGTTAAGTGAGTTCTTGTTTTAAACCAACGGACTATAAAATTCAACTACTATAAACTATAAAATAAACATTGTACTATAAAATATTTTCCCATGAATTTTTGTTAAGTACCTTATTACTCTCGCATATTCATTTTAATAAAACTATCATCGATGTGTATTCCAACGTTGTTTTCATTATTACAAAATAGTCATATTTTTTGTTTATTTATTTTTTATTTTTTTTGAGAATATTAAAGCCTTTGATAATTTAAAATTATTGTCATTAAATAAATATTAAAATAACAACAAAATGAAAAGAAAAAAACAATAGCTAATTATGTCATCATCGAATCATATCAAATCTAATAACTTATAATTATTATTAAAAAGTTTATTCATCAAAAATACGCGAGATACGATATTGTACAACGATTTATAATATAAAAACAGATAATAATTATTGAAAATTATTACGTTTTATTAAGTACACTGTGTGTTCATTATAAATATTACACTATAATTTATTCTTGTTATGATTAGTTCGATGAGAGATCATGACTTCTAAACAAGGAAGTCTACGAGATGGGAATATTTAAGGTTATAATTTTCAACTTAAATTTTTTTTTTTTAAATAAATAAAAATATAATTTTTAAACATTTATCTTACTTTTCAAGATATACAAAAGTCTTTATTATACTGTGTCTATTCGAAAAACGCATATATAGAATAGCATTAGTTTTGACACTAAAAGATGCAGTTTTTTGACCTTAATAGACTACGAAAAATAAAAAATAGACATTCTTAAATGACGTTTATCTTTATTCACCTTGATCAAGTAGTATGTGACTTGCAAGTAGCTACTGAATAGTAGCATTTTAGTCAAGTGTTTAGTAAAGTTGTTTAGTCAAGTAGTTATACAATCATAATAATACAAACCGTGAATGTTTATGTACATCTTTAAAAATCAGTTTATATCGGAATATAGTCTGTCACTTGATTAAATAATCAAATTATAAGTCTGAACGATTTTTTATCAAGTGTTCAAATGTTTAGTTATTAAACTAATTCCTTCTTATCGTAGGCTGAGGAGTCGGTAAGTGACTTCACACTGGGACGACTTTAAGTATAAAGAATCTTATTACATATTTATTTATAGCAGGGCTTAGTAACGTTGCATTTCTTACTTTATAGCATGTGATAGATAATATATGGACGGGGTCAAGTCACGGTATCGTGTAATAAATCTATTATTCAATATACCATTTTGAATCAAGCATCTAGAAAGGGTTCTAATTCTTATGTAATTGACCATTATTTAAAATTGAAAGTTAGTTTTAACATACAATTAAGATTCTTTGAAAAATAAAAATGTGTCTGTAAATGTAAACTTGCATAATCTTGACATGAAGACTTGCAAAAAAATTAATTTATGATTATTATAGAAATGGTTTTTTCGTGGAAAATTCTTCGATTTTGTCTCATTTTTTGTTTCACAGACTCACATATATTTAATATCTTAGGACTTTGGACTTTGATGATAACTTTTTTTTAAATTTATTGACGGTGGTAATTTCCAAATATACACCGTAAAACTTATAGATAAAAAAACAATATTTATTTTAAAATATTATTCATCCAAACCATATTCTTATGTAATTGACCATTATTTAAAATTGAAAGTTAGTTTTAACATACAATTAAGATTCTTTGAAAAATAAAAATGTGTCTGTAAATGTAAACTTGCATAATCTTGACATGAAGACTTGCAAAAAAATTAATTTATGATTATTATAGAAATGGTTTTTCGTGGAAAATTCTTCGATTTTGTCTCATTTTTTGTTTCACAGACTCACATATATTTAATATCTTAGGACTTTGGACTTTGATGATAACTTTTTTTTAAATTTATTGACGGTGGTAATTTCCAAATATACACCGTAAAACTTATAGATAAAAAAACAATATTTATTTAAAAATATTATTCATCCAAACCATAATTAACTACATGTGTATATAAAAAGTAATTAAATTCGTTGTTTTATTTATAGTAGTAGAAGTCTCTATTCGTTTGTCAATAACTATTTGTTTTTTCCATATTTTGAAATGAGAATTTTACAATAGTTGAAGGTAAAAGGTCATTATTTAATAAACAATGTTTATTAACGAATGTTTTATATGTAATTAATTACTTCCATTATTGTATGTATTGAATTAGGAAGTTGGTTTAAATCGGAATACAGGAAATTTTATCTCATCTAACTTTGAAAAGCGCAAAGGGAGAATATTGAAGTAATTTTAATGACAGAAAAGTAAACGATTGATAACTTTTGTTTTTAATTTAATTTTTTGGATTCACCAAAGTTTTGGATTAATTCACTTTAATTAAGAGGGATTGAAATATAACACTGAAGCATCTTCCACTGTGTAAAAATTTTTCAATTTTGTGCACAAATCATTCAACAAATTATCCAAATGTTTTGAAATTTGATATGCACAATATTGACATGGAAATGGAGTGTTTATCGCAAATTTTTCTCGAAAAAGCATTTTTAAATATAAATTTTTGATTTTTACCAATGTTTCTTCGAGGAAAATTATTCGACAAGCCCTCTGTTTTCATATCAATATTGTGCTTACCAAATTTCAAAACATTTTGGTAAGTAGTTTTTGAGTTATTTGGGCGCGAATTCAAAGAACTATGCATATTACATGTAATTTAAGTCAACAGCTTATTAGAAGCATACTCTTATGTAAATAACAGCTGATCAAATCGCACTTAAAGAGCAAAACGTCTTTATACGTTATGGGTTATATATCTCAATTCCAGTCCCCTTATGGGTCATATCTTTGACTATTAGCCCCCTCTTTATACCTCGGATGGATTATTGTTTGTTTTTATTACCAAGTCCAGTACCCTTCTTTTGATATTAACATTTTTTTAAGACTGATATTTATGGTTTATGCATATTTTTCATAATTCTCAAATGGCAGCACTAGCCACTCATAAAAGTAATCTATTATTAGGGAAATACATTTTTTATTTGTAACACAATGCAATATTTCTTCTTGAGATTACAATTCTTTTTTAACTCATATCTCCCTTTCAACTTCCGTTAGCATTTTTCGTAGGGCATTCCCCAGCCTACTCCTCACGTCAAGTGTAGCTAAACAAGTTTTACTTCAAAATAGCTTGACTCGTATCGACCCAACTCCCCCCAAAAACTTGTTTTTGAAGTAATTTCTCTATCATAGCCACATGGCGGTGTATGGACGCTTCCTTATTAACAACACGTGTAAAAAACATATATCTACAGCATGAAATTGAATCGTAAAATTATATTGAATGAACAACACACTTACGGAAGTCACATGATATCCATACGATTAGTTTTTATATGCTGTGTGTTGTAAATAATAATAATCCATACAATCATTTATTTATGTTCAATGTTAATTTAATGTAATTACATTTTTTTTTTTTTTCATTTTAATAAATTTCAATTATTAACTATGTTGTAGTATGCTTTTTTTGTAGTTAAATTTACCACGTATAGATGTCACATAATTCAACTCATTCATTGTCTCTTTTATTTTGCCACATTACAAATTATTCAACTTTTTTTTTTTTTTGTCTATTTCGTTTTCATTTTTTATTCAATTTTATTCTGGTGCGTACCGTATAGTAGGTATATATGTGAGCTCAGCTATTCGTGTGGTCTATTTATTATCACATAAGGTTTCATTCTGTATTTGTTGGGGAATGAGAAGATGAGTTAGATATGGTGTGTATGAATGTGAAAGGTATATTATCATTGTGCGTTTGTACACGGTGACGAGTTCTGTTTTCTTTCTGTATTGAATAACATATCATTTGTAATGAGGTTCGAAATAACTGTACCTATCGAAGGTGATTCATTAAAATACAACTTTTAGAGTCATCCAAGAAAAAAAAATTTTATATATTGTTCTACAGATAGTAACAAAGTTTCGCTGAAAATCAATTTAAAAAAGTTTTTTGGTAACAGAGCAAATGATAGAATTCTTTAATTAGGCCAATGGAAGAGAATTTTACGTATTGAATATCTGGAACAGCAATAGTTTGATGCTGTTCGGATATCCCATCTGAAGAATTGACCCTATTTTGGAAAAAATAATGTGAGAACCAAGATATATTATGCTTTTCGTAAGCACAAACTGTCATATAAGACTATCAAAGACTAATTTAATTCGAAATTTAACACGAAATAACTCTTTAAGCCAAAAAGCACAAATCAAATTATTTTTGTGCAAACTTTTAATGGGAAATATCATACAATAGCTAATAGAAAGAGTTTCCATTGCGTTGAAACGTTTATAATTTGGGAAAATCTTTGGATATTCACTGGTCTGATCACTACCCTTTGAAAAATGAAAATTGAAATATATGCACAAAATTAATCTCGCATAAAGAGATCCTTACAGATTGAAGAGAAAAAATATTCAGAATTCGGGTGTGTATGCCTAAGCCCCTTTCACCGTGGTCTGAATGGTATAAATTAAGTGCCATCAAGAGACATCCTCAAGTTTGTCAAGACTGTAGGACTCCTGGAATATCTCTGACTAAAAAAAGATGCAATTTCTTATTTCTAACTAAACTTATCCTAGTTATAACCAAAATCGAATCAAATATAGTCGGCTATCTTTTTTAAAAATGATTCATGAGAGCTCTTAATCGAGGCTTTTTGAACCACATTGTAAATGTGTAAGAGTACATCATCATATTACGTAGTTTTTCAGGAGTAGAGAATATTATTTTATCCTTTTTATATTTTCGGATAGGATGAAGAAACAGGAACTCAATGTTCCATGTAATATAAAAACAATTTAATGTGTTTCACCTTTTTTTTTCGTTCATCGTCATTCTGTTCCTAGTAAATGTTCTATATGTGCCTCAGTACTCCCTCTCCGCGCACGTTCCACTCCCTCTAAAACGTCTCACCTCTTTAGACACACACACACACATCCAGATATATGAATATATTTTCCATTTTCTATTTACTCTGGTAATAAAAATTTTTTTTTTTTTTTGCTCTTTTTTAAAAACAAATTAACAAACCATAATAAATGTTAGAGAATGTTATTTTTTTTAACTAAAAACTAAACTTTGTTTTGCCTTTTCGAGCAGTTGAGGTGGGAGACCAAGGGTTGTTGTCGGGTTTAATTATTATTTACATTTAAATAAACATATTTTACATGAATTGTTAAGGTTTTTATGTTTGTGTTAATTGTTTTTAGTATTCCGTTACAAGATTTACTCGTAAAAATATAAAATCAGTATGAAATCGAACTATTTAATCGGATTTGATTCTCTGTAATTAATTTTATCTGATTGTCCTTAGTTTAACAATGCAATGTAGTTTAACAGGATTCGGATAATATTGATATCTCGACAAGGCTTAAAATTGAGGGATCATTTTTCTGACGCCTTGCTTCCAACAATTTTCGTAAAGACTCAATCATTTCCGTGGAATGATCGGGAATTGATTAAAAAAGCTAAGATTTAACTACTTGTTTCACAAATTATGTATTTTCGATTTTTGAGTTTTTTATGCTGAACGAGTTCTTTTGTAATTTCAAGAGGTATGCACTAAACTTCATTGGTAAAAACGTTTTCCAAAGAATTTCAATATTTTGGTTGACAAAATGCCAATAGAGAAGGCTACGATAAAAAAGTTCATTTTATCCAAAATATCTATTTTTGACAAGCGTTTGCTTAAATCGCTTTTAGGTTGGTAATTGAATAATTAAACATTAAAGCTAATCGATATATGATGGAACTATTTTAAAACTGAATTACTTCTTAGGGAATAAATGTGTTCCCATAAGTGATTATTAAATTCTTACAAGTTCTTAGTCTGAATGTATATCACATTGAACATAAAGAAGTCAAAAAAATAATTAACGTTTTAATTTACTTGGTATAGGATTTTGCCCATTCATTGAATGCGAAAAGATCAACTCGTTTAGTTAATTATTTAAGATTCTAAAGTGTATTGATTTTCATTACCCACTTAATCGAATTTTTATCGATGCAAACGGAAACAAAAAACTATTTATTTCATTTACATGGAAAAAAAATGTTTTAATTTTCATAATTGTTTATACTTTGTATATTATTTATAAAAAAACAACAGTGTTCCTTTGGGATTATCCAAAGCTATTAAATTATTTAAGTAAATATTGAAGTATAATTTTTATTAAATACACGGGTATCCGGATTTTTAAATTATCTTGATTATACGAGGTATGGGGTTTTTTTCTGATGTTGTTGTGAAAATTTTGTTTACTAAATCCTGTTTTGTTTATTTATTGTTACAGGAAATGACTGAAGTTGCAATTCCATTAACAGCAATTGCAGCAACACCTCGAAAAGAATTGGACTCGACATTTCAATTTACACCATCATTAGTTGGAAAGGTAAGTGTCATACGTTTTTATATTCATATTATCCTTGATATCGTAAGGAATCTATTGTAGTTAGTTAGTTAAATCATAAAAAATCCTTAAAATTCTAGAAATTCTACATATTCATTCAACCACTTTACCAATAATTTCTAAAATATGAATGTGAATCAATTGGATACCCAAAAATACCCCACAATTTTTTTTTTAGAAAGAATTTCATCAAATTTTTATTTCTAATTTTGAAAAAAAAAACTTGTGTCTAAACAAGTTTTGATGATTTTTGAGTCAAAATTTTGCTAAATAGCGAGATTTACCTAAATATAAATCAAGAAAAATTAATGTTTCTAATTTTCATATCAATTTACAGAGACAATTGTACTCCTCAAAAAATTAAAATCGGGTTTATTTAACAATTAGCGAAATAATTTCTGAAATCTCGACTAAAATTTGATATAAACGTTGAATCTATTTTATCCAGTATATTAAAAACTTTTTGTTTAACTGTGCCTATAGTAGAGGGCCCTAGTTATTTGACTAAATATAAAAAAAATTGGTAATTGTAAATGCAAATTGTATGATTTTTAAATTACATTAATCATTTATATTTACCTTATATTTATTTACTCGAAAAATCTACAAACCGACCTGTGAATATAAGTTTTATTGCACAACCCAATTGAAAAATGGCCTGTTATAAATAATAGACCGAGAAGTAGCGTTACATTTTTCATGGTGATTTCAGGCTGATCAATTTTCAATTTTATTGAAAGTTTATATGAAGTTGATAAGGTAGACGCAAGGTAGACTAATAATAAGGTATAATAAAATATATTTTAGGTCGATGGAAATTTATAACAGAGGTAGTTTCAATAAAGTAGTAAATTAAAAAAATAGTCAGCAGGGTGAAATATTTGTCAGCTGAATATGACATTTGGTAGCCTTAGATGAACTGCTAATAAACATTCAATTCCAATATGAATTAATCGATTTGAAATGATTGTGTCATTTGCAACACTACCTCTCAAATAATAAATTAAAGCCTATTATTTTATATTAATATCACACAATCTAGTTAATTAAAACATATATATCCTTTCCTACTGTACATAAAGATATTAAAATAATTGGCTTTCAGCAGAACTAGTAAATAATTATACTAAACACTACTACTTTATCTAAAAGTCAATTAACTAAAATCTCTTTTTTATTTTTCTTTAATTTTTTTTGAATAGTAAACATGTTTACACATAAATATATGTATCTATGTATGTTTGTTTATATAATAAACACATACTTATGAATTAAATTAATTTAAATCCTATATGAATTAAAATAAATCTTATTAAATCTTATAACAAAGTCACACATTACTTATTATAAGCAAGAGTGTATTATTGTAAGAAGAATCACTATATGTAAGAGTCGAGTACATTTATACATACATACACACACACATGATGTAAGACTTATTAATAGAGCACAGTGATGGTGGGATCAAGAGTAGGGATAAAAGAGGTGGTAATAAGTCACTAAGTGCTTAAGATTATTATACGTATAATATAACCAAGTATACACCGCATGTATATAGATACTTTGAGTAGTTGTTTATGATGATATATTAAGGCTTTAATAAGGACTTTATTTTATCCAATGTATCATTTCAATTCTTTTTATACAAGATAAACATTTAGTTTTTAAATACTGGTTTTTTAATTTATTTATTTTTGATTCATTACTTATAACTTACTTACACGTGTTTTTGTAATTATAAATGGGAATTCATTTACTCTTCAGGTAACTGGGGATATATAAAGCTCATATTTAAATGAATAAAAATTACATATCACTGGATATTCATTTTTTTTTTCAAACTGTTTGAGATTCTTCCTTTTTCTACTTATTTGTGGGTCTTTTAACAGGGTACAGTCGGTTGAACTATCACCTTCATAATTTGAGAATCTCAGACGATCCTACTTGTATATTGTGAGATTTATTTCGTTAATTGTAGAAGAACGAAACAGCAGATAAACTTGAGGGAGGGGCTACATCTGAAATCTGTCTGTAGCCTAAACCTTAGGTTTTTAAATCAAGATGGTCTGTGACAAACAGATTCTGGGTTAGTGTTAACGCAATTGAAACATTGTACTGTGCTACTTCAGGCTGCTATTACTAGTTGGCTTAAATCAGAATTTTTGAAAAAAAAGTTAAAATTTAAATTATAAAAACACAAAACTATAAATTAACCCCCCCCCTCCCTTCGTCTTATTCAATGTGTTGTACAGCGTGAATTTATCACTTTTAAAATATTTATATAAATTTATTTATGAATAGAGAGTAACAGAAATAAAAAAGGGAAAAATGTTGGAAAAATTAAGTTCAAATACAATAATTGTATGTAAATAAAAACGGAATACACCACCACCACACACAATATCATTTTCAAACACGCACCATAACTCAGTTTTCGTTTTTTTATTTTTTTTAATTATAATTTGTAATACATGTCATATTATTCATTCATTTATGTATTACCTCCGTCTCCTTCTGCCTCCCCATTCTTCCTCATTTTGTACAAGGAAATATTAGTTGTTTTTTTTTTCGAAAACATTTATAAAAGCTACTACCTATTATAGAACTCACTAATTTCACACCCCTGCGTTTTTTTACCACCATCGCGCGTGAATAATGTAATTAAATGTTATTTTAACTAACATGCATTATTTAACGCTGTTTATTTTTGTTGTGTTTTTCTCTTGGTGGTAATACAGACATTTTTATGCTTTTTATTTTAATTCAATACAATTTTAATATGTTTTGTGGTGAATTTTCATAGAAAAATATACGAACTCTGTGGTAAATACCTATTTTAAAGAAGTCTTATTAATAATATATTAGTGAAGCCGATCGAAACCGGCCCGGGGACCAAGTGTGTTACGGCACTAGTACCTTTAATCTTCAACCTTGTTTTTCTATCTAGATTACTTAAACTACTGGTTTCAGGTTCGAATCCAGGCAGCGGCAGTATGATCAATTATAATTAAAAAAAAAAAAGAGTGGGTGATTGATCACACTGTCGTCGCTTGGGTAAGAAAGATAATAACCAGATCCATCAAGAAAATAATAATTATCACCTTATGCTAGAAGGCATCTTTGTCTTTAGGTGAAGGAGTGTTCTAAAAGAGGACCAAAAGGTACAAGGGATGCGGTTGCGGTTCGCCTCTGAATAAACACTAATTTTGTTCGAAAATGCTTTTCATTTAAAGATTTGCATGTGTCATTTATATTTCTGAAAATCCGATATAATATGTTCATACAACAAAAGTTGTTAAAACAGGTTGTAGTATTTGTTTCAGAATTTGTAGTATCTGATAACCGCACACTAAAATAGAACTATTCGCTTGCGTTTTAAATTATAACAGAGAATGATCGATACTTGATTTTTATTTAATGTCTGTGTATAGAGTTTTGTTATCTCAAACGATCACTTCGTTACAATTTTCGATAAAAGTTCTTTATAAACTGTTATCAATCCGCCAATCTAGTGTTAAGTAATCAATTTTCTGGTTTTTTTTTATCAAAACACATAAAAAACTTTACACATCAATTATTTTATATATTTTATTTAAAAAAATTACAAAAACATCATTTATTAATAATTACACAAAAAGATAGACTTTAATATAATTTTCAGTATATAAAAATTTTGTGCTTTTCAAGCAAAAAAATAATACAAACGTTTACATAATATATTCAAAATAATCTCTCATAATAGGTAACCTTATTTATTTATTTACATTTTTATTCGGTTTGTTTGTTTGTTCGTCTGCTTGTCTGTCTGTCATATTTGTTACGTGCAAAATAGCTTAACACAAAATTTTTCATGTTTGTATGTACATGAGAAATGAGAGATAATGAGATATAGGTTATATACATACACATATCGTGCAAGAAAATATAGACCAGGGTCGATAATTTTTGAAACCAAAAAAAAATTATAGTAGAATGAAACGGAAGAGCATATAACATGAAAAATGAAAAATAATTTACGGGCGATCTGAGGTCGGTTTATCTCGATTTCCTGCAAAACTACAAGTTCTATGGAAAAATATTAAATGTTATAGATGTATGGCATAATATTAAGATCTACAACATTTGTATTAAGACTTTTATCCAAAATCTCAAAATTTATGTCTTTTATATTATCTTTTAAAAAAAAAATTGGTGAAAACTTACCTTTTTATGTCCAAACACTGTAATTTTTTTAATTTAAAATATTTATTTTTTTACCTTATTTTCAATAAATATGGAATAAGCACCCGAATTTTGAATCGAAAAAATTTTTAAGCAATGTGAAAAAAGTGCAAATACAAAATACTTACAACTTAGAGCTAAACCATGTTTTACAGCTTTTCACTTCCCGATCTCAGATCGCCTGTAAATTATTTTTCCTTTTATTTTTGTTATATTCTCTTCTGTTTACAATCGGTTTCATTCTACTTTAAATTTTTATCAATTTTTACCATTTTTAAAGGCTTCTATCACCCTGGTCTATATATATTTTGTATGTGTTAATAAACATTTTTAAAATAGGGAACTGTTGACCCATTTTAATTTTATAAATAAAATATTATATATTTTCATTCTCTGCTAAACAAACTTCATAACATTTTATTAAAAAAATATAATATAAAATTTTTTTATTCAGAAATTGTTCGATGTTTTTATTCGAATTTACTTTTTTTAAATCATTTGCCTCTGATTTGAATGAAATACATGTCCTAGGCTAGTTTTGACTATTGGCTGACACACAAGACTTCAAAGCAGAGTGTTTAATCTTACCAAGTAAGATGCTTTGTTAATAACCGTCATAAAATTATTTATCGGTAAGCTTAGATTCACCAGTTTTCTTTCTAAAACCAAATTTTTCACACAATTATCCAAAATCCACTGAAAGTGGCAAGACAAAACTCTAAAATTAAATTATCTCTGTTCGTTTACTAAATAAATTTGTGTTTATTTTTAATCAATTCCATACATAAGAAGATTTCATAATTTATAAATAGATTTACTTTGATATCATAATTTACTGGATACACAATCATTAAAAGAAGTAAAGAATGAGAGGCATCGGTGGAGGTAGAGGAACGAGAAGGTGGGGGGGGGGGGGTCGATGTATGGTGTTTATTACGATATATAAGTGAGGTAAAAAGTAACAGAAGCTAAAATGTTTTCTTTCATTACATCATTTTTGTAGTAATTTTACAGTTATTTGATATCGGTGTATATTATTTATTTCCTACTCGTTTTATGTCTTTTTCTATTCATATAGAAATGATAATAATTACAATTAATTTTATAAATGAGTGAATTTTATATCAATATTATTATTTATTTATTTATATTTATACTTGTGGTCTATGAATATGTTCCACTATACAATTATTTGTGATTGGATCATTATTGTGGCAGTTCACCGCTTATAATCTATTTTTTAGTTTTTCAAAGTGATCATATTTGTAACACCTTTAAATAGATGCATAATATTCAGCTACAAAGATAAGGATTTTGTTTTAAATTAAATTTCGTAGTCCAATTTAGTCCTCCTTAAGGACGTTCCCAAAAATATTAGTTTTCTTAGAATCTATTAGAAAATGATACACATACTTCGAAGTGTGTTATCTAAACGTAGAACAATTTTTTTGAGACCTTGCGACATTAATTTTTGAAAAATTGTTAAAGATTGCAGTAGTTCCCATTCTGAAACGTCGATTTTGAAACGAACGTTTTATTAGATACCAAAATAAATTTTCTTACGGTTGTTTTACAAACTTGAAAATTATAATTGAAGGTATAATAATTATGTATCTATAAAAAAATTATGAGAAACGGTATTCGTTTAATTATAAAAATGAAAAAATTTAACTACTTTTGATATAGTTTTCATAGGGCCTCAGGAAATCTCATCATTTTTCAATTGTATCATAATTTACATGTCTTTCATGTAGGTTGAGCTCGAATCACCCTTGAGCAAAATCACCCTTGACAAAATGTGCTAAACTTTCATAATATAGCTTTTCTATTGTTTAACGTAAATAAGTAGCATTTATTAACATCATAAAAAAGTACATAATTTGTCAGGGACATTTTTTATAAGCAAAATCAATTTTTAACATGAACTTCCCTAAGAGTGAATATAGACAACACTATATTTGTGAAACCTGATATTGATATTATTATAAATGAGGCTTTAACTTATTTACTTTAACAACTGTATAATGAATTCTATTTGTAAATAACAATGATAATGATTATGATAACGTATAACGAACGAATAATAGATATTTATTAAACAATTCATTGAAATAATAACAACAATTATAAACTTTATTACATGCCTAATCAATTTTATATTATTTATATATATATATACATTTGTTATAATAACAATCTAATTTGTATATTTATTCTCTGTTTCTTTTTTGTTACAGTTCACGGATAATGTTCCTTCGTCATTACTTGAAACACCAAAAAGTAAGTACTCATTTTAAATTCATTCAATTCAAAATTATTTTTTTCAGTGATATTCGCTTACATTTGCTTTTATTGTCAATGTTTTTAAATCGAAAAGCATTTGGATATGTAAATCAAAATTTAGGTGGTTTAAAGAATCAAAATGGTGACTACGTGTCTAAAGCAACTTAATTTTTAAGTGCACTTTGAAGCTTTTTTTTAATGTTGAAACTAATATATCTACCACATTTGTAGCATATGTATTGATGACGTTAGGTTAGGCGGTTTTGTCTCTAAGAGTAGGACACACTTAAACCAGAAGGTCCCTTTTAACTAACGTCTCCACATCGGTCCCCCAATCCTTAAACCATTTGGAATTGTTTAGGAATAATATAAAAGATTTAAGAACATCCAAAAAAGCCTGATTGAAATGTTTGAGTCTTGCCATTGCAAGAGTTTGGATAATAGGAGAAGAAATGAGTCATTCTATCTTCCTCCTGGTGCTTGTGACAGCTTCTGTAGCCGTATTGTATTGTACTGATCCAAACTGTGTCTCCTAGCCCTTGGAAACCTTAGAATAGAAGACCTTGGACATTCATACAGTTTTTACATTATTACACGAAAATTAGAGCATCTTCTTCAATGAGTCAAAGGTTTGAACAAAGTTTAGAAAATATTGCAAGCAAGACTTATAAAGCAAAAAAAGACAAATCTATTGATTTAAAATAAATTTTGCATTACGAGTAATAAAAATCAAAAATAAATTTAATAGAATATTTGGTTGTCGATCCACGAGGAGCTGGTAGAACAAGTAACAATGATTATTTGTTAATAGTCATTGAGTAAATCGTAACAAACCAATCTTCTACAAAATTGAAGAGAACATGGTCGAATCTTACATAAGATCTCTGTCTGTGTATTTTCAATATTCTGTTGAATTTACTTAAAATATTTTCGCAAATATTATATTATTTATGTAATCTATTTGTTTGAATTTGAATTCTAAATATTTGATAACTGTTGCTTTATGAATATATTATTAAGATGGCTCTCTGAACTACTACTAGTAGCTATCTAAAATCCTCCTATCATCATCATGATATCATCCCTACTCTTACTCCCACCACCATGTCATTTCATACACGTATATGTATATAAAATACATGTAGTGTATGCGGCGTGGCGGCTCTTTATAGAACTAAATTTACCTATTAAAACTAAGATGCTTTTCATATTTGTTTGTTGTAGGTTTATGTAAATCGTTTTGCTATTTGTTTACTACTCTCCATAATACGTAGTAATCAAATAAAAAGAATATTGTAATAATATCCATTTCATTACAAGGTTATTACAAATTATTATTTACATAACCTCGAAAACTTTTATTTATTTAAAAATGTATTTGTAATGTAGATGGCATTTATAGTCTTGAAACTTTTTTATTTGAGAATAAACGCAATTTTATTTAGTTTAAAGGAAATTTTAATGGTTGTTCGTAAGCTTTTTGCATACTTAGAAAATAAAAGAATAAAGAATTATAAAGTTAGAAAGTAGCTGAAGCCAGAAAAAAAAAAAGTCACCTGTTCTAGCCACCTTTAGAATTTATTTTTTAGTAAACATTGAAAACCTTTAGTTTTTGATTCTTCTATCAAATTCAGATTAAAAAATTGTTACTCGAAGCAAAGTTGGGCCACAAAAAATTTCGTTCGTTTTGTTTATGATATATAAATATGCTCACAATTATATACATTAAATCTGAAACACTCTGTACAAAAAAATATTACATATAAATTCCAATACTTAATTGATGATGATTATTGATTATTATTATTAGTAAGTTGATTTGTAATTTAATATTTCCGATAACTTTTTCTAATATATGTGTTTTTTTCCATTTCTTCGTTTTTCCGTTTTTCGTTATTTCAGGAGGAATAAACTTTTTCTTTTTTTATTTTGTTAATATGTTTTGAAGAATATTTTATACGCATCTCATAACAACAAAAATTACTTAACTTTGTGATATGAATCTATCTCACTTGTAACAACATTTATTATATAGATATAAGGAACCAAATAAATGTATAACTATCTTTATTCAAACAATAATAATAATAATAATAATAATTATGATGAAATATCATATTTCAATAAATAATAAAACATTATTGTTATAATACTAAAATATATATAATATATACAATCATCAAACAAAAGTTGTGTATAGTTAAGTTTATCATTTTGTTTACATAACTAGTTAGTTCGTTTTGTGCTGATAATACCATACATAGATACATAGACACTACTACCAATATTATAACAATCATTAAATTAAATAACTAAAAACTTGTATATAATATGATGTGTGTTTTTGTATATTATATTATTGTTCTGTTGTCAGTACTGGAATAAAACATTAAGGCTAGCGCACACCAACATCCTTGCTGATCAGAAAATCTGATGTAATTAAATAAAATGTATTTTATATTAGACCCCGCACACGGTAAAATTTCTACATAAGACATCAGGGAGTGTGCATACATATAATGCTGTCTGAAGTAGCATCAGAATTTCTGATGAGAAAATCTTACGATGTTGTCTGATGTAGGCCATCTGTTAGTTAAAAAAGTAATTAATAAATTTAAAATATTTGAAAGTTAATTGGTTCATTGTGGCTCGTTGTACGTATCCAATGATACCTGATGATGTGCGCTTTCCATCAGAATATGGCTGTGACTATATTTCTTATTATAAAGAATTAACTTTTGACACTGGCTACTTTTAATGTAGTGACGTCACAAAATGACTAATGAAAACTAAATTTCCAATCCTATATATAATGTTATCTTAATATGGCGAACCTCAATATAACGACGTCCTCGATTTAACAAATTCTACGTAATCCCCTTGAATTGTCCATTAGAGTCGATGAAAAATATACCTTTAGATTGCGAAATGATTTCTTGTGAATAACCTCTAAAATGGTAGACCAATCTAACCTTTAACATGAAAATGGTAGACCAACCTAACCCTAATATCACAAACTTCAGTTTATCGAATTACTTGATATAACGAATATTTACCTGTTCCCTTCCGATTTGTTATATCCAGGTTGCACTGTATATATAAAATAAAATAACATTATAATAAACTACTTTACTGCTATACATATTATAAATATAATAGAAATATTGTCTTATATAAAACGTATCATAACATTAACAATAATAATAATAATATTACAGTAAATAATATAGCGGTGTGGTTGGGTATATCACGTGACTTCCGCTTTTAAATATTACTTGTATTTAATAATAATAATGAAAATATTTTAGCGTGGTTTTATACTACTAATAAATATACAAAAGTATAACATGACTACTAGTATTACATTCAATTGCTTGTAAAATGTATGTTGACGGCTAACAATCAAAATTGTAGGATTTTAACATGAAAAATTATAATAAAGTATACAACTTGTTTTGTGTAATGGTGGAAAAAAAAATGTATATCATAAATTATTTTTCTAATTGGTATTAAAAACTTAACGGAACATTAATTATTGTTTTGAATTATACATTTCTTTTATTTTTCTTGGATCGATAGGATGAAGGGGATATGTTTTTCCATTTGCTTTTATGCTACACTGTATGCATAATATTAAGAATAGAGTTATTTTTTCATTTATTTGGTGATATACCTTGGGAGTTCCGATTTTGTATCCGAGTTCTTATATATATAAATTTCAAATAAACAAATCCCATTTAACTCCAGAAGGAAAATATTAAAAAATAAAGAAATATTTATATATTTAGGCTTGCGCTGGAATGTTCTGAAAGAATTAATCAAAGAGCTCATGAACAAAGACCCCGGATCTCATTAAAACTTGAATCTTCTCGTATTAATTTCTATCGATCATAAAGGACTGATTTTCAATTTTCAAAAACTTCTTTAAATATCTATCTCCTATTCGTTAGATATTGGATTTAATGACAGGTCACTTACTTAATGCTCAGGGATATGAGATTGTTGAAAATTCAATACAATCAGGACAAAGAAAAGAAGTTTGTTGATTAATAAAACAAAAATATTTATCGTTTCCTGAGGAAGTCTTAATAAAAAGACGAAACGTCGCATGTGTGAGCAGTAGTTTGATTGTCTTTAATGACAGATGACTTACTTAATGCTTAAGGATATAAAAATTTTAGATTGTTGACAATTCAATAAAATTGGGACAAAGAAAAGAAATTTTTTGAATAATAAATGAATTATCTTTTTCTTAATAAAAATTGATTGACTTATTTTTAGTCCCCATTATCCTTTTCTGAATATTATATATTAGACATAAACAATTCGAATTCAGCAAATTTCTTTCGAATTATGTAAAATATTTTTCGAATATTAAGACTGTATTCTTTTCAATTAAATCATATTATGCGATCGATGATATCTTAAATCTACATATTTCGATGTATGTTTTCAATTGATGTTTACCATTTTGTTAATGTTTTTAACATGCACAATAATTCATATATATATTTTAAATAACGTAATATTCACTCACTAATATATGTTATTAATTAATTATATATTAATAAATGCATATATTATTACACTAATGTCATACATATTGTATGTATTTAAATATAGTTTTTATCACTTAACATTTATCATTTATAAAATATATATATATAACATTAATATGTTAAACAGAGAAAGCAATTAACTTTAATTTACAAGTTATATTATTTATACTTGTGTGTTTGACTCAAAATTTAGTTGAAGTTAAATTAATTCAATAATTTGTTTTATTTAAACTTTTATAGTTTAAAAGCTAGGTCAAGGATCCATTAGACTCAATGGATCGATTTTACTCGTTCATGAACTTAAACTCAGTTTTTATGTTTAGAATACTTCACCAAAATTTCAGCTTGCTTTTTCTTTTTGCTCTTAAGTTATCGTGTTGACGGATGAGCAGTCGAAAATGGATTAATTAAGTGTTTTCTATGAACCTCTCATCAAAATTTTAATAGTGCCTTCAATATTAGGTAGCATTACAAACGGTTTAACGCACAGTCTCACATAATCATATGTACAGACTATGTGCTGTGAACAGTTAGCAAATAGTAGTAATCTGTGACACGTTACGGTTTGTATTCATTTATGGACTAGAGAAAATATTCGTTTAAAAGTATTTAGTATATTTTATTTATGTTAATAATTCAAAATAATTCAGTCGCGAATTATGTTCTGGCTATATTAATTGAAACACCCTGTATTAAGTGGCAATAAAAGTGAGCATACTAAAAACATTATTTTATACATAATATAATAATTATTAAAATATGTGTATATGAATTAGGTGGGTGATTTTACGTACGTATGTACGGTGCGGTGGTGGAGACAGAGGAACGGAGAGAAACATGGAACGGATAGTGTTAGGGTTTGTGAGGTCTATAATATTATGGTGTTTAGTTTTTATCTCCGTATGTGATTAGTTATGTTCATAATTATACTATTATAATGCTTTAAATACACGATATTGGTTTCACAGTACAGTAAATATTTTCTATCTGCATATATTAATATGTGAAGCAAATACTGTGAAGAGTATAGAATTTGGCACACTTATAGTTTATAAAGATAAGGACTGGATAATGCTATTTTTCTTTTAAATTATGCATGTAAAATACATTAAAAAAACAAAATACACACTATGAGATTTATAAGAGGTGTGGCTTATATTACACACACTACCATACACACGCATCAATACTCTTTTATTTAATATTCTGTTTTGATTAATGGCACGCATATATATTGTTTTGTTTACAGGCAGTGAGATTCACTTTTGAATGATTATGGTCGAATTTCGTCCACTGTAACAGGACTCTAGTAATTAGTAATAGATTCTGGCTTCATCTTTCAAAATAATCTTATATTTTACAATTCAAATTACACATTTTCGGAAGTACTTTGTTATAGCTTTCGAATTCAATTCAGTTTGCGTAATTTTGTTAACGGTAACGAAGCCTCCATGTCTTCTAAACTATGACCACTCCCATCTGTTGGAACGTAGATCTTTTATTCCCACTTAGAGCCAAATTATCTTTTATTCTTTGAATTTTCGGTGTTTCTCCTTGGAATAATATTTCCATTATGTCAAAACGTAGCTCAGTGTAAGTTTCGACCGTGGATATTGACCGATGTGAAGTATGAACACCCCCTTATCTCCAATCTGTAAGTAACTTATTTCGTCTAACTTAACCACCATCCATTTTGACAAAGTGTTTAGTGTATATAAACCTTTATAATTGTCTAGTCATATCACATTATTTAATTTTATCATCAACACATAAAACTATATACTCTTTAACTAACTATATGACAAACACATATTTTAAATAAATGATTTGATTGTGTGTTTGTATTGTCCAAACTACAAATACATACACACCACTAATAATATTATTATCGTTCAATACTTTTATTATTGCGTCTATTAAGTGTGTGTTTTAGGATTCCGTAACAATTTTATTAAATATACATTATAGAAGAAAGTGCATTGATAAAATCAATATATAATATAAATATTGAATAAAGATTTTATAAGATTATTATTATTATTATTATTCTATAAAGAGTGAATTTAGATATTTTGTTTTGTGTTAAATATCATGCTGGTTTTAATAATCATTATTTATTTTAATTTATTGCTTAGATTTACTTTTTATAAATACATATTAAATAAATGTTATTTATTTATTAAATATTGTGTACTGCTATACATAAAATGATATTATACATTAGATACAATTATTATGAGTTTCGTGATTTAATTGGCGATTTATAAAATATATTGCATCATTTTTTTTTAAATTTTCATGCGCATGGAACAGTTTCTATGCCGATTTTTTTGATCAATATTAAATTTTTGACATGAACTCAAAAAGTCTTCACGCCATTTTTTTTTCTAGTTTTTTATGTGATCTAATCTTCACAAAATTTCATTCAGAGATGAAACGTTCAATCTAAACTAATTACAATACTTGTAAAACTTAAAAGACCAAAATTAAAAGATGATTATTCGTTTTTGTCGATTAAAACTATTGTATTGTGTATTTTCATCTTCTATTTTCAGGATAGTGTCTCTACGAAACACACTTCTAAATGAATGCTTTAGAATATATTTTCTTCAATCGTCAATTTTCTTATACGTACCTATGAATATAATTTTTGGTATACGGGTACAATAGGTATTAATATAATCGTAAATATATTGGTCTTTATTTTTATAGGCTAACTTTTATTAGGTGTTATTTCAAATTATATAAGAAATATAATACTTTTTTTCAATTATTTATTATTTTTTTACTGAAAAAAATATTATTTCTTTTACATTCATCTAAATAACCAATTTTCTATGTGAAGATTTAAAATTTTTTTTTTTTTCAAATTTTTAGCGACCAAACTTTTAATTAGTTTAAAAAATATTTTTACTATTCGATGTATTATTTAATTGGTCGATTAATAATTACAGTTTTATAGTAAGTTTACGTGTAAATATAATAAACTTTAGACATAATTACGGGGCAAAATAATGAAATTTAAATGGTAATAGTTGTAAAAATATGTAACCATGATATAAAAATACACAGATATCCATGAAAAGAAAATATTTTTATTTTAAACTCGATTAATTTTTAAAATTTATGAATTTTGTTTTGGTGGTAAATGATTTAATCAATTAATCATGATTGGAAAATGATTGAAACGTTCAATTTGAATGTATACCATTACATGAAAGTTAACTGTGATTATTTCTGCCAACATGAATTTTATGAACGGTTTTTTTTATACTGCTATTGAAAATAAAATATATTTCTTATCAGATAATTGATTTTTCTCAGCGTAGATAATTTTCATTTCAAACGATTGTGTTCGCGCTAAGACATTTGGAACATAAAACAAAATTTTTGTTTAAATAATAATTGTATACATTCAAAATTTCTAAACAAAATTCTATTTTGAACAATTGCATATTAATGAATGTTAGTTATATTTAGAAATATAATTTTAAATATATAATAAATATTCAAAAATAATAAATATTTTGTGAAAATTCACATATTTTGTTTATTGTAAACATACATACATAATTTTGATCATTTGCCAGAATTATTGTTGTACAGTGAACTCAAAAATTATTATTGTTTTTTTTTTTTTTTTTTATTATTTTGAATTATTCATTTATCATATTTTATTATTTGTTTTATTAATATTTTTTATAATTATAAATATTCAATTTTCTTTTAAACACAATTTTAAATTATTTTCCAAGAATAATTAGTAAATTTTGTAATTATATTTAAGTATGTTTTTATATTTTATGTTTTCTCACCCTCTGTTTACATAAAATATTTTATATATATTTTTTTAATTTTTTTTTAAACTTTCTGGATCTATAATCGAGAAATGGAAGCTCTCCTTCCGACTTCATACAGTTTAGTAACGATTTTTAAACATTTTTAGTTCGGATTTTTAGTTTAAAGTAAGAAAAAACAATAAATAAAGATAACGAATTTAATGAAAATTTACTCTAATCCATCAGTAAATTATTAATAAGGCAACGTAAGCACAGATGACTGCTATTTACTGACTGCTACTTAACATATAGCAATGTGCACAGCACCCACCTTAATTGTAATGTTAAAACAATTTGTTTCATAAAAACGCACAATTTTATTTGGTTTTTTTTTTTTTTTTTTGATACTTGTGTTTCAATATTATAAATACAAATTTTGTTATTAACCCATTCACTCTGTACTTTTAATAAATATTAAAATAGTAAAAAAGAATAAAATAAAGTGATTGTATTATAAAATTTATGTGAATATATTAAATAAAATATAATTTTTTTTTGTATTTTATAAAAAACTAAATTGTCGTTCATCGTCTTTCTTCGTTTGTATAATAATGTTTATATGTTGTCATCAGCCATATTTAAATTTTAAAATTATTATAAGTGCTTATATATATATACTAGCTGCCCCGGCAAAACTTCTTTTTGCCACATATTTCTAATTAACTTCAACATTTTCTAAGTATAATAACATATTCTTAACAACTTTCCTCTTTTTCTTAATACTGAAAGCTAAGGCAAATTAGAATAAATAATGATATTAATATATATTTTAAAGCATACCCGGACACGTTCCGGTGACAATTCATATTACATCGATTGCATGCAAAATTTAAAGCAGATTGGACGAAGGAATTCCGTTGTCCCATACAAACTTTGCCTCTGCTTTTCATCCCATTAGGGGTAGAATTTCAGAAAACCTTTTCTTATGGGATGCCCGGTATTTGATGTGTAGCACACTATTTGGTGTGGGATACCCGTGACACGAAATATTTATATATACACTCGTATTTGATGTGAGCACCCGGTACCTCGAGCAGCCACAATACGTGTATATTGTGCCGTGGTTCTCATATACTTGATGAAAAATAGTAAAAGGAAGTCCAGAACCACTAATATAGAAAAGAAGAGATAAATAAATTCTATTTTGAAAAGCTGGCCCGGGTAAACATTGTTTTGTTATATAAATTATTTCTAATTAACAACAATATCTCCTAAATATAATAACATATTCTCAACTGTCTATAACTAAATAATGAAGCTGCGGCAAATCAGAATAAATTATGATATTAATTTATATTTTGAAGCATACCCACCCGGTTTACGCGTTGCTGTGTTATTTTTCACATTTTAATAAATGATATTACATCGTTTACACGCGGATGCAATTCTACCCTTAGGGGAAGAATTTCAAATCCTTTCTTATCGGATTCCCGGTATTTAGTGTGCACCCGGTACATTCTATCCACCCGGTGTTTACCTGGTATTTCCTGGGGTACACCCGGGACCGCGATCACCCGATAATTTTTGCTGTGGTACACATACACTTGATGAAGGTATATGGACCTCCTGAACCAAGCATGATTCCGGTATGCGATATGCACACTTTATATAGTTGACAGTTCATCATACTGCTATTGAGAAGAGATAAAGAAGTTTTATTTTGAATAGATAAAGAAGTTTTATTTTGAATTTCAAAATTAGATTTTGGTTTCTATGGAAATGATGATTAGTAACATGTGAGAGAAATATATATTTCACAGCTAAGAACATTTTGTATTCGAAAATTAAATTATCGTTTATAGTATTTTCCTCTACTTATTATTTATGTTTCTCCGTTTAAACCTTCCCTGAACTTTCACGAATATTTCAAGACCAAAATTAGCCAAATCGGTCCAGCCATTCTCGAGTTATGCGCTTACCAACACATTTTGCAATTCATTTTTATATATAAGATATATAGTCAGTGGAATGAATATAAATATAAAATATTTAATTATCTTTGTTTTTGGATAAATAATTAAATTTCCAAACAATATTTTAATTTATGCGTTGTGTTTATGTTTTCATTCAAAAGTTATATATATATACATACAGATCGTTTTCTGCATCTTTATGTAAACATTAACAAATTAAAAAATGCGACACCTATTTAAAATCATTAAAATTAGTGTATTTTACAATTTTAAGTAATCGTGGAAGATTCATGTCGTCGCGTTTTTTGGTCACACGAACATACTATTTTCAAAAATATACAATATATGTGTGTGAGTCAACAGATTTCTTAGGACTATTTAAAAATTTTTTTTAATAGCTTCCTTGAATTTAAAGATTAAAAATTAATATTACAAATCTGTTGACTCGTATATATAATGTTGCATCTATACCAATATAAAAAATGTATAACACTATAAGTCTGTTGACACACCCACATATTAAATATTATATATAAACATTATAATATATTTAGGAATTTTTAACATTATTTTCTTCCCTATATCAAGAGATACAGAAAACGGTCTGTATATTATCATAATTAATTATTTAATATACTTATTTACAAGTAATATTTGTACATAGATATAGGACGACTGTATACGTTTTTAAACGATTATATACGAATGATATTTGTTTCGTGTTTCAATAATTTATAGTTGAAAAAAGAAAAAAAAAAAGTTAGTTTATGAGAAAGTTTTATTTATTCAATTTTATTTCAATTTATTAAATATGTCATGATAGTATTCTAATTTTCGATTTCACGTTATTATTCGATAATGAAATACTCGCTCTGAATAAATTCGATAGAGTGTAATAAATAGTTTTCTAACTTTATAAACTGGCAACCCCGCCTGGTTTCGTATTTACCATTATAGAATTGTACTATACGATGTTGTTTTAGATTTTCATCGAGTCCTTTTAAACCAAAACGTTAACGCCACCAAAATAATAAAAAAATTACCCGCTTCAGAAGTAATACTTCTTTGGCATCATTAAAAAACAATTTTTAATTGCATGTAAATAATTAATAACAATAAAATAATAAAAGAACTGGAGCAGGATTGTCAACACAGTCAATAAAGCTCAGTTTAAATTTGAAAAATTCAATAAATAAATGTATATTTTCGTACATTAAGTGTTACCATAAATCATAACAACAGCTTCAATCTGTGAATTTTATGTGACGGTGATGCGCTCGCATCTTAAAATTTCACTCATTATTTCGCCTAAAGAAGTATAACTTCAATAAAAGTGTTCTACTCTGAAAAATATGACATAATACAAAATATTACAAGATGAGGGAATGCTGGAACAACCTTAATTTTTATATGAAATACATATCGAATATATTTTTTTCCATGAAATTCATTCCTATCGGTATTTCAAATAATTAAGAGTTTGTTGTATTTTTTTATATTTATTTTTAAATTTATTTTTAAATAAATTTAGCAAAATGTTTTTATTCCAAAACGGAAATCAATTATCATAAAAAATTAAATGAAACTGATACGGAAGTGTTTTATTAAAATGGATGTGTGAGATGATAAGTTAACACAGATTCATCATATTTTTAAATACAAACACTTTATTATAAACGATTATTATTATTATTATTAAACCAAACCAACAAACAAATTATACAAACAAACAAACAAAACAGACAGACAAACAGACAGATTCATTTAAGTTTGATTGTCATGTTGTTGGTAGTCAAGTCGTTTATAAATTATTATGATTTCAAAAATTAGAGCAACAAATAAAATTATAAATAAAGTACAGTAGTATAGTTATTCTGTACTGGGTATTGCAAAATTATGATGTCATATCGTGCGGAAAAGGAGTGCCACTTATAATACTAATTAAAGACGGTGTAATTCAAGATGGCTTGAAAATATAGCAGAAACTTAAAAAAAATTTAATTTCTGTTTAAATTTAATATTTTTTGGAATTGTATACGATAACCGACTAAATGCCAAATTTTTTGTTCACTATTACCGGTTTTCTTGGGAGAATAATTGAGATTTTAAAAACATTTTAAAATAATATTGCATGCGATAAATTGACCTCTGGATCGGATTTCTATCGATATCTCAAAAACTACTCATTCAATAATTGTTAAATAATATATATTCTTTTTTAAATCTACGGTACAAAACTACATATAATTCATTCAAATGGGTAGAAAAAATAAATTTTCGATAAACTCTATTTTTTCAAAGATTTTCTATTCGATGCCAAAAAAAAAAATATTTTCTTAAGGGTAGTACTAGACCGCCAGATTTCGAAAATAACGATTCCGAGTATTTCATGCAATATCTTGAAAACTAATTGGCCGATCATCAAATAAATTATTAGTTTTGAACTTTTTGTCTTAACAATTGAAAAAATTTCGGAAAAAATCTCTACACCATAAATATGTCATAATATCATAAAATCAGCCTTTAGAAACTGCTTGAAATTGTTTTTTGATCTCATCTCCAGATAATAGACTCTGCGTAAAAGATAAGAAATTGAAGTATATATTTTATAAAATCCAGACATTAGAAGATGCAAATATACACGCATTAGACAGACGCAATATACCTAGTGTGACAGAACCTTTATATGTAAGTCCATATTATGTGTAATATAAATTGAATAAAGTTATAACTTAGTCATTTTATAAATTGATAGGAAGGAATTAAGTCATCTTAAATTTAATCAACATGTGCAATCGATTTATTATTATTATTATTATTTTAAAAACAGTTTGATTTCAAGTAAATCCAATACCTCAATCAGATAATCTCCAATGTGTGTGTGTGTGTGTGTGTGTGTGTGTGTGTGTGTGTGTGAGTATGTTCGTTTAATTTACCGATTATAACCGAAGATTTATTTGATAAAATATTAGAAGTTCATTGTTTATTTTCATTCAATTTATATATCGATTTATTTTTGAAATTGTTGAGAAATCATTTTTGTAATTACACAGATATTATGTGGTAAGTGTCGATATAAAATAAACTTTTGTGTGCTGTAGATTGAAATAATAGAAAGGATCATTTAAGTTCAAATGAATTAATTTACGGGGAGTTAATTCATTTTGGCTATACTTTAGAAGTTTCTCAATTTAGTAGTGAATACAAAATTAACCATAGAAAAATTGAGAACAAATTAAAAAATTTCTTCTTTTCTTGAAGTGTGCGTTTCAATGAATGCCATAAATATTGCCGTCTTCCGTTTTACATTAAGTTAATTTATTCACATAAAAGCTGGCTTAATTTCAATATTCATTAGCCAAAAAAGGAAGCATGGCTTATTAATTTTTTTATGAAAGAAAATTGCCATAAAGTCAACAGATTTGATTTCAAATGAAAATAAGTTTGTTGAATTTTGATCCTTAGATGTCGGGTCATTCCTCTTATTATGAACCCAAATTTGCTCAGATTTGGATTCTTCTCACATCGTGGTACCGGTAAGTTTTACCCTACCGATACCTTGTCTAGACAGTCATGGTATCAACCTCGGTCTTAATTATCTATTCTTGGTTTTGGCCATACTCAAATACTTGTGCTTGCTCGGTACTGTATGTGTGATCTTATTCTTGGTCTCGGAAGACTGCAAGCTCAAGTTTTCATTTAGTATTCTCGAACTAATCTAGTTCATACGTTCTTTGTCCCTGTTAGAGGATGTATGATCTTGTTTCTTGGTCTTACAAAATCATATGATCATGAACAAGACTGCAAGACCAGAGCCGATTTTGCTCATCACTATAAAGGATTTGTTAGATCTAACAATTTGTGAATTGAATCTTAAAAACTACTTCAGTTAAAACTTGCAAATTGTATTTCACTCTTAATTAGCTATTGTAGAACCCCCTCCCCACTCCATGACAAATAACATCATTAATAATGCTCAAATAAAGTTACTCAGTCTCTACTAAATTGTAGTAAATAAACGGTTTCGATTAAATATGTTATTTAATGATTTAATTTTGTATTTAAAACCATTAATTAATACAATATTATCATTATTCAATCCCTTTACACACTGCCTTTCCACTCCGTTCTCCTTCTTCTCAACCATTTTAATTCTAATTAAATGTAAATTTGTTGTCCTATCTTTATACACAATATATGTTAAATGTTATTGATAGTACGTACTAAGCAATATACACATATTGTTTATATAAATTGTTACGAAGCACAAGAACAAAAGAGATAATAAAAAACTATAGGTGGGAGAGAAAGTGTGTGTGGGGGGGGGGGTAGTCTATGTGAGTGACATTGAAAAACAGAAAAAACAAACAAAATAAAGAGATTATATGCAAATTAGATCTTCTTTTTTTTTTACTATGTCATTAGAATTTTCAAATTAACCTAAAAAACACAGATTAATAAAATCAAATACTCTCTTCTTCCTCACCCTTTTTCTCTTGTCTCATCGATTGTGTGACAGGTAGTACTGGGGGAGTTAAAAATGTCGATAAATGTTAAGTTAAATCAAATATGTCTAAGAATTTCAATTAGTATCAATGTTTACTTGTTTTTATTTTATTTTGAGTAGATATGTAAGGAATATTTAAATAAATCATATATAAGCGGTGGGGATTGTGGTGGGGATGGATTAATCTATATTAGGTATATAAAACAAGCCTACCAGTTTGAAAATGTGTAACTGGTAATCATGATACGTATACAAATAAATGTAAAAGATTTTAATACCACTTGCCCTAATTTGTAAATCTCTCTTTTAACCTATAGAAACAATTACATGAGCGTAACAATGATTTTTATCTAAGAAGATTAAATCTCTAGTATCACACAACTCAACTGGAACAAATATTATTTAAATCACATTTCAGGTTAACCTTTTTGAATAGAAAATTCTGTAATTTTCTCACTTTGTGCGCGTCTCTTTCTAACCACGCTCCTGAAATCAAAGACTTACACATAAATGACCGAACGAGGTGAGGTCTATGTGTTAAGTATCGATTTTCGATTTCGTCTATATGTATCTATCTATGTAACCGGCTTAGTGGCCAAGTAAAGGCACTAATACCTTCACTCATTTGGCAACGACAGTTTGATCAATTATAAGAATAAAATAACGGGGCGGTTGGTTGATAACACTTTCGTCGCTTGGATAAGAAATAAGTAACCGGCTCCACCAACATAATCGCAGTATAATTGTTACCTTGTACCACAAGGGATCTTTGTGATGGAGTGTTCCTTGAAGGGTGTATTTTGAAAATCCCATTTTTATCTCATTCTTTTGGGGAAAATCACCCAAATTACCAACTTTGCAATGAATGGGAAATAAAATGTCATGACTCGGAAAATAAAAAGAGTTTTTTTTAAGCACTCTCCCCCCATTTCTATGGTGCGGTGATTTGGTTTTTTGGTTGAGTGAAGTCTGCAGATCACACATAGCTGCTAATATAGTAAAGGACCACCACGTACATCGGTCCATATTGTATGTTATAACTACAAACGACAATGTTACATATTACTACAAATCTACACCCCCTCCCACCACTTCCCTGCTCTACATCTATCTCCTACATCAATGCCTGTTCATACCACCGTTTATTACCCATCAGTACCTTTTATATAACTCCAAAGTACCAACCCTTGTTGTTGTGTGTATATCCTTTTTTGTTGTGCCAAAGAAACAATCTTTACGGATGATACGACGAGAGACCGACGACGCGATGATTATTATTATGATGAGAATATATAAGCGAGCGACGATTGAACGAGCCCAACAAACGGTACACGGTGGTGATCTACACCATCACATGATGTAATGTAAAACGGCAAAATGTATCGTATGTAACGGATTCCTTCAATCTAAACACCACCCTCCCAACCTCCACTTACATATTATTATTTAAGGGTGCCCTTGTTACCATGGTTACAATCCCAATTGATGATGACGAGTATAGTGTTTTAGTTGTATTATCATTGTTCGAGCAACAATGAACTTGAAAAGTTTGGGAAAAACAATTCTTGACGTCATTGTTTTTGAACTTTTGATGATTCGATACTTTTTTAAACTTTGAGGTTGAATTGGTCAAGAATCTTTCAAAATCTTAAAAACTACTCATCCAATCGTTGAATGAATATCATTTTTGTAATTTTTCTCAATTTTTCCCCGATTTGTCTGTTAATTAATGTCTGTTTAACGATAGGACATGTAGTTTTTTAGGTTTTGCCTAAAAATTCTATTCGGAGTCCAATATCTGGCACATACGTTTATCTCAGAAAGCAGCCATTGGATCGTAAAATTTATTCTAGGCAAGCATAAAACTGCGGCAAAATATTTTTGGGACGTTTTGAGTGGAGTTCTGCCCCGATTCTAGAAGGAACTATTCAGAATGGGATTCTAATTCTTGTAATCATAGGAGTTTGAAAATGAATATTAAGATTCAACATAGAACAATTACAATGTTTCTCTTAATTTATATTATTTTCGCCTTGTTTCTAGGAAAAATTGACTGGCAACACTGTTATTATCCTATATTTTACAACGCCCTTAAAGAACGCAACTGTTTCTCTTAATCAAACCAATACCTTTATGTAATCAATAAATCCAAGACATAAAGCTGTTTATTTATGGCAGTTACATCAAAATGAAATTAAAAGTTTTTTATAATTAGCGCCATACACCTGCATTTCATGGGTAACCAGTCTACCGCCCAGTTCACCATCTGGTAATATATCAAAGCAACTAGATATAATTTAATCGCGCCAAATTAACAAAACAAAAAAAAACAAATTGAAACCACAAAACAAATCATTATCACCTGCCACACAGCGGTTACACAAAAATTAACTTGTGTGTATTCAACACCTGTTATTAAAAAATTCTTCATCTGTTGCTCGAACATACCTACGACTACTTTTTGAGAAGTGTGACGAGCATTATATAATGGACGTCTTTCTATATCGACGGCGATAACTCACTGTCTCTCTCTCTGAGAGAAAATCGTCCATTCGTTGTCGTCATTATTATGAGATCCACACGGCACAGATCCAAACACACACACATATTTGAATCAAGCAACCCCCTCTTTTATATTTGAGATAGGTTTAGATTGTTGCTTCTTGTCATCGTTTTATCTTTCTCTATTATTTTTATATTTAATATATTTCTATCACTGTTTATAAACAACCCTCTTTAATGTTTATTGTCCTTTATTGTAAATTTACGGTATTTTACCTCTTTTTTTATTTAATGATATTCGGTTTGATATTTTATTTACAATCAATTTTATTTTTTAAATCAGTAAATTTCCAAATAATTATCTTCATCAAAAGAAATAATTATTTTTTTCACGTTTAAAATCGATCAAAACTTTTAACTGGTTTTTTTTCTCACCTGCTATCAATTATAATTTAACGACTAAACCGATTTTGATGTAATTTTTATAATCTAGATTAATTCTGACACACAAATAAAAATAAAACGAGCATGGCTATTATTTCTTCGTCTTTCATCTTCTGTATTCACAAAATCGTGATTTCTGCCTGTATCTCCGAAACGGCTAAACCGATTTAAACTTTACAGATATAATGACAGGGTTACTGGGAGTGTTTTAAGTTCCTTTTTTTCAACCCGTCTAACTCAAATTTGTTTTGTGGATTAGTGGAGTATGTAAGCCGACTCAGTTGCTAAGTGAGTAAAGGCACTAATACATTCAACCATTTGACTACTTAGACTGATCACACTGTCGTTGCTTGGATAAGAACTGTCTCCTTCAAGGACATTAATAGCAATATAATTGTCACCATGCATCTGTGCCTTCACGTGATGGAGTGTTCTAAAAGTGAGTAAAGCGGACGCAAGTAAGTACAAGGGATGCGATTACAGTTCCACGCTTAATAAACTCTAGTTGAGCATGTACCACGTCGTCCACTCACAACAGTGGGACAAAGAGAGATGTTCATACTTTGCGTGAAATATTTAAAGGAATAATTTTAGTTGAATTGAACTTCTACGGGGATAAAATCTTGGGTATAGCTTAATCCGGGATCGATTACATAAATTTCATAAAAGTTTGTCTCGGAAGGTATCGCGCAATCATTCTTAAGATTGCAACGTAACTGCAGTGACCCTCAATTTAATGAAAGGTGTACATATAAAGTAACACCTTGGTATACTGTAATTTAATGATTATTATTATCAATAGAAATCATCTAAATTGTTTTAGCAATTACAAAAAATAAGATGTATACTTAAGCACTAAACAAAACGCGACGACCTGAATCTTTTTAAATAGGTATAAAAATTCAAGTGTCGCATTTTTTTGATATTTTGAGTATACATGAATTCTTATTTAACAATAGAAAAACATATTATAATCTGACATTGAAAAATATTGAAGATATTTTATAAAAAAAAATTATTTCTTTGTTCTATGAGAGTATAAAATTGACTAACAGAACTATTTTAAGAATTTATGTATCAGATATATTATTTTGTTGATAAAAAAATATTTATCTCCGCAAGAAATGACATAATAATAAATTTAAAATAATTATTAATCGTATTTATATTCTATAAAATATTTATTTATAATTGAATCATTTTAATATTTAACATGAAAAATTAAAAAAGAAAAAGTTCTAAAATATACATTTTTTTTTTATATTACTTTAGGAATCAATAAAATAATTTTATTTTAAACAAAATAAAACAAAAAATTCTGGTGTAGAAGGCTACGTGACTTCCATATAAAAATTTAAATGCTACAATAAATTAAAAATGATATTTTAAAATAAAAATTTTGTCACAAATTAAACAAAATGTATTAATTATGCAAAAACATTAAGAAAAATTTAATAAAAAAATTGCCATCTCCCATGGAGTTCGAACCAAAGTTTCTTGGGTAGAAGTCGAAAACTTGTAACAACTAATCTATTGCTTGTTATAAGTTAAGAAATAATAAAAATTCGTTGAAAATTTAATCAAATAATGAATGAACTATAACCTCTTCTGCAGTATTCTTTGTATATAGAGGTGATAAAGTAACTTTTTACTAGTATTTTTTTTTTTAAAGTAATTCTATGAACTATTCACAGTGTATTTCTTCACAAATGTATAACATAATTACAATTTTATTGTGAAAATCATATATAAACTTGAATAATATACATATTGTTATCTTTATTTAGCATATATTTATTATAATGTATATCTATATTTTTTTAATTTTAGTACTTATACTTGAAATTATACCGGGTGCTATCTTCATATCAAATGGTTGTTCAATTTGTGTCATGAGAAAAATTGTTCTTTAATGTCATTATCACCATAAATCAGTCATGATATTTTATTTTTTGTACGTTAATTTTATCAAATTTAAAGTCAATATGTTTTTTTGAAAAACTTAAAATCGATTCTTAAGTCTTTAAAGCACTTACTGTTTTTAAAAAATTAGTTTATCTGGACAATACTATGTTTCTTATAAAATCAACCTGAAAATTTGGAACGATTAAGATGTTTGTCACTATGAAGAATAAATTAAGATTTTTGTTTAAAAATTATAATTTTTAATCATAAAAAAGTGTTAAAAGATCAAATTGTAATTTATATTTTGAAGCGTGTTTTTATTGACCAACATTTTGAAACCATTATGAATCCATTGGTGAATTAAAAATGTTCAGTTTTTTAAAAAATTTGTAGCACAATTGGGATTTATAATACTTTTTCTTAAAAGTTATTCTTTCTTAAAACAATTCTGTCCCAACAATACAAAATTACAACACCCGGTATTTTAAATATACGTATATATTATCAGCCCGCTCATTCCGAATATAAACGGATATCACCGATGTGATATGACGATGATATGATTGTATGGTTGTGTATTGTGATGTCACAAAGTCGCGCCAATAGAATCGCACGCCATGTGCACTCACTAACAACACACACATACATACATACAGAAGCGGTAACTTAAGATTATACCAATTACATTTTAGTATTCGAACGTACACCAAAGACTAGTAAGTCATGAGTGTTTGTAACGGTTGTTTGCGATACCTTCTCCGTAGTCTTCATCGTATGCTCTTCTGTTGATGTTCTTCTGTTATTATTGTGTGTATTTTAAAACTCAAAATCACCACTGTGTATCTAACAGCGCTGTTGTGTAGTGTATATGTGTGTGTGATAACTCCGTTGTTCAATTGTTTTTTTTTTCATTTACAATTTTAATTGTGACAAATAAATTTATTTTTATTGTGATTATGAATATTTTTCAATCGAAAATTTTAAAGTGTTGTTTTGTTTTGGTTCTATTCTGTGATGATGTAACACCATAATTGTGAAATTGCTGATTTTATGTGATTTATTTTGAAAAAAAAATAAAATTTTTAGTTTGTAAGCAAAAAAATTAAATAATAAAATGATCTGTTTAAAAAAATAAAAAAAATTTTTGTTTGTGAAATATTTATATATATTATTTTTTTGTGTTGATTTAACAATATTATGGCATGTCAATTTGTGCCGGTGGCAAATGCATTTATACAATCGGATTATGCGCGTACTTTTGTTTCAAGTGGATCGAAAAAATTAGTTACATCATCTAATTATGGTTAGTAATGTATTTGTATATAATGTGTTAATTATAATTATATATACAGTTGGTAACACTTTATTAAGCCATTTTGTTTTGCTTAATTGAATTATTTATATTTTCGTTCGGAAATTTAACTGTACACTTTTTCTTCAAAAATAAAAAAAACTTTCGTTTTTATAACTGTTTTTAAAAAAATACATTTTTATTGCTAATAATTTTTTTGGTACTTTTGTTTAGTTTCGTTGTTGTTTATTTGATCGTGAGAATTTTTATGTTTTCTTTAAACCCTCTCTTCAATAGTACCTAAAGTAATTCTATTGAAAAATATCATATATTAAGGGTTTATTGCCCTTAATAAAATATGTATATCATAGATTTGTCTTCACTTACTTTGTTTATATTAGTCTACTTAAATATAGTTTGTTTATATTATATGTTAAAAGTGTTTTTTTTTTTTTTTTTAAAAAGGAAATATTAGAGATTCAAGGTTTCTTGTCAATGTGATTTATGAGATTTAATATGTCGCCTCTTGTTGGTTCCAAGTGAGTTGTTTTGTTGTTAGAGATGATAAATAAATATATTATACTTCTCTGACTAGTTTTCGTAAGATTTGCATTTGATCTAGAGAAAATGAGTAGTCCTATTTCGGAATTTAATGTAAATTGTTTTTATTCTTTTAATACCTTAAGCTGTTTCATATTACGTGGCTACGGATGGATATTGATCACTTCAAGTTTTCATTGAGACCTTTTCGCAAACATTATAGATTGATTGATTAGCTTTTCGTCATGTTACATGATTTATGTACGCGTTAACTTTTTTCCTTGCACATGTCATGTCATTTTTACGGTTTAGTTCAATAGTTCATCCCTAATTTACTATTCATTATTGGGGTGTGAGTTTTAAACCCTTTTTTTTTTTTGTGTATTTTCATATTAAAGTATTTTTAAAACCCTTAAAAAAAGTTTTTAATAAATATTTAAGATTCATAGATAAACAACAACCATGACTTTACTGGTTAATAATTTTATATAATACACAAATAGGTTTAATCTGAAAAAAAAAAAAAAAAAAGTATTTCAACAAAAATATTTTTACTTATCATTCAGATAACAATATCAATATGAAAAAAAAACACCTACACGTAAAATTTTCTTTAACCCACACGCGTGTACAGTGTTTTCTCTATTGAAATAAAATTTTCCTCCAAGGCTAATCATCTTGCATTGTTTAATTGCGACAAGTTTTATCCAGAAAATTAAATATTTTTTTAAATATAATTCCATTTTTATTGAATTAAAAAAAAAATAATGTGCCATGTTTCGATGTATACTACCATTTTCTAACTGTGAATAACAATAAATATCATTAAGTCGAAAACATCTCTAGGCGTAGTTCTTAGTTAATTGAACCGATTAAAACAATGGTGATATTGAGGCTGTCGAAATACCTGGAGGGCTAAATGTTAGACGTATTGAAACATCGATTCCTCCAAATGCATAATAAACAACTGACAATGTCTTCCATACACAAATTTAATTAATTCCACCTGCTTTTATGAATTGTAAGACAAAGATACATATATTTATGTGTATACAAATACAATATGTCTTTTAGATAAACACAACAGTGAGAACGGAAGGATGGACAGACAGACTGACTGACTGACTAGTGAACGTATAACAGTGTATTGGTGTATACGTCTATAGAATTGCAACCAGAACAAACCTCTAACAATCCTCTTCAAAAAGTATTTGTTTGCTAAATAGTATAAACCGTATAGTTGGAAATGAAATAAAATGTTTCTTGCTGTTTTTATTTCTTTTTATTTGTAATTTTGTTTTGTAAACTTAAAAAATAAAAAACTGCAACAAACTTATTATTATTATTATTTAAGTTTTGCCTTAAGTGGTTAAACACAGATGCACTTGAAACATGTGCCCACTGTCCAATTAAATGTTGATTATTCTACATTTTATTACCTCACCTCTCACTGCCTTCTTACCTGTGTTTCTTATTTGATCTTATTTAGAATATTTATATTTAAATGATCTCTTGCTTATATTTATTTACACTACAGGGTGAATATTAATGTTTTATTGTTTTATCTCTTTTTGTTGTTAGTTAGGTGTTAATTAAGTTTGTGTTTTTTATAGTTAAGTAAATAGTTTAAGACTTATTAATAGGATATTTTAAATTTTGTGTGTCTTGATATATTCTCAGAAACAATCCAATATGCATTGAAGGAAATGAATTCTGCACATGTCTAATTTTCTTAATATTTCCAGTTTGCCCCATTCTTCAATTTAAAGCGGCTTGTCTGACTTTGATTTTAAGCTTCGTTTTCAAACTGGACTAATTATCTTTATCTACATATCATATCACTGGTGTTGATGTGATTAAAATATTTCATGCTTAATGATTATCAATTTATTCATTTTTCGAAGCTTATAAGACCTGAAAGAAGCGGTTCTATTTTTAGCCATAAGTTTTATTTTCTCCTCCCTTGGGAAAATTTCGCCATTTGGAATCCAAAATGCTTCATGACACTACAACCAAATCAGAGTAAACACGAAAAATCCCGCAGTAGTCATTCTTCCCAAAATAGATGATCCCGAAGTTAGCAGAGAACCTAATATCCGTTATATTTTCTTCGTCTGGAAGAAGCTTTTACGATATTTTCAACAGTAAAATTGAAAGATTCAAAGTACTTCAATTAGACAAAGACGAAAAATGATTCTGAATCATTTTAATTCATAAAAAGTATTTTTAATTCAACTATCAATTTTTTTTTTCAATATCTCAAAAAATACAAAAAAAAAAGTTGTCTGACTCGTGCCATAATATAAAACCGAAATTGTTTATGAATAAAAAAAAAATATATATAATAGTTATACATACAGACTTATAGAAAAAAAAAGGTTTTTTTTTTATTATATATTCCACATATGATCATAATATAAACATATGTGCATTGGTCTGTCCACACACAGCAGACAGGCAGATAGACTCGACCAGCAGTGAAAGAACGCAACATATCGCATAGATATATTGAATATACAAAACATACACATATCATCGTATATACCCCGTGCATTATACTAACTATACACACATACTCACATGTGATCCGTACGTAGAGTTCAGTATATTTATTTTACTAAAACACATGTGTGCAGTAATAATACACTTCTTCTTTCTTGTACACATACAGAGTAGAATACCAACACAATTTCCTCACCTCTTCCGTCAACCCTCCCGCCCTCACCTCATGTGTATATATCGTACGTAGTTGTCGCTATACAATACCCATTTGAAAAATAATAATATTTAAAACATTCACAATCGGGTTGTTATTGTCATTCTCTAGAGTGGAATTGTTGAATAGAAAAACCAACGACTTACCACCGCCATCTATATATAATCAAAATGACTGATAGGCATTAATTTATTCATTATGGCTATGTATGTAAGAGATTTTCACTGCAAAGTTTTTAATTATCTGGTAGCAGGCGAGAGTATAAATCTCACATGATGATAAAAGGTTGAGTGTTTGTATTTACAATTGTTTTTATTTTTTACGAAAATCCCATAAACATTTTGAAGAAAGAAGATCAGCAAGGAAGAATTTTACTTCGTGAAACTGAACTGAACTTGAAAGAAAAATATTTCGACAAAAAAAACTACAAGTGTACCGAAAAATACTGGTGATAAAACAAAAAACAAAAAAGAATTGATGTCATTTTAACCATAAAAAGTGTTCTTTTATAATTTGCGAGATCAAAGGCTAGATCAAAATTGTGATATCAATCACTGGAACTTATGAATTCTTTTCTTACTTGACATATTTTGACAATCAAAGATTACACCGGGAACGAAAAGAGGTTGTACTCTTAAAAGGCTTTAAATATCAATAAAACTTAGAAATATTTTAACTGTGGTATAGACAAAGATACATTGAGACGTTTCAATAACATTGACACCTGTAGCCGCATTAATTGTTGAATAATGGAAACACAATCGTAACCAAATTACTGTGTGTCAGCAGATATCATACAAACACTTTTAAATAAATCTGTTCCCAAAAAATTAAGCGATGATTTATCACAAAACTCAAATCGTAATAAGTCTGTGCAAGACTAGTAACTCTAAAGTAATAGTAGAAATAATGGAAACTGTATGTGCGGAGACTGGGGAAAAAGGGTGTCCTTGATGGTAAGCCACCCAACGAAGTCGTAGACATCAGTTAGTTTTCCATAACTTAAATAAAAGTATTTAATGAAAATGCGTTCTATGAACTTGAATATAATATAATCATTCATTTTGTTGAGTGTCCGATGCTTTTCATGCTTGGAAAATTTGTCAAGAAAAATCAAGATTAGACTGAGTAAATAAAAAATTCAATTTGTTTTCAAATAATACTATCAAAATATTAGGAGATAAATGTAAAGAATGAAATGTGGGAGAGTATGTGTGGAAAAGAAGCTGTGAAATGTAAATGTTTCAACTTGTTTCATATTATTATATTAAACATATATAGTCCACTGACTGTAGGGAGGTAGTAGCAATGGTATCGTGCTATGACCCAAACCCCTATCTATTACATCAATATAATATGTGTAGTATATATATATACCTATATTGTGTGTATAATATAAGATAATAAAACACCACTAATACTATACACTCTCTCTCGCTCTCTGTTATTTCTCTTAATATTTAACTATATCTATCACACACACATATTACTTTATTTATATTGTTAAGTATTGCGCACGCATTTGTAAACATACATACATATATAACCATAATATAACAGTGTTTTTTTTTTTTTTGTCTTTAGTAAGTGAAAGAATTATACGCTAATGTTTAAAGACAAAGTGAGATAGTAAATAATATCGTCACTGTTCTTTATCATATGTATGTATGTGCATTTATACACGTAATAGACTTATTTATAAAATTTCTATTATAGTTAGAATTTGTTTTTGTTTCGTAATTTTCATACGTTATATTTATTTAGTTTTTTTTTTTGAAAATAAATTTATTGCGTTACGTTATTTTTTTAATTAGTTTATCTCGTATTCCGACATAAAATAACGTTACTCGATTTGAATTTTAGACGAAAAACTTTGGTATGAATGCATTTGAAATGCCCACCATAATATAAGTTCAATTGTGCACGTCGACAGTTTCTATTTTCAACCCCTCTGTTATAGAGGAGATTGAACTTTGTCAATAAGTTTCTTTATGCAAAGGACAATTCGATCAATATTAAAAAATTTTTTTTTCTAAATACAAAAATTTTGGAAAGTTTATTTGTCTCGTTTGGTATGCAAATATATTCAAGTATCAGCAATTATCCAAAGGTAGTCTTTGTGAACTACCAAATTTGAGTGAAATCATCTTAGAGTAGACAGGCATGAACAAATCAGCGTGAAAACCATAATAACGCGTTTTGATATTATATGATGAAAGGCATGTAAATTTGAACGTGTGAAAACAATGATCCGCTTTTATATTTTGACTGTTTGCCGATATTTCCAAATTATTATATTGCTTAAGAATCGCAATCATTACGATACAAAAGTCAGAAAACAAATGAAGTCCTAAAACTTTTCCTCTCTAAGATTGGTGAGGGGAGAAAAACGCAAAAAATTTGTAGGTTCTTGGCCTGAGTCAGTTTTTCTGAAACTATAGAAAAAAAGTTAGATAGATCTAAGTTCAGTTTTGTTGAAGTTTTCAGATAGTTTTGACAAAGATGGATGTCTGTACTGTAAGACTGAGTAATAAACAGTATGTGACATGCTGGAGTTGGATACTTAACACTTCCAGGTCTTCGGTGATTTCATAAATCAATTTGAAGCGAAGATGCCATTCTCATTAGGACTGAGGATATCTGAAGGAACGTAAAACATTTAACGGTTCCTAAAGAAAATTTGTAAAGTTCTTTACCTATTAAAAGTTTAAACGATACCGTCACTGAAGGTTTGATGGTAAGTCGTCTTGATTACCATATGACGACAATAACTCCTCCATCATGTTGTGTTCTGTTTCAATATCTTTTTGTATGCCTTGTTTCTTAGTCTGTCCTTTTACCACATATGGTTATTATAATATTTATTTTATTTAAATAATAAATATAAAAAAAAAAAACTTCTTTTCTTTTTTCCTTTATGTTAGACAAAGATGGTTTAAACTATTCAGTAGACAATTGATTAAACGAAGGTAGTAAATAGATTTCATATGCGTGCATATAAATAATTTTTGATGCCATCAGTTGTTTTAAAACAGAGAAAAAAAAGTTATGATTAATAAAATATTATCTAATATGTAGAAAGCGGCCTTTGTCCTTATTTTCAAATGCAGGTGAAACTTTATATATTGTTGGTTGTTTTATCTTAGGACATCTGTTGAGAAGGAAGGCTTTGCCTGCCGCCTGTGTCTGTACGGCTATTTACCTCTTACTGGTATCTGGTAAGACGGAAGTAGATATTAATTATTATACTTTATAACATCCCTTGTGGATAAATTAAGTATGTGTTTATGATACCACCACACCTTTTGTCCCCTTTTTTTTTGTGGCAGTTTGTTTTTAAAACATTTTAAGAAGAATTGTAATTGGTACCCACATATATTGATTTTGATAAACTTGTTATTTGTGACTAAATCAGAAATTTATAATCTGTTGATAGTCTTAAGAGCTGGTACACAATTTTGAGTAGATAAAATGATCCTGCTAATTTTCATGGTATCTCAAATTCCTATTCAAAATTGTCAAATTCCGACGAATTCACTCAATAATACTTTATTTAAGAGTTTATGGGACGTTTTAAAATGGGACTTTTTGGGGAAAGTTGAAATCATCTTGAAATAAATTCTTTTGAACGTTTCATTCAAAATTGAAACAAGAAAGTATATTATACCTATATGAAAATTAATCTCGTGATATTCGATCATTAATTTAAATATACTAACCTTGATTTATGTTTGACATGCGTTGTTATTTTATTTATTTTTCCATTTCCTTATAAATTATGCGGTAAGGTAGTCCTCTATGCCTATTATAAATACACGACAGATTTAATGGAGAAGGAACACAACCAAAATCCCTTAGAATTTATATTAATCTTCATCCCCTCCTGTATTCACTACTTCACCCCGTCGTCATGTGGTATATAAAATATATATTTTAGTTAAATTGATTCTAATTTTTCCTGCCTGGAAAATTGAAAACAACAATATAATATTAGCGTGAGAAAATGTGTATATTTTAATTTTTCTTAATTTATATCTCGTGTATATACAGGGTTGATTTTAGAAAAAGATATACCACGCTTTTTTTTTTTGTATCATTTCGCCTTTTTTAATTTATTCTTTTAAAATGATACTTAATAAAAAACAAAATATCCGTTGGTCGACAATCCTGAAATTTGTAGAAAATAGCAGTGGATGATTGCATATTAGACCGGCAATCTGGAGGCCCAAGGTTCGACTTACTGTAATTATTTAAAATTTTCACTATCAATGAATTTTATGCTTTCAGCTTAATCCAAAATCCTGTAAAAGGAAATGTTTCACTAAAGGAAACTATCGCAGAAGAAATAAATTGTTAGAAATTCATAATTAAAAATGTCTAAAAGTGCATTTATAAATGAAATTATGTCTGATTTTTAGCCTTCACTTTCAAGGAGATAACTCTTGTCTTTAATTGTAAAATGTATTTTAATTGACAAAAGTAATACTAGTTTATAACATTTCTCCCTTGCTCCCCAGTAAGTAATGTCTGTCTGGCAATTCATCATAGTTGTTAAGTTTTGCGCTTGTTTTAAGCTATGAAACAAGGAAGTATACATTACAAATACAGGGAAATACGGACGGCACACGTGATAACTTCTTAATAGGAAATCATCCTTAAAGAATTACATCACTTCTTAAACAAAAAATCACCCCTTACATAATAATATAAATGGTTAGTTAACTGATATTAATGACTTCAGATAAATTCTCTTGAGGGGTTACTTGGTGTGTAGGTACTTTACTTGTGCTTGTAACAAAATATTGTATATATTTAAAAATGTTCTAAATAAATTATTGCATGTGTTTGCCTTGTATTATGTATTTAGCAAAGAAGGAAGGGGGTATTCCAGGTGAGAAGAGGGAGTGAAATCTTGTTTTGTTTTCCCTCACTTATTTGTTCTCCCTCGTACAGAGCAGAGAGAGTTTTTAAAGATTATATAATACACAACTGCATGTTAGAAAAGAGTACATAAAAGTAAAATTCATTTTTATAAGGGTTTGATTTTTCTATTTATATTTTGTATTATAGACAATACTCTAAAATATGTTTAATGGATGACATAATATCGTGAATCTATTTACGAGACCATTTTACTCTTGTTTCTTGTATTCGTTTTTACCACCACCCCACTTTTATTCATTGTATAGTTCTGAAAATCGTTCAATATACTTTTTTTACAAGGGTTCAATTCATTTTTATGATCGGTATCAGTAGTCAATCGAATCACTAGTTATTATATATGTATATACACTTGTATTTATTTTATAAACCCTCCTTCATTATAATTCACCCCTTCTTCCATATATCATAAATGGATGAAAAAGTTCAATTTGAATATAAGAAATATTGATTTAATATTTCGTAATATTTAATTTTTATGGCAAATTCTTTTTGATTATTGATTTAAAAGTATAGAAAATATTTTTAAGGAATAGACAGAGTCTCACATACCTCGTAATTTTAATTTAGAATGAATGAATATATCAAGCGTGCGTTATTTTAAATATACTAAGAACTCTTTAGTTTTTCTGAATTAATTTTAATTTCTTGTTAATTAAGAAAATGATGAGCGTTGGATTGAATTAATTTGTTCATATAATAATAATATATTGACCATCAGTTACAACTAATAATATAATAATTGAAAACAAACTAATATTAGCAGACGCTAGTTTGACAAAAAATACTTGAATTTCAATAAACATGTTCACTAAAATATTTTATAGCTCACCTGTGCACATTTATTTAGAAGGAAAAATATATGTGCTTTTACCACAAAAAACCTACTTTGCACATGCGCATTGAATAAAATAAAAATATAATATATAATATACTTTATTTAATGTGGTTGTTTTTCATTTTAATATTATTTAAAATATTTTATAGAAAAACCACGTAAGATTTTCGAATTAAATATTATAAATATGTATATAATATTCATATCAAAAATATTTGCTTTGTATGCCATTATTTATCACTGAAAATATTTTCCAAAACCAGTAATCTCATTTTCAAATATATTAGATCATATTTTATAATATTAGGTCACTAAAATATTTCTATAGAATATTTTTGAATTTATAATAGATATTACTTAATCATCGACGAATAAATTATGATTGATATCGTTTTTATATTATGAATTTTTAATTACATTGTATGTCCAATGTCCTGTAGAATTTCTTTCATCGAGAAAATAAAATAGGGATAGTCATAATAAAAATATATTCCCGAAAACAATCAAGTGGTGCGTTGAAGCTACATTTGGCCACTTAAAAATTTTCATATTTATCACACACGCAGTTAACGCTCAGTAAATTGTAATAAATATGAATAGTTTACAAATCAAATTTGAAAATTTCTCGTAGCACTGCGTGGCCTTATTGATAAAACACTAGCGCCCATTGTGGCAAGAATTAACATATTTGGTACATTCTGCTGCTAATGGATGGCATTGTTTTCATTTGAAGTAAATAAATATATTTACATTATAGTAATGAGTTATTTGTAATGATTTTTCACCAAGCAAAACGTTGCTATTTACAAATTCAATGATGATTACAAAATGAGTCTTAATAAATTCTTTTAATTGTCCCCATATATACACTTAAACAAATGACCAGAAGCGGAGTCTGTACACAAACTATATAAAGAAGCTTGAAATAAGAATTATTTTTATCATTAATTTTTCAACAAGTTTTTTTGTTTGTTTGGTTTTATTAAAATATTTCTAACATGGGGTTTCTTTGAAACAATTAATAAAATTTTATACATATATTTACAAATGTTTATGAAAGTGTAAAATTATTACTTGAAAATTTTATATATTATTATAATAAAAAATATTTATGTGTGTGTGTTTGTTCTTTAAATATTTGTTTCGTAGATGTGTGAAATATTATTATTTATTTACAATCTGACATTTAAATAATTATTTTGTGAACTAAAAAGTTTTCCAAAACAAATTGAAGAAGAAGCAGCTTTCTTTATACATTGACTTCTATATAAACAACATGTTCGTAATTATATATTTTATATTATATCATATATATAATATAGCTTCTATTTTAAAGGATATAATATGGTATCACTATAATGCTTGTTGCCAGCCACACTTTTGTTGGCTGTTATATAATACTTAAATTTATTTATACATCATGTCTTATATAAAGTTTAACTTCACTTCTCTTTTGTAAACATTTTCTTCCCTTTTCTTTTAACAATTTTCCATTGAATTAGAAACATATTCTTAATAAAACACTTCTAATCAATTTTCAAATTACTGTTTATTATATTCAACTGTTCTTAATAAATATCTCGCTGGAGCTATAATTAATTTAAATAGCTGATAGGCTGATATAGATCAAAAGTTTACCTGGGTGAATTAATACATGAAGGAGTTGCAATCAATCTCTGAAAATTACTAATATGTTTAAAAAATCAGACTTAAGCTTCTTAAAGGTATAAAACAACTCGCACAGTATAAATATCTGGTTATCTGTTTTATATTGATCAAGTATTCGAAAAGACGATGTACTACTCTACATAATTTTATTAAATAAATTTAATTACCGCCAAAAAACTACTTAAAATAGTCATTTGTACACGCGTCGAATTAACACCTACCTAACTCGTTAGAAGTGCGCTACAATTTTTTAATATTTTAATTACGAGCTTGGTAGTAATACTACTACATTCAATATCTTGATTTCATTGTTTAACGCTCCGTGACATTTGTCAACTTAACAAAACTGCAGTTATCAAAAACAATATACGTAACCTTATTTTTTAATTAGTGTTGTAAACATTCGTTCTAGCTCGTCTAATAATATATTTTTCGTATGATATATACGATTACATTTTATAAGCATAACAAAATCTATACCGATCGTTTTTTGTATCTTTTGATATAGGGAGTTTGTTCAATGAATAAAATATGCAAAAACACTTCCACTATCAAAAGTCAAAAAATGTTATGTGTTACTATTATAACACATATAATCTCGATGTTTATTCGAATAAACGATCGATAAAATATTTGTATATATAAAAATTTCGTGTCACATTGTTTATCCGAAATGAACTCTTAAACTACTGGACCGATTTTAGTGAAATTTAGCAAAATATGTGAAATTTGAACTTTAGAGATTGGATAGTTTATATCTCAATTTATACTCGCAATAATATACTTTTATTGTAAATTATCTATTATATGACTAAAAGTGATTATCTATGAGTTCCATAAATCTTAATGGATGGCGGTGTAAGGTAATTTATCGAATGAATCGAGTTAGTACCAAATACGCCCCAGCATCCGATAAAAAAAATTTTATGCAATTCTACACTTATGATGGAGCAGGGGGAGTGGTGAATGTAAAGTTTGTATGAGACAACGTGACCGACCCCTAGGTCCAATCTACTTCAAATTTTACATGCAATCGATGTAATATCGTTTGATAAAATGGAAATATTGTTCATATTTATGTGACCGAGTGTGCTAGTATAATATATATAAAATTGTCACAGCAATTATATAATTTCGTGGTTCTCTTACAATAATCGTAATAATATAACATAATATATTATGAGTAATATGTTTTGATAGACGGTTTGGTTTTGTATGTTATAAGTATAAAAAAAAATAATAATATATGAATCAAACACCTCGTTTTTAGTTCTACGAACACACCCACAACAATTCAACTCATATATTTTAATATAGTGTTGCGAGCATTTCATTTTTTTTTTTTTATAAATTTATATTTTACATGACCTGAAAAACACAGTCGTCTAATATCTCACATCTATTACAAACAAATAGAAATAAACACTTATTTTAATTATATCAAGGTTATTGGTCCTTATTTTTTAGTCGTAGTTCATTGTAATATTTAATCCTAATTTTGTATTTATATATACCTTGCAGAGTTTTTTAGATATTATAAAATGGATTTAGAATCGGATTAAATTTATACTTTAATTTTAACATGTTCCCATCATGAGCTTAATGTTCAAAAATATTAACTTTTCTCCTCACTGACTTTCCGTACCTTTATTTAATTTCTGATATTACAAAAAAGAAAAGTTATATTTAGAGGAAGAAGGAGACAATAAAAATATTTTCCTTAGGTTTAAATTCTTTCATATATTATGTTAGCGATCTTTTTCTTAAAGGCTTTCAAAAGTTGAAAATTTTTATTTAAAAGTATGTAATTAATCAAATGATTTTGTGTTACAAATTCGATATTTTTTCTTTTTTAATCATTTTGACGTTCATGTATGCAACAATTAGTTAATTTCCATATAAGACTAATTTTAAATTCAACAAACCGCAAAAGTTTTTCATGACAATCTATAATAAAACTTACCACAATATAAATTTCGATTATTGTCCCAATTTCTTAGATCACAATTTTTTTCCAAATTAGACAAACGAAAAACTTCGGAGAATAATTAGGATTACTTAATTCACAGTAATGACGACTACTTTGTAGTCGAAATACGTATTGATGAAATACTACAAATTAAGATCTTGAAATTTGTGACAAAAATCGAAATTTATCCTATTATATGATTATATTTATTATTACAATATATTCATAGGATTTGAATTTATAGCCTTAATTTTGCTTCGGTATTTGAAATAGCCTGAGAATTTGTGTAAATTATCTAAGATTCTACTACCAGGTAGTCGATTTTGTTTAAAGGCATTGCTAAATATGATTTGCCCAAATTACCAGAGCTCTCCTACTACTGCGAATAGGATAAAATGTGAAAATGAAAAACATAAACATATTTCATTATATTTCAAATTTAGAAGATTTCAAATTTTGAATGAAATGAAATAGATAAAATTGAATAGAGATAACATAATAATGTTGAATAATGGAGACCAGGAAATGAATACTTTTTTTTGTTTAAATATTTAGATTTCATTTAATATTAAAATATTATGATTACATATTCAAATCAGAAGTCTAAACAATTATTTTAATTTATATTGAAAATAAAGGATAGTCCGTATTATATATTCTATCTATCTCTATATTTATATTATAGCACGTGATATATAACCTTTAGTAAGAAATTTATTTGTCGATCTGTCATTAAGTAATGTTATAATAATTAATCAATAAAAGTTTTATAACTTTATGAACCATTAAATGCCTTTCATTGTTAATTGAATCAGCGCAGCGCCTCAAGCTTTTGTGTCACTTATATCCAGGGAAAATTTATTTTTTACTTTTTAGTTCACTACAAAACTATTGAAGCGATAAGTTGAAAAAATCAATTTTATTTTAACAATTTACAGTTTTGTAATGCTTTTAAATTGTTTTACGTGCTTTCAATTGTTTTTTGCTAAGGGTAAGTCTTGAGACAGCTTTTATACTAGAGTCCTGTAGTCTTAATGATAAACTTAATGTCTTGTTCATTAATTTTATGGTTGGATATGGGTCTCCTCCTAAATTAAAGTATCCTTTGTGAGAGAGCCTTTCAACAGAAAGTGAATTCCGATTTCCTGCATCATTCTACATATACTTCTTTGTGAGATTGATTTTGTGACAAGTTAGCAGTTTGATTGTGCTACTTGATATCCCAATAAAAGATTCTGAGTCATGAAGCTGAGTACATGCACCCTTGGAGAATTCATTAATCTTTACATTATCATCGATTCCTGAATGTCGAGGCATCCAACCAATGGATGCCTTTGTTATATTTATCTAGATTCTTCACTGATTCTATGCACTGCAAAACAATTTTGGATAAATTGTTAATCAAAATTTTGTTGTTCCGCTGTAGGTTTTCAATTACGCATCTTGGAATATAGAACCGTATAACTCAAGACTGACATAGATGTAAGCCTGATCCAGCTACAGCAATTGATTTTATGTAGCAGATTTTGTACAGTATAACTAAAGATAATTCATTTCAAAATCCCATTTTTTGATACCTTTTATACATCCAAAATAGAAAACAACTTTATATAAATGAAACGTAATTAAAGAATTAATTTATTAGAATCTAAAATGTAATAATTAACATTATTATGAGGGCGAGGATATATAACTAATGAACAGAGGAAGAAGGCGAACGTGCGGAGCGGGAGACGACAGGTGGGGAACAAAATAAGTGTAAATAAAGAAGGTTTAATAACATTCAATAACAATGTAATGTATTATGTATAGAGCAGAATCTAGAGGTACTTAGTATACAAAAATCATACACCACATTTTAAACTCCTCGCTTCTTTTTTTATATTTATAGATGTTTTTGAACTATTCAAATTTTTTTCAAAAATGTTGTGTTCTCATGCTAAAAGCTATTTAACACCGAAAAATAGTGAAAACACGCCATTTTTAAATATGGTTTGTCATAAAAGGAGAATATTCCTTAATATTAAAGTAGGTCGTGTGATTACTATCATAGTCAAAAGATTTTCGAAAAACTTCGTCTAGGTACGGTTTTTCTTCGATAAAATGAAAATGTGAACATTAATTTGTAAATATAAACATATCTTCTACCTGATATCTAAATTACAAATGTATACTGAAGGAAGTTTTGATTGTGACCGACCATAGACCTCGTGAATGTTTACGATGTTTAAAGTCTAATATATTCTTGTTCACTAATCTGTACTTAATTTAATTTCAAAATCATTCTATATAACTTCAGAAGTTATATATTTCAAATTCATAACTTTATCTAACAACTGTAATGTTCAACTGACCCGCTTTTATTTATTCTTAACAGAATACGGTGCTCGATTTTGCGTACTCCAAGTACGTCCAAATCCTTCACTATTATACATATTTCATGGTATATTAATTACCTTGAAGGAACACATTAAAATTATTATTATATACCTATTTATTGATTTTCATAACTAAGTAATTATTATTCATAAATTACATTTTTTTTTTAAATAATACTCAATAATTATAATTCTTTTTTAATATTAACCACAAACCTCCTTTTTTGAAAAGAAAGTTTACAAATAAAACAAAAACAAAAAAAAAACTAAATATGAAAGGTAATTAATGGTAATTTTGATGTACGTAAGCTATATTAAAAAGGTGTGTGCGTGTGTATTTGTTTATTGATCAATTTTAATAACTAGAAATAAATTACTCACTTACAGACGTATCAATTTTAAAATAGAGAAAATTTTCTTGAAAAGGCCGTAATTTATAAGAAGATAGTCATATAAATTCAATTCAATTCTTTATTCATTATTTTTAAGCAATACATAAAGTGTACAGAATAAGTCATAAAATATATGCAGCTATGGCTGACTTTATGAGGAACTATGCCAGTATTCAGTTTGTGCAAATCAAAACCAAAGTTACTCAGCAAACACAACAGTGCTTGTCTATAATTAATTTTCATGAAATGGAAAATCGTGTACAAGGCTCACAGCAAAACTTCTTCTAATGAGTGTATTGGCAACTATTATAATTGACGAAACGTCTATAAGTATGTTAAATAACTTTTGTTTTTTAGCAATCACGGATATCTCAAACCTTAAACGTACACAAAGAAAAATTTATTTCATACTAATTATCAAACAAACGTTAAAAATAGTATCTATGTTAAATTTTTTCCTTCACAGTCTAAATGGGATGCACAAGAGGAGGTGACTTTAATTATTAAAAACGTCAAAAAAAAAAAATACATTTTTCTTTGAGAGAATGAGGGTCTAAATTTACATGAACTTCCTTGAACCATACAAAAATAACAATTTATGTATATATTTATTGGTGATTAACAAATATTTATTAATTGAGAAGGAAAATGATATTATTATTGTACATGACAACATGAACAAATTGCACGTATATAAAATATTATTGTTAGAAGAGTAGTATGGCGTCGTATATACAATACATCAGTTGAAAATGTGAAAACAAAACCTTGGACTTGGTGGTATAGTTGAGATATGACGTACAAAAAAAAAAAAAAAATAAAAATACATATATGAGAACAAGTTTTTCTCGCATATACAGTTCATAAATACATTTCAATTATTTATAATACGACATTATAATACACCCATAAAGTACAACAACATACATTGTGTTTTATAAATGATAAATATTTGAAAATTTTATTATATTTAAGGATAGTTGGGTGGTATATCAAAATGCTATGAGGTGAATAAAAATTTGGTAGACCGTTCTTCAATGTATTCTAAATCATTAACCGAACGGATTAAATTTATTTTTATTTGAAAAACTACCAAGCATTTCAAACTTTTATAATGAGTAACTTGTACTCTAGAGAACTAATTGAGCATAAATTTATTTCTCACTAAACGGTTTTCGGGGATGAAAATAAAAAACCGGCTGGTAATGTTCTTATACTGGAAAAATTAATAAGTGCATAAGAAAGTCCGGTAACACTGTCGCCAGCTGAGATCTACAGTCAATTTGAAATTGTTTTAATTCGTTTAAATAATCTTTGTGGAATATTTATTTATTCTGCCATAAATACAGACGTAATTTAGGCAATTTTAGAAATTAAATAAGTAATATTAACATTTTAACCATTATTTTTAAATATCATGATTTTATTATGACAGCTTATAGGCTAAAGAACAAAAACCATGTATTAAAAAGAGTGCAATATATCATCTTTAAATCTTTAAAGATGACACTACCAACATTATAATTATATCAGTATTTTACGGTGTTGACTAGATTTATATATCACTATACGGTGTTGACTGACTAATTAAACTATTATTTTCAGCTTTAAAAAATCGAAAATATTTATCTGTTTGAAGTTGTATTAAATTCTACATGCTGAGACAAAAGCTTTTTATAACAGATTTAAAATATTGACATTTTCTCACTCATTTTGATACAAATATCTTCAAATTCAGTTCATTTTTAAACTGTAATATTTTAACTATAAATTATATTTTCAGTGCATTAATTTTCAAAGTCAATGCATATATAATTTTCCTGATACCTAAATACATATATAATATCCTTTAAAGTCAATGTTTTTCAATAAAGCTGTATAATTTTCTCTATTTAATTATAAAGATGATTAAAAATGAATATTGCATGATATTTCTACACATTAATTTTTTGTAATTTCAATGTCAATTTATGAATTTCTTATATAAACAAACGTGTGTATTTATTGTTACTTATGGGGGATAGAGAGAGAGAGAAACAGGGGTCATTTATATAACTCTATCATCTTCTATTGATTTGTCAATAAAATATAATTTTATAACAAATTATTATTGTGTATTTTTTTATTTGAAAAGTTCTTACTTTTAAAGTGAAACTTGTAAACATGTTTTGTATGAATGAGAGAATAATCAAATATTTGTTTTAAAATGTCGTCTTATTTTGTTTACAAGTTGTAAACAAAATTTTTTTAATATTGTGAAACTTTTCATTGTAAAGTAATTTGTTAAGGAAATTCCAATGCAATTTATTTGACAGACTGATACTTTTCCATTTTTTTTTTTTAAATAAAGTCGTTTTTATAAAATGTATTTTACGTTTTTACCGTTTATTTTGGAAATTCATTCTAACAAAACAGCTTAATAAATTCGTTTTATAATTTTTCCCTTTTGGAAATCCCGTCAAAATTTCTGACATAAATCTTCAATTAAGTATTATTCTGCTTGGTAAAGAACCAATAGGGGGGTGGGGCGACCTTTGCAGCTGCTCCTTTTCATTTAAATAAGTCAAAAGTTTTAGTCTGGAGGATTTCCAAGGAAAAAACCGTTTTTTTCCACGATTTTAGAGCTTAGTATAATTAATTCTAGGTTTTATTATATAGATACAAAAAAAAAAGTAAATATTTGCTTCCAACCTTCGATTTTTTTCTAAAATAAAAATAATTAATGCGTAGAAATATCATTAATCAATGAATAACACAAATAAAAATTGATTGATAATTTATTATATCATTTATATTACTTTAAATTTTTATTGTTTGATGTATACTTTTTTAATATTATTTTATTAATTTATGAATTTCTTTTGTTTCAGGTGAGTATTTTTCAAATCAACAACAAACCGAATCATAAAACACGTAAGAGATTACAAAAAAATTACTTTTTTTTTTATTAATTGTATTTTAATGATTTTGGCGCGCAGGGTCGACATTTGTCGAACGTGCGTGATAAATGAAACATCGGATTTTTTTTCATTGTTAATTAATTTTGACCTTTTAAACATTACCTTTGAGTTAGATTTTTAAATTACCCTTTTTTTTACTACCTGTACATATTTGTGATTTAAATAGAAATAAATTTATTACTTCGTGTATTTTAATCATAAAGACACTGAATTCTACTGAGACAAGGCGATTGGTCGTACATGAGTATAAACATATTCACTTTTGAACATCATAACATTACAAACAGTAGCGGCAATCAGCTGCTTATTTGGTAATCGCTTTGAATAGTAAAAGAGAAAAAAAAATGCCACGATATTGAAGAAAACATCTGTAGTCGATGGTCAATATCATCTCGCCTGTGATTATTAGTGACATTACGATATTTGAGCACGGATGATAGTTTGTCATCACTTTTGTATCTATTTTTGTCTATTTGTGTTGCGTCTATGGAAAGGCTGTGTGTAGCTTGCGTCAATGCCATTTACTAAAAGTTAACTTAGTGAAAAAAATTATTGCCTGGATGTATAAATATAGTCGAAGAAATACCTAAGTTTCTACTCGAGACTGTTTAAAGTAGAGCCTTGATATCCGATTTGCAAAGATAATTCAAAACTACAGAAAAAGTTCCTTAGATTTAGCATAAAATTCCTTACCTATCAGGCTTTAACCTCCCCTTGGGTTCTAATTCTTGGGTTGGTCATCTCTATACAATTGAAAACTATTTAACTTGGAAATAAAATTAGTCGAGACAGTATCTAATTAAATATTCAAATCCACCAATGGAAACACGCGCCATAAATACGGGGTTATCGTACTAATTACAACTGTTTTTTTTTCTTGTACAAATAAACTTCAAGTAAGCACGTTTTCTAAATCAATTTTCTTTTAAATTGTGTTAAATTGTCGAGGTAATAAAAATCATTTCCCCTTACCTCTTTTCGATAAAAAAACACAATTAGATAAAAAAAGATAGAAAGTGGGGAGTAGAGAGAGAGAAAAAGAAGCATTTTAAAATTTTATTTTAGAATGCTAAACAATCGTTAAGTTTTCTACATGTTATGCATTTTAAAAAACTCTCAATTGTATTAAATTCAATTCACTTTACAGTCACAATCATCGTACGTTTTAAGAGTCTGTTCGGATTCTCGTATATACATTGTTGGTATTCGGTCATATATTATATAGGCCTGTATGTATCGTTCGTCGTATGTGTGTGAGTGTGTTGATCACCATCGCACGTCATAGGTTCAGGTCAATATCCACCATCTACATTGCCTGTGTATTTCGCCTCCTCTTTGTAATAACTACTAATAAATTATATCATATTATATTATTCTCTACCTGACGACTAAACACACAGAACAGAGGAGAGTCTAACTGACTCTCGATTGTAAACTGTTCCGTCCGTGCTCTGGCTTTGACCTGCCTACCTCTTAATGCGCCTATAAACATTTATTTAACAACAGTAATAAAATTAAAACGTAGATTTGTTCTGTTTGATAAAATTAAAAAAAAAACGGTTTGTTTATCAATAACTTTGTTTTTTAATCAATTCGTTTCATTTTTAATTATATTTATTGATTGTAGGAGTTTAGACTTGTTTTTGACACATTGTAATTAGTTATCGATAGTAATCGATAGTTCTCATCGCGTGCGTGCCTTTCTATCTTTATTCCAATCGTGATTAATTATCTTTTTTTTTTAAAGTGTCGTTTATATGAGAGATAAATTATGATGTCTACACATTTTATATTACCAAGAAGTTGATTTAAGGACGAACAGAAGTCCGAATATGAATTTACAATTTATAGAACAGTTTATAGGCCCGATTAAGTTCAACGATAGGTACCATAACGTATTTCTTTATTTGATACCATTTTATGAGGTATAAATATAGTAGGAAATTTGGTCGACAACTTTGAGTTGATATTTAAGCTCAAATTAATAATATTTGATTGAGGACTATGAACTCAGTTCCACAACGTGTAGATAATATCTTTCCGGGCCGGGATTTATCGAATGACTATATTGCATCCATTTTGTTGTAGTTTCTCGGTTCTTATTCATACATTGATTGCTTCTAGTAATTCTTACATATGGTTCATAACTAATCTAATTTTTATTCACTATTAGTATTCATTTCTTTCTTTTAGAATTTTGTCCACTTCGAAAGTACTAAATAAATAAAACTTTTATTGAAAAAGTAGTATAGCTGAAATGGACTACAGTATGTAAGATACGTCTGTTATTTGTAAAAATCTAAATTTGTGTACAACCAATTTTTATCGAACAAACAATGTTTTAATCGAAATAGTTTTTTTTTTTCGAATAAAAAATAAAATTAGTATATATTTGAAAGATTTATTACTATTAATAAGTTCTCTAGCAAGCTATATATTCTTCCATCTCACTCTATTAGTAAATAATAGTCCACACCAGTCAGCCAGCCAATCCATACATATAATATTGTGTGAGTCGTTTGTTTGCCCTCACAATATAAAATGTTCACACACAAATTTATCAAAGTTTCAACGATAATAAATTATCGTATTTTAGTTCATAATGAATGGTTCTATACTACTACTACCAGGCCATATAGCTCTCGTTACACTAATACCTTAGTAGTGTTTTACTGAGCGCTGAGACAATCTGATATTGTTTAGCGCTACTGTGTATTTGTGTGTTATGCTTAAATACTCGACTGTGTGTAATGTTATATTTTTATTGGTTCGTCCGTCGTTGGGTTTTTTATTTTTTTGTAGTTGTACCAAGACAATGTAATAAATTTCTCAATGTTTATTTTTTTTGTGTGTGTTCAAAACTGTGTTTTTTTATTTTAAAAATATTACATTAAATTTTGTATTTGATCCTAAATATTGCAAAAAAAATTAAATTTCACGAGGTTTACTAATTTGGTCAAAAGGTTTTCTCATAGGTAATATTACTCGGTAATATTTCCGAGAGGAAATAATGATGGACAAAAAAAATTTATGAATGTACACCTGGCGGACGCAAGGCATTAGGCGATATATCAAACAATTTTACTGTGATACTACCATAGGAAGTTGTTCAAACGATTTTTTCACATCTCTTTGTAATTCCGGTGACAAAGAGTCTCAAATCAAGGATTAAATCACCCATAATTAGAAGCAAACTCTAACTTTGTTCGGCTAAAATTATTTAGGAATTAGGTATCATGGCCACGCTTAGTCGAGTGATCTTTGAATATCCAGATACTTGGAGTAACTAACATACTCCAAGATCTTCAAGTAGAAAGGTTGTCGCTGCGAATTCTATTTGCATAATGTACAGTGCACCATCTAACTTGCGTGTCATCTTATAGTTTGATTAGTTGGACTGGGAGTTTATAGGCTAGAATACGCGGAAGTTTAGAAATTATAATTAATCTTTGCATAAAATATAATCGTCGTATAAGATATAATCTTCGCATATCGAATCATCTCACTATTTTGCAGTAAATGCCAGGAGGAACCCTATTGTTACATTCTATGAAGAGTCTGATGTAAATCTTTCCAAAGTTGGTTTAGAAATTCTCGGTCACATTTGGTTTTGGAGAGTTCTATATATTCATTAGTTTCCAAATCTGTCGACAAGATTCATCCCAACATCAAGGTGGCAAAATAATTTTGGGGAGATTAGGCAGTATTTCTATACACTATAATTGCAATTTTTGTATTTCTCTGATTAATTTTATTATACAAGATTCTGAAGTAAACATGAAATAAAAATTCCAGTAATATTTTGAATTGATGTAATTCTATAGCATACTACAACCCAAAATATTCTATGATTTATCAAAATCTATAACAATGTTAAAAAACTTTTTCTGGTACCGATATCATATCTTACATTTTTTTAACGTAAAATTACCTGTAAGCTACGCACAATTAAAAACAAATTACCACAAAATAGTTTGTTCATCTTAACGGTTTATAACATACCTTCATAGATCTAAATTGGTAATACATACATTATATAAACTAAGTTATGTCATATAACAATGATAATTGTAATTATATTGACCCCCTCACTCCTTCTTTGATACCACTATATAACATATTACGATATGATGATACTTAATGATGATATATACTATATTCTATCTTTGTCGTAATTACTTAAATAAATGGAAAAATTAAAAGAGATGCCAATAACAGAGACAACACAAAACAATATTATTAATAAAATGATTGAAATGTTATTGATGTTTCATAAGTGAAGAGCGTATTGAAGAATATATACACATAATATAACATTCCATTCCATTTGTGTTGTGTGGTTATCATCGGGGAGGTAAAGTCCGATTTACAATTGGATATTATTCATTTTTTATTTTAAAATTTGGAAAAATTTATGCTTTTACGTCATCAAAAACCCGTCAACAATTTCCCTAATTAATTTCATAGTAAAAATTATCTACTTTGCCAAGTTTTTGATGTAATAAATTTCTTTAAAAACAATTAAAATATTGTATTATCATGGTTTTTGTGGAAATATTTGAATTTTATTTGATTTTTTGATATTTCTCAGTACTGCTACTTGTCTATCGCCATTATTTTACTGTAGTTTTGTATCTATGTTAGTTGAGTTATTCGTAGGCAAAGCCGGATTTAACATTAGTGTCGACCTTATGCTCTATGAGAAATGCCGCTCCATTATTGAAATTTTACATAAAATAAGTTTCCATAATACCATTTTTAAATAGGACATTCAGCAATCGTCCGAAATCTTTTAGAATATTCTAGAACGCCCCAAATCACAATTCGATCGATCTAGCTGTTCAAAAGTTATATGGGTTTTATATACATACATCATATGGATATGTTTAGAAAAACGCCGATTTGACATTCTCTTTCATTCAAATTTGATGGAAATCAATAAGGGAATTTAAAAGAAACTGAAATATTTATAATTTTGAACATTTTCAAAATGGCGGAGAAAATTACTTTTCTCCCTCTCTAAATTTCTCCACTCCTACAAATTTGCTTCTCTGGGCACTATCCCCACCTACCCCTATCATAAATCCAGCGCTGTTCGTAGATATGTCAAAAATGTGTATAAATTTGAGTTTTAATTACTAATTACTGCATATCCACCCTTAAATAGATTTCCATCCCATAGGGGAATAATGATTATGTGATAGAGAATAGGTCCACATTGTTGTTCATAGATGTCAATCAAATATCTATTATGAAAAGTTATATAATTATTATGCTCAATGGTATGGGTATGTATTTTTCTTTGTTCGTTCAATACACATTTTTCTGCAGGTAAAAATATATTTATAAACATGGTAAAATGTTTAAATAAAAAAATTAAAAAAATAGTTTAACAAAATAAGATTGTGGAATCTTTATTTAATAAGAAATAAACTGAAAAATCAATAGTTATTTATTTTTAAAAAGAATGGAAAAAAAATGCGTTTTATCAAGTTAAAAATAAATTTTTTACACTTGACCTAATGAACTTCACAATACAAAACACTAGAAAAATAACAAATACATAATTGACCGATTTTTTAATATCAATTTCTTGCCTAGTTAAATCACTACATTTTTTTAGTCACGTATTTCTCAACAAAAAATGGGTGCGTGTACTTATGTACGCGCGTCAGAAGTTATACTTCTTTGGTATCATTTAAAAAACAATTTTTAATTGTATGCAAATAATTAATTTCAATAAAATAATAAAAGAACCGGTGAAGGATAGTAGTCAACACAGTTTCAGTAAAACTCAGTTTAAATTTGAAAAATTCAATAAATAAATATATATTTTCTTACATTAAGTGTAACATAAACCATAACAGCAACTTCAACCTGTGAATTTTTTGTGACGGTGATGCGCGCGCATCTTAAAATCACTCTCATCATTTTTCATAACGAGCCTAAAGAAGTATAACGTCAAAAAAAAAACAAGGTTAAGCAATGCGAGTTTAGTAAGCTTTACAAGAGTTTATCTTTTTCTTCAAATTATATTTTTCAATTTTGATGATTTTATTTTATTTAAATTAAATTTACATATCAATTAATATTTAAATCAATTTCTCTTTGTGTTGTTGTTGTTGTATGCGAAGTAATGCGTACTTAAGTTGTAATTACATAGATAATATGATCTGGTTTTACGTCATTTAATATAATCGCATTTTAGATTTTAAAAAAAAGTTGATCTGTCTTAAATATGCATTTATTAAATAATTTATTTAGTTTGACGTCATTAAATGTTTTTAATATTTGTTGTAAAATTTGTTTTTATTTACACCTTTAAAAAGAATGAATAACGTCACACAATCGATTGCGAATATATTGAATTATTTATAATTATTAACATTATTACAATAAAAATATACCTGATGAATACAGTTCTGAAGATTTTATTATATAATATTTATTACATAATAAGTATCTTCGATTCGTTGCTTCGTGTAGTTTTTGGACTAATCCCTTCCTTTCTTGACCAGAACACGAGGTTTATTAACGATGTCTTGTGAAATGTTAAAGAGGAAAATATTATAAAAATTTTTTTTATTTGACTAAAAAATTTCCGACTCAAAGAGAAAAATAGAAGTGAGTCTACAAGATAAGGACACTAATATAAAATTATAGGAGTAGGATAATTGTAGGGTTTATTTGTAATGATATTTATACCAAGTTATTATTTCGATAATTTGTTTTATATCATTCTGTCACATGTTATATTCTATAGATGCTTCTGATTCATTCTCACGCACATTATATCCTATTGCTGTATGTGGTTGTCGCTTTTTAGTTTTACCGAATTTGATATCACAACAATACTAAAGAAGTTTTACTTCAAAAAATTTGAGTTATGTTACGAATAAAATTGAGCGTATCGAATCATCATTTTATGAATGGCCAATCACCATAAGAATTGAATTACTATGATAAAGCTTACGTCTTAGGGCTTTATGAATGTTAATAATTATATTTAATACTATTAACTATATACACTTTGTTAATAATGGTGGGTTTGCTTAATTCGCTAATAATTAGTTGTTGTTGTTGATCTGTTTGTTTGAGTATTCAGTTTGTTTCAAATGTTTATGTTTGTTCATGTTCTATTGTTTGTATATACTTCGATCGTTTAACTACTCCGACTTCATTGTACATTACAACAACTAAACATACACACAATATTGTATGTATTTCCGGCTGGTTAGTTCTCATGATGCGCTCTGATGCACGTATTACATATACTATCAAACATATCATATGCTGCATTTTAATACTTTTAATTTCACAACTTAAACTACAACCACACAAACACACACACACACACTACGACATCAAGTCTATATTATTTACTTCTAAGTCCATCATTTTATTCTGCAGTTCGTGGCGGTTTTTTATTTATAACAACATCTTTTAACAGTGGATTATAATTTTCAATAGTTCAGTTTGTTCATTTGTAGTTCAAAAAACTTATTTGACAAACGATGGAAATAGTCTAAGCCGAAAATTAATCTGAATTCAAACTATTTTGTCCACAAAAACTTTACTTTTTTTTTGATAATGATGAAATTTTCTACTTATGGATACTCAAAAAATTCTTAAATGCTAATGAGGTTTTATTTGGCTATACAAAGCTTTAGAATTATCAATATGTAATCGAAATATTCTTAAATTAAATTTAGTTTAAAAAAATAATTTGAGTTTAAAAATTTTTAACGCTTAAAAATAAGCCTTGAACAACGTTTGTAGCACAATCAATATTAACATTATGCTGTGTATTTAAACAATTAACACTTTTGGTTATCATCTTCACTTTTTTGTTTTAAAAGCCAATATCAACTGAAATTGTTCTTATATCATTTATGATTTCCATAGTCAATTTAAATGGCTTCAAAGGCTATATATATACACTTAACTTATATCTTTAATAAATGTAATACTGATTTCTCTGTTTATAACATAATAAATGCTTTGACTATACTATACCAATTGGTTTCACGCTACAACTACCTTAAGACTCTAAGGATATACCATTTAGGTAGTGTATTCCTTTCATGTTATTTTTAACAATAATTTTGAAGACAAAAAAAGTTTTATTTTCAACATACCTCTTACATATAAAAGTCATGAGATGTTTACACTATTTATTGTTTTAAATAGAGAAGTAAAAAAGAACAAACTTTAAATATAAGAACATAAAAAACATTAGTAGTAGTCATTTTTAATGGATTGTTGCATATATCATAATTTTATGGAAGACAGGTCACTCGATTATTATATTTTTAAAAAACATAATAAAATGATTGCAAAAATTGATATTAAAAAACATATTTTTTGTTTTTTTTATACTTATAAATTTAAATATAAAATCTTTTTAACAAGATTTTTAAAAATAAATAATAAATATTTATATGATTCTCTAATCTTACTTCCATCATTATTATAATATGTAATAATTAATATTTGTTTGAGTTGTTTTGTTGTTAGTCCGGGAGATAGCGTTGGAAATGACACAATCATTTGAAGTCAATCAATTCATGTTGGATTTGAATACTTATTAGCAGTCATACACTGTTAAGAAAGTTAGCAGGCTCCGGGAGAGTGAACGGACGGAATAAAAATTTCTGTTGAGTAGTCATGCAATCTCCATCTAAGGCAATCAAATGTCATATTCTGCTGACAATTATTCCACTCGTAAATATTCTGCTGACTATCTCTATTATTAATTTCAAGCGACCTGAAATAGATATTCCTTCACCTTGGGTCCGCTTGCTGAACTTCCAGTCGATTATCAACTTCATATAAACATTGAATAAAATCGACCTAAAATCACCATGCAAAATGCAACGTTCTATCCCGGACTATGTGTTTTTTGTGTTTGCATTTCTCAGTTGATTTAAATGATGTTTTAAAAAACACAAATATTATTGTTGTCTATTACATATTTAAATAATATACGTAACATAGAAATAATTGTCCTTGAATTGTAATAATATTTCCTGTGCCAGAATGTTGTTTATGCAATATTTAATTTACGAAATTAATTCTAGAAAAAAACAATACGTATTTACTAAATGTACAAATATTCCAACTTAGATAATTTTCATTTTTTACGTGATGTGTGTATTTTTTCTCATTGTTATTTTTTACACTCTTTACTATTATGTATTACATGCGTTTTACGTTTGAAATCTTTATATGACAAAAATCAATTATTTGCTACTTTTTAGTTCGCTTTTATGTACAATAATTACCTGCATTGAGATCCAAGGATCAGATTTACTAGTTTGTATTTATTTGTTTAAAACAACGTTTCGTCATCACAAAATGACTTCTTCAGATTCTGCCGCACATACATATTTTACTAATTTTCTATTAAATTCGTAATTTGGGTAATAGATCCTGAATTTTCATTTAAGTACTGAAGATTTTTCTTGTTTAAAACTCAGATTAAAAACAAATTAAGATTAAAGTTACAATTATTAAGAATAATTAAAAATAAATAACAATAATTATTTCAATATTAATTGTATTTATATTTAATTAAAATTCTTAGCCTATATTTTATTAAAATAAATTAATAAATTAATTAGTTGAAAAATCATTTATTTGGTAAATATGTCAAAATCAAATTAAATTATTAAAAAATTCGTTGAACTTTTTTTAAAAAGTTTTATCATTTTTAATGACATATTTAAATAGTTCAATATTTTTTTTATTAAATTATATAAACAAATGTTTTATTCATTTAAATTGGATTAAAATAATAATCGACCATTTAAAATAATCCTTGTCATCAGCTTCTACCAGCCTCTAACCCCTGCCAACTTATTAATACAAATTATAAATAATATGCCACTAATATTTTTTAATCTAATTTTTATAATTTCAATTTTATGTTTTATTTCATTAATTTTCACTAATTTCACTATAAAAAAACAATTTTATACTATAGACTCGTTTTTTAGTTTAAACAAAAATTAATTATTAAAAATAAGCAATTCTAAATAGATTAGGTCATTTTAAACAATGCCAGCATAATTCTTATAGCCTAAGGTTCTAATCAAAATCATAAATCTGCCAGTGCTTTATTAACAATTGATTTCAAAAGTAAAATTTCATATTTAAATCGTGGGTGTGGTTTTTTTAAAACTATTAAAGTGAAGAAAAAAAAAACAATTAATTTCATAACACTATGTATATTTTTTTATCAATAAATTAAATAAAAGTTCCCTCGAAGGGAAAATTAATAAAAACAATTATAAACAATTACATAAATAAATTTTATTATAATTAGTACTTAAAAATTTGTTATCTATTAAAATGGTAATTTTAACACTTTTAAAATTTATAATCACTTTATTTATATATTTTTTTAAATAAATAATAATTAAATTATTTAAATAAATTCATTTTATATAATCAACTAATAATTTTATAAAAGGTTTATTAATACTATAATAATGTTTGTTTTATTTCTTATTAATCAGTATTTTAAATCTTTTTAACACTTGAAGGCATCATAATTTTTTTTATTAAAAAAATATATATATGATGGATTAATTTGAAGTAAAATATTTAAATAGAAATCTTTATTACAGTTTAAATGAGATATTACATGCATATGAGCATCATGTAATGTGTCTTAGGCGTTGTTCAGATTGATCAAGTAATTTAGTCTAATAGCAAATAGTTTTACTTAAGATCAAAAATCTTTAACACTAATAATTTAATCAAGTAATATTTATTTAGGCTATTATATTCCAATGTTTAAACATCATACTGAAGAAAGTTACTATTATAAATGTGAATGTAAGTTTGTTTGTTAAGCTGTCACGCATAACCTCGAATAACTAGAAAGAACAAAACGAATCATATTATAAACATACTATCATAATATTTTCGAATTAATATTCTTGGAAAACAAATTCTCCGTATAATTAATTCACTATGATAAAAAATGATGATTGAATGAAATTTTCCAACCAACGGCGGTGCGGTGGCAGATAAAAGAATGAAACATGGCATTAAAGACAAAACATTAAAAACAAAAGAAAAACACATCAAACGTATTTTCAATGACAATAAATAAAAATAAAAACAACAAAATCTCTTTATTTTTGTTGTTTGTCCAATCTCTTCTTCACTACTATCTAGCAACACCACCCTCACCCCAACTAATAATAATAAGAAAAAAAAACACACAACAACAGATAACAGTGGAAAGAACTTTTCTTTTATAATATAATAAAAAAAAAAAAAAACTACCCTAAATCCAGAAATAATAAATAATGATTTATGGATAAAAGACGTATAAGGAATTTTGAAGGTATATATGTTATGCTTTTTTTTTTTTTATTTTACCAACCATTTTTACTTCCTAAAACATGCCTTTATTTCATCAGGGTCATAAAATTAAAGAAAATAGTTTTTATGTGTTGTTGGTACTACTTAAAATTCTATCAATGTGTTTTCATAATAAAATGATCTATATTATAGTTTATTTTTTGGGTTCGGCTTATTTTTATTGATCTTAAGTGTACATAACAAATACAGTACACTGCGTGTTAGTCCAGGAAGTATCGTTGTATTTTTCTTGGTGATTTTCGATTTTATTGAAAGTTTTATATGAAGTTGATAATCGAATGGGGCGGTTCACCAGGTGCAACCACAGTATAGGAATAATAAAATATATTTCAGGTCGCTTGAAATTAATAATAGAGATAGTTTCAATAATGATTCAAAAAAATAGTAAGCAGAATATTTTCGGGTGGAATAATTGTTAGCTGAATATGACATTTGATTGCTTGCCTTAGATGGACATTGCGTGGCTACTCAGCAGAAATTTGTATACCGCCCATCCACCCTCTCAGAGCCTGCTGACTTTCATAACAGTGCATGACTGCTAATAAATATTCAAATCCAACATGAATTGATTGACTTGAAATGATTGTGTTATTTTCAACGCTACCTCCCGAGCCATGATGTTTTGTTTTAATTATTAAAATAGTACAAGTTATAATTTCACAAGTATCTTCGTTATGGTTAGAGCAACTTTTTCCTCTACGAAAATTTTGAAAAGGGAGGGAGGCAAAACCTCCCCTTTTTTCAGATTTTTAATTATAAATACCGTAACCTACAAACAGAGCCAGATATCAAAATAATCACATCATGTTAATGCCAAAGGTTTGCACGCCCTAAAAATATTATTACTATTATTATTTTAAATACAAAAAATTTCCTTTTTTTTTTCTGAAATGCAAATCATAATGCGAAAAAAACAACAAAAACAAATTCAGAACCTAATAATCAGTTGAAGCAAATTATATTGTCAAAACTTTTTTGTATTTTATTTTATTTTTTTGTTTTCTGTTGCAACAAAAAAAAAATTGTTGCGTGTTGCAGTTTTGTTCAAGTTGGAATTAAAATATGCATTTTATTATTATATTAAACAATAATTTTTTTTTTTTTTAATATATAATTTTTGATAATATTCTTAGAATTTAAAATACTTGGTCTTTTCAAACGAAATAACATGCAATTTTTAACCCTTTGTTGGTAACGTACAACATATCGATGCACACATGACACTATAAAATTCAAAAGAGTGTATGTAATTACGAAATTTCCATTTTTTAAATAAATATATTTATTTGAGGTCTTACAAATTATGGAATAAAAATTCGAGTTTTATACTTTTCTTCTATTTCCCTTCAATTGATTAAATTTACCCATATCAATATTTTTATACTTTTATATATATTCTATATATAAGTTCAAAGAATCACCTAATGAATACGGGCTAAAATTTTAGTCACGCATGCTGGATCTAAAAAGTTAATTTAAGTTCGTAAATGTGAGTAAAATCAAACGAATAAAAATTCAAATACAAAACATAATTTTTCATATTATTATTATATACGTGAACTGGGTATTTAGAGTATTTTATGAATGTTCATAATTAAAAATAGTTTAAATATTGATTCACAAACATATGTTGTTTTCTATAATTTTTTTAAATTTTTCTTTTTAATTAAATTAAATATTTAATCCTTTTTAACCATTTTTAGTATAATTGTAATTTAATCAAGTATAAAGTATATGTATATGCATTTTTATTTCTAACACGCATGGAAGTTTCTAAATTATACTGAGCTTTCAATATATATCAAACTCTCCACAGTCAGATCTACAATAATATGCGATATCGAAAAAATAGGCTTTGTTTATTTAGACAAAATTAATTATTTAGACAAAAGTCTAAAAAGATTTTTAATAGAATGATGATAAAATATTTTCACCTTGGTAATCATCTACAAGGTTATATAATAACTAATGAAATCAATTTATGGATAAATACTCAAATACAACTCAGTATTCATAGGTTATACAGTTAGTTATTCAATTTGTTATTTTCATATAATATTAATAAAGATGGTTATTAAAAACTAAAATACTTTATTCTGAATCAAAGAATAAAGAAAGGCAATCAGGTGAGAATTTGAAATATTAAATTTTTATTATATCGTCAAGCTGTTTGTTGTGTTGTTTCAATAAATATAATAATTTATGTTTGGATTTCGTTATGAGACACTACCTGCATTCAATACAACTTCAACTCTGAACACATCAAATAGACGATTTTTATTTCAATTATTAAAAAAATTTCCTGTTGTATTATTTACTTTAATATATCAATAATAAAAATAAAAAAATGCGGATACATAAAACAATCAATCAATAAATAAATATAAAAACCGTTTACATAACAAATAATTTATTAAATTGAAAACAGAAAATTTATCTTAAAAAAAAAAATGAATTTAAATATTTTGTGATTCATAACTTTTATATCAAAAAAATATTTCAAATTATGTTTGTAACACTGTAACTTTCGAATACGTTGACCAATTTTAATGAAATTAAATAGTACAGAGGTATGGTTTATTAAGTAAAGATCGAATTAGATTGACATTTAATTTACGAATTATCTATATAACAGATCTCATACTTGCCGAAATGGTTCACTCATACCCGAACATATCACGTTGGTGCATTATAAATATCGTAGATATCATACTTTTTTATTTCGAGCAACCGACAGATGTCTTTAATGCACTAGCGAATTGTCGATATAGTAGATTTCATATCTACATTTCCCGGCTACGTTCACTTATTAATCAACAGATGGCGCTACCACATAAGCTCCTATTCATGAAATGACCCATAATAGAAATAAAAACATATACAAGTATATTTTCTTAACGTAGATATAGATATATAGATTTGCTGTTTTATATCTGAGGACTTCTTTATGAATTTATATTTGTGTGTCTATAAAAATGATATAAAATCATGATATTGAATAAACAACCCTTAAGGTATTAAAATTAAAATTGGTTTTCGTTTTTCTTTATAAATATATATATATAATATATAAATAAAATAAAATAAATTCGTGTTATTTAAATGTTGGCAACATGCAAATTCAATCGAATTATAAAATTGTTATTTATTTATTTTATTATGTTGAATACTTGTGTTAGTCTTTGAATTGTATATTAGTATTTGTGTGTGGTGGTGGTATATTGTAATCTGTGACCCTGACTGACTTTTTTATTTTATTCTGCTATGTGGAAGTTAATTTAATACTTACACTAATATTATTAAAACAATAAGTGAAGTGCGGGCAGGCGGGAAGAAAGTATTTAATACAAATATTGTTTTGTGTTTAGTATCACTAGTTAAACTTACTAAATCCCCCCCCCCTCTGTCTTCTTCTTCCTTACCTGATTGATATATTGAATACTTTGCATAATTTTTTTTTTTTATATATTAATTAAATATTCTTTTATATTTGTTTAAATTTATATAAATATATAAAAATGAATATTTAATTATATTTCATTTCCGTTTAACCTTAGTTACGAGCCCCCTTCGTAGGGTAGTTTTAAATTTCTTCAAAAACATAAAATAAAATTAAAAAACTTACACAAAATTCTTAGAAATTAGCTCAAATAATTTATAAACTTTTAAATATTAAATATATTTTGTTTCGGTTTAACTTTTTCAAAATAATTAATTTTATCTCAATTTTTTTGAAATTTTCATAGTTTTTTTCCTTGAAAATTTTTTCCACAGCTTACAAAGCCAAAATAACAATTACGCGTACCCATTCACGAACTGCGATCTTCAGTTCATTAAAAAATCTCATAGAAATAATATTCAGTATTTCCTAATTTTCTATGCAGCACCCATTTTTAATCTTCCCAAAACTATTACGAAAAAAAAATAATAATAATAACCAAATCGGTCCAGTCGTTCTAAATTTTACCAATTACAACCAAACTAATTTTTTGGGTTTTTATCGACTGGCAGACATGGGGTCATTTGATTTTTCGATATTACTTGTAAAAACCCAACAGTTATTTCATCTCATCCGATATTAATTTCCATGAAAGAGAAAGTTTTTGGGTTTTTTAGTTATCAAAGCATACGGCCGATTTATGAAAATGGAATTATTTTATACACTTTATACTACGTATGAAATATATAAAGGTATATTAAAGTTAGTCTGAAGTTTTTCGCCTGTCTGTTCCTCCATCCGTCATTAAGATATCTCGAAAACGAAAAACAGTTAGTGAGTTGATATTTTGAATTAAAATGAATTTTAATTCGGAAATGAGAAAAATCAATCTTTGTCCAATTGATTCATGATCGAACTTCTATTAAGATATTAAGAAAAATGCAAATATAAAAAATGTTTATTTTTAATAACAAACATTTTTTTCATAAAATGTTTAAATTCAGGACAATTGAAGCTCGAATGCACCCAATTTATACATACATAATGTAATAAACTTTTCATAACTACATGGACTAGATTATAAATTCATAAACATATTTTGTAATAGATTCATTACATGCATTCCTGTCCAGCTCTTAATAAGAGATAAAAAATAAAAGTTAAAACCATTGAATGACGGTTTTATACCAGATTTTTTTAATCAGTAAATTCTAAAAATAATAAACTTTATCAAATTGTTTTAACTGTCACATCCTGTAGTTATCATATATATAATAATAAATATAATATGTTAAAATTAAGACAGTGAACTAATTTTTTTTTATTCATACAATAATAATAATTGTTTAGTGATCACAGAGAAAAAATACAATAAAATAAATAACAAAGAGAATATTTATTTTTTAATTTCTTAAGATTGAAAGTTAAAGTATTTATTTTAATTTATTTCAGTCATGATTATTGAATGTGTCTGTGTGTCTGCCTGCATTGATGACGAAGATGATGATTTAAATTGATATGAATGTACACCTGTATTAAGACCACAGATGCTCTTTTTTTATGATTTAGAAATTGATCAGGAGATAAATTATTTAAAATCTAGTGATCTTTATTAAGAAAGAATTTCTAATTATTCACAATATTACGCTGGAATAAGCCAAAAAACAATCAGATTTTAACTTTTTTCGTGTAAAAAGACCGACAGTATTGGAAAACAATATGCGAGTATACTATATTTAAAAATGTTGATTTCCTAATAAAAAGAAAAAATAAAATTACATTAAAACTTAAACCGTTGTATAAAAGTAAAAACGTTGTGTGCCATTTTGGTGACGTAATACTGGTATATAATATTGAGAATATTGGTATAACACATTAAGAATAAAACATAATCTAATACTTTCAATTATTTTGTTACTTATTAAAATAACTATTTAGATTGAACAGACTGATGACAATTAATAGTGTATACCAACAAGTTTATTTTTTCCTAAAAAAGACACTGAGCCCACGGACTAGAAGTTTAGTAGTATATTATTTATTCATAAATATTTTCATTGATAATAAATATCTACTATTAGTTTTAAATTTATTACAAACCATTTATCAAAATTAGATAAAACCATTAACTAATATAACTATTTATTACTAATATTCCATATTATTTTTATTTAGAGGGGGAAAAGGAAATTGTAATATAAACACTTACCCAAAAAAAAAAAATATATAAATAAATAAAAATCAAAACCACTAAAAATGACAAATATATTAAATTACATTTCCGTTTTTATAAATAATAATAATACAGAAAATATCAATTAAATAGTAGGGCCTGACTAAAACTTTGAAAATAAAAACATCTGCTATCATCATAATAAAAAAAATTTTTTTTATTACATAAGTAGTGACATCTGTGAATATTTATATCGAATCATATTTTTTTTAATTTTCATATAATAAAATAATTAAGTCATTATATTCTTTATTAACAAGTCTTTCATTTTGTGTTATAAAGACGAAAAAAAGTACAATAATTGTAATGTACATTTACAATAAATATAAAGAATATTGGCAAGTGGAGGAGGGGAGGGAGGAATGTATATAAGTATATCATTATGTTGGTTTCAAAGAATCAACTTTTAAATTATTGATTTTTTTATTAAAAATACAATAATAATAAAATGACATTTTCATCAATTTATTAGAAGCAACATGGATACTTTTTATTGAAAAGAAAATTAATTTATTTTTTACGAAAGTAAATAAAATGCCAAAAAATCTCACAATCTAGCTACTTTAACGCCATCTAGCATTCCAATAACGATGTTCCAACCATGAGTACACTAATACCGTTGCACTGTATTATCGACGGTCACGTCAATATCCAATCCATTTGACTATAGTTTCAGCTGTTTGGAATTTTTCTATATTGTTATTTTTTTCTGTCATTATATGCAGTAGAAAATATATATTGATTCATTTCTAATGTAATTAGATCTCTGATACTTATGTACTGACTTCAATGCGCGGGTAAAAGCTAGTGAGTAATAAAACAAGATAGTATTATATAGAGTTCTAGTAAGCGATTCTATTAATCTATAACAATATTTCTCTATAGATGCATACACATTGTATGGTGATTGGCCCACTGTTTACAAAGGTACCTATCTAATATATTATATATATTGAAATCAATTCAAATCAATATTAGGTTTAATATTAAAGTGATATGTTTATATAATGATAATAATAATATTATCTTAATGATACAATTTAGATAATTAATTATATATATATATATATATATATATATATATATATATATATATATATATATATATATATATATATCTATATATCTATATATCTATATATATATATATATATATATATAATTATCATATTAATATCGATTTAATGTATATATTATTATAATATTCATTTAAAAAAAATTGATACGTCTGAAATATAAATATTGGTAATTTAATATTATTGTTTAGATTAAAAACTGGCTGTTAAAAAAATATATATATTAAAACAGTGTATAAAATATACGTCATTAGTAAATTACAAATTTAATTGGGTAGATGCTTTTAACTTTTACGTTATTTGTATTTTTTACCATTCAATTGTGTTATTGATTGTATGAAATATATTCGAGTATATTAAATTTAGTCCAAATGTGGGAGTCTGTTCGTCATAACGATACTGAAAACAGATTAGAGAAAGCGAATTTTTGCAACTGTTTTAGAATTTAATAGTTCGAGACTAGAGATATAAGGGTTTAATTGGGTCTCATGAAGATTGAATGTACGTACATCTTTTAAATCGTAAAAAGTAAAAGAAAAGCTTAAAAACAATAAAAATGGGTTCGTGTAATTATGTCCGCGCGTCAAAAGTTATACTTCTTTGGCATCATTAAAAACAATTTTTAATTGCATGCAAATAATTAATTGCAATAAAATAATAAAAGAACTGGAGGAGTATAGTAGTCAACACAGTCAATAAAACTCAGTTTAAATTTGAAAAATTGAATAAATAAATATATATTTTTTTACATAAATAATAACAACAGCATCAACCTGTGAATTTTGTGTGACGGTAATACGCGTGATTCTTAAAATTTCACTGTAATCATTTTTTCATAGCGCGCCTAAATAAGTATAACTTCAAAAATTTCTTAAAAGCAAACAAATTTTTGTGTGAAACATTTTTCCATTTACTGTTAAAACTGCCACAAAGGCAGTTTATTAATATACATATATTTCTTCATGTCTATTTAAACAATTAAAACTGTCAGTTATTTCATTTGTTGTAATCGACACACAAAAAATCAGAGAATATCATGAAATTTGAAACAAATATTAAACGGCGCTTTTTCAACGTTAATATATTCAGAACAAGTAAAACCATCCAGGTGTCGATAATTGTAGGAATCTGCATTACCATTTATTAAGTTTTAGATACATTTTTTCATTTTGTCTTAAAATTGTTATTTCACGTTATTTCGACACATTAGCAGTTAAATCTCATTCAACTGTATTTTTTTTACATATCAATCTATTTTCAATGAATAAATATTTTGCTACCAGATAACACAATGATACCTCATACGTTTTAAATTCAACCTCTACCATCAATTCAATAAAAAAACAAATATATTTTTTTAAACATATATGTTTATAATAGCAGATGATATTCGCTTTAATTTATTAAACAAAAAAAGGTATTAATAATATTTTAACCGACATTTACTACATCCCAGACAGTCATAACATAAACACGGTTCAACTGAACAAAAATATGATAGCATTAAAAAAAAAAAAAGAAACATGAAAACAAAACATGAGTTTTGGTGTGTGTGTGTGTTATATTTCTTGAAGACATTATTACACAGTTCACCGCCGACTATACACAATCAAACATATATATACTTTATAAAACAGGTGTTTAGTTTATCATTCATCCATTCAGTAATAATACATCGAAAAAAATACAAAAAATAAACATCAAATAAGTATGAGTTTTATTGGTGAAATGACGGTTCTTACGTAGCCATAGTCGGACCCTGTAAGTGATTGCGTAGGAACATGGTGTCTGACATTTCATTGCTTTGTCTTTGAAACGCCTATGATAGTGGCATACACATTAGATGACTATGGGAAATTGGCTACAGTGTGTAATTGATTGGAGCAGAATCGATTAGCTTATCAGCCGTTTGCTTGGTTGAATTCTGTAGTCTGTTAAGGAACATTGGCTTTAAGAAATCGTCACCGATGTTGGATCCAGCCTGTGTACGCATACATCGGACTAGGAGGTTGTTGGTGTTTGATCGCCTTATTCAAGTCCGCCCAAGAGAGCTCTCACTCGTTTACTTTGTTAATGTGAAAATTCTTTGATCAGCCGTTGCTTCAAACGTTCATATTTGTTACTGCTCTGACACGTCTTCAAAAAAAATATACTAATTACTAAACTTTTTTACTAATTCTTTGATCAGCCGTTGCTTCAAACGTTCATATTTGTTACTGCTCTGACACGTCTTCAAAAAAAATCTACTACTCATTCGTAAACCAAATTTGGAAACCTATTCCAACTGAATATGCAGTCAAATACCGTAGTATATCTAATTAATTTTTAAATAAACTTGTATTAATTTTTGCTACTGATTAATAGTTTTTATAATTTTTTATGAAAGTATGATAACTGTGAATATTTATTTTATAGTTACGGTATCCTAAAAATAATCATCTAACAAAGAGAATAAAATATGTACCTTGAGTCTGTTATAAATTATATAATATTTTTAATTTAATATTTAGAGTAAAGGTAGTCAATTGTTACGATTTAAGCCACAAAGTTTTCCGGTCTCAAAAAGTGAGATAAAAACTATATATATTTTTGATATAATTATTAATTTTTTCCTTTTTTTTTTTGTTTCAGAACGTAACATACCGTCGTCTCGATTACCTGGGTAAGTTTTCCATAATCAATTTTTTTAAATTTCAATTGCAATGAATAATTCTATAAGTTTGAATGTGATTTTTCTCTTATTTCCAAAACGCAAGTAAAAAATATACATTAAATGGAAAATTTAATTAAAATTGTATAAAATTTTTGGCCACATTTATATTAGCGTTTATTTTAACGCCGTTACTTCATGAATTGAAAATAAGTCTCAATCAGATACCACCAATGAAGTTTAATTCAATATTTGATATAATTAATGCACCCATCACTATGTGAAACGTATTGTATGCGTCGTATCAATCTAAATTCACGTGATTTTATATAGTATATCTCATATTTATCGACTTCATTCAATTATGCACCAACAGATGGCGTTCTTCAATATCTAAGCCAACGCAGAAATAACTTCTCGATATAAAAAATCACTTACTCAGCGACTTTGTTCATTTAAGTACCATCAGAAGGCTGTTAGTGCATAAGCGTTTACGAAATAATCTTTTGTACAAATGAAAACATAGACGTATTCTCGTCAAAACAAAACAAATTCGTTTTTATAATAAATTATCGTAAATTTTTCTTCACAAAATAAAATAATGTCAGAAACAATTTAATTCTGATAAAGTATAAATAATAGTATTATGTATACATAACATACCAGACGATTCATATATACACCGTCGAATGTTCCAGACGAAAACTAATCGTTCAGACAGCAGCCGGCAAAGCTTTATAGATATATAGTAGGTATAATATGAATGTGTATACATGTGGGTTTTGTTCTCGTCCCAGTCTGTGCGTCGATGTCCTACGTGAGTTACTGTCCTATGTTTTCCATCAACAACGTTTCGAGCCGTTTTTATTAATAATTTTTTTAGCAACCTTTCTTTTTTTTTTTTGTGAACTTGTTAGAAAATAATTTTCATTTGAAAAATAGACGTCATATTTTTTCTCTATATAATAACGATCGTCGTTAATTTAATTATTTAGTCATTTTTAACAAGGACTTGATAGTTTTAGTACTTTATTAGGTAAGACCATTAGGGGATCAGCTTGATACAAATGGATACATTTCGATGTAACTAGTTAATACTGAGTTGATTTGTAGCACCTGCTATTAAGTAAATTTCTTGTTCTTTAAATTTTAATATAATATTGAATTAAATTTTTTTTTATTTATAGAGACATAATTTCATAAATAGAAAATTTTATATTAATTTTCGGATGTTTAAAATAATGTAGGACATTTTTGTACTAAATTTTAAATAAAGTTTATTAGTTTGAAATATTCAAATATAAATATTATTATGTTAAAAATATATCGCAAAACATATATCGTAGGAAGCATATGAAACGTATTAATATATTCTGTTTGCCTTATTTATTTTTGCAATCAAAAAATGAAATAATATGTTTATGTGTAGGACAGGATTTTTATATACTCAAGTTTAAAATTTTTTTGTAAAATGCAATTTTTATTCAAGTTTAAATTTCGTATAATTATTAATTAAAAGTTTGGGTATTTAGTTCTTGTATACAAAAATTTTAATTAAAGAAGATTGTTTTAAGAAATAAAACATATTTTTTGTGAGAAAAAAAGAAACATAAAAATCTCAGCTTTACTATATATTTCATGTCCAACTTAATGTATATCTTTTACGATTCAGCACTTTGATAGAGATGCAATTTTAAAGTGTTTTAACTCTCACAATCAAACATATCTATTTATCTTTGTCACCCAAATCTTTTTTTTTAAACAAAATTATAAATATTAAGTTTAGAATAGACGAAAAATTTATTTAAAGTTAATAAGCCTGACAAGTAGACTTGTCTAAGACTTTTTTTTTCTCGAACCCGTATAATGAGCCACTGATTAATAACCCAAGGCATGATTCTTGTAATAGTCTACACTTTAAGCAACTTAATCAATCACCCCGATCTAATTTCTTTCTTACTGTTTTTTGTTGAAGCCCTAATGCGTGGATTCTTAGTAATTTTTTCCCCATACTAATTTAAATGTAGAGAATTAATAAATTATTTTCCTGGTTTCTTTTCGTGAAAGGACCCACAAAATGGTCTAATACAAATTTGCTTATTGCCCGAGAAAGAACCTTAAGGACTGTCGAAAAGAGGTAATTTCCGAGGCTTCAAGATCTCCTCCTTTACCTCGAATAATGTATTTTTAAAATCTTCAACAATTTCACGGGTTGCTATCATCATCGTGTATTCTAACCTTAAATACATTTCGTCAGAGTACGCATACAAGTGTAATCATTATTTTCCAAATATTAATTTTCGTACAATTTCATTTGCAGTGATCTGGAACATGATTTACGTTTATCAGAAGATAGTGATGATGATATTAAACATATTAAACCATCCCATGTAATTCCATCGACGACTATTGTTGCACCACTAGAACCGTAAGTTGCACTTTTATTTATTTTTAAAGCTTTCTTTTTTTATTTTGCGTCTAAGCTCAATATAATTAGCACAGTAAAAAAGTTTTATATTAGAAGATAAATAAATTAATATACTAAGAGCCCAACATTTCAAATTTTTAGATTACAAAATAGAAATTTATTTTCCGAGTGGCTTTAATTTATATACTTTTAAAAATCATATTTAAGAAGTTCATTGTACCGTGAAGCTTTTGAGGGCGTGACTCATTATATATATTCTAGGTTTTTAAAATAAACTAGAAGCATATTTCATATGAAAACGCTTGATCCACAGTTAAGAAGAGAATCTCTTCTATTCCCATCCAAATATCATCTATTACTGTGTATTTCTCGATAATATCGATCGCTTTCAGAATTTGCTGAGATTGCTACAATGTGTAATCTTAGATAAAAGTCATTATTAATGTCAAATTTTGTACTTATTTCAGATTACCAGCTACTCCACCACAAAATCATCCAACCGCTGCTATGACACCATTATTAGAACGTCCACCCGAACCAATCGCACCAATGTCACCATTGGGAAGTTCATCAAGTGAATCGGGTTCAGATAGTGGTTCTGATAGTGAATCAAGTAGCGATGACTCAGTTGATGGTGTAGAAGGTGATATAACAGCACCAGAACGTGGTCCACATACTCCTCCACCACTTGATGACAGTCATACACCATCAAGTCCTCGTCCAAAACAAGAGGATCGCTGGAATTTAAGTGCATTTGCACCTGCTGAACCGGAACCATTAGAAGAACCAAAGAAACAACAAGCGGATGAATCGGAAATTGATTGTAGTGTTGTGGAGGTGTTAGCAAAACCAGCGCCTCCTCTGTTATCAAGTCTATCTGATTCGGATGATGATTCAAATGTTCCAACGACTGCAACACGACGACGACGAAAGCCGCCTACGGCTATTTCAAATGCGAAAGTTGTGTCTGATAGTGACGATGACAGTGATAATGAAAGGACTAGTAGTATAGCAATCAAAGGGCCTACACGCGTTGGCCCTTCACCAAAAGTTCAGCGTCGTACTAAATCTGTTTCATCCCTATCAAGTGATTCAGACGATGAGCATCGGGTTACAAGTGTAAGTGAAGATAAAATTTCAACATCATCCACACGAATACCTTCCGAGGATAAGAAAAACAATAAACCAAAAGGTAAACCAGGTCGACCTAGAAAAAATAAATTATCAATAAGTGGGTCTGACACCGAAACAAAAGTTCGTAAACGAGGTAGGCCACCAAAAGTCGTTGGATCGGGCCCATCGCCACGTAGTGGTTCTGATACAGAGTCTAAAATACGTAAACGGCCTGGAAGGCCACCTACAAAACAAAATAAACGAACACCACGTCAAGAATTGCCATCATCAAGCAGTTCCGATGATGATAAACCAGCACCTTTCCAACCATCACGTGTGTTGGCACCTATTCCAGCACTCACGAGTCCAATTCAATCTGACGACGATGATGATGATTGGACATCATCGAGACGTAGCAAACCAAAAGTATCACGTAAACAGAGTAGTGATATCAAACAAAATAGTACGGTTGCATCTTCATCAGCGGGACCTAGTGGAACTAAGCGTAAAGCAGCCAGCTCAACAAAAAGTGTTGCTGAATTACCTACAGCCTCTGAATCAGATAGTGAAATAGATGTAGTTAGTGGTACGGCGGCAGCTTCACGGCAATCAAGGCCCACAACACGTGTACCTCCACCACCAAGTTCAGAGTCTGAACGCAGTGTGTCCCCACCACGGCCACCAAAAGCTGAAAGTCCTGTCAAAGTTGAGACCGAAATGAAACCCGTCCAAGATAAAAAGAAAAATGATACATTACGTAAATTATTCTCAAATAAACCACGTGATCATCCAGAAGGTGGAGGGAAAGGCGGAAAAGGGGGCAAAGGTGGAGGAAAATGCGGAGGTAAAGGAAAAGGAGGGGTTATTGTTGTTGAAGCAGTGTGTGGTGAATCAGAACGGACGCCAATAATTGACGATACTGTTATTGAAAGTGTTAGTGTTACTATTCCCCCTCCTCCATTAACTTATTTACCAGATGGTCGACCTAGTCTATTATGTCGTATACCTTTAAATAGGATATCACATATACCAAGTAAACGACCTTCTAGTGCAATTTTACCTTGTTCTACTCCATCATCATCATCTTTCACCCCTTCCACAACTCCACAAATTAAAAACGAAATCAAACATGAACTGGACGACGATTGTGTGGAAGTGTCACTAAGTGTTGCAAAAAGTGAAGGACGAACTCCTAAAATTAGTCAAAATTGTGCGTCAACACCGAATTATATACCTAGTGGTGAAGGACCTTCGACGGGATCATCACATAAACGTAAACGTGAACCGAGTATTAGTTCAGTGTCATCGTTATCGACTACAAGTAGTCGAGTTTCAAAAAGTCATAGTAGTAGTAAACGTAGAGAAGGACGTAGTGAATCGAAACGGCATAAACGACGAAAAGGCGAAAATACTGAAGATCAACCACCAACAAATCATGAACGAGAAGGAATAACACCGAAAATTGAAGCATCATCATCAGCTATTGTTCCTCCTCTAGATATACCTGGTTCCTCATCGACTACGACGATTTCATCATCGTCGTGGCAACAACATCAGCAATTAACGACACATTCGACGCCTAATAATGGAGCAACGACAAGTCAACAAGTTCCCGTACAAAAAGTCTATTATTCCTATTTTGAAAATGTTAGTGAAGATTTATCTGAAACTGAAGAACGGTAAGACAATTTTTATTTTGAATACTTAACCTAGTTATTTCGGACAAAAAGGATGATCCAAATTAATGTCACAGAAATCAACAAATGTTCTTTATTTGTTTTGTTAATTTCCATGTATTCATTTCAGTAAAGTTACCTACAAGGTCGTATATTAAATAGTCATCTTGTGAAGTATATTTTTTTGTATAAAATTCGGCAAAATATATATTTGCAGACTGGAAACATGATAAAATTAGAGAAAAACAAGGAAATTTATTATCTAAAATTAAACATTTTAACATAACCTCAATAAAATTCTCTAATTTCTAACCTTCGTGAAATAAATTGAAGGATGATGAATTTTGATCATGCTTTTATTTCTTTTGAGAATAGTTTGTAGAAACAATTGCTTAGACTGAAAAATTGTTCCTTTTTTCGGAAATATTATGAAGGTCGTATTTTTTGTTTTATTTTTAACAATTTTCTGTACGAATCACTTCAATTTTGAATATTTATTGGAAAAGAAGTTTCCATTAAATGTTTTTGAAACCATTATTTTCAAGAAATCGAAAATTTATAATACAAGTAAAGTGTTTCAAAGTTAATAAGATTCTGCTCTTAGACATTTCTTTAAATCTTTTTGAAATTTACAAACAAGTAGTGCAAATTTAATTTATCGATAAAAGTTCAGCTATAACTTTAAGCGGTATAAAATTGATTATTTTCAAAATCGGTAGACGTAAAAAAAATTATATAACAATCCGAAAATGGTTATACTAACCTGAAACATGTCACACATGTTAAAAATAATTATTGAAAAAATTAATAATGAATTTCCATCTAAGAGAAGAGCGTTTATGAGTTGTCTCTGTAAAGAATATTTTAAGACTTCTGACTTCGTATTAGAAACAGTACGTGACTTTCCGAATTTTCTGTTTTCATTCCCTAAAAAGGAACAATCAAATAAGTCCCATTTTTAACATGTAATTATCATTTATTTAAATGATACTTCTGTCCCCCTTTCCTTAGACGTATCCAAATAAGGTTAGTACAAAAAAAAAAAACACAAAAATTTTAAGCATCCTGTGTGTTAAGCTGAACACAGCATACTTTTACTTTTCTATTAGCGGAAATTGAAAAGTCTTTGAAGAAATTTTTTCAATTTTCGATAAATAACTTGTAGAGAAAAAAAAAACATTGGTCGTTTACTTAAAACTAATGTTGTTTATTTTTGTTTAATTTAGGGATCAAAATAGGTATTTGTCAGAGGCGAAACGTTTAAAGCATGGCGCCGATCGTGAAACAGATGTGACTGCCCAAGGTATGCAATACCTCGAAGCTGTACTACTTTTCCTATTAACTGGACATTCAATGGAACATGAAAGTGTTTCAGAGAAAGCAGCGTTTACAATGTATAAAGATACATTACACTTAATTAAGTAAGTTTCAATTCATTTATTTTTTATTAAAATGTAATTTTTCCAAGAGATTTTTAATCGTTTTTATTTTTTTCTAGATATATTTCATCCAAATTCAGAAGTCAACAAGATAATTCACCACAAGGGAATATCCATAATAAATTAGCTATTTTAAGGTTGGTATTTTTAATTAAATTTTTTTCCAATTACAAAATAGGAAATTATCTCATATTACTAATTTTTTTTCGTGTTTTCTTTGCAGTTTAAGGACACAGTCATTACTATATTTGAAACTATTTAAAATGAGAAAAAATGAGGCCAAAGAATATCAAAAAATGTTAACGGAATATCATCAAAAGGTAAAAATTTTGTGACTAAAATTTTCTCTTAAACTTCCAAATTATACAAAAATTTTATCTTTTTCTTCTTTAGGCACCAGCACCTTTACAACCGGATCAATTAGGTCCAATTGTTGGTGGTCAAGGTACACCATCTCCATTATCACCAACACCATCACCTGCGGGATCCGTTGGATCTGTGGGTAGCCAATCATCGGGATATCGTAGTGATGAGCTAGCATCACGTAGTGGTGTTACAAATACGAGTGGAGGTAATAATATTGTTGCTGTGGGTGGTTCGAGTTCACAACAACAATTAGTGGCACAAATTGGACCAATAATGCCTGTTTCATTAACTGTACATCAAGCAATGCAAAAACAAACCCAACATTTTAGTTACCTGCTCTCATGTCATGATTTATGGGAGCAAGCTGACCTTTTAGTACTTAAAGGAAAGCATAAAGGTAAGTTGAACTTCAAACAAAAACATTTCTATTTAAACCAATACGACTTCATTAAATCGGCCGTTTAATGTTAAAACTATTAATATTTGGTATTATAAAATTTCCTTTAGTTTTCCTATCTCCTAAGTGGTTCTTTAAACTGCCCTGCTTCCTACGTTAAACTGCATAAAATACTTCCTCTGAAGACAAATCTAACCAAACTGATTTAATGAAGTCACAATTAATGAAAAGTCATTTTTTATTGGTGAAAAATAATTCGTTTTTGTTCTGAATTTTTAGTAATAGATTTTTTTTTTAATTTTTTCCAGAATTTTTCATCGAATTAGATCAATATTGTCGACCATTAACAATGCATAGTTCATTTAAACATTTAGTAAGATATGTACGAGCTGGCATACAACGATTAAAAGAAATGTGACAAGATGATCTATCATGGTCAACACATGAACCACTACTCTACGAAAATGAACATTAACACCAGAAAAACAAAACGGGTTTGTGTCTTCAAATTTTTACATTTTGGTTTGTTGTTTTAAATAATAATTTGTGCATTTAATATATAAATTGGACAAAATCGATTTATCGATTTTTTTTGCTATAATTTCATCGAGTGAAGAACCTATTATCGATTGTTTGCTCTGTTTTTAAATAATAAAAAAATATAGTGTGCCACTTTTTTCTCTTTAACAATCAAAAATATAAAATAAAAAACAAGGCGTGCGCGGAGAGATTTTTTTTAAATTTTCAATTTTGTATACTATTAATTATATTTAAATTAATTAAAAAAATATTGTAGACTAATTATTATTATTATATTATTATTAAAGATTACAAAAAAAAAAAATTACAAAAATATTATAAAAAAAAAAAAAAAAAAATTAAATAAAGTAAATTTATTATTATTACCCTACGTGGACAGAGATGACCGATAAGAACGAAGAGAAAAAATGAAATTTGTATATTTTTGTAAATAATTATTAAAAATTAATTATAAAAAAAGTAAATAAAAACACAATTAAAAAAAAAATGGTAATATATTTAAAAAAAAATATATTTAAATAAATAAATATTGTACAATTTTTTGCTATAGTAGTGGCCTAGTAAATTTTTTAAGTCTAGAGAATAAGTAAAAAAATTTATATTTGCAAAAAACAAAAAAAAAATGTTATCAAAATAGTATACCGAGTGTTCAATGAATTAACTGAACACACTGTATATTTCGCCACTGAAAAACAACTACGAAAAGGCTCTCCATAATTTTTTTTTCTGTTGATTTTTTGTTGAAAATAAAGTTTGTTTCAGTCACAATGCTTGAAAAGTTATTTTGATTTTTTTGAGAGCTATTTCAAATTTATTTACACTACAAATCATGCTCCCACATGTAATTCTGAAAATATTCACACGAATAGAGGAAAACGCAAATGTATACGGTGAGATTTTTATAAAAAATTAGACGAATCTTATAGCCACAAAATTATTAATTTTTTAAAGAATTTTTTTTAATTTATGTAGGTTAATTTGAATAACCTGCTCGAAGGACCAAAATTGTTCGAAATTCTTCGATCTGATTGTTTACAATTTCTTGGGTATTTCACGAATTTTATTAAAATTGACGTATGAGTTAAAATGGGGGGGCATGAAATGTTGCGTAAATTATAAAACGAGAACAAAAATAAGTGTAAAAACTAAATTGGTGTTTTAGTATCAGTGTGAAGAATGATGATCTCAAAATAAACCAGAACTGGTGATTAAACAGTTTCAGGCCCATTTCCAAAATCTTCGATTTAGCAAATATGTACAAATAAAAGTTTGGAAATTTCTGATTAAGTCGAAGTTAATGGAATATCGGGTCTTAATAAACCTAAGCATAAATGACCAAAACAAAAATTTAAATGCTTGTTATTTGTAAAAAAAATTATTTATTTGTTCCTTTTTTTTGAGTTTGTTAAAATTTAATAAAAAAATGTACAAAATTATGTGTATAAAAAAAAATGACTCTTCGAGTAAAAAAATTCTAAATCTATTTAAAAATAAAAATGCTTAGTAATCAAAACAATTCAGTATTTTGTATCTAGATAGATAACAGAGATCTCGTATGAAAATTTGTATCTAAACATTTTACTGAAACCATAAAAACTGTTAATTACTCGCGAAAAAATAATAATTCTCAAATTTGTATAAAAAAACAAAATGCACTTATTTTCTCATTGCAGAAATATTTTTTATAAACAAATAAAAAGAAATATTAAAAAAAAATAAAAATAAAACGTTTAAATATTGTAAAATTGTCCCCTGTTAACTGACTTACCGGCGAAATTCAAATTTTTTTTAATTTTATATCTTCATTATTTTGCAAATGTTTTTCTAGAAAAACGATAATGATAGAATTAATTACATCCAGAAAAACATCATTTTTTTTCCAAAACATTTGTAAAACATTTTTTTTTTTTTTTAAATAAGAATTGTGAAAATTCCAGTTTATTTTTTAAATTAAATTACTTTAAAATAATTTGTTAAAAATATATATTATAGTGTATTTCAAATAATTTGAACACAATGTATATATAATTATACGTATGATGATACATAAATAAAATTATATATAATTAAAAATATAAATCCCTAGAATATTAAAAAAAAAAAAGTAATTTGGAAATTGTATTTGGTACACACAATGTTGTCAATTTAAATTAATTTTTACTTAATGCTCATGCGTGCTTGTTCTAAGCGTTATAATTGTATTTTATACTGTGTTTTAAGCTATTTCGAAATATTTATAATATTTTTAGATTGAATAGACAAAATATTATCAAGAAAATCGATCGAAATAGATAGGCGAAAATCCTCTATAAATTCTAGGCCTCAAGTTGGTAATAAAAAATATCCTACAAAACAATGAGACATTTTTCCGATAAAAATATCGCCTAATCGTATTTTCTATAGCCATACAACAACTCCTTCCCTCTTAATCTCATTTATTTTTTCTTAATTTTCCATTTTACGTACAAATCCTCTCTAAAAAATGGTTATACCTCTTTTTGTAAAAATCTGTCAGAAAAATGAATAAAAATTTTCACGCTTTCTACTTATTTAAAAGAAAAAATTATCGTTTAATTTGAATCAAAGTCGTTCAAAGGTCAATCATCAAATAATTTGTAAATTTTCCAAAAAATATCGGAAAAAATGGCAGATAAATCTTATTTATTATTTTTTTTTTTTTGTTAGCTACTTAAATACAATATTTTCTGTTATTTTCTTTTTACGTTATTTCTTTTTTTTTTTTTTATAGTGTACTTAGTGAGAAATTTTTTTTCTTTGAATTTCTATATATATATTTAGTCGATAGAGGGATTTTTGGGTTTGGTTACTCCGAAATAAAATTTATTTTGGGCCATTTTTCATTTGTGTTATTCAATTTGTTTTATATATATTTAAATTACCAAAAAAATAATTTGTAAATAATTAATGTTTTTTCTGTTAATAATTTTTTTTCCTTTTTTTTTTTTGTAAATATATATTTTTTTCATTAAGTTTTTTACGTTACAAAATTATGTTTTGTTTGTATAACAAATAAAAAAATTACTGGGACCAAAAAACTCGCAAGAAACAAAGAACTAAATTGGTCGCAAATAATTGATAGAATATTTATTTTTATTTTATTTTTTGTTTAATTTAATAAACGTAAATTTTTATGATTTCGATAATGAAGATGAGCCTAAAAAAGATCTAATGACGATTGAGTGTAATTTTATTTCAAGCGTTCAGACAATAAAAGAAATTAGAAACCATTGTAATTTAAAATTTTGTATTTATGTCAGCCTTTTTCCAAAATTCGGCTTGAAGGACCAAAAAATAAACAAATATTGTATTAATATACCCAAATTTGGCTCATCTTACCTAATAACCACTTGATTGAAACTTTTATATTTAAAAAATTTTATCCAATTTTTATTGTAAATATATATATAAATATTTAGGGACCTCGCAAAAATTTTTTCTTTTTTCCTCCTCCCTTTTATATGTTTTTTGTCTTTTCATATGATTGAAAATTATGAAAATATTTTTTCTTTTCTGTTATTTATTTTTGTATTTTTTATATAATTTATTTTATTTATAATTTATAAATCTTGCCAGAATTGCATGAAAATTATGTTTTGTTAAACGTTTCTGGCATATATTTTGTGGTAACCAAATCTAATTATTTAGCCCAAAATAAAAACAGTATATAATTGGTGGGGCTTTCAATTATATTAAATATTATTCATTATTTTAAAAACAAAAATCTAAATTGATGAGAGATCAGATTTAATGTTCACACAGATGTTTATACTTAAACTTGGAGTGTTAAAATTTTATAAAGCTTTTCAACATTAAATTATTTGGTAATAAATAATTTTGAAGTTTATAAGACGTGTTTTGCAATAAAGTTTCTTTTTCAATATACGACTCTCGAAGGACCAGAATTGTTGGCAATTTAGGTTTTAAGTATAAAAATCTATGGATGCAACAAAACTAAATTTTTGAAGAACAATAGTTTATAAGCTTAAAACAAAAATAATTAATTTAAAATGAAATTATTTTGAACAAAATTTGAGACATCAAAAAAACTATTAAAAAATAAAACAAAATCATAATATTAAAAAAAAAAAAAATATGAACAATTTTAACAACCCAAAAGTGACCTTTTGTAACGTGAACAGCAGTACCTTGTATATATTATACATTTATTATATATTAATTAAAAATTTGCAAAAAGTAAAAAAAAAAAAATTCAGTTAACATTAATATATATATAGTAAGTTGCATTATATATTTCATCTACCAAGGACCTAGAATTGTTTTACAAAAATTTATTATTATACATATTATTACATAAATCATTAATTGTAAATATATATAATTCAATATTTAAATACTTGACTTTTTATTTTATACACACGCCTATGCGGTGATAAAATTTACCCTACCCTCCTATTCTCCTAATCATTGTACGCAAAACACGCTTACACCTGATTTCAAGAAAGAAAACGAGGCAACAATATTGGAGTAAGTATCCAAGGAGAACATAACTAATGTAAGTTAATTTTTTGGTATAATGCAGGTAAGCTACGCTAGTAGACACGAAATTAAGCTCGATAAAACACAGACTGGAGTTTCTGGAGATATTTGAATAATAAACTAGCACAGTAACTGTTCAGCATTTATCTTTTATTTTGTCAATTTCCGTTGTTCTTGTCTTACGCATTGCTTTAATAAATAGTTAATATTCTACCTTTTTATAAAGGTAAAGTTCACAAATTAGTTGACCATTTTCATTAATAGAACATGTATTATTACTCACCTAATATTTTTTTTTTTATAAAATTAACTTCTATAAAAATTTAAACTAAAAATCAATAAGACATTGTGTAAGGCAATGACAACGAAAATTCTGATAGAAAAGAAAATATTTCCATTATATTCTCCTAATACAAATGGACAAATTAACTGTTTTTTTAATTTAAAAAAAAATCAATTTAGTGACGACACATTTTTTTATCAACAAAATAAATGGTAAATTTGTTCATTTTCATTAGGACAACATGTTGTGTATTATTACTCACCTAATATTTAATTTTTTTTAAATTCTATAAAAATTTAAACAAATAATCAATAAGCAATTGTCTAAGGCACTGACAGCGAAAATTTTGATAGAAAAGAAAAAATTTCCATTATATTCTCCTAATAAAAATTGACAAATTTACTGGTTTTTTTTGTTATTAAAAAAAAAAATCAATTTGGGGACACATTTTTTTTCAACAAAATATAAATGGTAAATTTGTCCATTTTCATTAGGAGAACATGTTGTATTATTACTCACCTAATATTTTTTTTTATAAAATTAGCTTCTATACAAATTTAAACTTATAATCAATAAGACATTGTGTAAGGCAATGACAGCGAAAATTCTGATAGAAAAGAAAAAATTTCCATTATATTGTCAATTGTTTATACCCGTCCATTTTTCATAGTCTATCATAGTAAATATGACAGTTACTATATTATATATGACAGTTGAGGCAGACTAGTAAAATAAAGACTGATATAAACTAATGAAAATGAATTTTCTTCTTTTATAGAATAAATTAGTGAATTTTCGCAAATCAAAAGGTGATTCAATTTAAAATGGAACATATTCTATTTTTTCAGGCTATTACATTAATGAAATTAAGCGTAGATATTGGTTAATAAGTAATGTAAAAATTTCTTCGGTTTTTCTAGGAAATCTGAACCCCTCAATTTAACAAAGTATATGCAAAGAGTCCAATTATTTTCCTGATCTTTTGATATATATTAATTTTTTTGTAGCTGAATGGAAATAGTTATCTATTAAACGTATAAAGCATAGAAGCTGGGAGAAATCAAAAGAAAATTAAGATGGCGTTAGTGTACTGAAATAAAAAAAGATAGGTGATAAAAATAATTAAAACAATTTATAGTATCATTATCAGTCAGTATATTTTGACTAAAATTAATAATAATTGTCTATACATAGTTTTTTTTTTTTTTTTTTAATAACATACAATTCTATATAAATGTACAATAATATTAAAAAGAAAAATTGTAAAAATTATTAATTAATTAATTATAATACCACATATAAGAAATATTTTGTGTCAGATCTATGGAATTTCATATACACATATTGCATGATACACATCAATTTCTTTTTTTTTTTGTCAATTTATTAATAAATAAATAAAATGAATTAAAAATTTTTTTTTTATATCATATCATCCAACCATATATATATATAAAAAAATTATCCAAGATCTGAACCATTTTAAAAAATACATTATTAATATGTTTTTTATTTTTATTTTTTTATATTTAAAAAAATTAAAAGTACCCTATTAGTTTCTGAGAGTCCTTATCGTTTTTTTTTTGTGTAATTCTTAAAAAGAAAAACTAGAAAAAAAAACAAAAGTAAAAAATTAATGTTAAGAACAATTATTATTTATTGTTTTTGTTTGTTTGTTAATTATGTTTGAAAATTTTAACAATTTGTGTGAGAAAATGTTAAAATTCTAATCAATAAAATCTTTGAAATATATTAGAAAATAGTTTATTTTTTAATAAAATTTTCTAATATATTTTTTGATAAATAAAATTTTTCCTTATTACTGAAATTTCATATCGTAGATATAGAACTCTTAATTTTAAATTTGTTTTTGTCTTGAACAGAACGGCAAATACTTAATTTTTTTTTTTTAAATATCAGGTATATCTTGTCTTTTTCAAATTGCGGTTTTAGAAAAAGATAAAAAATATCAGATATTATTTTGCTAGATCCATTGATTTTCTATACAAAAAAAAAACGAATCGTAAATTTCGAAAAGGTCGTTTTACATATCCCAATTTTTTTTAATCTTGTAAAACTAATTAAAGCTGATAAATTAAAGAATATGATTTCCAGAATACAATTTAATCTGACAATTTTATCAAAATCCGATCTGACAGTGAAGGATGGTGATTTCCAGATCGAAATTAAAGTTTATGTTGAAGTGCTGAACATTAAAATATCTTTTAAATTTTCAAAAATATAATCTCTAGACTGGAAATAATTTTATTTAGCCTCTAAAATCAAAATTTATGCACCTGTCTAGTTTCGGTACTGTTCAGCAAGTTAAATCATTTAATAAGTGCCCAAATAAAACTCATATTTCTTTCTACTAATACAAAAAATACTTCATCATCTCTATCTCATTGGCCACAATTAATTGAGTACCGGAAGTGAGTAGAAATTGCGTTTGAATCAGATTTTGGTAAAACCATCATAAAAGGTCATAATCTCAATGTGTACTGTATATTTAAACTATCCTTTACTAAAATAGCTCCAATTACCTTCTTCAAGGACTAGTATGTGGTGTTTTATAAACTTTTTTGACACTGCTTTCGGTACAGATTTTTTTCAATTAATATCCGAAATTCAATTCTCTAATTAATATTCATTTGTTGAAAATTTTCCGTAATTTCTTATAATTATTTATTTTACACCCCAACGTTGAATTTATACGACTATAGGACCACAAAACAACATTCAAATCATAATAAAAGCAATCTAATTATTGTTATAAATAATCACAAAATATAAATACCAAAACGATTTTGGAATAAAATTACAAGGTTCTGACACAAGCGGTTCCTTGGCGGATAATAGAGAACGAATACAAATGTTAGTAAAAGGCAAATCTGTAAGTATTTTCTAACAAATGAATAAAATCTAACAATTAATTTATTAATTTTCACGTAAAATAAAATAGACAAATACTCAACAATTTCCTCGTTTGTAGCAGTAATAAAGACAAATTTTATGTTCGTTTTTTAATTCAAACAATTTTCAACAAGATAATAAATCATTTTTAAAATTGTTATGAAAAATGTGTTTAAAATTTTTTAAAATCTTATTGAAAAATTTTCTTTTTTAATTTTTTTGTGTCAAGTATAAATTTTTCATTTCAGGGGGAAACCTTCTGCGGGACAAAAACCCCCAAAACTTTTTAATTTATATACTTTTTCTTGATTTTAAAATAAAATTTCTTCTTTCCGATTTTCTTCTGAGTGTTTTTTAAACACTGTTTTTTTTTCTCGAATATTTTGTTGAAATTGCATTTCATAATTGTTAATTTGTTTTAAAATTTTTCAAAATTATTAATTGCATCATTTTATTTTCCTCACCATTATAATGATCGTCAAAAATGTCGTTATAAATTCTCCTTTGATCGAATTTCTGGTTTTAATCAAAATACTTTTGCTTGTAAAATGCGTCTCCATAATTATTTTGGAATGTGTTTGATTTGTGCAAATATTCGATCAAAATGAATCAATTAATTATTGTTTGTTTACGATGAAAACAAACTTACATAATTATTCAAGAAATTATTTTGTTTTTCACACATTTTCGAATTACAATACAAAAATAAAACTATAATACGATTTTCTTAACAAACAAAATTTTCTAAACAAATTTTGACTACTTTAAAATCAAGAAAGTTTGAAAAGAAAGCTAAAAGGTAAGTCACTAAAAGAGTAATGCCCAAGACATTTTGTATTGTAATTCGAAAATAATTTTAGCTGCCATAATAAATTTTTGTTGTACTGATTTGTTGTTTTTAAATTTTATATATTTTTATCGACAAAAATTTTCAAGATAAAAATTTATAAAATTCATAAAATTGTAAAAACCATCAATAAATTTGGATTTAATTTTAAAAAACCTAGTTTAAAATGAAAATTGACTTTTCCTAAAGAAAAAGAAAATAAAATTAAAATATACAATTTACAAATTCTAAGGTACAATACTTTTTTTTTATAAATTTTTTTATTTGCAATTTTTTTTTTTTTAATATGAAATTATTTTGCATATTTGATATTTTTTTATTTTTTCAAAACAGGCCATTCATTAATTAAGAGATTCTTTGAAGTTTTTTACTTTTTTTTTATATTTTTTGTAAAATTTTTAAATTTTTTTTTTTTTTTTTTGTATTATTTTTATTATTTAAACAAGGTTAGGATAAGAGGGAGGGGGTACGTAAATTAATTTATATACAACCATTCAAAAATATATTTATTAAATTTTTTTCCCAATTAATTTTTTTTTTTTTGTTTATTTTTAAATTTTATAAATTAAATGTTTTTTTGTAAAAATATTTTTTATTTATTTATATATTTTTCAATGATTGCATTCTGGCTGTGATAATTTGGCCATAAAATTCAAAGATATCTGGCGCGAGAAATTATGATTTAATGAATTTTGTGCGCTAGATTATATGAAAATACACTTCTACAAAATATTTATTTATAAAAATGAATTACCACACCGCTTTTCTTTTTTTTTCACAATTACGCCCAAATAATCTAAAAATTCTCACAATATAATATTACAATACTAAAATGAATCTATGTTTTTTAAAATATGCGTCGAATAATATAACAGGCAAAATATGTATATAATATTTTGTATGTTTCTACTTAAAAAACAAGTGATCGAAAAACTAGAATTAGATAAAGCTATGTTTTCTTTTTAAATCGAGTGCAAAATCATTTTAAAATGTGGGCAATAAATTAGCTAAAAAAATTTCTGACTAATCTCAATTTAAACTTCTTATTTTATAATATACAAATTGTGATTTTCGGAGAAAATCATCCTTTTCTAAGCCATATGAATGACAATTGACATATTAAATCGACAAATTATTAAATTAAATATTGTGTTTCGTTTACAATTTTCATTAAACTTGAAATAAAAATAACTAATAATTATTTGAAGATTCAAAATTATGTTTTTAAATTAATACTTTCTAATATAAGGCCATATTTGTTCGCTTAATTTATTTGGTTTTGAAAAATCCATAGATCATATCCTTGACCTAACTTCCAACCTGTACAGCACTTAATTCAGAAGTATATTTCTGCCAAACTTATACAGGGCAAAAAATTTGCGGTTGAATTTCTTTAAAAGCTTTTAAATCCTAGTTTCTAATAAAATTATTATACCCAAAATATTCAGATCAATAATTCTCCAAAGACGCCACAGGCGTCATCCATAGTTATGTTCTGAATAGTTTTCTATCTTAAATACAAAATTTCCTTACCTCCCGTCCTCAAAAAAACTTCCTCAAATTTAAGTTTAAATGGAGAATAGTTAAGTTATAAAAAAAAACTATACTGAAATTAGAATAAATAGACCAGTTATAAGAGCAAACAAATTGAAGATTTATTAAAGTACGGATCGAATACTAAAACAATGAGAATTTCTAAACTCTTATGGCATTGACAAAATGCGACGTTTTCGTAACGTGTGAATGAGTGGTGATGTTCAAGTCTTATGAATCTCCAAACATTACCTGGGCTAAAAATTTTAAGTTTAATAAATGATTTTTCCTATTATAAATCGTATCTTTAAAATAATTTTCGTAGTTTGACCAAAATTCACTGCACTTTTACATTAATAGAAAATTTTTTTCCTTTTATTTTTAAATAGAAAAATCACTGTAAAAAAATCATGGTTTAACTATACTTTTTATACAACAATTGTTGGTAAAAAAAAATCTAACTATCCATCGACGTTTCGTGTTCAAAAAACATAGATCTAAAACACCAAATTTTTGTGTAAAAATATCATTTCTCGAAATATCGATGTATATCGCCCATCCCTTTAATTGTACCACTCGAATATTCTCAAATAACTGGCCCAATAAAAAAAAAATAAATAAATAATGAATATATAATCTACAAAAATTATTTTTATGCAATCACACAAGCCGATGATAATGATAATTATAATTCACATAATTATGTAAAAATTATTTTTTTTTTATTTGTTTCAAAGGACAATTTTTTTAAACATAATTAATATATGTGAATAATATTTCCTTATTTACGAATAATTAATATTTTTTAATTTTTTTTTTATCACATTCAATATTTTTTTATATATTTTTTTTTTTTTTTTTTTTTATTATTTTAATAAGAAATTTTCAATAAAAAGTAAAAGAAACCATTATTTTTTGTTTAATAATTAATATTTATATTTATTTGAAATATATAATCAGAAATATAGAGTGTCGGTAAAGTAGGCATTATTAATTATTGACATTTGAAAGTAGCCATTTTTATTTTTTAATGCTTTCAAACTATTATTTATAACAAAAAGATTTTTTGTAATTATTAGTGTTCAAAAAATTTGTGGCAAAATTCATATTAAGAAATTAATTTTTAAACACCAAGTTGATTAAAAAAACCCTTCACATTTGATTGATCCCTATTATCTATGGACACAATATGATCTGTGAAAAACTGTTTGGAGTTATTATACAAGAACAAAAAAAAAAAAAAACTCAAAAACCCTTTTTCTATCTTAACTTCTGAATAATGTACCCTGCTTTCTAGGAAAATGATTCTAAATGGTGGAATTATCTTTAATTTGTACTTCAATTAATGATTTTGAGAAAACTACATGTTGAATGCTCTTAATTATTTGAGATTAGCTAGTTCAGGGGTTACTCCAGTTTAAGAAAGAAATTTCTTGATATTTCTAATTTTTTAAGACTCCGAATTGATTTTTCCGTTTTAATAGATTTTTATAATTTGTGTATTCTAAAAACCCTTTAATAAAATAAACACTTAAAAATTCGCAATTTTCTCAGTTTTCCAGTTTTTTTTTATATTTTTGATATTCTCGTGAGTAATATTTTTATTTTCTTAATCAGTACAATGAAAAAGAATAAAGCTATTATTTAAGCTTTCTCCTCTAAAATTTTCTATGGAAATAAACAGTTGACATAGAAATATCCCACTTTTATTATCTTAACTCCTACTTATTACCCTTTCTTTCTCTATATCACTGATAAATATGTTGTTTTTGTTTGCACACGCACGCACACACACACCATACACAATTGTTTATTTAAACTTTTTTGATTTTATTGATTCATTTATTTATGAAAAATACTGATACAAACCTCCATTTGTTGCTGTCGTTGCTTTATGTCCTAATTCACGTAACACAGCAAATGGATCACCATTTTTCTCTTGCTCGTTATTCGTTTGTTTTGTTGACTGTTGTTGCTGTTGATGCTGCTGCTGTTGTTGTTGTTGTTGTTGCTGTTGTTGATTATTATTTTGTCGTAGAACACTCGCATACGTTGTTTCTTGCTGTTGCCGCTGATGATATAACATTTCCTCCATTGTGGCAGCATTTGCTGTTGATGTACCATCACGTGATAAACTCATATTACCAAAATCAGCGTTTACTTGTCGTTGTAACTGATGTTGATATGATGGATTTAACTGTTGTTGAGGTTGAGGTTGAGGTGGTGGTTGTTGCATGCCACCACCATTGGTGTTATAATATTGTTGTAATTGTTGTTGTTGAGGCGGCCGCATTTGTTGATTATGTTGTTCGAGTGATACTTGTTGCTGTTGCTGTTGTTGCAATGATGCTCGTGCGTATCCAGCAAATGCATTTGATATTAACGTATGCTATAATGAAAAAGTATTAATTAATTGTCTTTATTTCTGACAAAAAATAGAGAGTAATTCCAGAAGTAAAGAAAAGTATCAGCTTTACAAAATATAAAATTTTAAGACGTTACGTTAATAAATTCATAGGAATTTAGATCCATTACAAATACAACTCTAAAATATCCGTCATAATTACATCATGCTTTTTGTTATTTTCGTTTACAACATAACTACAGACTTTTCAAAAAGTATCGATACCCCTCCCCCACTCATATCCGCTAAAATATAGCAATATAAAAAAATGATTTATAATTAATAATTTGACTTATTTGTGCCACCCACCTCATTATTTTTAATCTTTATTTAACTATATCCGATATTACATTATACAATTAAATTCATGATGTGAGTGAAGCCAGTTTTACTTTGTTCTTATCCAAGCAAATTTTAACTATAGGGAACGAATTTCGAGGCCAATATTAGAAACAATAAGCTTCTAGCCTAAATAGCCAAGCGCTCAGAGGTGGTTAACGCCTTTACTCGCTTGGCCACTGAACTAGTGTGACTGTCTTTATTATAGATATCTCCTTTTTGATTCGTATTCCCCTTAAATGTTACCAAAAAAGGTTTACTACTTTCAACTTTTAACTCAGTTAAAATTAGTATTTTTAAAATTTGTACCTGTTGCTGTTGATTCATTTGTTGCTGTTGTTTTTCTTGCTCTTGTTGCTGTTGTTGACTCATAAATTGACTTTGTCGTCGATATAATGGTACACTTTGTTGTACCGGATATTGTTCCCATGGTAATTTTATTGTATCCGGTATCCGTTGCGATTGTTGTGGTTGTTGTTGTTGGGATTGTTGCTGCTGTTGCATTTGCTGCGGATGCTGTGGTTCTCGAAATTCATCAATAAAATGTTGATTATTTTGTATTAGCGTTGATTCGATATCACGCAATAAAACTGGTTTTTGATGATAATTTTGTAATTGTTGTTGATTTTGTAATTGTTGTTGCTGTAATTCAAGTGACCATGATGTTGAAGCAGCTGTTGTTGATGACGGTGGTGGTATTAATTGGAAATTTTGAAACGGTTGTTGCGGTGGATTACAAAATTCATCGACAATTGGTTTTGTTGAATTTGAATTTAATACAACCGTTTGTTGTTGCTGTTGAAGCAACATTTCATGTTGTTTTTTAGCTTGAAGTAATAACTCTAAAAATCGATTGGCTGTGTCAATTCCGGAAATATCGATTAAATGCCGATACCATTCAACATGCTGTGACGGCGGTTGATAAAGCATATCCGCTAATGTCATATTAATTGGCAATAAGTTTGAAATTTCCGTGGACGTTGGTATTCGAGTAGTTTGATGTCGTTCCGGAAAATGTACATTATTTAAAAATTGTATTTGTTCTTTATCATTAACCGGTGGTTTTTTATTAAAATCACCAGGTGGAAATTTGATTTGTTGTAATTGTTGTTGTTGCATTAATTGTGTGAGTTGATTCGGACCTGGTCCAACATTTCCCGGTGGAGGTATACGATTTTGTATATTGGGATATATTGGATCATTATGAAGAAGATTTCCACCATCTTGAATAATATTTTGTTGATTTAATTCAATTTCATTGCCACGAGACACGTTAGGTAAGGGTATAAAACCATTATTATTTTTTAGAACATTATTTGGAAATGGTACACCTCCAGGACTTCGTAAAGATGCCGAAGGTGGCATATTTGGTGTACGAATATTCAAATTACCTAAAACTGGTTTATTTTTCGGTAAAATTTTTGCTGGCCAATTTGTTGGAGTATTTCGACCACCGGGGCCGCTAGCAGCAGTAGCCGGTGGGGATACTAATGAATAATTAACTCCTGCAGCCGCAGCTGTCCATGGATTTAGCTGCGTACTATTTGGTGGATATTGTACATTTGGTGCGGGTGGAGCTGCAGTTAACGTTGGTGGAGCTAGCGATCTTACTAATTGTTGAGGTGGTGGTGCTTGTGGGAAGCAATACCATGGTAAAGATATCATAGGTGCACCTCCAGGAGGTAATACAAAAGGTAAAGTAGCAACTGTATTTGTTGTTCCTCCATTATTTCCTGAAGATGCTGGTGGTGGCGGTTGTAATTGTTGCCGCAAGTTATTTTGTTGTTGACCGATTGGAGGTGGCGGTATCGACGTATTAAAATTAACAATTGGCATTTTAATATACGCTTCGGCTTGCAGTTGACGTGGAATAAACTCAGGGGCAAGTGGATTCAAAACATATGTTTTCTTTAATTCAACCCCATCAAGCTGACTTCGTAGAAACGACCAAGTAATCCCGAATAAACTTTTATTTTGATTACAAATGTCAATAAAACGTTCCCATACTTTTCGACAACGTCCAATGGAACACAGTGCTACAGGATCACCAACAACGGCCACTAAACTTTGTGCTCGAGTTATGGCCGTATTTAATAATTTCGAATTTGATAAAAATCCATAATCCATATCATCGCCAGACGGCTTTAGTCCGGTACAAGTTCGACGAGTACGGACCGTTGATAAAAATATAGCACGAAATTGTTTACCTTGAACATTAAGCACACGCTCCACTGAAATCCCACCCATACGTCGTTTTCGCAGCTCTGATCGAATACGAAACACTTGATCGGCGTATGGTGTCATAATACCGATACTTTGATCATCCATTTTACCCCACGAGGCTGGCCAGCGTTTTCGTAATTCACAAACACGTTCGACAACTTCGTAAACTTCACTATTATTATAAAACGCGGTTGAATTTTGATCTTGAACATCTTCTCCACGAGTCGTAAAGAATGTTAACGGGTAAAATTTTTCATGTCTAGGTTGTTTCCCACTGGATATTAGCTTCTGATCATAAAATAACTCTGAAGTAAAGTGAATAATTGCCTCGTGAGCGCGATAATTCTCACATAGTAGAATTTTACAGGGAAATGTTGTCGGGTAATGATCATATAAACGTTCTAGCAATGAAACATGTAAATTACGCTCCTTAGCAAATTCACTGAATAATTCCGGACTTAATTGCATATGATCACCAGCTAAAACAATTCGTGTATTCTCATTAGCTAATGCTAATGGCATAATAGCCTCGCATTCCATTGCTTGAGCAGCTTCGTCCAACAGTATGTGAGTGAAATGTCCTTTTGGTAAGCCCATTGTTGATAGATACATTGAAATTGAAAGTGTCACAACAATGATACGATGTTTCATGATATCTTCTAGAGTAGGTACTCGAAAACTGCGCATTCCATTACTCATTTCAATTAAACAATACTGGAAGAGAAAATTTGATTGATTTATTATTCAGAGAGCTTATTTATAAAAATATGAAAGTTTTTAAAGTTTACAATTATTTTTTCCAGACTTCATGACAATTGTACGGTTAACTTTTTAAAAGAAAGGCTGGTATACTGCCACCCTGTCTGTTATGCTTCATTTGGCTTGTTCAAAAAACTGGTTTTCCAAAAATTCTAAAAAACTGGAAGACGTTATACAGAAACAGGAAAAGAAATAATCGAATGTATACACAAAAAATTACTTGGTTTAGTTTTATATCTAGAAACCCCTGAAGTTTTTCTAGAAATTCTACAAAGGTCATCGAGCAAAATGGAATAGATTTAGTTTTTTTCTAAAATGAGAAAAATGTGACTTCACTGAAAATAATTTATTGCCAATTCTTTCAATCATGCGTTTCGAACTATATTCTGTAGAAATGAAGACTTCAAGATAAATTTAGGATGTATTCTAAAAAAAGTATAAAATTGGTACAACTTGTACATACCTTTTGCACAACTTGGTTAACAGTCGCTACCCAACGTTTATGATAATAAATTCGTAGTGGACGAGCTTCCTCATGACCCGCTTCGACATACGGATGTAAATAATCCTTAATATATAAATCCGCTGCACTATTTGAATGCGTACAAATTAAAATTTTCGTTTCCGGTTGTAATAATAATTGTTTAATCGCTTGTGCTAATGTGTAAGTTTTCCCCGTGCCAAATGGACCAATAATTAAAATCGGGGGTAACGGATATGCAACGGGTGTTGTAATTGCAACTACAGCTTCTTTTTGTTTTAAATTCAATCGTGAATCTAATATATCAGCCCATTGACGTTGTGGTGTCCATGGAATGTTTGGTTCCAAATAAATATCAGGAAAAATCACACGAAAATCTGCGATTTTATCAATTGCATAATGCCATTCGCAGTATGAGATCCGATTTAACTGAAATTGTACTTCAGACAAAAAGTCTGTATCACTTTTAAGATTGAATTCTTTCACTGTAATCGCAGATAATCGTAAATAAACAACATTTTTCCCTTTATCTTCAATTAAAGCTTCGTAAATTTTTCTTTCTTCATCTTTTTTATCTTTATCGGCAGCAGTTAGTAAAACTGACGTACAATTATTAAGTATCAACCGGCCAGCGGATGTATCTTCGGAAACGTCTTTTCCAAGTGTCAACAATGCGAACAACTCGCCCGAATGTGAGTATTTCGCTGTGCTTGTTGCAATCCCATTTGGGGCTAGCAAATAACTATGGGTAACTCGTAGTTTAGTCGTTAAATTATATCTCGCTACTTGTTCATATCGCGCCATTTCTTCTACGCATAATAATTCATGCATTCGAGATCGATAATTGTTTTTTGTTAATTTTTTCTCAACAATTGTTGAGTGCGTGAGCGTAAAAGTATCCGATCTGGGTGCTGGATATAGATTTAATAAGTCACGTTCATCCGCTATTGCGGATGTTGATGTAACCGGATTTATTGGTGATGTAAATGGTACAATATTACTATTTTCTGTATCCCATCTTTCTGCTGCGGATAAAACAATTTCTTTTCGAATTTCTTTCACTTTATCCGCATCCGTAACTGGGATAACATCAACACATAAATGTTTCACAAGCACTGGATCACTACCAAAATCAAATACCACTGATTGACGAAATGTACCGAAAATATCCGTGGAAAATGTCACTTTTACACGATGTTCAATTGTATTTGGATTTTCACATGCGTCGAAATTTTGTACACACCATTCTTGATCGGACGTTAATTCTACATCGATTTTATTGTTTTTACTCTTTTTCTGTGAATTATTTGTTCCTAAAATAATTTGTTTTAATAAGAAATGATTTCGATGCGCATCTTGTAAAAGCGCAACTGCTTTTAAATTTTTCCGAGTTTTTATTGTAAATATCCATTCTCGTTTACTCGATTTCGATGATACAGTAGTCGCTAAATCCGTAGAACATGTATCATCGACACCTTCAATTTTTTCTCGTAATACTTTATCGGGGTTTGGAGATTGGATCCATTTTTCTAAAATTTGTTCGGTATAAGATTTACCGTATAATTCTTTTTCACATGCTCGTTGTAAACGCATACGCCTATATTCAAATCGTTCACGCCATTCGGTAAGTTCTTCTGAGCCATGTGCTTCCACACATTGAGCGCCATAACGGCACGATCCACCGTCCATAAAACTTTCGCATAAAGTATAGGTATCGGCTTTAAAGCCTCTTGGTGGAGGTCGCCATTTCCAATCACGGCCTTCATCTGACATTATAACAGTTTGATGACTCTCCGATTGACAATGAGATCGTAATTCGGCACGATCAGTAAATGTTAGTCGACAGTACGAACATGCAATATCCGTTGGATATTTTTGTTCGGAATAATTGTTATTTTTCATTTGTAATTTTTTCTTATCATCAACGTAATCCGGGTTTTTGTTACGATTTTTATTACGTTGATTTTCTTTGTTGCCTCCGAATCCGGTTAATGCTTCAAATCGTGATTCTAAGGCAACAAGTTCTTCGTCTAATTTTTGTTGTAACATTCGAACGTTACCGCCTTTTTGTCCATTTGCCATTTGTAAGATTGATCGTAAACGTTCCAATGTTTTGACAGCTTCTGGATGTACTTGAGAACCATTTCCAGATAATAGCCATTCTCGTGTTGCTAATTCAGCTTCTATAATTTATAAAAAAAAAACATCCTTGTCAACATTTTTAAAATATATTTGGATTAATATTAAAAATATACATATTCTGTCGGGAGTCGAACCACAAACTTTCAGTTGTCCAGATTAATGTTTTATCGATTAAACTAAGGAGTGTTATGAACGATGTGTCAATTTTTTCCAAAACTTTTGAATTCAATACTGAATGTATACTGTTTTCGACTACACTTTCCAATCTTCTGATTAAAAAATCTATTTGAAATATTAAAATGGAAATTTAGCAATTTCAATTTATTTTCTCTTCAGAGAAATTATTTAAAAATAAAAACTAACTATCTATGCAGCAGACCATTTATGTTTCGAACAAAGAGAAGAAAACATCTTTACAATGAACGCACAACGGCTATATAATTTTCCAGAGAGGATGAAAATCAATAAATATTTGTAACAAATTTGTGCCAATAAGCAATAAGATGCTCACGTCGAAATCGACAAATTACTGTTAATGAAGACACTGGTAAATTTATCTATGATCTAGAAAAATAATCACGTAAATTGGATAATCGATTGTCGAGTTTTAAGTACACTAACGCATAGGTAAGTAGAGAAGAGTTTAAGTTTAGATTTTCTATTTAATCGATGTTAATTGCTTCACTAAAACTAGAATTTTATCAGAATATAGTGAAGCAATCAGATTACCAAACAACCGTCTTTACGAGAAAAAATTATTCAAGTGGAATTGAAAACTATAACCGGAATTTGCAAAAAGCCTTAATTACATTTCAAGTAACTTTGCAGTTAAAAGTTCAAGTCTCTAAAAAGTTATTAATTCTTCTGAAAATATATATATATATATATATATATATATATATATATATATATATATATATATATATATATATATATATATATATATATATATATATATATATATATATATATATATATATATATATATATATATATATATATATAATAAATCAAAAAATATTTGAAAAACATATACATAAATTAAAACAAAAAAAAGTGATAACTAAAAGATGCTTTAACCATTATACAATTTGAATTTGGAGCTAGATTAATGCAGAAGTTAAGTCAATATGTAGACGCTTTAAAACCGGCGTCTTCATCCCGTAACCAGTACATTGATCATGATTTTATTTAAAAAATAAAATATTTTAAAATTACTAGATTTTGCCAGCGATAAAAGAAAATAATGCACAAATAGACACAAAGAAATTTTATTTTTTAGGCTACATAAAAACATCGATTTTCATTAGAAATTCAAGAATTATTTTAAAATACATTACTTCCTTACTACAATTACCACTCAAATTTCTAAAAAAATATTGATTGTGTATCCAAGACAAACAAAATTCAATTGGAATAATCAACAACAAAATTTAGGTTATTAAATTTTCTACATGTTTGAGTACGTTTGGGTAAACAAAAAAACACACCTGAAAATCTGCGAAGCGAAAACAAAGCATACACAAGTCGTTTCCTAGCGCGTGCACCATTATTATTTTCATTGCCATCAGCAAGTAGTTTAATTATTTTTCTGCAGTCAGCAACAACAGCTTCATGACGTCCCAATTCCAAACAACATTCAGATCGACCCAAAAGACATGCCACAATACGTTCTTTTGAATTATTCTTGGATATTGTTTGTGATAGAACCTTATCATATAATTCAATAGCTCGTTGCCATTCTTTTCTTCGTACAAGCTCATGTGCTTGTGTTTCTGTATTATCAGTCATATTTTTTATAATTTTTCTTCTTATACTTTAAATTACTTGTTTTGACACATCGTTCAAAGCACATTACATTTAAAAAAAATAACAGATTACATGGCTCTAATATTTACAAAATTTTTAATGACATATCATTATACACTTTCTAAGTTTTAAGTTTGTTTTAATATGTTTTTGCTTACATTATGACGTATTTAGTTTCGAGTTTCGAGATAAATATTCTTATATTATAAACATAATTAAAGAAATAATTAACATTACGGCTGAAAATTTTTTAATGAAAAACGTTTACATCAAAACACAATCTATTCCATCTTTTCTTTCTCTCATTCTTTACAGTCAGCCGTCAGCGCTCTCAGCGGCGGGATAAAGGGTACACTATTTTTTTAGTTCAGTTTCAAGTCATTGAACTAGGGATAATTTATTTTTAGAGGTCATCATTATTTATTAAGATATTTTTTTCAATATTATTTCTATTTTCACTTTATTTTACTTTAAAATACGTTCAATATTTATGTAATAATTTTTTATAACCAAAAATAATAATGAATTTTATATTTAAGTTGTACCTTATTACACCTTACATATACCTTAAGTTTCGAACTAAACTAAATTTACGTGAATGTATTAATTTGAGATTTTTGTTTTTAATTAAAGTTTATTTAGAAAATGTTTAAAATTATTTATTTAATTATAAAAAAGTTAACTGAAAAGTAAGCTTAAATTGCGTAGAAAATTTTGTTTTCTTAAGTTTGCAAAAATAGGTATAGTCCAGGTTAAACAGATGTCAAATGAAAAATAGTAAGTTTTTTTTTTAAATTTATTAAAACTGGCTTCAGCTAATTCTTATGAAATATTATTTTTAAAAGGAAACTTAACGTTTTTTCTTATGTCTTACATATGAAATTTGTAAAAAAAAAATAGTCAATAATTATTTTGAATAAGTAGATTAATTAAAATATGGTCCATTTAACGATAAGATTTTGTGATAACCATATTAATAAAATGTTTTTATCTGTCCAATGAAACTACCAGGAGTTTCACTATTTCCTAGGTATGATATAAAATTTTAGATTCAATATTTCGAAGGAGTTTTCACAATAAGACAAATAATATTTTGTTATTTCAAGCTTCATTTTAATTAATTACATACAAAAAATCACAGGAGTAATCTAGTATCCATATAATATTTCAGTCAATATACCAAAAACCGTCTATTTTATATTTAAGTAAAGATTATAAAAGAATAGTGTGTATTTTTATGCGTTTACACGTAACGTAACATCTACTCGCCTGTGTTCACTTGGGATAAATATACCTTTAATATACATCCCAAAAACTACTCATAACATAATCCAAAAACGATTTTTCACATCGAAATTACAGCGTGATTTTCATGATGGGACTACTATCATGATAATGATATTCAGCGCCTCATGATGACAGTGCTGTGTTTACATAATGAATGGAGATAGTAATATAATAGTCAGCACTATCTCAAAGTATTATTTTTTCATTATTGCAGTAGTACAATTATAGTCAAGTCATATAGGATAGTCTGAAAGTACTGAGACAAAGCTACTATCAAGTTTGTTGCAGGATACAATTTTTTTTGTTTGATATTCTCTCGCTACTCAATATCAGCATCAAAGTGAGTCTAAGATATTAAACACTATTATTCTTATTTTACAATTTTCATTTTATTAAGCATAAGTAGCAAAAAATTTTTCTCTTCAAAAGTGACTTGTGCAATTTTTGAATCTTTAATCCAATTTTACCGTTCTTTGTTTATAAATTATATAACTTCATTAAAATGGAGGCTGGCTCTTTTGCAATAACATAAAATTTAGGTGAAGTTTTTAATCAAATTGTAGAAGCTATTTGAAGCTATTTTATACTATTGGAAGACTTAATATAAAGGAAAAAAATTATTGTGAATGGGAATTGTAATTCGCACATTGAGAGACAATTTTAAATACATATATTGTTATACTCAGTATTAAGCTAAACTGACTAGACTATTCTGATAATAAACAAAATACAACGCCATTCAATATTATGCCGTAGATATTCGTCTTTAACGCAATTCCATGAGATAGTAGTATAAATAATTTATGAATGTCAGTGTAAAATTAGAATTAATAATTCCATTTTATTAAAAAAAACTATATATTTAAAAAAATACAAAAAAATTTTTAGTACACCATCATGTTACGAACACACCAAGTAACTGGTATTCTTAGAAAATTACCAATAAATTCGTCAATAAGATGCATGTCATCTGCGTCTAATTCATTTACTGTACAAGATCCAAATGATTTCGAGAAACGAGTCAACAAAAGTAATGTACCTGTAATTGTAGATTTTTTTGCAAAGTAAGTACTCCAAGAAAAAATATTAAATTACGTCAATACATAATTTGGATGATGTAATTTTTTCCTAGATGGTGCGCTCCATGTCGGGCTTTAGCACCTAGATTGGAATCGGTAATTGCTGAAAAACCGGGTTTGATAAAATTAGCCAAAGTTGATATTGATGATAATGCCGATTTGGCTTTGAATTATAAGGTTAGTAAAACTTCGAATTATAAGGAATTTTTTTTGAATAAGATATAGTAGGTATTTTTATATTTTCAACCTGAAATACTAATTTTGGCTTAAAACTTCGGTATTGAAATTTCTGGAAAATGAATTTAATTAATTTTTATTCACATAATCCTTATGAATCGAAACAAAACAAAATTTTATTTGTGAGTCAGTGTAGATTTTTTAGAAATGTGATTAATTCTGTTTTCTCAATTTTTATGCTGAATTTTCATTTTGAATCGTAAAAAAAATGAGTTTATGATTTATTTTTAAATCAATTGTTTTTAGGTTGGATCAATTCCCGTTTTAGTTGCAATTCGTAATGGAAAAGTTGAAGAACGTTTAGAAGGTTTACAAGATGCTGATAAAATTAGAAAATTTGTTGATAAAATTTTAGAGAAAAATAAAGAAAATAAATAATTTGTACAAAAATTGTAAAAGAACATGGTGAAGATAAAAAAAAGATTAACGTTGCACGTTTGTCGTTTGTTTTATAAATGGTTTTGGATTGTATAGTAATTTATAAATGTTTATAAAAAAAATTATTATTGTGAATAAAATAATGAATATTAAATCTAATCGTTTTTCATAAATTTTCCATATTAATGCCTGCTAATCAAATGTTAGATTGGAATACCTGAACCGAGTGTTGAAGTTAGTAAAATTATACCATATATCACAAAATTGACATATCTTGAATTAGTTTTCACCAAATAAGCTGAATCAGTATTTAACTATGGGGACCGGTTAAAAATCTTACTTCAGCGACTCCATACTAGTTCTTCGTGGAGACTATCTAATGTCTTCAATAATCGATGAAAATTAAATTTTAAACATTGTATATTACAGTTGTTTTAAATTAATTCTACACTTATCTTTTGTGTGGAAAAATTGATAACAGGAAATTTCAGGACGGTAAAAGCTCTTGGTGAATCATATGACCAAGTGTTTCCCACACAGAAATGAATAATTTTAGAAAAAAAATTATACAATAAAAATTAAATATATTAATTGATTTGAAATTTATTGATTTATTTACAATTTTTTCAATCAAAGAAGTTAATAATTTTATAAAAACAAATTTTTGTTATTAAAATTAGTTAATAAACTGTATAAACGTCCTTGCACGTTCATATTTTTTATCACTCGCATCACTTATATTTTCATCATTACCTCTTTCCATATTTTCAATAATTTTCGTAGCTTCTTCGATAGTTTTATTTTTAATTTTTCCCGTTGAATTATTTACATACTCCAAAACAGTTTTCCATACTTCATCCGGTATTTTTTCATTATCTAATATATTATGAAATATATAAAAGTTTTTCTTTTTTTCAAATTTCCATGTCTCTCGATTATGTTTCCATTTCGATAAGTAATTTAATACTTCTGTTAAGAATACTTTATTTTTCTCATTTTTTAAAGTAAGTAAACGTGCTTCGTTTTTTTCACGTTTTAATTGACGTTTAGATTTATTATTACTTTTCAAATTCTTACTGATTTCATCGATTTGTTTTTTACGTTTTTCTCGAATCTTTTCTTTATTACTTTCTTCGATGCTTACATTTTGATCAAATGTCACTTGTTTCTTTGGTTCAGGAACTTGTGTAGGTTTTTCTTTTTTCTGATTAGTAGTTTCCTCTATTTCCTTTTCTTGTTCTTCAGGACTTGAAGTAGATTTTCTTTTACGTTTTTTATTTAATTTCCCTTTAAATAAAACTTCTTCTGAATTCCAACTCATGGTCAACTTTCAATGTGTTTTTATGTTTTCAAAATCTTAACCTCAATGTTCTATCGAAAATCTTTGACTGAGGAATTAAGGACTACCGATAGATTGTATAGTCTATAAAGACTACGCATGGTCGGCATGGACTTCCGAAGTTTACAAACATTAATTTCAAGGAGAATGCAAGATATTAATTATGACAAGATAGCAGTAATTTCATTGAAAATGTTGAAACATCCATAATTCGAAATATTATTTGTTTTAAACTAGATTTTTGGAACAAAAATTTTAACAGTACATGCTTGTGAAAAATCTTGAAACCCTACCTGCCAATATAAGACGCGCCGAGAAAATGATATTATAACAAGAAATATTAGTTCAAAAATTATGCCAAACTTTGTAGTGTTTAAATGATATATTTTTTTTTTTTTTTAGGAAAAATCTGATCCACGGTCATATAAAGAGTTTTGGAAAGTAAATGTTAAAAAAGTATGACCAAAAGTGTATAATTAATGGCTGCACTTATAAGTTTCCGTGCATCCAAGTAGAGTATACTACCCACTACCGTAACTACTGGCAGTAGCATTACTGATGCACACGGATTAATACACTCATATTTCTATGCACACACACAGATTATATATTCCGGCATGTTTTTTATAAAGTGTCATAAGGTGTTCATTTAATCTGTCAAGATCTATATGTAAGACCGTGATCCGATTCACATCGAATAGTTTAACCCCAAAAAGTTGGCATGGAATTATAAGAATTGCCAATTTTTCTCAATTGCTCCTAATTGCTCACTATTTGCTCAATTAAAATCCGCAATTGCTCACATTAATAATTAATTATTTAATTAGTTATAAACAAAACAAAATACAAAACGATTTTTCTGATTTACGTGAAGACCGCTCAATTTTTCTTATAAATCTTTTCTCTTATCAATTGCTCACTATTTGCTCACCTCAGTGTTATGCAAATTTTTAGTTAATTTCTTTAATTTTTTATAATTAATTAAAAGTAATTATTGCGATTTTAAATGGTGACGTGACTGGACGGAGATATCTTCTGCGCATGCGCATAAATAAACGTCACCATTTAAAATCGCAATAATTACTTTTAATTAATTATAAAAAATTAAAGAAATTAACTAAAAATTTGCATAACACTGAGGTGAGCAAATAGTGAGCAATTGATAAGAGAAAAGATTTATAAGAAAAATTGAGCGGTCTTCACGTAAATGAGAAAAATCGTTGTGTATTTTGTTTTGTTTATAACTAATTAAATAATTAATTATTAATGTGAGCAATTGCGGATTTTAATTGAGCAAATAGTGAGCAATTAGGAGCAATTGAGAAAAATTGGCAATAATTCCATGCCAACTTTTTGGGGGTGAATAGTTTGATCTTTTTTTAAAAAAACTTATTGTTAGTGAAGAGTCAAAATGTTCGAAAACTGTTAATAGGACAAAACTTTTAATGATAAAATGATTATGATAAAAAAAAATTTGATGGCTATTTAAGAAGAATAATTCCTAAAATATATTCCCCATTTTAAAATGGCTTTTAACTCTCATTATAATTGACTATTTCCAAGCCTATATGTTGAGCTAAAATAAAAGACTTTGTACTTAATTTAATATTTTATTAATGATTTTTAAATTATTAATTTTACAACTTATACATAATTAATAATTATACTAATTTTTAGAATTTGGTATTCGTGTTTTGAAATACTTAGTTTTTCTTTGAAAATTAATACTTTGCATGGACAAATCATTTTATCCGAACAGTTTAATAAAACTATTCTAATTCATTGTAATATTATTAACTTTTAAATCTCAGGTCCGAATTTTAAACAGGGCTAATGCATGCAATTCATTGGAAGAAAAATTTTATTGGACAAATTTATCTCATTTAAATTAAATAATTTGGCGTATCTTAAATTATCAAGCGTGGAAAATTCTAGATCCGGTCCTGTGCTATTCCCTATTAGAAATGTTAAACATTTAATTTAAAAAAAATCAAATTTTGCGCATAAAATATTTTAAAAACTTGCAATTATTATACATTTTAAATAAATACAGTATATATAGATGAACAAGCGCGTAGTCAGAATTTGGTTTCAGAGGGACTTTAAAAATTATGAGCAGCTAAATGGAAGTACGATTGCATCCATAAAACTCACAATCCTGGCTATTATTAAATCTTAAAATCGATTATATTTTTGTGTTAAATGTGCTTTTTTAAAGTAATGCAGTCGTAGAAATATTTTATTCTTATTGTCATAACTTCTTGGTTTCAAAACACTATAGAAAATCCTCTATAATTAATACCTTACTCGCGACTTGAATTTTCACATAGAATTTACAATAAAACGATGGGCGGCAAGCGAAAAGACAATTAGAGAACCACAATGATCTGTATGAAATAATGATTGCAAAATTTATGGGGAAATCGTTTACATAGTTTATTAGTATGTGATTCTTTTATTGTTTCATCGTTCAACGCTTTGATGGAAATTCGCTTTTAAAAAAAAATGTTGTTCAACGTTTGTTATGACCAAAAGAGACCATATTATATTTTGTCAAAATAGATCTTATTCCTATTAATAGCAGTTATTGCATTTAAAATCAAGTTTATTCAATAGTGTTCAGTACCCTGAATCTGCAAAGAAATCTATGGAGGGAAAATATTTTAAGGAGTACTATCTTATATGGGGGACGAATTGAAAAAGTGTCCAACTGTAAGCAGTAAATTACAATTAAAAATCCGCCATAAGTGGTGTCATTATAGACAAAGGGTATGGTATGATAATAGCAGTTGTTGACAAATGGAAGTCTGGCGAGTTATGATATTTGTAATTTTTAGTGACTAGAGTAATTGATAAACAGAACTTAAACTATTTCCGTAGTCTCAAATAATATAAAAGTAAATATAACTTAAAAGAACTGAATTTTTTTTTAAACATGGATGTTTGTAAATATAGTGAGTGTGACTTGTAAAATACTTACTAAAAAATTTATGTTACAAAAAGTTGCCCTAGTGGACGTAAAAAGATTTTAATTTTTTATGAACTTATATGCACGTTATTTAAAATTTACCCTGTTGCTACTGTAGCACTATCCCAATGTAACGAATTTTGACGGACAGTTTTTCATACAAAGACAGTTTTTCTTTCCTGTACTCTCCATAATAAAATCGTTATGTTGACATTTAATGTCTTTATTTTGTCGTTTATAAAGGTATTAAATATCAAATACATTTAAGATAATTGTCGTCAAATTTTTTTACAGAATTAGGGGGCAGACAAAATAGCATATGGACCAGTGATTATTATATGCTATACCTGTAATATTGACTGATTGAAATTATTATTATTATCATTAGGTTTGATTCTATTCTACAATTTCGAAATTCAATCAAAAAGACTGCATGCGGCGAAAGTCTATTTTCGATTTAATGTTTATCAAATCTTCTGTTATCACGTGGACTTGTTTTTCTGAACTTGATGCATTACAGATTTAGTATAACATTAATGAAAGCCTCTGTATTTTTCAACCAAGTTAAAATTGTTAAAGTTGTGTTACGAATTTTGTTTTTAAATTGAGTGAAGTAATACTTTATTTTTAAGCATCACTAAATTTTCTAGGATTAGAAAAATTAGGGTGCACAAATATTATATAATAATATTTTCAAAAATTAGAAATGTCTTATAAACAATTTAAAGAATCTAAAATACTGCATAATATTAATTATATTTCAAAAAGGTCTTGTTCGATTGGTTTTTTTAACCATTTTCCCAAATTTGCACGTTCGAATGCTGCATATAGTTGTTTTTTTGCTGTCTGTAAAAGAGAAGAAAATATCAGTTAATACAATTATTTTTCATTTTTATAACCAAACTTTTTATTAAATTTAGAATTAGAAATTTAATTACGGGCATGAAGACGTCGCAAATATTATGCCTCAATTATTTCTTAAAGAATAATTGTTTTTAAATAGCCTTCAGTTTTATCGGAGACAACAGCGAACAAAACTCCAACTTAAACATGTCACCAACTCTCAGACTATATGGGAAAATATCTATGAGATCAATACCAATTATTAATAAAAACTATTGAACTGGTAAATATCTTATACAATAGGAAAACATTTACTTGCAATGGTAAAAATCTTACACAATTGGAAAAATTATTAATGTGAAATGAATTTATGAATTGTAGTTAAAACAAAAATTAAACTTTCTAAACATTTTTGTTTTATGAATATTCATATTTGTAATCTAAAGTAGTCATTGAAATATTTTGAATAATTTTTAAGAAATAAATTTTTAAATTGCTTTGCATGAAATTTTTAATCAAACAAAATTTACAAATTTAGTTCAAGTATAATGGAAATATTACTTACTTTTTGAAAAATTGCATGGTAATTGCACAGGCTAGCCTATTTTTATTTATAATGAATGGTAATTTGGATCAAGTAGATCACTTCCTAAAATATTTAATATACCTCCTGAAACACTGTTTATGTAACATTCTGTACTTACCGTATAATCTTGTGCCAGACTTTTAGCTTGTCCATATACGGTTGGACCATTTGGTGGTATAACTTTTGGATTTAATGGTTTTAAGAATTTAATTAAACTTAAATATCTTCTGAATAATAATTGCTTGCAGACTCGTGATATAGCACCGTGCTCTGTTTTACCGGTAACTGAATTAATAATTTCAGCGTCTGATAAACCATCTGTCCAATTTACACTAAAATTAGGTGCTTTGGCAGCACGCCGCACTTCTGATGATGTTAATAAGCTTGTGTGTGGTTTATTTAGACGGAATGGTGGCGGTAATCCTTGTATTGTTGATTCGATTCGACCATGTATAGCTCTGGAAAAAAAATTATTTATAAAGTCTTAGTTATTTAAAATTTCACTATTTCAATTTAAGAGTAATTTTCATGAAAATTTGCGAATGAAAGTGAATAGAGAAAATTTGAGAATGAATGATTAGAAATTTTTGTTTAAGAATTTGGTAAAATGTGGTATGCGGGATGATTTTTGTCCAAAAATTAGGTTTATTTGATAATTGGGTAGTAGTTACTGGGATGTCGTCGTGTCGTATGATTATATGTATATATAGAAATATGTATCCATATTTCTCCCGCTATAAGTTTAGAACGCATTTTTCGATTTTGATCAAATTTGGTAAACATGTTTATCATATTTCGGAAATATACTGTAGATTCAGAAAATTAATCCCCCCCCCTTTGGAGAAAATCATACATACTAGAAGAATACATTATTTTGTAATAGATGTGAAATAAAATAACATAAGTAGGAGAAACAAAAACTGTAAAAAATCGTAAAATTTTTTAAATTCCCCTCCCATTATGAAAAATCCTTAAAAATACCAACCTTTGGTTTATGCAAGCTATGAAGACGAGAGATTTTTTACAACCTTATATGAAATGAAGTGACTAAGATAAATAGGAAAATATTATGTTTTCTTTTGGCCCTTCCCCGCATTTGTCAAGAAAATCCAGAAAAATTCAGTTTTTTGTTTATTTTCAAGAGAAGACAGCTAACTATTATGCTAAATATTTTCTCCCATATAACTAGAAGTAATATATAATTCAGTTTGGGATACTGGCTACGCATTTGTAAGTGGTGTGAGCACTTTTCATAAGCTTGAGTAACTAAAAAATACTACTAAAGGTTAATTAATTAATAAATAAATGCATTGCAACATCGATAAAACTTTGCAAAATAATATTCTTTTGGAGGGAAATTAAATATATTTTATAATATGACTACACAAAGTAGATTTTTTTCATTTTTATTTAATCACATATAAGTGGTGTAACTACCGCGTACACTTAGATACTACTATCATTATTATTCAATTACAAACAGAACGAACAGTGGTTTTACAAACTATAGTGAACGTATAAGTCTCCGGGGTCCGGTGTAGTGTGTATTGACTTGACTGTATCCCGTGCGTGTGTATACCTTACATGAATGTTTCCAAATGTCGTCATACGTTAAATATATGTTGATATGTTACTTAAGTTCAATACCAGGTAAATATTTTTTTTAAATATTTACAAATTAAATATATTTTGAAGGTGTCACATAAATATGACAAATGGAGCTGGGCGAATTTGAGTGATTTGTTATTTTTGACTACCGGCTTTTAAGATACTTGGCGAAATTTTCTTAACAATTAAAAAAAAATTTAGGTAAAGATTATACAAACACTATCGTCAAATAAAAAATGTCATTAAAAAAAGGGATTTCTCGGTTCCCTGTTTATCTTGAAATTTACAAAAAGAAAAAAGGGTAATATAGAATTTTGTTTAAAAGAATATCTATTATTTTGTTTTAAAGCTTTTCTGCTAAACAACAGTCCAGAAAAAAAAAAAAAAATGCCGTCAGTCAAATTGTAAAAATATCGTTTGCAAGGAATTTGAAAATGACGTAACTGTAACTGAAGCCGCACTGAATCAATGAGGCTGAACTGTGACGTGCATGTGTAAATATGTAAATATCCGTCAGTAGACAATTCCACAGACAAATATTATTTCTGACTGAGACGCAATGACAGAAAATTAATAAATACAAATTTTTTAAAATAAAGTAAGTTGAAAAAATTAAAATATCCAACTGTATGAAATATGAGTTAAAAAGTTAAAAGTCTTTATGATTTTACACATAATTAAAGATTAGAATGAAAGATAAGAAATCCTTCGACTGTATATTTATTGTAATGAGTTACAATTCGGTATTCATAAGCCATTGATTTTAATTTTAACCGACTTAAAAAAAGAGGAGCATATCAAATCATCTGTGAACCTATTGCTCCGTTATTTGAAAAAGTTGACATTTCCAGTGTTAAGAAGTAGGGGGTGGGGATAAAATTTTTAGTGGTAAGACACGCTCCAACACGCTGGACCCGACTTCGAAAGGCATTTATTATTATTTAAGGCTAATTAGTATCTTTGCTAATCTAAGTCATATTAAAAGTAATAATATAGTTTGAAAAAATCTGAAAATTTATATAAGTAGCAAATAGTGTTATTGGTCATTATTTTGAAATTGGTAATATTTTTTCGAAAATATTTCATATATATTTTTCAAAAGCTAAAAGAAAAGACCACAAGAAAAACATTAAAAGCCATAAAAAATTTTTTGCAACGGTAAATAATACTTCGCAGTTCATAGGATAAAAGTTTTATTATTAATGTTTATTTATAATCTTTACACAACGTTTATTTGCAACTTTTATTAATTTTGAATCTCAATGTATAAAATATAAAAAATGTTTTTCTTAGTATGGTTGGGCAGGACTTAAAAAATGAATAATTTTCGACTGTAAACTAAATAAATTTGTCAAAACAATAAGTTTTAATCATTTTCCTGGAGTTGAAATTTACATAGAAGATTAGGACAGGATTTCATCCTGATAAGAATGCAAATACAGAAAACGTAATTATGGAATTTTCAAAAATTAATTTTATAAAACTTCTAATTATTTATATTATGAATGTTCACGTTTCGTTAATCAAAAATTTTCTCGGATCGATTGTCAGTCTAAAATTTAAAGAATTATTTCTTTTAAATATATGTGCATAGTATAATAAAACACTTATAACAAAATTTAAAATACCGCAATAGTTAGAAAATTTTATCATTGTATTAAAAAATGATAAGTATTAAATAAAAATAAGGCATTGAATATAATTGGCCATAAAATATCAATAAAATTCATTTGACAAAAATTACAAAATTTTCTTTAATTTATAAAAAAAAAAAAAAAAATTAAGGGCGTATCAAGCCTGTACATCAAGGTTATATTTTGAGAAATCTTACGTTAAATAAGTCAATTAATAATAAGATTTTTTTAAGTACTCAACTGTCAGTCATCGTCTTTAAATTAGGCTGCTGAATTTTGTAACAACTTCGATGCAAAAAGCCTGTACATCAAGGTTATGTTTTGAGAAATCTTACGTTAAATACGTCAATTAATAATAAAATTTTTTAAGTTCTCAACTGTCATTCATCGTCTTTAAATTAGTCTTACATCATGTGTTCTTACCCTAAAAGTACTTTCCAATAATGTTTATCCGTAAACCGATCAGGTGCCTTTTTTTACAATGGACTTTCCGTTCATTACTATTTAACAGTAAGTTGTATATCTAAGAATATAGTATATACATCTATGACACACTGTATCAGGATAAAATTTATTCAAATTAAAAGGAAATAATCATAGCAATAAATAATATGAAGATAAAAACATTATTGAGTTGATTTTTATAAATTAATTATACAATAATTATTTAATAATAATAATTATTATTATGTTAAATAATTGTAACTTTTTCTCATGAATATAGATATGAGAATCTACAAAATTGATTGAAATGCATTTCATAATTCATTTGAATTAAAAAAAAAAAATCACAGGAATTATTGATAAATTACAATATGTTATGTGTAAATTCCATTTCAATTATATTAATTCATAATTAACAAAGGTATTATTGTTAACTTTTAATTGGGGGACAAAAATTTATTATTACTACATTTATTAAAGTAAATACGTCACAAGTTAAATTCATACACGCGAATTTATTTACGAACAAAAATCTGTTTCAGAAATTTTCTAAGTATGATGAAAATGTTTAAGAGCGATTATTCACAGCTGTTATTGACATAAAAGAGGGTACTTCTAATAACATGTAAAATGCATTGTATTTGTTTTAATTTTCTCGAAAAAATTTCTATTATTTTTATTATTTTTTGAACATTTTGAACCGGAAAATTGAAAAATTTGTACATAACGGAGAGTGCTTCAGTTGAAGATTTTTTTGCGAAAACACTTTTCTAAATACAAAATCAAATTTTGATTATTACTATAAACAAATTGTTTCTTTTTTGACATGTTCTCCTCTGCTTTTATGTCAAGATTTTGCAGAACAAATTTGGTTATTAAACGCAGAGAAGGGATTGATTTAAATGATTTTTAGATTTTATCATATTTACGACTCGTTTAGTAATTTCAAAGATTTTCTTATATTTTTTTGTGTTCTAGGTCTTCCACCGGGAATCAAATTTGAAGATGCATATATATCATTTTTACCAGTCGACAAAACAAAATGCCCTCGAATTGATAATCGAGTTGATATTCGTTATGAAGTTTATACAAGGTATCATTGTTTTTGGACGAATTAAATTTAAAATTAATTTGATAAATTTTGATTTTTTAACTAATTACATTTAATTAAATTTTTAAAGTTATTCAGGTAAAAGAGAGAGCTTTTCATGAAATTTTTGTTTACATTCCAATAATTTCTGAATGGGATACTTATTGACTCGTGTAAATTTGCGTTTCTGATTAAAATTTATTACAAATAATGTATAAATTGTTTTAAAAAAAAATTAGAAAACTCAAATATAAAATTATGTAAAATAATTAATATGTTTAAACTTTTTTAAACAAATAATTTTATTGTAAATTGCATGCAACATTTAATTTTTATAGTCTTGACAGTTTTTGATGCACTTTTAACGCTAGTAGGCACGCGTAAATTATGAGTTAGTAATTTGCAATTGTAATAATATGGTTAAGCATGTGATGGAGCTACGCCCTACAATTATTAAATAATCATTCAGTACGAATTCTTTAATTTTTACTTATTAAAAAGGAGAAAGATGAAATTTGTCAGGAGGTACAAATTTTATTATTATATTTTATAAATCATAACGTTATTTCATAAAAATTGTTTCCCAAATGATTTGCATTTGGTTAAATAATTTCGAAGCGCCAGTTTAATTAAATACAATCTATAAATTATCTAATAAACATTTTAAAACAATGTTGTATGCTTAAATTATAGTTTTGAAAGTAAAACCTGCTCTAGTTTATCTAGTGATCAAACTAGAATTCAGTTACATAGTACAGCTATTAGGTATACATTAAGAATGGTATAATTTGACAATAACAAGTTTCAGTACAAATGATATTTTTTTAAATAATTGTACTCGAAAAAAAATTAAACAAAAAGAATATGTTTGATTTTAATTCAAATAACATCGACAAAAATATAATTTCTTACTAACACGTAAATTCTTACATTATTTTAAGTTATTATCTTAAGGGGGATTGTAACATATTACTGAAGCACACTCCTATATGTAATATTTTTCAATTTTCGTGTATAAATAACTAAAAAATTAATTATCCAAATCTTATTAAATTTGGTATGCACAATATTGACATAAAAACAGAGAAGGATTGTGAAAAGTAAAATTTGATTTTATATTTAGAAATGTTTTTTTCAAAACTCTTCAAAACAAGTCCTCCGTTTTCATGTCAATATTGTGTATACCTAATTACATAACATTTGGATAATTGTTGATATTATTATTTTTTGAGTTATTTGAGGAAAATTGAAAGATATTACATAAAGGAGTGTGCTTCCGTAATAAATTATAATCCCCCTTAACTATACAACCCAATAGCATCTAAGACTATTTTTATCTACTATGGTGAAACCTGTTTAGATACATATAGTAATGTTGGACTATAGCAAACTTAAATTATTGTGGACAATGCCGCAAGGTACAACAGCAAAGAAAAAATCAACGATATTTTTTTATTGATATTTTTATTAGCCATTAAGAAATCTATTTTGAACTAATATTTTATAATTTTTTGCTATAATTTATTGATTTACAGTAAAATAAAATTTAATTTGTTTTTATGTAATTTATTTTATAATGTTGTAATATATATAAAAAAAACATTGTAAATAATTTAATTATATTTTTTTACTAAACTGATGTTTTTAAATGTAATGGTATGTTCACACCATTTATTTTACTTTTAAATTATGAAGAATGCACAAAAAGGTAGATTTATGTAAACATGAATAAGGTTACGCGACCTCTATATTATATTTTAAATAGCCGATACAACGCGTCACAGGACTCTCTTTTAATATTATATAATAATTATATACAATATATGTATGTGTAGCTAAACATGATAACTCGAATTTTTTTCCCTTATTGGAATTTTCACAGGGATATATTTCAAATAAAATTTATAGAGCTTAATATTTTCTGTAACATACTTTGTTTGAAGAAAATTATTGGAGCCATTTTCGAGAAAACGTAAAAAACCTGAAAATCACATGAATAAAGTGAGCCACCCGGTAGTCTAATTTTAACCAAAAGCTTCACCGCATAACTAGAGGTAATATGATGACAGAATACTAAATTTCATTTTTCATAACCAAGCTCAAAGGATTTTTGAAATAATTACAATAATCGGAGTTTTATTGTCAAATTTTTATTCAATTTTTGTAATGCTGGTATTTAGTGAAATAATGAATTGAAGGCTACGGAACCCTAACTTTCATGGAATTTCTAATTAGATTTGAGTATTGATATTATTTTTTAATAATTATACATTTAAATATATATATAAAGATGTGAACATACCTTTATATTTAATATTCGTTACTATAGTTGAACAAATTATAGTTCACTTGAAAGGGTCTCTAGGTCTACACCTTTCTCTAAATGCCTTTAAATTTTTAAATATGCAGGAAATACAACTCAACGACCTTAAATTAATAACACTAATTTTTGTTGTTGATATTATTTTTATAGTGAAAATCCAACTGTGGGATTTCGCGTGCGAATTGGAGATGATGAATCATTATTCAAATCACGCATGAATTTTAATTTACCAACAATTATGTTGTTCCATGCATTTTTTGAAGATTCTGCTGTGCCAAATGCAATTGCTGTTCGACAAGGTAAATATGATCTTATAATTCCCGAATTTTCATTACATGAATGACTTTTTGTAAATTGGTAAGATTGTAGTATCAACTGAAAACGTTATTTACAACTTTCTTCGTTGAAAGAAACTTAAGTAAAAATCTTTCAATTATTTTTGACACATCCCTTTGACACCCCTAGTGAAATAACTGCATCAACAAACATACTTGTTCTTTTCTGTTTGTCAGAATTTCCTTTGTCCTTGTCTTACAAATAGCTTTAATACATGGTTAATATTCTACCTTTTTATATAGATAAAAATTATTTAAAGAAATACCACGGCAATTTTCAAATTATTGTAATTTAAAATTTTACTTTCGAAGTGTAAACAAGCCTTTTTAAATAGCAATAATTTCATATTAAAAATCAAATTTGTGGTTATGTTTATCACTAAGCACGGATATGCATGAGAATAATGTTTACAAATTATTACACACTGTACCATAATTAGAAAATGAAAACATAACCTACATAAACGACTTTAGTTAGAATATTAATGCTATTAAAAACTAATTTTGAATAGTTCAAAATTAAAATTTTAAATGTTAAATATTTTATCTCTCATGTAATATTTTTTTTAATAAAATTTTTTCTATAAAACCTTAAAATCATTAATCATAAATAAAACAATCTGTAAGGCAATGACAACGGAAATTCTGACAGATAGAAAAGAACAGAAGACGAAAATTTCATGACAAAACATTACGTCAATATATTTACACTCAAATAAAGGAAACTACTTCGTATAGTGTTTTAAGTTATTTTGTAAGAAAATTGTGGATAATTATTAAAAATTGAAAACCACATTTTATTATATTTCTATCTTCATACTAATTTACCCTGACTTTTATTTTCAAATTGTTAAAAAAAAAAATTGCTGTTAATTAGAGTGTGTTGGTTAATGTTTGTTCTGGTTGTAAGTATTAATACAAAGTATCTCAAAAATCATTAAAATAGTTTCTTAGAAATATATTTCGTGCCAACTTCGAAGAAATTTGTAATTGATACAATGCGGAAATAAAAAAAAAAAAAAAAACTAATAATTTTTTGGTTTTTTTTGGGCAAGAAGCACACTATAAGGATTGTGTAGCAGTAGTATGAAGGATAAAATATCTAACCCCCATAAATAGTGATTTGACACTTGCCTTGTAAGAAGTACATTCCTTAAAATTATAGCTTGACAATCGAAGGTGTTTGATTTATACATTATATTTTTGTCTTTGTGGGATCTTAATTTTTTTTTAAATGAGCGAAAAATTATTCCAAATGCTAAATTAGAAGTACCAATGTTTGGGATCATAATGTCATTTTTAAGCCTGTATTAACGTATAAATACAGGAAGAATACTTATTCTTTCATTTTACGTAGATGAAATAGAGGGCATTAATTAATGAACACTAAAAAGTAATATTTCTTTTTTTTTTTAATTTATAATTTATACCAAAAGTTGCTCGTGCTTTTATTATACCTTTGTAAAAAAAAAAAACTACAAGAAATTTTATGGTAACGTCACTTTTACTTTGCACTGTATTTGAATGAAGTTGAAGAGATTGTTTACAATATTTGTTTAAATTTTCCATATGTTACTACAGGGTGTTTACGTAACATATAAATATTATTTTTGATGATATTACTCAACAATAAATAATTAGGTACACACGTAATTATTAATAATTATTCTAAATAATAATACGGTTATTTACTAATGGTTTTTTGTTGTTATATTTTTTTTTTAGTAGTCATTGTGGTAATCTTTAAAATTAGTTATAGAATCGTAAAATTTATGTGCATTATTAATTAGAAAATTTCATTATGCATAAAGATCTCATAATTTATAAAATGCATGGTAATATTTCAAAATAGAATTCATGTAGATTAAACAGGGTACTTTAATAACAATTTTCATCTTGTGCTGGAAGGCATCTTTGACTCTTTAAGTGATGGAATGTTCTAATGGAGAGTACAGAGGACCAAAAGGTCTAGGTGCAATGAAGGTGGTTATGACCTCCCCCCCATCCGCTGAATATACTCTACCCCAAATAGAGTACTTTCGGTAGAGAAAATAAATAAAGAAATTTGTCAAAAATTTAAATTTATGTATAAATAAATATACTTATATTCTGAATTTGAGTCATAAAATCACAATATTGGTTTATTATATTCAAATTAATGTTAGATATTTTTAATCTTTATACCACGTGACCTAAAACACAAGTTGCCCTGGTGTGACGTCATGTTGGCATAAAATGTTGTCGTATGTCAGTTTAATCTAAACAGTTATTTATCTTACTTAGTTAAAAAAATATTTGAAAGGGTTAGATTATGCTTTGATCTCAATAGAAGTAGACAACTTATGTCTCATGGGAGATTCATGCTAAAACTTCAGTGCCACAGTGGCAAATATATAAATCAAGAGTTATTATATTAAACAGATTATTTTTATAGACTAATACGATTAATAATTTTAATTAAACTATCTATACACTGTATAATAAATGTTATGTCTATAATTGTTTACTATTAAATAGTTCTTATTTTTACTGATAGTTAGAGTTTTTTACAGGGTTTATTCAACTAGGTGGACATAATTTAATATTTGTCCATGCTCCAAAATTATTAGCAGGACCCTGGTATTTAACAGCAGTAAAAAATACACGTGTTTTGGGACAATATTCAGCTGCATTTATTGATTATTTAGTATCAAGAGGCTTAGATTTAAAACGATTACATTTAATAGGATTAAGTTTGGGTGCGCAAACAGCTGGTGTTTGCGGACATTACATAAAATCGGGCCGACCAGCTCGGATAACAGGTAAATAAGTGGTTTGTGGTACCGAAAATTATTCTAAAACTATTGATTTATAGGTTTAGATCCGGCTGGTCCATTTTTTGGTAAATTACCAGCAGATTTACGTTTAGATCCAACAGATGCAGATTTTGTGGACATAATACATACGGATGCTGGTACATTTGGATATCCAGCACCACAAGGTCATGTTGATTTTTGGCCAAATGGTGGAGTAAATCCACAGCCAGGGTGTACATATCGTGATGTTGCTGAACGAAATCCTGGCATGATTTTTGAAAAAGGTTTTTCTCTAAACTTTAACTAACCAATAGAAATTCTAGCAGTATTTGAACATGGGTTATCCAGATGAATCTAAATTTGTTTATTAAGATCTATTTTTATGTTTCAGTTTTCTGTAGTCACTGGAGATCTTTACAATATTTTGCCGAATCCATAACAAAACCTTTCGCTTTCCCAGCCATTGAATGTAAATCTTGGTCTCATTACGAACAACGTCGTTGTAATGAAAGTAATATTGTAAATATGGGACTAGGACTTCCACCTTGGTATGCAATTTATATTTTCAAAATTTATAGTTTTATTAATAAATTGGAAATTTTTAATTCTAGGACGAGAGGAAATTATTTCCTAAGAACAAACCCTGATCCACCATTTTCTCAGCACTAACTTACAAGTAGAAAAACTTCTTACAGCGCCATTTTTAAACAGTCACTAATTGAAACAACGTTTAAGTTTGTTATCCTTTGTTTTTTTTTATTAATTCTTAATTCTTTTTTTATAAATCGACCAAAGATTTTCTTAATTTTATCATTTAGCTAAAGTGATTAAATTATGGAACTATATTAGTGAAATAGCCTCCGAAACTCTTAATGACTTTTCAGTATTGAATTAAAGTTTATTTATTGAAAAAAAATTTTTTATAATAAAATGTAATATATTGTTTAAATTTTATAGTTTTTTATTCGCTTCCCAAGTTTTTTAGCTATCAACCCAAAGTATACTCTCCCCGTTCCGCTAGCCACAAATTTATAATCCCTTTATTTCAAATTCAATAAACTGACCTCGAAATAACTTTGAGGATCCTTGCCAAAGTAAAATAAACAACATAATTATACTTACCTCTCAGTTAAAAATCCTATAAATTTTGTTTAAATATTTTTTTCTACACCCCATATTTTCCCGGGTTCGAGGGAGGTGGTTTGATATACCTTGTATTTAAGTTAACATTGGTTATATAGATATATTTTCATACTGTATATGAAATTGGATCTGAATTAATTATCTAGTTTTAATAAAACCAAGGAAAAAAAGGAAATTTGTTTTTTTACCGTATCTCTAAAATTTTATCAATATTTAATAACCCTCAAAATAAAATAAATTACAATATTGAAAAATTTGTCACTAACCTGCTCATGTGTAATGGATGCATTAAACTACCTAAAATAATACTGTCTAAATAAATAGGTTCGATGAAATTCGAAAGCAACGCCCCTTGAACTCCAAGTACATTCCATCGACAAATTTTATCTGAACAAGACATTGTCAACAATCGTTCACCCTAGAAACAAATAAAAAGGCAAAAAATTAGGTTTTGGTTAATTTACAAGACAACTACTAACCGTAATCAAGTCTCAAAATTTTGGTTCATTTAAAATTATCCAATAGGACTAAAAAAGATAATTTTATATATTTGCTCTTGTCTCATACAGTGTAAATTCTATATAAAAACTATATTTGAGACAAGGATAAAAATATAAAATGACCTAACACTTTTTCAGTAGCGTCCGTCACCTGATTTAAGCTTATAAACAAAATTTACCTGTAAAACACCATCCCATGTCTGAATGCCATAACAATTTGTAACAGGTATTGTTCCTTCACCAGATTCAATTTTAGTCCTCAATAAACCTCTTGCTTTACGATTTGGATGTTTGTCCACACATTCTGATGAAGTTAACTCATGTGGACTAAATATTCTTGCATCACCACATGGTGCGGTATTTATATACAAATGAAATTTAATATCATTTTTCAACGCATAACCGCCTCCATTCGGACGTGGTTCAAATATGGATGATGGTCTTTTACCCCCTAATTAGTAAACAAAATTTTATGATATTTTATTTTAGAAAAAGTTAATCGTAAAATATATTAAGGATTTTATATATCCTATAAGAAAACAAGGATAATATGAACAAACATATAATCACGAAAAATATAATAGGACATACGAAAATCATTTTTCTTTTTTTATTGGAGGGGATACGAAAAACACAAAAGCTTTTCACGATTAATAAACAAGACAAAATATAATTGGCTATAGCAATCAGCATTGTTTTTTTTGTTAGTTTGGATTAATTTGAAGGAATGATTTCACATAAGGATTTTTACAATTTTGAAAACCAGAGATAATGAAACGCCTTTTTCAGTCAAATGAATATTACGTGAAGAAGCTTGCAATTACTGCGACGTATTAAAAGCTGAGCAAAATGGCGAAAATACTGAACAAATGATATTAAGCTCGTAATTGTGGTTTGTATATTTTTTTTTGAATTCCTTATCCCTGGTTTTAAAGCCTTTTATTTTAACGTTAGTTTCAATTTGTAAAATATTCACGATTTAATACTATGACTGTAAAATTATAAATGGTACGATTTAAAGATAATTGTAATAATTTTAATTTTTCTAAAATTTATCTGTATAACAATATAAATTTTAAACCTCATATTAAAACAACGTGCGAGGCCAGGAGACTTTGAATACTCCAACTGAAAAATATAAGTATTTAGTCTATTTAAAAGAAATGTTTATTGTGATAAATTAGCTTAACATCGTGAATATTTTTTAGCGAAAATTTAGGCCATTATATAATTTGTATACATAAGTTTACAAGAAATGAACTAAGCAACAAGTAGATATCCAAAGCATTTTTTGAAAATAAAAATAAAATAAATAAACACATTCACCCAAAGATTATTTAAAACAATAAAAATTACTCACCATTGGTAACAAATTTTTAAACTCTACAAGTTTTTTTCATTTTTTAAAAATATTTATTTTAAACGAAACCAAATATCAATGATCAGACTTTAAAAAAATTTAATTGTGTTTTATTAGTTGTCATTGTTTTTTATTTTTTTTTATTGTTGCTGTATGTATACCAAACACAATCAAATAATTTTAAAAGTTTGGTTACAGATGTTTGGGTTTTACATTTTATGTTTGGATATAAAATTAAAAAAATAAAAAAAAAACAAATAATACAACTTTATTTCTTATGCCAATGTATGTTGGGACAATATGGTTGATAATGTAAATAATGTATTTAATATTTCTATAAGGTTATTCAAAGGAGACAGGATCCACAAAGCATAGAATACCTTATCCGAGAGATTGCCGAAACAACAGGGAGCAAAAATAAAATTAAAACAAAATTCTAATAATGAAAAACATGTTTTAACAAAATTCAGTCTGGAGCTTATTTGGTCGCCATTTTGATAATTGTTTTTTTTTCTTCATATTTTTTCCATTTTAACTAATTATTTTTAACTATTTATGTCAAAGTAATTTAAAATTCCAAGCTTCCGAGGTTTAAATAGAATTTCTAAACATGTTCCGATAAAAAAATATTTTTAACGAGATTTATCCAGAGAATTGTATAGTCGAAAATAATTAAATATACTCAAAAAAGAAACTTAAAAAAAAAAATTTTTTTGAGGTTTTGATTTAAAATGAGTATCAATACCTTAAAGTACTTAAAAAAATCTAAATTTTGGTGAAAAGTTTTCTTTTCTTTGATGTCGGGGATAAATTTTATGACCAAGAACAAATTATAAGAATTTGGTAAATTTTTAGGTTAGGTTTTTAATGTTTATTGTTATAAATATATGAATGGAATAAGTTTTTATAAGTTCTACATTTTGCAACAAATTACTGCTCTGTCACTCTAGTAATTCAAAAATAATTAAAGAAAAACCAAATTTGCAAAATGATGTAAACTTATTAATGTTTTGGGGGTAGTGTTTTAAAATAAATAATTTTTTCCAAAAAATTTTTTTTTTTAAATCGAATAGAAATAAATATCCAAATGTATTAAAAGAATAATAAAAAATGTGGCCGCTATTTTGAGAAAATGGCGTCCAAACGGAAATTTCCAGGCCGAATTTTGTCAAAACTAATTGTTTTACAAAAATTTTCTTTTTATTTTATTTTCATCTCTCTTGCTTAAGCTGAGAGTTAATATACATTGTATTTAAAAATGTTTATAAGAGAGTTTGAGAATAACTCTTTGACATCAATTCTCTTTGAATAACTCTTTGTCAATTTTTCTTAAATAAAAAATTATATTTAGCATTATGATGATTCTTGAGACTAATTTCTTTTTACCTCAGGTCATTTATACCATCTGATAACCAGTAAAATTTAGAGCTCCATTCATTTTCAATTTGAAAAAATGTTGGTTTAATTTGAAATCTTCAAAATAATCTTGGGAACTTAAACTTTGTGCTATGGTTTTTTTTCTTAAATCATTATTTTGGTATCCCGATTATGGTAAGTAAAGAATCTATATATATAACCTATACATATATATATATAAATATACCATACCATACCATATATATATATATATATATATATATATATATATATATATATATATCTATATATATATATATATATATATATATATATATATATATATATATATATTCAAGAATCAATATACGCCGAACATAAGAGTCCTAAGTGGTAAATTCCAAGTAAGCATTCTCGTTTCACTAGCAATGTAGAATAGTATAAAATAAATTATGGATTCAAAACTGGATTCCTCACCTAAATAAACATCACGATAAAGGATTTATGGTATTGTTTTGAGATATTTTATCTATAGGCACCTATAGTATAAATTTACCTAATAGTAGCTTAAAAATTTCCATTACCTATAGTACCTTGTCATAACAAATATGTTCATAGTATTACAGAATGTTTCAGGAAGAATAATAAATATTTTACGAAGTGGTAGAGACAAATTGCATTATAAAACTCATGTAACATTTGTCCAATAATCGATAAAAACGCCCATTTAAATCCACAGTAAGCAATGTACCAACACACGAAACCAAAATACATTGAGCTCAAAGATGGAAATTTGGAAATCTACTTTGAACGTCCTCATTTGTCGTCTTTGCTTAAAATTTATTTGGATTATATACTAACATTTATATCTCTGTACTAAAAAAAATTGGACAAATGTTACATGAATTTTTTAATGCAATTTGTCTCTACCACTTCGTAAAATATTTCTATTCCTCCTGAAACATTCTGTATATATTAAACCCAAAATTCTAATCACTGATATTCCACAGAAATGGTAAAAATTATAATATTGAACATGCTTCAGTGTACTAAATTAATCAAAATATCTCTCTAAATTGCCCAATTGTGAAAATATTAAATTTTATAAAAAATACTCTAAGGACATTACACACTTTAGCATAAAAAACAAAGGGAAAAAAAAGCTAACATAAAATTGTCAAAGGTAATTTAATTTCCCCTAAAAAATTTTTCAAAAATAATAAAAGAGGTAGTTTTTGTTAAGGAAAAAAAGATTGTTATAATTCCAATAAACGTGCTTTGATAAATCATCTATTTTTCATAGAAAATTTCAAATAAAACATTAGGAAAAATTGATAGTGTATTTTATTACCTGTCTTTTTTTGATTATTAATAGTCATAAAAAAATCAGGCAATACCTCCGCTTACCCAGATAAAAATAAGAATATAAGTGAAAAACTTTTTAATCTTAATTGAATTAAGACCACTAGTTGGAATGTTGTTTCTTTGGATTTAATTACCAAGCTTAAAATGAGAAAGTTTTTGTCAACCATTTTTTTTTATAAAAGTCAATCAAAAAAACCTGTTAAGGAATGACATTTGTTTCAAATAGAATTGAGAATTTCAAGCACAGTCTGAATGGAATTTATACGTGAGAAAGAACGTTGAAATTGCTTACACAGTGTTTACAGTAATATCGGAACAAAGCCCAGAAATATATTTTTAGGATGAAAGAAATATATTTGACGCTTTAATAAGCACTTATTAAAAGCGTCTTTTATCTCTGTATTCTATAATGAAAAATAATGCCCCACTTAGAGATATTCAAAGGTCCGAAAATAGGATTATTATTTGAGATAACTTCATAATCATTTTATTAAAGTTGTTCCTCTTTTATTCTTACTTCCATGAATTAGACAACAAAAAATGAGGAATAAAAAAAGGATAGTTTTGGAATTACATCAAACAATTTAATTTTCCTATTATAAAATTTGATTTTCTTTTAAAAAAAGAGCACATTCTTTTTTTATTGAAACACGCAACAAAAAAAAAATTAAAAAAATAAAGTAAAACTTAGTTTAAAAGAGTACTCACCTAGTTCACATAAATTTTCTAATTGAGTGTACAGGTAATCTAAAAGACATCGCCTTGCTACAATTTCTGCATGTGTATCATTAACAACAGACCCATGTACACTCATATATTCACCTGAGATACATTTTGTGCCTGTTGCTACTGATATTAATTTCGCTTTATCAATTGCATAGCCTTGTGTTTGTACAATACCAGCTATTACTTTACGCTTCGAATGCATTGAATCTTGTCCAACTAATTCATTAAATTTTGATAAAACTAAACTGAAAAAAGAAAAATTCATTTTTATTGGAATTTAGATACTTTGATCAAAACAATTAGAAGACGCATTTTAAAAAGACAAAACTGTTAAATGAAACTTTAAATTTTTTGAGGATGTATTTGAAAGCTACCAACAAATCACGCACAAACTTGATTAGCATACAATTTATTATAAACTTAAATGAAAATAAATGTTGAATAAAAACTAATGCGTATTCCCCTCCCCATTTTCACACTACTTTTCAGTTAATTACTTACTTTCCAATATAATCGGCTAAAAATTGTGGAACAGCCGATGTAGCACATGAAGAATTTACTGAGTACGAATTCATTGAAGGTGATAAAAATGATGTAGCAGACATGTTATATAATTTACTTAAAGCAGATCGAGCAGCAGCTGCTTTTGCATTCTTTTTATTTTCTCCTAAAAGCATAACAATTACGTAAATAGTTAAAAACAAAATATATGTATCAGGCTTAATATTTAAATGAGAAAGTTTGTATCATTGTTAATCAATCACACAAAAAGGGTGAACTTGTGGCTTTATCAGAAAAAAACTACAGAACGTATACACTTAAAATGTGTATATATGTAACTTATTCCAGGATAAAAGATATTTTAAACTAGGTAATAAACTTTCTGCGGGACAAATTTTAACCAAATCCGTTTCATTTTTACGTGATGTTCATGTTCGTATCATTATACTACATTATTTATATCGTTTACGGAGGAAAGGATAACTATCTTTGTATGAAAAACTGTCCGTCAAAATACGTTTAACTAGGATGGCGCTGCAGTAGCCACATTCAGTAGCAATATTGACACTTGCCTTGTAAGAAGCACATTCCTAAAACTTGATAATCGAAGGTGTTTGATTTATACATTATATTTTTGTGCTTATGCGATCTTAATCATTTTTAAAACGCGATTATATTTATTGATTTAATTTTTCTCGGGAAGTTCTGCCTCTGAGCTAAATACGCAAAAAAAAAAAAAAAAAATATATATATATATATTCAAGAATGAAATAAACTAAACAAACCTTTTCCAGTAAATGTTTCTCCTTGAACTTCAACAATAACTTGAAACTTATAAATACCATCATCCATTGTATCAAATTTATATTTTAAATTTGGATGTAGCTCATTTAAAATCATTACCGGTCCTTTACCAACATTAAATGCAGGTGGTGTATTTGAAGTATTTGTTGAACCATTTGTTAGTGGAGTTGTATTCGATTTAGCTTGTGCTTTTACAATAATACTATCATCAGCGAAATCCAAATGTTCCGATTGTCTTGGAGTTAATGTTGTTGATGGATTACTGTTTGGAAATTGTATAAACGATGCTAAAGCCTTCGATGCAGCTGATGCTTTTGCCAATTTTTTATTCCGGCCACGACCAATGTACGTTTCACCATCGAGTGTTACCGAATAAGTGAATGTGGGTGCATGAATTGGTCCATCTTGTTTGATAAGTTTATATTCTAATCCTTGTTTAATTTCATTTAATACGGCTACTGGATTTTTATTCGCCACATTTACTGTTGCTGCCGTTTTTTGTTTTTTTGTTACGCGCACTAAACAATCGAAAAAAAAATCAATGTTTTACGAATATTAACGTACAAAAACCTTTTGAATCTCAAATTCGGATGTAATGAAAAATTTTTTATTGAGAGTTTTAATTTGTGGAATTCTATTATTAGCTAAACTAAATCAAAATTTATAGGACATATGTTTTGGATGTTAGTCCATCTAATATCCGAAGCATATGTCCCGTAATAATAAAAAAAACTAAGATTATGTTTTTTAAATGTTTATTAAACGTGGAAAAGTGCAAAAAAAAATTTTAATTTCTTTATTTATAATGCGAAAGTTTATAAATATAAATTTATAAGATGGCGGTATTTTTTTAAAATTACATCACAATAGAGAGAAAAACACGTTCCAAACTAAAGTAGTTGCATAAAAGCATTTTGTACTTTATATTAGAAGGTTTTACCTGAAAAATTTTTCACTCAACCAAAATTACATTAAACATATAACAAAGAGGGTGTAACTAAAGGTTTTGGATTACTAAGGTCATTTAGGCCCAGCGCACACCATCAGATTTTCTGACAAAAAATCTGATGTAAGTCTTAAAATGTATTTTATATTAAAACACACGGCTACATAAGATATAAAATTTTCTGATAAAAAAATCTTATCATCAGTGCATAGCATCATAATTTTTATAAGAATATCTTACGATGTTATCTGAAATAGGCCGAATCCGATGATATGCGCTTGATTAAGATTTTTGTCTGGTAGTATGCGTTGACCATCAGATGTTCTGATCAAAAAATGTTACGGTGTGCGCTGGCCCTTAAGGTAATATTAGTAGCTAAAGTCGATATTAGGTAACACATAAATTACAGGCAACTAACAAATAAGCTGTAACTAAAGGTTATTGTGAGGGTTCTTGGATATTACTAAGGTGATTTAAGGTGATAAATAATGATTTTAGTATGCAAGTTGAAGTTTTAAAGGCTATATTAGTAGTTAAAGTAGCTAAGATTACTATTAAGCGTAAAATGTATAAATTACAAAATAAACAAAAATACTTTGATGTGTCACAATGCTTCCTCGCCTTTGGATAACTGAAATTGAAAATTAATTTCTGTTGGACCGAATTCAATGGAATCGAGTGGTCTCCAAAATCCTGTAATAGGATATGGAACCCTATGATGATGATGATGATGATGAAATATCATACATTCCGAGATATTTTGATAAATTTTGAATACATGTCCCAGTTTTCACATCGTTGCATTCGCGGTAAAGCGTAAGTTCATTGCAGATCCGAGGCGACAAATTTTCAAGCAAAAATTTTGATAAACTTATCGCTTTCTATTTGAAATTCATTAGAATCTAATGAGGCGGATGAAATTGGCGGTATATCTATTGAAAAAATCGTTTACTAACGAATGTAATTTTTATTTCGTGTCATTTTCGACAAGAAGCAAATCCATTTTAGGTCCGATAAGACAAACAACTAAGACAGTGGGAATATCAATTTTGATATTTTTTGTTGTACCAAAATGAAAATTTTGAAAAACTTACCGCGTCTTTTTTGAAATTCTTTCGAATGTAATGATATGGGTGAATTTGATGGTATATCTATTGATGATTTGTTTACTAACGAGTGTAATTTTTCAAATTGTAAAGTATTTAAAAATGTTGACGGGGTGTTGTTGGGGATATTATTGTCACTTTCTTCATTTGTTGGATATTTAGGGAAAAATAGGGTCGATGTATCTTGCATACTGGTTACCGAAGTTTCAGTCGATTTAGCCGTATGGTTTTCAATATTATTACCACCAGTGTTGTATAAATTATCGTTCCGCATTGGAGCAACTGATGGAATAATATTTGGAGTTTCATTATCAACTTGGAATTTACTATCTACGTATAAAGCCGTCTGTGTAGTTGAAACATTTGATGAAGCGATTGTTGTAATCGATTTAGAAGCCATTTTAGAGAAATTCTTATGGACATTTTGATATAAACGTGCCCTTTCCATTGGAGTTACTGTTTTTGTTGGAGTGTTATTCGAAATTTCATCACCAGTTATATTCGTTCTATCCGATAATTTGGAAGAAGTACCTAGGGCATTATTAACCAAACATAACTTTTCCATTGGTGAAAATGTTTTTGGCGGATTTTTTTTTGGAACTTCGTCTGTAGCTTTAAATCTAGAATCAGGATTTAACGCGATCCATGAGTTCAAACATGTTAAAGATGAATTTGTACCATGGCCTGTTTTTGAATTATTACTTGAATTTAATGCGGTTGATATATTCGAAATTATTGGTGAGTCACTTGCCATCTGATTATTGTTCGATCCAAGTTCTTTACTTGAGGGAATATTTACTGCTTTACGGTACAAAAGTAATCTTTCCGTCGGCGTTATAATTTTCGATGTAATATTGTTTGAGATTTCATCCCTAGATTTACATGCTGTGTGAAATTTAGCTGGAGCAATAGAAACCTGTGATGAAGCCTTTGTAGGTGTTGTATTAGTCGTTTTTGAAGGAAGGTTATTACTAGAACGATACAAATTTAGCCTTTGCGTTGGAGTTAAAGTTGTTGATTGATTTTCATCCAAAGCATGGAACTTCCTTTTTGAGTTTAAAGCAGATGGTGTGCTGGAAAACATTGATGAACAATTAGTCGATAAATGGTTATCAACGGTTTCTGTAAAAGTGTTGTTAGTAGTACGATTTAAATGAGTTTCTTCCCTTCGGTAAGGCGATTTTAGTGAAATATCATCACTGATTTCTAGTTTATAAGTTTTATTATTATCAATGTTCGAAAAAGATGAAGAAGCAGAATTTTTTGTAGAAGTATTCAGTGGTTTACAAAACAAACGTGCCCTTTCCATTGGAGTTAAAGTTTTAGATGAATTTGAATCTGTAGCTGAATCATTAGATGAAATTGTTGATTTTATATTGTTTGAATTGTCATCATTAGTTTGACTTTGATATTTTGACTGTAACGCGGAAGTTGTATTAAAGTTCGTTGACGATCCATATTTTAAAAGGGTTGTATCAGATTCCGTTTTCACTTGAATATTATTCTCAATAGAGTATAAATTTGATTTTTGTCTTGGAGTATTTCTTGAAGTATTATTGACAGCAGAGTAAACATTTTCCTTTTGCACTATATTTAAATTTGATGTATTACCTCTTGCAGAATTCCTAAATGATGTTAAAGCTTTGGATGCAGCTGAACATTTTGCTATTTTTTTACTACTACCACGACCAAAATATTCTCTACCATCTACTTTTACTAAACATATGAATACTGGAGAATGCACCATAAACTTGCATTTTATAAATTTGTATTCTAAACCGGCTCTGATTTCATTTAATACGGCTACATGATTTTTATTTGCAACACTCATTTTATTATCGAATTTTGTCTTTCGTACCAAAAATCGTGGATAAAACTTATTTTGTTGAACTAAAAACCGAAAGAAAATAGTTTTTAAAGGTTAATTTAAATAAAACTATGTAATTTCCTGTTTTGATTTTCGTGGAAATATGTCTAAAATTGGAAGGACACCTAAGAAAAATAAGAGAATGATTAAAATCTAAACTTTAACTTTTACAAAATCTGCATTGATGTATTTTTTTTATGTATAACCACCACTTACTAATTTTAAAAATGTGCGTGATTGAAAGAATGAATAATTAACTAAAAATGAAATGTAAATCAATATAAACTAAAGAAAATGGTAAATAGAAATTAAGAGAGCAAGAGTAAAGAAAGGGTGAAAAACTAAATTTTAATACCAAATTTTTTGATAGACCTTTTTGTCACACCCTATATATCAAAAGTGTTATCATACCTGCATCTTCCATTACCCTTTTTAATTGCTTTTTCGTAGTAATATTCTAAGAAAATATACAAAAGCAAATTTTAAAAACTTATAATCCTTCATTTTTGATTGTCAGCTATATTAAACTTACCGGCATATTTTTATTTTTATTTTCTTGGGGACTTTTCGTAGTTGACGCATTATCAGTTGTATCTAAAATAAAATTTAATAATTAAATTTGTAATTTAAAAATGGAAAACGGTTCATACTAACCTATTTTAATATCCATTATTTTTCGTTGAACAGCAAAATTGATTTATTTACTAGTAATAACTTGCACAAATATTTTAGTTCCAGTAGATTGATTTTTATGCGAAATCCGATAGTCACAATCTAGATATGTTAAATGTCCATGATAATAAAATTATACAATTGTTTTAAATCGAAATCAATTTATATATTTCGATTTCGGTTAACAAACACTTTTTGAAAATATATGGATTGAAAGTCAAAAAGTGAATAACATAGATAAACAAATATTATAGATTAAACATAAACTACAGATATACAGTATAAATAATCGGATGTATGTAGGCTGTTATTTTGATCACTCATACCTATAGAGTTTTATACTCAATACCAGAGTTTTTTTAAATTTATGTTTTATACCGCTAGTGTCAATTTTGTTAATGTCGCTAGTGTTAAACATTGAGGTTTGTGTATTAACTAACTGTTATAATACCATCTAACAATATCAACCAGAAATATTTTCTGTGTTGTCTTTATCACTTGATAAAGTAAAAATCTACGAAACAAGAATTATAGTGACATCTAGAAATGCAAACCTTACAAGTAATGAGGTGTGTAAAATCGTAGAATGCACCAACTCTACGTCCTACGTAAGATGGGTACATACGTATAGATAACAATATGTCCTTGATAGTCATATAATAAATCCAAAACGTCATTTGATTGGTTTTTTGCAGTCGAGTTTTTGTAATGTAAAATGTTACAAGACATTATATTCGATAAACTGTGGAAAAATTTAGAAAAAGATACAATATAAATAAATGCATACAAACAAATATAAAAACTAAAAATTTGATAAAAATTTGAAAAATGTTAAAATGTTTTGCGTGTGCTAGGGTACCAATTTTCGAATTGTTTATCATTAAGATTGTTCAATTTCACAAAATATATTTAATATTAAATATATATTTTATATATTTATGTAGTATGAGCTGAAGTTGTGAGTTTATGAAAATTGTGCTTAAAACAAAAGTTGTTTGTTTTTGTATTTGAACTTTTCTACTATCTTTTACCTCATTGATCAATGAGACGCACGAATATTTTTTACCCACGAAGTCGCTTTTTAGATCTAGAATAAGAAATTGATAATTCAACTCGTAATTCTCTTGAATTAGAATTTCAACTTTACTGCAAAGTAGGGACTTAAATTATAATTCCCTAATATGTTATTATTTAAAACAGTTAAAAGCTATTTCTAACCCATTCAATAAAGCTTAAAACGAAATGAAAATGAATCTTACCTTGAAATTAACCTAAGTCAATTAAAAAGTGGTATGGTGTACCCATAGCAAATCCTGAAAAACAATTTCATGAATTACATTTTGACTTTGGGACATTTTCACTTCAGTTTTCATACATAGCAAAGTATATTTTTAAATTCAAATATACCGCTAAATTCAATGTTTCAAACAATAAAATGTTTTAGTTGCATTTCTGTTTAACGCTGCTGTTTCTCTGTTTTAGTATACAAGGAATATGAAAATGATTACAAAAACTTAATTGTAACATAATTTATTATGGTGTAACAACAAAATTTATTATAAACATTAAATTAAATATAACTTGGAATGTTTTCACGAAAATAAAAAACATTATAATTTTATATGTAATAATGTAAAATCTTAAATAAATATTTATATTTAATTTTCAAAATTATAAATGGTAACTTGGTATAATAATACAATTTTTTATTTTTATTTTCTTAAAATATTTTACATTAGAATTTTACCTTTTTTTTTACATCACATAATAAAGTATTTTTCGTAACATTTTCCATTTCATTTTGTTGTTTTTTTTTAAGCCTGTGTGTTTGTATCAGTACTCATTGTCAGCATATATGCACAAAAACAGTTCAAAAGAAAAGGTATTGTTATTTTTCAGGTTTCAGTTTGTTTATATATTCACAATATATATAATATTATATATATGATCGTTTAAATAAATTATTAAATTTTTTTTCTGTTTTAATTTTATTTATAAATTTGTTATGAATAAGTATATATTTATTATTATGTATATAATTATGTATTTATAGAGGTTAGGTACTGTTTTGTTCAATTATATTTTATATTTAACATAATTATTGTAGTTTTAAAATATATGTTTTATTTTATATTTACAATGTAAATTAATGATTTGTTTTTTAATATAATTTATTTATTTTGATTTCATTAGTATTTTATTTTTCTCGAAATATTGTGATTTCGTTTGTGCATTATCAATTGTTCAAATTCATATAATTAATTTTAATTGTTTAAAAAACAAATCGTTTTAATGAATATACATATATTGTCAGATCTATAGGTTTGGAGCTAGTAATTATATTGAAACTTCGTTGTCATGGACGCTTTTTATTAAAAAATATTCAACGATTGAATAGCTATTGAATGATTCCTGGAAATCCATTCGGACTATAGCTCGGAGGACAGGATTTCAGAAAATATTTCAATAATTATTCGTTATATCGACAAATGAATTGGTTATTTATAATTTTTGGATCAAAATTACCTTCAATATCGTGTTTTACTCGTTTTACCAAAGCAGTTCCTCTTAAGAAAATTGAAAAAATCTTTGTTTATTAAGTAATTTTGATCCAAAAAATACAGAAATCAGGTGTATTTGATGATTGCACGAATATTTTGCAAAATATTTCTTGAAATTTATCCGGAACATTGTTTTATTCGCCTGATCATCGAATGTGTATAAGTGTTATTGAAATCAAAAACATTAATTTTTTGTGATTTTTACCATAGGGGTATCTACTTACCCCTTAAAAAAATTTCTGAGTTTCAATTTTGATGAAATTTAACACATAAATTAATAATTTTGACTTCAAAATACGAAAATCTGTTTCGTGTGACGATTGGTCGAATAATTACTTAGAGAATCAGTCTGAAAATAATGTTTTTGCATCTTGCTTCTAATCTTTTTAATTCTTTCTATTCTTCCTTACTCCATACAAATTTTTTCCTTTAAAAAATGGTGTTAAATTTATTATTATATGAGTTCAAGTATTATTGCACAAACAAAAATAAAATTTTGGTATTTCTTAGTGCCACAAATTGGTAATTGATTTTGACCACTCCGGTCATAAAACAATTTGATAATTTACGAATTCGTGAGTTGTAATTAGTTTTATAAACAATCATTATCTTTTATCAAAATTACGTCTAATCATTATTTATCTAGAACATTTTTTATACAATTTCTATTCGAGTACTGTGTGTATTTGAAGTCATCCTGTGAATGCTGGGTAAATGAGACAAAAATAATTAGTCTCCTTTATCATTCATATCATCGAAGTGAAATCAGCTTTATAGCAAATATTAATCTTTAGACATAGTCAAATATCTTAAGAAATTGATATTAATCGATCCCTTGAATATCTCGTAATCGCAATAAATCCGAATCTTTCTTGGCAAAGACCGGCCTAGTCATTTGGTTTGTATCCCGACTAAATATCTTCCCAAAAATATTCTGTACATTAAATCATTAATAACATATATTGACATGGTTTGAGTTATTCGAATAGTGGTACATAAATAAATGTATTTGATTTTGATTGATGTATTTTTAATAGAAATAGCATGCAAAATATTTGATATGCATGGAATATTGTGTAGTGTCGGAAAATACATCACCGACTTAGAATGCGGTATACATACATGTATTCTAAAACAAAAGCTTATGCATTTGCCACTTATTTGCAAAAAAAATTAAATTTTTTGGTTGCAAACTAGTAATAAATAGTACAAACGAACATTTTTTAACGTGGAAACGTTTATGATTTCATTTATACTCACGGGTCATTTCAAGAATATGGACTGATACACTAATGCCATCTGTTGGTGTATAATTAAACATAGTGGCTAAATTTGAGATCTGCCATATAGTTATTTCGCTCATGCACAATCGCCATCTATTGATACATAAATACGTTTATGCCAGTAGGATATCTACTATATCGACAATACAGTAGTGCATTAAAGCCATCTGTAGATGTATAAGTGAACGAAAGTCATTACTGGAAAGTATGAGAAATGCTTTTTTTGATAATTCGTAATTTAAATGTCAATCTATTCGTTATATTAATGTTTGTCATATTGGTCGAAATTCGATAATCTATTCGCTTACGTCTGCATCATTTTACAAAATTTGTTATTTTAATATTCAATTTTTAAATGAATTATTTGTGTATTATTCTAACTTAATGAACTGTCGTTTTTTTCAACAAGTCCAAATTTTTGAAACACAAATTTTAGTTCGTAAAAAATTGAAATAAATTATATCAATTCCAATGACTAGTTTTTTGAATGGAAAATTTAAATATCCAATTTTTTCTTCCTCATCACCAATAATAAATTTAGATATTGTTTTGAACTATTTTCTATAGATTTTGTCATCTACGCCAAACATATTATTATATTCCTTGAGTAAATCTAACATTTTCTGAAAAGTATGTCATCTGATTATCGCATACATTACTGTATATCGTGACGATTCTTCAGCAAATGAGTAACGAATATGTACGAGACTAATTGTTTTATTATCCCCTGCCAGTTGCTCTGATCAAATTTTTTTTAAAATTTTTTCAATATTATATTTGTATTATTTTTTAAATGAATTTGCTTTCACAGTAACATTTTGGTATTTTTATTCTCAAAATCACATGTATTTATTAATTAAAAATATTTTACTAATAAATTTTTGAATCAAAATTATTTTTTTAAAAGTTTATTTATGTACACAATAATAGTTTTTATTTTTTTATTTTTTAAATAATATTTTATTTATAAATGTAATATGGACGATTAATAATCTTTTTTATTTATTAAATGGTTTTATTTCATTTTTTTTTTGTATTTTGTGTAATTTAAAATATAAATTTTTTATTGTTTTACAACATTATATAATTGTTTATGTTTATTGAATTTTTTATTAGGTTCCAAGAACAACAATTAACACACTTAATAAACATGCTGATATTGGATATTCTAAGCGTAACTGGCCACCATGTTGCATAGCTGCTGGGTGTTCACCTGAAATAAATAAAATAAAAACAAAGTAAATAATAGTAATAATATCGATGTTTGCTTTCAATTATTAATGCCAATATTTTGCTGCCCAGTAGAATGGCGTTATTATAGTTGATTATGTTAAATGTTTAGTTCTGAATTGCCAACTTTGCTGGGAAGTATATTTAGATAAATTTAAGTTAGTTTTTGCGTATCAGTAAGTCAAAATATAATTACCCAAATGTCATAAAATTTGATAATTGAAATAAATATGTTAAAATTTAATTTTTGACTTGGAGTATTTTTGTCCGCAAAAGTATTTGAATAATTTTTATTCGACAGGACTCAGTTATCTACACCCGAATGATCTCAATGGGGATTGTAACGTAATATCGAAGGTATACAATTTGGTATGCACAATATTGACATGGAAACATTTGTATTTAGAAATGTTTGTTCGAGAAAATTCATCTACAAGCCCTCCGTTGAAAAATATTCAGAATATCTTAAAATTGAGAGATATTACATACAGGAGTGTGCTTCTGTATTACGTTATAATCCCTCTTAGTTTTGCTTTGTTTCACTATGTCAAAAGGTTTGATATACAACTAGCCGGGTTCCGTATCTTCGACCCAAGTTTCTATTTAAGATCCCCAGGTCATAAATTAGATAGAATTATGAAGAAAATCATTATTATTATGAAACATCTGTGTTATATTTAATAACTTATGAAAAAAACGAATTTGTCCAGAATGTGACAAAATAGATTGTCCTTTGTCCGACAACTGGTGAATTAAACAATTTTCAGGACAACGGACGGATCTTGTTTTGTCACGTACCGGATAAAATTGTTTTTATAGTTTTTATTCAATCTTTTTCCGTCTACATTAACAAAGAAAAAAACGGAGTCCCGTCAATTTGAAGCTTGTCGGAACATTCGAATATTATATTCCGAAAAAGATAACTATCTCATTTTATGTGAACAACATATACTTTTGCACTTCCGGTAGTACATTTTATTGGTTTGACGAAAGTGATAAAATGTTATTGAGTTTCTTTGGACAAAACATTTATTCTATATGTTTTTGCAGAAGGATATAATTTATTTATATAACCAAAGCATGTCCAGTTTAAATACGTAGTTTGCCGTTATATAGGTAGTATACAGTTGTGTTTACGTGTTAAAAATTCATGCGATTCAAACATTTCCAGTGATTTTATTTAAAAGCTTCGCGTCGATTTATTTATTAATACGTAATTCAATTTTTATTGAATCGTTATCACAGATAGTCTGTATCAAAATTCGATGACACTTTATCAAAATTCGATGAATATTAATCGTTGCTGACTTTGATTTGAAACGACTGCGTTTCAGGAAAATTTTGTATTTGTGAAAATAATAGAGGAGTGCCGGCCGTTTAAAAGTCCTGTGGATCAATTTTTGGTGTGTGTGTGTGTGTGTGTGTGTGTGTAGTAAGGTCTAAATGTTGACACCCCTGAAATTGTCTAATTTTGCCTAAATAAATGTTACTTGCGGTTGGCACTTCAGTTTTGACGAGGGGGGAATAAAAGCGTGAGGATACTCCTCAATTATTTCTTTTCAATTTCGCCAGTGTTTTTCACTATTTATTCGTTTAGCTAATGTTAGCCCATGGGTGCATGTTGGTATAGACATTATTTATGAGATAGTTCCAAAAGAAGAAACCAAAAAGTGTCAAATCGCACAATTTCTGGGCCAATTGACCTTGCTTAAAGAAATAATACGTTAAGAGAGTTTCGCACTAAAAAAAAATATTTTTCCTCGCAATGTGTCATCCAATATTGGTCCTATTTAGACTATAAAAATATGTAAACATGGCAAACAAATGCTCACCATTCAGTGTATAGAAGTTCCTGGTATTGTTTTCTGGCTTTTTTCAATAGTGTGGCTTCTCAACAATAACCTTTGACTTTATTTAACACAAATACGACAAGTTTTCAAATTGTCTTATTAAAAAAACCATCGGGAAGAAGATGGTTTGTATGAATAAAGACTACTTATAGCGAATAAAGACTACAATCAGCGAATGTGTGGTGCTTCAAATGTTCGACAGGTAAACAACGAAATATAAATACCAATTAATCAAAAACTTTTTACAAAGACGTTGTTTTATTTATTAATAACATAGATATTTCTTATTGGAGTAGTAGCAAATCTATAAAAACTTCATTCTGAATGCAATCAAAAGATCAAAAACGTAATATATAGCGATCTAGAACTGTATAAACATCTATATTTACAATCTAAACTTTGAAAATATACATTAAAAACATCTGCTTTAGATTATGGTAGTTATGTTGCTGAAGTCATAGTGTCAGAAAATTCTAAATTTGAAGTCGATTTATCGTTTTAAGTTCGAGTTATTTAAAATCAAAGTTCGGATCATTTATATTCATTGCGGAATATGCATTTTAAGTAACGTTCGCGATTTTAATAAACAACTTTTGAAAAACTGTTTTATTTTTAAGATATAGCCACTGAAAGTTCCAGAAAACGTGATAAAATATACTACTTTACGAATATATGAGAACTGTAGTAGTCTGTGGTTTATTTTTATAAGGAACACAAACAGTACACACAGACAGTACTGTTGTATATGATAATAATTAAATCAGTATCAGACTAAAAAATTATAAATATAGTAGTGTGTGGTATACTTTTGCAACCAACTCAAACAGTACACACAGACAGTACTGCTGTATAATATCAGAGTCATTTTTACTACAAGCTAACCTACGCTTACTGCCCATATGATACATAACATTTTTACAATTCTGCAGTAGAACAACTACCTTAAGTAAATTGTATTAAACTGAAGAGATCATACTATCAAATATGAAACAATATTCATTTTTTTATTTTCAAATATAATTTTAGAACTAAAAAAAATTGTGTAAAAGGTATTAACAAAATTATTTTCCATGTTTTCTATAGTAGGCGTAGGTATAAAATGCTATATTTTATTTTTCTGTCTATTATTACATTTTTTCATTTTTGTTAGGGATCCGTTTCTTGAAGAACGGAAACATACAATTGTGTGCTGTTTGCTAAACTATTAATAAAAAACTTTCATTATTTTTGATAGTGGAAAAAAAATCTAAATTAAAAATTTAGCATTCTCCGTCATGTAAAATATTTCACACAAATACCTCAAAAAATACTGATTTTAACATTTTGATCAGTATTTTTTGAGTTATTTGTGGGCGAAAATTGAAAGAAATATTATGTATATTTCATGTAATTTATATCAACAGCTTGTTAAAGGCACAATCCTTCATGTAAGGAACATTCTGCCAATAATTCTTCTAACTAACGAAGACTTTAACTACCTGTAGACAACACCGTAGACAAAAAACTTGTAATAGATGGAGTGTTTCATAATATTAATAAGGCTATGATATAGTGTTATAATATATTACAGAAACTAATCACATTTTTGTAGTCTATAGAAAATACTTAGTTCAGTGTGTTATGAATAGTTATAATTTTTGCTACTATGGCGCTGAAATCTTAGCATGAATCTCCTATAGTTTCCTAAAATTAAGAAAAAACAAAAAATTTTGAGGTTTTAAAATAAAATGCGTATTCTCACTTTAATGTTATGACCAAAAAACACATTTTAAGAATTTTCCGATTCTTATGTTTAGTTTTTTGAGGTTATGTTTCAAAATAAATCATAAATAATAGTGTTGTTAAAAGAAACCTAAAAGCTGGCTTCGCTAAGTTGAAAAAATGGCAACCACATGAAAGTTCCAGGCCGAATGTTGTCAAAATATGTTTTCCACAATTAGATAGGTATTTAGAACAATATCTAATCAAAAAAACGCACAAAATATTTTTCTTTCTAGCTACGGCTAACACCCCCAATATTGCAATCGCACTTAATCGATACATTTTCTTGTATATATTTTTAGAACAAATTTTCCGAATATTGAATATTTTATTAGAATAAAATTAGCTTTCATAATAAATATATACGCCTTTGTTTATTACTTACGCATAGAAGATTGGAAAATAATTTCATATTACTTGATTTCTTGTTGCCAGGGAAAATATGGATTCAATTTAGGGTTGCAATCTTCTAAAGAAGTTTTTTTTGTAAACATATATTTTCTGGTTTTGGGTTATTTTTTACTCAGAAATGTATTTTTTTCTCTAATTTCGATAAAATTGACTAGCAGATTTCGAAAATAACACCCATTTCAAGATAGGATACGTAGTTTTTGAGATATGTCGCGAAATCTTTTGGATAAATTTTAAGCTATATCTCGAAAAATTGCCATCAAATCGTAAAATAAATGTTATTTTTGAATTTCTTCTAACCTTATAAAACAGCAATAAAATTTCGCATTTTTCTTAGCCATTTTCAATGTTTTTCACAGAATTACAAAACCCATTAAAGATTGACGACGTGCTTCATTTGGGATCTTTCTGTCCGAAAAAAAATATTACATGAAATGTAAAATCATTAACATTTAAAATTTTAATTTCGAAGTGATAAAAAATAGCATTAATATTATATAATTTTGAAGGTTATGTTTGAATTTGCTAGTCATGGAAAAGTGATAAACATAACCACAAATTTGATTTTTAATTTGAAATTATTGCTTTTAAAACAGGTATGTTTACATTTCGAAAGTAAAATTAAGAATGATAATAATTTGAGAATTATCGCAGTATAGAATATTAACCATGTTAAAGCAATGTGTATGACAAGGATAATGAAAATTCTGACAAATAGAAAAGAGCAGGTATGTATGTTGACGTAGTTACTTCGATAGTCAATACTTTATTTAAAAGTATAGTTGGCAACCCTAGTAGACGTAGAATGGATAGGAAAAATGGAATGGAATAAAAATTAATAATATATTCATTCATATTGCTTTAATAAACTTACCATTTAAAACATGCACAACAATTGTTTTGCTATTTGCATTTGATGGACTGCATGTGTATTTCCCTGAATCAGAACCTTTTGCACGTTGTATTAAAAGGTAACTGACTGTGATATCACCTTTTTCTGTAATCACACTGACACCACCACGGGGTGAATCGTAATTTATACTCTGCAAAAAAAAAAAAAACACAAAAAAGAATAAAAATTTTGTATTATTGTAAAATATAATTAATTTTTTAGAAAAAAAAAAATTTTCTGAGAAATATCCCCAGGGAAAATATATTTTAATTAGAGACGTAGGTTTTTTCTTGTTTAATGATGTTTGGGAAATACAAGAGGCGGAAAAAGTATATGGAATGAACTCATTATTTCAATTGACAATTATAGTTATATATAAATAAAAAAAAGTTCCAATTCAGTTTTATTAAATCTTCGTAAATTATAATAATTTTTTGTTTTGTTTTCAACGCCTTTTTAAGCGAAATTATCAATATTTTAAATCTTTTATAAAAAACTTGTCAGCATTTAGACTTGAATTTAACTTGTTTTAGAATTTTTAAGCTGTAAGTTATGGTTAAATTATTATAGAATACATTTCGAATAGTTAGGAGTATCATTTAATATTTTTTTTTTTTTTACAAATTTAATTTATTTTCATACATTAATTAAATAAAATCTTATATTATTTTATAGTATGAAATCTAGTCAATACCGTGAACTATATAATACAATTTTTATGTTGGTACAATCGTATTGCGTTCTCTTTAATACTTTGTGTTTACTATAACATACTTTCTTTATCTATAAGCTGTCAAATTAAAACCATAACACTTAAAAATATTGGCTAAGATTTTTATATTAATTATTTAAATTCTTAAATTACCTAAATCATATCTATTTGTTATTATTTATTTAAACGAATTAAAATGAACAATTTACCATAGTGACCATAGTGACCATATGTCTCAGTTGACGACAGTGTTGCCAGACTGTATTATGTATTAATTAATTTGTCTATTAAAACGACATTATCAACTAGTAATTAATTTTTTTCTCGAAAACCTTTTAGTGAATTTTAATTGATTTATACCCAATTAGTTCTCTAGAGTGTACAAGTTACGTTTATACAAGTTTTTTATTTCTGGTAGCTTTTTATAGTAAGTAAAAATAAATTTAACCTGTTGGCTATTTTTTAAAATTGCAATAAAATTTAAACAGTTTAGTGAATTGGATTGAAATATTATACAGGTGATTTTGAATGGAGGTGATAAAGCTCGCGCTACGGGTACCCGAAAGGGTAGTCATAGGCGGTTACCCATGTTTTTTTTTCCTCTGCGATCTATATAATTGATGGTCAGTTTGATACGCTCCTGATTGCATTATATTATGCTGTAATAATTTGTATTATGATTTATTCATGCAAACTAAAATATTAAATATCATTTTTCAAATCCATATATAATAAAAAAAAAAAAAAAAAATTTTATAATAATAATAAAACCCCTAACATTTGTCACCGAATATTATACCATATAAATATTCATATATAAAAAGTGCATTTTTCATATTTTCCCAAGGGAAATTTTGCTTTTTTTTTTTTTATAAAGCAGTGCACGCCATCTTGATTGCTGATGTGTACAAGGGAATTGAAAGAAGTTATTTATGATATAAATATCCGGTTTAAGTATATGTTTAAAAACTGCGAAATAAAATTCTCCATTAATTTTCATAAAAAAAACAAATTATTTATACAAAACATTTAAATTTAAAATAATTTGCATGTCACAAATCCAATTTTTAACCCAAAGGAATGCTTTGATGCTGTTGTAAATTGAGTTGTCATTTTTACCTCTATATTAAATGGAATGTCTAAAAATCTATCAGAAATATCTTAACTTTTCGAGCAGTATTTAGAGGAAAATATCATACCAGAATATACAATTTGAAACTCACTTATTTTAGACAAAATTGTCCATTTTCCAGTAAAGGTGTTCTACAGGATTAAGCATTTGGCTAATTCCGCTGGAAGGCTGTGGGCCCGAATCAAGGTAGTGGCAGTTTGCCAATTATAATAAATGGGCGACTAATTGATCGTAATGTCGTTATACTGCTCACAGATAAGAACAGAGTAACAGCCACAAGTGTGTGGAGGATTTCCGCAGTTTTACTCTCACAATTATGGACTTATGGCATAGTTCCATAAAAAAAACGACTATTGTTGACACACTATTGACTAGTTCTCGCCCAATATGCTTTTCTCTACAATATAGACATGTATGTCGGAAGAACGTACATTTTGCCAAATTTAATTCTTATTAGTCACACAACTAGAAATTATAAAAGTATGGCCATAATTTATTAGGATTTTAAATAATCAAATAAAAGCTTGCAGGATTATGATACAACACAGATGGATGGCACAAAGAATGAAGTAATGGTAATTACATGGCGCCACTGATCGTAAAGTTTTCGAAATTTTATGACAAAGTAAGCACTTTTTTGGAATATTAAATTCAAATAGAATAAGTATTATTGAACTGGAAATTTACAGGATAAATAATATTCTTACCTTCCTATACTGAATATTCTGGAAATTAAATAGATGTAAAAATACGTTGGAACATGTTGGAACGAGTATCTTTTTCATATCTTTGGAGTAATATGCCAATTGATTAAACAGTAAGTGTAAAATTTTATTTTCTAAATTTTTACTACCAAGAAATATTTTTATTATAACTGGTTTCGATTTAATGACGCTGCAATGAGGTTCAATTCCATTTACAATAAATTTCAGTTTAATAGTTTTATCTGATTGATTAAAAATCGATTTTATTTTTATACGAATTTAAAGAATATTCTATTTGGCAAAAATATGGTTTATTTCACAATTGAGGTAAATTCATTTATTTCGAAGCTCTTATGTGTTTACATGCAGAAGCCGGCAGATCTAATGATAAAATAATTATAGTCTTTAAAGTTTCCAATATAAAAAAAAAAAACTTAGCCGATAAGTGAAAGAAAAACCTAAAATATGGTCATGTCAGCTGAAGAAAACTATAAACATTTAAAACATCTAAACGTAGGAATCTTAACATTTGAAAGTGTTACATAATTTAAATATCTTGTTCAGAACAATCAAGAACAAAACCAGGCGTACATTGCGACGTAGCGAGGCTGGTTTTTCAAAGTCCTATTATTTAATAGGACCGCGCTTATAGAAACGCAGGATATAGTAATGTGTGTCAATTGTGCAGAGCTACGTTACATACGATGTAATTTCTTTCCCGTCTCTGAATAGATAATTTATAGGGAAGAATATACGAGTACTCAACAACTCTGTGTTTTCTTCTGTTGCCTTTCAATTTTTGGTCTACGTGACATCTGTAATTGACACCTTAATTTATTACTACAATCAGACATAAAATTTAATTTTAAAATAGAGCCCACTTAATTTATTCAAAAAAAAATTATTAAGTCGAATTTATAAACTTTAAATTTACAAAATCCTTATAAAATCTGTGTTGACATACAAAACGCCAAATTTGTACTTTTCTGTAAATAACTAAGAACTCTTGACGATAGTTGTAAAAAAAATTTCTTCTGGTTTGTTAGAAAATTAAATATTTTTATAAAATCACAAAGGCTGCGATGGTCAAGCAAATGGAGAAATCTCGCATGCCTAATAATATCTTGAAAGAAAATGCTTGGCCACGAATAAGGGAAAACTGAAAAATATCATTATATTCAAAATCATCGAAAAATAGAATCCAAATTAGAGTCAAATGTGTTTTTATTTAATTATCTGAATTATTTAGAGCTCATGTGAAGACGTTTCAGCATAATCGGTTCGGTTATTTTTTCTTCATTGTGTGGACCTTGCGGGTCACACCTACATCATTTATTTGTAAAATGAACTAAAAAGTTGAAGTCTAGCCCCAATGCCTAGATGCACTGATTATTTTAGCCCGTCATTTGTTTCGCCGCACTTCAACTGCACTACACCGCAACCAATCGCAATCATATATATATATCAAGAAACCACATATAAAGTTTTAAATTTTGTGGCATACGTCAAACTGTAAAGTATATTTTAAATTTGACTGTAAATGGAAAGCATCATTTTATGTACATTTTATTCTTTCTTACTAAAATGTCTGACAGCAAGAAGCAAGCAGTACTACGAACATATAGAAAGAAGTACTACGTATATCTACGTTTTGTGAAAATTACATATATAAATTTCACATCTCTCACACATTTGATCGTCATATTATTATTATTTATTTTGAAATCTCAAGTTAAAAGATTATAAAGTTCAATTGAAAATTTTCTACGATAATAAAAACCTCACAAAAGCTTTAAGTTGCTAGCTTGTTTTCTTTGTATAATACATCAAGAATTATTTATTTTTAGTTGTAGAACAGCAGCTGGAAGACAGTGAGCATACATAATACGTAAACTGTAGTTTAATAAATAGCTAAGCTCTAAGATAAATCAGTCCATTTTGTGGTCTAATTTGCTTTAATTGACATTGGAGCAAATCCAGACTATTTAAAATTCTATTTATGATTCTTTTGGTTTCCACGTTTTTAACTTTCAACAAGTGTCCCAAATTTTATCAAACGTTTTAAGATCACTAGAATCAAAATCCGACGTTTTAGAGACATGTCTGTGTATGTATGAGCGTTCGGTTTTTTTCGATTATCTCGAGAACAAATAATGACATCTACGTGAAATCACATTCAATCGATACGTAAATTACTAATAATACGTTTCAGAAAAACCAGTTGAGTTGGTATTTCTTCAGGATAAAAAACTTATTCATAAAATATGTTGAAAAAAAAAAATGTTTTTTTTTTTTTTATTTTCCTCATTTGGAATCTCGTCGTTTTGACCTTACGGGTCACATCTAGATTATTTTCTTTTTTGTAAAATGAACTGAAAAGCGATATTAGGAGCCGGTAGAGATAAGCTACGGAATTTTCTATCTGTTTTTTTTTTATCCTTCAAGAAAAAAATTATTATTTCAAGGAGAACGAACCAGATCTTCATGGAGAAAAATATCCTTTGGTCTAAATGATATGATATTTTAACCCATAATTTGGATTACTAGTACCACAATTTTTATCAACTACGAAAAAATACATGTAGCAAATATCAATCTTGAACATTATTACCCAAATGGTTTTCTTATCGAAAATACAAAATTTCTTCTGGGCTTGGTAATAAAAATGATACGTTCTTTTCAGACGTTCGTAATAAAGGTTACGATAGTCTACATGGAGCAAGGGAAGGATTCTAAAGAAACTGGACTTAAACTTTATTTTTTGATTCTTACTAAGTGACTCTGATTTTTCCCGGCCTATTTCTAAAACGATTGATTATCTATGAAAGACATTCGTAGTAAACATTACGATGGTCTACATGGAGCGAGGGATGGATTCTCAATAAACTGGAATTAAATATTTTATTAAGATAAGTAACTGATTTTTCCTGCTCTTTCTCAAGTATGATTACTTATTAAGATTCATAGTATCCTAGCTCCAGCTCTATTTTACATCAACAATCATTTCATCTACTCTTCTTTATCTCAAACAAAGTTTTATTGATCGATGCTATATTTTCTATTTTTTTTTGTGTAATATTTTTTATTTTTTTATTATTTTTTCTTCATACAACAAAACTTTATTATCCTTTCATGGTAAAAATTCAATTTCATAAAGTGAAAAAATTTTGTTAGCAGTCACTTTGCTCGTCTTTGCTCTGTAATACGTATGAAGAAGAAGAATATTTTTTTTTCTTGTGTTCATTTTATTGAACAATATTTTTTAAAGTTTTTACTTTTAAAAAAAGAATAACAAACTGGAAATGATTTTACAACGGTTTATTACTTTAAAAAAGTTTTTAATGAAAGTTGTTTGTTTATATTTAAAATAATAATAAAAAAAAAATTTATGTGTTATCAAATAGAGATTTAGCCGTCAGGGTTTCTCAAACATTGGTTAAAGTAGGAATTTACATATATGCATGACTATAATATGATTAAAAGGTAATATTTGCAGATCAAGTTAAAAAATATAAAAACTGACAGTAAAATTTTGATTTTTAAAACAAATAATACAAAAAATAATTTTATTTTTTCTTGAAATATTTTTCCTTCGATTGAAATTTTTTCCACGAAAATTGTTTGAAATCTGATAAATTTTTGGTGGTTATTATATTCGACATACATAATATGTCAGAGTATATATTAATTTCAGTCTAAAGTTTGTAACGCAAGGAAATAATGACCGCATAAACAAAATTTTGGTATAGGTGTTCATAGAAACACCTACTTAGTTCATTTCCGGTTGTTCGTTCGTCATCACGATAACTCAAGAACAAGAAGCGATAACGAGCTGAAACTTGGATGACGTATTATAAATATAAAAATTGATTTCATATTCGAATGAGCAAAATCGGCCCATTGGCTCTCCAATGGAATCTTGACCCAACTTTTGAACTATAAAATATATTAAAATTATTCTTTGAAACAAATAACTTTTATTTGAAAAATTTGTTCGTATGTTAGGATTCGCCATAATTTAAGCTCAAATTTAGCTAATTGTCATATACTGGTAATTACAACACATATTATTTATAGTACACTGAATATTTATAGTATTTTATGAATGCTAATAAAAAATAATCCAAACAATGATATTCAATCATATGTCGAGCATATAAACAATTAACTGTGTTAGTTATTATCTTCACTTTCTATGTTGAGTGGGCTTGAGTTTTTGATGATAAGAACCCTCTATAGGCTCTATAATAAAGACAATCTCTAATGAAATATACATTGTATATTTTTCAATTTTCGAGCTTAAATAACTAAAAAAAATTATTTTTCAAATGTTATGAAAGTTGGTATGCACAATATTGACATGAAATCAAAGGATATATGCAAAAATTTTTAGCGAAATTTGCATATTTAAAACAGGCACTGAATTTCTGAAAAAAATTTTGGTTGGCGGTGTATCATTGTGATTTTTAATTAGTTTTCATTCGTATTCAAATACAAATCAAAACCATGAAAACCATTTCGTATTATATTTTTTTAAACAAATATTTGTTAAATAAATGTTGTTAATTTTTAAAGAAAATAGATTTATTTAAAAACAAATTGTGTTTTTTTATGGCCCAAGGTTAAATAATGCACAATAAAAATTTTTTTTAATGTGATTTTTATTTATCAAAGGCAAGTTTTATTAGATTTTATTGAATCTAATAATGAATTTTTGTTTTCAATTTTTACTGCATATTTAATTGACCGAACGTAGTAAGGTCTATGCTACATCTAGATGACTTTTTATGTGGTTTATCTATATCTATCTATGGTTGTTTCGCTCTAGCTTTTGAACGCGTTGTCCGATTTTGATCAAAATTAGTATACATGTTTATTACATTCAGGACACTTACTTTACAAATTACCCTTTGGAGACAATCTCCAAAATTGAAATTTGTTTGAAAGTTTCTTGCAACCGATTGTGATATAAAATACCATAAACGTATGGAAAATAGGAAAAACTAATTTTTTTTTTTAAATTTCATCTTCCTTCAATTTTGGGAAAATCTTCAAAAATATCAAGTAAATTTTATAGCAAATGAAAATATCTTTTATTCTATGAAAGCTAGGATGATATAGTGTTTTTTTTTTGGATTCGATTTAAAATAAAACGATCAGGGCAAGTAGAAAAATTTATGTTTTCTTTTATAACCTCCCCCCCCCCCTTTTTAGTGAAAATTAGGAAGATGCAGTTTTTGGTTTATTTTTGAGTGAGGTATAGAGTTCACAGAGATACTTTTTATTTTAATTTTAAAATTGATATACCAAATATTTGCTATGTAGGTATGTTTGTATTTATGTTTGTGCATTATGCATATGATATTAATTCACCGTTTTCAATTATAGAAACAAGCATTGTACAGGTGATCTATTGAGTGTTAGTGCTTTAGCCAATCACTTGCTGATAAAGTATTCGCACAGAATATATACTTAAAGGCCTACGCAGACTACAAATTTTTTATCGGCCGATAGTTTGGTCAGCTTCTTAATCAGTATGGGGAGAAATGAACACTATAGTAGTGCATTCCTCTCCATACTAATTAAGAAGTCGACTAAACTATCAGCCGATAAAAAGTCTGCAGTCTGCGGGGGCCCTAAATGTGGAAGGTCCCTTATTATCGGTTTATTTGATGTTTGAGTATAAAATTGAATGATCTTATACCATGATGCTAGGATTTGTCATTTGCTATAAACATTTTTACATGCAAAAATTGAACAAATCATAAATTTTCTCCTGACCAACAATAAAATTCAAAACAATAAAGTTAAAAAACATAAATTTCTCAATATATATATATATATATAAATATATATATATATTTATTTCGTTTTTCAGGAAGAAATTAATAACTTCTTCATATAAAACAAAAAATATTATTTAAAAAAAAAAAATGAAAAGTAAAAAACAAATATAATATACATGATAAAAATAATTTAATACACAAATCATTAATATAATTAAATAAAAAAAAATTCGCTGCGCTAACAGGAACTTAGTGTTCGCTTTCTGAAATGAATCAAAAAAATTACCAAATTATTTATAAAATCGGTTTCTCTGGCAACGGTTTTTAATTAAATTAATGATGAATCAATGTGATTTGGATTATATACAGGACTTTAAATGTAGCACCTGCCGCTGATCCATGAAAATATGCAATTTCAAAAAACAATAATTTAGATAATAATTATTGGATTTTTAACATCGAGTTCTATTTTGACCATGCGAATTATCTTTGAAATAATCTTGAACATCATATTCAAGGCTCAACAAAAATTGAGCTCCCTGTTAAAAACACTGTTGGATTTATTTAAACCATTTTTTCTAAATCGCATATTTAAGCGAATATAGAGTTTTGAAAAGTTTATTATATCTAAGTCAGTATGATATGTTTAGCGGCCATTGAGCCCAATTGAAATATGATTTGATACTTCATATGTTTCCAGTTTTTGTAAAACCCTATATAATAATAAATATCTAAAGCGATCGGTCTTCTCGCAAGCAATATGTACTAAGAGATTTATTGTTATTTCTTTTTAAAAAATTTATTGTTAAAATCGAATGAATTTTGGCTAAGATTGTAGCCATTTTGGCAAGCATTGATCACTATATCCATAAAACGTGAAATTTGATTTTACAGGCTTCTAGAACGTTACGAGTGCCTTTGTACAAAAACACACAACGTTTAAAATGCACATTTTAAAAATTATATAAACAATTTTTTTGAGTAAATATTTTGAGTATTGTTGAAAGTAAATTCATTATTTACAAAATAAATAAATAAACAAACTATACAGTTGGTAATTATATTTTTTTCGTAAAAATAATTTTATAATAAAAATATACAGTGCAGTTCTATTATAAAGTTATTTAACTCGAAACTTTTTAATGAACAAAAATATTTTAACTAAATTATTAATGTTTTTAAATTAGTTAGAAAAGTTACATTATGAATTATTTCATATATAAAAATAAGATAAAATGAATTTTTTTTAAAAATTTAAATCACAAAATTTATGAGTGTGGTTTCACACAAACACCATGCAAAACCAAAATAATTGCATTTGTAAAGTTGTTTTTAGTAAGTGAGATTATCACTACTGTTATAAGAATAATAAACACTTTTCAATAATTAAAATTATAGTATTAGAATTTTATTAATTATAGAATGTAAATTGACCACAAAAATCATTAAATGAATGAAGAAATTACGATAAAATTTTTTCGTACGTTTGGGTTGTAAACAAGATCTGCTGGCTTCCAAAATTATAAGAAATGATAGTTTCCATTAATTAAATAAATACGTTAAGATTTTTAATGTTATATTCCATTTATTTCATATTTAAGAAGTAGTATGTTATAAATTGGGTAAATTATGTTTGACTGTAAAGTGTAAGCAATGATATAATTTCAATTAATCCACACCGCCACCTATTAAAAAATCATGTAACCGCCAATAGATTAACTCACACCGCCATATATTAAAAACATAAACACATAAATGAATTAAAACCCGTTGTCTCATAAAAATTTCTAAATTTGAAATAAAAAATATTGAGGGTCGCTTATGAAGATAAAAACATCGAATAACTAATATGAAATATTTTTAAGTAACTAATATGAAATATTTTTTAGTGACATTTATGAACACTTAATCTGCGGTTTGTTTTAACAACAAAATGCTATTGAACTGAAGTTTGGCATCAATGTTAAAAAATACAACCGTGATAAAAATGAGTTATAAAAATTTCGATTTACGAATCATTCATATATACGGCGACACGAAGTGTAATAATGAAGAACTAATATTTAACAATCATAATAAATGAAATGTCTAACCTAACCTTGCATATGATTCCATCACATACACAACGATCCTAACCTAACATACCGTGTCGTATTTTAGTAAAAAATAATTTTACATTCATTCACACAAAAGGAATAAAATGAAATGAAGGTAACAGAGTGTGTTGCTGTATGATGTTAAAATATAAATTTTATACGAAATATAACATGAAAATTTAATTAAGAATAAAAATTACAAAGTTTAATTAATTTCATCGCTGCTTTACGTGATATGGTTTGTTGTGTTTTTTTTTATATTAGGTTGGCAGTGGTTGTTAGTTATATGTGGATAGATGTGTTTATGTATATCATTGATGTGTAATTGAAATCTTGGATAGCTGGATTCAATGATGTAGAGTTGCCAGATATTAAATATTTTAATACTGTATGTCATTCATAGGTATCTATGAAATGTATAAATTCTGTAACAAAATTATTCCTATTTGGCAATATCCAATCTTATAGTTGCTATTTTCGAATGACCATTGATTTTTATACTATATGACATCAAATTTGTTAAGTTACCAAAGAGTCCATCGTTGTGTTCAATGCTGTGTCTTTTTATATTCAAAAAATCTAAACCTTATTATATTCCCGAAGATAGATAAAGCAAAAAATTCAACTATCATCCATTAAAAGAAAACTGTACTGTATTTTGACAAATTCCCGATTTATATAGTCGGTTGTCGGATAATCGGATACATATTTGTACAATTTATCTTGTTTATATTACGAAACACGTTACTTGTTTTGTATCTTGTAAGCAATCCAGTTTTCATTTCAATATATCTATGGCATATTATGAATTGAAGTAATGAGTTAGGTTATATTTATGGTATGAGTATATATTTTAGGTTAATAGGTTGTAGTTAGATTACATAACCTATACATATATTACTAATGCCAAACTTCAAAACATACATATCTATAACTTTTCAATTTTTGATATATTTCATATTTTTAATGCACTTTTCCTCTTTTATACAATACTCGAACCATATTATTTATAGATATAAAAAAAAAAACTTGTAGTAATATTTTATAGTTATTATACGAGTCATTATGGCGGAGAGGTAACGATGAACTGAGGTACAAACGTGATATATCTGAACTTAAACACCCATTATTAACTTTCTGATACAAAGCTAATTTATTTATTCTGAAAATTGAAATGCCTGTCTCCTAGTAGCATAGTAATTTCTACTTTTACATCCAGGTATGGTACGTAAATCGAGAAACTAGATGGCTCAAATCTTCAGCTATTTGCTAGTCATTTCCTCCACCTTTTCTTCAATATGGAGGTTTTATTTTGACCAGTCGGCGGAGAGATTTTATTTTTGGACATAACTTGGAGAATATTGATGGTATGTTGAAGGCTTTAACAATATCTGTTTTCCATTCTCAAGCTTAATTAAGTCATCTGCATAGCACATAATGGAGTCCTATCGGAGGATTCTCTTTTACCCGGAATTTAAGTTTTTAGAGTAAGACTTGTTCAGTTTTAAAAATAACACAGAATAATATCTTTGGCCACCCTTTGTCACATGTTCGTATTTGTGTTTTGCATATTTTAGCTAATGCTTAACCATTTACTGTCATATTTCACGCTACTTAACATAGTCCTCTCTGACTGATCCGTTGTATAAATCCTATTTAGGTTATAAGATCCATTATGCCATCTATTTTTGGTGATTATTTTACTTTGTCATTAATTTCGAGAGACTAAGAACGCCTCTTTCGAGCATTTCTCATCTGACATCGTTCTTTTTCCTTTTACATTTGCTCATCACATTATGAATAAAGTAGTTTAGATGATACATTTTATCTTATATTGTACTACGAATGTAATTCATAATTTCAGGAAGTAATTGGTATGACATTTAGCAGTTGTTCGGCATTCGACGGTAGATCGTTTAACACACACACTAATACACAACACCGAGGGGCTAATAAAACTTGAAGTGTTTTAAGTACATGTTGTAAACATATAAATTTTAACTATCATTTTTGTGTAACATCATAGTATTATTATTTTTAAACACTTTACTAAAAATTATAACATTAGCGAAGAAAAAGAGAGATGTTTTTTTTTTTAATATCGAAAATAGTAATAGCTATTATGTAAAGTAGTTCATAGACCTTCAAATTTTTATCATTGCGTTTATGTTCAGAAGCTGAGTACCACCTATACAAGATACTTCATTTTAAGACATAAATGTAGTATTTTTTGAATGCTACAGTAATATTTTTTGAATGATCCACTGATTATTGGAATTATGTTTATTTCGATAGGCTGAGTGCACTAGTTTAAGAGCTAATGGGCGATTTAAGTTTAGGTCTTTCTGCAAGGCTGTAAGTTTTTCAGTAATGAATTATAGTTTATGCAGTACAGAAATCACGTCTTGGCAGGAATAAACACTGAAAGTTATCAACTTAAAGCTTATATACATTTAAAAAAATTGGGAGTTGAGTTGGATCAAAATAGTAAGAGTGCGATAAAAACGTTTACATAAGAAGTTAATTGTCCTTTTTGGCTATTATTAAATTACGGAGCTAGGGACTTACAGACTCTAGAAGTTTTCAAACGTAATTATTAACACGCTTTTATTAGCTTCACTCGTATGTTTGTTTGTCTGTAGGTAACTCTCTGAAGTTGGCTGCAGAACGCATATGAACGGATACTTTGCATGAGAGTAATAAAGATAGAGCGTGTTTTTTTAGTTTTTTTAAACTATTTTATAATTATTTTTTGAGTCATTTGCGAAAAAAGTTTTTTCTTTATGGACACTGTGCATTTAATTGTTTTCATCCATTGTCATGGTTACTCGAAATATTATTACTTCATCAATCAAATGATATATAAAGTCTGCGAATGGCGAATGATTTAATATAGGAAATATGTCAAAATTTATTAACAAATTTAAATAATTGCTAATGCAATTTTTTCGATCATCCTTACAATTTGCAAGCCAATAACTTCAATTAAATGTTATATTTTGTAATTATTCAATTATTTTTGTTTGACATTTGCTTTAATTAACATGCAAACAATCGAATAAATAACTATATTTTCTATAATAAGAATTGTTTATTACAAATTTAAGCTACTCATGGCACATCAATTAATTAAAAAGTCCTTCTCACGTACTATGCACGATACGAATAGGTGTCTCGTTTTTGTTTTGAGTTCACCATTGAATATTAAGGTGTTTGTGTGGCTTTAAAAAGACAAAGAATATTTTCTATATCGAATAGTAAAAATGAATAAGCTTCTAATAAATGTGCTACGTGATATCATAAAGCATAGTATGTCATCATTATTGGTATTAAAAGAATATCGTATTATAAAGTAAGTAAGAGATATTAATCAAAGTCTCAAACCAATTTTATTGTTTTTATCACATAAACCGTTTTAATTCTATTAATCATAGATTTAAATCAAGAATACGTTAAGCTCATTTGGTCTTTTTTTTTTTTTAACGATAAACTTATTTTTATAGAATACTAATTCCAATCACGTTTGGTTTTATCCTTTATATTTAACTAAGTTGTTCGTGTAAATAGTTACGTAAATATAAAACCGATTTTTTGGGTTTTCATTTGGAAGATAATGCGTACAATATTTTTAGTCTACTTTGATCTAAGCCCTTCCCTATTACGGAACCGCAAAAAAATGACCCTAACTAAAGTCATACTTTTTTTAATGGGGAATTTACTGTTGATATTGACCTCAGAAATGTGAAGTTCACAGGTAAATTTGGGTTTTTAGCAAAAAAAAAAAAAAAAAAAAACAACTTTTGTCGAAATCATTTTTTATTTCTCACCCTCCACCTTCATTACTATTTCATTTTTGATTAAGGCTTCCTTTTGAAAATAACATTTAAATAAAATATTTTAAAAGTTTTTGATACAACGATATTATAGCTAACGTCAAGAATGCGAAATATTCGACGAAGTTTGTCTAAATAGGTGAATTATTCAAGGTTTAATACAAGTATCATCTAATACACTGTTCAAATATATATAAATGTAGGTTAATCCAGAGAAAAATACTTTACGATATTTCTAACACCTTATGGTCTACAATAGAAAATGGTACATTCAATCTCCCCCACTCTCTTTTTACATTGCACACCCTTTTTTTTTTATATAAATTTTAGGAAAACTTTTTAATGCATAATAACAGTTACAATATTGGTACCATTACTAATATTAGGAAATAAAATGTCATTCGATGAGTGATAAATGGATAACGAAAAAGGTTTTTATAGACGCAAAACTATTAAAAGAAAAAAAAAAGCATAAGAAGTCCATATATCCATATCCAAAGAGTATAATTTTAGCTTAGCTCACTGCTTCTGAGTTTGGTAGTGTGTATGGGGTGAGGGGGGCGGGTGTTGGTGTCGTAGCAGCAGAACAGCGCATAGAGAAAGAGTGAAATGTTGCAATTTAAATGAACCAATGGACGACAAGGGATTGTGAAGTGATGATTGCAAAGAAATAAATAATGAGATGTGATCTAATAGTATGAGTGTATATTGGACTTTCACAGGGTGTAAAACGAAAAATGGATCCTTCTTTTAATATTCTTGGAGCCCGTTCACAGTTTTTATACTGTTTCAGATTTTGTTCCGTTTATTGAGTGGCGTACATATGATAAACGGGTAGTTTAAACGGCCTATACGACTTAAGCCTGTCGAATTAGTTTTCGTTCGGTATAATAATTTTCTTTTCTTTGCTTAGTCCGAATATACCTTTAATTACAATCTCACCTTTCTCACCAAAAAAATCCAATCTCGGTAGCTCAATTGAATATGTACACCGTTTACAAATGTTGCAAGCTCGAATTCCATCGACACGATAAACATTAATTTTTGCGAGGGACTGGTTTAGTGAAATACTCAAACTTAGATGAGATATGCATGACATAGATGCACAGCACTTGTTGAAATTAACGAAAAGTTTAAATATTCAGCGGGTTTGTATTATAGGAGCCGGTAAAAAAGTCTAAATATGCTTATTAGCTGGCAAATACTTGTCCTTCAATACTAACTCACTAGCAGGGCAAAAATAAAATGACCAGGTGTCAATTAAACAGAAAATAAATTTGTGCGTACCTGTCTAAAGTCTCATATATGTCATAAATGATTGCAGAGCGCTTGCTTACAATTAGCCGGCAAACGATTATCCGGCTATGTTTAACGGCTTTAAATGATATGAACTGATGGGACAGTTTTCTCATTGATAACACTTGTTAATACTTTTTACAGTTATGTATTTTAGTATTTAATGCTAGTCGTTTAAAATTTTCAAAAATATTCTTGTCTATGTAAAATTCATAATCACAAAATTTCAGAAAAGCAATTCATAAAAGTATACATTTTTGAGTTGGTTTTTTTTTTATTTAGATATTATGTACATTGTAACACTGTGTATATATGGGTTTCGACCAGAAAACTATACGATGAAATACCGATCAAATAATGATATATATATATATATATATATATATTGTAGCAACAAATAAAATTGAAAAATGAATGGTGTTTGTATTTAGATAGATAGACAGACACAACATAGCAAACATTTATTTATTTATTTATTTATTGAGTATATTGACGATAGTTGTGTTGTATAGTTTTGTGTGTATGCTTTGGAGTATTGATAAAGTACGAAATAGCTTTTACTTTACGAGATTATCTAGACGAACAGTTTCTCTCTATCGAGAGAACAATCAATTCACTTATTCAAATATGTTTTTTTTTTTTTGTAATTTTAAAGAACATCTTTACAGTATAAAATACTTTTAGATTGAAGTATTTTCATTTTTTTTTTTTTTTACAATATGAGAAAATTTACTATATGGTAACTTGTGGTGCCCATAATCTATTGGGAATAATTTTTGAATATAAGGCTATGAAATGCAATTTCAAGAAATCTGATGTTTGTCAAGGTTTAAACAGTTTTATTGTAACTGGAAATTGAACGAAAGAGTTTTTTAATTATGAAGTTATTTAGAATTAATGATACAATTTATCATATGGTAACTTGTGGTGCGCCCATAACCTATTTAAATTCTAAATAATTTTTCAATTGAAGTTACTATAAAATATATTTTCAAGAAATCTGATGTTTGTGAAGATGAAAGCAGTTTTATCAAAACTGAAAACCGAAATTGTTTTGTAAAATAGCTTCTTCAATAAGATCAAAATAATATTCACTAACCATAAAATGAAATACTTTCGGAATTCCAAATGACAGATACTTAGCAACTTTCAATAAAAAACTCGATTTTGATGCTTGTACATTCTTAACCCTTAATTATTAAAACATTATATCGCCCAAAAAATAATATATATTTGGCTAACAAATATTTACAAAAATTTCCCCGCTTAGATTTTAACTTTAAAGGTTCAACAATCAAAATATAATTTATGAAATATTTTTTTATATACTTACTTCATCGTTATGCGTCCAAAATATGAATGGAGGTGGCTCCGGACTATGTTTAACAATACACGTTAAATTCATTGTACTGCCACGATTTATATAAATATCTGGTCCACCTAAAACAGTTGTTATTGGCTCTGAAACAAAAAGAATAAGAAGAAATTGTTACTAAACTAAATTAAAATATATATTAAAATTTGCATGTTTTACATTTTACAGAATTTTATTATCCTAGAATCAATTTCATCGTTGTCTACGACGATGCTCCTCGTTGTCTTGAGAGAATACACATCCATTTTAATATAAAATTGAAGAATACAGTACATGAACAGAGGAGACAAATACTGGTATTTCTCATATCCGTTCTGTGGTGTTACGATGAAACATTCACAATATCTGCATGTCCTAAATTCCACGTGTATTTTGAAAACGAGGTCAAAGACAATTCGTCAATGTTTGAAAGCTGCTGCTACTTTGTGGAAAATTCTTTGTACAATATTGTTTATTAAAATTAAACTAAAGTGCATTATACAAGATTTTTCAAATCAGGCGTTCAAGGGAGTGCGACATCCAAGGTCCAGACCATACTTTAATATAGTTTAATTGAATACCACAAATTTGACAAGTTTTGTCTCGGTTTTAGTTAAGAAAATCGCCTTCTTAATAAAGTTAAACCTTCGAAGTATCGGGCGAACACATAATACAGCGAATAATAGCCAGAACGTCTTTTGTTTATGATCAAACACTTTTCATAAAATTTTTAGATTTGCAAAACGATAATTCGCTGTATATATACAAATCGATATTAATGATTTAAACGTATTCTGTATATTTTAATAATGTTAGAAATTATAAACTAATTATCCAATGTACAGAGAATGTAATCAGCGAGGTTCTAATTGTTTAGAATAAATACCCAAAAAAAACCAGTTATTTGTATTTTGGACTAACTAACATCTAAATACACCATAAAATCGTGTATTTTATATTTTTAAATATGTATGAAAAATTCATACACATATACAATGTTTTTGTTACAAAATCTATGTTCATTTTTTTATGATTCCTCGTGTACACAAACATGTTATGTTTAGTTTTATAGAATTTTGTTTGTAATTTTATTATTATTATTATTTTGTTAGTTTTTCCATATTTTTCATTCTTTTTCAAAAAATTTGTAAACAATTTTGTGTGTACACTGAAGTTTTTCACTGTTGTTTTTCACCAAACAAAAATGAAAGTAAAAACTCCGTTTTTTTTTCCTTCGAATTTTTGAGGAGGAAAATTGTTTTTTAACTCGAATATAATACAAATATTATGCGCGATGGAGGAGACATTGGCAAGGGAAGAACGGTACAAAGAAGGAAATAAAATATATAAAAAATTTGTGTTTTTTTCTTTCGACGAAAATAGAATCGCCATTAATAATACCAGAAAGAGTAGAGGGAGTATAATGAAGTATGAAAAAAAACATCGGTCAAATGTGTGATGGCCAGAACATTTGAAAAAAGTTTTTTGTTCGTTTTACTGTAAGTAAAATTATTCTGATAGGCCACAGAGCGTAAACAGCATTTAAAGTTAAAAAAATTGTATGCTTTTATTAATGAAATAAGGCAAATGTTTTTGTCTAGCTTTAAATGAATGTGGCTTTAAATAAATTAACTTTATTTGTGGCATGAATCATTACCTGGGGGGCTCATTGTTCGTTTTTCATAGCTCCTTTTACATTACATGCACAGTAAAGATAGTGGCTGCCAGAATTTGCAGTGTATAATTCACAATGACCTTATATACAATTTTGTGATTGGAATTTGGGATCCATAAACTTAAAGTTTATAGGTTTTGAAGAAAGTTGCATTGAAATAACCTTGAAAAACATTTTAGAGGTCAAACAAATATTAACATTGTACTTTCAGCTAAAAATTATTTTAACCAAATTATTTTTTTTGCAGTTTGCCAGGAGGTGTACTTTTCGAAGAGTCGGTATAAGCATCAATGTAGTATTTGATTGGTTCAAGTTAATATTAAACGACTTTAGGCTTCCAGTTAAATTACACATTTTCAGTGAGCAATAAAATAAATAATACCTTGAACTATGCAATAATATTTGGCTACATAAAAAATTCCAATATAAAGTCATGTCGAAGTATCGAATATGTAGTATAGAAAGAAAAATGGCAAATATTCTGTGGACTACGAAGATTGAATTGACCTTAAAAATTATATGAAAAGTATCATTTTTCTTATGTGTATATCTTATTTGGAAAATATTTTGCTTTTATGTGCAAAAACAAAAAAATATGTATTACATCATGAAAGTTTATTGAGTTTAGGTTTTTTTTTTTTTTGATTTATCAACCGCTACTAAATTATAATATTTGATTCTGGTTTTCTCTTTCTTCGATTCTTCGATTCTGTTATTTCATATTTATGGTATTTGTTCTTCAAAAAATGTATTTCACAGCTGGAAAAACAAATTTGATCTATTCGAATTTTGTAAAAATATAACACAAAAGGTCATTACACTAAAACTCGATTTTGGTAAATTGTGTGTGTTTATTTTTGTATCTATAAATTGTGTTTTTCATAGAAACTGTTTGAATTTTTTAGAAAAAATATACAAAATGATGATAACAAACAAATTTATTTAACTAGTTACCATACAGTTCCAACACTAAGATCTTTTTTAACAAATCCAGTCTTTAAAAATGCAGGCATAATGTTACTTTTAGCAAACTGTTTTTTTTTTCTGCAAGTATTTTTAATATCGAGTTATGATCGGCAAATAAGAGATACACTCTTGGAGTATATGCCCAAATTTTTACCTACAACCCATATCGATAAATTTTTATGAATGTGTTGTCGTTTTAAGTGAGATAAAAAATTTCAATGTAGAAAATTTTAATTGATGTTTGAACGAGCCACCTTGGGGGACTTATATTGTAGCGTTCATAAAAAATAAAAACTTGCTGACATCGCAAATGGCTAACACATCGTCGTTTTGGTAAATCTATCGCCGATGATTATTTAACTCTTTTTTTTATACTAGATGATGACAAAAATATAATCAATTTACTTATATTATAAGACACCCCACTTATTCGAGACAGCTTTGAAAGAACCTAATAAGTAGGCCAAACACACTTGATTTAAAAAGAGACGATTCTTTATACAACGGTCTGACAGCATTCTGCAAGCCAACTGCATTTTCTCGCAGACAACTCCAAGTACTGGGACAATTGCTATAATTAGTTCGCATTGAGCGACAAAAACCTTCAACGGCTAGTCCTGAGAGTGGATATATAGCACCTGACGTGTAAAGCTTAATGCCGCTTTCACTTTCTAGAGACAGATTTGCTCTCCGCAAGGTTCACACACCGTATCAGTTTTGACCTAATCGAAAGTCCTGCCCACATGAAAAAATATCGCTAAAGCGAACTCTCTCAATATCTTCAGTTTGTTAAGTTTTGCTAATTTAAATTTTGAAACGGAATACTAAATAAAATTATTAAATCAAATGTGGTTTTCTTTTTTTTTTGTCTTATTGTAGCTCTACCAAATCAAAAACATTTTTATAATTACAGGCATTCCCAAGGATTTGAAATTAACAGGAAGACGTAACAATTCCTTTTGTAATTTTTTTCTATTTAATTTTTTTTTGTTTTCAGTTTTTTTTATTTTATTTTATTTTATTAAAAAAAGGGTTATTATTATTTTTTCTCTATATTCGTAATATAATATTCGTTACAGTTTGTTTTAAGAATGTGTGAAAATCTCTAATTATGGTTTTATCAACAGATATTATTTTTTCCCTAAATTAAGAGACAATTGTAAAAATACTGAAAATTAGGGTGCATAAAATATTTGCTTGTTTTAATAAAGATATTCATAAATAATAAAAGGTTTTTTGAGAGAAAGAAGCTTTTTTCCATTTCCCAAAAGTACCTTAGAACATTTTCAATGAAGAAAACAAAGTTAAAATACAAACAAATTTGTAATATATCATGTGTTCAAACGATCTAAAAACTTCACTTATAATTTAATAATTTAGTTTAATGACAAAAACTATGTTTTTATTTTCGATATACACTGGTTTTTAACTGTATGTATAGAAATTATTCAAAGTCATATAATTTGATTTCATTTAATTTAATGTTATTTTTCAATATGACTATAATGGTATACTGTTAAAAACCAGTGTATATCGGAACAACTACTTAATATTGGGCTGATTTTTTCATTTCATTTACTTTTGTATGCTTGAGATTGAGGAGTGCTGAGGATGCTTGAATAAAAAATTGAATTTGAAGCTACTTGACTAAAATATTCCTATTAAAATTTGATAATTGAGACAAATTTCTATAAAACTGTAAGGGATTTAAAATCTTTATGAATCTTTGTGAATTAATGCTATTAAGCTCCATACAGCTGATAAAACAAAAATCAGGTGCGGATCCAGGGTTAATTTTTGGGGGAGGGGGTCACTTAATTTTTGTTTATGAAGAATTTTTTAATTGTTTTGTATTTTTCAAACACTTATCTTCTACTTTCTAAGCTCTTCAAAATACGAAATCAAAATAATTGAAAATTAACCCTGGATTTCATTCACATCGTTCTTGTATGTCTCCTACGACCCTATAGGATCCGCTCTTGATAAAAATAAAAGTTTTACAGAATGATGAATAATCTCCACAAAGACATGATTAGTAAAGTAATATACAATATTTTATATGAAATTGTTATGTTTCCATATCGGATTATAGCCAATCAACTACCTACGTTTATAAATATATCGAATTTTTAAAATATTTAACTAATATAATCTCTCGATTTCAATATTCATATTTATATATTGAATTATTCATAATTCAATTCGTTGTAATGACTGGATTAGTAATAGTAGATATTAAAGCCATTTACTAGATCAATAGTAATAATAATCATTTGAAAGTTTAATATACACTTTCAAATAACAACTATTTGATTATTCGATTTGATTTTATTACAATTTAAAAAATAAAATTATCAAACTAAAGTAATTCAGAATAAAATATGGGAGTAACAAATAATACATTTTTTTTCTATACTTTTAAAAGTCCTTTAATTTGTGCAATAGAAATCTCATGAACAACATCTGATTTGAACATCAACTTTGAAGACGGTCTTACAAATTAATTTAATAAAATATTTTTCTCCTAAGTTATATTCACCGATAAATTTTTTTATAAATCTCGATGTTTTGGAATCTCTTTAAGAAACTTTATTTTGTCTCTGGCTGTTTGTCGGTCATTCAGACGCATAAAACTTCTAAACATAGTGAGACGGAGTAAAATAGTGGACGTGCCTGGGCTGATTTCATTTTACAAAAATCTCTCTTACCAATTACTGTTCTGCAGATACTGCGCTGAAAAGTAGTATTAAATTTATCACTTAAATTTTCGTGTACCAATAATCCGATTATAATGGAATTTTGTAAACACATGCGCGATTTTTATTATTCATTTATAACTCATTAAAATCGATTATTTCTTAAAATCGATTTACAGGAAAAATCAAACATCAGACGAGTAATGTAAAAAATACTTTTTTGCACCTACTGTTTGAATTTGAATTCCAAAGCAGTTTCGGAAGGAAAGCTGTTGAAGTAAACAATATTATAAATCACGAAGAAGTTCTGTGTCCATCAGGGCCTATTAGTATTAGTCTAAAGTTTGTAACGCTAGAAAATATTGACTGCAATAAAAAAATTTTCGTATAGGTGTCCATAGAATCGTCTAATTAGTCAATTTCTGCATGTCTGTCCGTCCGTCGCCTAGGTAACTCAAACCAGAAAAGAGATGGCGAGTTGAAATTTTGGTGACGTACTTTAGGCATCAAGTTCGTGAATAAGCATTAAATATTATTTTGAATCATTAAAGATAGAATGAAAAAATATTTGCTATTTCAAAACACTTTTGTTTGAAACATTTTTTTCGTAAATTGTTTAGATTCGCCGCAATTTCAGCTCAAATTAGCTATTAAGCACATATATAATAGCAATACATATTATTATTTGAGTTTATAATTGTATGAATTGCATATTTAGAGTATTTTATGAATGCTTATCTTTAAACATTGATACTAAACCATATGTCGAATATCTAAACAATTAACTCTGTAAGTTATTATCTTCATGTATTCTTTATAAATTTATGAAACATTTGATTTTATTACAGTTTAAAAACCTGTGTAACTACAAAAACTACAGTGATTCAGAATGAAATAAAATAATTTCTAAAAATTCCTTAAACTTTCATAGAAAAATTTTCTCTATTAAAACAAAAAACAGATTATTATCGTATCGTCCATATCCAATATGAATTAGTTGAGTTGAGTGGTGAGCTTTTATTGTAGCTTAATGATTCAAATGCAGACGCCATTAGGACTAGACATGGCTAATATCATCGTATTTGTATTTCTGCATTGTATGGACGGACGGATAATAGTGAAAAGTATTCAAAAAATTGATGTTTCATTTTTATATGATTGTTGTTCAAAAAAAAAATTGAATTTTATTTTTATTGCAAAAATTTTTCAAAACTATTTTCAGAAAAATATTTTTCTATATTTTTTGGCATTAGTGTTTGGCTCATTTTTTTTATATTTATTTTAAAATTATTATTTTATTAAATTTGTATCGTTTTTTTTTATAGAAATTTCTAATATTATCTGGACAATGACGTCTGTATCATAGAAAATAAATATTTATGTAAATTGTGATATTGTGAAATAAAGTTTCGAAAAAAGAAAACTGTTTAAGTATTGAAAATTTTTATTTTTATTTTTTCCGACTAGACGAATTAATTTTTAATTGAAGAACATTTAATAGGGTTAATTGTTTAAATACTCAGTATATGATTGAGTAGCAATCTTTAAACGATTTATAATTATTATCATTACTTAAATATAAAAAACACGTTACTGTTTTTGAAAATATCTATAGTAATTATGTGTGTAGTTGACTTTGAGATAAAATTTTAACGAGTCTTAACGGTTTAATCAATAGAAAGTTGCTTGTTTTTAAGAAACAAACATAGTTTTTTTGTTTTCGAATTTTTGCAGCTTGAAGAATGAATCAATGGAACAATTTTGCTCTTTCACTACCTTGTACTCTAACACTTACACAAAATTTCCCACTAAAAAATAAAAAATAAATCTTAATAAATTTGAATTAAAAATAGGGTCAGAAAAAATGATTTTATTGTAAAAAACAAGCGTGGGGGTGCATGGTACCAATAGTTATGCATATTTATAAACAGATATGAGTAAAAGGATTATTTTGATAATATCCTTAAAACCAACCCACGCTTTTTTTTACAATAAAATCATTTTTTCTTACACTATTTTTAATTCAAATTTATTAAGACTTATTTTCTATTTTTTAGTGGGATTTTCTTATAAAAGCGTATTTTTTTTGTTTTTTTAAACTATTATTTATTATGTTTAAAAAATACAAAATCTATACACAAATTTTTTTGCAATTCAGCCACGCAAGTATATCTAAAATATTGATATATGAATATCACATTTGTTCATTATTTTTGACGTTATTTGAATACACAACATTTTATAGATTTACGAATGTATTGCCGCGGGTTTTAGCTACATGTAGAAATTCCGGCATAAAATTGCATTACATTAAGAGGAAGGAAAGTTAATATTGTAAATTGTAATAATAATAAAAAACAAACAATATGACATTTCTGCATACAATCATTTTTCATTGTTTCTTGTTCATATCATCTCTCTCCATGTTGTCATCAATTTTCTCCATTTTACTAGCTAGAGCTACTAGATAGATATATTTTTGAAATGTAATTTTGTAGTTTTCAAACTAGTGTATAACTGGTGTGTGTTTTTTTTATTTTAATCAGCACACAAAAGTCAACCTGGGAAATGTTTTATATTAGGTATGTATGTATATGTAACAATATATACAACATATATCCTATTCATATGTATTTATGTATGTATGTATGTTCGAATTATCGTCGACCCATGAAATACGATCCTGTCCGATTGATGACATTTGTGGTATCTTTTTGTTAGTTTAGGTATGTGACTAGATTATGTGGTCCATAGACGTCTATAATTATTTGCAAGTATAGTGATTATTTTTTCCAAAAACAAAACGTTGTGTTATTTCGATTTTCAAACTTTCATTTTGTGCCTGTCTGTCTGAAGTGACGTACACTGAAAATTTTAGGAAGTACGTTATGTTTCTCTTTCATAAATTGTCCACAAATTAATATTTTTCTTGTTACATGACACTCAATAGATTACTAGCCTTTGCAAAACTTTTAAGTTTTTCGTTAATTTTTTGCTAACTTGAATAAAAAATATTTATAATTAATATGGATTTAATAAGGGTGCTGATCCATACGAATTTTCCAGTAAGCTGTGAAGTTGAGTAATGGATTATCTAAATGTACCGTGAATTCTAAGCTATTCGGAAACTGGCATAAAAAGATCAATATTGGATAATATTTGAAAAATACTTTTGGCACTATAAGACAATATATATTTACTTTTTGAACTCTCTACGATTGGATGACTAGTTTCCAAAATATTGCTTGAAAATAATCCGAGACATTGATCCTCGCATAGGATTTTATGAGATAAATTGAAAACTACGGGCCTGATCGTTAATTGGATGTTACTTTCAAATTCTAAGACATAAATTATGATATTGCAAAGTAGATATCTATCATTAGGCCTACGCAGAAAATTTAAATACGTTTCTCTTTAAAATATATGTCCACATGCGCACAGAATTATAGTTAAAGAGTAAAATTTGGACAAAATTAATATAAGAGAGTACAATTTATGATTTTCAAAACACTTTGGAGATCATTGAACTAACACCACTGTAGAGCAAGGAATTTGCATTAAATGTTTCCAGGATATAAAATGTTTGCATAAGATTTTAGTTTCTCCATTAAACGTTCCAAAAAATCTTTATTACGTTCTTGTTCAGTGTTTCATTATTATATATTAGAAACATTACACACAGTCAAAAACATTGAACGTCAATGAGCCCCTTTATTTACTAGTGATTTTCTAATAAAATATTATATTATCCAATGTGAAAGACTGAATGAATGAAGTTTTTCCTTACCTACAACAGATAGATGCATTGAATGTCCTATGGGAGGTGTTGTACTAACTTGACATTCATAAATTCCAGAATCACGACGTTGTGGATATCGAACTTGTAGAATCCATTCTTCTGTTTGTGGGTTATGTATACAGGAGAAACGTTGATCCGATGTATAGGTGGAACGGCCAACAGTTAATAAATGAATATCTCGATGTCGTACCCAGGATATCTGAAAAAGAAGAATATATACATTGATATAATAATAAATATTTTAAAAGTTGATTTTTCTTTTTTAAATTTTCATATGGGGATATGTAAATTTTTAACACTTTATTGTGCTATGAAAAATTGTTTTATTTTAGACGGATTGGTTAAGATTATATAGCAACTATTTTTTGATATTGATCGTTAATTCTTTTCTCATTTAGCGTTTACTCAAGTCAAACGAAATTTTTGAAAGAAGATATCAGTATTTACATTTTTCCAAACAGCTGCGATTTTGTCGGCCCTGGAATTTTGATTAAAATATGATAGAATCCAGTATTGGAGAATTATTAACAATTTTTTAAACTACTAACTTAAATAAAACCCATTTTCCACGTTTTAGACGTTTAAGCCAATTAAAAGTGAATATTGTGTGGCTAATTGAAAATCTAGGTATCAAGCTTGCAAATTACTAAAATAGTTTAAAAGCCCGAAAAACAAATTTTTTAAAACGTTATTCTCGATGTTCTTTGACTATTTTTTTCAAATAAAATTAGAGGAGGATGCTCGTTAATCAATATCTTTGGGTTTATTGAGAGTGTACGAATACATATTTTATGGCCAGTTCGTATAAAAGTTTAATAGTTCGAAATAAGGGGCTAAAATAAATTATCCCGACTCTTTAGATTGCAATTACAGATAAATAATTATCCAGTCAAGTACTGAAAATAAAGTCTAGAACTTTCATTTGCAGAAATGTTCTATATTTCTAATTTTGATTTATATGTGAGATAAAAATTATCAGGTATTTTTATGAGAAAATCTTTAAAATTATGTGCCAAAATATTTTAAGTTAATAATTTTTCTAACAATGACAAGAAAACGTTTTGAAATGTTTGTAAAATGTTTTGGTCACACTGTAAACAGAGTATTCTATATACAATGATAAATATTTTGAAAATATTTGAAGTGATTTCTTGAATATGTTTAATTGTGTTTCTATCGAATGCGATTAGTATGTTATGTAGCAAAAAATCCATTCAACGAATAGCATCAAAAAAAATTCATTTGAAACTATGTATCGCATATTTTAGATACATCCTGTATATTGTTTTATTATCATACTCTATTCTGATATTTCCTGTTACAAGTTAAGTAACGAGGAAGTGGTACAACTTTTCATTCTTAAACATGAACCAACAATTTTTTAATGGGAAAATTCCATTCTATTTGAAATGAAATAGGAAATAATAGTTTAGTATAGTTTAACTTTACACGTATAGCGTGTTTCAGAAAAATGATTTCGATGTGTTCCGTCATCAGTTTTATACTTGTATATGCAATAGCTGATCAAAAATTATCGTTAGAACTAGTGTTGCCACGATAATCGTGATAAGACGATGTTATATAGACGTGATACATTACGAAAATTTTCTATATTAATAGACAGCCTAGAGACGAATCTACATTTACTATCGCCAGGGGGGAAAGTGGCATCTAGCGCTTCCCCTCTGTCTATAACTAATGCGTCCGGTCACTGGTGTTGATAGGTCCTAGTGGCAGGTGCATGGGGTACTCTGTCCACGCTGCCCCTTCCCTTGTTCTTTGGATCATTCTACAGGTAATTTATTAGGCTAAACGGACAAAATATGGATAAAGACTATTTAAAAGGAGGGCGAAATGAGAATCTAAACTTTCTTTTATTTACCGAACGAAGTGAGGTTTATGATTTAACAAGACAATTTTGCATTTCATTTTCTTGTTTCCGTGTTCATTTCGTTGTAGCTTTAACGCATTGTTAAATTTTGGTGTAATTTAATAGAAATGTTTGCCACAATCTTGAAACTAACTGTTTAGTTTCAGCTAAAATTGCGTAGAAACAAAACATTTATCACATTCAGGAAATTCACTGTAAATTTGGACTATCATTAGACCATCAAGGATTTGCTATCATTGGGCCTTCTGTAGTTGACCCATTATTGGAATATTCGGGCCTGTGTTATAATAACTTTTCGCAATTATTGATACTCTTACATGTAGTATGTTGAAAGTTTACCGTATAAATCTTGTAATTAAAATAACTTATAAATCAAATTAATTAAAGTGACATTGCTCGGTGTGAAAAAAGTGCTATTTTGATTGAGTTCTCAAAAAACTGTAGTTCTTACATTGGTCACTAGTTTGCTATAGCTGTTCAATATTGGTATTTAATGTGATTACCAGTTGGAGCCAAATGATGGCCATAGTTGTCTGCAAATAATGTGCATCTGCATACTTTGATAAAACGAATGCAATAATGAACTAGAAAACTGAATGTCAGTTAGTTGTTATGTGTATATATCTATACATGTATTTTTTCTTTTATGGATAGAATTCACACACACTTATAGGATTTAAAAATCAATTATAAATCACGTAATTCTAATTCATTATTGTATTCGTTTCAAAAATAATAGATGCTCTTTGTTTTTCGACAGCAAAACAGCTATGGCCATCTCTTGGTCGCTACTAGTAATCACATTAAATCTGTTATATATTTAATGTAATTACTAGTAGTGACCTAGAGTTAAATGGTGGTCTGGGTAAGTACTATAGGCGTTTGTATTATTCTTTGTTATGACTCAGTATAGATTTCTATTTAATCTAACAGAGAGTTTAATTTCATGTTTCATAGTTGAATGTGAGCAAAGTATCCTAAGTAATCTGTAACATCTTATACGACTGATTTTTTGTAAGAATTACCAACACATTGTGTATTTCGAGAACTAAAAGTAAATACAAATAATGGTTTTTACTTGAAGTTAAAATCCCCTATATATTCCGCTTTAACTTAAATAGCATGCAAGTCAATTCTAAAAAATACAATTGGAAATGTGATTAAATGTATGTGATTTTCACTTCCATAATGTTAATACAAAAAAAGTAACAGAAAACATAAGAACATACGCTTTGCTTGTACTATTATACAGAAAAAAAATGAGCTGTTACAACACAAAGCATTACATAATAGCAACACTGCTGTAACATAAGAAATAAATGAAAAAAGTGAAAATTTTCTTGCACTAAAAACAAATTTATTTATCGTGCTCTATGGTTTTTATATGTGGTGTTCTATTTCCCATAGATATCTCAGATACACTGCGATTATCCTTTTAGTAGAAAGTTATCGTCTTCGGTTCAAAAATTATTTAGAGAAATATTCTTCAACTGTCGTCATTTGTGTTTAACAATGGGGTAAAGTCTGCTCATTAAAGTCTACGAATTACAGCTGTGCTCACGCAGGACAGTATGGTTTGAGTATTATCGGCCTTAGAAAGTTAGAAATAATGAGACCTCCCTTCAGCCTATTACCGTACCGTTCTTGCATTGAGAAGATTGATGCAATTGACTAATTGATTTTTTGAAGTTGTGTAGAAGGTTTATTTCATTTTCGCTTCATCTCTCCAACTATTTTCAAACAACTCTCAGTAGACTAAAGAGCAGAGGTTCCCTGTGAGATAAACTTTCCTTCAGGTTTCTCACTGGGTCTTTGATCCAGTAAGTTTTTTCCATTTATACATCCATACTTAGTAAAAATCTCTGGGTAATACATCCATAGTTTCGGATTATATAACTCTTGAGAGGAAGAACCGACTTTTATTTATATCAGATAGTTGTTGGAGTATTACATTAACTGGAGATCAAAGAGAATTTCTGCAAATAATTGGGTTGTAAAATGAACAACATGGCTGTAGTTTGTAAAATTACTAAATTAACCAATATTGGCACTATACGACTTCCGATCAATATCTATCGATATTACAAGTATTGTGTTTATTTAAAAAAAAAATTGGAAGATCATTTTGAACCTGTCTAAATATTGAAGATGTTTTTAGATGGTCATATTTTATGAACGGTTGTCATTGGGAAGATACTCGCATATACTTCTATTTCTTTACTTAAATGCTTATATCTTGAGAACGGTTTATTCGATTTGACATGATTAATAAAAGCTTATATAAGAAATTTGTAAAAATCGATTATTCTAGAAAATCGTATTTTGGGAAAAAATCCCATCATAAAGTCAGCTTACTGCCACACAAAACTTAATCAAATCACCTTAAGATTATATGCTTCAGTTTGGGTGTGAGGTTAGATTTGCTCACTGGAATTTGAAAATTAGTTTGGCAGTAAACTGACTTCATTTTTTCCACCGAATTTCTGTTCGGATTTTTGTTTGACAAACTAAAGGGTCAATTTCGAAAACATCTAGAATAATACTTAATATAGCAAATTGGTCTGATTTCTAAGAATCCAACCTCTCACAACTTTTGTATACAATACTATACAAGACATCATTTAACAATGTTAATTTAAAGGCATTACCTAATTTTATGTTCAGGTAGATATACCTAATAATAACATGGTTTTATTTTTGTGTTAAACCAATTCAATGATCGAACGAAGGTAGAGAAAGTAGTGTACCTATGTAGGTAGTAGGTACTTACTATCTATTACCCACTTGATTTGACCCATTTACCTACTTGTGTATACCTTGAAAAGGTGGAGTTTTACGTATTCATTCGCATCATTTGATTATTACCACCACCAAGGATTATTAACGTTTGTTCTACATAAATTGTCCACAGATTAGTTCATTCATGATCGAATAAATGTCTAATTTTATGTTTGAATGAGTTTCTTAATTTTTATAATAATGGTATCAATAAAAAATTATTGGATAAATGGTGGCAAGTATGTTACAAAAGATTCATTACAGAGATGAAACAAACTTGGATGGGTGCGACTCTACAAGGTTGCACCATGAACTTTCTTATAACAATGTCATCTCAATCTTCCGGAAGTAATATATAAGTTTCTTTTATCAGTTATGGTTTAAAAATTGAGACATGAATCAATCGGACTCAATTTATTTTCTTAATATCCAAAATAATCGATCTTAACAAAATTGAAATATTATGTATAAAATTTCATCAAAATCGGATAAATGGCCCACGATTTACCGGTATTCAAGTGAAAATAACTATTGTAGAATATATTGTCTTAAAAAGCTACGTCACAAAATTGTCTGTGAAAATAACCTGACTTTAATTTTTTTACGTTTTTTCAGAATAATCGTTTTTGCAAATTAAAAAGTTTTTACAATTTATGTAAACTTTTGCTACTCACATAGCCGGATTTAACCTCAGTGCCGCCCCTGAGCACTGTGCAAAATGCCACCCCATTACCGAAGTTGTACATAAAGTGAGTCAAGTTTCTATATATAATACCACTTTTAAATAGGACTTTCACCAATCGACTGAAACCTTATAAAATATTCTGGAACGCCTCAAATTCCAATTCGATCGATCTAGCTGTTCAAAAGATATGTGCATACATCATATGGGTATAGTTAGAAATGGTTTAAAACGCCGATATCTGATGACAACCTCTTTCATCCAAATTAGATGAAAATCAATAAGATAAGTTAAAAGAAATTGCCTTCATTTTGAACAAACTATTGATATTGAATAAAATTATTTTTATTTTTAAGTTTTTAACCAGATGACAGTTTTCAAAGCATTTTCCATAAGGCGGAAAAAATTTCTTTTCTCACATTCTGAATTTTTCCTCCCAGAAAAATTTTCCCCTCTGGGCACGCGCTCCGATTTATCCTATCATAAATCTAACGCTGATTTCTCATGTACATACATCATTTCATCAGAATCAGATGTTTCGAGCGTTATATCTCTAAAACGGTGAGTTTTTTCAAAAATCGGACCATCCCGAAAACCTCCAATATTGCTTACCACAATTTTATAAACAGATAAAAATCGGAAGTAAATATTAAATAATTAATAAAGTAATTTTCAATACGGAAGTAGTCCACAGTTTAAATCCGTATCAATTTTTTTTTTTATATTTTTATTTAAAAAAAAGAATTTTCTCTAATCTAAGATAATCCTTAAAAAATCAGTTCTAAGAATAAAACAATACCGACATTTTTACTTTTATACTAAAAAAAAAAAAGTATAATATGTTCCATAATATTATGTAATGTATTTTGTCCTAATTTCCTGATAAGCGATTATAATATTCACTTCAAAAATAGAAATCAAAAGAACTAACTGCTGCCTATAATCACAATTTAAAAGTGAAGGAAGTTGTTGAAAAAAGCTAAAAATATTATTCATTACAGTCGACCAAATTGATTTTTATTCGGTCTTACGAATATTCCATATTATTTGACCGAATATCGAATGAACTTTGGCTGTTCTTTTGTAGTTCCTTTCTAAAATTTTCAATAAACTGGCGTTTAATACAAGTGATCAAAAGTTTATTTATGAGCTAAAGCAGATTTATTTACAGTATGATTAGGCTGATTACAACCACTTTCAATGTTTCTAAAATAATTTTCTGTTTGTTGTATACTGGCTCTAGAAACATAACTCGTATCCAGATACTTAAAAACCCTTAAGTTTATGTATAATAATTTTTTTACTTTTCAGGCCCTGGCTTAACCCCAAGAGTAAATTGGATGAACAACTTTACAAGTCATGTATCTGGTCCGTATTGAAGCACGTTGACCCGATTTATTCACTCAAATTAGAAAAATATCATACAATTTCAGAAATCCTGCCTTCGAATAATCTTCTTTAAACCTGTAATATTTCGGTTTGAAGCTTTCAACAGCAAAACTGGACCTATGACAATCCATAACTTAATCACCTTAAATCCATTTACCAATCTTCCCATAAAATTCCTTTCCCGTAAAGTGACGACATGTATAAAAACTGATTAAACTAAAAGTATAGACAATTCGGTAGATGAATTTTGGTCAGCTGTTTGGCCAAGAATGTTATCAAACATTAGATGTTTGCATTTTGGCAAATGATTATCTTTACATGAGTCTCATACTCATCACCAATGATTTTTTTTTTTGCACATATTATAGATAAAATTGAATGAGACTTTTATTCTGAGCTATTAAAATTATTTTTATGGTATTATGGTATCAGAAGTAGCTGAAATAAGCGTATTTAATATGATTATATATATAGATATAGATATATATATATTTTTTTTAACTTTACAAAACCGTAACACTCTTAAAGTTGTATTTCCTTTTCTTTCAATTTTCTTAATATTTTTTTATTTTTTGGTTGTAGTATAAATTAATATTTTAAATAGCTATTTTGTATTAAAATATTCTAAATGTGAACATTTTCTACTACATTTTTCTTATTCTTACATTATTTTGTATAATATTTTTCTTTTTTTTTTTCTATTCGAACAATATTTTCTTTAGTATTGCCGCGAAACAAGTATTTATTAACGTATTATTTTTTGGTAATCTAATATTTATCTTCGTCGTCAACATTTGACTTTTGCTTAGGAGGGATTATCTTTAGGTGTTATTCACAAAAATGATTGTGCTTCTAACAAGCTGTTGACTTAAATTACATGTAATATATATTGTATTTCTTTCAATTTTCGCGCACAAAAAATACTTATCCAAATGTTTTGAAATTGGGTATGCACAATATTGATATGAAAGCTCCCTCCATTTTACAAAATGGAAGGTGGTTCAGGATTAAGTTTCAATCCATCGAAATAATCTATAAAATTATACATCCAATAATGAATATAGATTTCAATTTTTATCGCTTTGGTTTTATTTACAATTAAGGAAAAGCTAGTAAATATATTTATTGCTCCATAACTATTGAGTTATGGCTGTGGGTTTTTCAAGTATAACGAAATTTTGGTAGGGTAGTTCAAGCGGTGATTTTTCGGATTTTCTTGAACGCGTGAGATTCAGATATGGGTGATACCTTACCCCTTGTTGAGTCCCTCCACCAAATCTTAGCTCTCTATATGGTACCATATGTTAAAACGAAAAAAAAACGATAGTTTGAATTAATCGAGTGCATCAGATTAAGCTATCGTAAGTTGATTACGTGCTGAAAAGTGTACATTTTACTAATCGGACGATTTGAGCGTGAGGCAGATGACGTGTATTTTTTGAAAGTTTTTGATTCTCTCATTATTTTGCGTTCTCCCAGTCTGATCTAAGATTTGATGAAGGTACTCAACAGGTACCTTCATCAAAATTGGATTGATTTGGCCATTAGTAAAGTAGTTCAGAAAATATTTAAAAAATCTTGTTTGGATAGCCATCCATGAAGCTCGTTTTAAACGATATCCTAGATACGGCCCATTCAATCCTATTGAATATCTCATAAAATTGTAAGAAAATATAATAAAACATTTTAAAATAATTGAAACTCACTATTTAAGGTAAAATTTGTTAAAGGTTCTAAATTAGCAAAACTTCAATAATTTAAAGCTTTTCCATTTTGTTTTCAGTGAATAATTATGATTAAATCTTATAGTAGAAATATCAAAAGGACCAAATAATATCCTTATATTTTGGTGTAGTCAAGAGAGAAAAATTATATTTTATCGAATTTCATCTCGAAAGTTTTGTACTTTTCTGCAAGACTAGTTACGTTTTGTTATTTAATGTTATAACATCATGTAATAATTTTCTATAAAATAATGTTTATTATAATTTTTCTGACATAATATCAGTCATTGTATACTAATGAATGGAAAAAAAAAGAAAATTTTCAACTTTTTTCTGTGTGTGTGTGTGTGATGTTTTTCATATTTTATACATAATTTTTCATTCTTCATTCAAGGTTGCACAGATTCTATTGTATGCAAAGGTTATTGTGTCAGATCTTAAGAAAACAGGTTTTGACATTTCGATATATATTTTGAAATATACCATTTTTTCATTTAAGATTTTAATGTCTATCTATATATTATTAAAAACGCAAACAAGAACTTTGAGCGTTCTTTTTTTCATATTTATTATAAAAAGGTGAACAAAGAAAGGTCATTCGAAAACTGCTGTACCGAAAAGAAAATAAAAAAAATGATGTTTGTCAAAAACATTTGTGCCAAACTTGGTATTAGGGAAACATAAAATATTTAAGCAATGTTCAAACACAAAATTAGAGGTGTCGCTGAAGTGCAATGACAGTTATTCTAATCCATCATCGTTTTTTTTTTACTTCTTTATTGCAAACTTATAACGCAAGACATTAAAAATATGATACGATAAATCAGAATTTGGTGTAACAGAAAAGAAAATTTTTATTTATTAAAATAATTAAGACTATTTAAATATAAACTAGTGGACATATGTTTTGCTCCGCAGCATTAACGGTTGATAATAATTTAATCGATTATAATTGAATTTTAAATTCTGAACAACTGTGACATTTTCCAAACAGACCTGATACTAAATCAATCAAATAACTCAAGAAATGGTGATGACAGGAGATATCTAACTTTGAGTGGAGAAAATCTCATAAACAGTTGGCTGTCAAGTTGAATGTCCGAGCCATGCTCTCCTCCGTCTCATCCAATTTGAATATTTAATAGCTAAAATGAAACGTCTTCTAAGTCACTGAGTGTTCTTAGACCAAAATGAACTCACTATCTTTATTACAACTGAGACGTTGGTATACAAAATTATCACAATACTTGGAGAAAGAAATGCCTCATAAGAACTTGAGAAACGCTGTAGATAGATGTATTCCAATGCTTGATGCTTCATGTGGACACTAATATCTTTTACTTAAAAAAATTATGCATATCGGCTGGATAGAACTGTCGGGCGGACTCAATTTTCATTAATTTATTTAATATATAGTTAAAATATTATTGTTAAAAGCTACACAGCAAATGTTAAAATGTTAAAAAAGCTAATTTTTTTAAAATCAGCATGACTTTCAAGTAGCTTAAATAAAGGTCAAAACATTCATTGTATGTCGTTACCTACTGAAATAAGAAGCATCCTAAAATTCTAATACTGATTAAAATTTTTTTTCGAAAAGTGATACAAAAATTTACTTTCAGCATTCATTTTGACTCACATTATTGTTTTGCTTAGACGAGATAAGATCCGATTTTAATAAAAATCGTGAAAGCTTGTTAAATTTTTACCCAAATACTTTACTAATGTGTAAAATTTAATCGTATATACACTTAACACAAAAAAAACCATTTTAGATATAAAGAGAAAATGATGATGGTGCAATAAAATGAAAGAAATACCATTGAACAATAATTATATTAAATTGTCTTTTGTTCTTCATTTCAACATTCAACATTTGAAAGTTTAAATCTCCATTAAAGCTTAAACTTAACTGAAAGACAATAACAGTTTTTTAATCAAATACAAATATATAAGAATATGATTATTATGATTGTACTAAAAACTACGAACTATAAGTAAAAACTACTAAGTACTTTTAGTTGATTAGCTTTATAATCATTATATAATTATCTTGAATGTTCCACGTTCTTAGTCCTGTCAGACCGATAAAAAAAAGGAAAATTCTGTAAATATATGAATAAATATTGAACATGAAATCGACCGAATCGGTGTTTGAACTAAATTTGTCAAAAAAGAGAGATTTTTATATTTTTTTAAATTTTACGTGGTTTTGATGATTCTGTAAAAGACCCAAAAAATTGTCATAAAATAAAAAAAAATTTATAGCAATTTTTAGGTTTTCCAGAGTAATTAAGGCCTAGAAAAAGTTTTCTAGAAAAACACCAAAAATAACATTTTTTACGATTGGATTGCTAGATTTTGGGAAATCGTTTGAAATATATCCGAAATATGAATTTCTGGAGCGATTATCAGGCGATATATCAAAAATTACGCATTCGATCGTTTTTTTAATAATAATTTTTGAAATTTACAGGAGAAACTACCTTTATAAACTCAATATTGTCGAAATCGAGGACAAAAGATTAGTTTGATTGCAATAAAATTATGTTTACAAAGGTAGTTTGACATGAAGATTTAAAAAATACGATCTATTTAACGATTCATTGAGTAGTTTCCGAGGTATCATCAGAAATCCGATCCAGAGGTCAATATACCGGACAAATTTCAGGCAGCTTAAACTAGATTTTCGGCAAAAATACAAATCCTATGGAAAAAAGCAAGTTGGGTAATAAATAGATCTACAACCTTTGTATATACACTTTTTTTTATATAACTACAAAATTTTTCCATAGACCTTGTAGTTTTGCGGGAAATTGAGATAAGCCGTGTTTTACTCTTAAAAATTCACCCCCTTCTACTTGCCAACTTAAAATCACACGTAAATTATTTTTCCTTTCATTTTCGTATAATCTCTAAATGGATTTCATCCTACTATAATTTTGTTTTGGTTTCAAAAATTATCGACCCTAATTCTAATATAGTTATTTAAGTTTAGTATCTCCATGCAACATAGTTTTATATCCATTTTTCAACGTGCTTTAAATAGTAATTTGTTATATATAAAATATACAGAGATAAGATTGAAGAAGAATTGAAATGAATATCCATTACAGATTTATTATATAAGAATTTTGTGATTGAAAACTTTTTATTTATTTTACGCATCAAAGGACATTATTATTATTATTATTATTATACATAATGTTACTTTAATCTGTTCAAACTTTTTCGATTATAATTTTATCATTCGAAGTGAGTATAGATTGTGCTATTGCCTGCCTGTCGATGCTTTTCTTACCGCCACAATATAATTAAATAATAAAAAACAAAAAAATATATATATTGAGTGAATGAATGCCTTAATGTATATTGATTTTACGCTTTCTGTTTTTTTATATTTATTTTGTGTTTTCTAGAAATAGAACTTATTCGATTCGTAATTGGATTAAAATGTGGTGATAGAATAAGTAGTAAAACTTGATGGATACAAACTTTTAAACTATGTATTTGATTATTACATGTGGAATAATTTCATTGAATTCTTGTCTTTTTAGTTTCATTTGAAATAGATTTAGCATTTCATTCATCGTCAATTTTTTGTGTTACGATTCTAGAAATTTCTTTACGTACAGATTTTTTCCGAGAAATTGCATTTCATGTTTGCCTGGTTGTTTGTCAGGCGGTCTACTAACATCATTCAGACGAGCATGCAAAAGTCCAAAAATACTTAATGGAAGTTTATATAAATTTCACAAAAATCTCAATTATTAATTACCGAATATAATATACCGATAGATAGACAACTAACAGAAATAATTGTTTAAATACTCGACATATGGTTGAATGTCAATGTTTGAACTATTTGTCATCATTGGAATTCATAAAATACTCTTAATATCTGTTGATATGTATTATTAAATGTGTTTATTAGCTAACTTTGAGCTGAAATTGTGGTAAATCCAAATATGTTACGAAAATTGTTTTAAGCAAAAAACGTTTTGGTTTAAAAGTTAAGTCTATGGGACTATTGTGGACGATTTTGCTCATTCACGAATTTAACTCACTGTTTAGGTTCAGAACACGCCTACAAAATTTCAGGTGGCTATCTCTTTTTGTTTTTGGGTTATATTGATGACAAATAGACAGACGAACGGACGAGCGGACGTGCGCGACGAAAATGCAATAGTTAGGTGGATTCTATGAGCACCAAAAATTATTTTTCCATGCGGTTAATATTTGCTTCCGTTTTAAACCTTACATTAAAACTAATAAACTGTAACATATTATATATGTCGAGTATAATAAGTATAAATCTATAAAACTTATTTTCTTTTTATGAAAATGATAAGCGGGCATATTTTGTGGTTTATATTTTTGAAACTCTGGCACTGCGATCTAAAATAAAACTGTCTTGCAGATGAAATTCGAATAACAGTTGTCTTGACAAAGATAATTAACTTTAATCGATACAAATGATTCATAAATTGTTATTTTATTTCCATAAATATGAATTAAAACAGAACGATAAATTTTACGTAATACAAAAATTTATTGCGTGCGTCATGCATAAATAAATAAGTATCATTTCACCTCACACACAATAATGAATAAGCCCTTTCTTTATTTAACCAATATATCACTATTATTGATTATAAATTTATTACAACAAATATCCAATACCAATACCTTAAAATAGGTACCTAACAGATTTTGTTTTAGGAGTTTGAATTATTAACAACGGTTATGTTTTATTAAGGTTAAATGTTATATGTTCCAATTACATGATGTTTGTACAAGATACAGAGGGGTTTATTGTACAAGATATTTTATATATATATATATATATATATATATATATATATATATATATATATATATATATATATATATATATAAATTTACACTATACTTAATATATATAAATGTTATGGATCAGATGATTATTTGGTAATTATGAGACTTGTTTCGATTAGTCGACGGCTAGTCAGTAAAGACGACTATTCGGTCAATTTCGAAGTCGCGCCACTACTCGGCGAATATTCGGTTAAGAGCACCGACTATACATCATGTACTGTCAAAATAAATAACATAAAAAAAAAACATTAAAAACAATTCTAAACATCTTTCAAAAACATAAATAATCAGATTTATAACCATACATAACCTTATCAAAATCAATTTGACATAAACAATAATGTTTTCTTTAATTTTTTTCAATTTTTTCTGTGGCTTGGTCGACTAATCATTTCAGCTAAACTCATAATTGGTACAACTTTCATAATTATCCATAATTCCCGATATGAAAAATCAAAAATTCGAAACATCGGGCTATATGAAAAATGTTTTTTACTTATTGGGCATACTAACAACAAAGATTATTGCCCTTTACGTTCACACTGTAATTAAAATATCCAGGTAATATTTTGGGCCAAGTTAGCCGTATGTCTGGGGATCACACTATGATTAACCTATACACAAGGAAAATTCGGGATTGTGTATGTGGGATCATTTAAGAATGGGTCTACATTTGTTTTGGTTAATATGTCATCCTTAAATTTCAGGCCATTTTAGGGATCGGACAACCAATGGCTTACGTATTTAGGGTCGACTTTTAAAGGGCCTGCAGATTTATTGGTTCTCATGTTTATCCTGTTACTAAAATACTCCGCCGTCGATATTGACTAATTTATACTAATTGGAAAATTCTATGATAACCTGTAATAAACATGGTTGATAATAAATTGATTAGCGTGCTTTACATGTTTGTTCCGCGTCTCCGTGCTCTGCCAATGTACCGATACAATTAAATTGCCTGTAATGAACTAGCAATATTCATAATAATCGGATACTGTCATAAATAATGAATATTAAATTGTTATTTTAGTAATTTTTTTATACTGTCCGGACATTATGAATAATGCTCGCATTAATCTCTTTGCCCATAACATTTATACTATAGCTCTTAATACTTTCTAAATGTGTACATACTACTATTATGGGTGTGTACCTACTGTACTCTCTGAGTAAATTTACAATAAATTAATTTAATTTATAAAAAGTAAAACAGGTAAGTGAAAATTTCATCACGTTCTAAGAAGTAAAGCAAGCAAAAACAGAGAGTTATTACCAGAGACGTGGAAGTTCAACTGTATTAAGATTTTAAATATGAAGATAATTTATACAAATCAACACCTTGCATCAAATGCTAAAATTATTTTTATTATTATACATATTTATAATTTTTGATGTTGTATTCATAAAAAATGAATCAAATTAAATACAAAAAGTTCAGATAAGCTCACACACACACACAATAATTCTAATTGCACACCTCAAAACTGTCAAACTAAATAAAAACTGCCCGAAATAATCAAATATTCGATTTTAGTAAAATTTTGGTGGAAAATATTGAATGGAAATTAAATAAATATGAATGCATATTTAAAAAAAAAAGAATTTATAACACCCCCCGACCCGTAAAAAGAAATGGAATCATTTTTTTTGCTATTTGCTCAAATAACAAACAATCTCAAATAAATCGCATTTGAGTATTTAAATGATTCTAAATATGCTTCAAATAGAAATTCGAGGATTCAATACCATAGCAAAACTTGAAAATTAAATAAAATAAAGAGTATGTATCAATCTCTTTCTTGAAAACGATACTGTTCATGTAATTTATATGGATAGACTAGCAAGTGAGTACTGTTCATAAGCAAGTATTTCCCTCTTTGTTTAAGTAGAACGTTTAAATGTACATATCTTGCTTAAGGTATATTCACACATGACAGTCACGTCATTCCATCTCTGTCAGAAATAATATTCTTCTGAGAAATCTATCTACATTTGTCCGTCATAGATCAGTCTCAGTAATTCAGTGTGATTTCAGTAAAATTGACGGCTACGATATTTTTATAATGTCATTTTGTTGTTGTTGTTGTGTTAGTGTGGGAATACACCATTGAAGGAACAAAGATAGTACGAATACTGAAGTGTGACTGAATTGTTATACGACGAACATGTTTAAATAGACTAGTTATTTCTGACTGAGACTGTGATGTGACTGTGATATTTGTGATATTTATTTTTAAAAATAACTTCAAATCCATGTTCGTGAAGAAGCTTTAATTGAAAATTTTCCATTTCTTTACAATTTCTGATAGATTGAATGCTTTTGAATTAAATTATACAACAAAATACAGACAAACTAAGTAGTTATATCAACGTATAAGTATATTTTTCTTATTCAATAGCGTAGGATAGACAACTTAGTTGTATTTATATATATATATATATATATATATATATATATATATATATATATATATATATATATATATATATATATATATATATATATATATATATATATATATATATATATATATATATATATATATATATATATATATATATATATATATATATATATATATATATATATATATATAACGCTACTTTGATAAGGATAATCTTAAAAAAATGTATCATAAAGTATAATATAAGAATAATATATCTAATCTTCGTCTGAAGTTTCTTTTTTCTCACTTCATATCATCTTGTTTTCATTCATTTATTAGAAAACGGTAGCGAACTTAAATAGAAACAGAGAGAGAGAGATACCTGTCAACAGATATAGAGGACAAAAAAAGTATATTGTATTTGAAAGAAATATTTATCTGTTTTAATTGTTTTTGATTCTTCTATATAGAAAAGTGGTAATAATTACATGATATTTGATCGATTCCAATCAAGTGTGTAATTAAAGACTTCTTTTATCGAAAATTAGTCGTGTTTTTACAAATTTATGTTGTATTATTTTTATTTGAGAGACAAATTTGTAATTTATACTTTGTAAGTTTTTTAATTATATTTTTTATCCCTAGGGTAAAAAGAATTTTACTTTATAAAATCAAAAAATTAAAAAGTGACCCGTCACATACATGTATTTTAATAAAATGTATTTTTACTAGGGCTATTAATTTTTTAGTTTTGTTTTTGTTTGTAAAAGCCAATATGACAAGAAGCAAAATTAATAATTCAACATATTTAAAAAAAATTTCAGTCCAGTACCCTCTTTATTTGAATGTTTACTGGGAAATGTTTCAAATAAAAGAATAATGTACCAAGTTGAAAGAAAATCCTTTCTGCCATTTTAGAAAAAATTCAAAAAAAGCCAATAAAAAGAAAATCATTTCAGCCATTTTCGAAAAAATTCAAAAAAAAGCCAATAAATATTTCTCCACTCGTGCAGAAACTCCTCATTTGAATTTTCCGAGGAAAAAATTCGGAACAAAAGTTATAGATTTTGATCAGTTTAGTACTTATACCAACTTTGTAATTGCTGGAGCCATTTCTTAGTAATTCACGAAAAATCGAATTTTCTTTAAATAAAGTACTGTCTAATAAATGTCAATTTGGGCAAACAGCTTATTTTCTCTTAAAAAATTTAAGAGGATCACGCTTTTCGTCTGAACATGACTATGTCTATGCATTATATAAAATATCTGCTTACTAGACGATAATATCCAATATTATATTTGTAGATAAGAATGACTGACAATAATATATCTAGTTTCTCACTTTTTATGGCCCGATAATTGGGTTTTAATTTTTAAAATGAATCTACTCTAGCTGCTATTTTAACTAGTCGAAATTAATTTATGAATATGACTTGATTGTTTCGAAATGGAACTTACTATTAGATAAACCCGAGTAAAACTTAAAGAGTTAAAAATTATACGTAAATCCAAATTAAAATGTTAATTATTTTGATAATTATTCTAAATACTCTAAATCAACATTCGTTTGTTTGTATTCGAGAATAGATTATGAGCAAAGACATTTTGACATTAACATTTTAGAGAATAAAATTTATTTTTTGTATTTGTTTTTGGTTGTGTTTATTTGTTCTTTTTTAAATCGTTGTTTATGTTTTCTGGTTGAATTATTCAATTTCAGAATTAATTCAAATATTCAAATGTGATGATCTGTTTCGTTTTTACTTTTTGATACAGGACGTCACACACAAAAAACTATACATCATTTGTAAATAGTGTAAAGCTAAAATATTTAAAAAATACCTATTGCGTTCTCTAAATTACAATATTCTTAAGTTTTTAAATAAATTTTATTTTAAAGATTTGATATTTTTGACAATTTACTTTAAAACTTTTGTAAATAATTCATTTTTCTAGATTGAGAATAAAAGTTTATTTATTTTTTCTAGAAAAACTGTTTGCCTTTACAGAACTCGTTGGTTGAATTCACCTGTGTCTGTATGGATATTAAGATAACGGACGCTTTCAGATATTCTTTGTGTCTCTTAATTATGCTAAATCTGATATTTTTGTTTATATGCATAATCAATAATTCCTTTCTTTCATAAATCAGGGAGCACGACTAAATTATGTCAATTTTGTCGCAGAAGAGAATGTTTTAAAGCTGAGCATAATTAACTTAAAATGAGTTTTAAAAGTGCGCTAAGTAAAATTATAGTTTCACAAGACCCGAGACTAAATTATAACACTGAAACTGAGTAAAAGATTTGAGTAATTTCTATATTCGTTATTTTCTGCATGTAGATATAACTAGTCTTAATAAAGTAGAATAAGTATTCTTGATATACTCATTTCTGATATACGATCGCATATCATATCGTTACTAAATATATATTTGATAATTCTTAATAATTATTTGTACACGCAAATTCTCATTGGTGGAATGTTTTCTTTCATGGGGCGCTGTAAGTTTTTGATTGGGTATGTAAGCTTAATTGACCGCTATCAGTTTTATCTTAAAATATGATCATAGAATAACAAACAAAAATATTTATATGATCTGAACAAAATGGATTTCTTATTTTCCGATAGCAAAATTTGAAAAAATACTGACTGTTAGAATGTCGTAAATTATTCCAGAATTTACGACTTTAATTGATGTGGGGAGGGAACAACCTATACTTACAACAAAATATGTAACTGTGTGTACATTACGCTAGAATAAACTGTAAAGTCCATCAAATAACAGGGCCCATAATGGACATATCATGTTTGTAATATGATTAACAGACAAACAAATCTACTGTGTTTTTTTTTTTGATTATTTTTCGGCAAATCGAGAAAAAAAAACCTTTAAATATTTTTTATGCCATCAAAAATTTACAAAAATAAAAAGTGTTAATTTATTGCAATTTTTTTCTATTGGCTTATGTTTATTTGTTATTCGACAAATATGTTATTTTTACAAATATCTGTACAAAGAATTTTTATTTACTTGTAGATAATTTTTTTATTATAATTTATGGAAATTTACAGTTCAAATAATACTAAATGATTTTATGGATGAAAAACTCTGTTCAAAGTTCACTGTAACAAGTTGTAATGGGTAAAGCCGTAAAGATGTTGAGAAAGATATCTCATTCTCTCGGAAGTATTATCTGATTCAGTATACTCATTATATAACATCTAATAATTACAAGATATAATATATATTGTTTTAATTACATAAAAGTAGGACGACCATAAGCATATCATATCATTTTTATACTTCTCAAAATTTGTTTATTGTAACAAGTTTTTCCTCTACAAACAATAAGAAAAGTGGCCCGTTTGTTTTTTCGCAGCACGTAAAATTGTTCCCTGCATGCTTCAAATTACATGACATCCGTATTTTTGTTTATCATCACAAGTTTTGTTAAACTTAATGATCCATTAATATCTAATTTATAGACATATCGAAATATTCAAATGAAAAAATAAACATTAAACAGTATATGCCAATCCAATATGCATTACATCCATTTAACAACTTATTCATTCATTAATCTATCAAAATAAACCTAAGGTGTACCAAAACACGAGAAGTTTACAGAAACGATTATTGGCAATTTTTGTATTTAATAATACAGTATGTAGTTCTATATTCGGGATTATTGATATCTAAAGGATTACACTCATATGTAAATCAAAGTAAAAGATATAAAATGACGGAGATGTACGTATGTAGACTCAAATTTGGGACACGCAATTTTTTTAGTTTTTATGACCTCATTAGGTTAAAAAAATAAATTTTTTGGATATCTTGGTCAAATTTCAACCGATTTATATGAACTTTTTTTTTGAAACCCACTAATTTTGGGTCAATCTATTTATTTTTAATATTAAAAATTTACTTGCTTGAATCTTTATATGAAATATCATGACGAGACACTTACTATCTGAATATTTACTACTGGTATGTTTATATTAACCCAAAATTTGAAAACTTTGACCCAAATTTAGTTGTATTACATACTTTGTTTGCCAAAATTGGATTAAAATTGAACGTAATAGAGCAAAAACAGTTTTTTTGAATTTTGTGACGTCATAAGGTCCAAAAAATTAATTTTTTTGATATCTTCGTCAAATTTCACCCGATTTATATGAATTTTTTTTTGACACCCACTAATTTTGGGTCAATTTATTCATTTTTATATTAAAAATTTACTTGCTTGAATCCTTACATGGAATATCATGACCAGACACTTACTATCCGAATATTTACTACTGGTATGTTTATATTAACCCAAAATTTGAAAACTTTGACCCAAATTTAGTAGGATTACATACTTTGTTTCCCAAAATTGGATAAAAATTGAACGTAATAGAGCAAAAACAGTTTTTTTGAATTTTGTGACGTCATAAGGTTCAAAAAATTAATTTTTTTGATATCTTGGTCAAATTTCACCCGATTTATATGAACTTTTTTTTGAAACCCACTAATTTTGGGTCAATCTATTCATTTATAATATTAAAAATTTACTTGCTTGAATCCTTATATGGAATATCATGACCAGACACTTATTATCTGAATATTTACTACTGTTATGTTTATATTAACCCAAAATTTGAAAACTTTGACCCAAATTTAGTAGGATTACATACTTTTTTTCCCAAAATTGAAAAAAATTGAACGTTATACAGCAAAAACAGTTTTTTTGAATTTTGTGACGTCATAAGGTTTAAAAAATTAATTTTTTGTATATCTTGGTCAAATATCAACCGATTTATATGAACTTTTTTTTGAAACCCACTAATTTTGGGTCAATTTATTCATTTTTAATATTAAAAATTTACTTGCTTGAATCCTTACATGGAATATCATAACCAGACACTTACTATCTGAATATTTACTACTGGTATGTTTATATTAACCTAAAATTTGAAAATTTGACCCAAATTTAGTAGGATTACATACTTTGTTTGCTAAAATTGGATTAAAATTGAACGTAATAGAGCAAAAACAGTTTTTTTGAATTTTGTGACGTCATAAGGTTCAAAAAATTAATTTTTTGGATATCTTGGTCAAATTTCAACCGATTTATATGAACTTTTTTTTGAAACCTACTAATTTTGGGTCAATCTATTCATTTTTAATATTAAAAATTTACTTGCTTGAATCCATATATGAATTATCATGACGAGACACTTACTATCCGAATATTTACTACTGGTATGTTTATATTAACCCAAAATTTGAAAACTTTGACCCACATTTAGTTGGATTACATACTTTGTTTGCCAAAATTGGATTAAAATTTACCGTTATTGAGCAAAAACAGTTTTTTTGAATTTTGTGACGTCATAAGGTTTAAAAAATTAATTTTTTGTATATCTTGGTCAAATATCAACCGATTTATATGAACTTTTTATTGAAACTTACTAATTTTGGGTCAATCTATTCATTTTTAATATTAAAAATTTACTTGCTTGAATCCTTATATGGAATATCATGACCAGACACTTATTATCTGAATATTTACTACTGTTATGTTTATATTAAGCCAAAATTTGAAAACTTTGACCCAAATTTAGTAGGATTACATACTTTGTTTCCCAAAATTGGATAAAAATTGAACGTAATAGAGCAAAAACAGTTTTTTGAATTTTGTGACGTCATAAGGTTCAAAAAATTAATTTTTTTGATATCTTGGTCAAATTTCAACCGATTTATATGAACTTTTTTTTGAAACCTACTAATTTTGGGTCAATCTATTCATTTTTAATATTAAAAATTTACTTTCTTGAATCCTTACATGGAATATCATGACCCGACACTTACTATCTGAATATTTACTACTAGCATGTTTATATAAACCCAAAATTTGAAAACTTTGACCCAAATTTAGTTGGATTACATACTTTGTTTGCCAAAATTGGATTAAAATTTACCGTTATAGAGCAAAAACAGTTTTTTTGAATTTTGTGACGTCATAAGGTTTAAAAAATTAATTTTTTGTATATCTTGGTCAAATATCAACCGATTTATATGAACTTTTTTTTGAAACCCACTAATTTTGGGTCAATCTATTCATTTATAATATTAAAAATTTACTTGCTTGAATCCTTACATGGAATATCATGACCAGACACTTACTATCTGAATATTTACTACTGGTATGTTTATATTAACCCAAAATTTGAAAACTTTGACCCAAATTTAGTAGGATTACATACTTTGTTTCCCAAAATTGGATAAAAATTGAACGTAATAGAGCAAAAACAGTTTTTTTGAATTTTGTGACGTCATAAGGTTCAAAAAATTAATTTTTTGGATATCTTGGTCAAATTTGAACCGATTTATATGAACTTTTTTTTGAAACCTACTAATTTTGGGTCAATCTATTCATTTTTAATATTAAAAATTTACTTGCTTGAATCCTTACATGGAATATCATGACCAGACACTTACTATCTGAATATTTACTACTGGTATGTTTATATTAACCCAAAATTTGAAAACTTTGACCCAAATTTAGTAGGATTACATACTTTGTTTCCCAAAATTGGATAAAAATTGAACGTAATAGAGCAAAAACAGTTTTTTTGAATTTTGTGACGTCATAAGGTTCAAAAAATTAATTTTTTTGATATCTTGGTCAAATTTCACCCGATTTATATGAACTTTTTTTTGAAACCCACTAATTTTGGGTCAATCTATTCATTTATAATATTAAAAATTTACTTGCTTGAATCCTTATATGGAATATCATGACCAGACACTTATTATCTGAATATTTACTACTGTTATGTTTATATTAACCCAAAATTTGAAAACTTTGACCCAAATTTAGTAGGATTACATACTTTGTTTCCCAAAATTGGATAAAAATTGAACGTAATAGAGCAAAAACAGTTTTTTGAATTTTGTGACGTCATAAGGTTCAAAAAATTAATTTTTTTGATATCTTGGTCAAATTTCAACCGATTTATATGAACTTTTTTTTGAAACCCACTAATTTTGGGTCAATCTATTCATTTATAATATTAAAAATTCACTTGCTTGAATCCTTATATGGAATATCATGACCAGACACTTATTATCTGAATATTTACTACTGTTATGTTTATATTAACCCAAAATTTGAAAACTTTGACACAAATTTAGTAGGATTACATACTTTGTTAAAATTGGATAAATATTGAGCACAATAAACATATTTGTTCTTGTACTAATTAGCGTATATAATTAGTCCACCCTATATCAATAATAAATCTTTCTATCTGTATCTTAATGCATCATAACACTGCATATGTATAAAATCTGCAGTATTATTGTTGTAAAGGACCAATCACTAACGTGAATGTCAAATTGTTTGAATATGTGATCGACTAAACATACATACATACATAAATATATACATACAATTTAATATTATCGATCATCGTTAGTGTTCAAATAAATAATCCTTGTAACATGACTAGTTTCACACAAATGGGACACAGCACAGCATTGAATTACGTAGCATTGGAACATGAAATTCGTTGAATTAAATTAAAATGGATATAATACTTTTTTTCCAAATGTGTAGTAACATGAAAAACCGATGAAATTTTGCATAAAATATTTTTTGTTAAAAAAAAACTGAATTTATTTTAAGTACACTGTGTTGAAATAAATTTGAGAGTAGATTTGAGAAGTTTAAACAAGTCTATCTACACATGTCCGTCGTGTATCAGATCAGTCACAATTCAGCATTCGTGCAATCCTTGTTCCGTCAATGGTTTGAGTATTCCCACACTAGCACACAACAAAAAATTATGTCAACTGTTAAAAAATCGTTGGTGACGAATTTAAAAATTACGTAATTGTGACTGATTCTGCACTGCATCACTGCAATATTATTTCTGACCGAGAATGGCTGAGCTGTGACTTAACTTTGTGACTGGTGTGTGTGAATATATCTTTAAGCTTGTTATCTTCTGAACCGATTTTGATAAAATTGAGAAATAAATAATGTAATTACTCGTTGAATGAACGCGGTATTACGCGGTTCTTCGTCGATATCATTATTTGTTCTCATGATAATCGAGATGAAAAAATATTACGAACAAATAGATAAATATTTCACTAAAAATGTGAGATTTGGGTTATAGTGACCCAGAATCATAAGGACATGTCAAATTAGGGAGTCATAAAATCGGCCCCATTATAATACTTCCCCACTGGGAAATTAAAAATTGTCAAATATTTTATTTCTCGAATATTAACCATTTTCAAAATATTGGATACAAATAGTTCTTTGAATACGATTGATATTGTCAAAATTTACTATCCCACAAACCGTAAACGTGAAAATGTATTTTTTCTTGTTTTAATTGACATTCAATGACACTTGAACCCTCTGTGCCAATAATTTTGTTAGTAAGCAATTTTTGCAGCAATAAAATATTAAATTATCATGAATAGAAATTTCATTGCCATGATAAACTATTTTGTGTCAAAGCGATAAAAATATATTGTACAAAAGGCATTCGAACACTTGTATCTAAAAACGCTTGAAACTTTAAAAATACTTCTTTAAACATACATTTGAATATTTTATTTGGGATTAAAAAAATTATTTTAATAAACAACATCTAAGTTTCTTTACATATAGAAAATTTATTTTAGAAACTTCTTTCCTCTTTTAACTTCAAAAATTAAAATTAATTGATTCGAAAACGCAGAAATTATAAGCTCCTAAATGGATTATTTTCCATTTCTTTGTTTCGAAACGAAACAACGAACATCTGGTTTTATGACGTGCCGGTCACAAAATGGATTTTTCATTTGTTATTCAATGAACTATTTATTCCAATTACCAAATTACCAAAAAATGAATATCCGTCAATTTAACGGGGACAATTGAAAATGTTGAGTGCTCCGTAAACAATCCATTTTGCAGAATTTTTATAGAAATAAATATTGTAACACTATTTATATCAAAGCCATATAGACATTTGTGGAAGTATATTTATAAATGATATATGCTTATAGGCACCAGGTTTGTATAAAGCAAAAATTATTAATGACAGCTATCAAATGTTCATTTTATATTTGTGAAAATTATATGGTTTATGGTGAAAATTGAATTGAACAAAATTAAAGGATTTTGTGAAATTTTAACTGAAAATTGTAATATGTATTTTAAATAGTGTCACAAAGCAGCTATTCAAGAAAATTAAAAATTTTAAATTATATTTAGTTTTCAATAATTTTGTCATTTTCACAATACAATACGCATTGAAATATATTACAAGAACCACATGAGGCCACCTGTTTAATTTTAAATTAAAATCATATTAAATTTAAAGAACTCCTGGGGCTTCATACAATATTTTCTAGGAAATTAATTTCAAACTAATAATATTTAATTACAAATTAATTATGAATTGATCTTTTTTGTTTCTTGTTGTCAGATTTGTATTGCATATTCTGCTTGCATATGGTGGTATATTAAATTTAGTAGTAAAATGCTTAAAAATTTAAAAATTTTGTTTCGAAAAAGTATTGTATATTTTGATTTTGGTTTTAATTTTCTAACGATTAAAAACATAGAATATTAAAAACTTTACAAATTTTGGAAAAACGTTTTTCGAATCACCAAAATGCGTCCTGTTTGTCTGAAAATCACCTAAAAGCTCAAATCATGTACACAAATTTTCATAGAAATTATTCGAAGGAGAATTAAGGAGAATCATGGTTAAAATATTTAAAAATAGACCAAATTTTACGATTTGATGAATAGCTGCCAAGATATTGACTACAACCAAACTACTATTTTGAGAAAATTTATTATTAAAACAGTTCTCAAAAGAAGTTTTCTAAGAAAGCATTTTTAATGGTTTCTTTTATCGTTTCACATTTTGGATTATACCTTTTTTATGATTAATGCCTGATAAATATATAAATATATATCATGTATCTGTTAATAAGCTAGTATTTTACTAATTTTAAAATAGCTATAAAATTAATTGAAATTAAACAAAAATTTACTTAAAAGTTTTCAAAATGCAAGAAGAGTTCGTATTTAAGATTAATTGCAATAAAATAATATTTATGTAAACACGATAATTAACAAACGTCAATTAGCATGGCAGCAATACGTTTTTTTTTTATTTGTATTATTTTTTTTTTGCTTTTGTTTTGAATAAAATCTGACAGATACATAAATTCATTCATCACAAAAGCTCAACCGAAAAAAAAAATTCGTATTAATATCATTTTCAAATTGGATACAAAATATTAAAGAATATATCATTAATTAATGTCACATTGTAACTATAAAAATTTTTTTGAAAAAAAAAAAACAGAACTTTTCTCCATATTTTTTTATTTGAATATATGTATAAAAGTATTTCTACTATGGAAAATATATATATATATATATATATATATATATATATATATATATATATATATATATATATATATATATATATATATATATATATATATATATATATATATATATATTTGCCCATTTAATAATATGACATAAAAATGTTGACACAATCTTTATTTAAAAATATTATAAATTTTTCCAAAAAAACCATAGATGTTTGTATTAAAATTAGATCGCTAGCTTTATGAATATGAAATAAGGTGGTTTGAGTTTCAAGTATATTATATATTTGTTATTATACATTTCATTCCTGATGAAGTTTGAAGAAGGAATGTTGAGAAAGGCCTAAGAATTGGTAGACAGCGCGCCATCAACGTTCTGATGTAAGAAGCTATGCCGACTTATTTTTGAGAGGCAAACTTTAACCCCTGAAACATACCTAGTTCCTCGTTCTTATCCATGTAATGACAGTCTTATCAATTAACTATCGCGCGGCCGAGATTCGATCCCATAATCTATCAGTTCAGAAAGATAAACACTAAGGCGTATTGCATACCAGTCAAATAAAAAAACACAATTTTTTTGTTTCCATCAATGCTTTGAAGAATAAATTGGATATTTTGTTTAAAAATTATTAATTTTTAATATAAATAACTGTGAATTTTACATGAGGACTGAAAAATAACTGCCAGCCCATTTAAATATCCCATAAACATCTATGAAACTAAATATATATAAAATAGGTCTTGCCTTACGTTATTTATGATACGAAGAATATTTACGTAAAATAAAGTAAACTGCGTTAATTTTATTTTTAAAAAAGGCAATCATGTGTATATTTCCTTTTAGTCACAGTATTTGAATAATTAAGTATCCTTCATTATTATTCAATCGTTTTTTAAGGATTATTTTATAATCTTATTTAATAGGGAAAAAATATGGTAAAAAATAAAATAAAAATTAATTTATTTATGTATTTAAGAGCTTCTGCTATTCTTTTATCTGAAAATTTTAAATAACAAATAATTTTAGGGCTTGATTTAATTATATTTATAGGGCTGGGCATTCAAATACATTTTTCTTTGTAATATTTTTATAATATTTTGGCAAGTCGAGGGAGCCAAATAAATATCTTGAAAATTTTTGAAAATTATCGCTGATTATAGTAAAAATACTTTTTGAAACTAATTAAATGTGTGTTCCCGTTCAAGTAAGATCCAAGTTAAGGTTCTAAAGGGATTACTTCGTCAGTTCTAAAATTAAAAATTAAAATCTATATGGCTTAATATTAATCATTTATAGTCACTATAGATCGGTTTGAGCCCTGGTCATCGGTCTTTCACAATTCTCTTCCAAGGTCTCTCCAAAATCGTCTTTTGCATTCCTCCTCACATTAACTTGATGTTATCCAGCATTTGATCCATCCAGCGCTGTTGCGATCTTCCTCTTTTCCTGGAAGCATGGATATTGGTAATTGAATTGGATATTGGTACTCAAATCAACACTGTCTTTAGGGATTAATAAATTTCGCTATATCATTCAGGATTTTGTTATTTTTGTTGTTGATGCATATACCCTATTATGCTTCAGTTATTCTTATGCTCCAAACATTTTTCTAATTATATTACATTCGAAGTTTCTGTATTTCTCTTGACTTTTAGATGTTACTTCAATACCTTTCAGTGCGTCAATAAATTTGGAGCGATTTAGACAGTCAAATGTCTGTATGGATTAATATTATGAGGTATTTCATGGCTTAACGAAATCCAGCGAAAATGATTTTATTTTCCCAGTAATAAAATTTTTCAAATCATTCAACTAAAATTATTGATAAATTATGACAGTTAATGTATGATGAAATTACAGTAAAGATAATGAAACGTTGTAAATGATAATTTTGTGATTGAATACATTTATTTGAGACAAAATCTATATATGTTTTTACTGTATGTAATCTATTTGTATTCAAGAGAATGAGAAAATCATTTTGATGAAGCAAAAAGTACTACAACATTAATTAAGACTTTTTTAAAACGAGTTGCTAAGATAAAACCAATTTTCTTACAAAATGACTAAAACGCCCTCTTTTAAATAAGTATTAGAATCAGAAGTATTAGAAAAGAAATTCGACAGTTATTCGAATGATAATTTTCTGATTTAAAACATTTGTTTGATAACAATTTTATCCTTTTACTTCTGACAATATGAGGAAAAACAACATGATGCTGCAAAAAAAACAACATAAGCTATGATCCTCTTAAAATCAAGTTGCCAAGATGAAACAAATTTTCTCAATACAGACAAAAAATATACTCTCTGTTAAAACAAGTATTAGAAAATAAATTCGACATAATATAAGTAAATATTGCGGCAATGATGTATACAAGAACAATTTTGAAAAAGTGCATAATCTCGTAAAATAAGTAAACAAGTAAATTTAAACACAACACAAGGAAATACAGACGAGTGAATTGAGTAATATAGCTGTGAGTGAGTGAGTGAGATAGAAGAGAATAAAGCGTATATATTCACAATATTATATATACTAGCTGACCCGGCAAACGTTGTTTTGCCATACATATAATTTACTTAGGAAATATATTAAAAAATAACTATAAGTGTGTGAGAATGTTATTATAATTGAAAGAGGAATGAAGCGTTGTGGACAACGAAAGTATAGTTTATTTAGGTTAATATTCTGCTGCTTATTAAAGTAACAACTAGATTATTAATTAAAATTCTTGATGGCTATCTATACATCGAAAATACATATTCATATTTCTACTACTAATCATGGCAATCGCCGAAGAAACGATGATCATTCTCTCAGCGCTATGGAGTGTACAATATTTTTGGTCAGTCTGTCTTTAGCTAACACAAGCAAACTGGACGGTTTTCCTACTCGGGAACATGCCACATGTAGTTGTCCGTCGGAAAAGCATGGTGTACCCAAATCTAAGCCACAAACATAAAACGTTTGACATTGTGACTTATTGATCGTCATTGCGAATGCCAATCTAATTTGAAATTGCAGCAATACATTTTGCCTCGAAACTTGTCATTCAAAATAGTTGCCTCGATACCCATGTTCAAGTGTTAATTGATCAGTTATCAACCGGGGTTAAAAATGATTGAATTACTTATATCACTATTAAAAAAAGAGTTGAAGAGTGAATTTAGGGTTGTATGTATTTTTTAATGCCACATAGGAAAAAATTAAAAACAAAAAATTTTGACGAAAAGCTTATAAAAATTTTTTTTGGAGTGGATCACGTTTAACATTAGGGGTATAAAAACTAGATGTTGGCTGATTCTCAGACATAACCGATATGCATACAAAATTTCATGAAAATCGGTTCAGCTGTTTCGGAGCAGTATGGCAACAAACATACACGACACGAGAATTTTATATATTAGATAGGAGAAATAAAACATGTTACGTGCATGTTTCGTTATATTATCTCATACATAACATAAGAAGATTTTTCTAAAAATTTACATGAATATATATTGAATAATGGTAAAAACGGTGTGTGATGCTTAGTGGGGTAAATGTAAAAAAAAAAACTATATATACTTATAAGAGAGAACATCGATTAAGTATGAAACATTTTCATTATTAACGGTTCTATATTTAAAATATTTAATTATTAAGACCTGTTCTACATGAATTTAAGCCGGTTTTATAGCCGAGAGTCGAACGCAAACGCACATTGCAAGTCCTTTTTTTTGTATGGAAAATAATTTCAAAAAAATGGCTTGCAATGTGTTAAATTTATTTCATAAACGCCTACCGCTTACATAGAATGGGTCTAAATCCAAAGCAAGATTTCTATAAGTAATGAATCGGATGATAGCAATAATTGGCCTTACTTGTGATAAAAATTTCTTGGATTTGGGAGCTTTGTGTGTCTGGGGTAGAACTAGGATGTCTAGGGTAGAATCCAAGAATTATCATTCAAAAAAATTTCGAGCATCATTGACCGTTTGAAATTATCTTCAAGGTGTTTTCGAAGTACACTTTTTTTCAAACGAAAATCCTCTTACTAAAATCATATTCATAAAATCAATAGCCCGCAATTGCATCAAACCTATAAGCCCCAAAACCAAAAAAGAGTTAACCTGGAAATAATCTTAAAAATAATTGCCAAGGTCAAAATAAATATCTCCATGGAACTCTCCCGTAATAGATTCAATAACATTTATCAAAAGTATTTTCGTTTATCCGGCGGGGATGACGACTTTTTCCTGTATATATTTACTGATCTATAAATAAAAAAATTTTCGACATTATTTTAATTGAAAAAATATAAAAGCCAGCATCAAAAACATTCTCTTGAACAAAATGAGTTGAGTAGTTCAAACATAGTTAATGAATACGACAATGACCATCAATTTTTTTTTTCTACCTGGAATCTCTGGAAAATCTCTTTTTATATGTTAACTTGATAATTTACTTTCGAAGTATCTATCTTTAGTACCTAAATATCGTACATCGAAAATTATTAATTTTTTATTTCATTTGAAATTAAGCCAGTGTTAATGTATTACGAAACCATAACGTAAAATGATATAAAATTTCGTTTGTAAAGAATCATTTACCATTTCCACGAGCTTTAATTCCGCTAAATTTATTATTACATTTCTTTATCTATAATGAAATGATATCCATTTTTAGTGTTCCATTATTGACTATTATATATATGAAACATATATAATTTTCTATTCAGATTTTCCATTAAATTAAGTTTTCATCATTGTGCCGCCGCGACGCACAGTAATTTTCTTCGCGTTATTCTTTCAAGGTTATGCGACTTATTAAAAAAAGTTTGTATGTTATAAATTTTCATTAAAAATACGTTAATCGTTTAAATGGCTTGTATCTTTTCTCAACAGCTTTCTTATAGGCGGAGAGCCCACTGTATCAAAAGGCATCTGATGGATAGATCAATCTTTATTGGAAAATATGGTAATTAGAGAGTAGAAACACATGGTGTAAGGTTTTTTTTTGTATGTAAATTGTTAACGATGAGTGACAGTTAAGTGATTCAACAAAGGAAACAATCGATTGGTACAAGTCTACTCACACAAAATTTGAGCCATCTCAAGCTTTATTATAAAAATATTTGTTTTCTCATCTGCTTTAAATTAGGCTGGTTTTCGTAACAACTTAAATATAATCTTTTCTAATAAAATTTAACGGATCAGGTGCCTTTTTTACGATGTGCTCTTGGTCCATTGTAGATAGACATATAAACATTATTTTACCATTTATATTTAAATTTGTTTACTTAAAGACAATTTAATATACTGTGAAATATCGAAGCTTTGATTCATTGTACTTTTCTGTAATTTTGATAAAAATTAATTGATCTCGCAACTTATAATTAATTGTTCCAATGAACCTTGGCGTTTGACTTGAGAATATGTTTTATAGTAATAGGCACTAGCCTATGAAAACTAATCTATAAAATCATCTACTTACGATTGCTTTTAAAAGAATCAAATTTATTGGCTTTATCTCAAAAAAATAAGTGATAAATATAATATTTTTATTCATAAGTTTCAAAAGTTTAATTTCACTTTTAAACACATCCGCAATTTTTATATCTACATTAAATGAATTATGCTGAAATTACATAAGTAATGATTGTCAAATACCTATATGACAAATTGATGAATACACAGTTTAACTATGGAAGATGAATTTTAAAATTGTCAGTAAAAATGTCGGATTATATTCAGAATACAATTTAAACTTTTTGAGATAATTTAAATTTTTTGCCAATAGGTTAGTTATCTGAGCATAGATCGATTTGGGTTTGTTTCTTGATTTTAAATAATTATTCCTCTTTAGATTCCTCGATTGATTCTGGAGAGCTGAGTACTTCTCATGATTCATACCATCAGATAAGTTCGCGACCTTTCTTCGATACAATCTTCAAGAATGAGGAATTTATTAGCTTTCGGTCAAAACTATTGTAGTAGAAAAGCATGATCTTTTATTAGATAAACCGAAAATGATAATCGATATGATCACTATCTCACCAATAGATACAAGAGCATTTTCTTTAACAACAAGATATTCAGAATTTCATGAAAGAAAACTTTATTTTCGAAATTCCTTTTGAAAGCTTGTCTCTTATTTTAATCATATATAACGTTATTCATATTGTAGCATTTTAAATAGCTTTTGGCCTTATTCACCTATTTTCGACTACATTCATCTTAATGTTGGAAGCATTGCGTATTTAATAGACTACAGTATCCTTACAATCAAGCAACAAACAGTAAAGTGTGAGGAGAATAAAACTATATGGAAATCATTGTAATGTGATTCTATTCGAATTCATAAACATTCTCTGAATGAATACATAATGGAACAATCTACATAGCGCATGAAATCTTGTGTACATTATTATTTTATTTTAGGTTAGGTTAGGTAGTAACTAACTAACTATGTAAAGTGAAATGGACAAATAACATGGCTAAAAATATGGAAGAATCAGTTTCTTTATGTACTACGTCAATCCAAAACTTCGTTGGCAGAGGATTTTGTTCGCTTTTACGAAGTGTGTCATTCAAGAATATGACAATTCATTTTTACCGAATCTTTAAATAAGCATAAAATCTTTTAGCTTTAAGCGTACCTTGAATTATATAAGAAGATATGGGCTTTGAAAATTGTATAGCTATTGTATAAACTGAATTTCGTTTGAACTAACTATGTAAAGTGAAATGGACAAATAACATGGCTAAAAATATGGAAGAATCAGTTTCTTTATGTACTACGTCAATTGAAAACTTCCTTGGGAGAGGATTTTGTTCGCATTTACGAAGTGTGTCATTCAAGAATATGACAAATTTATTTTTACCGTATCTTTAAATAAGCATAAAATCTTTTAGCTTTAAGCGTACCTTGAATTATATAAGAAAATATGGACTTTGAAAATTGTATAGCTATTGTATAAACTGAATTTCGTTTCAGATCATACAAAAAATAAACAAAAAAAAAAATTTTCAAATTCAATTTACGAGTACACTCATTGGATTTATAGATAATTTGCCTAGGATACGATTATTGAAGTTTTGGAGATATCATATCGGGAATCGTTTTCAGAAATATGGAAGAGCGAAGTTTGGAAGAATTTAATGATTTTCGCATCTCTACAATACCACCAAATTGACCTAGGCAGTTGAAACTTTGTATGTAGAGTACGTTTATGCCAATAATGTGTCTTATGAGGGTAACTATTTTTTTGTTTGCAGTTTTATATGGCTTATTCAAAATTGAATCAGAGAGTTTGCGTGTAGGCAAATTCTTATTATGCCGTATTTACGAAAACTAATGTTTTTTTAATATGTGATTTAAGTAAGATTTTCACACTAGCATAGTTTCATGTTGAAATAGAGAGTTCAGAGCACTTTATATTAAGATGCACAGAATGGGTGAGAAATATCATTTAAGGTTGCAACAGCACTTAATCATCATGTAATATATTATTTTGCATACCTGTTGTTACTTATTACAGAGAAAACATAAGTATTATGATATATTGCCTATATTTTGATATAATGCCAGGAAAAGAATGACGTAGATAAAAAATATTATTTTTAATTTTCATACCTCGAGAACAAAACGGCGTGTTGCTATTTTTTTTTATTTATTCTTAAAACATTTCGACATACTCTCCATTTTTAATTTCAACTCTTTTGAGAGCTTTTTTGTGATACAGAATAGACCAGACGACAGTAATTTTGAATGGGAAATAACCCTAAAAATAAAGAACTTTGAAGATCCCATAGATAACGATATGCCATAAAAAAATTGTGAACCATCATGGGACGCCTGGCAGATGTGAACATCGAAATTATTTTGTAGGTTAACCTCACATGTGCAACGTAGTAAATAACACTATATATACGAGCTCAGTGTGATAAGAGAGATTGCGCACAATCGCTTGCGCATTACCTATAATAAAAAAAAAAATGGAATAAAACATATATGCCATAGCGTGGGGATGCGTCGCCACGGCCTATATTGCCACGCAAAGAATCAGGTTTACCCTCGCATATCATCCTTTTCACATCAAAAAATTGACAAAATCTGCCAAAAAATGGTTCACGCTAAAATAAAATCTTGAGACTCTGCTGCTTATATTTTTTTTCCAGTTGATATTCTATGTTGATTCGTCTAAATAAATACATCCACCATCATGAACCAGCCAGTATATGTAGTAAATGTATCATCTAATCGATATGGCGTCGTATAATATGATGATATGGCTCTACTAGTTCATCTTCACCAACGTTTCCATCTATCGACGTTGTTCCTTTTAAAAAACATAATATGAAGACTTATATACACTATATATGCATGCATGTCTGTCTGTCTGTCTGTATGTATATGTTGTGATATATCGTTCTTGTATTGTTCAATTAAGTATAACAATTTTGTATCTTTCTACGTTCATTTTATTCTGTGTATGATGTGTGTCCTCTCCTTGCTTGCTATGTGTGTCCTATCTCCTTTATATATGTCGCTTCTATGTCGTCATTGTTTGCAAAAAAACGTGAGTCAATAAAAAGTAACAAAAACGAAAAAAATCATTTTAAATTCTTCTTCGCTACTTTATTTCTCTGATACTTCGTTTTTTTTTTACCCACGCTTTAAATTGATTCAATTGAATACAAATAAAAAAAAAAATAGAATGTGCTTATTTACAGTCTAACGCTTGTAATTCGATCATCCAACTTTTAAGCTTCCAACATTTTTTAAAACATTTTTGGGCTGTTTAATATGATCTCAAAGTAATACAAATTTTGGGAGACGTTGCGGCGATATTGCTTGCAATATTCATCCATTGGTAGAATTGGAGGCGAAATATCACAAACGAGGCCTCCTATTGCTAAATAGATAACAATAACTTTTGAAATTATTGAATCTGAATTACTTTGTTAACGAAGTTTTAGCTAAATTGGAATAGAAAATTTTTCTCAGTTTTTATCCCCTATAAGTCTCCCTTTAAGTCTACAATTTATATAGAAATTTGTTTATGGTAATTAAAATCCAAAAATTAAAGGATGTCAATTTAAAAAAATATATATATATATATATATATATACATATATATATATATATATATATATATATATATATATATATATATATATATAATTGACGTCCAAAATTAACGATTGTATCCGTAGTTTCTGAGTTGAAAAGAAATGGAATTGCAAAATTTCTTCGAAAATTATAGGGTTACGCCACATTTATCTTTAAAATATTTCGTGTCCTCCCGCATTAACAACATACAATTTGGACCAAATTAGTATAATTATTATTTGGGGTAATATTTTTGATTATTTTCCTTAAATGATTTTTATGATGAGAAAAGTTTGGATATCACTCACTGCATTAGAAGATACATATTTTATCTTTTGCAACAGCATGGGTGCAAAAGAGAGAATCGCTCATTGGATACATAGCAAACTTTCTTTATGAACTGAATTTTACTTACTACTTTTGATGAATAATGGCTTTCTGAATATTCAAGCTTATTTTTTATAATTCCTTTAATTGAATCATCCTCAGATTTTATCCAGCTTAGAGTATAAAAACATCTCCAAAAACTAAGAAGTATGAGCAACATCTATTTGATCGTGTACCGAAAGTTTTAAAAATGTGCGTTTAACTTTTAGCTTGTAAATAGACAAAAATTGAACATAAAATATTATTCCTGCGTATTTTTTTTTTTTATTCTGTAAAAAGTTTCATAACAAGGAAATATTGTTTACATAATTTACATATACTAACACACCTTTACAAAATTGATAAGAATGAGAAGATAAAGAATTAGGAATATGTACAAAACACAGTGATGTTTTATGAATAATAAATAAACTATCCCCCCAAAAAAAAAAGAACAACTCGATTTTAAAAATAAAAGACGATAAAGACGAATATAAATTTTATTTTATATTATTACATAGATTTTAATCAATATATATATTTATGTTTTAGTGATTCGATTCAATTTTATAGTGATTGGAAAATGGATATTTTTAATCGAAATTATATTTTAGTATATATCATGAGACTTATAAAATTTACAATTTTAATATAGACGATGGATTTTATAGAAAATATAATGGATGTTCCGTGATTTCATGTAATTTCAATCAGAAATTTATTAATCTCGATACAGTTTTATTTAATATAAAAAGTGTGGATACAATTTAGTTGCAATGAAGGCAAGATAACATATAACACTGTTAATTATTTATTTTTAGTTATTAAAATTATTGAAATACGATGAATACATGGTTCATTAAGCAATGAACAATTTATTATACAGCTCATGAAAAATATTTATACTTGTATTTTTCCTACCTCTTCATTTCTTCTGTTCATAGTACGTGGAAGGCACTTCTTAATCGATTGATTCGCTATGCTTATCTAAAATTTATAATAAAACATTCGCATTCTTGAAAATATAATTGTTTGCATGTAAATTGTATAGCAAATATCAAACAAACATTATTGAATAATTACTAAAAATAACATTTAATTGAAGTTATTGAGTTGAAAATTGTAAGAATGATTGAAGAAATTGCATTAGTAATTATTTTTAATTCAAAATAAAATTATTCACTTATATTAGTTTGATTGATAGACTAGTATTTCGTAACCGTAGAAGCGAATTGTCCAAATGACCGATGGTCTAGAAAACGCCAGCAAAGTATTAGCCCGCTATCTCGTTTTGCTAAAAGTCTGACCGTCAGATAGTTAGCATGATAACGGACAGGCAGGTGGGGCAATCTTCCGATATTTTGTTAGTGCCTTCACTATTTTGATGTCATTTTGGCAACAGGAGGGTTTTCAAGGGAATTTGAATTAACCATGAGACATCTATAATAAAGGAAATCCCGAATACAGTAATAAGTTGCATTTTAACGCATGCGCAAATAATTATGTACCGTGTTGTCATGAAAACGGAGGGATTGTCGAAGATTTTTTATATCCGAACAAATTTTAAAATAAAAAATAAAAAAAAAACGTTTTGACGAGAAACATTTTGTTTTTCGGGAAACTATTTGTGGGCGAAAATATCGCATCAGAGATTGTCTTTAATATAGATAGCTTTATTTTGGTTCTAATTTTCCTTACGATACTATTCGGTCAGATTAAAAACTTTTAACCATTTTATGTTTGATAACTACCTTCTAAATTCCAAAATTTGTTCTAGTTGACTGATTAACTGAACTGGTATAGTATAGGTACTTTATTATTTATTATTATTCTTCTTATCTCGATTATTTAGAAATTTCTTGAGGGTATTATTAAATATTTATACATAATAATATTATACACTATAGCTGTATACAGTAAGTAGTTGTTTTGTTTAAAACTTGTGTGTTGGTTTTGATTTGTTTTAGCGTTTGTGTATTCATTACTTAGTCATTTTGTGTTGCATTATATTAAATACCGAAACCATGATGATACATGAACGAACGAACCAATGGAACCAAACTTGGATGTATTTATTGCACCTTGTTTAATTTTAAAGTGTTCCAGAGAATTAAAATATATAATCAATTAAAATTATTTTGTTGTAATAAATACTTAACGACCGTAAACTTTTTGCTTTAGGTTCAATAATTTTTACCTGCTTATATATTTTGGGAGCTTTAGTATTTTTTTATCATGGATTTTTTTTTCGAGGCATATTCATAAACTTTTCTTTCGGTGTTATAATGTAGGAATCGTGTTTTGTTAGATTATTGCCTAACTAAGCGACGTCAATATTGGTAGCCCAAGGACTGTTATGGATTTATTAAATCTCCTGTAGAATCTTCCAGGTGGTTAAAGTAACCTGATCTAAGTCTTGTGTCTGTATTTCAGTGTTGTCTAGAGCGGGACAAAATAGGTGAATGATCACGTGGATTAGGTCGAAATTAGTCAACTTTAGTTGTAAAAAGCACATTTAAGTGTTTGAAATTAGTAAATAATTATTCTGTAACATCAGACAATGGGTTTTTTTTTGGTTGTTGTTCATCTCCTTATGCCTCCTTAGGTGGCGTCGGATGTGTTTTGTATTCTCTGGATCTATTTGAACTGGAGTGAGGATTAGCCATTCTCTAGGGCCAGTGAATATTCCAGCTCCTCATTTATTTCGACAGGCTAAGTGCACATGTTTCATGCATAATCAATTAATAATCGTGACAAAGACGGGATGGGACTGGGTTGTAACCTAAAAAATATCATTCCAATTCTCTATCAAGAAACACGTGTTCTTACCTGCTTCCCCATTGCGGTGCCTTCAATTTAACTATCATAGATATTATACTTTTTTCTTTTATGCTCAATTTAGAGATATTTCTTTTTCAAAAACTATTTTAAATTTCTTTTCGGAATCATTTAACATGGCAGAGATATTTTCTATATGACAGCTATGCAGTTCGGTAGAACATGCCTCCTCATTTTAGTAAAATTTGAAGTAATTTTCAGTACTTTCCTGGCCGATGGCTGATCTTCCATCATAAGATCGTGTAAACGCGATACTAAACTACATGTAGCTAAACGTGCTTTCTGTTAAACAAAAACTTTTTGTTGAAATTGATTTTTAAGAACGTCAACTTAACAATCACAATTTCAACAACCAAAACTCAATTTTCACAGTTTTGTTTTAAAATCTACATGAGACGAAACAAGTCAAAAATATTATAAATATAGTGAACTTAACAAAGAGAAGTCTGAAGTTTTAGTTCTTTAAAACCTTAATATGCATTTCAACAAAATATAACCGTTACGTGAAATAACGGCTAATTTCTGAATGAGATATTCTTCGTTAGTGTGCTTATTTGTTGAGTTTTAATTGGGAATTTTGGGCTTTCCTAGGAAATGGACTTTGAGCTTCATTGGGACAGTTGTACAATTTTTAGATATACATCTTAGTTTTTGTAACTCCTTGTACGTAACGATACCGAAAATCAATTATCAAATTTATATGTGTAATCAAGTTTAATTTAGTCAAAAACTATACCTGGAAACTACAAATCAATGAATCCAGAATAATTATAACCACTTTATAATTTCTCTGATTAATTCCCCGACTATTTATCAATAGAATTTTAATAGGATCGTTCATATAATATAGAAAATGTGGCCAGAGGTTTACAAATATTTTAACATACCCACATAGATAACAGACAAGCTAGCTAATCATTGATAGAATAATAACAACTTCCGGCCAGTTCATATACAAGCAACTTGGCAACTTCGTTCGTATTATTTGTGAGTAGTTACGTTATATGATCGGTTAATATTGACGTCATTTCCACATTATGTAGAGGAATATAATAAGGGGTCAGTATAGAGAAATCACGGATTTCATTTGTTCAAATGTATTAAATATATAAAAAAAACACACAAATGTATTTATAGTCAGGAACAAAGAAATTGGGTCACTAATATTTTATGTAGAGAAAATATTAGAAAAAACATTTTAGAATAAAATATTTAGTATAGCAATTTTAAAACTATTTCTTAAGAACCAATCTCTAGATGCAGTATATAGCTTTGCGGAAATCGACAATCTTTTACGGGCAGTATAAGAAAAAATTGGTGATTTGCGTTTGAATGAAGAAAATTATGGTCAAATTTTTAGAGTGTTCATTAATACAATAATTGTCAATAAATTTTTTAGATTCTGTCAAAAACGGTTTTTTTTTTTTTTTTTTTTTTTATATATTTATTATCCTGTATTTTTAACAAATAATGTCATTTATACAGTAAGAATTATATAAACATAATAATAATATTAATGCATACATTATATTTGATTTTTGAGCCCCGTGTCTTTGATGAATTTGATTACTCTTGTGGTGTTTTCAATATTGTCGTTTAAGGTGTCGTGATAGGTTCATTACAAGTTGAGCACATAGGATTTGGGCTTTTTGACAGAAGATGCTGGTGTGTTATTTTTGTATGACCAAGTCGCAGTCGCGTTAGTAATACTTGGTCTTGTCGGTCGAGTTGAATTGATGTTTCCCACAGGTTTGTGTCACTTTTTATTTTCCTCAATTTGTTGTTTGTTACGTTTTTCCATAAAAACGGTTTGAAAATTCATACATGGGGTTTTACTGTTCGTTGTCGCTGATTACGAATTTATAATAATAATTTTCATAGAGTGTGACATCGACTGAATCATCGAAAATGTGAATTTTTGTGGTTTTTGTGAATTAGTGAAAAACATTAAAAATCGCCAAAATATCTAAAAAAAAAGTTGTTTGCTTCTATTATATTTCCTAGAGTAATTGAGGCTTAAAAATTACACTTATTTATAGAAAAAAATTATACTTATTTAGAGATTTGGTGGTTAGATTTCGAAATTTCGATTATTATTTGACGGAAATAATGACCTCCAGATTGGATTTTAGGTGAGGTTAAACTACCTCTATAAACGTAATTTTAAAAAAATCAGACACAAAAAATAATTTTTAATTTTTTCAAAGAAAATTATAAAAAATCGAAGAAAATTTTTCAATATATAAGTGAAGTTTGACTTGAAGATTTCAAAAATAACATCCATTTAACAATGGAATGTATGATTTTTGAGATATCGCCTTAAAACTGAAAACTGGGGTCAATATTTCGTAAAATATCTACAAACAGGAAAAAAACTAGATTTTCACAGAACCACAAAAATTACGTGTTAATTTACAAGTAAAAAATTACAAACTGGTTAGACAAAATTGAGTCCAAACAGCGATTCGAGTTCTTACACAGTCATAATATCATCTGCTAATTTTGATTCTAAATTCGGAATCAGCAATCTCAAAAACCTTAGATATTCATCTGGATTCTAAATTCGTGATCAGTGACTTCAAAAGCCTAAGGTACAAATTTATCAGCAGTTTTTGAGTCTAAAAATTGCATAAAGGGCACCAGAAAAAGTTGTGAATCCCAGTTAAACTCATATCAGAAATTTAAGAAAGTCATCGTACTCAATTGGGTTGAATTACAAGTATATATATATTATATAGTCTTTTGGAGTGTCTAAAAATATAAATTTTAAAGTTTTCAATATAATTTAAATATTTCAAAAACAAGAATTATTCATAAATGTTTATCTATCTCATCAAATTAAGTCCAACACTTCTAATAATATTTATTATAGAAATACTCTAGGTACAATTTCTAATTAAAACATCTAATTACTCTATTTATACAAATATATTCGTCTGCTCACTTATGCTAATAAAATTATTAATTTCATATTCAAAACTAAATTCACAATACAACATACATTATATACAATGTACATCGTATTATTTTCAGGCGTTTGGTATGTTATACTAAGTCTGTGGGTGGTATATTATTTAATACTAAAAATTTGTAACAATTTTTTTATCAAATGTAAATATAACAATTAAATGTAATAATAAAAATTATTAAAACAATTTTTTTGGCATTTTCTATAAATTTACATGCAAACAATTTAACTATAATTTTAGAAATTATACTTTTATTATAAATTTCACATACTTGTGGCGTTTTGATCGATTAAGTTATCTATGGCACATATGGCACAACGGTATGAACTGTATATTATGACATCATATTTATGGCTATGCAAATTCATAATTTTAATAGTTATAGACAAACTGTTCAATTAATTGAATCAAATATTTCTGACTGTTAAACTCAACTTTATAACTTTATTGAAATCGTACTAGAAGATTTTGACAATAAATCCACTAAAATTATGCAACCAAACAATCCTGAAAAATTTCTGGGTTAGAATAATGTATACATAAAAAATTATTGCGATTACCTCGAGATTTATACGTCATGAACTTTTATTTAGTTGGTAGAGATGAGAATTGACCCTACTCAAAGAGGTTAGATCAAGAAAAAAAGTTTCAAATAAAAACTGTGAATAAAATTTAATGATCCAAAAACTTATTTTTGAAACTTTATTTTTAACTCCTACCGTTTTAACCCTACTAAATTCTTACCCCATTAAAACGAATAAAAGCTGATGACGTGTAGGGTTGTGTCATAAAATTTCACTAAAAATTATGTTCCATTATCAGAGATTGTGATAAGGGAATTAGAGGCCCTGTCTATAAAGCACACCAGTTGCTTTGCCTGAGAGTGTAAAAAATACTTTTAAAAATAAAAAGTTAAATTAAATTTTTACGAATTATCATCGAACCACTAGATTTTCTAAGCTGTTGAGATAAAAAAGAAAATTAAATTAAATTCTATTAAAAAAATAAATACATTTTAATTAAATAAATATACAAAATTAATTAATTCTTTTTAATTTTGTAAATTAAGTTTCCTTTTTTTTTTCTTTTTTAAAAAGGAACAAAAGACGACATAAAAAAGTTAAGTGAAATGTTTATTTTTTACATTATTATTTTTTGAATAATTTAACTTACAAACAGAATTTTATTTTTGAACTAAGTGTACGAAAAAGTTCTCAGTTAGTCACTGATAATTGATTGAAATTTTCATCTACAACCTCCCACCCCACTCGATTCATCGAACTTCGTAGATCAGTAAAGTTATACGATTTCGAGAAAAATGATCTGGGTCAAAGTCACAGAATTTGTAACGTTGATTTTTATTTTGACCTTGCAGATTTGTGCAAAATATTTAAAATGAATATTTCTTTAAAAAATGCTTTATTTCAGAAAATGGATGTTTTAACTTCAATACTTCAGAGTACCTGGTTACATACGTGCACCCATATTGTCGAATATGTAATATAAAATATTTAAATTAATTTTTTTATATTAAGCTTCTTATAAAAATCACTAAAACAGGATATTCATCAATATTGAGCAGACAGTGCATGAAAAAAATATTATTTTAGGGTCCGTAGCGAAATCTATTTTCATTATTGATGTTCTTTTGTGCTTGTATTATTAGAACTTGCCTAACACATATTTCAGTTCTTAAATAATTCCGATTGTTTTATAAAAAATACGTTTTCATTTAAATAATGAGTAAAATTGAAGAAAAACATTTGCAGATTACAATTGTTTTACAGGACACACTTTCACATGATCGTGACATAATATTTGTGAAATAACAATAATGTAAAAATATTTATGAGAATTTTTTGTGTCGGCAACGAACATACTAAAATCAAAATTTTAATGACTAGAAAAAATATGTTTGCTAATTTATATATGTTTTAAGAAACTTTGTATTACCAATTATTATGTCACGAAAATAAAATACTACGTCCTGTAAAACATTTGTAATCTGTGTATAGTTTTCAATACAATTTTCTCGTCGATATTAAAAATTATTTATAATAATAAATAATATGTCAAAATAATCCATTCCAAAATTTATTATTTTTTTTTTTTTAAATTAAATCGGAACAGTTCAAATAATTAATATCTACAAAAGCTTTTATAAATTTGTTTATGGAGCGATTTTCCACAACTGTTATTGACATAAAAGAGTGTGCTTCTACCAAAATGTTGATTTAAATTACATGTAATATATATTCCTTTCAATTTTCACGTCCAAATAACTCAAAAAATTCTTATCCAAATCTTTTGAAATATGGTATGCACAATATTGAGGTGAAAACGGTGGGCTTGTTTGAAGTTTAAAATCAAAATTCGATTTTATATTTTAAAATGATTTTTCCGAGAAAAACTATTCGATAATCCCTCCGCTTTCATGTCTATATTGAACATACTAAAGTTCAAAACATTTGGATAATTATTTTTTGAGATATTTGGGCGCGAAAGATTTTTACATAATGGCAGGAGCTTCAGTATTATGTTTCAATCTCGTGTAAACGATCGAAATTTAGTATAAAATCCTATGATAAAATCATTATCCTTTTTCGTTAAATACGATCAAAAACATTCATAGGTAAATACTACCGGAACCAGGAACTTATATATATATATGTATGTGCTCCTGATTTATCACATACAAATAGTAACATAATACAACTGTTTTTCTTTTGTTTTCCTTTCTTTGTATTATATTTTCGGGTAACACAAACTAACTATAAGAGAATAATAACAATTCGATTAAAATTCGATAACACAAATAAACATAGAAGAGAAGGATATTATGTGTGTACATAGAAATCTAGAATTCGATTTAAAATATACATTTGAATTTTGATTATCTCTCTGATATGTTGTTGGTTGTGTGTGATATGCGGAAATTTAGTTTTGGGAATAACAAAAAAAAACAAAATGAAAATCATGGGGGAAAATTATATTATGTATAATGAGATTGTTAAAAATATTTTTAGATAAAAGATTGTAATTTATTTTGAATATTTGATTTTAAATTGTATTTTAAGTGAGATTTTTTAAAATATATAAAAGATATTAGAAAATTAATTTCAATGAAACAATTGTTGTTTTTATATATAGATAATTTTATTCACACATAAACATGGGCTGTTTTTAAATTTTTTTGATATTGATGTTTTAATACGAGGTTTTTGTACTGATTGTGATTTGTACAAGAAAATAGGAAACTTTTATATTATTGGTTTTTTAGAAATATAATATAAGCTCTCAAGAATTCGCCGCCAGGTAGTATTTCAAGTAATATCTCTACAACTATGCAACCAATCGTTAAAAGGATGTTATTTTTGGAATCTACAAGTCAAACAAACATTACATAATTGAAACAAGCGACGATAACAACTAACAGAGATAATTGTTTATATACTCGATATCTCTTTTTTGAGATATCGTGATGACGGATGGATGGAAATGGACTAATTAGATGTAGATCACCAATATTAGTGTTTGTACGGTCAATATTAAGGTAGTATTACAAACTTTAGACTAAAATTAATATACTCTGAAATCCGATCTGTTGGTCATTTCAGACAAATTTCAACGGATATCTTAACAATTCATCAACCAATCGTAAAATAAATGGTTGTTTTTGGTTTTCCCAGACTTTAGAAAACCGAGACATAGTAATAAATTTTAATTTTATTTTTCTGATGATTTTTTCTTTTATGGTTTTAAAGCTAGGTCAATATATAAATTTTTAGAAACGAGGTGTCAATTTCAACTTGCTATATATTTTTTTTATTGAATCATTAATAGAAACGGGTAGACGGAAATGGACTAGTTTAGTAATTCCATGATAAACGCTTTCAAAATTTGCTAGCATTACAAGCTTAACTTTAATATGCTCTTATCAGTTAACTCTTTAAGCTGTAATGGCCACTTATTGAAGAATTGAAGAGTCGAGAAAATGATGATTAAAAGAAATGATAAATAAGACCAAAAAAAGGATATTTTAAGTTGATTGCATCAGAATACCTACTGACTCTTTTAGATCATAGCTTTGTCACATACTTGATAAGTTATGTTTAATGAAAATTTTTCCATTCATTTGAATACAACACAGCACATACCCTATACAATAAAATAGGTCTGGTATTATTTTAAATACACAACCAACTTGGTTGAGGTTGGTTTATTTTACATACATACAGACATACAGACATACAAATATAACATGCAACTATAATAGCACACTCTCACATCAGTTGAATTCATTTTAGTATATAGCCTTCATATATCAGTTGTACTTTGTTTTATGTGTCGTCAAATTGTCTGGAGTTGTCTTGTGTTTAATATTATATAACTCTATGGAAAAATATCATCTTCTTCCACTAACAATAATTCTAGTTTGTTGAACTGTATTATAGTTGTTATTTAGTGGAGTGAAGTAAGTACGAATGATATAGAATTTATATTTTAGAATGAATAGTAAAAAATTAATATTCAACTATCTACGGAGTATATGGGGAATTATTTAAGAATATTTGTACATTAAACTATCATAGTTACTCGTGGTAACGAGGTTGTGTAACGATGACGAAATAAAAAAAAAAATTATATTACCATAATCTTTTAGTAGCTACAGATTTTTAGGAGTCCGTTACATAAATTTCATGAATACAATTTAACAAGGTTTGTAGTACCTTTATATGCTTAAATAAACAAAAAATGCGACGCTTATTTTCGAAAATACTCGATTATTCTATTGTGTTGAGAATGTAACTACGTAGTAAGAATATCAATATTTCAACCCACTTATCTCAGCTCGAGCAAAATTTTTTTTTAAATGTAACTTATTAAGATTGATAGTGAAACGTTACAACTTTTCCTACTGACACAATTTCACACGGTAAACACTCAAGCTCTACAAAAAGTTGCTTGCATAAACGTGTAGAATTTCAATCAGGACCAATAATTAGCTCTACAAAAAGTCTGACGAATGCAAACACTCTTACTAGACACTTGTGGATGTGTAGCAGAATTGAAATGGCTCGATTTAAAGTGTTAATATTATGTATTTTATTTTTTTTTAAGAACGTCTACATAATTAGAAAATGTTATGTTTTCTTTTTAACGTTATTATATTATTCTTAAATAATTTTCATTCCTTGTGTATTTTATTTTAATTTAATTAGTTATATTGACTTGGTAATTTTCCTTTAAATAAAATTTTTCTTTAATACCAGTGAAAAAACATTTCTAAGAAAACAATAAAAAATTTCGAATAAAATTATGAATAAAATTTATTTTTTTTAGAAATAATAAAAACAAAGAACTAATGCCTACAATTATTTTAATAACCGGTATATACTTTTGGATCTAGTTCGACCCTTCTTGCTACATTCAGGATCATAATGGGACGGGAATGACCTAGGAATTTCCATACTGAATATGAAAAATGATTTATTTAAAAATATTTGTTTGCTTTTATTTATAAATTTACCCATATTTAATCAAGAAATGTGGTTTTGTAAAAAATTCTGTTTTATTTAAAGCTTAAATTTTTAAAGGTAATTTCACTCAGGGTCCCCGTAGTTCAAAGTTGGTACGGGCTCCGCGGTGTCTTAATCCAACACTGTATCTATCTAAAAACATATCGATTAAAAAGCAAATAAATCATAGAATTAGTGCATTTTAAAATTTTAAGAAACAGTAGGCCATTCATGTCGTTGCGTTTTGTGATTATTTGAGTATACATATCATAGTATATTTTTATTTTTATTAATTAATTTTCTTTAAAAGGATTCATCTTGATAATTTATCGACTTAAAATGTTTTATACAGGTTTGAATTAATTAAACTAAAGTCGGTTTTTGTATATCTCCTCTATAAAATAATTTTACTTTAAATTCATGTTTTCATTCAAGAAGTAATTTAGTCGCGTAGGAAATAGTTTCGTAAGACAAAAAAAAATGGAAAAAAATGATTTACATTTATGATTTAGTCCAGTGTAGTAATTGATAAAAAGTATGATCCGATATACACTGTGTATTTACATGTTAATAGTCACAGTTTATATAATTCATTTGTTTGTATTAAACGCCAGTGCCTATAGCTTGTCTATGACATAAATCCCGATTTATACTGACTTTTTAAGTATACTGTAAAGAGTCACAGTGATATAGGTAATGCAATTTTGTATAATATTATTTCGTATAGAACTTTTTATATCATATACCTGTGACATTGAAGCTTGTTGATTTAAATTAAAAATATCTGGGCTTTGGAAACAAGAAATTTCATCGTATTTTTAAATTGCGAGTATCTTGTTCGTTAGTATTGTTTCAATAAATGTCGTTTCAGATTTTTCATAACAATACGAATTATACTAACTATATAGTATGGCCTATAATCAGACAAATATAACACTGTATTATTTCATCAATGTTACGGAACCTTAAAATAGAAAAAACTCGTAGAAGTTTTTTTATAAATTTTACGTACACTGATTGTGTGTTAGTAATTTTCAATTCACACTTAACAGTTTTAATTTTTTTCCACAGTTCTAGATGGTTAGTAATAAGCACAGTAATATTGAAGAATATGTTTATGGTATCTTCGTTATGCCTTCAAGGTAGAAAAAAATATATAATGTCGTTGTAATATCCTTGTTTTTCTAAAAAAAAAATATTTTTATATAGAATCATCTTCTACCAACATGATAATGATAGACCAGTGTCTAGTCTGAAAAATGGGTGGTGATTCCTTAACGACACTCGCCAAGGGTGGTGAATAAAGTGATACATGTCGATGTGATTTTCGATCAGAAATATTTAACATTAGAAGTTAAATCTCATATTTCTATAAATATTGTGTGTGTGAACGTGTATCTTCGTTAAGAACTTTGCGTCTCGATTATTTCGAAAAAAACAATGCTGTCGACGTAGAATTACTTTCATTTGACATATAATTACGCTACTTAAAACTGAATAACTTTTCAGCAAAGTCGTTCCAGCCGTTTTTTATTGATGCTAAAAAGGTTCAAAAAATTCAAAAAATATTCATAATTATAAACAAATTATTGTACCTCCTTGGTAATATCGAGGAACTTGCGGGTTGCACGTTGACCAGTTTTTTAAAATAATTAATTTTGTAATTTTATCGATAACATTTGATAGAGGTCGGTGATTGAGGTGAATCCTTATTCTACAAACGTTCTCTTTATGAAACTAGATACCGGTCTATACGCATTTATTTTTTTTTTTTAAACACAAAAAAAAAAAAAAATGAAAAAAAAAATAATAGCATTTATTTTTTATTTCCAGCTTTTGGGAAAAATGTTGTTCGTCGGAAATTGATGAAAAATTTATTATTTTATACTCTTATTTCAATTTATTTATTTTTTTTTTGTATATATTATTATTGTTAAAAATAATTTTTATTTGAAAAAATATTTATAAATAATTAAATTTTGTTAATATATTCCAATTTACACGGTTCCCGAGGGATACCGATATCCTTTGTTATTTTTATTATTCATTAACGATATTAGAGAGCTCTTGTCATATATTTCTATAGGTTTTATACGAACAAAAGCAATTAAGATTGATTTTTACTTAAATTCTATAATATTTTTGTGAAACAAAAACAGAAAAGCTTTCGTAAATCTATCAATTAAATCATGTTATTTATTCATTATATATTTCTTAGAAAATTTAGATGATCTTTTTGTATTGTCGAAAATAAACAGAAAATAAACTTTTGTCGAAAATACACAGAAATATTTGTATACCAATTTTTATTTATTCAATATATTTCCTTCTAACAAATTAAATTTCTGAGAACATCAAAACTTACATACTTACAAAGCTGTTCATGCAAATTTATGTAAAGCAAGGATAACGATAAATAAGGTTAAGAATAAAAAAAATTTAAATCCAGGTGCAAATTTTAGCAAATACATCGGATGCAATTTTATTTATTTTTGTTTAGGTACTAATAAAATTTATGCACAAGTATTCATAGAGCAACCGCTCATCCCATTTACCTAGACCTTATGTACTCTCTTGTAGAACACACCATCACCTGAAGGCAAAGATTCCTTCTAGCACAAGGTGACAATTCTATTGCTATTATGTTGTTGTTGTTGGAATCGGTTAATTCGTTCTTATCAAAGTGATCACAGTAGCGCTACCTTAATTCGAACCCGCAACCTCCAGCCTATGTAATATAGGTATCTCCTTACTGATTTGGCCACAGAGCCAGTATTAGTACTTATTAATCTATCCTTAAAATGAAGTTAACTCCCGTTTCTAGTACCAATCGTTCTCCAAGTTACTATACACCAGATACATACTTTTTTCTTGATTCTCTGCCACTTATCAATTTTAAACTCGATTTTTTCACAATTCAAAAAAAAATTACCCTTTTAAGTTTCGAGTAAAGATTGAGAGTCGAAAAATACTTTTTGCCGTTAAATTTTAAATGAAGTGAAGTTATTTCAGTCCATTGTTACACACTGTACGTAAAAAGTATGCTTAATAATATTCGAATTGGATGTGGTGTACCCGAAAACAGTTTCCCACAAGAACTATATCTCAAACTTCGAACACTAACTAATAATACATAACGGAAATTCTAAGTTACACACACACACACCAATATCCATCTATGGATAGAAATTCGAACATGAGTAATTTCTCAAAACATATATTTATTTGTATGGTTCTATCGCATTCCACCACAGATCCACAAATACTTCTTACTTAATTCTCTATACAATGAATAAATGAATGAGAGTGTCTGTGTGTCTGCCTGTCAGTATGTTGGCCTGTCTGTCTGTCTATATGGCGGAAAATAACTAACCACTTCAATGTATAACCTCTTCTTACATTGAACGATATTTATCGATAAGTGTGTAAGTAACTAACATTTACAATTGAATTTCAAAATAAATATGTTATTTGGATTTGTTGGCTGAGGTGGGTTACATACATATATAATAAAGGCACGTTCATACTTTGCATTATCAAAACCATATGTCTAAATGATATGTAGAAGATTCGAATATCATACGTCCTATGTACTCTGTATGTGAAATTGTTCGAACAGTAGACGAAAAAACTGTGGATCTGTTGGGCTAAAGACGATTTTCTATGTGAAAAGATGTCTTAATGTATTCTACACAAATCTGTAACATATATAGTCCCTGTGGCGCAGCGGATAGCGCGTTGGACTTCTAATCCAAAGGTCGTGGGTTCGATCCCCACCAGGGATGTTTAATTTTTTCTCAAGTGTAGTAGTAAAAGACTCCATTACTATTTATGAAGATTTATCTGGCCTGTAGATGTCTAATTGGAAGTTGTCTAAGGGTCTACATCCCGACAATTGAAAACTACGTATTAGATCTCTTGAATGTTCGCACAGAAATTTTCGGTATTTTCATAAACACAATAAAAATTAATTGCTAGAAGCTTTGATTAGAACTTACATCACAAACTCGCGGAGATATAAATAGTACGATTTATTTCAAGAATGTTTTAGTTTTTATCCAGCTTTCTCTGTAACGTGAGAATTACGGGTCTGAAGTCGGATTAGATTTACTTCATTCCAGGCTTGAGAGGTTGAGAAAACTCAAAATTCCGGTCCGTCAATTGGGAATATTCTTGCATTACTTTAATTGAAGATTATCTGCTGAAAGATTTTGTGGATAAGGACCTAGATTTTAAACTATTTTATTTTATATGCCTCTAATATTAATTAGTTACTAAAATAAACGCCAACAGCAGAAATCAATCGGATTGGCTTTAGGTTCTAGGACGCTTAGAAACGTTGATACTAAAAAAAATTTTAAAAATTACTTTCTTTATAGCCCGTTTCTGTTTTTCTGCCTAGCTGATATAATTCAAAATTGAATTCTCTATCCTAACAAAGATTAACATGAAATATTAATCCTTTTTCCAACGAGTTTCAACGAATATATTTTATAATGTATAGATGGATATGTTATCAAAAAAAATCTAATTAAAATTATGTGTCATCGACAAATTCAGGTATTGAAGACGTGAGTTGTAAATTCAAATTCATTTATCATTCTCCCGTCTCATTCAGTTTTACGTGATTGCTTTGAAGTTCAATTTTTATGTTAAGATACCAAAAATGAATGAAATATGTCTTTTTAACTCTGGTAGTCTATTTAATCACTATTTTTACTTTAATCAACTTATTTACAGCCTAATTAAATAACAATATATCAAATTAAAACTTTATAGACTAAATTTTCAATCTAAAAAAAAATACATCGCATATATAAAATACCCTTATTTTAATTATAAAAAAAAGATTCTTTTGTACTATATAAATTTTTACCATAGTAAATCAATTGTGTAATTAAAATTTACGAAAAAGTTTTTTAAATCGCTAGACGATACACAATTACAAGAAACATTTTACCTTTTAAACTAATATGTGGTATTTTTTTTGTTACACAAAACCTTCCACCATACTACACAGAGGAATTAGTATTGTAAATAAAATACGTTTTTTTATATTTTTATTTCACTAATAAATGTTTGTAAAAACTTTGAATGGTGAACGAACGCATTTAGTTTTAAATGTTTGAATTAATTATTTAATTGATAATCAATTTGTAGAATTTTGATAAATTGACAATTTTCTTATTCACAATTCGAGTTATGTGAAAACGGAGTTTTGTACCTTCGTCGGAGTATTCTTGAAAGCTTTGATGTTGCTAGGTTGTAAATTTTTCAGTGAGTAATCATATCTATGGCCACCGCGATGTTTAATTCATGTCAAAGAGGTGAAAGCAGAGTTGGATCAACGGACAAAAGAAAACAACTTTTGAATTATCGAGGATAAAATTTTACCTAATATTATTCGATTTTTGAGCCATTTCTAACCATACTAACTTTGAAGTTTGCTGGAAGATATGTTTGACTTATCTCCGTTACCAGGTTCATTTTAATTCGGTAACATTAAATTTTCAGCAAACTCGTCAGAGTACGTTTTCCTACTTTGGAGACATAACTTTTATCAAATAATAGGTCTAGATCTTCTAAATCCAAGAATTTATACAATGAAGATTGCGGTGTAACTATCGAGTTGAAACTATTTTCTTTGATAATTCTTTTTATCATGTTTAATTAAAATTTGACCGTAGGGAGTCTATCAAATATAAATAATAATTCTAATTTTTAATTTAAAGTAAATGCCATTTTTTGTGTAAGTCAAATTGCAGTTGTTTAATAGAAAAATCGAAATACTTTTTAGTGTATGAGAATTTAAATTTATCAAACGTATTTGTCTATACCCATTCGAAATAGGATTTTCAGTAAGACCACTTTCATAGATCCTCCAGTCAGCGTTTCGGTCAACAAGTAAACTCTACATACATTGCTCCGTTTAGACAAGGCAATAAAAAAGAACATCTTGATTAAACAAATATTGGGCAGTCTGTGATTGTAGCGTTAAAAATATACGTTTTATGTATGCATATCAAATCAATATGGATTACCAAACAACAGTTATAAGGATATTTTTTGTGTCACTAATTGAATATTTTGTCAACAACAGATGTCATAAACAATATAATTTCGTTTCATGTACCTTTAAATTGTTGTACAAAAAGTTTATTCAAAAAATCGTACTCGTTTTGAGGAGAAAGTTTGGTTAGGAATTGTTGTTTGTTACTATCTCTTATTTTAAATAAATTCATTCAAGAAAACTGTTTGTGTACGCCCTTTCGACAGGTTTTCCCTTTTTGAAAATTGTCATAGAAGAAAAAACTGTGAGACACTGCAATTTGCAAGCCAAACTTTTTTCAACACGAATATTCAAAAAAATGGTTTGAGAAGAATAATAAAAGTTTTTGAAATATTTTTGGAGTTCTGATAATTTATTGATATTTAAAATTTACAAATTTCGAAGTGATGAAATCATCTTAATTTCGGCATCTACTAGTATTAAATTGTTTTTAATGTATAAATATAATTTTTGAAGTTTCCTGTATAACATTTCGTACAAAATGGACAATATAAATTCTTTGTATAAAAATAGACAATACAAGAGCAAAATGTAAGAAATAGTATTTTGAATCATATTGTAAAAATATCACCATTTATAGCATTTTGTGTTTCTTCATTTTATACGAAATGTCACAAACAAAACTTTAAATATAATATTTATATAAAACAATTGAATACTACAAGTAGATGATGAAATCAATATTTCAAAATATTTTATTACAGGTTTTATTAATTTATATATAATGAAAAATAGAATAATTCTCTTTGTAAATATTTTTAACTTAAATAATAATTTAAGAATATTAAATTTTTTGAATAAATATATTTTAAATTGTTGCAAAATTTATTTAGTGTTCATGAGTATAATTAGTATGAAAATTTTCCCTGAATATTTTAGTTTAAACTTGACTTTGTACTATTATCATACATTAATGAAATTAGTCATTAAAAAATATAATATTAATAATAAATAATAAAATATAATAATAATAATATCTACTAAAATAAATAAGTTTTGGTTAAATATTTAACCAACTAACTTCATCATTTCATTCAATATGTTCTTTTATAATTAAAATACGTTCACACTTATTTAATTTCGACTACGATGTTTCCATATTGTACGTATATCTACGAACTACGTATTTATATGGTAACTTAGCAAGCGTTTCGTTTCTATGTATGTGAATCTAAGTACTTCTCTTTTATTGTAAGGGCTTTCTTTTCTAAATTATACATCGCATTTCGTATATATCCGAGGTAGATTTTATGTAATGTATTTTTTAAGCAGGAAATAGGACAAAAAATGCAGGCTTTAAGTTAGATAACTGCACATAAAACATTATAAATATTGACCATTAAATTTTTTAAAATAATATATATTTAAACAAGTAAGAGTAACAACTAACAAAGTTAATTGTTAAGATACTTGGCATATGGTTGAATATAATCAGAATAATCTACAACATACACTGGTCAGAAAGCATTACGAACGAGGAATTGATGAGAAGAGGAAGACAAAGCCCTATCCTCAGAGAAGCAGAAAACGTGGAAGACCCAAGGAAACCTTGAAGACGACAGCCGAGAAAGAGACAGAAGAAGAAAGAAAGACCTGGAGAGAGATTAAGCAAATGGCTCGGAATTTTGGTATTTGTTGCGGCCCTACACTTCCGGGTGGAATATAGGAATTGATATTTCTATTAATTCATATACTAGGGTTATATAATGTTATATCATATACTAATATCGTCATAATTATATCTATCATTATTTTACAAACTCTCAATTATAAAACATGTAACTTTCTTTTAAGAGTAGATATCTCAAGTTACGGCTTTCGCCTAAAACTTTCAAAACAGAATAAAGGCAGTCTTTAGTATGTTATGTTGTTCGTTAGGTGTTGTAACTCTTCCCTTGTTAAAACAAAAACGATTAAATAATATTTTCTTGAGTTTAAGTTCGCTCATACGTACATATATATATATACATACATACATACATATATATATACATACATATACATACAAACATACATATACATACATACATATACATACATACATATACATACATATACATACATATATATACATACATACATACATACATAACATAAAGTTTGTTTTAAAACTTGAACGCTTTACATTATTTATTTTGAACATACCTTTTCCATCATAATTATTTATTCAAATAATCTGTGTAATTTTTGTATCACCTTTATGTAAAATTCTCGTAGGAACGGTGATATAACTAATGTGTGTTTATACTATACAAAATACTTTGTATTGCACAGAACACATAATTCTAATTCTTTGAAAAAAAAAATTAAAGAAAGGCTTGGTATTTTTAATTTTCTAACGTAATAAAAATATTAAAACCAAAAATAACTATTACTTGTAACGACCCATATAGCAATCGGACTTCTGGAAGAATTCCTATAGAATTATTATTTTTGATTTGGACTTCAGAATTATCTTTAAAAAGAAGCCTTTAAGAACTCCAAATCAGAAACACTTCAAAAAGACTTCTTAAGGATGTCTCAATTCTGACGTCATGATGACTTCTCTATTAAGAAATCAGAAGTCATAATTAAAAATTAATTAAAAATACTTTTTTCTAATTTTCGAAGGAAATCAAAATTATTAGCTCTGTAAGAAAAGTTTCCTAAGTCAGAAATACTAGGTCTCTCATTTTTTTAAAACGTATTTGGAGGAATCATAAACCAATATAAAAAAATCAAAGATTAAGGCAATATACTAACAGATTAGTTTTATCATAAATTCCTCTAACGAATGGTTGGAATTTATTTTTGAGATTCTGTTTAAGTTAATAACAGTTTTTTAAAAATTATTATAAAATTCTTTCTTAGACTACAAAAATAAATAAAAATATTTTATTAAATAAATTTAAATAATTACCTAGAATACATCAAGGTTCGAACACTCATACTGGTATTAGTGAATCTATTATTATATCTATTATACGACAATTGTTATACAAATATTAGATATTTTATTTAAAAGAATTGTTAAATATTATTTTTTTAAGTCTTCGATTATCTTAAGAATGCATAACACCTCCTATTTCGATAAATTTTGGGAATTTAAGCAAAATCTCTAACATAAATTTCATAAAATCGCTTATGAATTTGTGGTAAAACTAATCCGTTTGTATTTTCTAGAAGATATGTTCACACGATGTAAGTGTGTTTTCAAAAACAATAGTAGAAGCATGAATATACATGTTAGTTAATTAAATATTTCTATTTAACCTTATTGATAACTCATACTAGAAATTTCTTAGATATTGGAAACTAATAGAAATTTGACTTGCAAGTCATTTTTATTAGCCTGAATTACCATACACCCTGTAAAGAGATTATATGCCGTTACTCATCACTCATTTTTTGTTTGTTTTTGAAACTCATATTCATTTTGATTGGTCGTTGGTTAATGATTAAATAATAATACAAATATTAATTTGTTTATATTTAAATATTCATTTTTAATAAATAAAGTATTAATTATATTTATTAATAATGTAAAAAAGAGGTGTTTTAATAAAATATATATATATATATATATATATATATATATATATATATATATATATATATATATATATATATATATATATATATATATATATATATATATATATATATATATATATATATATTTAACGTAGAACTTGGACGTACTTAAGTTTGCAAAAATAGAGATCCAGATTCTATGGAAATTGTAGAAAGAATAGGTTTAATAATAATGATATGGATTTATTTTTGTTCCAGTTTTTAAGATCTCTCTTTCCATCTGTATGGAATGTAAGGTCTGAAGCTATTTTCTTACAAAATTTTTTCTTCATCATATAATTTTGGTTCTTTTGAGAGTGTTTTTCGAACTTAAACTGCTTATAGTTTTTTTTCGAAAGAAATAATATGAATAACTAACATTGTTAGTTTATCAAATATATATAAAACCAGCACTTTCGAATTTCTCCGATTATTTCAAAACAAACTTCGTTTTCAGACTATATATTAAAGAAAAATCGAAATAATCAGATTATTTTTCAACAAAAAGATGATTTTATTTATACTGGACTAAATAAATTCTAATGAGTTTTAGTCATTTAACATTCTTCGTTTTCGAGCTCTAATTGATTTTATTTTGAAAAATCCAAAAAATAAAAATTCTATGAGACAGAAAAATATATTCCGAGAAAATGAAGTTTATGGTATGAAACTTTTCACGAATACTTGAAAAAAGTAAATGAAAATAATTGGTGTAGTAGTCTGGGTAAACCATGCTTATGCGTATGGTTTTTCGGTCTTTATTCGCTATTAGCACTGAGAATTTTAAAGTTTTTATACATCTAGAACATTAATTAAAAGAGTTAAAAATTTATAGTCATTCTAGAGAGGTGATTTGGTTTTTATTTATGCACACTCAAGTACGTCAAGATTCTGTTCTAAAAGAAATTAAAATTTTATTATAACCAGTTTTTATTTCATTTCAATATTTTTAAATGCGAAAATATATTTTAATTTGAAGTTTGAATATACATTTATTATATTTTTATATTAGTTTTTTTATTTTGGTTAATAAATTTTTATTTATTTTAATTTTAAAATAATATATGTATATATAAAAACTAAAAACTAAAAACAGAAATAGTTTGTTTGTATTGAGCTAATAATAATAATACTTCAATAAGTAAAGCATAAAATTTTAATTTAAGTATTTTTATTATAATCAATTTTAAGGATTCCGTTCTACAATGATTGAAAAGTTTTGTTGAGATAATATTAACGATCTCGTGAGAGAATTGATTTGACGTATTTACCAACACAGTTTTACCCTACATAAGGTTTAATTTTTACAGGATGTGTGGGTTAAATTGTAGATATTTTAAAGTTATTGAAACGAAAAACTTTTAGAACTATTTCAACTTTATACTAGTAACAATCTTTGGCGATATTATTGACTATATTTCAACAAGTATAGGAACTTAATTTCTTAGCCCTTAATCCTAATTCACATTTAGTTGTTTCTACATATAGCAAACCTTTTAAATATGTATCATGCTTAATCGAAAACAATATTAAAAAAATAAGATAGAAAAATAAAAAAAAACATTAACTAACCAAACTTCAATCAATAATATACATTATTATATAAAATATTACAAAAATTACATAAAAAATAAAATTATTCTGTTTATTTTTCATATATAAATATATTATTAATTTTTCGTAATGGGTGTCCCTCATTTTATCCTCAAAAATCTCTCAAACATGCCTTAAAAAAATCGTTTTTTTCTTCATTCAAATGCACTGAAAACATTCGCGATAAAATTCTTATTGGAAATGGTCGTATTTTAATCACCTTGCATTAGTTTAAATTAACCATTATTTATCTTAATATTTGCATAATTGATAATATATTTTTTCTTTCGGCCTTATAGGTTTCCAAAAAACATTTTGTAAATTATGTCCTACATTTTGTATTTCGGTTTTTATACTTTTTAAAACAAGACTTACCCGTAAAATAGAATGATACTTGCAAAGAAATTCAAACAGTATTACAAAACCACATTGTTTTCCTCCACAAAAACTAGAATTGAAGCCACAATGTTCACGCAAACTTCGTGTAGTAACATACTGTACATGATGATTATAAAAGAAATCTAATGTTCTTCATGTTCTACTAATTTAACTCAAGAAGTAACGACCAATAGAATATACGTATGCTGATATCAAGTATACAAAAATATAGCATAGTGGTTAATTTTCGAATCGAAAGTTATTGTGCTATCTCTACGAAAATCTAAAATAACATTATAGAATTTATCAATACATTTTGTAAATACATTTTTGAAATGAATGAAACTTGGGAATATGTATTTAGTTTAATAAATAAACAAAATATTATAATTCTAAGCGATGTATCAAAATGTATTATTATTTCATCAGGCTTTCATTCAGTTACGTACTGTCTACGGTGGAGTTTCGATTCTGCATACTTACCCTTACTTCATACCAAAAATTAAGGTTAATCGAATTAGATTTTCTAGAGTAATCGTGTCACGAAAAAATTTGAAACATACAATCGAGACGATTTTAGTATACTCAAAACATGTAAATATGATGCCATTCTCTATTTTGATCTTTAGGGTGATTACAATACGCCCCTTTGAAATAAGGAAATTTTAAATTGTATATAGTTACTGTTATGTCAACGAAAACCTGAAATAACATAGTACATATATCAATATTTTTATTTATCATTCGACTTAAGAAATAGGCATTAAGATTAATAAATAAACAAAATATTATAATTCTAAGCGACGTTTCAAAATTTTTTATTATTTCTTCATGATTTCATATAGTTATATACATTTTTTTAACGACGAATAAAGTTACAGGTTCTCAATGTATAGGTTGTGATTCTGCATGGAGCCCTACCTACTGTCAAAAATTAAGAATGATTGCACTAGTTTTCCTAGAGTAATCGTGTCACAAAAAAATTAGATGTTCATACGTCTGTTCGCACTCACTCGAAACGATTTTAGTGCCCTCGAAGCATTAAAATATGATGCCATTCCCCGATTTGATCATTGGGGTGATTTCAACATGTACTCTTGAAGAAAATAAGCCCATTTTATAAACTTTTTTGAGAATTGGTTTTTTAGACATTCGCTGGATTAGTTGTTTATAGTCATATTCCTCACTGAATGATTTGCTTTCATTCCGTAATGATATGCATTTGTAAGGAACATTATTAATAAAATTTATTGAGAATATTGAATTTTCTTTTATTATTTTTGTTATGTTTATATTTTAAGTTTTTTTTTTTTTTTTTTATATTCATTTATTTATTTATATTTCAAGAAAATTCTACTGTCTAACACAAATGATTTCAGTTCGAGCTTAAATCAATTTAATATTATTATAGGTCGTTTCTTAACAATGCACAGAAGCTTTTATAGTTCCAGTATAATTATATTTTATGCATCGTATATAACAGTATGTAATCAAGATCAGGTTTAATATTCATTTAGCTTCGTATAGTGTAGGTTATATACTTGACAAAATGTCTGTAGGAAATTATCAAATCATAATATACAGGGAATATTTTTAGAAATAATTGGCCAACCATAATAATTCTTATATTTTAGCTAGATGCTTTTTATTTTCGAACTTCTTGATCGGTTTTGATGAAATTTTTTCTCTATTTTGAGGGAAATCTTCAACAATACCTTTTTCTAAACGTAGTAGACGAATTCATATATTTGCAATCGATGTAAAATGACATAATTTGAAAGAATTGGAAAACTTGACCTGTTTTGGATTAAAATATCAACTTTGTTCCAAGTAGGATATCTATCTAAGTATAGTGTTCTAGGAAGATAGGGGATTTTTGAAATCGGCATGAAATGGTCAGGAAATACAACTTTACAGAGTAACAGAGATATCTCGTTCTGTCGTTCTTTTGTCTATGGTGGAGCTTTAAAGAACTTTTCTGCTTTATGTATTCCTCAAAAAATTTCTATGTTGAAATTAAGTGTGTTTTTCTAAAACATTTAACATTGGAAAATTAATGAAATTAACTGAGAAAAGCTTTCAACGGTTTTAGATATTTCAATTCTATAGATTACGTATTTATTAACACCTATAATTAAGAAATCATTATATCATTAAAATTAAATCATTTGAAGAACGCTTATTCGAATGCGTTGTTATAAGAGCTATTGTATTATACCTGATTTATACCTGATATAATTAAGTTAATTGTAATTAATCAAATTAGAACCTACAGCTTAACATCGAAATTATATTATATATACTTAGAAACGCATTACCTAATGTGCGCTACATACAGTAACTAATACGATTGGCTATTGATATTCTAACAATTCACCGTTTTAATGTAATTAATAAACATTTTTCGAGCAAAAGTTGTTTCTATATCATGAATATATTTCATAAATATAAACATATTTTTCATTATTGTATGGACTACATATTTTTCTGGAATTTAATAATATTGATTAAAAGTTCAATGATTGATATACAATCAAATTTAGGATATATACAAAAAATAAACCTTGCTAGTTTATCATCTTCAGTTGACATACGCAGAATATTATAGAATAAAGTCCAAAATAAAGTCCAAATATCGAAAATTGAAATTCAATGAAATTGAAACTTTTCATGAAAATAAGCAAATGGTTGTATCAAACGATTTTCAATGCAACTTTAAAACAAATTACACTTTTATCCAAAGTAATATGTTAGTTACCTCCATAAAAATGATTTTATACATTTGTATACATACGATAGAATATAAAATAAAACATCTAAATTCATTGGTTATAAATCCAAAATATTGTGGATAATTCTACATTTTAAGTTTAAAAATTTACTCTGATATTTTAAATACGTCAGGCATTTTTATGAAGTATGAAAAATTATGCTTAAGTTGTACAGACAATGATCGATATGATAAACATTTGCGACTTGCTATGTTTCTATGGTCTTTATTAAGAGTAATGTGTGAAAAATCAGTAGTTGGATGTATTTTTGATATTGTGATCATTTCAAAATGACAGATATGTTGAAACGATGTTCTGAAAAATAGGATTTGATTGGTCCAATTGATGCTTAGTCCTGCTATTGTTTAAGGACAAAATCTGAATTAGTATTACCATTTAAAAAAATTATATAAATATTTTTGGCAATCAACTTATTGTACTACGAGTTTTTTATCGATTTTCTCTCAGACAAAGATAAAAAATATTGATATCATTTTACGATCAATTAGAACGATAATAATAAATTATTTTAAGTAACCTCATATTCAATTGTCAATAAAAAAATTAATTTTTTCCACGATAATCGTTTGAAGAATTAAAAATTTGATCATAAAAAAAAAACGAACGTTTTAATTGATATAGAAAGATTAAAATAGAATGATATGAAAATGTATTTCATATTTTATATAAATGAAACTTAATTTCATTTTATATTGCTTTATGATATCAATGGTTTCAAATCTCTCTCTATGTTTTGTTATTGTTGTTTGATTTATTATTTATTGAATAATAAATTTCGCAATAAAACCATTTTTATATTGTTATAAAATTGTTATAGTTGTTCCATTTTCAATGTCGGTCACTTATAGTTATATATTTTTTGTGCCATAATTAAATATTATATGACTAAATCCATTATTTAGTACCATAAATAATTTATCTTGAATTGAAACAATATTCAGAAAAAAAATCTATAATCTGTTGTAACGTATCAGCGAATTGTCTTTGACTTGCAATTATATACATATATTTGATATATTAATGACTTTATTTTAAATTAAATAAAACGATAAGCAAAATAAAGAATACAAACAAGTGTGGATAACAAATAACAGAGTTAATTGTTTAGATATTCGACATATAATTGAGTATCAATCTTTGAACTATTTTTAATCATACGCATTCATAAAACACGCTAAATATCCAGTCTGTACAATTAATTATGTAAAAGAATAAAATATATTTTACTTAAATAAGTGTTTATTAAATTTTTGAGTTTAATAAATACGTATTTAAACTACAAAATAGCCATCATCATACTCGTTGCTAATTTGGTGACTATTTCCACCTCGGAGAATCATTACGATTAGCTAATTCATACTGATGACGATTATTTTGCAGATGAAATATGTATGTATAATAATTTTTGATCTAGGAAATTGCAGCAAATAATCTAAATTTATTCGAAAAATTCTCTCTGATAATCTTCATATATGTTTATTATCTAAATTTGAGCTAAAATTGAGGCGTATCCAGATAAAAAGTCTTTGTTTTTAAAACAAGTTATTTGTCGTTAAATTTTCCGTTCTTGTGTCTTTTAAGGTTCAAAAGATTGATCATGGATCCACTGTTCGTTAACTTGCTTAAACTCATATTTTAGGTCCACAACACTTTGGAGTTATCTTAGCACCAGATAGACGGACGGAAGGACAAACAGAAATGGACTAATTAATTGATTCTATGAACAATTACAAAAAAATTGCATTTGTGCTATCAATATTTGGTAACATTATATAAGCTTTAGACTAAAGCTCTGACATATTCTATCGGATTTATCATACATATATTTTAAAATTAAACTATATTATATATGAATATAGTTATAAATAATATAAATTTTCCACTTTATAATTCAATATTTTGCAGTCGCACAATGTTTATTTGAATAGATTCAACATTTAATTGGGAATAACTGTAACATTTAAATTTCCTGAGCAAGTGAGCTTTGAACAACACCTCGTTCGTTATACATACTATATATTATTATTATTATTATTCATTTTATGAATAATTCATAAAGAACAATTTATTTGATGGTTTTATATTTATAACAAAAAAATAAAAATATTGTATTTGATAGACTCAATTTGAAATTACGATCATTAGTATCGGATTAAATTGATTGTACTAGATAGATTGTAGCCAGATAGATAACAGATAACAGATAACAGATATCATATTACATTTCATTTTACTCTATTTTATTTTTCATATGTACAATAACAGAACAAAAAAAAAAGAATTAAAATAAAAGAGAATATAATACGTTTTTTTATTTTTTGTTATTTCAAATATTGGTTTTAGAATAATTTTTTATTTTATTCTAAATATAAAGCTAGAAGCAAAATACACGTCACTTTTATCATCATTTATTATTTCTCAAAAGAATATTTATTTTAGCCCTCCAGCATTTCTGGTAATTCATCAAAATTAATGATTGAGGTATCGTTTTTAAAGTCTACGTTACCATCTTTTTGAGTCAAAATATTATTGAAAATTCTTTTAATAAAAAAGTAGAAGTAAAACTATTGGCTATAACACATTAGGACACATTAATATATCGTCTCGTACAACACTCCTTACAATAAAACATATTTTTACGGATTGAGTAAAATACGACTTACAACGACAATTTTGAGTGATACTATTGCTGATAACCCTGTGACTATGCAAAGATTACAACTATTTTTAAAAAATATTAAAATTTTAAGTAATTTATGGATAAATTAAGTGCAGTGAAATGCAGCAAAAATCAATACCTATCTAAAAACCAACCCTAAATTTTAAAATTATCCTATTTATAAAAAAAAGAATTGTTTGTACATACGAAAGATAAAAACTTGTTTGTGTTTGCTTTTGATTGGTGTATAAAGTGTTTATTATAATTATTTTATTCATTTCTAGTTTATTTTTGGAACGAAGTTCTTTATCGCACGTTAAGACGACTGAGGTTTAGCCAGAAAAAACCCTGCATAACAAGATTGTGATATCGCTATCTCTTTCTCTCCATATTTAATAACTGTAGAGAAAAAGAATTTCAACTCCTACAGCATCGAGTAATTTAATATTAAATTACTCGATATCTTAAGACAACGCATCGAAGATAAGACATGATAGTTATCATTGATGGAGAATTTTACAAAAAAATCTATTGATATAAGTTGCATCTATCTGCGATAAAAAGTTTATGAGTTATACATTTTTTAATAAAAAATTCGAGAAAATATGTACTTTATACATAAAACGGATTATTTATTGTACAAGCTAGTTCATTGGTTAACGTGAGTGCATGAAATTCCTAAGAAACCCGGTTCGAATATGGTCAAAAATATTGATTTTTTTTTTAATTTTAGAGAATAAATTTTTTTTTTTACATATTTTTTTCTTATGATTAGTTCCCAGTCAACATAAGCTTTTTTATTTTGTAAGAAATTAAATCAATAAAACACAAACTTGTTGATAAATTTTGCAATTGGTGGGTGGATTAATTACATTTTACTGGAATATTTCATCATCATCATCATCAGCTTCAAGGAGTAGGCAGAATACCTGCTCCGGCTTCATTGGTCAGTCCACAGTTTTCTCGGTCGTCCTCGATCTCTTCTGCCATCGGGGTATAGTCAAAGGCAGCTTTGGGGAATCTTGTCACTGGCATGCGCTGTACATGATCTTTCCACGGTATACTGGTACTCTATCATATAAGTTGAATATCTTCAATTTTTTCCTAATATCTTCATTCCGGATCTTGTCGACGATTGTGCAGCCTTTTATTGATATAAGATGTCTCATTTCTGTCGCTTGGATTCTATTCAGATCCCCAAGGTCCATGTCTCTGAACCATAGACAGGTGTGGCCATGACCTTATAGAATTTAAGTTGTGTTTCTTTTCGTGTTCTCTTCTTGAAAGTTTTTCTCAAGGTTCCACAGATATGTTGGAATTTGTGCCACTTCTGTTGAATCTCGTTCTCGTATTCATAAGTGAGATTACATCCTATGGAATATGTCTAATGAACTAATTTCAGACATAGAATAGCTTTATGTTAACAACCATATTTTATTATACCTTTGATAAACTTATTCATAGTTTCATAAATAATTATAAACTTATTGAAAATACATTGATTAAAATTTATTAAAAAAAAAAAAAAGTTGTCGAATAGACTTAGAAACTTCGTTTCTAACGGGTGTCCAACGACACCACACGGTTTTATGGTTAAGAAAAAAATAATATAAACTAAAGAATATAATATGTTTTTTGTTATTTCAAATATTGTATGTCAGTATCAACATCATTTATCAAAGTTAATTTTTATTTCACCCTCCAGCTGTTCGAATACATCATCAAAGTTAATAATTGAGATATATTTTTGAGGTTTTGGTTAGGTTTTTAAGAGTTTCAGTAAAATTAACGTTCTCGATAAAAAAAATTTTTTTAACTCTTCACATGCATTAAATATTATATACCATGAGTTTTAAATTGAAATTTATAATGGTTTTTGTTTGATGTATATAAAATGTTTTCCAAAGTCAAAAAAATAATATTAGTTTTAATTTATATTAAAATCATAACAGTTATTGGAAATAATAAATAATCCGAAAAAAATTGAAAAATTTTTATGAATATAATATATATAAATGAAGATTCTCATAATAATTCATGAAATATTCTAATAACTAGTATAGTATTGCATAATGATTTCTGATAAACAGTTGTGTGGCTTTTTGATGTGGTCAAAATTCAGATCATTGATAACCCGCGTCACCGCGTGGCATAGTACCGGATCACCTTTATGCACAGCCTACTGTATTTGAGCTGCCCTGTACCCTTATAAACACTTATATTACGTATATCTGCAAATATCTTCACTAAATACATTTCGTTGATCCTTATAACGGCAGAGAACAGGTCTTATAACTCCTAGGAAGGTCGGCTTTTAACAACATCTCAGACTGATTATAAAATTTGAGCTAAAATGTGTGGCAAATCCAAATATTTTTCGAAAAAATGTTTTAAACAAAAGTTATTTGTTTTTAACAAAAGCAATAGAGCGATTTTGCTCGTTTACGAACTTTAAGTCACTTTTAAGGTCCAGATTACGCTACTAAAATTTCAGCTCACTATCTCTTTTAGTTTTTGAGTTATCTTCATGACGGCTAAAGGAACTGACGGGCATACAGGCAGAAATGTAGTAATTAGGTTATACGATGAACACCTATACCAAAATTATATTTGTGTGGTCAATAATATTCTAGTGTTAAAAAGTTTAGACTAAATTTAATATACTCAGAGATATCTTTTATGCCAAGTATAAAAATGTACACTAGCTTTATACTTATTTAGTTAGCGTGCACGTATTTTTAATTTGAATGATGACTATGCTTTACTGTATATGAGCTTTTTGTTTCTATTTATATTATAAAAAGGATTTTAATTTGCTCTTTTGAATATTAAAAATTAATTAAAACTCATACAGTACTTGACCAATATTGTATTAGATTTTACGGTATGAGAATATTAAGAATTTTAAAATAAAACTAGCTGTGGTGAAAATAACATTTAGTCGTTCGACTATTTCAATTTGAGAAAGATATCATTGACGAAATGTTAAAACTATTTTGTGCCAAACTTCGAATTCATATACCCAAAATTCATTATATGGATTCAAAACGCCTATTACTAGACGTAAACCTAAGTAACGGCCCCTGTGGTACGTATTGAAGAATTCTGTATATGAGAAAAAAGTACTTGAAACTTCACTTAAGGGAAGTTTATCACTAGCTGTTAGAAGCACACAATATTCAAGCACAAATAACAAAATTACTTTCAACAAGTGCTAGATTTACTTGTCAATACCAAATTGCATAATATTTCGATCTTTTGAGTTATTTGTCGGCAATAATTGAAAGAAATATAATGTATATTGCATGATTTTTAAGTCAACCATACTACAATAAAAGAGTGTGCTTCTAACAGTTGTTGATAAATCCTGAAGAGGTACGTACTTGTGTGAATAATAAAAATAATTTTATTTTTTAATTTTACTCTTAAAAAACAATTCGCAGACTGTGATTATGGTTACATCTACTATTATTTGTTCAAATATTTTAAGAAACAAATTTTTCACTATTATTTCGGACAATTTATGTCGTATAAGGTAATTTGATAATAATATAATATATAACTTTGCCGTACAAATCATTTCATGCATTAAAATTTTTGTACATCAAAGACAGTATATGTTTCAATACAAATTCAACTTCGATTTCACAATATGTACTACTTCAGGCCCATTGTTACGTCCCCATATTTTCAAATATAATTGTAATTCGTATGTTAACCACGATTTCAATATCATATGGAACGACAATATATAGGAGACAGTCATTTTCATACCAGTTAAATTGAATCTGATTTGTTTAATCCACATTACAATAAAAAAAAAAAACAACCATAAAAAAACCCCATCAACTAATACTAATCTTTAATCTCACTCTCATGTCTGTCTGTACCATTAAAATAATAGAATCGAAAAAAAAAGTCCATATACACCATTTTGAATACAATTAAATTAACAATCGATTAATTTAAATGTACGTATATGTGACCTTCGTACAATCAAAAGTGTCATGAAACCAATAAATTTCTCGCACTACTGAAAATACCCAATTTTCATTGATTATTTACATTTCACATCTGTGTTGACTGCAATCGTATCTATGTGCCAGTTTACATGGGCTCGCGCGTGTGTGTATATGTGTGTGTGTGTATGCCCTTTTTCCAAGTTTTTAGTTTAGTTGAACAAATAATAAGCCCTTCAAAAACCACCTGGGGGATTGTATACAATTTATAGTTAACAAGATATTGGGTTAACTTTCATGAATATCATATGTTTACTTTTAATTAATGTAACACAAAGAATTGAATTAAATAACATGGCGTTTTAATATTTCGTTGGTGCAAACTTTGAACAAGCCGTAAAGAATAGTCGAATGCTGTTCTCTCTCTACGACGCATCATGTTTTGGGAAGCATTCACGTGTATATGAAAGTTTCTACCGATAGTCCCTACGTTTTGATATATTTGAAAAAATCAAAAACTATTTCAAGTCAAAATGTTTATGTTGCGATAAAATCTTAAAAAATGGTTGGCCTAAGCGTACAATTTTTCTCCTTGGGACATCTATGATCTATGATCAACGTTTCTTTACCATCTTCAATGAAATAGCCAACTTCTTGTTTCCATCCCAGCCACGACCTTGTAAAAACAGCTAAAATATTGCGTAAAAATCTCTGATCGAAATTACTTTGAAATTCCAAAAGTAAATTCATAAAATTTGCCTTTTCATTTAGAAAAACGTTGCACTTTAAAAATCGTAAAATAGATAGCTCATACCTTCTTGTACATAACCCAAAATTGATGCAAAGTATGTCAGAAAGCTTGTGGAGCCTTCAAGGACAAATAATAAAGATAAGGGATTTCCATCGCTCGACCATCAATTAATTTGCGACCATAATTTGATTTTATCTCGTTGTATTGCAGATATTATTTGGAATATTGAATAATAAGTGTAGCAGCAATTACATTTTTGGTTCCGGTATGGGGAATCAAGCCCGAGCGTCCCGGGTAAAAGCCAGGTAACAAAAATATGCGATGTGTGTGTCAACAAAATTGTTGTGTTATACATAATCATTTTTAAACATTCTATACTGGGGATCCCCACTATAGAATGCTTGATAATAATAATGTATAACATCTAAAGCTGTTGACTCACGCATGAATTGCATTTTATTGAATATTTTAATGTATGAATAAAAATTGCAATATTGATAAAAATTAGAATACTATTTTCACTATATCAAAAGATGCAGAAAACGTTCTATATATCTCCAATTAGTAAGTGAATAACGTTAAACTTCAAACACATGTCTAACTAATAATATTGTTCATACAATTAAAACAAATCGAATATATTCAACTTTACTGTAATGTCTAAACCTACATATTATTACAAAAGTGGTGAGTGACATTCAGTGGAAAATATTTACCTACATAAAGAAGAAAATTTTGCACACTTTCAAAGAGGTCCATTACCTGATATGTCACAATATTTTTTAATGAAGAAAACTCATTTGTGGTTTTTCATTGTAATATGAAAATAGATTTATGTGGTTTATACAAGTAGTATGTGTGTGAATGTTTGTTGTTTAAGTAACAGTTTATTACTGCTGTTTTATCTATAACAAATGTTTCTGTTTCTACTTGCTTTGTTGGCTCGAATTTCAATCTTATTAATTGAAAGTGGAATATACTCAGAGATGGCTATCAAATACTTAAACTGCTAATACCATTTAGAACGATCAAAGCTAATTTTAATTAATGAATAATTGGTAAATAAAATTACACTCTGAGCTTCGTTTAGGGCTTTCTGGTAGTATATAAATAGTCAACAAAATTTAATTGAATTTTTAAATTACGAAATATATCAATTACTTGAAGACCCAGTCATGCACTGCTGTGATAGTTTTGGGATACCTGGTTTCTGGCCTGAGTCACTCGATACCTCATGAAATGCGGCATCCGGTACTTCGATTTGTATTTGGTGTTGTCACCCCCGAACGCATCCATAAATATTTGACAAGCAAGAGACAATTTGTTTAAAGACAAAATATTTAAAAAAATACGACAAAAGACATTAAATGTTTCACAGCTGGGAATGTTATTCATTGGAGAATTTAACTGTCGGTTTTGGAATTTTTCGTTACTTTTGTTTATAATCGTTTAAACCTCCCCTGAACTGCCACAAATATTTCAAGAAAAAAATCAACAAAATCAGTCCAACCCTTCTCGAGTTTAATTGAGACAAACGAACAGCAATGGATTATATATATATATATATATATATATATATATAAACGGATACGATGTTATATCGTCACCTGCTAAGATCTCTATATAGATAACATGTAAAATTTTGATTTTCAAGAATGGGATGAAAGCTATTCACTTGAAGCTCATAACTTCTTTCTCTCAATCTTTATCTCAATTTAAATTTAATTTTTTAATATTGTATAGTAAAAGTTAGCGATCTAAAACTACTATTGACCATCTGTGCATTATATCACACATATAAATAGTTCATTGTTTTGTAGTATCTGTATCAGAATGATGAAGTCTGATATATCTAAAACTATCAAAATTAATGAAATTCAATATGTTAGAAATAATTAAGTACCAATAGATTGATTCGCTAGTAAAATGTAGTATGGAATCGAATTAGATAGACCAGACTATTCATCCATAAATATAAGTAGGTAGTATCTATCTAAATGTATAAATAATACTTTTGGATATTAAATAACGTTATTTGTCATTTAATCACCAAAACATTTAGACATACCAAGTTATTGTGTTTGTTTGTTTGATCATGAATTATTGATTGTGTCGAATTATATTTAATTGAATTAAGTTCAATGTTCGAAACAATGCAAACCTACAACGGTTTAGAAGAAAATATTGATTGAAATCAATTTAGTTAGATAACCGTTTATGTTGATATCAAAGCTTTTAGAAAATATTATTTAAAAACTATAAGGCTTTTTTAGCAATGTAAAGGTTTTAAGGCAGATGAAGAAAATATTGATTGAAATCAATTTTTAGAAAACTACTTCTTCTAAAAAACTTTAAATCCATAATGAAAAATTAGTTATTTTTATGTTTATTTATTTAAAAAAATCATTTACAATAAATTCATGATGTGGGTGGAGAAAACGGTATGAAGACGGAAGTTTGGTGGATTCCTCTTGAAATGAACTATACCGACTAGGACTGGAAGTTATCAGAACAAAATATAGAACAATGGAAGATAACAACTAATAGAGATAATTGCTTAGACACTCAACATATGATTGAATTGATTTATCATTTGGACTATTTTTAACATTCATAAAATACTATAAATATCCAGTCTATACATTTATATGTGTAATAATAATATGTATTGTTATTATCTATATGTGTTAACTAGCCAGATTTTATCTAAAATTGTACAAAACCCAAATATTTTACTAAAAAAGTTCAAACAAAAGTTGTTTGTTTAAAAAAAATAAATATTTATCTTTTATAGTTTAAAAGTTGAATCAAGCATCCATTGGACCCAATGGACTGATTTTGATCATTTATGACCTGAAGCTCACTTTATATATCTGGAGTACGTCACAAAAAATTCAGCAAGTTGTCTCTTTTTGTGTTTGAGTTATGATGATGGCGGACGGGCAGTTGGAAAATGGATTAATTAGGTGCTTCTATGAACATCTCTATCAAAATTTTGTTTGTGCGGTCAATAATAGGTAGCGTTGAGAAGTTTACAGTAAAAGTTATATACTTTGACTTATTATGTATGTCGAGTATACAAATTCTTATCCGTAAGCTGATTAAATGTCGTTTATTATAATTGAAAGCTGCTGGGATTCGAACCTTGCAGTCAAAGTATTCAAACTCTTAAACATGTTGAAGTTTCAATATATGTCGAATATCCCTCTGTTCATGAATAATATAAATCAAAATAAAATATATCGCACAATTAAAATTATTCGATATGATGATCTCATTTTCGATGAAAGGGATACGAAATTATTATTAATGAAAACCTACTTTGTTGATGGTTCGACGAGTAACAAAACTTCTTTAAGATTTCCTATTTTGTTTATTTATTTTTTTATAGTTATTGGTCAGTTGTTTTATCAACTTTCTTCAAACTCCGAAAATAGTTTGAACGGCCATAATTTACCTAAAAGAAATAAACTATAGAATTTAAAAAAATTGAAAGTATAGAATTTAAAAAAAGGCAAATTATTATTTTTTTTTTGGGTTTTCGAATTGTCTATGCCCTATTTTATTACACTTGGGTAATAATTTTCAACTAGTTGGTTGATCCGTGAATTTTTCAAAATAATGATTAGTTATTCGAACGAGACAATGAATTAAAGTAGCTTCTTAACTGTTCAAAGAAACTTCGCAGTTTTGTTTAACAAAAAATAAAACTCGTCTATCTTCAAACTATTCGCACAGTATTGCCTAAACAAATTCCCACAGTATCTTTAATAGAAAGTTAATTAACTTTCACTAGATACGTAGTAGATTTTAAAATAAATCGTAAGACCATTAATGTGTTTTTTATTGTTTCGTATATACTTATAATATTTACTCAACTAATATACTCAGTGGGGCTCCCTTTAATTAAGTCTACTATATTTCACTAATTAATTATAAGAATACTCATCTTATAAAACTTTGAAACAACTAATATCATCCAGATACGTATTTATTAAAGCAATAAATACAAAAAAACACGTTGAAAAATCAACAATAACCATATCTACGATTTTTGTAACATCTAAAGTATTCAATAAATTAAAATAGAACTTCACAAGAACGTGAATTGGGTCGACTTTTATTTAGTTTTCATCAGGCATCATAACACGTAATATCCATCCAATAGACACATACTATAATAACACCATCGATCGACTCATTACAAAAATCTATAAGTGTTTATTGGATGTTAAATGTTATGATGTTTCATGAAGATAAAATAAATGTCCAAAAATAATAATGTTTTATTGATTCTAAACACACCTCAGTTCACGTTATGAAATTTAGATAACAACTAACAAAGTAGTTTATATGAATAGTTATCAATGGTTATTATGATTATTAAGATCAAAATTGTTTGTTTAGTAATTACAAAATGTACTCATCAAATTTTGTACTCATCAAATTTCGGGCTACGGAAAAGAAAACAGCTTTTCAGAATTTGCGAAGAGAAATATTTTTTACATAAATCATAATAAGCTGTTGGATTTACGAATATAACAAATTAATGAAGCATAAAAAAACAAAATTTTGAAAATCCATTTTTAGAGCCGTGTTGGTTAAATTGACTCTTATAATTGATATTGAATTACAATAAAAAAAAAAAATTATAATAAAAATAACAGCAAATTTGAAGTTTTCAGTATAATCACAATTTTACGAATAAGGAAACCAGCTATTCAGAATTTACAAAGAGGAATATTTTTTGCATTAATCATAAATAAATCACAGACACATTTTAAATTCGTAACATCTCGTAAAAAGCCGTTGGATCACACAGCCAAAATACTTACAATGTCATAAAAAACAAAATAAATTTTCCAGGAAAAGTTTTAAAATATTTGATATAACACGTTAATTCAATAATGAATATTTTTATCTCTTTAAAATAAAATTAATAAATATGGTGGAAGCGCAAATAAATGTTGTACATATAGTAGGACTTAATATATTACACAGTTTTATTGCACCTCCACCATTTATGCAATTACATTTCAACAGGTTGAAGATAATTTGAGAACTTTGTTGCAAAGTGTTTATTAATTTATTTTGTGCTTTGTATAAGTAAAATTTCAAAGTAAAAAGCTACCGATATTTTTAAATGGGAAAGTAAACCTTTCCTTAAAAAATTCAAAACGACATTTATTGTATTTATTTTCATGAAATACCATTCAAAATTTGCAGTAAATATTTTTGTATAAAAAAACTTATAGGTCATTGGACATAGATGTGTGAATATTTAAGAAAGATATTCAATGTATGACAAAAGACAATATATAAAGCTATTTAATATAAATATATACCAATATATGGCCTTTAATACATTGTGCTTTGATCTTTCATAAAATAATAGGTTGAAAAAATTGCCATGATACAGTAGTCAATAATTATGATACCATTAATAAATTTAATGTATTTTAATATAATTACTAAGATGTGAGAACGGTTTTGTGTCTAGACTTTATTTTTCTTCTACACATCAAATTTTTATAAAAGACAGTTATTGAAACGAAATCTATTGTGTCTTTTAAGTTTTTATCAAAAGTTATTTATTGGTGTGGAAAAGAACCCAAGTTTACCACTAACGGAAGGAATGTTTCATCTTTTTTAAAACTCAACTCTGCGTGATTCCTTGCTTTATCTGTCGAGACTGTTATATATTTATCTTTGTCATACTAAAATTTTAAATTGGAAAGAAAAATAATCTTAAAGGTTATGATCTTTCTTTTGGTGAAATAATTTAGAAAAAAATAATTAAAAATGATGGAAGCTTTCTAGGATAGGGCTTTCTAACAAAGTAACTAATTTTACCTCCGTTTCTAAGACGTACAACTGTATAACAAAGGACATCTATATCTTTATTTAATAAACTACATCGGTATCATTAAGTTCAAGATATGATTGTAGAAAAAGATGTTTAGTGAAGGACTAAGAAATTGTCTTTTTGAAACTCGCCTTTTTGAAAGAAACTATGCAGACTTACATCTGGAATGAGAGGTAAACTATAGCAAACCGTTTAATCACAGCCGTTTACTTATCCATAAATCGATAGTTTTATCAATTAACCGCGTTGTAAATTATAATTGACAAATTTCTAGTATTGGGACGCGAACACCCAACCTGTCAGTCAAAGAAGCCAAAAACTATTAGAACAACTCAACATGTCCTAAAAATTTTCGCCCACACAATATAGAAACATATATACACATTGGATGTGTTTGGCAGAAAAAAGTGCTTATTAGCGTTGAGAATCGGACTGTACACTTGTCGGCTAGGACACGTTTGATAAATTCAATAGTTATTGATAATTAGCAATTTGCTCAGCGATCGCCATTTTGCTTGCAACCGCTTTTTCCTATCAAACACAGCCATTAACTGTATGATAAGGTAAAGTAAGACGTATATAACTAGTTACCATGGAAAATATAGAATAGACTCGAGCGCTACAAAAAAAGTGTTAAACCAGAAATCAAATGTATCACTGTAAATCGTAGATTTACAAAAACAAAAACGATCAGGTAAAAGTATAATTTAACAAGAAAATTGAATGCTAAAAGAAGGCATCATTGCGCATTTAAAATTTCATTGTCAGAGCTTTCTACAGGCATTTGATTGTTTTCTTTTCGAATCTTAAAGCATCATTTAAAAGCCTATTACGTAGAAATTCTGGTTTCGAATTATCTTAAAAATAGAAAAATTTGATCTTCCATAGTCTAATGAGAATTTGAAATAGAATCAAGAGTTCAGTTTTCAATAAATCGAAAACTTTTAAACGAATAACTTTTAAATTGAATTACAAAAAAAACTATCTTTATTAACGAACTATTTATGATACAAAAATATTTTGTTAAATGTTATTATAGTTGACCTTTTTTCCAAGCTTATTTTTCTACAATAACAACAATCCATTACATTCTATAGTAAGTAGTATATTTCTCATTTTTCTTTTTTCATCACGAATTTCTCATAAATATACATAAAAAAAAAAACCATATTATACATAACAATAACTGTTTGATGACAATTATTGTTATGTAATTTTTCTGTTTTATGTTTTATAAGAATTTCATACACGCCAAATGACTTCTGTATTCATATAAGAATAGAAAAATAAACCTTTTATTATTAATCGACTTCAAACAAAAAGGAGGAGGCTTTAAGTAAGGCTGCATGTATTTTATATTAAAATGTAACTTCACGCAATAGCTCGATTTCGATACAATATATTATTATACGTGCAACATAGATGTGCAACGTGCATCATATTATATTACGCACAACATAGACCCCTTCCACTGATGTAACGTTATTATCGTAATCTTCAAAGTTAAGCAACAACAGACACAGTCAGAAAATGGATGGGTGAATATATAGGATTGCTGTGTATTGTTATTGTATAGATTGAATATATACTAACTGTAGTTACTATATAACTTTAGAAGTTGAAAAGTGATTTAAAATTAGATTCATTGAAGGTACTCCATAAAAACACTAAATTTTGAGTCTATTTAAATTCAATTTTGAATACTCTACTAACTTGGGGATGGTCACTGTTCTAAGAGAACGGAGCAAAAAAATGTTTGGTGAATTTTTATCACCCAAATGAAAAACTCCAGTGGTTGTCGTCAAGACTAAAAATTTTTACATACAAAAAATAAAAAGAACGTCACGAAAATTAGGTATCAAATTATAAGGAATTTTAAATTGATTCATCAATTACCTTTTGAAATTGGCACCATCGTTTTTAATTTTAAGCTTAGAATGTTATAAATTTGAATAGTAGAATTCGAATATTATTTTTTTGAAATCAGTTTTATATTATTTGAAAAATTTTTATTTTTACTTTTCGTAGATTGTACAGATCAAAACAAATTATGATGTTTCGTTTGAATATTCTATTAACTGTATTTGGTGGCAGTATTTTACTTTTTATTTACTTTCTGTTACATCCTTTTAATTATTTTCACCTTCATCTTGATTTCTCAGTATTCGATTTAGCTGAAACTGAGCTCATACATAATCTGATACCAAGACAATATTTTGACATAATAAAATAGATAGTATATAATACGGTAGCGTTCTTATACTCAATTGCGTTTTTGCTTCCCTACAGTCCCACTCTATTTTGATTAAAATACACATTTTTATTTTACATTAAAAATTCAGGAAAAACTTGTATAGCTTTTTAATAGCTCATTCATCTTTTGATACCATAAAATCCAATATTTTTTTGGAGTTTAACAAAAAATTTAAAGAATTAATAATATATACAGAGAAACTTACTATGGACTTATGTTATGAAGTTATTACTGTGATTTGAAATTAAATACGACAAAAATATTTGAATTTTTGACAAAATTAAGAGTAACATTTTATGATTTGTATTAATGTTGATAATTGACTTTTATCATTTTTATAATGAATAAAATTATTTATGAATTTAATTTGTAGACCGCCTGATGAACTGTTAATAAAGAACACGAATCCTTGCAAAGTAAAATCTTTGTCTTGATATTTTCACTGATCCTTCGTCCTCTAATTCTTAATAAATCACATAGGAATTAATAAAACAAATATTTAAATAAGTGAATTTAATCATTGAATGGTATGCTATTTTTAATAATCCCCGAACCTCTACAAACATAGTATATTTTGTATGTATATAGAGGTACAAATAGTTTAGTAATAGTTATTGTCGGATAGAAATAGTTTTGTTTCATGTGAACAATAATAGAAATTTATTTCTATTACCATTGGGGATATACACAACAAACAATTCAAATCACATACGATACGATTTTTGTAATATGCTTTCATTTTATTTTTATTTTTTCTGCTTGTTTTGTAGTTTTTAAAAATGTGATATAAATTCATAATGTTCAAGGTCATAAGTTAGAAAAACTTTGGAAATTGGATTGTAATTTTTTTGTTTAGTCAACTAGTTAGTTGAAGAAGCTGAAGAGAATGAGACTCCTTTCATACAAATCTAAAAACCATTATCGATTAAAATAATAAGCTATTTTATTAACAAATTTCCAATTTTCCCGAAAAAAAAAAATATTTTGTTATTATTGGATTTGATTTGTTATTTATTATATTTGCACTCGTGCTAACCGTCACCAAATTAGCAACGAGTAACATCTCCTCAGAGAATAATTACGTCTAGCTAATTCATACTGATGATAACAATTTTGTAGTCGAAATGTGTATTTATAAAAAAAAACCAAATATGTTTGATCTGGAAAATTGATGCAAGAATCGAAATTAATTCGAAAAATCCTAGAGTTCTCTTTAATAATACACATATTTTATTTATGTTATACGATTTTTTTGCAGGATTGGTATGAAAACATAAGTGATCTATCAAGATGTAACCCGTAAGGACACGATGAGTTTCCCAATGAGAAGGATAAAAAAATAATTTATTTTTTATTACGAATATGAATATTTTTAACTTCTTTTTTTAGTTTTTCTTATGTTCAACCAAAAATCGCCGATTTTGCTGAAATTACGTAATCACAAATGAATGCACATACGCACATACGTATATATATAAACACACATATCTTTTTAAAAATGTTGGATTTTGGTACTATAGTGACTTAGAAACATAAAGATATGTCAAAATATAGGATTCATAAAGTAGGCTCCATTACAAGAACTTAGAAAGTTAATTCTAAAATATAGTTTTTAAGAAATTTGAGAAAACAAAATCTTTCATCAATTATACTAATCTTTTTAATTTTGGACAGCGATGGAAAAAACGAAGAATTTAATGATTAATTTAATGCAAATATCTCCAAAATTTGTAATCGATGTTATATTTTGATATTTTATTTCGGATATTTGGTACAGCCTGTGTACCGAATGTAAATATTAAAATCCTAAATAAATATTGTTATTCTGATGCTTGTTGATTTTCATCAATGTTGTCTTAATTTCTTTATCCTCTCAGTGTACCTATGTAATAATATTAGAACAAGATTAATTATGTATGCAAACATTTGATCTAAATATCAAAACTATTATTTAACTCTTCAATATTTACAATATCATAAACATAACTGTCTTGAATATTCGATGTCATCTGATTCCATGTTAGAGACACAAAATCTAATGAATTAGAAAAAGTAGTTCCTGTAAGTACCTACTCGAATTAGAATTTAAATTCTTCACCGAAATAGTAAAATTAATTCAGCTATTCTGAACTTCAATTTCATTTTACATTTTGTGGTTTTGATTATTTACAACGGATTGAATGTTTTTCTTTTAGGTATACTCGAAGAAAAGAGGGGAAACAAGCAAGTGAATTTAGGACTTATAGATTAATTCTAGTAATAATTTATATGTAATTGAATAATTTTAGTAATAGTTAATTTGTAATAACTAAGTATTTTTTGAGTTATTAAATCTTGATATAATGTAATTCCAATCTTTAGATAGAATACTAATTTTAAGCAAAAGGGTTAATTCGTGTAACAAAGAAGTGAAGAAATATTAAAAATACGACAATTACAGCAATTATTCGAAAGCATTTTGGAAAAAAACAGAATTGCGGTGCCCCTCATGATGTCGAACTGGATCATCAGAAATAAAAAATCAAAGTTCGTTTGTGGGACAATTTTCATTACCAGGTGCCATTTTTTCGCAATTTCAACTTTTCTCTTTTTCGAAACGAATATTTTAAATACGTGATTTTTACGAAAAAATCGGATATTTTTTTAAATGAAAATATTAATAAATTTGAGTAAAAAAACTTCGATGTTATCTCGTAAATTATTAACAGAAATATTATTCAAAATTTCAAATCGATCGGTGCAGTAGTTTTGCAGTTATGCGAGGCACCGACTTTGTATATGTATTCGTGGGAAAAATGTTTCAAAATTTGGGGATAATATAGATAGCTAAACAGCGGACGGAAAATTTGAATACTCTACTTCGCTCTTAAGAAAGTAATTAAATTTTTAAACGAGTTTCAACTAATCTTAACTACTATTAATTTAGCATCTTCAAAATAATAGTTGCCATCTAAATGTAGACAATTATACTAATTACCTATTCGTAGTGACAATTTAAATTGATGGTGTTGTGTAAATCTTGAAATATGTCAGCTCCGAAAATTTGTATATTATCCTAGATCACGAGATCAAGTCACTGTCATTTTAATAAATAATGCATTAAATGAATCGTTGTTAAATAAACAGCTTTATGAATATGTTTGGCATTTATGTAAAGGAAAGCTGAATATTAACAATTACCTCTAACGTACACATGCGGCTCTTGAGCATGGTTTGTTTTTTGAAAGACGAAATAAATACGTAAGTCATACTAATTGTAAAAAAATTTGGTTCCATTTTTAATACTCCAGAAAAATCGTAGCAAACCGCAGAGTAGAATCTTTATGTAAAGATTTTTCAAGAAAATTACAAAGAGAGGTATCAAAATGATAGAAATAACTGTGATCCAATCAAAACTAAGTTTAGTCATGTGCAAATGATTTTTAAAATATACATAGCACACTTGAAAATGAATTACTACGGATTACGTGCATCAAAATGTTTTCATTCGTTTCTATGGTTACGAATTACTAGTTTATCAATCAGATGATTTATAACTCTGTGAATGGTATATGATTTAACATAGGACATTCTTCAAAATTTATTTAAATGAATAATTATTTATATTTTCAATTGAAAATAATTTTACAAACGCAAGTTCTTCAATTATTCTTTCAATTTTAAACCCAATAACTTCAATTAACAATTAAATGTCTTTTTTTATAATAATAATAATAATAATTTTTGTTCGACATTTCCTATACAATTTACATGCAAACAATTGAACAAATAATTATATTTTCTAGAATGTGAATGTTTTATTACAAATTATTTGGCAGTTTTAGCGCATCCATCGATGCGTCCCTTCCAAGAAGTCCAAGCAGTCCGTTCCACGTACTATGCATGGAACGAATAGACGTCGACATTGCCTACCTCACGTACATCACGTACTAAAAAGTAGATGAGAAGACAACAAAACATCATCTGTAATCTTTGAAAATATGTAGTACCGACAAACAATCGTCTTAAAATCTTGGAAGACGGTTCTCTAAATATTCTAGAAGATGTTTTAGCGATGGGAATAATAATAATCATTACAAAGTGTTGGAAATGTTTTCGATAGTGGAGATTTAAGAAGCTGTGGATTTACTTACACTGTCAACCAAGGTCATCAATATTGGCCAGAGTCCAACATAAACCTTAGATGGTTGTTTTGTAAATTAAAGAAGTATCTTACTTAATAACGCTTCCTCGAAAATAAGTATTTTTTAAAGTTTTGTGTAATAAATGTATTTAAACCATTAACTAATACGGTTAATAAAAATTATATGTGCTTATCACAACTCGCCAACGTCAAATACGTAAATATCAATCAATTTGAATGGTATAATGAAATAAAATGATTTATTTCCATCATTCTTTCCATACGTATGTATGATGGAAGCCTATAAATTACACAAGGGTATTGCCACAATTGATTAGTCAGTCTTCTGCTCTTTATTGAAAACATATCAATAAAAAATAACAATACAAACATATATGTAATTTCACATGAAAATTCCTATTGACAGCTCTGTGTACAGGAAATCTTTTCACATTAATGTAAAGCAAAAAAAGGGAAAAAAAATAAACAGTTAATAAAAATATTGAATACATCTTCTTTGTATAATGTTTATTTTATTAATAAGTCATTTCCCTGAGCACATTTTGTATTTTTATATCGAAGAAAACAACTTGTTGAAAATTTAATAGTACAATAGTATATCTATCATATTATATTTATTATTACATATTATTTTATCGATTTTTTGTATTATTTAATGTGCGATGATTGATTATTTTAAGATTTATGTAATTAACAAGTGTAGGTAACAACAAACACCTAATTGTTTAGATATTCGATATGTCGTTCAGTTTGAACTATTTTTAATCATTGGTATTCATAAAATATATTAAATATGCAGTCCATGTAATTATAATAGTTAGAATCTAAGTAGTTTAAGATGGATTAATTGTTTATTCATGGATCTATTGGACCCGATTGACTTTGTTTATTTACAATTTTCAACTTATTTCTTAGGCCTGGAATCGTCAAAATAAAGACTACTTATCTTATCTTTTTGTTTTTGAATTATCTTTATTAAGAACAAGCGAAAATGGATTCTATGAATATCTATACCAAAATTTTGTTCGTTTCTTCAATATTTTCAAGCTTTGCAAACTTGAGACTAAATTTAATATACTATCATATGTTTCATGTCATGCTGGTCATTAAAATTTGACAATCGGATTTCAATTAGTAGATGAGAAACTTTGACCAACACGGTTTTGAAAAAAAAAAAATATATAAATTTGCATATAAAATAAATTGTATAATAGAGAGGGATAGATTGAGCTATGTGACAGCAGTAAAAAAGCATTTAAAATATTTGTCCATACTCATTAGAAAAAGTTTTGCTGTGAGCCTTGGACACGATTTTCCATTTATGGAAAATTAATTATGGATATTCACATAATTCTATTGAAAATAGATTTATGTATACTTATTTATATTTATTCTGTAAGATTATTTCTCACTACTCATATGGCTTCTAAGTTGAACCGATAATATATAGTCGATTTAAATTCAAATTATAATTATGTTAATTTAATTTTTATTGATAAATGATTTTTTCTTTGGTATTTGATATTGTGTCAATTCAACAGGGAAATTTATTTTTCTTTTGACTGCTGTAATTTTACAGCTTTTATTTAAATGTTCTTCATCTAAGTATCAAATGTATTCCACATCCTGAACCGAATCACTTTCTCAGTGATATTTGACAGACATTTGATCAGTAATATCAGGTGCTATCCTTATCGATGGTTTTCTATGGTTTTCCAATTGGTTTTGCACAAAGTGAACACTGGGATAATTCTTTATAAAGTCAGCCATAGCTGTATACCTTCCCCTTCCCTTCATAAGCCCCATCATATTTTTTTACTTATTCTGTACAATTATGTCTTGTTTAAAAAAAGGATGAATACTGACTTCAATTGAATTGAATTGAAAAAAACACAGGAAATCTTATGGAAGCAATGTTATAGATTGCATTAATTCCTGGACTTCCTGCCAAGAACACTGTACATTCAAGACAATTACAAAATTCCTTAATGTGTGTGAAATAAATACAGTCTTTACACAATAAAGTGAGAGAAAAAACATTATGAAAATAAAATTTTACTCACATCTCACACAGTCAGTTAAGTAAATAATAATTACAAGTGAAAATAAGTGTTATATTAAATTTTTCAATAAGAATGTCAAATTTACATATAAAATAATGGCTGTTCTTTTACAGTACGGTTTTACCTCCAGTATGGTGTTTTTTTTGCATTTACTCTAAGTAAAAGTCTTGTATTACATAAACTTTTACATTTTCATAAAGAGTGTTGTGCAACGTGAGGAAGGTGTTGTACAGAATGGTTTTTTGATTATTTGAAAAATTTGGGTACAAAATCATTTTTATATTCGACATGTATAGAATATGTCAGAGTATATTGATTTAAGTGTAAAGTTTTTAACAAATATTTACCGTATTAACAAAATTTTTGTATAGGTGATCATAGAATTACCTAATCAGTCCATTTCCATATATCTGACCGTTTATTTGCCTAAGAGCGCAAAATACGGTGACGTATTCTAGATATAAAAACTGAATTTAATTAGACAACTTTTAAACCAGGAAGGATAACAGAACAATCGAAAAATGAACAAACGAAAAATGTTTATTTTGTCCACAAAAACAACTTTTGTTTGAAACATTTTTTCCTTACTTGTTAAGATTTGCTACATGGAAGATTCCCTACATCCAGTAGAGATCATCAAGTGGCCCGACAACTTTATAATGCGGCCACAAATTTCAAGTTGATACAATATTCAAATAATACGAGAATTTGATGACTAATTCATAGGTTTGTTTTCAGAAACTTGATAGAATCTAGTATTCATTTTCGAACGCACCAAAAATTTTAACTTGCGGAATACCTGAGGCCTGTTTTGTAAAATTCAGGGGTGAATGATTTTTCGTATCAAATTATTCTGCTTTGATATCACCCTAAACGAGGCCTTAAATTGATAAATATAATTATAATCTTGTGGTGTAAACTTTCTGGGCTTCCTGGAAAATTGTTTCCAGTTATGAGGAAAAAGTTGTAAAACGCAACTTTTATATCAAGCTTATTGAAGAAAACTTGTTTATTAACGACAGAATCAAAATATTTTCGGTATCTTTCGGGGAATGTTTTACGAATATTTTTAACAAGCGAGCCACTTTGTAAATATATTATTATTAATGTTTTATTTACTCAAAAAAATAAAAATATTAACTTTTTTTTGTTCTGTATGTTCTTTTCTTGTTTTAATGTTCAGGGATAAATTTTCTTTTTAGGTATTTCCATCACATATTACGATATGTTTTCCTTTTTTTTTGTTTTACTTCTCCACTGTCATATTAACGGTGATATATATAGAAACTTTGTGTATATTTTTTGAAATAATATCATAATTTATATATATGTGTGAATTTTTTTTGTTCATACTTAGTTGTACAAAACCCTTAACTTGTCTTAGTCCCCTCTCTCCCAAGCACCGCCCTTTACTTGTGTATAACTTATACATCTCATCATAATGTAATTCAGTGTTTCATAGTTCCATATTTTGTAAAGTATTTTTAATACCAGAGTTATAAGTGTGAACAGGCGTTTTTTATTGTAATCATGTAATATACGCATGTTGATACAGGATGTATCAGAGATGTCTATATAGCCTACAGTATTATCACTTAATGTAAAAAATGATAAATAATTGGTTTGAAACTTAAATAGCCAAGAAAAGTAAATTAATACGCTGAGTGATGTCTCCGTAATTTCATCTTCATATTTAATTATAATAGGATTTTATAGAGCAGAAAGTCCTAGTTAAATAATATGTACAATAGGACATACGTTATACAATGATAATCTATTTTTTTTTGTCTTTAAATTCAAATAAACTTGTGTTGTCAAGAAAACTTTATCTGATGAAGTCGGATTAGTCGGATAACACTCTAAGTCGGATATACGTTTTTATTAAGAAAATAATGATCTGCATTGTATATTAATAAAAAATGGATCAAAATCTTATTGTAGAGATATTTTTATGTAAAATTTGAGAATACAGAATGATTAGAAAATTTATGAAAAGAGAACGGATGACGCATTTTAGAATAGTACTGTGACATTACATTAACGATTATTTGTTATGAATGCAAAAAAAATATGTGACGTATAATATATGCTAAATATCACTTTGAACTTACTGGGTGCAATTAATTTACCTATGATTCGTGAGACTCCAAGACAATATGTAAAGGAGAACGTAAGACGGTCCATTTCAATCATCTTGAAGTCTGAAAACGCATCCCGGTTTGAAACTTGCTTTGGAAGAAAGCTGGCCTTAAAATGTTTTAGAATACATTTTTCTTATAAAAAAAAAACTGTATTTTGATTATCTGATTCATTCTGTATTGCGTACTAAAGAAAAAGAATAAGCAACAAATTTTCCACATACGTTGTTTTATTCTTAATTAACCACGAAAATATTTTCGAGTATATATAAAATTTTTCGCAAAGTCATGTATCATCATTCTGAGAAATTTAAACTTCATTTGTCACTTAATGTGTTTTCTTTTTGGATTTTATATTATTCATGTTTTTATTTTCTCATTTATTTATGTGAAAATTTTTTCCTCTTTGAACTTTTATTTTATTCTTTCTTGATATAAATTAGATTTAAGAATATTTATCTTTTATTCCTTATAAAAATTTATTTAGAAGACTCGCGCACTATTGCCTCAAGGTTTAATGATTCATTATGGCGTGAATAATCAGCATATCAAGATTGTGAAATGAAATGCGTTGGTTCTGACCGCTGTGTGAAATGAATTTTGTTTGAGAGCTTTTTTTAATTTTTTTTAACTCAATGTGGTTTTTGTTATTCTGGCAAAATTCATAAAAATTCCCAAAAAATTTTATTTCCGGTCTTGTACACAATAAACGGTGGAGGGCAAAGCGAGTATAAAAATACTAACAAAACCATCCAAAAAAACTAATCCAAAACTTTTCAAATTTATCAAAAAAACTAAAAGTCAGGTTTTAACATCGAAAACATGGTCTTTTTCTATTATATGGTCAAAGAACGTACAAATAGACTTGTTGAAAATCTTATTAAGAATAGAGATCCAATTTAATTTTTTTATTTATTTAATAATGAAGGCTTTGAAAAGGATAATTTGATTTTTAAAGAATAATTAGTACTACTTTTCAAAGTTATTAAATAAAATTTACTAACCGAAAAATTCAATTAAAAAATATAATATTACAAATGATTACATTTAAATAAGTTGATTATTATATTTTATATAAAATAAATAATATTTATCCTTGGCTGTAGTGAACCGGGAGAAATTAAACTAGAGAAGAGTTGATTATAACTATTTTTGATATATTTATATACCATATAGATAGATATATATTATATATGTATATAAAACCGAAAAGTTTATATTTTAATTTGTGTTCGACCGGATATAATCTATTTACAAGGAAATACGTATAAATATTTATAATATATTAGATATACGTAGCTCTACGATGTTGTGGCGCATTAGTAAGCAAGCAACGCAAGCATTAGTTATATATATATTATATTAAAAATTTGTATAAACACAAATTTGAAAGATTATTTTAAAAGATAGTTTATTTGTTATATTTTGTTTTGAAAAGTAAATAATTGGAATACGGCTGTGCTACTATGGCTATCTATAATATACGGGTCTAAGCTTTTGTGTAATATGTCATATATGAAGCTTGGATTTTTATGAATACCATATTATGTAAGATGTATACATAATTTTACACTCGGAATAAAACAACTTTTTATCTAATTTTTGACTAAAAAATCATTCGAACTTTCGAAGCTTTTTTGAAATTGAAACGAATTTTAGAATTAATTTTGATAAAAATACATAAATTTATTCGAAACTGCATATTTACGACATAAGAGACTATATAAGGTTATATTTTGAGCCTGTATTTTCAAATAAAGTTTGTGTAAAAATTAATTTATTTAGATGAAACGAAAATATTTATTGGGAATCAAGAAATGGTTTTTTATTAGTGTAAGTACTATAAAGTTCGGAGTAAACAATAGGCTATATATTAGAAATGGTTTGTCTAATAAAACTTCTGAACAAATTTTTGTTACTTTTTCGTTCAAATTTATTAAGACCTATAATTTCACCACATAATAAAATAATTTAATCGTTTTTAACGAAGTTTGTGTAAAATATTTTGATTGTGAAATTTAGGTTTTCATAGAAAATATTTTGATCTAATAATGTACCAGAAAGAAAGTACGGAATTGGTTCATAAGTTTACGGAATTGGTTCAAAATTGTCTAATAATTGGCCAAGGGTTTTAATTTCTTATTCCTTATAAGCAATTATAATCCATAATAAATGAAAATCTAGTTAAAATAGAAGTTTGGCTACTAGTTTTTAAGATACTTGCGCTTGAAGTCTTTGGAATTAAATATTCTCGAATTGTATAGAAACTGAATGTTAGATTCTTAACATCATTGTTTAAAGCAAATTTTTTAACAAATTTTCATTGCTTTTGGGTTCAAAAATAAGAACAACAATTTTGATCAGTATCGAAGATCAGTATTTGTCTGTATCATTTTTGGAAATTTTTCCAGTTTAATATCTATCGAATTCTAACCGTATCGTTAACTATTTTTTCACAAACAGTATTTTAAAATAATCTAACTATACAATGTTATTTTAAAAGGTCACGTATTTATTTGAATATATATATATCAAAGCCTTAGAATCTTGACTCTAATTGTAATCATGTTACAATATCAATGCTTAAAGCTTGTTGTACTAGCCAAAGTTGCATGGTTCTTGTTCTTCTAGCTTTATAAAGCATAACACAATATACAAATATATGTATAGTAAAGTATGATTGTATCAACTCTCTCTAATTGTAGAGACCATTGAATAAAGTTTGTTTTCCCCTAAAGTCAAAAGATATTTATCTATTAGAATAATGACTTCATCGCAACTTGTATATTCCTATTATATAGATAGATAGATAGATAGATAGATAGATATACATTATGTTTCATGGAAATTCTATATTTATTCTTTAATCAAATTGAGTTATATACATAGTGGAAAAAATTGTTAACAGTACTTTGACGGGAGAAAATGATGTAAATGGGGTACAATAAACGTAAGAAAAACAAAATGCGTGATTAGGCGAACAATTTCACTGCTAAAGAAATTGATATTGTACAAAAAAAAACATTCAATGGCAAAGTTTTAGATAATAAAAAGTTCAACAACTTTTGTATTTAACATAGCCTCACAATTTTCGAGACAAATACAACGAGCCCTAGTTTCTTTTTTATAAATATTGTATTTTAAAATTTAGTAAAAGTGTAGAAATAATAATCACAATTAATTTTGGATAGAAAAAATAAAACATCACTGCAGACAAAAAAAGAATGAGCCTTATAAGAAGACTCTAGGATATCTGTCCTTAGAATAAATTTCATTTGAAAAAAATACGGAATATTTTCGAAAAAAAATGCATTATCTCGAAAAGGTTTTATTTTTTCTATACAAAATTAATTATGATTATTTGGGATACTTAAGCCTACACTGTCATTAAATTTTGTTAAAACTGAATGGTTTTTACGGAAATGATAATAAATAAAAAAACAAAAATAATAAACAAAAAAACATGATTGTTTTTCTAATTCGTTGTCAGTGACTACAAAAACCCCAGAGAGATGATTTTCGAGATGAAATTTTCAATAAAAAATGTCTTTCTTTTGAATTATTCTTGTCACTTCTAGTGATGATTTTCATGGAGGCGAAACTATATAAACAAAGGAGAAATTCGGTATTAAAGTAAAATATTATCACCGTTCGCTGGTTTAAATCTGTATACAACCGAAGTGTCAATATTTGATAAATGCAAACTTTGAGGTTAGATTTTACCTATTTCTCTGAAACTCAGCTATAAAATTTCCATAACAGAAGATGACAGGATGTTCAAAAGAGTGAAGATTATTGAAGAGCACTACTGATGCAAAGTTAAACTTCTATATATGTACAAGCATTGTTTATCAATGTTCAATAAGTTTTATAATCAGAAAAAATGTTATAATTTCCAATCAATTTTACCAGGTAAGAATGGATAATAAAGGAATGCAAAAAGAATTGAAAGCCTTAAGCTACAGAAATAACCGTAATTCTTGATTGTACAAGGTTAAAATTTATTATGTGATAAAAAGTAAATTTTCGATCTTAATCTAAATATTTTTTAGGAGAATTTTTATAGACAAGTAAAATGTTTATGATTCATTAGAATTTGAAAAATGATTCATTTTTTGTTTATACGTTTGATTGGTGGAAAATTATGTACACATTTAGGGGGTGCATTTTAATATAATTCTCTTTTTTAAATTCCTTCAAAAAGCGATGAAAAATTTATTCCCGGGGTTTTTGAGAACGACGATTACGAATTTAGAATTCAAATTAGCATAAAATATCAAGAATGTGAAATATAATACGTAGGTTTCGACCGCTGTTTGGGATAAATAAATCTTGTCGAAAAAGGGAGCTTTTTGTAATTTTTTTTTTAAAAAATCAACATGGTTTTTATGATTCTGTGAAAATCCATAAAAATCACAAAAAAATTCCAAAAAAAAAATTTTATTACTGTTTTTAGACTTTCTGTGATAATTTTGGTCTGAGAAAACCAAAAATTACAATTATTTTAAGATTGGGTGGGTAGTTTTGGTGATATCGCTTGAAATGTGTACGAAATATTGACCTAGGAATCAGTTTTCACTCAATATCTCAAAAACTATATATCTGATCGTTAAATGGATGTTATTTTTGAAGTCTACAGTTCAAACTACACTGATATACCTAATTTTATTGAAAACAGAGACCAAAACCAATTTTCGATTTTACGTAATTTTCTTAAGGGGTACCCCTTTAAAAAAGCGAAAAAATCGAGAAGAAATTTTTGTATCCAATTTCGTTAACATTAGGTTTATAAGGATCCCGCAGATTTCAAAAATAACATCCATTAAACGATTCGATTCGTAGTTTTTGAGCTATTGCCTAAAAACCGATACAGAGGTCAAATACGGACAAATTTATCGTCATATCTCCAAAACGAACCATTCAATAGTCAAATATGTGTTATTTTTGAGTTTCCCTGACCTTAAATAACTCAGAAAACTGAAAAACACAAATAAATTTTTTTCGATTTTTTCTGCGATTTTAGGGTCTTTTATAGAATCGAGCAAATCAGGCTAATTAAAAAAAATCACAAACTGCTCTCTTTTTAGACAAAATTTACTCTAAACAGCGGTTTTGGCTTGACATTCATGTATTTTATTTCATAATCAAGATATTTTATGCTAATATTAATGATAAATTTGTAATCAGCGACCTCAAAAACCCCAAGTATGAATTTTTCAGACGTTATTGACAGAATAAAAAAAATGTATTCCATTAAAAAGCACGTATTTCACAAAACAACAGGCCATAAAACGCAAATATGACTCTGTTTGTAGAGGAGTTTATGTTACAATTTTTCATTAAAAATTCTCAACTATAATAAGTTAGAGGTGATAAGAAAACCATTATAGAAAAACTGTTCTGAAAACTTATTAAGATCTAAAAGTAAATGTCTATGAAATGAGGAAATATTTAATATACAAGTTTATTTATAATTTAACGAGAGATAGATAGTTTTAATATTGTATACTGGAGCTAAAAATTAACCTGAAGCAAATATAATACTTCAACCTTACATAAGTCAATTACTTATTTCCATAATTATTAGAATTAAAAGAATAAATTTTTAGTTAATTAAAATAACAAATTTTTTTTAAACATGAATATTATCTACAACTTTCAAGTATAATAAATTTTCTGGTTGTTAAACATAAGTTTTGCAATAACACGCTGTAGTTTCTTAAAATTGCATATAAAAAATTGCTGTTCATATAAAAAACAGTTGCGGAGCAATGACGAATTACGAGGAGTAATGTCGAGCAGACTTGTATCATGTAGTTAAAGCTGAGAAAATTCGGTCACTATATTTTTATTATAATTAACTATCTAAAATATATGCAAAATATTGAAATAATAAAACATCTTTGGAGAAAAGTACTGTCAGGGATTTTCCCAAAGCCATAAATAAAACACAAATTTAGACAAAATCCATTACAATGATACTATTTGTAAGTTAAGTCCCGCATTATGGATAGGAAAAAATTGTTATTTAAAACTCACTAAAACACTTGGAATTATTAATTTAATAGTAGTAACGAATTAAATAATTAATCGAATAGTTATAAAAATTGATACAAATTCAATTATTAGTAATTCTCCGAAAAATGAGCTATATTTTTGTATAACTGAAATCAATGTTTTGATATAAATAACAATCAAAAGATTTTTGAAATAATTTCATGATAGAAACTTCAATATTACATTGTTTGAAATTACCCAATGTTCGTGTTTATCCCATTCTCCCTAAAATAATATATTAACCTGAGGCAAGAATAGTATATATCTTGAACTAATTATAAACGTTAAAATAAAATTCCTTATATTCCAACTTTTAACTATCATAATTTTTTGGGCTTAAATGAACAGATGGTTTTTCATAGCTTCCTTAAAAAAACACGATAATAGACCTTATTTCATAGTATACTTAGATAATAAGATATATCAAAAAAAATATAATAACCATAAAAATACAATACAAAAAAATTCTCACACCAAATTTCCGATTTTAGAACCGCGGGATATATACGTAGCCCTGAATAAATTTTTTATTATACTCTTTTTGAATGTCTATTTTTAAAATTATAATTTATCAACTTTAACCTAAATATTTATGTTCGGTTGTAACAAGTCGTGTTTAGTTGATTATGTTATACATAACTAACATAAAAAAATTGCAAACAATTAACTTTTTACGCATAAATGCCTTTATGACTATCAATACGATAAGTATTGATTAACAATTATTTATAAAACGAAACCATATACAAATACTTTGTACATAAATAAAGACATACATGTATACATACATATATACAATATTTATATAAATAAAATTAAGTTTATTTGCATGATATGTTAAATTAATTTACACGTTAAAAATTCGTGTTGGAAATGGAGAAATAATTATCTGTTTCTTTTAGATAAAATCATGCTTGGCATAGCATTAAAAATTTAAGCTGAAAAATAATTTTTTGGATACTGTAACCTATACTCCTCTACAAACATATTCATATATACATTTTATGGCTTGCTGTTTTTCTGATTCTGTCTGAAAAACGTCTGAAAAAATTATACTTGGAGTTTTTGAGAGTACACTTTTCGATTCTTTAAAAGTAGTCTGATTAGTTCGATTCTATGAAAAACTCTAATTGCTGTTTTTGAGCTTTCTGAGCTAACTAAGGTCAGGGAAACTCAAAAATAACATTATTCGGTTGTGTGGCTAGTTTTGGAGATATGGCTATAAATATGTCGGTGATATTGACCTCTGGACCGGTTTCTAGGCAATATCTCAAAAACTACGAATCGAAGGGTTTTGATAGATTATTTAGTTATTTTTGAAATCAACGGGTCAATCTACCCTTAAATGCCTAGTTTTAGCGAAATCGGAGACGAAAATTTATTCTTGAATTTGTCGATTTTTTAAAAGGAAAATTACAAAAAGCTCTCTTTGAATGGAGGCTTCTTAATTAAACAAAAAATTTGGACAAAATCTTTATTATGGATAATCGTTAAGGGTGTAAAGTCACTCAAATCGTTTATTAATATAATATAAATATATATACAAAACAATTTTCTATATATAAATTTTATTTTCTCTGTATTATAAAATATATAAAAGATAAATATTTTATTTGTATTATTTTTGTTTAATGAATTAGAAACATTAAGATATGCATTTAATATTATATGGGTTGGATTTCATTTATTGATTAATATTAAATATTATAAAATGTATAATATAGTCGCCTGTGTGTATAATTTTCACTTCATCATTATATCTGTTTGTATCATATTATTATATCTATATATTTATATATAATTTGTAGCTGTGTTATATCTATAATTTAAGAAATATTATTTTATTTATATTTAGCTACAAATAAAAACTTTTTATATTATTTTTATTATTTTATTATTGTATTCATTATTTCTCATAAATTTATTACTTATAAAATATCAAAAAAAAAAAATTTGTATAAAGTTTTTAATGTATTATTTTTATTTTTTATATCAAAATTAATTACAAATAAAAATTTGTTTGAAATTATTATTATTAGTTTGATTTTTGTTTTGTTTATTTTTTTTTGTATATTATTTCTTCAATTCTATTTTCTATAAATATCCTTCAATTAATAATATTGAAAGTGCTTGTCCATTAAAGTTCATAAAACTTTTAGAAATTGTTTAATTTGCTCTTTTCATTCAATCTAAAGTGTCTTTTTACAAGGAGAAAATAAACATTTAATACGATAAAAGTTATAACGAAACGAATATGTTTGTATAAGTAGCAAATTTTATTATTTTGGCTGCATATTTTTACTTTTCAGTTGCCGCCAATCTGTATCATGAGGTTGGTAATTTTTATTATCTTGGTGAAAAAAAAATTCTTTTGTCAGCATTGTCTATGAAAATACATGATGGTAATAATTCTTACCATCTGGAATAATTAAAGCCACAATAAATTTCAAGTAGCAAAAATGTCGACATTTTGTACACTGTTAGAGCTAAGTAAGCGATGGTAAAATTTTAACATTTTATAATAGTAAGCCGTGATGAATTACTGTATGATTTTTGGGAAGGCAAAATTTTTGAGATTCTTAAAAATTAAGAAGCGATAAAATTTCAGAAATATTTGAATTTGAATTCGATTGGGGGTGCACTATGAATGATTTATTAGATCAATATTAGCCTTTGTAAATAATGATCACAGTTAAAGCAATTTTGACGAATGAGTCTTAAAGCTGTGAAGCCTGGGTCTGACCTAAATCTGCCACGGATAGTAAGAGCTGGTTTTTCTGTCTGTATGTTCAACACTGACATTTATAGTATTCAAAATACTGAAAATTCATCACAAAGAAGATTAAATTAAACATATTCTCTTTAAAATTAGACTAGGATAACAGGCGAATGCCTGGAGACCTATTATGTCCGATATTTAATGCGATTCGCTCAGAACATCTGACATTCTCCACAAAAATCATTTATGTTTCTAAATCTTTTAAGGTTAATATTCACAGCACTATTTCCTGCATAGTGGTTAAATAAGACTGATTTTCTTTACCAATTCTATATTAATTTCGACAAATGAAGCAATCATCAAAATTGAAACAAAAGTTTCAACAAAATAATGACACAATTATCTCAATTTCGCTAGATTACATTTTACTTTTCCTTTTTTTTAATGTTGGCGATAAGTTTCTGTAACGATCTGTTTAATAGTAGCGATGCTTCCAAAATCTATATACGATAATCGTTTCTTGCTACGTTCACTGCTAGTTCTTTTAAGACTCCATAATTCTCTTTACATCTCCGGGACTGATGACCCAACTCTTGAGAATTTATTACTAACCGCAACTGTGTTTCTTCTACCTAGACCTTTTGGCCCCCTGTACCCTCTTTAGATGGTTCTCTATCACCTGAAGGCAATGATGCCTTCTAGCACAAGGTAACAATTATATTTTTATTATGTTTTTGGTGGAGCTGGTTACTTCGTTCTTATTGAAGCGACCACAGATAGTGTGATCAATTATAATCCCCTTTATTATTTTTTATAATTGATCAAACTGCCGCTACCTGGATTCGAAATGTGAAAAGGTGTTAGTACCTTTAACCCGGTCAGTCAACTTAATCGCATAATCTGTTAAACTTTTATTATTCACCATGTAAAAATTTATTGTATTTGTTACAACAATTTCAATTGTACTAATATTAAATTAGAAATTGTGTAGGTGTAGTATTGTACACACACCATTCAAAATTATTCATTAGATTATACATAAAATACGAATGGCTAATTAAAATAGTAACAGCTTATACAAAGAATATATGTGGTTTATTATTCCCTGGAATTTTACTAAAACAAAAAAAAAAAAAAAAAGAAAACGTTTGTTTTCATTTTTTATAAAATTACCAACATACATTTTCATTCAAAACTCCATTACCGTAATAATTAAATTAGACATCAAAGTAAGAACAAAAAAAACATGTAAAATAGTAATTTTCCAATAATCATACGGTATTATATATACATTATATAGTAGAACTCTTTATAAATTTAAAATAACACAAAAAAAAAAGAAGAAAAAAATGTAGATTTTGCACATTGATTAAATAAAAATACTTTACATATTACACAAGGAGCCAATGACTACAAATGTAGTACTTGTCAAGCTAGTAATGTAAAGTGTTCAAAATGGAATTTAAATTTCCTCAAAATTAGATGCTGCAAAATTAAATTCTCAAATTTTCAATTAATAAAATTGAATCATTTTGATGCACGGCTGTTGTGACATCACGCTGGCGGAGAAATTAGAAAAAATAATTTTGTAAGTGCCAGAATTAGATGCTTTTATGGTTTGGTTTCAATTAATGAATTTAATCCAAATTATCAAAATATCACTGCATCGATTCCCTAACATCACTGCTGAAAACAGTGTCAAGCTAGTAGTAAAATCTTGATATAACAGAAAAAACTATTCAAAATTTAATTTAAATATGCTCCAAATTTGGTACTTTTGCAAAGTTAAATAAAGTGCTCAAAAAAGTCTATATGATGCATTGCTGGTGTAATATTACGCTGGCAGATCAAAGTGTAACATTAACTTTTATAATAAAATGTAAGTACTGGAATTAGGTGCTTTTTTGGTGCTTTTATGGTACGCCTTCAATAAATTAATTTAATCAAAATTACCAAAAAAATCCGTGTCCTGATTCGCTGACATGAATCACTGCAAAAAACAGAGTCCAGCAAGTTATCACAAACCTATGTATTATAGAGAGCGCAATATTTCATCTTTGACGTTTTTACCAACATACAAATTGTATTATATATTTTACGGTGTTCGCTAGATTTCATATGATAAAATAATATAGGATTTTATTTAATTAATGATTGAAAATAAATTAAATTTGTAATAAAAAATATTAAATCATACTCTTAAATAATTTAACCATAAGTTAAAGCTTGAAAAATCGAATATATTTTTATAAGTTGAATTAAAGTCTATATGCTGACAGAAAATTTTTATAACCGATTTAAAATATTGATAATTTTTGTGTATTTTACGAGTCTGAGATGGAATAAAACTGATTACGATTATTTGTTTATTTTTATATATCTTTAATCGTCAGTTGAAATAATGCGTTCATTCCACACACTTTTTCCGCCATTTGCATCTCCCGTTAGGCTCATATCATCTAATAATTTCTACAAAATTTTCATAGGTTGGTGCAAGTGCAACCATCGAATCTCAGTCTATATACCATCATACATCTATCGAATATAAAATAAAGCTCCTTCATTCTTTTATTTTATTTTTTATTTTTGAAAAAATTCCTGTACATTTTTATTTTCCTTTTTTCAAATCAAACCACAATATTCAATGAATATTTTTATTTAATATTTTTTTTTTCTTCTGTAGGTAGAGATACACATTTTTTTACAACACAAAAAGTTACATAAACATTCTGAATATGATATGGGGGTAGAACATATTCACCGATGATTGGTGTAGACTGTAGGTTTTACATGTAATTCCCATTATTAATTGAAAATAACAAATTTAAATACTTCATCCATTTTCACGTTAAATATTTTATATCTTATTTTGAAATAGTACTATATAGAACAGTTATAGTACTTTTGTGTCCGGAAATTATTGATTCAATCTAATTGAACAATGGTTTTCTGATTTTGTATGTCTGTTGTCTGTATTTATCTATGTTTGTTTCGCTATTATTTTCGAACGCCATGCTCTGTTTTGACGAAATTTGGTCGTCGCATTTATCACCTTCAGGAAATCCACTGTATATATGCAGTTTATATTTTTTCTAAAAAACTAACAATAGGACCATATTTTTTGAAAACAGGCTCTCTCTCCACTAGCTACTTTGTATTTATATACTTTTTTATTTATTGAATACATGGTTGTGGACCCGTGTGTAACTCTTTTTCTAGCATTATTTATTGATAATAATTTAATAGCTTAAATTTGAATCTTGAATTCTAAGCAACCGACACATTTTTCAGACAGACCTGATACTATAAATCATTCAAATAACACAAAAAAAGTGTGTGTGTAGTGCTCTTTATAATCTACAACGCCGCATAGGTCCTAAATCACCAAGTAGTCTTAGATCGAACTTTCTATATTCATTAGAACAGGAGATATCTTACTTTGACTGAAGAAAATCCAACAGTTGACAGTCAAGTTGAATGACCGCGTGTTACTCTCTTCCATCCTCTCCAATTCGAGTGTTTAATAGCTCAAATGAAAGGTCTTGAGTCTTGAGTGTTATTAGATCAAACGCTCTATCTTCTGGAACTGGAGATATAGGGATACAAAACTAATTCAACACTTGAAGAATGAAACGCCCCATAAGGCCTTGAGAATGGTAAAAGATCATCACATATGCTTGGTGCTTCATCTGGACTAATACCTTTAATTAAAAAATTAAAAAATTATTGAGAAGCGGCTGGATTCAAACGCCGGGCGGACTCGAAACAGTTTTCATCAATTTTTTTTTTTTTTTAATTTATAGATAATATTTCAGTTTTTAACAAGTAATATTTAATTTACCTAATATCATGTTTTAAATTTTGTACAACTAGTTTTCTTAATATTGTTAAGAATCTGTGAAAATATTCTGGCCTCCGGATATAATTTGTGGCAATGTATCAAAAATAACCATTATAAAAAAATTGAAAAAATCGGAAAAATTAATCACATTCAACGACTGAATGTGTGTGTACTTTTTCAGATATTACACTAAAAAACTTTGTGAAATAAAATTTTAAGATTTTTTTATTGATTACTTTAGAAATCGCAATCAAATTTGTTAACTTCAAAATATCAACCAACAATTTTAACATAATTGATATTGATTTGGTGAAAAGTTAATGGTTTGGGAGAAAAAGAAACACACGGTAGATTTTTTATGAAATTTTGGAAAAACATGCAATTTGGATGAATTTTATACAATTAGGAAGTACAATTTCTGATTACTTTCAATATCGGGAACCGCGATCAAAAAAGTTTGGACCTCACTGTATATTAACAGACATATCTAAAATTGTTAATTTTTTGCAAAATAAATATTTGATTGTTCAAATTTCTTCGAAAACCTATTAACACAAAACGACAAAATACAATTAATTTAAATTTAATCCTCAATTCGATATTTTTCAGTTTGTTTCGCCTTGTATTTATTTTCTACGATGGTAATTTCAATTGAATGTTGAATATGTGATGAAACGTTTGATACCTATAAATTCTTTTTCCATTTCAGGTAAGTTGTCAGATACAATAATATCAAAATACATTGACAATAATAAATTATTTACTTTTTGTTTACACTTTTCCTTTTAACAGATAGAAGGAAATTTTCACTTTCTTTTTTCCATCATGTTTTTCGTACCTGTAAAACAAACCGTAACTCAACAATGTTTTTTTTATACTCTTTATTTTTATGTTTTTTCATGAAATTTAATTTAACGTAAAAAAATTGTATCGAATCGAATCGAATGTTTTTAAAAGATTTATACAATGTTATGTTTAAACCGATATATTTATTTCTCTATTGAGTAGCTCTCTTCAACCATTTATTGCTCGTAAAGGTGTTAGAAAAATCTTCTTTGAAAAGATTCTTGAAATATACGTATATATTGTCGAAATCAATTTATTTTTTTACTTGATATGTATACAATATGTCAGAATATAGTTTGTAACGTTATCAAATTTGGTAAATTTTGATATAGAATGTCAGAGAATCACTTAATTAGTCCAGTTTGTCCACCCATCTGTCATCAAGATAATTCAAAAACGAAAAGAGACAGCGAGATGACATTTTGGTGACGTTTTCTGGATTTGAAAAGAAAAATCGATCCATTAGGACCATTTTATACAAGACCCAACTTAGATACCCAAAGAAAGAAGAAAAGTTTAAAAAAGTTTTTGTTTTTTGGAACAAACAACTTTTGTTTGAAACTTTTTTTCGTAAAATGTTTGGAATTATCACTATTTCAGCTCAAATTTCGCTAATGAACGCATATATAATTACAATACATAATACTATATTATACATGTGTGTATAACTGGATATCTGGAGTATTTTAGGAAGGATAATGGTTATATGTTGAGTATCTAAACAACTAACTCTGTAAGTTTTCTTTTATCATTAAGTATTTTCACTTTTCGATTGAAATCTTTAATGCTTTCGATAAAGAATCGTGTCCATTGTGTATTTGATATGTTGTAAACAGATTGAAATTTCATAGAATTTAGAAATTATTTTAAATACGGGAATTTGAATTAATTATATTTCAATTTAAGAGACAAATGTTGTAATCGGAATTTGATTTCTCAGAATTTAGAAATTATCCTAAACACAAGAATTAGTTCAAATAACATTCACATAAAATTGAATATCCTGTAAAGTTTTCACCGAAACGATGATAGATTGATATAAACAAACTAAATGGTGCATAATCGTCAAGTTGGAATATATACATTCATTCGTTCGATTCTTAAAGACAAGTTTAAAAGGATTCAAAAAGGCATGCTTATTTTTTCGGTATTTCACATCATTTTCGTTTAATTGGTGAGTGATTAAAAAACTGTTTAAGTCAAGAGAGATAGTCTACGTCTTTAAAAAAAACACTAACTTTGTTCTCTATTTAATATTTCGCATCGTAGATTGAGCCTCCACGAGACGATTGAGTCACCACAGTAGGTACACCTCGGCGTGGGTTCAACTGACGTATGATTGTGTAACTTTCGGTGTTCTAACTTTAAGTGTCTGATGAATACCAAATTTCTAACGATTGATATTGATAACGATATAAGTAAATATTAGATAAGTCTAATCATTGATAAGTACTTAAACTTTTATGATACATTAAAAACACATGATTTAGATATTAAATATAATTTTTCATTAAATATTACATCTTTGATTTGTAAGAGGCTTACAGAATTTTGCTGTTTATTTATTTTTTATCTTCAATGTTTACTACGGGCTTAACGTTTGTAATAACATTATGCTTTAGGATTAAAAAATGATTCATTATAAACTTTTATAATTAATATAACACTGTAAGATAGATTTAAAAAAGTTGATTTGTTTATCGCGCTCCTAATTTCAATCTAGAGTTAAAAATCGATTTTTTTCCATAGAATAATTTATAAGTATTTTAAAGCTTATAAATTATTTAAAAATATGATTAAGATCTATAATTCAAAATAATTTTTCATTTAATCATTAATGAATGTTTTATAGTTGATTTGTAAGAGCTTTATGAATTTTATATCATTATAAATTTGGTTTGATTTGAAGTACAAAACCCTAAACTAACTACCCAACCACATTTAAATTGTTTAATTAATATAATTTGTGATATAAGCACCTTTAAATATCAGTGCGTCTTCAGGACGATTGATTTTATTATTAGTACAATAACAAAGGATTATCTTTCTAGGGTTCAGATAAGTTTCTGAGATATATTCTAGTAGAAATATATAAGAAAAATAAATTTTTAATTTAATATCAGATTGATTCACTCCACACATTCTCGCTTATCACTTACATTCCAATATCAATTTATTGATTTGACAAACACATTTCTATATGCGCATCATATAACACTAAACTATATGTAATACCAGGAAGTCTCTACGCTATTTATTAAGGTATGTACACACGAGATAGAAGATAAGCGTAAACAGGATTATTTTTTTTTTTACTTGACCTAGACAAAAAACTAAAAAAAGTAAAGTGAATTGAGAAAGTTGTTTTAGCCAAAATTTTGATAAGAAATAGTTTTTAAAGTTGTACGAGCGTGGCAAAGTATAGTAAAAACATTTATACCCTGACGCATGAAGATACTAATTATAGACAAAATTATAAGTTAATTTTTAATTTAAATATCTTGGAAACAAAATGGTGAAGTAGAGTTTTATAGAGTTTTTTAACGTTTAAAATTCTACAATTTTGTGATTTATTAGAAAACAGTTGGGAGGGCCGTAAGTTTTCCATGTTATCAATGGTAAGTGCCTCTCGAAATCTCGGACTTTTTGCCTGATTATCTCTAAATGATCACAAATTCTGAAAATTCGGAATCGCATCCTGTTCTGAGTTCGTGAGTGCGTACCACCTTCCAAAATCTGAGTATTATTAGATATACTTGCAATTTTTTTTTATTTTTAATTAAAACCATAGAAACATAAAAATAACAAGACACAGTCAATCTACATGTTATATATCTTTGGGGGCAATTTCAGCATTGTACTTCTTTTAATAAACTTTTAAAAAGTCATATAAAATTTTTGAAACTTTAAATAAAAAAATTAAATCTTAACTTTTTGAAAAAATAATTATTAATTTTAGATGTTTTATTTTACTAACTATTGCATGTATATTATATTCAAAAATATTTTTATGATGACAACTGACTTATTAGCCCATATTAAAACAAATTAACATTAAACATAGTAGAAACTAAACTATGTTTTTCTATTTCGTGTGTACGTAACTTTAATCTAGAAGGCACTATACTATCTAGAACCAAGATGTGGTTTAAATGTGTGTGTGGTCGATCGTACGTAGAAACGAAGCGTATTATGTATGTTTGAATAATTCGATTGTCTTTCATTTTCTTAATTTCATCTCAAGTGGAAATTGTGTGATTTTAATATTATAAAGAAAATTAAATTAAATGTGAAAATTTCTATGCCCATGGTGTGCAACGTCTTATACGGTAAACTTACAGGTCAGATTACAAAAGGATTTAGAAAAGAAAAATAATGTATGTTACACAAGGATTTCTATTCCATTCAATTTATTTCTATTAGTGATTATTATTAGACTCTTTGACACACAAATTGAGACATCTATAATAAACACAATGCCGAATGCAATATACACACAAGTATTTATTTTAATTTCCTCACACAAATTGCTGGTGTGATGTTTCAATATACTCCCTTAAAAAACTATTTCTTCGGAACGTCTTGAACAAATGATATGATATTTGATTATGCGACGAAAAATATGTATTCTAAAATTTCAACTATATAAAATTTTCTGTAACATTGAAGCTTATTTTAATTTCTGAGATTTTCTGTTAAAATTTGTTTAATTTTCATATCCATAATTTCATATCAATATCAATTTTATATATTGATATTTATTATCAATTTCAACAAAAATAACTGATATAATTACATCAAATATGTACATACAAAATTTCATCAAAATCGGATGAATGGTTCCGGAAATACCGGCATTTATGTAAAAATACACATTATTCAATATATTTATTTAGTTACGGAAGGCCTTAGTAGCTAATTGAATTAAAATTTGAATATGAGGGAAGTAATTCAATCTCCACAATTTACCACCAAAGATTATCTGCAACAGTAAGCTAAGTATATTTTTCCGAACTTCATTAAAATCAAACAACGTGTTCACAAGTTACAGCAGAGATTACAATTCTCACTTCGTTCGGTTAAAGCTGAAATTATATCTGACCTAATCACGCTTAGCGTATCCGGGCCATTGTTGTAATACTGTCCATCGTTCAATAGCCGGAAATGGTTATATGATAAAATGGTAAAATATACCGTATTTAAATTTTTCAGTTTGGTCTTGTGAATCTACCCGTTAAAAATAAATATATAGAAGCCAAGCTTGGTATATTTTTCATAAGTTCCTTACACAATAATTTAAGCTTAAATTCAACGTAAGTATCTAACCAAACTTTCCAAAACGGCTTGACCGATTTTTATGAAATTTTATATTCGGTAGAGGTCTAAGAATAAGTTGTAAACTATTTTTTATATCTGTAAGTGATAAGGATTGCACAACCCAAAAATTTATGGCATAACAACCTTTGCCGGGTCAGCTAGTGTTTTTATAATACAACCTGTAAATATAATTGATGAAAATAAAATCTGATTTTTGTAAGCAAATGGCAAAACACTTGACTGGTTTTATTTTTACTAAAATGTTAATAAACATAACTGCTGTAGATCTAATATAAGGAGGCTAACAACAATATTTATAATTCCGTAACCTAAAAGATTGTATCAAATAATTGAAAATACACGAAATATTTTGTATATGTTGGTTGGTATACAATAAAAACAACCAAACAACAAGACCAGGAAATATAAACACAAACGCACACCCAGACCTATGAACATTTACAGCAAGCAGGTCGACGTTTCATGTCTGTACAGCTACATAAATATGTCAAAAATTAGATCTGTATTACATTTTATAATCGCATAAAATATTATTACATATTTTTGAATGTTTTTTTCACCCTAATTTAAACCCTCAACAAAAAATGTTTTTTATGTTGTTTCCTATAATATATACATACACACACTGACACACCGCATAGAAAATATAGAATTACATCGAAAAGTATGTAGAATGTTTGAATTCCTTGAATGTTGCGGTAAACTGTATAAATATACACGCATTCGTAAACATTTCTAGTTTCTACCTCTGTATGATATTCAAAATATGAATCGTTAAATTAGCGAAAAATACGAATTGACCACTTGTTACAAGTTGCTTTTTTTTTGAAGTGAAACTTTCTATCGCTTTATCTACACTAATTTGGGATTTGCATGATACGCGATTTGCTATTTTAATTATTTTTAACTAATATGTCTTTAATTCATGATTTTACGAATATGGGTCTGAAGTTATCTTTAAAAAATTTGTAAAAATAATTAAGATATTTACATTTAAAGTTCATAGCTTTCCGGACGTTTTATAGCTTTTTATGTAAATATATTCGATAATTATATTCGATAAGACTAAAAACTTTTTTAAAATACTCAGTGACTCAAGACCTTTCCTTTGAGCAATTAAACACTCTGATGATATGGAGGAGAGAAAAGCGCATACATTTAACTTTTCATCAATTTTTTTATGCGCATATTTATTTTTCTTTTTTTTTTGCTGTGTATGGATGTTGTGTGGAGCTTCTTATCAGTATTTGTTATAGAAGAGAATGATGAATAAAAATAAATAAATATATTTACAGTCATTAGTTTTGATTACAAAAATAGAAACACTACAGTCTACATTTATATTATTAATCGGTGTGAAATTAATCTTATTGTTTCATATATGTAGAAATTTCTAGCTAAACTGATAAATATTTATTTACTACATAAATCCCGTTGAAACTTATTTTGACATGGTAAATAAGTTTCATGAAAATTTTAACAAATTTCTGCGAAACGGTTCTGTTTATAGTAACTGGAAAATGAAAATTAATAACATAAAAAATACCAATTAAAATGTTTTGATAATTGGTTTAAACAATATTGATATGAAAACGAAGGAAAAACGTAAAAATCAAAATACATTCATTTAAAAATGTTTTTTTCGATAAAAACTCTTTAGATTGCGATTTCTTTAGATTTTTTTAATCTTTTAATAAAATGTACCGATAGCAATTTATTACTCTTTCAAGTTTTTATTTTTTGGGAAATACCAATGGTCATGGGCAGAGGATATTCATAAAAAAACAATTTCCGTGATTATTTATTGACCCCTGACTTTTATAAATGTGTTATTAGTGCAGTAAAATAATGTTTTTATCTCAATATCTCACAACACTTCAAAAGTTTTCATTATGAAAACTGTTTTTACCACTTAAGACATAAAAATACACAAATATCTAAAAAGAAATAATTCATAAAAATTACTGTGCAAATATAGTTTCATACAATGGGTTTAACGTCAAAAATAAATTGTATAGCAGAATTTAGATTTCCATATAAAATAGTTCAGTTTTTCTTATCGGAAATTATCACCTGGCTGTTTTCCCATGAATTAATACTTTGAATTAACCTTAATAACTAAGTTCTTAACGTAATGTAAACTTAGTTATTAAGGTGAATTAGAAACTTAAAATTCAGTTTTTCGGTGTTTTTTTTGTTATAAAAAATATTTTTCAATATTATATTTATAGGGTAAATAAGATCTTAAAATGATAAAAATAACTTACATTTAAAATTTAATAACTAAGTGAATGAGGCTTGATATTCAGGATAAAATCAGATATGACTTCGAGAAATCGTTTATATTATATCCTTCGAATTATATACCGTGCGATGTTTCTGAAATTTCTCGTCCAATCTTTTTAGGAACATTTTTAGGAAAATTTCAACTTTCTTAATTGTTTCAAAAGGGTATTACTTAAGAAAATTACCAAAAATCGAGTTCCTTAGAAAATAGCATGCATTTAACAGTAGAGAGAGTAATTTCTAAAGTATCGTCAAAATCCGATTCGAAGGTTGATACCTAGTAGCCACTTCGTACTATATTTTGAAAGTTAGCTACCCAAAAATAAACCCTGTGAACGTTTGTTAAATTCACATACGTAACATAAAATTCAGTATTGAAAGGCAGAATTTTTCAATTACCACAAGAGATTAAATTAAAGTGTTCTACAGAAAAAACCTGTTTTCTTTAGTAGGTTAAGTTGATGAATATTTCTATCTAAATTATTATTTGAATTTTCTTTCGTAATACATTTCCTAGAAATTTTATCTATATCTAAACTTAGAAAAACAAAACAGAAAATTCATAATAACAACATAATAAAATATAAAAAATAATGCAAAAGAGAAGACAGAAAACTACTAACAAACAATATAAATAAATTTTCACTGTTTTCTTTCTTTAAATTTTTATGATATTTAGAATAAAATTATAGCCTAGACACATTAAATGTAAATTTGAAAAAAAATTTATTGCACTCCAAAACTATAATCAAATAAATAACGAAAATTACACAGTTTTTATTTAATATATTTTAATCTTAAAAACCAATTTAAAGAAAATGCTTTATTTATGTTAATAAACTTTCCATATTTGTAAAATTTCCATTGATATTTTCTATGTGAATATATTCTTGTCATTTGATTAAAAAATTCTCTTTGGTAATGTCAGTAAAGTTGGCACAACCATATTAAATTATTAAAGGATAGCTTGTTAAGAATATATTTATTCAGTTAATCTTTTGTTTTCAAGTTGAATAAAATTCATCGTCTTCAATTTGACTTAGCACTTATTCGAATGGTGACGAATTCTGACAAAATTCAGTACATGAATCTTGGTATTAAATACCTTAAGAATTTCCTTTGTTATTTTAGAAAATCGGTTACTTTAGTTCTATTTCTTGACACTATTTATTATTTTTACTCTGATATCTCCCTTTAAACTAATAACATATGCCTATACACTCTCTCTTTCTATCTTCACTTACTTTTATCTCCCCCTCAACTTCCGCTCGCCTCACCTGATCACAATTTTTTTAACGCTCTCGTACGCAGTCATCAGCTTACTCCTCAACTCAAACGTGTCTAAAGAAGATTTACTAATAAAAATAATTAAAAAATAAAAATAAATAATTATAAAAAAAATATTAATACGGAGTTTCATCAACATCGAGGATGGAAGATTTTGATGGCCCAAATTTTTTCTTCAATTGACTATAGAATGAAGAATAACACGCTTTAAATATTCTCGAAAGTTGCTTAAGTACTATTCAAAACCGATGATCGAAAATTAGAGTTTAAGTCAGACGTGTTTCTTACTTGAATAACTGAAAAATTAATGTCAATTTTCATTCTTTGAAGAAGATAACTAATTAAAGAGGTTCGTTGTTTTACCTGAGGGATTAATAAACCAAATATACTATAATTTTTTTCAGTAGTATAATTTCCGAGTTTGAGGTTAATTTTGAAGCCAGCATACAGATAGAAGTTTCAATTTTCTTTTGGTACTAATAAGATAAAGAAATATATTTTAATTCTTGGATGTTCAAATTCTTTTTGTCAACTATTCAGATCAATGTAATTTTATAACATTTGATTGTATACTGAAATAGCAACTCCATTTACCTGCCTGCAATTTGTTTTTTAATCAATGGATATTTTCATGAACACAATTTTCGAACGAAAATCAACTGTAGCGTTCTAATAAAACGATCTGGTTAACTTAAATGCATTTTAAAAGTTTTCATTTATCACACCATAATATTTCCAAGATAATAATAGTACACAAATTACCCTTTCTGTCATAAAATATATTTTATGAACGGTGACATTTTTAGGAGCATCCTTCTTTTTCGTTGAAAAATAACAAGAAATAAATGGAAGCTTTATCATTTTTATATGCAACAAAATTGTTATGCGGTTTTCAACCGGGTATTACTTTTGGTTAATTTGTTTTTCAAAACAAATGTTTAAAAAAAAAAAAAAAAAATGGTACCTAATGGGAAATATTTTCTACCGAAAAATTTAATTTTGTTTCATTTTCAAGTGTATCTTAATTGAAAATATAAATTTCAACAAGTAAAATGAATAATGTAAAAAGTTTATGTTAACTGTTGTCGGAAATGATTTTAAACTAACATTTATTTCAAACAAAAAATGTTTATTTACATGGTAGGTAATTTAATTTGTATGGAAAATATTTACACGTTCAAACTTAAACTATATTATTTTTGAACACCTTTTATTTATAAATCTATCGATACTTTAATAATGATCTTAAATATTAAAAACCCAGCTTAACAGTGTTGATTGTTTAGATATTCGAATTTGGTTCGGTATCAAAGCTTTGAGCAAAGCCTAGCTTAACAAGTTATTTGTTTTAATATTCAATATATAGTTTGGTATCAATACTTTGAACTATTTTTAAAGATTAGTATTCATAAGTACCCTAAATATGCTGTCCATACAGGTATAAATACATATATAATAATATGTATTGGAAATGCATGTGCTTATTAGCTAAAGTTAAGATTAAATTGTGGCAAATTTACATAGTTTTCAACAAATCGAACATTTCTTAAGTCTTTGAATTTTTCTTCTATCTATAATGGTTTAATATTTGGGAAATAAATCCACCATAATTTCAGCTCGCTATTTCTTAATATTTTCGTGTTCATGGCGGACAGACAAACGGGTGGACGGACGTGTGGAAATAAACTTATTAGGTGATTCTATCAACACCTTATACGAAAATTTTATTTGTACATCTGAAATAATGTATATATATCGAGTATAAAAATGGCAAAATTAAAAAAAAAAATTGGAAGTTTTCCCTTGAAACACTTTCAGAAGTTGAAACTTATTTGATTTCATTACCTCAAAATTATTAGGTTTTCATAATTTTGCCAAATTTTTCGATTTAATCGATTATTTAAAAATTTGCTGGTTTATACTTATGGGATAAAGAGCTCTAATCTTGGAAGCGTTTCGAGCTTGGAAGTGTCCTTTTTATAAAAACGATGAAATCATTTGAAGCAGGATGCAAATGCGCCACCAATGAATATTTATATACGCGTTAGCGCTTAAAGAGATCATAAAATATTTTCAAATTCTAGAAACTTATAAAGATGTTCCGACGAACGATGATCGTTCTAAATTTAATCAAGTTCGAATTGATAAATGTATTCTTGACAAGAAGACGATGGAGAAGGGGGTGGTACTTTTAAAGAAACATATGTAATATAAATCATATTAATTTTAGAGTTTGAGATTTCTAAGAATTGCAGTAGTTTTAGATTAACTTACAATATCTCTAGTAAACTATTAATTCTGAGATGGTACAGTGAAAACCTGTATTAAATAACAGTGTTGACGAAAACAATTCGTTTATCACATAATATATTTTTCAGGAAAGAGTTGATACTTCAAATTTTGGAAATAGTTTTTTCTATAATTGACAACATTATTTTTACCATGTTTGTTTTTAGAGTGTTTTTCATCGTTATTCAGCGTTATTTATCGATTACGGTAGAAGTAGTTTTAAAAGTTTTTTTTAATTCTAAGAACTTTTGAAACATTTTTCAGTTTTTTCAACTTTCTACACTGACACAGAACCTAGAGTCTTGATGACTTAGACATTATCGATTATTATAGAATTTTCTCATCTGTTAAACAACTACTTAAAAACAGTAAAATACCTATAAAACAAAACAAAAATACAAGAATTTGGACATTTTTAAAGTTTCTAAGTGCCGAAGTTCGTAAGCAGCAATCACCTTTAATCGTTTGACTACTTTGACTTGAAGCTTTGATTTGAACAACTGAAGGTTTTGTGTTCAACCCCACGGCTGTGTGTCTTTCAACCAAATTCATCCGCATCGTAAAATCTCATTATTATTAATATTATTATAATAACCGCGATTATATCACAAGTAATTAATCAATGTACTGATCATCATCTTTTTACATTGATTTTAGATAAATTTTAATCGAGTATTTAGTGTACTAAAAAACCTAAAACTCGAAATGAAAGAGTTATTGTATGTAATGTTTTAAACGTTAATAGATTAACGGAAAATAAGTTATCGTAGCTTAATTAAGTTTTCTTTACAATATAAATGGCTTCCATTATAGTAAAGTAAAAACAAAATAATGACGTCATTAATCTTTGAATCAATCTGAACCAAACTCGAAGAGTGTTGCAAACGTTTAATCTTATAAGACATACAGTGTGGTTAAGAGATACTGTTTGAAATTAATATAATTACCATGATGAAATCGTGTCATGCTGTGGCAGTTTCGCCATCTTGTCTTTGATACAATCAGCATAATTTCGTTTGATCAATATCATTTTTGTGCATAGAAGTCTATAGATTAAATTGAAGTTTGCCTTTTGATTTGTAGTCACCACCCTTCAAAGTCTCTTCGTCTTTCATATTAAAACATTTTCTAGTGAAGAACAGCTTAAGCTAAAAAGGGTATAAAGAACAGATTATGAAAATGAAATCCATGTGCTTCATTTTGGTGAAGGTTCAATGCAAAGTTTATTAAGGAAAACTTATACGAATTAAATTTGGCCCACTAAAAAAGGGCCATCTAGTGATAATCACGAATTTGAAAATTAATTCGTACTCATGAATGGTAAATGAAATTTATTCAAAAAGGCTTATTACAGGATTTTTGACTAACAGTAATTTAATCAAGAATAAAATTTCACCTCCTTTCAAATTTAAGCTTCCTTCTCCTTATAAGAACAATAAATAGGAGAACCATAGCCGCGTCCTTTGTATGTTGACAATTTTGTCTAGGTACAATTTCTTGTACAAGAACGCTCCATCACTTGAAGACAGTGATACCTTCTAGCTCAAAGTGCAAAAACCTTCAAAAGAAGATGAAGCTACAGGATCCTATGGGGATCAGTAATCACGCAAAAAGCCCAGAGCTGTTTTGTCAAGATTATTCCCATATTGGAAGGATTTAGATTTTCAGATGGACCTCCAGATACGCCCAATAAGTGGAATCATCTGTTATGAAGATGGTAGTTTAGCTGACTGCCCTGTCAGGAGACCCACTATAATTCTCAACTGAACACGGGTCAGTCTCACCCGAGGACAGTTAAATGATTTAGCTGTGTTAACACATAACTTAGCCTACCGCATGTCAGACGTGGAGTCCCAGTAATCAAGGTGCGTTTGTCGAAGCCACTCCTTAATAAGGGTGAAGCATCTTGCTATAAAAATAATAACTTCAGGCGTGAAAGATGTATGAGAGGAACCCTCTAGCGGTCGTATATCCGCTTCTACCCTGTTATACCTGCAAGGTTAAATAAAATTAAATTTTAAGAAAATAATAATTATTGACTTACCGTTCGATTTCCTAAATTTTTAACTCTGCATACTAGACTAGCTGTTTTACCAACTAATGCTGTCACATTCCGTGATACCGATGTATCAAAGTATGGTCCACGTAAGGAGGCCGCAGCAGCTGCAGCTGCTTGTGCCGCAGCAACACTCTCTACATCACTGATATCACTATTTGATAGCACATTATTATTGTCTGGTGAATGTTCACTATGTTGACTGTCTAAATCATTAATCCGTCGTAGTTCATCGTGATCGTCCATTTGTATATGGTGTATATTATCGTGTTGATCAGTTATAATTCGATCCGAATTATATCCTTCATTCTGTCGTGTTGAACCTACAACAAATATAAACTCAAATTAGGAGACAGATGAAGTATTAACTTTAAAAAAAAATATCTTAAAATCTTATATATTAGAATTTTTTTTTTGATTTTTTTATTTTTATACTGCAATATTTTTTTATTCTACGGAAAAAGTGTATTAATAATAAATTTCAGCCGTATGTTTATATTGTTTTTTTATCATTTTTGTTCCAAAACAAATAGTTCAAATTTTGTACATGAAAATTTACTTTGTACATGAAAAATATGTTTATATATTTTAGCAACCTCAATATTTGTCATAGATTTGGAGGCCTTATTCAAGTAGTGATTGGGTGATTTCTATTAATCAACTTCTTTTAGAATACTCCAAAAACGTCTTGAGAAGATGAGCCGTGAGAATTAATCATGAACTTTAACCTCAATAAATAATATTCTTTTGGTGTATATTATTTAAATAAATTATTTATATGATTTACAAATTCATCTCAAACAGTCCACTAAAATTATGGTATTAATTCAATAAAAAATTATAATATGTTTGAAAAACAGAACGTAGTATACGCAAATTTATTTATTTACGTATTTGCATTTTAAGTGGTTTTAGACTGTCAAGTAACGTTCTAATAAATAATGCTGACCCTTAATCAGTATAATAGTTTCAGTCGTTACAAATTCGTTTTCCAATTGCAATAAATTCTGAGAACAACCGTGTACTTTATCAGGTGGATATCGTACTTTGTTGAGGATTAACATCAAAATGTATCGAATCAAGCAGATACTGGTAGTTTTAAAGCACCGCAGAATTTCGTACATGATGGTACCGACTTAGTATCAAAAAAACTTGTCATTTGAATGCATTGGCAAGCGCTGGAATATTGTTATTAAATCCAGCTAATATGGCCGTAATTATGTCATACATTCGTGTTCGATATTAGTGATTATGCGAATGGTGACTGAATTTTTAAGAAGCAATATCGGTTCTATTTCCAATTGTGATTTCGCCCCAACATCAAAAATCATGCAAGAATTGTAGATGAAACAATTTGTATGACCACTCCAATCTAATAATCTACTCAAAACCAAAAGTCTTCAACAAAAGCAAATATTTTATATGTAGTAAAATTAATATATGTAAAAGTGAGTATTTTATGTTAAAAATCAAGTAACAAAAGAGAAATTAATACAAAAAAGTTTACACACGAGTTTTTAACATAGACCCATTTTGGCGCAAAAACTGAAATTTTTTTACTGTCTGAGTTAAAGAATATATAAATATTTTTTACAAACTTCAGCATAGAAGAAACCTCTTGTATATTTATTGATAGTATTATATTGTGTTATAAAGTTAATATATCATGTAAATATTTGATTGACTGGATAAAAAGTAAACATCCTATATGCAGTAAGTATAATGTAGACATACATTCATATACGTGCTACTATTAATACAGTAAATAAGTAGGAAAAAACGTTGAAAAGTGAAAAAGTAGTTGAACAACTCTGATTGTAAAAATTTTTGATTATACATGTTACTTAGATCTTCGGGAACATTTATCACCATCAACCTTAGCCTCACTATGAAAATTGAGAAAATTCGGGTAGTTTTCCCACCCCAAAAAGTGATAAAAAAAATTTCAAATTTAACCACGAAAATCGCCACTCTGAAGTTTTTAGGGTAAATCACGAATCCGAGGACAAAAGGCAACTGAGGATGGTTGTAACCCTATCTAAATCCTTCAGGCTGAAATTTACAATTTTTAATCACTATTGCTAATTTTCTTAATTTTAGTAGTGAGACAGAGGTAAGTGGTGATGAATGTTTCGAATGGTCTATGTTCAAATAATAATTTATAAAATCCGAGCTGTTCCACCAATTTTCCACAATTCTCCGGGCTTATTAAGTGGACTATATTGTAAATGCACATAAGACATTAAAATCAGGTCAGCTTCTTAGAATATATAGCAGAAACTCATTCTAAATCAAACAAGTGTTTGATTGCAGTGTAAACGTTAAGTGTGAGACAGTGAAGTAGTAAATGCATATAATAATAATAATAATAATAATATATTATTTTATATATGTACATAAGGAAGGAGGTGTTACATTCTATGTAGACATATATCTTATTACTGTACTACATACATACACAGTAAAGGAGAACTGTTAAGATATAAGTTGATGGCGTTATCTATCATGAGTTGGCCACAAATCTGTCAAGAACACTCTCAACAACAATACAAATACATGCATACAGTAGTACAATGTAGTTTAGATTGTATTTTAAATTTTGGTTTTTGTTAAGTAAATTGTTGTAACATATAAAATCAATTTGTTGAATATATTTATACAAATAGTAATGGATAATAACTGTTGTTTATTAAGGATCCATGTAGTGATGGGTAAAGTAAGACTAAGCCTTGGCCTAGAAGTTGCATATTCAGTTTTGCGCAAATACTTGAAGTCTTGGTTTGCGTATATAGTCTTGGTCATGCATTGGAATTAGTTCATTAATTTATCGCAAGCTACTTTTTTTACCTTAGTCTTACCTAATTACTCTTTGCCTTGCATACTCGGTCTAGGATTTGGTCACGGTTTTGCTTGTTTGTCTTGATCTTCTTGCTGTTGTATAGATAGTCCTGGTCGTGTTCTTGTTGTTTTTTTGCAAGATCAAGCCCAATTTTGCTCATCACTAGATCCATGGAAGATGTGCCATTTTATTAACAAGTTGAATAGATCAGTTGGCAATGTCGTCCATAGAAATATAAGCAAACTACAAAGGTCCCGGGTTCAATTCCCACAGTTTTAATAGAAATTCATTTTTATGTAGTTTACGTATATAAAATACGGATGTGGTCCCCCTTTCGAAATAAATGAGAAATGAAATATTCAGTGGCTTCAGAGATTGGCTAATCCTAAATCTGGTTCTATTTATAGCATTTACAGAATTTAAATACATTCGACGCAGCTTACCGACATTCGGAAATTATTCATACTTACATTAAAATAAAAATACATAATTAAAAGTTGTTAAGCTTTTAAAAGTTCACTCCCTCCATTTATTATACAATGTGTCTGTTTTTTTTTTTTGTTACTAAACGTTGAGAAACTGTTTTTTAGAATTAAAATAAATTTAACGAAATATTTGAGTTGTAAAAATGCTTCATAAAGAAAATGAATTGTAATCTTGTTATCTACACTTTTTACACTTGTCTCTCCCGAGATGTAAAAAATGTAGTGTATACTGGAAAATTTATATCCACAAAAATGATTTTGCATTTTTCCAACAGTGAAAAAAGTGTAAATAAAAAGAACATATGTGATATGGCAATTTTGTATGGAAATAATATTCTTAATTCAATATTAAATATGCAATTTATTTGCAAATCATAAGCATATCGATATATATTTTTCCGATGAACATAATTTATTATGAAATCGATAAGTAAAAAACTGTGTAATATAGAATTTTTATTTTTTAAATCTAGTTTAAAAAATAAAAGGATGAAGTAATTTTTAATCATTTATCAGGCAATGAGTCTTATGTTTTCCAATGTGGATGAATGAAGACGTTATGAAGTCTTGAATACACAATTTCGAAATTAAACTGTTAAAGTTTCAATATGTTTTCAAGTAGATAACTTCGAAACTAGCTTCATTGATTACAGATATGGTTTGAATTGATATTTTTGTCACATAGAACTTCTTCAGGATTATAATCAGCTTTCAAAATTTTGATTATATTTAGCAATAGCTTTGGCATTTCTAAATTGTATTTGATCCTTATAGTAAGTTAAATAATAATGTAAATATTTTTTAAAGAAAAAATTAATTTTGTTGAAAAGTAATAAAATAGATGAATAAACTCTTTCGATTTAATTTCCAATGTAAACATATTGACTAATATAAAGTAATACAGGATATTAATTGTATACCCATTTTCAATGTTATTCATAGATATATAAATTTCAATGCTATTTGATACAATTGTTGTGTTTTATGTTTGAAACCGATTACCTTTAGGTTCTACGTAAAACTCTTAGTGTGTATGTATATGTTTGTGTATTACCCGGTATCCAAAAAATCAGATGAAGTACTTATTTAAAATTCGCGGATACTATAAAAGCACAAAATTAATCATTTTTAGTTTGAAAAGACTATCTTTGACTCGTGTTTTTGTACTACTAAAAAGACATTTTTGTACTACTTAAATATACTAATAGAGTTTATCTAGCTGTTTTACTAGTTATTTTATTTGTTACAGGTTAAATTTGTCTACGGAAAGCTTTCTTGCAATATTCAAAAAAACAAAATCCAGAAGTATTATTTTTGCTAAATTACGCTCAATTTTCATCCAATTTTGATAAATAAAGAGTGTTTTCCTACGAAAATTGGGACGTAATTTTCAAAAAATTTGTATAAAAAATATATATTTATAATAGATTTCGAGATAGTAAGGATCTGACCAAGATATATGATATATGTGTTAAAAGTAAGCGAACTAAGAAAAAAAAGTATGACTCAAAATTAGTGGATTTCAAAAAAAGTTCACTCAAATCGTTCAAAGTTTGGCCAAGATATCGAAAAAATTAATTTTTTGAACTCAGTGACGTCACAAAACCAAAAATATTATTGTTCCTCAATTTTGCTCAATTTTTATCCAATTTTCATAAACAAAGTATGTAATCCTACTATATTTGGGACGTACTTTTTAAAAATTTAGTTTAAATTTATTAATCAATAATAGATTTTAAGATAGTAAGGGTCTGTCCAATATATTTCATATATGCGTTAAAGTAAGCGAACTTAGAATAAAAACAAAGAAAAATATGAATCAAAATTAGTGGGTTTCAAACAAAAGTTCACTCAAATCGGTCAAAGTTTAGCCAAGATATCGAAAAAATTAATTTTGTGAACTGTGTGACGTCACAAAAAAACAAAAATATTATTTTTTCACAATTACGCTCAATTACACCCAATTTTTTGGACACCATAATATGTGTAAATAATCTATTATAGCTTATATATGAATTGTTATATAGTTAAATTCAGCAATATTATTAATTATGTAATGATATTCATACGCAAGCCGTTGACGTACACAGCCACAATACCATCATTATTATCAAAGGTATCTACCTATATATAATAATAATTAATTATATATTGAATAATTATAATAATCTTAATTATTATTATTAATATAATGCCAGTATTACATAGAAAATTAATTCATACGTAAAACTTTTAAGGTATATTTTGTGATAATATCAGAGCTATGAATATTAATTATTCATAATAAAGTTTTAAACATCTTACCATCAATTTTGGTTTGTTAAAGGAAGATTGAAAGAAGAACGAAAACAAAAAACGTGTTATTATTTCAACATAAAAAATTCTATTTTATAAAAATAAAAAAATTTATTTTTGTGCAATAAATATTTTATTCAATAAAAAAATTTATTGGTGTGCAAAATTGTAATTTTTTATTTATTTGGCAGCCGGCAAGATGAAAGATTCAAACTTTCTATTGTAAACCTCGGGTATTTACGAAAAAAGTATTAAAAAACATTGCGACAAGATACAAAAACAGATATCTTAGCCGGAAATTCTTGGCCGTAGCTCCAGAATTTTGAATACCTAGAAAAACAAATTCATTTTTATCACAATTTAAAAAAAAAATTGTGAACATAAAAATATGTCTGAAATTTCTAAAGTTATATTTTCATCACCAAAGGTGATTTGATTCACTTTGGGAAGATACTTAAGATAATGCTTAAGTTGTGAATGTGAATCAAAACGTGACTTTTAGCACGTGTTTTAGGCGAGCTTAAAAATTAGAATTAACTAAGAGCACAGACCTGAAATCAAACCCATTTATATCTCAATTTTTATCATTTAGTTGAGTATATAATAAAAACTGTAGAGCATAAAATTTTATGTAAAAAAGGTTATTAAAACTAACGATTTTGAAATTGTGATTTTTAGAGAACGCCTGTATACAAATACATGTATTTGCAGGCATTTTTTGTAACTTCTACCACCTTTTCTGACAATATTTTAAAAACTTTTTTTGAAAAGTCGGTAAATCGGGTCAATGACAGTTCAGCTATTTTTATGATTAAGGGAATTGAAAAAATGAAGTATAAAGTTTATATCATTCATTTTAAACATTGCGTTTACTAGACTTCTGGTTTTGTTACTTTTAAATATATCAGATTTATAAATATGGTGGGAGCGCAAATAAATAATACTATAATGTTATAACTGATATTATATATAATTTAATTGCGCTTCCACCATTTATTTTATTCTGTGTAGTAAGGTTTAGAAGTTTTTCTCAATCTTTCTTACAAAAAAAGCACACCATATACGGTTTTAGATAAGGTACACAGTTCAATAATTACAGTTAATTGTGCGCGGTGAATTTTATTGTAATCAAAACAAAGAGTGAAAATTTATTTAAAATAACTAGTGTACACAGCTGTATTATATTATGTATTAAAATATATAATTTCATTATAATACCTTTCATTCTTCTTCTTTTTTATACAATTGAAATAATTACGTAAAAAAAATGTCAAAGGAAATATTAACAATTAGACTGTTGAGAAAAAAAAATTGTTTGTAATAATTGGAAAGATCATGTTTAAGTTTTATAACAGAACAGAATGTTTATTTTTTCTATACATTTATATCGAATAGAAAAAAATTTGGATACTGTATGGAGTAAACGAAGACGACAAATTCTCAAATTAAAGTTGAACTTTCCAGTCATCAACACATGCTATGGATATATAGTACAACAGTATACATTTTAACCGATATTTGTGTATATTATTTATAAGAAAACCATAGAAATACTGAAATTTCACATAATTCATCTTCATCGTCATCGTGCGTTTTCAATTTTTATCAGTTTTAAGTCGTTTAAAATTAGTTTCAAAACAAGATTTTGCACACTTTATCAATATTTATTAGTATCAAGTTTTAAAATTCATTAAAAAGAAATTGTTCTTTTATTTCCAAAATAGATTAATTCTCTAACTTAGAGCACTATCTTATTTTGCTGTATAATTTTGTTTATATAATTTTCTAGTCTTGCAATCTCATGCAATTTTGTAATGAATACACTTTCAACAAGTAATTTCAAACTCATTTTATAACTAAGCTATATAATTATCACATGGTAATATTATGGATAATAATTAAAGCAAATATTTTATGTAATTGAAATTCTGATGTGATGGAGTAATTGAAATATATTTGTCACTTTATATTGCATTTGAAAATTTAATAAATAGCTTTTATGTCTCTATAGAATTATCAGAGTATATTTAAGATTATCTATGAGCATAGATGTCTTGATATCAATTCTAGATCGCATACATTGCTTTATTTTAAATCACTTGAGCGTTTAAACCATTGTAGTCATTTTACAAAGAAGAAAATTGTGTAGTATCCGAATCTTGTATACCATATAGAAGAACATGCACAATAGATTGTCACGATACTAGTGGTCTAAAGTGTAAAATAAAACATTCGTTTAGTTCTTGAACGTGATAAAAATGCTATTAAAATGTATGTAAAATGGTGTTGTACCGCTAATTGTAAAATAACTGGAAAAAATAAATACAATTTTCAGTTTTCCAGCAGAAAGAAAGAAATTAAGGAATCCAGAAAATGAATTAATACCACCAAATAGAAGAAAGAAAATATATGAAAAAATTTTTAATTGTTGATACTGATAATTAAATTTTTATATCAAGGTCATATTATGTTTGGATAAGTTAATTAGATATTTCTGGATGAACACCATGAAGTCTAAAATGTACTGATTATATTTTGATGAAGGCAAAGCATCTGAAGAAAACAAAGCACCGCTTATATTAAAACGATAAACTTGCAAGTTTAAATCGAATATTAATGAATCTAAAGCATTAAACACTTAATTGTGTATTATTAATTATTATATTGATATAAAATTTATAATATTCATCTGTAATAAAATATTTACACAAGTATGTGGTTTATATCTAAGTCATAGAAAAATTCCCATACATTTTTTTTATAGTGTTTCTTCTTTTTATCAATTCGTGTTTTATAACAGCAATTGTTTTTATTAGTAGTAAAAAAGCTATTTATTCATTTAAATAAAAATATAAACATGATCAAAAAAGTTGTGAATTAATTATTTTATTATTATCAATATGATGCATGAAAAGTTATTGCTTACAGATGTCGTTTCGATCATCACGGTGCCGATATATGGCTATAGTTAAATTTATAGCTTAGCTTATAAATTAAATATAGCAAAATAGGTATCAATGTAGTAAAGGTCATAAGGAGCGTCAATAAATCTACGGCCTCGATCAAGAGGGTTGGGATTAATTCAAAATCTATGCAGAACTGCATGACTTGGAGGGTTCATAACGGTGGAGTCATGCTATGTAATATTCTTTTTGTTTTTTTTTTTTGCTGGTACAATAAAATATTACTTCAAGAACAAAGAATCGGAACTTCAATGGAAAAAAGATCCTTTGGCTCTAAATGAAAAATATATTTTCTTTTAATAATCAACAACTTAGTGCGTCTAGTAGAACCATTTGAGTCAAAATGTTTATAACTATGAATATTAGTCTTATTTTTTCATTTTCTACCAAAATAGGAGGTCATAGTTAAGACTACATTAGTCCACTTGCAGAAAAGGATTGTGAAGACGATGAGTTTTTGGTTTATGAACACTATGATTCGATTATACATTTTTTAATATAAAAGGAAGACTTACATTGCTTATAAAACATGTATGCCAGTAAAGTTCCTAGGTCTTGAAATGTCAATAATATATTAATATATTTGGTTTGAATGTGGCTTTACAAATGATCGATGAATATCATTGTTAGTGTTGTTTTGGTTATAGAAATGGTCAGAAATTGCTTTGTCTTTGATTTAATTGATTTGTGACAAATATTATTAGGAACATTAATATAATTTGAAAGGTAAATGCAAATATTTGTAATTGATAAATGCATGACCGACCTATTGAAATCTTATTTGTTGAAATATGCTAAAGATCAATTCAACGAAACTATATGGAATACATTTAATTTTCAAATATAAAGCGTTCTGTTGATAAAGACTTTGTTTATAGAAACGACAAACTGTTGCAATATTCGAATGCACAAAGATGACAAAGTTAGAAAATCATTTACCATACAATAGTGAAAACAAGTAATGTATTTTTGTCAAATATTCGATGTCGAATGTCTAATTCAGACTGTCAAGAATAAGCATACTCCTTATTAATATTTCATTTTATCACAGAAACAACTAACAAAAAAAAATGTTATGAAATTTGGTATGCACAATTTTAAAATGATATGATTTACAAAAATGAACCTTATTTGAACGTATATTAACACAATCCTGCTGTTAACGTACTTTTGGTTTGTGTAGAAAATTCCCATAGCTATCTGAATTGAAAATAAACAATCTATGCTATTAATATTTTATTTAAATATAAACGTGCATATAAATTCAAACCAAAATATTTCTCATTAAATTAAAATTGCGTAAATCATTCATTGGTATATAATTAAATATATAATATACAATGACAAATATTAAAATTTCATATCTTTTAATACTAATATTATTATATTATATGACAGAATATATTAATTTATTCATTTTTGTCTCTTTATCTGTTTGTATCTTATATTATTATTATTATTATTATTATTATTATTATTATTATTATTATTTTATTAATAAAATAATATTTAGAATCGTGGTTTGAATTAATAATAAATTCTTGCTTTATATATTATACCAAGAAGTGTCACAGTGGCCGACACTGGTAGTACTTTTGGCAAATGTATGAACCAGCATCAATTTTATAAGCTTCCCGGTGGTTTAGTATTAAAATAGGTATGCTATCATTTAAATTCAATTCAATTCTTTATTTATAATATTCAATTATACAGAATAAGTCAAAAACCGGGATGGATCATATGAAGGGAAAGGGAAGGTATGCAAATATGGCTGACTTTATAAGGAACTAACCTAGTATTCACTGTATGTAACCCAAATGGAGGAAAACCATAGAAAACCATCAGTAAGGTTAGCCGGCATCCGATACTAATGATCAAATGCTTTCCGAATATCACTGAGGAAGTGATTCGGTTCAGGATGTGGAATACAATTGATACTTAGATGAAGTACATTTAAATAAAAATTGTAAAGTTAAGTTCCCCAGTTGAATCGACACATGATCAGAAAACCAAAGAAAAAGGCATTTATCGATTAAAATGAAATAAACATAATTAAAATTAAAATCGCCTATTAATTATCGATTCAACTGAGAAGTCAAATTTGTAGGGAAAAATATCCTTACAGATTGAATATAAATATAAATAAGAATACATTAATGTCTGTCTGCAAACAAAGAGTGCTTGTCCAGAATTTATTTTCAAGAAATGGAAAATCGTGCCCAAGGCTCACAATAAAACTTAATTTCATTGTAGAATTTTTATTTATTTCGGTAAACAGATTTTTAAATTAGATTCTGTTTTAGTTATTTTGTTTAAATTTTAAAAAGAATAAAATTTTAATTTTTTAGATCATCATTATGATATTTTGTGACATTATGTTGGACATTTAAATGGTTGTTATCTTTACTTGTCTTTTTTTATATTTCTTCTCCTTTAATATCCACATACAATTCCTTATATACACAAAATTGCCACAAATGCGCGGATAACAAATAAAACTTCTAGTGTCTATATTTGTACAAATTATAACAGGGCTGAGATTAATATTTGTTGCAGGTTAGTGAGACATTTCCTATTATTTATCATCTGTGTTTGTTTGCTTATGTCACACTCTCAGTGTTTTATTTGAGACTAAAGAAAGAAAATCTTTTAAAATAATTAATATTTGTAAAAGTTTTCAATTCACAATTTTCATTCATTCGGAAAATATTTCATAAAAGATTTGTTATTTAAGTACTTAATGTTTAAATATCTGGATATATTTTCAATTCACACTTATTGAAAAATTTTATTTAATTTTCTTATACTAAATGAATGAAAAAAAGAACATGGGACTGATATTATTTCATTATACAGCCAGGTAATAAATTCGTGACATTTTATTTTTACTGAGTTTATTTTTACAAAATGAGGTTATTTAATCAAAGCCAATATTTTTGCCCCAATTAGGCTCTTATCAATAATAAAACTTTTGGAAATAAAAAGTCCTACCACCCCGGATATAGAAGGGTATGGGCGTATTCTCGCCAATTTTTAATTTTTCATAAATGTACAACTTAGATTTTATTAATAACAACGATTGGTTTTTTTTAAAATCCAGATTCAATATCTGACTTTCATATTTCATTTTGGGATTATTATGAAATAACTGATTCTATATCGACTTCATTATCAATATGGAATATTTAACTACTTTGAGATTTAATTTGCATTAAATGGTATTGAAATTTTTCAGCAAAAGTTTTTCAAACATATAATTATAATGTCTGTCAGGGGCTGTCGGTTGGCGGATCTGTAGATTTAACCGGTATATTCTTCCAATTTCGAGTGATAATTTTATTTCAGGATTTGTAGATTTCTTGCTTCAATTTTGAGTGATAAAGTAAACCATATTTAATATGATAATAATTCTCTGGCTATAAAATAGCCTACTAATCTCCTACTATGAAAAATTTTGTTTTAGTTTTGAATTGAAGAACCTAATAATATTTCCCTGAATCTAGGTCCTTTTCTATGTAGTTTTGTTTTTAGCATAATAGACCTAATTAATACTGAACTGACAACGAAGATTACGCACATTGTTGCGTTAACATTTGTAAAACTAATTGTAGAAAATCGAAATTAATCAATCCATTTTTAGTATCAATCATCGACTACTGCTCTTTTTATAACCCATTCTACAATAAAATCCGTATAAGTACGAATAAAACTTTTAGAACTAATTTCCTACAGTAAAATTTTGGTAGCTTTGGTAGCAGAATCGATTATTTAAAAAAAAAGTCTTATTATGAATTAAAATTTATGTTTATGCTGACATAAACGACCTTGAAGGATCGTTCTATTGGAAAAAATATATTTCCAAAAGAATTATATTACTCTAATCAAAAAACTATAAAATATTGACCATGAAAACCCCAAATACGTTTTATATTTTAATGAAAAATTTTCAATTCCATAATTTAAAATAAAGAATTCTGAATATATAGTTGTAACTTATTTGCAATAAACATTTCCAAATTCAATATAAATGTATTATAAATATAACGAAATGCCGAAGAATATTGCGGACAAAAGCAATTTTAATAAATAAAATTGAATATATAAATGTTTATATATATATAGAAAAATATACGCAAAAATAGAAAATATATTTGATAGGTTCACGTCCTGTCGTAAAATATATTACATCCAAGTCATTTGATAATTTATTAGTCTACAAATATCATCTTCAACAACTATCTGTAGTCGCGTAAATGTGTACATATCTATGAGATAGTAAGATATATTCACAAGTTTGCTTGGATCTCGAGTATCGTTTGGGTGCGGAAAGCAAACTAATGCTCTGTTTTTATTCAAATAATAAAACACAATATTATACATTTTGGCACATGTAGGTATTTGGAAAATAAACAACGTGTTTCATGTGAAATGGGCATGACAATTTTAAGGAAATTCCACTTTTATATGCAGTACTATTGTTGAATTATACGATCAAGGGCACCGCCTTGGAAGGATTATGTTATTTTAGTGTACAGTACAATGGTATGCATAATGGTATAGATGGGGTTAACATGTCTCAATCAGATCTTGTTTAATTTATTTTCAATAGTTTTGAGATTTCTAGGTTAATTGAGATCTAAAAATTCAAAACTAATACTTATTTTGAGATTTGATGGCTACTTTCATTGTATTCAAATAACATTTTTAAATTGATTTTCCTGATTTATTCAAAAACATTATGAACAGTCCGAAATTCGGATAAAACTATGTTTCCAAGATAATTTTCCAAAAATAGCGTTTATTTAACGATTATATGCGTTGTTTTTAAAATATCGTGTGCAATCCTTTACAGAGGTCGATATCTTGCTAACATTTTATGTCCAATCCCATCTTTCATGCGATGTTTAGGATGCAGTGCTTCTATTCGACTTTCTAAGGTTTCATTTTCCCACAGAGAATAATATTTAGATTTTAATAACATTTTATGGTGCTAATATTGGCAAATACAAAAATTGATGGCGCTTCGAAAAAGTAAGAATCATTTTATCGTTACGTCTAGTTACAGGATAACAGCTTTCAAATGGAATCCAAATACGCTACAAATAAAATTAACAACAAAAATTGTCATACCATTAACTAAAAAATCTTCAGATTTGAATTCCTCAGAGCTATAACGATTAGTTAATTAATTCAGATGATGAATAAAATTCGTAGTTAAATTTTCAGATTCTTACAAAAATTTCATATTATCTTTGACTATTTTCGAAAAATTAAAACACTCTGCCTAAACCAGATTTTCAGGATTTCCATTACCATTAGATATCCTAATTAAACTGAGTGGCTCAGCAAAAAATTTTCCCCAATTTCGATGTTGTCAACAGGTACAAAAATATACAATTTTGCATTCTTATTCTTAACAACAATTCAGAAGAATTATTTTCAACATATCTTATAAACATAAAATACTATAAACACAGATAATAATAAATAGTGTGAGAGTTAGAAGACATATATATACATAAGTTGTATAGTTCAAGACTATGTCGTGTATTTATGTTGATAGAATTTTCAATTCTAATTTTAGAACTAACATACATACATACATATAATAAAATCAGTATGCCTACTATGATTGTGGTATTTCTATTTACAGAAAAGAAAACATTTTGATAGTACTAACAAAACTCACACATAACATAATACATAAATAAACATAATAAACATCAACAAAACATAACCTCCAAAATCACAATACTATAATAACTTACTGAGATATACAACTCACTCGCATTCATTCATTTTATTTGACAAAGACTATATGATCTATTATCACAAATAAAAATAAACTTTATTTATTATTTAACATTCTAGATAAGAAGTCTTTATGTTTTCAACTCGCAAGTATAAAAAAAAAATTATATGTAATAACTTAAGCCTCGTACACATGTGCAATATGCACGTGTAACGTAAGATCGTAACGCGTCTTTGACGCGTAACACTGTCGTGTAACAAAACTTGATACGCGACGAATGTACACAAGTGTAACATATCGTGTGGAACGTAACACCGTAACTCAGCTTTGACGTGTAACAGCAACTTTTGTGTGGAATTGAACGCGTAACACCATCGTTATATGTAACATCGCATCCAACGAATTATCGGTAACATTTGCAAAGTTAAGATGTAAACAATATTCATTTTTATTTTAATTTTATTCAAATATTTCGATATGGAATGGAATGATATGGAACTAAAAGTGAAGGTACTCATCGAGTACCTTCGAAGGTAGTAACATCGTTACATCGCAACACCAACTACATACCATTAGTCAATAAACCAAAGAAAAATTCATTTATCAATCAAAATTAAATAAACATAATTATAATTAAAATTTAAATCGACTATTTATTATTGATTCAACTGTGAAGTCAAATTTATAGGTAGAAATATCGACTTACAGAATAAATATAAATAAGTATACATAAATCTATTTTTAATACAATTGTGCGTAGTGCTTGTCTATATTTTATTTTCAAGGCATGGAAAATCGTGTCCTCTGTTCACAGCAAAACCTCGTCTAATGAGAATTAACAAATATTTATTAAATGCTTTTTTACTGCAGTGACAATGCTCGATCTATCCTTCTCTACTATACAATTTATTGTTTTGCGATTTGCAAATTTATTATACAGACGAATTGCCTGATTTCTACGCCTAAGATCTACACATTTGTAACTGCAACAGGGGTGCAAATAACCACCTTGTTGTCTTGTAAAACGAGTTGTGCTGACTTTATTTGGAATAAAATAATTATTATTCTTAGAAAAAAACTCTGCCATATCGAGTGCAAAAACAACGTAAATGTAAATTCAAGAACCAATAGGGTGGTTTATAAAACACTTTTGACCAATAATAAGAATCGATTAATGTTTTTGTATAGACAGAATGTTATTGATTTTCCCCTCAAAGATCATATTCGCCGTTGTTTGTCTATGTTGTTATTTCATGAGCTTTTTAGTAATACATTCAAATGTAATACATTTTAAGAATAAAAATTTATTTATATATATTTATTTTTACATATACACATACAGAGCTTCAGAGCTTTTTATTTGACGTAAATAATATTACGTTATACCGACATTATATAAATATAGTGTGTACGTGAAAAGTATAGAAATTGTTATTGTTATTTTTACTTACAAATAACAAGCTTTATTTATCTTTGTTGTGTCAATATATACATACATTACATTCATATATGTAGGGTACACTTGGGTTCATTGTCTTATAAACATATTTTCTTTATAATTGTTCACACTGACATCAATTTGATAAAAGAAGTACACTTACGGATTCTCATGTTAAGAATTTAAAAATTAAGGTCACATTTCTTTTGAATTCATTAAAAATAATTATAACTCTTTAGATTGTGTCCATGTTTATCGTTATTACAGATTCACGTTTTGGGTAATGTGGTATTTCTTATTAAAAAATCTCAGATGCTTTAATTATTTTAATAATCTGAAATTTCAAGATCTATATTTGTGCAAAACTTACAGATTTAGTTTCAAGTGAAGTTTTCAAAATAATTTCAAACTTAACAGTTTGAAAATGTCTTTTTAGACGAAACATGTCATGATACATTAAAATATTGAAGTTTTTTTTCACCAAAACAGCTCAATGCATGAATAAATGCTTAAATTTTTTTTTCATTTTCATGTGGTATTTTTTTATCTTTAAAAAATCAATCAAATATTAATTAAATTTTTTGGGTCTATGTAATAATTTGATTGATCAGAAAAACGGTTTAATGGATCCTACATCGTGAAAAATCTACACACTAATTTTGGACACACTTAGTTCAAAAGTCATTCTAAATACTAGTAGTTTCACCAACACATGTCATTTCGTAATTGATTTTTGAAAAATCCATAAACTGCCCTTTTTTAAATTATGAATGGTAAAATAATTAGTTCACCTGCAAAAGTAATTACAAGTTTTATAGGATATTTATTCAAATTCCATTGATTCAATTGACTGCAGATATATCAAAGATTTGGACTAAAAGGATGATGTTTCACATAAAGTCGAATTATCTATGTGAAAAACTAATATAATATCGCAAATCCCAATTTTATGATCTATGGATTGATTTAATAAATAAAAAATTTTCCGAAACGAATAAACAAGGAAAATTTTTTGTGGTGAGTTGTCTTCAGATTGCGTACTAATTGTTATTTTGCAGGAGGATTCAAGAAAAAGAAGCTTTAAAATCTATAACGATAAAGTTTCCATCCCAATGCGGTCATTTTTTAGTGACATAGAGTCGTTCAAAACTCACTAAAAATTTCCTAATAATTTTTTATTCCTTTAATTTTTTCAAATATAATATTAAGAAATGAACTAGTCGAAATGAATTCAAGGATGCTGAAATGGATCTTTCCAACTCTTCGTCTTTTCAGTTTATTAGAATACTTCCTGTACTTTGTACAAGTAAGTAAAAAAATATAAAAAAATACAAATTATTTGTGCACAAAACACAATTTCTAGTAGATAAATACAAACGGATGTTTTTAAAGTCCGGTGATATTCTTCTATATATGAAGTGGAAGAAACATTTTGTTCATATCAAAACTTGTGTCATACGAGACACAGTCGAAAAAATTTAATAAAAAAAGAGGAAGAGTGGAAAAAAAACGAATTAGGCAGCATTGATTGTAGGGAGGAATACTTTTTTTTTTCTTATGAATGGATAAGGAAATCGAATTAGACGAAAGAAAAAAAAGGTTGATCGGAGATTTTTTATTTTTTGTATGAACTTCGATTTTGTTAGTTATTGTTGTCGCTGAAGAAAAAAAAATATATATTTCGATTTTACTCAGACGAGACAACATTTTTTTTTATCCAATAATGTGATTCTATTTTTACTTACTTCCTTGTACAAACTAGTAAAGTTTGGTGTTGAGTTTACATCGAAATAAACCAGTTTAAGCATTTCTGTACTGATATTATTTCGTTTTAAGTAATACTTTCAAACTAAAATACATCGAATTATTGTTTTAATCATGAAACCTCATGGCTAGTTTTGTACAATTTTTTTATTTACGAAAATTTTGTTTTTCAACAGTGGGTTGATTTTACTCACAAGCTGCAAATTTTAGAATATTCGTTTGTTTTATTCAATATTAATTATATAAATCTTGGTTTCCCAAAATCTGACTAAACGAGTTCTTTGTTGTTCAACAACGTGAAAATAGTATTATAATTCTCATTTTTGTGTCAATTCTCTTTAAATGATTAAGCTACTAAGCTATTTGGTTCTTGGCTCAAATACTTGTTAAGAAGACATTATTAACAATTAATTAAAAATATATAATTTTCAGAATTATATCACAATAGTTCAGGATTTTGGACCAAAATTCTATAAAAAAGTAGGAACTTTGTTCTGTATTTTTATTTAACATTTAGGAAAAATCTGTTAAGTCCTCTATTGATGTAAGATGTCTTTATCATACCCTTAAATGTGAAAGCATTACCATAAAGTTCTTATCACACGTATCCAATAAAGAACAAAATTAAAACATTTTGAGTATATATATATATAGATAGTTAACAAATATATACAAGAATACTCCAGGAAGTAAATTTGATAGTATACTTTAACAACACACAAATCTTCCGTTGTACCACTTAACCATTGATTAACATTTTGAATCAAGATCACCTACTTACACACATAATGACGAATCCATATTACTTGAAAACTGTATAATTCGTGTAAGAATTTAATTATTTTAAATTATTCATTATGTAAAGTTATATTGAGTTCAAAACGTGATTTCAATTGTTTTGCGAAAGTTTCAATGTCGTTTTAAGTTCATTGTTATCTCATGGACTTGGATCTTTATAAGATTACTTATTTTCGAGGACAATATATGCCCACATTATTGAAACATACCAAAAAGTTTGTTATTTGAAACTGAATAAACAGTAAACATAAGTTATTTTGAAGACAATTGGAAAATTTATTATTTTACAGCAAAGTGTCATTGTTTTTTGTAAATCCAAATTTATTTGCTACCCTTACTATCGGGATAATTTGCTGCTCAGATATATTTTCGATGGAAATTTTATACTTCATGTATGAGTTGGTCCTTTGTTTTCCAAGAAAACGATAGCTTTTCGATATTTTAAAATCGATTTCTATATGACTACCCGCCAATTTCATTACGTTGAGTATTATTGGCATATCGGTTCAGTGGCCAAGTGGGTAAAGTGAGTAAAGGTACTAATTATATCTTTTTTTTTTTTATTACTTAGATTGGAGGTTACAGGTTTGAATCCAGCCAGCAGTAGTTTGATCAATAATATAATATAAAAAAATGGGGCGGTTGTTTGACCACTCTGCAGTCTCTTAAATAAGAACAAAGTAACCGGTTCCACCAGCAACATTTTAACGAACGCAGTTGGGTGTCCCCTTTTAATTTTTTTATAAATCATATCTTTATTGAATGAATTTTTTTTAATATATAAACTCAAGATATATTTAGGTAGACAATCTAAGCTTTGACTAAACATCTATGAACGCTTTTAACAACATTCACATTTATTTTCACTGACCCTTTTAATAATACTATTTAGGCTGAGTAAAGTAGCAAGCATACACACGGATATATATTCAGACACATAACTAACAAATCTTCAGGTACACATCAAGTAATCCACTACACATAAAGTTGTATACTATTAAGCTCATATTAGGTATATAGAGCAGCTTAGAAAGCTCTATACATTATATGTTGAAAGAATATCATAAGAAAAAAATGTAATAGTTGTGTAAAGTGGGAAATAGAGTAGGAAAAGATTAGATAATAAAACTTGTAGTTAATTATCCTTTGTTTAGTTTAGATGAAATATGATTATATCATATATAAAATTAAATTTATTTATATAATTTATCGCTTCATACATTGAGGAAAAAACTATGTGACAGATATACAGTTTTCAGTCATTTTAAACATAAATATTGTTATATTTGAATACACGGAGATATTTATTTCGTATTAGTAATGTCGGAATAAGTCGTAGTATATGAAAGGCTATAAAATGTACTGTAAAAATTTGTGTATTTGCGTTGAAAACGGTCTATATTAAACATTCGTATATAAATTTGTGTGTGTTAATTTGTCACTTTTTTTTGTTTCTTGATTTTTAATATTGAAATAGTATTAAAATATAAAATGCATAATTAAGCTCACTTTATTCATATAATAAGTTTTATACATAAAAGAAACATATGTAATTGAAATTTAAATAATTGAATTTTTCTAAAATGAATTGTTTATTTATTTATTTTAATTTAAAACTACATAATCTCTGTATTGAAACTTAAATAATAATTAAGTTAACACTGATTTTGTGATAAAAATTCAACATATTTTTGTGTGTAGATAATCTACATAAATTTTGTTTGGACCGTTTCTAACACCTAAATTGTATCTAAACAAAAAATTTTTACTGTGTTATATGTAAATCAAACCCCTGAATAGCTTTACATTTTTATATTTATTATAGCTAGATCAATAAACGTTTTTATCACAATACGGTGATAAATGTAGCCATTTTGGAGTCCCACAACATTTGCTAGTCCCACAACTATCTCCGTAAAGAGCTAATGTTGGTTGATTGTGTATCACTCAAAAGACATTTTTCATGGTTGTGATGAACATTTCAAACAGTAGGATCAAAAATCTTTTACAGTAAACTATTTTAAAACAATAAAGCTTATTGGGAGAAACATTTACTGAAAAAAAGTTATGTGTAATACATGTAATGCTAAAAAGGTAAAACATTAAGATGTTATCCGATATTGAGTGTAAATGTTGTGAAAATGAAAAAGAACCACCGTGTATTAAAAACAAAACAATAAATAAAAGAGAAAGAAGAAAAAAGAAATACACAACGCTTACTTTTCAGTCACTTTGTACATAAATATTATACCATTTTAATACATTAAGCTGTATTATTTGACAAACATAAATAAAACACGTTTTTAGCTTGTCCTAAACAAATCTGCAATATAAATATTAAATATGACACTTAAAAACGGTAAAACTCTCTATATTCCACCATATTGTACAAACAATGGGTGTCACAGAAGCGATTTCTTGAATAATTCTTCAAATAAAAGTCTAAGGCCCATCAGTATTGTTACTTTAAAATGTGTGCTTTAATTGAGTTTTAATTGAGCACCAATAGGTTGGTGCTTGACTGAAATCCAAATAAATTAAATATACTAATTTTCCTAATAAATTATTTTTGTTTTTTAATTTATAACTTAACCTTTGCATTGACACACAAATAATAATTGAGTTAGCACTGATTTTGTGTAAAAAATTCAACAAATTGGTTGCGGGATGTTATGCGAACACGAAGTTAAGTAGGCGTTTCAAACTGATGAAATCAGTATGCGATTTCAATCAAAAATACTATTATTTTTAATTAAATTTTTCTTTTAGATGTCCATGGATAATTTTTTATCCAAAACAAAAAGTTTGTATTTAAACAGTGTGAATCGAAACATTTAAAAATTGATACAATCTTTTATATATTATTATTGTGTTTTATCAAAGTATATAGGTGTATTCGTGTGACCTTTGATTAACCTTAAAACGCTTTACAAAGGATATAAATTTGGTTCACTGTAAAGATTTTCCAGCATTCACCAAGAAATATACGTCAATAAATTTGAACTGAAAAAAATTATAGTAGAAAGAAACCCATTATAATATATAAGAAACAATATATCAAATATGAAATAAAAGCAAAATAATTTACGAGATCTAAGGTCGGAAAGTCGAAGGGGGTGAGTTTTTAAGGTTAAAACACGATTTATCTCGATTTCTGGCAAAACTTACCTTTTAATATTCCAAATACACTGATTTTTTTTTATTTTAAATATTTATTTTGTCACCTTATTTAGAATTATCGGAATTCATACCCGAATTTTCAATCGAAAAATTTTGAAGTAATGTGAAAAAAGTGTAAATACAAAAGTTGTAGATCTTTTTATTACCTACAGCTTTGAATTTTAAAATAAAGGACGTAAGTTTTCAACGGAAATCGAGATAAACCGTGTTTTACCTCACCCCCTTCCATTTCTCAATCGTAAGTTATTTTTCCATTCATTTTTGTTATATTATTTTCCGTTTTCAATGTGTTTTATCCTACTATATTTTTTTATACAATTTTTACCATTTTTAAATGCTTTTACCCTGGTCTAATTCCTCCTTCTTTTGTTAAATATTTGTAGAATTCATAAAGCACAGTAATTTGCCAGCGATGTACGTTTCTACCCAACTCCATTTCATTGTTTTATAAAAAAAAAAAAAAAAAAAAACACTAATTTATTATAATTAAATAAGTTTATAATATGAAAAAATGCGTGGAGTGTCTTTTTAAAATCTGTCGATAAAATATTTGCCAAACATTTAACTTTCCATACCCCTAACCCTGCCATACCCTTTTTAATCATAGTTCCGAATTCAGTCATGGTAATTTTAGTGCCATCGTTTCTTAGCACGTCTGCATAATGCTGCATTCTAATGCTTGGAAGTGGGTCTAAATTATTTAGATACAGGTTAAACAATAGAAAGCGTTGAAATAAGTCTTCAGAGGTGTTCATATGATAGCTTCTGTATCACCTAGTATAAATATGCGGGGGTAGTATAATACGTAATCGTATAATAAAATAAAATATCCTCCGGGAAGTTTATTGCATTTAGTGTATGCTTCATTCATCCAGCTAGCTCTTTTAGGTAAAAATAAAATAATATAAAATAAAACTGCCATATATTGAATGAATGAATATTCTCTTAAAAAGACACAAATGTTTTGCCATAACTTCGATACATGTTTTTATGATGACTTAAAAAACACACAAGAGAATGAATGGTGAGTTTATTTGATAGAACAATAATTTTGGTTTATATATTGTGTATATTCCATACAACCGGAGATTTGATCGGGTTGGGGAATGAGGTTACAACCCTTAAATCCCTCGAAGCAATAAATCATTAAGTGCATTGTAAATCATAATATATTTTGTATAAATACTCGTAGTATATTTCTATTGGTCTATTAAATTTGATATATTACGAGAAGAAGATAATTTTGTTGATGACTTTTTACCATGAAATTGTATGATTAGCAAAAACGTTTATTTGTTACTAAAAAAATGTATAAATCTCGGAATGCAATATTTCATGCCAGCATCACACAATATTCGAGGCCAAAGGTGCAAGGAATATCAGAAAAATATAACACGATTTCAAATGCTTTAACTTGAGCGAGATAAAATTTATTTTCAAAAGATCTAGTCGACGTTTTTAATGCCCTAAACATAATCATAACATGAGAGTGAAATCATTGATTGGCCATAAATTATTCTTAGTGTTAATCGTTTACTTAAATTATAGGATCTCCTCGAATTTCTTTAAAATAAGTGAAAAAAATTAACGAATAACGTTTGTTTGACCTACGTACTTTTGAGTAAATTATTCTATGTTAGTATCTCAATAGCGTTTAGTAATTATAAAATAGTCGAAAATTCTCAAGAGAAATGATGATCTACATAATTTAGATCAGAAATATTTAGAAATTATTGTGTACTATTTGCAAAATGGAAATATTTATCAAACCAAAGTTATAATTAACAAAGTTAACTTTAATTTATTATCATTCATTTTCTATCAGTATAAAATATACAAGAATTTTGAATGTTTTAATTACTAATTAACAAATAGAAATCTTATTTTCAATTAAAAAAAAATTATTTTGTTTATAATAAATAACGTATTGTAGATCATTTCTGAGAAAGTAGTATGAAAAGTTTTGTTGGTAGATTTCGTGGAAATAGCTTTTGTTCTCGTAGATATATATTTCTTACTTAAATTTTTATTCTACTGATTGAGCTTTCTACCATCAGGGTTTAGTTCTTCATAAATTTGAGGTAGAAATAAATTATCATTTCCTATTTTCTGACAGCATTAACCCTTTGTTTTCTTTTCGATTTTATACTTTTTCATTTTCATTAAAACAAAATACACAAAAATAACAAGTGCACATGATATTTGACTGATGATAAATTTTTTTGCATTAATTATTAACATTTATTAAATATATCAATTACATAGTTCGTACAGTTATGAAAAGTTTGTAATACAATAGCATGTATCATCACTATTAATCAGCTCAATTCGAGCTTGAATTGTGGATTTTTATGTAAATTTATGGAAAAATCTTTTATGGCTCAAAAGTTAGATTATGGATTGGTTTAATTTTTCTGACTTCTTAAGGATAGAATACGTCATATTTTTGAGTAATGTTGACGTGCGGACAGACGATGACAGACTAATTTGGTGATTCTATGAATCCCTATACTCGAACTTTGTTACAAGCTCCAGGCAAATTTTAATAATCCCTCATGTATTTTTTACTAGTCTGAAAAATTAAAGTAAATTTAAAGATTACAAAAGCTACTTCGAAATGCCAATCTCTTGACTGCTTTAAACTATAAAAATCATTCTCTCAATTTGAATTTTTAACGCCGTACAAAATCTTTTTTTAAATCCTTTCAACATCAAAATAGTATATTACCACTTAAGACATGCTCTTCAAGTGAGAACAGTAAGAAAAAAGCTGTAAAAACAAAGACAAGATCCATTTTCATTTGTGATAAAAATTTCATCTCGTCACTATAATAAACATTTTTGTTTCAAATCCTGTTTACAACCCACTTTCTCTACTTATTCTATCTAGAAGTGTAGATGTACGTCGACGTCGAGTAGAATGAAATGTCGACATAAAACAAAATTTCCCACCATAAAAAAGGTAATGTATGATTCTCATTACACGTTTATACGAACAAATTGCTTGTAAAAAAACCATAAAAATATAAAAACGTGTACTACCTATACTATATCGTACAAGAGATGCGTGTTTGCTCTCAAACGGTTTGATTGCGTGTTGGAATTTTTGTATCAAAATTAAACGTTCACATTATCGTTGATTGAAATGAACAGGAATCAGGAATAGTGTAGTTATTTATTATTATTAAGTAGTTATAAGTTTTTTTTTCTCAATTGCTTGTTTTAAAAACAATACTGGTGTAAAAGCTGCCGTACAACCTCCATGTATGGAGTAAATTCATTATTTTGTGATTAAATTTAAGAAAACTAACAATAAACAGGGTCAAATGTTTAAATACCATATTATTCGGAGCATTTTAAATATAAGTTTTTAATTCATTTTTTATTTTTATTTCTTATTTGTATATTTCAAAGTATTAATATTGCACCCATTTACAATTTCTAAGCAGCTTTCGGCATTTTTCATTGGCAAGATACAGAAAAGTGAATTCTTATCTATCCGTTTTAAGAAATACAGAGATACGGATTAATAAATGTTTGCAAGCCAATTTAATATTGAGGAAAAGGATTTGAGAGCTACACTTCTTGCAAACATGACTTTGAGCTCTTAGCAAAAGTTAAATGGAGGTATTTCTGAAAACTAACCTACCTTTAAAAAAAATTTTAGTTCTGGTTTCAAACTGAAGTTTTGTCAAAAAAAGAAGCTTTTTCTAAAATTTGCGAAGTTTCTATGATTGTGTGAAAAAACTGATTATTAACCAAAAGTTTCAAACAAAATTGTATTGCTGTTTTTAGACTTTCTGGGATAATAAATGCCAGAAAAAAAAATTAACACTTATTTTACGATTGGGCGAATAGATTTCGTCCCTTCGGCTCGAATTTCAGGCGATATTTAAGAAACTAACGAAATCCGATACAAAAACTATCGTAATTTTCTAAAGGGTTACCCTCTGAAGAAATTGAAAAATTCGAGAAAAAGCTTTTCTATTCGATTTCGATGAAGTTAGGTTTGTAAAGTAGTTTTACCTGTAGATTTCAAAAATAACATATATTAAACGGTTGAAGGTGTAGTTTTCATGAATCACATAAATATTTTGGTTCAATTTTAAGCGATATCTCAAAATCTGGCAATGCAATAATAAAATAAGTTTTGGTTTTCCTGAACTCAAATTACCCTAGAAAACTTAAAATTAGTAATACTACTTTTTTTGAATATGTTGGCAATTTCTAAGGTTTACAGAATCAATTGCATACCACAGAAATTCCTTATACTGTAATTAAAACAATGTCATAAACCGGAAAGATGTATCTGATTCTCTAGCTTTGTTCGCACTTCAAAAAACAATTAGGTTCAAAATGCTATAAAAGTTAGAAACAAGGATGTCCTTTGAACAAGTTAAAAACCACAGCCTGTTTTCTTGCATTTGGATTCTAGTAACCACAAAACGTATTGATACCAAAATTCAGAAATCAAAAGTCCGGCCGAAGAATTTCTCATTGGGAAGCTAAAAAAACTTATACTGTAAATCGATATTCATTTTCGTTTCGATAGCACAAACTACTTCGAAGGCAGAAGTCATAAAAGTTAGCAATTTTTTATACTGCTTGTTATAATAATTGGAATATATTATTTTAATACCCATTAAATAGATGGTATGAGATGATGAACTATATGAGATAGTTAAAAGAAGTGAGTAAATGAGCTAAATGCGTCACATTTATAAATATTGTATCTGTCCATCACAAACTTATCCATTTATAATACTGTGACTGTTCACTGTAAACTGTAAACTGTAAACTGTAAACTCTATATGTATTTACACTGTATATACATATAATATTCTTTTGAAATGTTTGATAACATTTCCTGGATTAAGACGAATTGTTTAATGTTTGTTTCATGCAAATTAATGGACGCATTTAGTCTCTTCATGGTTCTGATAGCTTGGGAAATAAATAATATTATGTAGTTTATTATGTAGGAATACATGAAAATTAGGTCAAATAATTGTGTACCTAGATGTTTATTCGTAGACAAATAGGTGTATTACGAAATAACATAAAATTTAGTTGATGATAAAACATTCTAATTTAGATTCAACTATAAGTCGTCTTTTTTTATCCTTTCTCGTTTTATCAGAGAAAAGTTCTTATTAAATATAGAAAAATCGGAGATTCCGAAATTTTGGCTTTGGACATGTAATTTCGGATTATGTCTATTGACAAAGTCCGACAGGGTTGGAGCCTTTTGTTTGAAGATCTTTTTATTACCTACTTTGTCATGTAACTTTTTTCCATCGAAAATCGAGATAAACAGTGTTTTTCCTTTCAAATCTCACCCCTTCCACCTCCCGACCTCAGATCGCCCGTGAATTTTTTTCCTTGCATTTTGTTATATTCTTTTCCGTTTCCAATACTACTCCATGTAATACAAGGTGAGAGGTGCATTATTTAATAATAATAATTTGATCTAATTAAACACAAAATTTTACCCTTAAAAACATTTTTTAAAAATCGAAAAAATGTTATATGATAGAAAAGGAGTTATTGTATTTTCACCTGAAATTCATTTTAAATAGCAATATTTTGGAGTTAAATTAGTGAAAACTTGAATTTTTCGTCCAATAGACTAGATTGAACTATTTTGAGCCTATAACATTCTCAGTATCTATTTTGAAAATAAAAATAGAAACAAATTTGCAATTAAATCGAAACAATCCAAAATTTACGATGAAAATCGAAACAATCAAAAATTTTGAACTTTATAAATGACAAATAAACAAGTTGTAAAAAAACTTATAGTACAAAAAAGATTCTATCTAAATATTCTTACAGCTTTCTTTGGATTCTAGCCAATTTTTTATATGAAGAATAAAAGAATCTAAATGATTTGCGAAATAATTGGCACTATATAACACGTACTTATAGATTGCGGCCATAACTATTTTCTAAGGCTCAATAATACATAAACATACGGTATTCTTACAGTTAATATAAAATGAAAATATACATTAGCACTTACATTCATGATGTCAGTACTGAGCTAACGTAATATATAAATAAAAATATGCGGATACAGCAAGGCCCAAAGCTGAGTTAGAAAAATAATTTTCTTGAAAACAGAATTCTTATTTATACAGACATCAATATTATTTAAATGGATTCTGATTTCGATGATGTTCACATCAATCAATGGGACTGTTTAAATTTTGAAAAACGAAAAACAAGCTATGCAAAATCAAATATTCCATCCAAAACAAAAAATTGTTATGTATCTCTCCCACATGTATGCAATATCTCACAATAAATTGGACAACCAGCTAATAATAATGAGGGTAATTTAGGCAAATCAATTTTTAATGCTAAGAAAAAAACCTCATTCTTAATAAAAATAGAGTATAGATTATCTTAACCATAATGCAATGCCGCTTATGTTGGTCAGTCAGGTAGACCAATTTTGAACCAGGTACAAAAAGCACATAAACAGCCATAAAGCATCTTCTAACTTCTCCATTCATCTTACCAATACAGGTCATAAAATTGATAGTGAACACAAACCGGAGGTGTATACATATTTACGACAAAAGCCAAAAATAAAATTTACTAGAAGCCCTGGATAGACCTTCTTAATAAATTTGAAATTATAAATATCGTAAAAAATATTTATCAACTCCACCCACAGTTTTTTTTATTCACAATAATCTTACCTACTTTCCATATATATTTCCAAAATAAAAGAACAATTATTCATTACTTGATAATGACCTGATAAGTCGAAAGTGAAAATTAGACAAAATTAAAAGTTTCCATTATTTTATAAAAATGAATTTTCACAAAATAAATAATACATCTATTAATTTTCTAATAATAATTAATATAAAAATTAATTTTGTATCTTTTGTAGCCTTGAACGTAAAATTATTGTGTGAGCCGTTCTGTCTCTCTATATATATATTGTAAAAATTTCTACAGTTTTGTAGAATATTATTTCTCTACATTCAACACAGAAAAGAATAAGAATGTGATATTACGAGAAAAGAGAAGAATATCTATCCATAGTATTTTATATTATGTTTGTAATATTTAGAGTATAGAAAGTATCTACCATTACTATGTAGACTATATAAAATTATTAAAAAATCGATAATACTACTTCACTTGTATATATATATATATATATATTTATACTTGTACATTGTATATTGTGTACTTGTAACTTGTATGTATGTACGTACGACTTACTTATACAACAAAATAATGGTTGGAAATTGTATGCGCGTACATAATATATTACGTAATAACTATTTTTATGATGTCACAATAAAATGCACATACACACACACAAAACATGAAATAAAAATATATTTATTTAAAATGTAAAAAGAATCACAAAACTTTAAAAATAAAAATATTACATTATTTTTTATTTGTGATCTTTTAAAGAGTGATTTTATCATTTGTAGATTTTAAATATGAAAGAGTATACTGTGTGTAACATCTTAGTACAGGATCGATTCACAATGGAAAAATAGCATAGAAAAATTGAACTACCGTCTGGAAACGAATATCTATGGACAGTGATGATATAGTCTATTGGCTGCGTTGCTTGCCCCAGACCGGGAATCGGAGCTGTTTTCGTTTTCCTGCATGCTTCAAGCAAATTAAAGCCGGACTCGTAGGGGCAAGGGTCGCAGACAAGTAATGAGACTATAAATCGCTGAAACATAGCAGCTACTGGTGTAACTAAGAGCTGCTTAGCTGTGCTAATGCATCCCTTGGTTGTGGTCATTGGCTTCAATGATTTATATCTGAACTTTACTGGGCTGTTTGAGACCAGATGTGAATCTAAGCACCTTTTAGAAATAACAATGATGTTATTGGCTGATACTAAATGATGTAGGACAAGTTAGCTTGGTTAAGGCACTGGTCTGGTTTTGGGTGCTTAATACCTCGATCAGAGCGAAACTCTTGCTCACTTTGCGCCATGTGAGCAGATTGTAAATCTCGGGTGGAATGCCATGCCATCTCCGCTTAGGTAACATTCTCAACTTTTCTCCAAGACTGTCGTTGGTAGTCAGGAGGCAAATGGCTTTAAGTTCGTTGGGGTGTAGTGTAATCAATTCAGGGTACCCAATATATAAAATGCTTGCTTATCTCTTGTGATTTACTAAACAGCTTAACTAAATTTCATAAGCATAATTAATGTACAGAACGAGGTTTTAATTTTCATCAAACTTACTTTTCACCCTGTACTCGTATTAAAAAAAAATTTATTTTATGCAATTCTTTGTAAGATTTTAATCCTGTTAGTACTTTAAGTTTTCTTTTTCGTGTGTTGTTTTTGTTTTGTAACAAAAAACTTTTAAAGCCATGAATATCAAAGTTCTTTCAACCTTTTCGAAAACAAAATCAGTATTTTTTTTTCTTAATAATTTTCTACAAAATGGTTCCTTCAGAATATTCAAAGTATCTAAAGAAAATTTATTACAAATTATGTCTCTGAGGAAATTTATGATGAAAAATAGCTTTAAGTTTTCATATGGTATTTTAACAAGCTTTTATTAGCCTACCTGAAGCATCACTACGGAATAGCTGAATTTTTACCTTCTTAAAAGGTATTGTCAGAATGCGTTTCACCGAATCAATAAAAAATATATATATATATTTTTTTTTTTTTGAACTTTGTAAAAGAATTTTCGTTTAAGAATATGATAAAAATACGACATCAAAAGGTTCAATTAATGCTATAATCATATATTATAACAAAATAACTAGCTGGTAACCGGGGCTCTACTGCCGTAGAAATACAAAAACATACATATATTCAATATTACTGTAGTCAATAACTTGTTAAATGAAATTATTTTGAACCTTAAATTTTAATCAACTGCCGAATTTTCCAAACAGACCTGATACTATTAATCATTCAAATCACACAGAAAAAAGGTAATGAATATTCTTAGTTAGATTTGAGTGGAGAAAATCTCATAGAGAGTAAAGTTGAATGTCCGCGACTTGCTCTCTTGCATCTCATCCAATTTGAAAGTTTACTAGCTCAAATGAAAGGTCTTGAGACACTGAGTGTTCTAAGACGAACCTCTGTTAGAACTAGAGATATTGCGATACAAAATTATCGAAACATCTCATTTGAGTATAACTTGAGAATAGGAAAAAGATAGATGTAATCCAAAGCTTAATGGTTCATCTAGACACAGTTTTCATAATTTTTTTTTTAATTTATAGATAGATACTTTATTAAAAAGTACAGTATTTTTATTTGAAATATTGAACGATGAAACTCATTATTTAATAATTCAATTATTTTCTCATGAAATACAAAACACATGTTCACTTACTCGAACAACTTGAAACGACCAATCTCTATATATGTATATTGAATCGCGTGTTTCTCAAGAATTGATATTCTCAAGTTACTCTATCGACTAGAAATATACAAGTAACTAACTATACCAAACAATAATAACATATCAATAACTATCAATATTTAGTTTCAACGATACTCGTTATCACGTATTTCAAATATATACTGTTGTAATATAAATACTATTCAAAGTGTAGCATCGATTCGAAATCTAAACGTGTGATTAAATATAACATTTATTATATATATATATATATCAAGAAACATATTCATTTTGTTAATGTATGAACATGAAATGCTTTTATTTAATGCACTTAATGATTGTTCCAGCAAAAAACTTTTGGGCATATTTCGATAGTTTTTTTTCACAGACTCAGAACAGTGTTATCTATGGTAGAGGAGCCCAAGAGGGAATTTTCAGAACTCGAGCACGTCAGATTAAGATATAGGAGATACCTTACCCCTCGTTGAGTACCTCCACCAAATCATAGCTATTTTTACGGTGCCACCCGTGAAATGTAAAAATAAAAAACGATAGGTGAATTTAATCGAAAGCGTCAGATTTAGATATGGTTGTGCTATAAAGTGTACATTTTACTAATCTAACGATTTGAGCATGATGCAGCTGGCGAGTTTTTTTTTTTTTGCAAGTTTGTGACCTAAAATCTGACGCGCTCGAGCAAATTGAAAAATCTTCACTTAGGCTCCTCTACCACTTTGTATTCCCGAATTTGCAGAATTTTTGACAGTTTAAATAGCAAGATAATCTAGCTCAGAGTTCTTGATTTCGACCGTAGATTTTCATTCAAAGCATGTAAAACTTAGTATCATCTAAACTATTTTCTATTATATCACAAAAAACGTTCAGTAAAAATAGCGCCATATCTAATAAAAAATTTCGAATTGAGACCATTTTTCTTTTGCTGTAATTTCTAATCTCAAAACTTGTCTACATTTAAAACATAACAGTAAATGCTAATAATATTTCTAATATAGTAATTGCTCTGACTTAATCTTTTATAGCACAGTAAAGGCTCTGACTTTATTATAGCAAGTGATTTGACACTAAAACTACCCTAAGTAGCCTAAATATAGTATTAGTAGTTTAAAATTCATTCATTTTTTTACGTTTTTCAAAATTAAATAAAAAATGCTTGATATTCGTTCTGAAAAGCTTGGTTGATATTTTTGTTTTATATTAGAGAAACGTTATACAAATTAAATTTCCCATCAATGTATCAAATTAGGCTTAAATTTCTAAGAAAACAGTTGAAGATAACAACTAACAGCGTTAATTCTTTAAATAGTTGACATATAGAGTATGCATGTTTAAGCTATTTTTAATCATTAACATTCATATAATACTCTGAATATATAGCCTATGCAGTTATAACAATACCTACATGTATAATTATAATAGGTATTTTAATTATTATATACGGTAAATTTGAGCTAAAATTCTGGCGAAAACAGATATTTTATAAAAATATGTTTTAATAAAAAATTGTTAGTTGTGAAAAATCAGTTTTTGTTTTGCATTTATCTTTTGGTGCTTAAAAGTTGGGTCATCCATTCATAAAAAATGGGTCATACAGTCATACAAAACCAAAAACTTCATCTCGTTGTGTCTTTCATCCTGTATAGCACGAATTTATCAAAAATATTTCTTGTTAAGTCTCATATTTTTGCAGTAATACGTAAAAAAATGAATAACCCAGTATACAAAACTAGAAATCAAATTTATTTTAATGTTTCAAAAGCACATACACTTTTATATATCCGATTTCCGTTATCATAATAACATCGTCAAATTACTTGGTTTCTCATATTTTTTAATATTTTATCAAACGGGAATAATAACAATCCTGTTCATATTTAATACAGGAAACTATTTATTTACCTTTAAGGAATTGCAATACAAAAAAAAAAGGTTACACAAAGTTCGATTGATAACTTAAAATGATTTCTATATGTTGTAATAACTCAACGATGTTGGGAGTCACAGTTACTAAATATGTGATATTTATTTATTTACATATTTTTTCTATGTTCGGTATTGTTGAGTCGACTCACAAAAGGATTCTTTAGGAATATATTATCAGTGAACACATGTCTGCTATAGACATGTCGAAAATCATAGGATCGGATTTATATGATTTTTTGAACCCCCATGAATTTCTGTTCAACGGAAATGTGCTCCCTATATTGATTATGAAATTTATCACTAGGCCAAAACCTTACTAGTTCTCAGTTGACGGTTGTATGTCTACTTTCGCCACAAAAATTTATTATTGTAATGGGCTGGTGAAGCAAAAAAAAAAAAAGTTTAAGAGACATTGCAAGCCTTATTTCCTAGAAATGACTACTATTTCTAGAGAACTACGAATGTTTCGGAATGAAATTTTAAATCTTAAAAGATTTTCATAAAAAAATCGATTCAGAAACGGAGGTATCGATCCAATTTTATTTATTCTTACGTTGAGCAAAAGGAAATACTAACTGAAATTTTCAAAATTCAGTAGTGACGTATTCAAAATTTACACATCTTTAAAATTTGATATTTAATATCAATTGGTTTTTGCAATTTTTGTTACAATATAAACGTAGTATTATCGAAATTTTTAAATATAATTTTTTTAGAATTTTAAAATTTTTCCACACTCAATTTTAAAAATCCCAGTTCATTTGGCGTTTGGGAGAGTAGTTTTTGACACATCTTTTGAAATTATATACGGGCAATGATAAAGCAAATCGATATTTCAGAAATGGGACATTCAATTATAAAATGAGTGTTATTTTTGAATATTTAAGGCCATAATAATCGAAGAAAATTCAAAAATTTTGATTCATTTTTTTTATTTTTCTGGTAAAATTTACTAAATGAAGTCCAACTAATAATTACGATTAATAATATAATTGAACGAATAATTACGGTTAATAACTGATGACTACATTTCAACCGAAATACGTAATGCACTAAATGTCTGATTTAATTGTGATACAATTAGTTAATTCAGTATTGTGGAAACGTGAAAATATACAATGAACTGAGTCTAGTCAAACCTACAGCAAACGTCTTCAACACGTCTAAAAATCAGGACTCTATCCCTTTTATTTTTTGTAAAAAATAATTAAATAGACTTACTTTGTGAGACCCGAATTTTATCACTAACCCACATATATGTCATATATATTCGAAGTAAAATAAAATAAAGAAAATATTGATGTGCTCAAATGGGAAATATAATTTTTACATGCCATAATGGTCTCAGATAAACCCTCAACCAAATTTTAATACATTTTCAATTTTTGACGAACACATGATGATGACCGTTATTAATAAATTATAGATTTTAGTAGATCTTTGCGTCCATAAATACAATATTTTCCATAGTTTAAGTTAATATTATTTTGTGTTTTATAACATTTTTATTACATTTAGGTACACTTTTTAAGAGGTTTTATCGCACATAAAAATCCTGTACCTATAAGTATCTATAAATATAACATGTATGCATAGATACATATTACTACTGTATCTATCCATATGGATTATAGTCGAAGGAAAATAGGTAAAAATAGGATCAAATATCTAATTTTCTTCATGGATTTTGATCAGACATGGCTCATTTTGTTCGTAATTAAATTTCAAATAGAACCAACTTCTTGAAATTTTGTGCAAATCACTCTCTCTCTCTCTCTTAAAAATCAACCATAACATATTCATTTAAAAAAAAACTAAAAACAACTGTATTGAAGGATCAAAAAATATTTTTAGGTACAAATACTATTATCAAAACAAGGTTCGAAGTTGTTTAACATAAATTTAAAATTTTTTAATTGTTCAATGTTCAAGTTTTTTGAAATGGGGGTGTAATGGAGGATTTTTAAGTTGCGAGGGAGGAAGGGTGGATTGATTTACGCAAAATTGCATGAAATTGATTTTTTTTTTATTTAATTACAAACAAAATGAACTATTTTTGATAAAAATCTCTGCTTCAAGAAAATTACTTACTTTTACGTAGTTTACATCGATACAAAATGTAGCTGTTCCGAAATTAAAAATTTTTGTATTTCGACAATAACGCCCTAAAATTTTTTACCATAGAGCTCATACAAAATCCATTTTATAGGAAAATGGATTTTTTATCGACCTATAAGCTAATTCATTTTCATATTCAATGAATCTTTCATCTTAAAAAAATCGATGTTGAAAGGGCTCAAGGACAGTGCTAAGACTAAGAATTTTGACAGGCGATAATGATGACCACTTATTTAAGTTATTTTTGAAAAAAGAAAATATTTTTCTAAGTAACAAAAAGACAAAATTCAATTATTTTACCTTATTTGCTTCGACTAATATATATTGTAAAAGGTATAGTAATTCAAAGTAATATCGTAAATAACATAAATATCTATGAATATAGATCACTAAATCACTATCAAAATTATATTACTAAAACGTACGTACGTTCGTTCATATAATATGTTGTATATATATATTTTTTTTATGGAAAAATACGACATATATAAAGGTTTTAGAAATGACAAAAAAAAAACAACAAACATTGTTTTATACAGATTGTAAATAAAACAAGTAAGAGTAACAACAACAAACAGTGCCAATTGTTTAAATATCTGATATATGATTAAGATACAATGTTTGAATTAATATTCTTAAAGGAATATTCGACTTAGAGCTGGCTCTGTGGGAGGAATTCAATAGAAAACTGAAATTTATTCCATCTGCCTAGATAATTGTATTTCTAATCGATTGCCCTTCTTCCTAACTTGAATAGAAAGGTATTATTAAGGATTTTTCAAAATGAGTTTGAAAACATTTCAGTTTTCTTATGTTCCCTCATTATTTCACTTCGATTACAAGAATAGTATTTTCCTAGTTTGCATGGAAATAATTGGTATTTTTAGAAATTTTTCCAATGAGTCGGAGATTCAATAATACTTTTCCATTTTTTTATGATAATTTCTCATAGGATGGCAAAAACCAAAAGTTGTTAGTTTTCCTCAAAAGGTAAGGCTTTGCAAAGTTTTTCTACTTTATCTACTTGCGTTATTTCAATTTTTTTCAATTGATTAGAAATTCGAAAAAATCTTCTATTTTCAGAATTGAGAAAGAAAATTTATTTTTTTTAGTATTCCCCATTACCGTAAATTTTAAGGTTATTTAATCATTGCAGGTTAAACTGATGCTATACGAATAATTCCTATAACAACTAACTTGTGTTACAATGTGTATACATTTTTACAATAGGTGAAAAAGGTGTGTTTGATAGTTTTGTCGCATGAAATAATTTTATCAAGGTATTTTTATAACAAATTTATATTAATGTGTCAGATTCTATCTGAATCACGAAATATTTTATTATTTGAAATTTAGTTTAATGAAAACTTGGCACACCTGACACACCTGAATTTATTTAGGTTTTATGAAAATTTATCCAAAATACTTCTCTTTCATAGGTAAAACGACAAAATTAGAAAGTTTCATATATGAAAAATAAACGTTAAAATCGACGGTTCGGTTTTTCTAATCGGTTTTTTGAATTATTTCAATTAAAATTACCCGAAAAAATGATTTTAATAGGAAACGATTTTATGTTCAATCATAATTCATCGTTGTTGTTTTCTGAAGAATCCTTTCTCCATTCCTACAAAAATATCATATAAATAAATAACGTAAATTTCATATATTTACTGATTTCCGAACTTTTTCCTTTATCTGAAGAACTTAAAAATAAATTTGATCTTAAACTAATTAGTTTTAAATAATTTTACGAACAAGTTTCAATTTGATAAAATATTTTGTTTATATTCTGAGTAGTAACATATTATCTTGCAAAAGCGGGCTGATTATAAACATTCATAATAAGTCACAAATACCATCGAGAAACTTCCAAAGTATGGAATATTTAAGAAGCTTTTCGATCTATTCAATTAGCGTGAGTGCATTTATTTGCAAATAATATTCAATAGAGGAAATATTTGCATAAAATTTTGAATTGCATTTAGCCTTTATTAAACTATATTCAATATAGAAAGATATTGAATACAAGCAATAGAGACTTAAGGGAAAGAAAGCTTTCGATCTCCTATAAAATTTATTATTACATCGTGTATTCTTTGAATGGCACGTCAAAGAAATTTCTTACCTGAAAAATTAATGAATTATCAATCAGTTTTACAGAAATAGCGTCCAAACTATGCATTGATGTTAATAAATCAGGGGTGGGCATCATGTGACAGGTCGATATTTGTATAAATTATTGGATAAATTATATCTGGTCAAAATATATTAAAATAGATATTGTTTATCACGATTTTTAATCCAAAACTAACAGAAAACGGCATTTGATACATATAAACCGAAGATATCAAAACGTTTCAAATGTCAACAAGAATGTTTCACTCTTGTTGTACGAGAATCTAATGACAATAATTGTTTTTGCTCGTCGATTCCATCATAATTTTTAATTGCAAAATTCAGAAAAAAGTGTTGCACATTTTAAAATCAAACTTTAAAAACACTGAAAAATAAAAATAATTATTTTTAGACACCTTCAGAGTGTAAATTTTACTACAATACCAGTGATTTACGAAATAAAATAAAAAATAATTTTTACCAATTATTGAAATAGTGAAGTTAAAAACTATTTATTTAATTTTCTACGCGGCAATAATTGTCACGTAGTATACAATCTATCAAAAATAGTTGCATACCTGCACTGTTCATAGTTTGTGGAAGAGACTTCTCGGTAAATGCGCCACTGTACCACTAAAAGCTAAAATTTATAATAAAACAACGCGTTCTAGAATATATATTATAGCAAATATTAAATAAAAATTATTAAATAATTACAAAAAAAGACATTTGTAGTGATTGGAAATTGTAAAATTTTATTAGCGATTATTTTTAATATTATATATAAATAATATAAATAATTATTCATTTCATTTTTAACACGCTTTTATTAGCTTCACTCGTATGTTTGTTTGTCTGTAGGTAACTCTCTGAAGTTGGCTGCAGAACGCATCTGAAGGGATCCTTTGCATGAGAGTAATAAAGATAGAGCTAGTGCGCGAACTACGCATGCATGCGTGTTTTTTTAGTTTTTTTAAACTATTATAATTATTTAAATAATTTTTGAGAAAATCATAGAAACATAATAACCATAGAAACGAAATAAAAAAATTTGATGCACGGTGACCATTGCCAAATTTTTATGAAGATTGGAAAATTTTTATGCTCCTGGTGAATTTTATGCTTTATTACTTGTACTAATGCATAATAATAAAAACATTTTTCCTCATAACAGATTATGTATACCATTCTAAATAGATTCGTTGTGGAACGTATGAGCGTAGAACGTAGAACGTTGAACGTAGTATATTACCTACATAAAATGTAGAGGAATTACGTTTTTAAGATTGATATCGTTATAATTGGAAATGGAATGTCGGTTTTATATAAAATCGTTCACATGGGAACAGCATTAAATCATTGAAGAGAAGAGAGCTATTTAGTTTAGTTCCATTATTTGGCTATGTATACTGAGTGGCTCTCCATTAATTTGACTATATCATGTTTTCCTATTAGTGGTTTATTCCTATTAATTAGATAATTATTATTACCAACCTCCTTTTAAATTTTCAAACCCATATTTTCATTCATGTTTACTTCGGAGTCTTATTTATTTTCTATAATTTTTTGGGAAATTATCCGAATAAATACAAAAATGAAAGTGCATACATTAATGACCGGGAACTTATGGCCGTTATCTTCAGTATGGTAACACTTGATTGAAAATTTCGCTTCACAAGTTTTGATGCCTGGTCCATTAGGATGAGAGCTCAGCGAAGAAACATCGAGCTCATTGTTTGACCATAATTCCCGATATTACTTTGAAGTTTTCAATGTGATTTTTCAATAAAATTGGACTTCTATGTATTGGGGTTCTTAAAATATCTGACAATGGCTCACAAAATTGGATCAATTCAAGAGTTATTAATAAAAAAAAATTGGGAAAGAAAAAAAAAGATTTTTCAATAAAATTGACGTTCTATGGATGTAGAGGATTCTTAAAATATCTGACAGGAAAATTTAAAATTTCAAAAGTGTACCTATATTTAATGAATATGCCATGTTCTGTGTGGGGGGACACCCAATAATTTTAGGTGTGTAAATATTGTTTTTTTAGGATATTATAGTAGTATTATATGGTTTTGGTAATAAAACATTTTTATTATGCGACATTGGTGTATAATTTCAGGTCAAATAATTCTTCTACAAGTTTTTTTTTTCCTTCGTATGTTCGTTTGATGTAATAGACATAATACCACTGTGTTATGTCTATATCTTATACGCTTAGAAGGTACACTCTTTGGGGAAGAAGGTTAATCTAATTTTTATACTTATATTCTTGAATAAAAATGTTTTATGGTATAAACTCCATGTCTAGACAAGTGACGACCGACTGACTACTCTTTGCTATTGTTTCATAAGAAGAATGTGAGATGATGATACCTTCTAAATGTTTCCTAATTCAATTCGACAACAATCTCTCAACTTTATCAACATTACAAAAATTCTATAGTCATTTTTAGTGTAGATAATAAATTTTAATAAAATATTTTGGATACAATTATATTGGGAATCATAAATTGACCACTAAAGCTCCGTAAGCTCCGTGACGGTTTGCAAACCGTCACCAAACTAGCAACGAGTAACATCTCCTCAGAGAATCATTACAACTAGCTAATTCATACTGAAGATGACTACTTTGTAGTCGAAATACGTATTTATAAAATACAAAATAATTTGATCTAGGAAATTGGGGAAAAAATCGAAATTTATTCGAAAAATTCTAGAGTTCAATTGCGCCGTATCCTAACATTTTAGGAAAAAATATTTTAAACCAAAGTTGTTTGCTTTAAAGAAATAAACATTTTTTGTATTAAAATGTTTCTTCTATATTTTATAGTTTAAAAGTTGGGTCAAGGATCTATTGGACTCAATGTGCCGATTTTTCTCAATTACGAACTTAAACTCACTTTTTATGTTTAGAATACGTCACCAAAATTTCAGCTCGCTTTCTCTTTTTGTTTTTAAAATATCGTGATGATGGACGGACAGTCGGAAATGGACTAATTAGTGATTTTTAAGCAGACCTATATCAAAATTGTGTGCGATCTATAGTAGATAGCGTTACAAACTTTTAACTAAAATAATGTACTCTGGAATATTATGTATGTCGAGTACTTATAAAAATAATTCAAATAAAACCGCATGGTATTGAAAACGTAAAAGATATAATAAAGAATAGTTTTCTTGAATTATTTTATCGAAAATAAAGATTTATTTATCAAAATATGGTATAGATATACACAATTTTATTATAGTAATTTGACACGCAGTTTGTCAAATCTCTTTTCAATCAGTATTTTATTTTGGCTATTTTGTAACACAAATGCATAGGAACCTTGAATTATGTAATATTCAGACTTGATAATAATTTTTTGGCATCGATTATTATTATTATTTTGACTATTTTCAGATATATGTGTATGATATTGTTGAAAATTTATGAATATGATCATAAAACTATTCAAGTTTGTATGCATTTATATAAATGAAAATTTTCATTTTTATTCAAAATCTATACAATAAAAAGTTCAAGCTCTCAACTATATTATTATTTATTTAAAAAGGAAAAAAAAATTTATAATTTGAATGGTATATACGGGCATATTGGAAATATTTTACAAAATCAAGCTTATACAAAAAATTTGATATGAACGCCATAAGACCTCTGTATATATTGTTGTCACTAAGGTTGATATCATCTCATTTTGAGTGAACAAAAAATTGAATAATTCAAAATACAGTCCGTAGAATTCGTTATGTTAGTCTCACGAACATAACACAACTGAATTTATGTAAGAAAAAAAAAGTCATTTCAAAAATAAAAATCGGTACAAATAAATTGTAAAATCCAAAAATTTTTTCAATTTAAGCTTCTTTTAAGATAATAAAAGTACATGACGTACCTGAAATTTATAAAGGTATATTAAATTTAGTAAAGTTTAGTAGATAATAAAATACAAAATTTTTTATGACACGGAAACAGGACTTTTTTTACTATTAAAAACCAACTTTGTATGAACTGTATTATGTGTGTAGCTAAATATGATTAGTGTAATTTTTCACCTTTATTAAAATTTTTCATAGAAATGTTCCGAATACAATTTTTAATGAGTTTGAGTTTATAATCTCCTATGAACATACTATGTTTGAAGAAAATCGTTGAAGCCATTTTAGAGTAAAACGTAAAAAACTGAAAAATCACACGAATTTAGTGGAAAACCTGGTGGTCCGATTTTAATCAAAGGCTTCGAAGCAGAACTGGAGGTAATATGAGGGCTGCTAAGTTTGGAGAAGTTTGGATAAACCGTTCAATACGATCACACGCAGACCAATTTCGAAAAACCACTAATTTTTTATTCAAAGGACGTCAAAACATGTATTTCCGGGAAAAACTCCACAAAACTTTTACAGAATTAGAAAACTGCCTTTCACTTGTAGTAACAGAAAATAAAAATCTGTTGATACTCTCTATCGAATTTCGTTATGAATTACATAACTACAGTACATAGAGGTATTAAGATACACACATAAAAATTCATCAATTTCACCTGTCTGCCTGCCAATAAATAGGTAGAGATTTTGTAAAGGTAATATTTAAATGAATTTGACTATAACATCATGCATTCATTAAACTAGGCGGGCGATTGTGGGCGAGAGGGCGGTGATGAGTATATTATGGGCAGGATGGTATCGTATACATAACCTAATCACAATTCAATTTAACTTACATTTTCCTACTAAAGAGAGCAAGAATATTGATGCACCTATTTCGAATTACATGGTATTCCAAAATTCAATTCTAGTAAACGAAAAAATCAGTCTTCGAAGGTGTTCTAGCTTGCCCTTTTAGCGTAGGCTTTCCACTTATTTAGATAAAATCTCATAATGATCTGCACCACAGATAATATTCAATATGGTATTTATGGTATTTCGGCTACAATGTAGTCATCATCATCAATATAAATTCAAGAGATTCGGTGTAAGTATTTTGTATTTTTAATCACATCTAAAATAAAGAATTTTATCTAAAAATCAAAATTTAAGTGATTTATGCTAAATTTAGACTATTCTTGTGATTTGACACAGTACCTTATTTAAAAATACAAGAAAATCGAATTTTAAATGCAATCAAAATTATATACCAATTTTTTTTTTATTGTATTACAAAAAGTAATACTCATTTTTCAAAACGACGGCTAGTTTTTTCAGATATCACTTGAAATAACTACGAGAAATTTTTGCAAGAATACGATTTTAGGGGATCACTAAGAAATTAGGCATCAAATTGTTAATAGATCCTATTTCTGTCATTTTCAAAATTCAAAATTGTCTTTTATATAGATTTTTATCATACATGATAAAAGTATTTTGCATTACGTTGTTTAAGGGTGTAGAAAGTTTTGTAGGAAGAACAATCGAAACTGTCATGAAAACTTTGTGTGAAACAAATTTGACGAAGTTTATAATGTAATTTTGATTAAAAACTTAGTTACAATAGTCAGGTCGATTGCAGATATCGTTTAAAATTCTGTTATATTTAAGCTTACAAAATTTTGGTTAAGATTTTCATAGATTAACCTAATTAGTCCAATTCCGTATGCCCACCTGTCCTTTCATACCTTCACCCTCCAGCATGCTTATTATCAAGATAATGCAAAAAAGATAACGAGGTGAAATTTTGGTATATTACCATATATATATATATTTATAACTATATGGACTACATATTTAGAGTATTTTAAGAATACTAATGATTCAAAATAGTTTCTAATATTGATACTGAATCATATATCGAGTATCCAAATAAATATTATTTTTAATTGTTACTTGTCTTGTTTAATTTGAGAGTATTCATTTGTAAATTTTGATATCCTCAATATTCTTTAGCATTAAAATTTTACAGTAAATTAAATAAATATATTTCATATTTACGGGATAAAACTGGTAAAAGGTAATTTACGTTTATTCAGTACTTTCTTGAATTCAAATTGGTTTGAGTCGATTGCCATTTCTACCAAAAACATATTTTTATAAACTAATTACAACAAACATTAAGCACCACATATAAAAATCAAAAAATTTAAACAATTCTTTAATAATATCGGAAATATTCAAATCATTAAGTATAATTTACTCATTTTTAACATAAAAATGAATAAAATGCCTTCGTAAAAATTGTTTGCAAGGGTAATCAAACAAAAGTATTCTAACGCGTATGGTTTATTAAAGAAATAATAAATAGCCAATGTATATTTAATGTTTTATAAATTACTGTTCATTAAACCAACTAATTAGCATAATGTTACAAACATTATTATCAAAATGTGTGTGGTAACGTAGAAAGAGAGAGAGAGAGAGAGTGGTAACGCATTCAAAAAGATTTTTATAAATAATTTTTTAAAATAACTTTATGCATTAAATTATTTCAAAAAACATATAAAATAAAAAGTATTTTTCCCTTTATGTTAAAAATTTGTAAATCTGTCATCATCAAGTCAAAATTTAAAAAAATCAACCTCATAATATGACTAATTTGAAATGAATAATTCTGCAGAAAAGGAGGGAAAAAGATTTTGAGACAAGGCTTTCATCATGGAAGGCGGTAGGTGAAGAAAACATTGATAGCTATCTCAATTTTCATCTTTATCACGTTGACTATTTAGAATGCTTTGCCAAGCTCATTTTTAATTAGCTTTGCAAAAAACATGAAGATTTAAGAAAAATTGTCAAGTGTTTTTAATACAAAGCAATATGATGGAATCAGCACATCGAATGATTAGCGGCAATGGTGTGAGGTATAAAAAGACTATAAAGCTTAATTCTAAAAAGTCGAAGAAAATAAAGTAGTTAGCTAATTGGATTTTCCAGAAAAAGGTAATGTTTTGACTGTAAAAAAAGAAAATATAAAACGAATGAGTATTTTCTTTACAATGAGGTCTTCAGAAAAAAAAAACAACGATAAAAAACATTTGGATTTTTCGACCGAACATTCCGTATATTGAAATAGGAAATATATATACTTTAGTGTAGATGTATAATATCCGTGTATATAAAACCGAACAAGTTTAGTCAAGTACTGTGGGTTTCTACTACATAACCTAGAAAATATTCTATGCCGAATACAGCATACATATATATATATATATATATATATATATATATATATATATATATATATATATATATATATAAAATTAACGAGCCATTCACTTAACAGATGTATTCATCATCTAAAAAGGTTTTCTCATTGCAAACATTATGATACAAAAAAATTTGAGTATTATTATTATTATTATTATTATTTTTTTTTTGCTAAATTGTGGCCGAGTATAAAATCTTGAAAGGCATACAGATATACTCATTATTTTTCGATTTATATAACAATCTCTCTTGTGCATATACGAATACTTTATGACAAATAAATTGATGTTATAAAAATAAATTGGGAAATTGACAGAAAAAAGAATTGGGATGTTAATAAAAATTTATGCGTTTAATTCTTGTTTCGTTTTTATTATAAAAAATTATGGTCAATATTTCAAAACATTTTTATATAGGTATTCATTATTTAGAGAGAAATGAAAAATAGCGGAAAATATTAAAAAGATTTGTATTCAGAATTTCAAAGACATGGAATTCCATGACTTTGTTAGTATATCTGTATTGCAAAATTTTAAGGAGTAATTTTTTAAATTCTTTTGAAATAAAAAATATTTAAGTATCGACGATCATCAGAATAATACTATTTTGGAATTTTTCAATTAGATTTTTCATTATGATAATATCGTAGATAATGTTTATTCTACTTTCAAAAAGTTGTGTAAAACAATAAGTTGTATAATAAAGAGAGATAGATCGAGCTTTGTGATTGCAGTTAAAAAAACATTTATTAAATATTTGTCCATACTCATTAGAAGAAATTTTGCTGTGAGCCTTGGAAACGAATTTCCATCTTTTGAAAATAGATTAATGAGACAAGCACTCATTATTTGCTGAGTGACTTGCTGATTTTAATTATAATTATGTTCATTTCATTTTGATTGATAAATGAATTTTTTTTTGGTGTTAATCTTGCATCGATTCAACTGGGAAACTTTACTTTTTTGACTTCTATATTTTTACATCTTTCATTTAAATATTTTATGTACTTCATCTAAGTATCAAGTGTATTCCATATCCTGAACCGAATCACTTTCTCAGTAATATTCGGCAGGCATTTTATCATTATAATTTGGTGTCGGCTTTCCTTACCAATGATTTTCTGTTTGGTTTGCACAAAGTGAATACTGGGTTCACCATAAAGTCAGCCATAGCTGAATACCTTTTCCTTCCCTTCATATGCCCCATCCTATTATTTTTACTTATTGTGTACATTTATATATTGTTTAATAAAAGAATGAATACAAAATTGAATTGAATCGCATTGAATTTCTCTAGGAATCCAAGCTTCAGAATTCCAAAGCTTGCTTGTTCAATGAATGATGTATTTATCTAAAGCACTGACTGAAGTTACATCCAAAGTATTCTAAAAATTCAGGGTGCAAACGGGCTGAAAGCGAAAATGAAAACAATGCATAAGGGAAAAAAAAGAGTAAAGTCAAATCGTTCTGTTTCTCGTGTAAGATTATATTGACGAATAAAATCGAATTTCTAATAAAATTTTAATTATTTACGTTAGCGTGCAAATAAATATTTTACGGAATAAATAAAACCACTAAAACAAATCGGTTTGGAAAAAGGAAAACATTTTAATATTTTCTATAAAAGATGAATAATCATTGTGAAATTAATCATTCGAAAAGGAGTTATTTTTCAAGCATACAACACAGTAAAACGCGTTAACAAAAAAACCAAGTGATTTTCTCCATGAAAAGTATAGATATTTATTTTATTTAAATTGATATAATTTATCATACATTAAAATCTTTTATATACCACATCAGAAAATAACATTAAAAAAAAACCTTTCCCAGTTATTTTTTATAGTGGACAAAAAAAAAATGGTAATATATCAATTTGCTTCAATATTTCTTTTTTATTTTTAATATTCCGTATCAAAAGTTGTTGTTGTATAAAATTTACCATGTTGTCAATTCCTATCATATACGAAAAAGTTTAAACCAATATCAGGAAGCTTTGAAGTGACAAAACGGAAAAAAAAGTTTTCTTTTTTATATATGAATCTCATTTTTGATACTTTTGAAATTACTAATCAGTAACGGTTTTTAACAAAATTGATAGACTGGTCCCTAGTTTTTTTACTTTGTATCAATTCTCGACGAAATGCACATCAAAATAATAACATGCATTCTTTTACAGAATCATTTGGATTAAATCACTTAAGCTCCACTTTAAGCTCACAAAAGCACCTTGCACCTTGTATTCAAACTGAAAGTTTCAGGTGGCGATTAAAAATGATGATTTTCAACATCAAAAAATTTCTGTGTACCCAGCCTCAATAACAGAGCCATAAATATTTGAAAATATAATCAGCATTGATATAACATTTATGGTATATTGTATATCAAAGTTGTTAAAAACTCTCTTGTTTACTATTTTAGTATCGCTTAAAGCTTTCAAGTCCTACCATGAAACTATTACTTCCATTTTGTACAATTAAATTAATTACCAAAAAATTGCATCTTCCTAGCTTGAGTAATTTTGAAGCCTGCCCCAATAAGACAAATTAAATGCATTGTAACAACATCGTTGGAATTCATGTTGTAAAACTTGGCCAATTATCAAGGAAAGTATAAAAGTGAAGATAACTAACAGAGTAAATTGTTTAGATACTCGACATATGATTAAATTTCATTGTTTGGGTTATTTTTTGTTAGCATCCATAAAATACTATAAGTATCCAGTCGATACAGTTAAATATGTATACACGTATAATATTAATGATATGTATTGCCATTACCTGTGTGTTTATTAGCCATATTTGATCTAAAATTATGGAGAACTCAAACATTTTACGAAAAAATGCTTCTAACAAATTGTTTGTTTCGAAAGATTAATAATTTTTGTATTTGAACTTATATTTTATAGTTTCAAAGTTGGGCCAAGCATCCATTGAACCCAATGAACCGATTTTACTCATTCACGAATCTAAACTTACTTTTTATATTTAAAATACGTCACCAAAATTTCAGCTCGCTATCTCTTTTTATTTTTGAGTTATAGTGATGAAGGGCAGTTGGAAATGGACGTATTCGGTGTTTCTATGAACATCTATACCAAAATTTTGTTTGTGCGCTCGATATTAGGTAGCGTTACGAACTTTAAACTAAAGTTAATATACTCTGACATATTATGTATGTCGAGTATAAAAATGTCTATGTTCACCTAATAAAAGTATCATAGTTTCTACATGTATCATGCTTTTTTTCTAAATAAAATAGTCAGAAGAAAGAACATCTTTTGGATTTATTTATGGTCTACGTAAGCGAAGCTTCTTCTGACCCAGCTGGATACAATAATAAAAACAAATAAATAATGTATTTTTCTAGTTATTTATTTAACAAATCAGGTGTATTATTTTAATAGAAACTAACTGTGTAGACAGAGTTTTGTGGTATAAAATTATTATATTTTCTATATAAATATTTTTTTGAGTTTTTTTTTTTTTTTTTGTTTCGTTGTGGTTTAGACAGACGACGACGGTTGAATGCTTGGTTTAGTCGGTTGAGATTGGTGTGTGTCAGTAAATCGGTAAGTGGTATAGGTAGACACACAATGTTCACTATGATTAATATCTACATTCATCATTCTTTCCCCTGGTGTTCGTTTGTTTGTTATGTTTGTGTGTAGTAGCAGAGGCAGCTAACACCACTTATAATATACAACACAAAACCAAAGTAATACCAAAACTAAACAACTAAAAACGAATGAACCGACATCGTATCTCGTTGCTCGTTATTATTATGACACAGTGAAGGGTTTTTATTTTGGATTGAGGTAGGAAATGAAAAAAACAAATAGTAAATGGTATAATACTGTAAAGGGTGTGTCTACTTCAATGGAGTATTTCCGGTGATAATGTTTTAAAAATCCACCCCCATTATTATCGAATGTTTTAAACACATGTAGTAGGTTTAGAGTGTAAATTGTTTAGATCCATTGTGAATTCTCAACAAAATGCAAGGTTTCAGAATTCTTTGTTAACGTGATAGAAAGTATTTTATAAGTTTTGTGTGGTAAAGGGCAGGCAATAATTTTACTAAGGGTCTTCATATAGTTGAAAAATATTTAATTTGACCTTGAGAATGATCTTCAAAGTCATTTCAAAGTCATCTTTGTTTTTCAAATACTCTTTTCAAACTTCCAAATCCAAGCCCATACGCCCCAAAATCAAATACATCAAACTAGCAAACCCTAAAATTTCGAAACATATAATTTTAAATAACCTTAAAGTTCATACCAAGGTCAAATTTTGGTTGTTCCTTTTTACGGCATGCTCAAGGCTGTTACATTTGCCTAAATAATTTTTTTTCTAATCGCATATTATGTAGAATTTGAATAGGGGGCAACTTTTGAAAAGCCTGTATAAGAAGCAATCGATGAGAAGCTCTCCCATCGATAAAAGCATACATTATTTGATCGTTTTTGTTAAAAAACTCTTACCTTGTATAAAATGTATTTTTAAAAAATTTTTTTTACCAAAAAGCGTACCTGAAACAAACGATAAATATAATAAATTTGACGAATATTTATAATATTAAATAAATAAAAATAATATTTTTAATTGTGAAATCAGAATGAAATTGGAGATCGGAAAATTCAAATCGACAATCATTCGTTTTTTAATTCTATTATGTAAGTGATCATTTTTAAAACTAAAATTAATAAATTTTTGTCGTAAAAATCGAAAATGAGGATATCAACGCTGCTTCCAAACATGTCGCCTTATTGCATTTTATCAGTTTTTTTTTTAAATATTTATTTTTTAAATTTAAATAGTTAAATTAAAAATTGTTTTCAATATTTTTTAGTACGATTATAGTTTGTATAGCATCAGAAAATTTCACTGTAAACATTTTTATGATTTTTATAATTATATGCCATTATTTTTGTAAAAATATACAAGGAATTTCGAATAAACATTGAAAAACCTTATATCTAAGTTAGAAAAAAATATTAAAATATTCTAATTGAGTTTTATAATCTATGTTAAAGATATATATTTATTTTTTATTTTTCAATGTAACAAAAATAAATAAAAAATAAAATTATAGATCATATATAAATATTCTTATTTTATTTTAAAAATAAAGAATAATTTATAATATATTCTATTTTATAATGTTTATGTCTTTTGATAAAAAATTATTATATAGATTTTATTAATAATTAATATTATTGAATAAATAATATTGAGTAAAAAATTTTAAAAATTATTAATTTTTATACAAAAATATTCTTAATATTTATTATCTCTTTTTATAAAATAAGACAAATAAGTGAGACAAATAATATTTTTCTTTACACTTAAAAATCTATGCATTTTGAGAAAATAATTTATAAAATATTTATATGTTTCATTGTAAAATAAAATTTAATATTTTTCCTCAATGTAATTTTATTTTAATTATTTAACAATACAAAAAATATCAAAATTATATATATTATTTGTATCGTTAATGATCATTCCGCAGGTTCACCTACGAGAATCCTGTTACGACTTTTATGATCAAGTTTGGTTCCAATCAGTATTAGAAAATATCAAAAATATCTACCCCAAATAAATCCAAAGACTTCACTAAATCATTCAATTGGTAGTCGTGACAGCCGGTGTGTATAAAGGGCAGGGACGTAATCAACGTGAGATATTGGCTCACGTTGTTTGGTTTGAAAAATTTCTATACATAATCCGTATTAAGATTTAATTTCATATGTTTACCCAAATCTCTCGATTAAGGTTACGACGTGTGGATACAATCATTGCAACACGCGTGCGATCTAGAGAACCAAAGGGCATCACTTATTGCTCAATTTCTTATAACTTAAAAGTCATTTATTTCACTAAGAAGATGATATAATGATTATACAAATGCTTCGTTGAGAATATGCAAAATGTGTTCTCTTGCCAGAAAGTTAGTTTCTTATATAATTTTTTAAGTATTTAGGGATGTGAATGGATAAAACAGGATGTTAAATAAAAATTGCTTTATTATTTTTGCAATGTTTCAATCTTTATTGTACCATTGAATAAATATAATATGATGCCTGAAGATTACACAATAAAATTCGAAACGTCAGGAAAATATTAAAGTAATTTTTATCAAACATCCTTATTATGCCCACTGACCCTAAGTGCTTAAAAAATTACATATGAAAATAAATTTCAAACAAGAAAATACATTTTTCATATCCTGAACGAAACAAATGTATAATCATTTCTGTTTTTGAATTATTTTGTTGGATAATTTTATCTAGTTTCGAAGTGAGTCTATTACAACAAGATTTTAACTGAAATTTTTGTCTATAGTTCTGGGCGTAAAATATGTTCTCAAGCATTTATTATTCCTTGACTTTTTCTAATCACTTGTATATACAGCAAAAATGTATAATGCAATGTTAGTATATCTTAGATACTATTTAAATTTCATCCTGTATATTTAGTATCCTCCACCTCCACAATGTATACATACATCATCAATGAATTATTCTTCATGTAGTACCTTCCTGCACTACTGTGGTTGGTATGTTAGAGGTATAATTTTTTTTTATGTGTGTTTGCATGTATGTTATTTAATGTATTTATACAATTTGAACAATATTCATATAAATAACCAATTTTAACAGACAAGCAATTTTATGTGTCAATTTTATAAAATATATATATATATATCGACAATTTATATGTACTGTATGTACAAAATATAGTATATTGCCAAATCGGGGAGAAATATACAAAAGGAGCTTTTAATACTAACGGTACTGTATCTACGAATATCAAAAAGTTCAGTAACTAAACATCTAACACTTGATTTGTTCACACTTATAATTTGATAATATGTTATTTATTAAGGCTATGGTTCTATTTACATTGGTTTTTCACAGTATACTGTAAATGTCTCAGTCATTTGATTTCGTATGGTACAACTGACTTATTATATGCCAGTATTAGTTACAGTTGTACTGTTAAAAATCAATGTATACTGAAACAAAAACTAAAGAAGAATGAAGAATGGAGTGAGTACAATAAACTACTTAACTAAAAAACTTTAGTAAATACTTTATAAAATTACAAGTTATATTACAAGAAAAATTACCAGCCTCATTAATAAATTACTTGATCAAGACTTTAGACAATGGCACGAAGAAAAGTTGTTTGCCAAGTTAATCAATCATTTTTGTATATTTATGTTGAAAAATAACTTAAGAAAATTTCCAAGAAATTTTACTCCAATAATTTAACTAAATTTTTAATCATTCAATTTGCCATTCAAACAATTCTAAAGTTATTTTAACTTTTTGGAAATCAATTTTCAGAACACACAAAATAAATAGTCTTGAGATTATATAGAAAAGTAAATTCATCATAGAATTGTGGTTATATAATTTCAACAAAAATTATATAATCAAAATAACAAACAAAAACTTTGAACTCAACACTGAAAATTATTTCGAAAATCACAATATTTGATAAAATTTTCAAAACACCGTAAATACAATTCATCGTCTTATTTAAACTACTTAAGAAATTTTACTTGTTTCATAATTTTATATATAAAAGAAGATATTCCCAACTTATTAAATAATTTATTAAGTAAAGTTTTCATAAGATTTCCCGTCAGTAAATAATAAAGAAAATAATGCCATTGGGAATTTATTTGTGAGTGAATGAATGGATGTATGTATTTCTTGTATCTGTCTAATACGGATACCTCAACATTTTAAAATAACATATAATGTAAAACTTTTATATACTGTAATAATTAAATTTTGTAAAAAAAAAAAAAAAAAAAGTTTAAAATATTTTTTCATAATTTTTCTTATGAAGTACTAAAATAATAATAAAATAAAAATAATTTTTTATGTACCATGTATTTGTATAATGGACTAAAAAGTATAAAATAATTTCGTCAATTTCAAACGAAAAACATGGGGTGCATGCAGCAGTAAATTATTACATGAATAGCTTATGTTTTTCGTTTGAAATAGGCAAAATTATTTTATACTGTTTAAATCCGTTATAAAACCATGGTAAGTTCTGTTTATTTTAATATTATTTTCTGCTTTATAGAATTACAACTTTATTTTTTATTTTTGCTCATTTAATTTTTTTATTTTTTTGTTTTTCGTTTTTTTTTTTGTATTCTTTTCTTTTCATGAAGAAGTCATTCTCTTCTACCGCTTCTGAGCCATGGTCCAAATTTCAAGTATCTAACTCATCAGGAAGTTAGTTTAAATTCAAGTACAAGACTCCATCCGGACAGTCATACAAGAAAGCGAGTTTACGAAAAACATTTAAAAAATATAAATTGAAAAATTTATTGATCGATGCTTGGACTGAAAATATTAAAATAATTTTTGTTCTCCTTCTGGTTTTTTCTCCCAATCAAAGATTGGGTACTTATTTTCTTGTGGTGTGTGACCGCACGGAGAACGTGACAAAGATTTTTGACATAGTAAGGGTTGAGCGAAAACTCACCCTTTGCCGCACCGGAAATCAAACTCGGGTTATGATAAAAAAATGAGCGCACTACGGTCCCTGGATCTATACATGTGTATAAAAAGAACAACTGACTGGGTGATATATGGAAACACAGCTTAGACTATTAGATCTTTAAATTTTGAAGATTAAAAAGCAAGCAGAAACAATGGAGATTTTTTCAAATAAAATTTTCAGAGAGATGACTATGGTGCTTAGAGTTTGATGTATCGAACAAGGTGCAGCCATTCCTAAGTCAGGAAACTTGGAAATTCAACCTTTAAAGCAAAGAAAACATGGTATCACAATAAAAAGCAAAAAATTGCAAACAAAAATTACTCTTGAAAAATTACATGAATCCACTTTTTTTAGAATATTTTTGATCCAAATAATTCAACAATAATATTCATTTATCGATTGACAGAGTATTTTCTGAGATATTCTCCAAAATTGGATTGAATGTTAATTCTTCGTGATCATTTCGGGCTAAACTATTATGAAATATTAGTTACCATGATTTTCATTCCTACTGAAAGATATTTTCTTAGTAAATACATCTTGTATTTTTATAAGTTTTATTTTTGTTTAATAAAAAAACAAACAAAAAATCGTTTTTAATTACTACTTTTTATGTTGATACCATTAAAGTTTTAATTTAAAAAAATTAATAAAATGATGTCCAACATTCAGTTAATCAACTAGAATTGTCCACAATTAAACTACCTTAAGACTATATGTCTATTTAAATGTGGTAGTCAAGCGGGAATATAATAAACTACGTCTAAATGCTCCCATGATTCCCTACAGGTGTTATCCCTTTGTCCGTACACACAGAATATTCACAAGGATAAGTATGTTTAGTATTCGAGCAATCTCTCCCTTGATTTCGATGTATGTATATATATTTAATAGAAATGGGGATTTCAAAATATTTATTATTAATTAGAAATTTGTTTGGTTATCATTTTCGATCGATATTATTATTTTGAAAATTTGTTAATTTCAATATTCTTTCCAGATCATAAAATCCAATATTTCAAATATTCAGTTAAACAGTTGATTTAAAAATACGGACTGTATTTTTTGCAGCTAATAACTGACAATAATGGACACAAATATGACACATGATATATTAATAATGAATATGTTTACTTAAGGTAGTTCTATCCTGAAACCATTTTGTCTATTCGTTTTCACAGACACAGAATAAAATTATCTATGTGGTCCTGGAACTTAGATCACTTAAATCGTTAAATAAGTGATTTTTGAAGATCACTTCCCATTCAAGGAACTTAAAACTTACTATCCTTAAAACGATTTTCTATTAAACCACAAAAAACTACCGACAAAATTGCAAAAAAATTATGAGAGTATGACGAAATATTTTCAGAACAAGTAAATCGTCATCATCATTTCCTTCCATAACTTGAGTGGCACAAGAAAAATTTTCTATCTTACCCATAATTTCGAATTGAGACCAAGTTGCATTTCTTTTTCAAACAAAAAATTCTCAAAAACGAAATTATTTTTTGCTTCTGAAATTTTTCCTCCTATTTCTTATGGTCCAAGAGATTGTTAATTGTCGAGAAATTTTGCTGATTCACGAACTTAAACTCACTTTTCAGGTATGAAAATTCAAAAGTTCAAATCTTTATTTATTTCCATTTTTCAGTTCTCTCTATTTTGTTTACAACAAAGACTTAATAAGTGAATCAATTAATTATCACCCAGTTATGTCGGAGCTCTCAAAATATTCCAGAATTACACACCTTAGACTCAACTTAATATATCTTCTTATATTTCATATGCCGTCCTTGGCAGCTCAATTTATGATGTCAAATGATGTGAACACAGTTTACCTAGATTACGTGTTAGATTCACACCATGAACACCGGGTTTGTGTAGTAAAAGTATGCGTGAAACAGGTACACTCAGTCTGTCGAAATAAATGAGGATTTGAAATATTCAGCGGCTCCAGAGATTGGCTCCTCCCCACTTCATTTCTAAGTGCTTCATGGAAAATAATAAATCCGACGCTGCTTAGGTTTGTATGTAGAGTATAAAAACTAAGAAGGCAATAAATGAAATTATTTCAGAAAATGACAGTATATTCGTTGCTCGTGCTTACTGTATATAATATTTGTAACATACTGTATGAAACATATATCGAATAACAATTTATTAATATTCAATAATATATTTTATAGTTACAAAGGATTATAACAATGTCTGTTTTCGATGTTCTACGTATAGAGAGATAGGTTCGTAGAGATAGATATTTATACTACGTATATATAATATTATATGAGTAGAACCCTACGTACGCGTGGGGTTTTATAATAATGTATAATAATATACTTTGACACAATTGTGTGGTGAAACCACCAAATGACACAGATAGGTACATACAAAATTTTGGATGGTTATATATTTTAAAGACAGATAGTCATATTGTGAAACATTGATTCAACAGCAGCAAATAAATTTATAAGAAATGTTACCGATGACTACCGATTTCAGTTTATCGATAACACGATAAACGATAAATTGAACGAAAAGTAGTAGTGAATTGTTTCAATATGGCTTAACCAGATATCAAAGCTCTAAAATGAAAAAAAAAATTTTTTCATTTAAAGTTTTTGTAATTTGGTAATGTAATACAGTCTTTTTTTGACTGGATTTGAAGTGCTAAAAATAATAATAATATTTATATTGGGATTTTACATCTGTTCAGACACATTTATATATAACCAGAGAACATTGATAATCCGATGCCACCCTCATTATTATTTAATTTATATTGTATTCATATGAAATTTGACCTAAATTTTGAAATCCACAAAATAATTCAAATAGAATACGTAAGCCTTGAAAGATATGTTTCTGAATTCAATCAATTTTTATATTCCTATTTTCATACCCAAAGGACAAAACGGGACCCTATTACTATGAGTCTGCTGCTCCCATGTCAACATGCCTGCCTGCCTGTTTGTTTAGCTGCCTGCTTATTAGCCTGTGTGTATATCCGTCAGTAGGCTGTATATCATAAACCATGATATGTCAGCTGAAATTTCCACAGATGATGTATTTCTGTTGCCGCTATAACAACAAATAGTGAAAAACAGAATACAAAAAAAAAAAAAAAACATTTAAAGGGGCTCGCATTCAGCAATGTCAATAACCAATATTTATGTATTTGATGATATATTTCGAAAAATCAAGATAAAAACTCTTGATGGATTTTACCACCACAAATTTCCTTTGATCTTTCATCCATTTATAGAATTTTCTGTTTCAAAGATGATGATTTAACTTGCAAAAAAATCATTAAACATTCTCATTGTATAAAAATATATAAATTTAAGGACGGTCCCAAAAATTAACATCGAATGTTATTCCTATGCAATTTACACATTTCTAGAAGTGTACAAAGTTGCTATATCAAAATTTTATGAATTCATAAATTCTGAAATAAGTACTTTACATTAATATCATAAAAATTTACTTAAAAATAACTGCGTAATAAAACTTTCATTATCAAAATCTATTTTTGAAACACCATTCTTTTATTGAATTCAATCGATCATATAGAATTATACATTTTAATTTTGAGAATCAAATTATCATTTTCAATATTGAAAAATAATTATTTTTTTGAAACATTTTAAGAGGGAGTTAATTTTGGAAATAAAATACCTTAGTGAGTGAAAAATCCATATAGCTTAAAACATATAGCTTATATATAGTTATAAATAATTTTATAATAAATATAATGTCACAATATATTTAGCTTTATATAAATATGAATATAATTGTGTGCTGTATGTTGTGGTAATACGGTACGTACGTTCATATGATATCATATTATTTCCGATTTAATTTGTTGAATGTCCAATGTTTTATGTCTTGTATCTATATGTATTTCAAATATCATTGGGACCATGAAGCAAACTTCTATTGATACTTAATTATAAAGTTAATATACGATATTGTTCGTGAAATGATTTAATAGCGATAAATAAATGATGTTTTTAAAAACGGGAAATAATTGTGTATTTACGAAAAAATATTTCAAACAAAATTTTATTGGTTCGAAGAATAACACATTTTTTATATTTGAACTTTTCTTCTATTCATTATACTTTAAAAGTTTGGTCAAGACTCGTTAAATTTCCAAAATGGCTAAATTTTATAGACCAAACAACTCGCGATCAAGAATTGTATTAACGAATACTCCACAGAATAGGACTGCCTAAGAGCTGGTAGATAATTTGGAGTGGGCATTTGAGGTGCCATTGTCTGAAATCATCTTTAACATTGTCATGTTTAAATTCATAACTCATGTTTAAATTTTCCTGGCTTCAATCTTAATAATTATCTTAAAAAAGTATCAGTTAAATGAGCAGTCTTTTTTATCATGGTTTTTCTGAATCTCCACTTCAAAAATATCAAAAATGCTTGTTTCTTACAGCCTGATAAAATAATCTGGCTTATTTATTTTCAATTCAGAATTAGAGGTATTCGCATTTCAAAATAATTTGAAAAAAAACATTTAAACAAAAAGAATTACAACTCAAAAAAAAAAAAAAAAAACAAAAAACAAAAAAAACAAAAAAACATGAATTACCAAAGACTATATTGGAGCTCAATTTTGTTATACATTGATAAACATGATTTATATAAATTTCAAATGCTCAAATAACTAATCTTAAATTGTCTACCAGCCCTTGTACAAGACCTTATTTTAGACCTAATAGGGCCTTTCGCACTGCCGTTCTTTATTAAAGGAACAAAAAAATACAAAAATTTTTGAATTTCTTCAATAAATCACTGAAGCAGAAAGACCTAGCGAGTTTCTTTGTTCCTTAATAAAGAGTTTAAAACATTCAAGCCAATGTGATATAGATTGAGATTTTATCTAAAATTTTCAACTTGTTTTCCATTATATTTCGTATTATATAATATTTATATGTTATAATAAAATATAATTCATTGGTTTTAATATAATATAATACAATATAATTGAAGATTATCCATTTTCGTATTTATGTATATGATAGTGACAAGGGGGTGGGGGTGGACGTTAGGGTTTTCACATGTTTTATGTATGGATGTGGTTTGGCTTACAAACAAACAAATAAACAAACAAAAACACCTTTTATTCATAATAACAATGTTGATTTTAAACTAAGAAAATAATCATAGAAAATTATATATTTATTAGTTAGGGAATTACAGGTGTAGATAAATAAACCAAATACATACTTATGAATGGGTTTGTTTAAAGTGTATGCAACAACTTACCTAATATTATATCTATAATTGGTTTTAAATGTAAATACCTTAGATAAATTTTAATCTGATTAATGTATAAAATAGTTTCTAAACTTTATACTTTGAATTTCATCCAACAAAATGAATGCATAAAAATGCAAAAAAATTTTAATGTCTGGTAAAAGTTTGGGGCCACTGAATAATTTACTTTGTGAATTTTATTTCCAACAAGTGGAGATAACTACTAAATACTCGCCACATGTTTCAGTTATTTTTAATCATTATAATTAGTAAAATTAACTAAATCTGTATCAAAAAAAGTTTGTTTATTATAATATTTATTATAATTATGAATTTGTTTGACCAGAAATAGTGGCGAATTTTAACAGATCACGAAAAATGATTCAAACAAAACTTGTAAGGTTTGTAAGCGATTATACAAGCATTATTTGGCTAGTGTTTTTTTTTGTTGTTTTGTAGCATTACGAATTTTATATTGAATTTATTATACCCTTATCAATTTGTATTTATATATGCTGGGTAAAAAAATTATACAATATTCCGGTTTCACTTGTTTTAAATACACGAATACAAGTTTGATAAGGTACAAGGTAAAATGTTTGTTTGAATTTATCATATTCTCAGACGATACTTTGAAAATTGACTGCTTTGATGCTTAAATATAATTTCAGTAGCCTGCAGGTGGTTTATTTTAAATTTTCGTTGAATAAATAACCAGTCGTAACTAAGCTCCATGTTGCCCATCGTTAAAAGAATTAATTTACTTTTGTTCATTTCATACAGAATAAAATTCTGCAATCTGATTTTTCACACAGTTATATATTTTATAGGTATGTTGTAAATTTAAAATCTATGAACCAAATTTAGAAGGGTTACATACTTTGTTTGTGATAATTGGTTTAAAATTGAGGGCAAAATTAATTTTTTTTGGATTTTGTGACGTCATAAGATTCAAAAAATTAACTTTTTCGATATTTTAGCAAAATTTTGGCCGATTTGAATGAAATTTTTTTAGTAACCCACTAATTTTGGGTCATGCTTTTCAATTTATTATCATTAATTCGCTTATTTTAACCCTTCTATGAAAAGCCATGATCATACCCTTACTATCTTGAAATATATTATAGATATGTTTTATTTACCGAAAAATTTGAAATCTATGACCCAATTTTAGTAGGATTACAAATTTTGTTTGCGAAAATTGGTTAAAAATTGAGGGTTATAGAGCAAAATTAATTTTTTTTGGATTTTGTGACGTCATAAGATTCAAAAAATTAATTTTTTCGATATCTAAGCTAAATTTTGGCCGATTTGAATGAACTTTTTTTTGAAACCCACTAATTTTGGGTCATGCTTTTCAATTTTATTATCATTAATTCGCTTTCTATAACCCTTCTATAAAAAGCCATGATCATACCCTTACTATCTTGAAATATATTATAGATATGTTTTATTTACCCACAAATTTGAAATCTATGACCCAATTTTAGTAGGATTACAAATTTTGTTTGCGAAAATTGGTTAAAAATTGAGGGTTATAGAGCAAAATTAATTTTTTTTTGGATTTTGTGACGTCATAAGATTCAAAAAATTAATTTTTTCGATATCTAAGCTAAATTTTGGCCGATTTGAATGAACTTTTTTTTGAAACCCACTAATTTTGGGTCATGCTTTTCAATTTTATTATCATTAATTCGCTTTCTATAACCCTTCTATAAAAAGCCATGATCATACCCTTACTATCTTGAAATATATTATAGATATGTTTTATTTACCGAAAAATTTGAAATCTATGACCCAATTTTAGTAGGATTACAAATTTTGTTTGCGAAAATTGGTTAAAAATTGAGGGTTATAGAGCAAAATTAATTTTTTTTGGATTTTGTGACGTCATAAGATTCAAAAAATTAATTTTTTCGATATCTAAGCTAAATTTTGGCCGATTTGAATGAACTTTTTTTTGAAACCCACTAATTTTGGGTCATGCTTTTCAATTTTATTATCATTAATTCGCTTACTATAACCCTTCTATAAAAAGCCATGATCATACCCTTACTATCTTGAAATATATTATAGATATGTTTTATTTACCCAAAAATTTGAAATCTATGACCCAATTTTAGTAGGATTACAAATTTTGTTTGCAAAAATTGGTTAAAAATTGAGGGTTATAGAGCAAAATTAATTTTTTTTGGATTTTGTGACGTCATAAGATTCAAAAAATTAATTTTTTCGATATCTAAGCTAAATTTTGGCCGATTTGAATGAACTTTTTTTTGAAACCCACTAATTTTGGGTCATGCTTTTCAATTTTATTATCATTAGTATGCTTACTTTAACCCTTCTATAAAAAGCCATGATCATACCCTTACTATCTTGAAATATATTATAGATATGTTTTATTTACCCACAAATTTGAAATCTATGACCCAATTTTAGTAGGTTTACAAATATTGTTTGCGATATTTGGTTAAAAATTGAGTGTTATAGAGCAAAATTAATTTTTTTGGATTTTGTGACATCATAAGATTCAAAAAAATAATTTTTTTTGATAACTTGTCTAAATTTTCTGTAAATTATTTGAGTGAACTTTTTTTTTTTTAATTCTGGGGTATTTGAGGTATCAAAAAATCGATTTGCCTTTATTTTAACGCAATAAAATACTGCTTTGAACCGTTTAATGACGAGGGACTTTAGCCGATTTACCCCAAAGTTGTTTATAATCCTTCATGAAGAGAAAATGCTTATAGCTTGGACAGTTTTTTAAATAAATGAATTTTTACGTTGGTTTAAGAGAGTAATTTCTTAATCTTTGGTTTAAGTTAGATCATAAACGTTTTCTAATTTCTTTTATTTATTTTAAGAAAAAACAAACCTTATTACCGATATATTCTTATTTCTATTTAGTATATTTTGACTTTATGACATTAAAACCCTCGAAGATAAATCAAGCACAACGTCCCCGAAGACAACCAGTCTTGCATAAATTCACAGATATTAATTTTTTTGAAATTCAAAAGCATTATAAAATATTAATGCCATTAATTACGTTTTTTTTTGTCTGTAAGTATGCATAAATTATACAGAAAGAAATAAAACGGGCAGGAACATTGAAAAATATCACAATAAAATTAAATTATTCAAAGTATTTTCATATGATTTCTCTGATGTAAAAAAAAAAAGAAAAATTATATGAATTTTAATACTTAACAAAAAATGATATACTATACTAAACATTCCTCTAGAGTCACATCAATCAACCGACCATTTTTATTTAAACTTTTATAACTAAATTACAAATTGACGCCTATTTTCATATTGTACGAAAACTCTAGGTTTGTGAAAATATTTATTTTTTGACCTTTTTCTTTCTTAAACTCCCAAAAACTAAAAATTTATTTTATTTTTTATTTCAAAATGAATGTTAAAGTACTTTCATCTTGAAAATTAAAAACCTAATTAAATCATGATTTTTAAATCGAACTGCTTAAGTTTTAAAACTTATTAGTGTGATTTCAATTACATTGATTTTGGTTTAAATTATCATCAAAATATAGATCATAACAAAATAATAAAAGCGAATTCTTTCCGTTTCGATCGATCTATGAATATTCATCTCAGTAAAATTGAGAAAAACAAAACACATGCTTAAAAAATTTCTCAACATGTTTTAATTAATTTAAACTGATAAAAAGTATTATAGAACGCTCAATTATCATTTTTAAATATTCAACCTGTATTATTTTGATATTTCGACTACAATGTGGCTCCCATCAGTATTTTATTTTCTCTATAATACCATCAAAATTTTTTTATCCTAGTAATGGATTTTCTGATCGTATTATTAATACCTAAAATTTACAAACACGCATCAGATTTTAGGATTTATTGGCTTAGGTCTGAAAATCTCATATTCGTGTTTAAAAAAACTGATTTTTGGAATTACAGTTTAATCCAAATTGGAACAATATATATACCAAAATCATCACTAGAAAAATTTTTACACTAATTGATCCAAAAAATACAAAAATTTGATTATTTAAATGATTTGATGTGTAATTTTAGAAAAATACTTTAAAATATTGCTTAGAAAACGAGTTATCGTAACAATATTGAGTTATATCATAGAACAAAGATCTTAATTACTGAAGACAATCGAAAAACTACTGCTGAATAAAACATGTACAATAGGAAAAATTTTGCACACCTTAGAAAATGTTAACAAAACAGAATTAATTAAGAATATAATACATTTATTTCAATATTATTAAGATATATAAAAATTTCCCTAATCAGTATATTGTTGGTATTAAATCTAAACGTCATTACCACCTCAGCATGATGTTTTCTATTCATTCAAGATTTTTTGATAGATATACATACATTCATAGTTTTCCATTGATTCAGTCAACACGAATAGTATGAAATGAAGTGGAAATTTTTCTACATATTGAAAACTTCAATTTAATGTATTTTCTAAAATAACATATTCGAAAATCAAGAAAAATATTTATTGATTGACTCGAACAACCTCAGAATTGGATTAGATTATAGCTCCGAAGAATAAGGTTTTGTGTCAAGATAATATAGACTTATATGGTATTATTTAGAAAATAATGTATTTCAAAATTATATCCAAATAAAATATTTTACACTTCTCAGTGGTTCAGAGATATGAATCCCTTCCGTTTCTTTAGTAAAAAATATTCCAGAAACTGCATTTTTCGTAAAGGAGTAGAAAGGTGATAATTCACCTAGAAATGAAATTTTTGCTAAGAGAATGTATTTCTAAGAATGGAATTTATGTAGCTAATTTTAATGGTTTAGCATTAAAATAACCAGTTTTTCTATTTCTGAGTTTTCTAGAGAAATTCAGGTCTAAGGCTAGAATACGCTTTTAAACAATATCTGAAAAACTGTATATACAATCGTTAAACAAATGTTAATTTTAAAATTTTCAACGACCTTTACCTACCCAATACACATTTTAATTAGAATATTTTTATCTATTTCAGGACGAAAATGGTGTACTTAAACGTTAAGAAGTCCAATATTTTTAATATCCAGCATCAATATCAGATCCACATGAATTATCTAAAATTAACGAAAAAACAAAAGCAAATTATGAGACCATGTTTACAATTAGGGTAGGGAAATGTCGTAGAAAATTTTCTAATTATTTTCCAATTTACGTTAGTTTTCTACTTACCACCGTTTGGAGACCACTGATAATATTAATAAAAGTATTGTTTTACGATTTGTTCATTTAACAAAACTCGTATTTACAATATATTCCGTGCCACATATAATAAATTTAACATGCTTCCGAGACCTGAACGGAAGACAATTGTCTACATGATCGGCTAAACTTGTTTGAAAATAAGTATCCCAAGAGACGGATAGGTAATAATAATATTCAATTCCATAGTATAAATATTGGAAACAATTGTCACTATTGTCTACAAACATTAAAACTTTTTTTTTTTATATTACGAAAACTTTAACCACTAGCAGTAAGTAAGTAGTATTGCGAACAAGAAAGTTTCTATGACATGTCTATCTATCGATGTTCTATATAACTATTTATTATTAGTTAGTAATAATAAAAACTTTTATGTCAATTGGCTGCCTAAAACCATGTTCTCATAATATATAACACGACTGTGGTAGTGTATATAGCAGAAGATATGAATGGCTGTTATACCCTTGATAAAAATTTGATCAACAATAAATTGTGTAAGGAAAAATTTAGTATTCAACAAAGCCGATGTATATGCATTATTTAGTAATGTACCAAGTGGCATTACTATATTACACTATCATGAAGTTGTATGTACACTTTTGAGGATTCATATACATTGGATGGAGATGTATTCTAAAAAATTGAGTACGATTTTTCATTCTACTTCTGTATACAGTTTAATTTGTTGATAATAGTTTTGTGGGATTTCACAATGAAGTAAGTTAAGCTTGATCATTTACTAAAGAATCTTTGTTGCGTAATATTTAAGATTTTTCCCATTAAATATCAAGATTCTTCTTAAAAAAACTCAATAATTTTTAAATAGTAGCAGATTCCAGACCGTTTTTAACCAACACAATCTCTTTATTTCCTACTCATTCGAACAGCATTTCATGCAGGATAAAAATACTAAAGTTTTAGGTCAATTTAAAAAAAAAAAACATATTAAGTTATGATTATAGCAATTTCATGTTAAGGATTTATAAAAATGTTATACTGGTTTTTCTATTTGGTGAAGATTGTACCTCAAAGGTGAAAGGTCCAGTTACCAGGATAATTGCGCAGAAAATTCACTAACATATTAAGCTAGAATTGAAAAGCGAAATTTACAATGAAAGATTCTGTATCAGCATTTTTGGCACCTTTAGCTATGTCCAGGAACTAATCTTCGATTTTTACCAAAAATAATCTGTGTAATTGGTTTTCCACGTTTTTATTTTATTTTTCTTTTCTTCAGAAAGTACGTAAAAAATATCTTGGAATTTTAGAAATTGACAAATATTTCAATGACATAATGTTTTATAAATTTAGCTAACGTTTAGTCTTGGAAATTGAACTAATGGCAAATTTTTAAATAGTAAAAAATGCACAATTTTATCGGTAATGTCTATATCGACTGGCTGTTTGCATAAAACCTGGCTAGCAAAAGCAAAAAGATTTTTTAAGTAGTTTTTATGATTTGGAGGTGCTCGTTTAATTGGATCTTATTGAGAAACAGTTTTGATTGATATTACAGAAACGAATAATACAATATTAAGAAAAATTAATATTCTTTACTAGGAATCTCCATAGTTTTCGAATCCTGCAGTCCAATCTATTTAAAATTGAATTTCTTTTTGTGTGTTTTTTGTTGGTACAATCTACTACTAACCTCACCGACAAAAGTTTCTAAGAACTGTTGTTGTAGATGGAGGTGATTCAGTCAGCATATAAATGTTGAATTTGATCCTTTTAACAAATATGGAATGCATATCTACAGAATAGTATATTGTATGGACGAACGAATCATTTATTTTTCATAAAAGAGCTAACAGCCATCCAACAGTCATCTAGGCTAGCACTAGTTACAGCAATAGCTCTAGAAATAACGACGCGCATGGTTTGATCATTTACAAACCTTATGTTGTGTATGGTGTTGAATTTAAATATTATTGTAAAATAAAGTTGTTGTTTTTTTTTTTGTATATGCAATGTTATACAAATTTCATATACTTTACTCGATTTTTTTTTTCGAAGTGATTATATTGGGATTATATAAAATAGCGCCTCTTTTATATCGTAGAATTTTTCGATAACTCTATCGTAGTAAATAAATTTTTTGGATTAACATGATTTATTAACTGTATGATTATAGAATTTTAAATCAAAGATATTAAAAAAGATTTGTTTTGTATTTTTAGATAAATTTGTTTGAATATAAAATAAAAACTAACAGAAAATAGTAAAGTCAACTGTTTAAATATTCTGTATATACTTGTATTTATACTCATTTACTTGTGGTTTGGGTATTCGAATCTATGAAAAAATTTGTAACCCAAACAAACATAACATATTTTAAATGGTCTATTTAATTTCGTGTAAAATTTGTCATATCAAATAACTCAAAAAATCTATTTGTTATGAAATTTGGTATGCACAAACTTGGCCTGCAAAGAGAGGGTAAGAATTTTTACCAAAAAAAAACAAAAGGATTCTAAGCTAAAAATCAAAATTTTATTTAATATTTAGAAATGATTTTTCGTAAAAAAATCTTCGATTTCATGTCAAGACTACGTATACCAAATTTAGAGAATTTTTTTCTTTTTGTTTTATTTGTGCGAGAAAAAATAAAGTTTGTCGGTATTATAGAGGTCTGTCTCTATCAAAAACAAAACCCCACTGCAGACTGCGTGAGTTATTTTTTTTCAAAAGATTTTTGGTTTAAAAAATTTCCCTCTAAAACTATCCATCCACACATTTTAAAGAATCCATCGGAGTAAACAAATTTTTTTTCATTTCTGATTCTACATTTTTTGAATACTTTATTTATATTTATTTTTAATGATTATTTAGCATTATTAATGATGCAGTATGTATTCATTGGAAACCTAAATAAAATCCTTGAAATTAGGTCTCCAGGTTATTAAAATTGAATCGAGTCATTAATTGATTTAAATAAAGCTCATTGTTTTGTTTACAAAGTTTTTTTATAATTTCCCTCCAAAAACGAAAAACAATGTTTGTAAACTGTATATTTTGAAAAAACCGTAATATATCCGTTTGTAATCCTTCTGTAAGCTGCAACGTTTTATAACATTCTTCATTTTACAACATTCGAGTTTACTATCAAACCCTGTAAAGATTTGTTAAATCCATACAACAACAACAAAATAAAAATTATTTCTCAAATTTAATTCAGAGAAAAAATTTTTTATCGAAAAAGAAAATCAATGATTCGAAGAAAATAGACAAACATTATTACGTTACTGTGTACCATCAGGTAACGAAATTCTTACACAATAGGTAACATATTGTTGATATGTACCACCACCCAATCACAAACATACACATGTGTGTTGTATGCATTAGATCGCCCCGCGGGAATCTCCAAAAACTTTTTGAAATAGTCCAGAGTCTTATTATTATACTTGATATATTTATTAGAGGTTAGGGATATAACTTCTATCTATACATTTTTAGCTCAGTAGGAAAAAAAATTATTGCAGGTAATCGATAACAACCTTTCTACTAACATTTTATTTTTCTTTAACTATCTGATCGGCAGTTATTATTTTCACCCTGAAAATAATCTGTAATCAAATCGGTCGTGTAATAAAAAGATAGAACACAAAGTTCGAAAAACAATTGCGAATCTATATTTGGACAATAAGCATGACATTCAAAAATTACAAAAATACTGATGTCATGGAAATGTTGAAATGATATTAATAAATTGTCCAGTTTTTATATAAACATTAATAAGTTATTCAATAAAATAAAATTATAATTTTATTTTATTGTACTATCTTGATTGAAAAACCAATCACATTAATCTAAGAATAATGACGTCATAATGTATTAAATAGCTATTGAGAAGGGAGATAGTAAATATAATTTTTCTTTTTTCTCTGTTAAAAGCAATATTAGTCGAGTGAATTTATTGAATTGAACAAAATGATGGAATTCAATTATTGTGAATGAATTTGAATGAATTTTTTGTATTGGAATTTCTAATATCATATATTAAAAACTTTTATAAAACAACTACTAATTTACGGCAAAAAATGCTAATTATATTTTTTTCGAAAAGTAAATCCGCTTTTAAGAATGCCAATTACATACTTAAAAAATGTAAGATTTGAATATTCCGAAAAAATATTCTTGAATATTTTGCAAAATTTATATTTTTTTGAAAAATATCTGGGAGAAAATTTTTTATTTCTGTAAATGCATTGCATTTAGTTCAAGCCAAATTTTAATACTAGAATTTAACATTTAAATTTTCCGTTACGTTAAAAGTCATTCAAAAGATCTTATCGTTTCAAATTGTTGAAATTCATTGCAAAGTATGTTTAGATTTTTTTTTATCCAAATGCCATAAATAGATAAGGTTTAACGTGTTCGGTTTAGAATAAAAAAAAGCTGTAAAACCTTATAGTAGATATCTTTGGGAATACAAAACAATCAGCAAAATTAAATTATTTTCTCAGATTACAAACAAAAATTAATTGCAAAAATTAATCATAGCAAGTTAAAGGTGTCATTCTTGAAATAACATTATTAGGTATTAATAGTTTTTTTTGGGAAAACTCGTTCCCTCACCTGTATGGCAAGCATTCTGTTTTCATACCAAGATTGTGCATTTCAACACTTTTTTTTAAATAATTGTTTTATTATTTTGTGTGCAGAAATAGTGAATTAATCTATACGTTTAATTTTTACAAAGACATCTATGATTTCATATTAGTAAATCGTATTAATTTACATAGCTATAAAGACATGGGCCATGTTCCGGAAGATCGTATACACTACGAATTGTCTTTTCTAACAAAAACTTGACGAAATAGTTACTAGTCACCTTTCTGAATTGCAAATCAATATTAATGGTTTGTGTATATTCGAAGTTATTTTTTTTTTTTTGCTATCAAAGTAGAAAAAATACATATCATGTCGTAGGTGTATTTTTTCCGTCTTTTTTTTTGCTAGATGACCTTAAAAGGTTTCTCTACAAGTTATTTTACTTGAATACAACAAAAAAAAAACAATTTCACTGTCTTAGATATATGTATGAATATGTATTTTTTTTTTGTGCAAATTTATGTTATTTACGAAACGATTTTTTTTCTTTACTTGTAACACAAACTTTTATTGAACGATATTTATGTAATTATTTTTAAATAGTTCACAAAAAGCGTTAGTATGTCCTCCATTCAATAACTCAAAGTAATCACAAAACATAAAAATATATTACTACAACGCTGATTGCAAATAAAATATTTCAAAAACTGTGAATTCAATCGTTAAATCGTTATTTTTGATATCAACTACGAATCAAACTTGTCCTATAAAAATATAATTTTAATCAGACGAAAAAAATATTTTTACTTAAATATTACGAAAATAACACCCATTTAACGATTTGAAGAGTTGTTTTTGGCTAAAAACCTATTCAGAAGTCAATATTACGGACGAATTTAAAGTTATATTTTGAAAATTTGCCATCCAACTCGTAAAATAGTGTTTTTTGAAGTTATACTTCTTTAGGCGTGTTATGAAAAAATCATAAGACTGAAATTCGCGCGCGCATCACTGTCACTGTTCACAGGTTCAAACTGAATATTAAATTAAGAAAATAATAAATACTTAAAAAATGAATAATGTAAGAAAATATACATTGATTTATTTAATTTTTCAAATTTAAACAGAGCTTTATTGACTGTGTGGACTATCTTTCTCCAATCCTTTTATTATTCTATTGTAATTAATTATTTGCATGCAATTAAAAATTGTTTTTTGATGATGCCAAAGAAGTATAACTTCTGAGGCTCGTACGTAAGTACACTTACCCATATTTCTTTTATTTTTCTAGACGTAACACTAAAAAACCTACAAAAAAAGGTTTGGATTGAATTTTTTAGCGATTTTTAAGGTATGGTTGATTTTCTAAAGTCTCTGGTATAAAAATCGCACTCTATATATCTGGATGAAATACTTTTTATTTTCAAATTAAAATTTTATTAAATAATATAACACACACCATGGGGAATAAAACCATAAGGGAACTATATAGATGATAATTATATCTCAATTACATTGCATAAATTATCTCATAGTAAATTTCCTTAGCATGGAAAACATGCTATTGGTTTTGTATTGAATACAATTCTAAAAAAACTTGATGACCCTTAAAGATAAAATTTCAACTAATTTTGCCATACCTCTCATTGAACCACAACATTTATTTAACCACAGCCTTTGTTTAAATTATTTTGCCCGAAAATCTGCATTCTAAATATATTCTTTATTGGTTATTATATCCTGGCTGGAAGCAGATCAAAAACTTTGTATCTTCAGCATTAATACCAAATTCGACTTTAAAACTGCCTATAAAATGTGAATATCAACTGCTGTTTCCAAGCAGCAGTTGAATATAACTAAATTGGTCAAATTTCCATGTATCAAACTTAAGAGAAAACAGATTTTTATAATTATTTTTCCTCGCAACTGACAGCTTAAATTCGATTATAAAATAGGCCTTATATTCCAATTTTTAAACAATTTTATAATTGTAGATAAGAAATTCAACTACGATAAAATTATAATTATTTTGTCCAATTATTACCCAAAGAAAATTCACTAAATTGCGCAGATCCTACATGATTAATCTTTTTTTATTGATTTTATTTGAAATGAAATAAATTCAATTTTTATTAGTGAACTATTAAAAATAAAAAGAGGAAATTTATATATTTATTTTTATATGAAAACTCATTAATTCTTCTGAATGTGGTGCTATATAGAATCAATTTTGAATGAATGACATTTTTTATTGCGTTTATAATTTTTAAGAAATAATTTTATATCATTAAGATATCATTAAAACATACCTTAAATTGTAATTATATGTTACAATATTATATCGGTTTCTAATATCTGTCACGCATTACCAATTAGACGTAATGGGACAAGAAGAAAAATAGAAGGAAATATAAATTGTTATAAATTTTATTATGAGGAGTGAAATATTTTTTTCTGTTTAAAAAAGGTGCTGAACTTTTCGACATGTAATCAAATTTTATTACATGCAATAGCTTGTCGAATAGTCATGTCAATAAAGAATTTTACCTTTAACTAAAATCTGAGTTAATAGTTTTATTTTCGCTATATCTTATTGGTTTTGGAGTTACTCAACGTATAATGTTACTGCTTCAGTTTGTAAGAGCTATACTTTGTTTTCGTTACTAAGAACTTTTTGTTAAATTTTGGAGTTATTCATAAATAATCGTAACGTTTCATTTAATTGAAAAATCACGGATAACGCAAAAGACTTGTCCAAAATCCATTAGAATACTTTTTTTTAGCAAAAATTTGTTGCAGTTTTTTTCCCACAGAAGGGGTTGCACACACCCAAGGAAAATTTTCTGCTCTAAGACATATCTGATTTTAAATATATTATGCAAAAATAAAGTTTTAAATTATCAAAATGTGAGCTGTTCTTAACGAGTTAGAGTAAGTTAGTTTTATAAAAGAATTCAGCTATAAATTAATAGACGTATGTTTAAAAATAATAATATGATATGTTTATGAACGCTAATACGGTTTTTCTTCAGGTTACACAAAAAGGGAAAAAAAGCTGTATAAAAAATTGTTGTATGTTGTCAAAGGTATCAAAATACTTTCTTCAACGTGCAGTAGATAATTTTTTTTGAATTATTATTTGTAACATAACATAAATATGTAGTCGAAAGTAAATTCATTGAATTATAATAAATCTTAAAAATCAAATGAAGAATTATTGAAGATCATAACAATAACTTTTTAATTAAGTTCTCATAGTCTGTATCATTTCTTTGCTAATGCTGTGTCTATCTGCTCCACCTTTTGAGAAAATTCATTCCCATAAAGTTGCCAATTGGAATACTTTCAAATATGTTCATAATTTTTGCTTAGAGAACAACTATTTGTATAAATCTAAATGCAACTTCCAGATAGAAAAAAATTAGATCAGAATGAGCTGCTTTAAAATTTATCGATATGGACACGAAGCATTAGGTTAATACAAAAGACATTACTACGAATTAATCGAAGATTTCGGATTCTTAGCATTTCTAATAAACTTTTTAAGCCTGGAAAGAGTGGCTTCAGGATCGATTGAAAGCTTGTCACTACTGAAAGTATCTAAGGTGACGTGTTTAGCGATCACTTTTCTTCCACTTTAAATCTTGTTGGTCTTTTCACAATGGTGCAACCTTAATTTTTACTGTTCGTATTTGAAGGTAATCCATCCAAGATCTCTGATTCGTAAAACTAGAAAGTTGATCTATTTCATCAGGCTACCAGTTTCAGCCTTTCTATTAACCGGAGTTTGTAACATTTGTACACTCCTGCAGATAGATGCATTTACTCTCTGCTAATTATACAAATCGCGATTCAGAAAACAGAAAGTATTTTACATTTACCTGTTGTTGAGGTTGTTTTTTTATCATAAAGATTCCTTCTACAACTTCACGTAAAGTCGATTATTTGCTAGTTTTATTCACAGGAGATTAACTTTAGTGAAATGCAACACATACGTATATACAGACACACACACACACAGAAGCCGCTTCGCTTTTCATAAACAAACGATGATGTTTTTCTTTTATCATCGTTAGAATATCATGTTCTTGTCTTCTCTGACGACGACGTTTCATGATATACCTACAAACTCTTTATATATATTATATATCTAATACCCTTTTTGTTACTCACTTCATGTGAAAGCACATCATATCTGTTATCTACCTACATTCACATCAAGACAGGTATAAAATATGGTCAACTGGTGCTCTTGTGTGGATGTCAGCAAACATCGATCGTGACACGGCTCTCTCTCTGTTGATATTATGTTTATGTTAAAAAAAAGTAGCGAACGTGTTGTTTTTATGTTGGGTACTTAGGCTTTTTCTTCCTTCTTGTAATGTGCATTTTATTTTAGTTTATGATGGTACGTGTTCAGTCAATTTTCCTCGTTTTTTGCTGTTTAGTAATGGAATAAGATCGTGTCTTCGAAATTTAATTTGAATAAAATGTACACGGGTCTAATGGTTATTATTTTTTTTTATGTATATGGAGTAAACATTTTATAGTCGAAGATTTCGTTTTAATGGACACATGCGGCCAGAAAAAAAATTTTTATGGAAGCAGCTAGGGGCTGCTTTCTCACAGAGTTGTATAAATATTCCAAAAACGATATTATATGATAAGCCACAAAACAAAACAAGTGAAGATAACTGATGATGATAGTTATCATGTCTGATTACAGCATCATGTATAACCACTAGCATCTCTATTTCTCCATTGCATATAACATAATCCAAAAATTAAAGTCTTTTGAATAGTTGGGTTTTTTTAATGCCAACTTTTAGCCAAATTTTGTTATTTGATACATAATCGTTCCATTTAAGCATGAGTATTCGCCTCCAAAACCAAATTACGTAGCCTTTCAATGATTTTAAAATGCTCTTATTTAAATTCCAACTTTCGCACCCAAATAATAATGTAGACCATCAGTTTTTGTTTATGTGCATATTGGATATGGTTTTTTTTAATTTTGCATAACACTGATTTTGCTAGAGCAATTCTCTTTTTTTCGTGTATATACTTGTGTCGTCACTTATGAGGGGGATCCGAGATATCTGAATTTTTTGACAGGTATATTATTGTTTATTATTGTGTCGTCCGCATATCTTAGGTTGTTGATATTTATTCCATCTAAATTTATTAAGTTTTTAACGATACTTTCGGAGTATCTTTTAAAGATACTTTCGATTTGAAATAGCGACATCGCAAAATTACAGTTTGATAAACTTACATTAAAGGATCAATTAATAGTTACATATATTTCTCAAATAGCTTAAGGTCAATGATAACTATCGGAGTATTGAACTATCCAATGAAATAAAAACATAACGTAAATTGAAGTTAATTGCAAAATAAATAATAGAAAAATATCCAATAAACAAACCAATTAAAAAAGTTTTCATATATCAAAAATAAATAAAAAAAATAAAAAAAATTGTAAGAAAGAGGAAAATAAAAATAATAATATACGAATCTAAGAACATAAACAAACAAATAATTTTTGATTTCAGACAATCGAAAACAAAACAAATTGAAGAATTAATTATTATTATTATTATTATTAGTAGTAGTAAGAAGATTATAAATTATTGTTTTTTAGGTAGAATTTTCAAATGAAATTTAGGGAAAACAACAGCAAAAAACTATAATTATCTTGAAAGTCCAATGATTTAACATATTAGCCTAGCAGTGTGTCCTTTATGTAGTTCAATATAAATAAATTGTTTTGACTGCACGAAAACATGCTTTGTTCAAGTCAGTTCCAAAGTCAAGTCGGTTCAAGTCTGTTCAGGGAAGATTAACGAAAATTGTGTTTCAAATTTAATATTGGCAGACGTTGACAAAATCTGATTTGAAATCTGAATCTTAAAAATAAATATCTGTGCAATCACAAAAAATTTAGCTTACTTCCAAGATCATCGCTGGGTTGTGATAAATATTTTTATTTTTGAGCCATATGTTATAGGAAATCCTCTTTAAATCTTAAAAAATACAGTGATGTTTGATATTTAAATATCTCATAGACAGATACATAGGAGTCTAATATATTCAAAAATCGGCAAAATAAGACATCCGGAAATATTTCAAAATGACCTAAATATCGCTGAGATCTATCTAAGCTGAGCTCTGATAGATGATTATGTATGACTACATCACTATCACTACATGAATTTGAGCTGTCATATGAACAATAATAATTTGAAGGAAAATATAATCATCGGTATATCAACCGCAAGAAATAATTAACTGGTACATCAAGGATAAGTCCAAGAAAAATGACAATCAGTGACTATGTCATATAGTTTGTGATAAATTTCACTAAAATTTAAATTAGATCCTGATTTTAACGGTAGTTTGTATCAATTTTGCGATAAAATTTTCTAAGCTTTTGACAATAAATGAAAATTTAAGACCGCGATAAAATAATTTTTGCTGAATCTATAAATTTATAAGAAAGAATAATAGATTTATAATATATTCAAGCTGAGTTTCAGTCCTTCTAGTTAGAGCACTTTAGGGAAATCGATCCTAGTTCCTGGGACAAATCGATAGTTGGCCTTATCCTAGTTGTTAAACAAATTTTTCTCCTTTGTCGACATATTTTTGTCCCTTGGATTTTTTTATATCGAAGTAGTTGATCTATGAAGTTACCCAAGTAGAAGTTGCTATTGTAGCATGAACATAGCTCTTCTAATGACTTGACATAAATTTATCAACGTGTTTCTCGTTTTTATAATAATAATGTATAATATTTGAATTCAATATATCTATATATAAAATTTTTTTTTCAATAACATTTCCCTAATTTATTATATTTTATGTTTGCTAAAAAAACTTTGACAGTTGTTGTATTTATGGTTATTGTTTGACCATAGTGGATAACTTTTAAACACAACATAATATAAATATCTATGTCTCTATATACATACATTACAATGGTTCTCTCTGGTTCTCTCCACAATTTGAATGGGATCTGAACATGCTATAGTTTTATTATTGGTACATTTTGTATAGTGGCTCATATTGGATGTCATCCTTTAACCAATATACGGGCTTGGTTACATTATTAACGCTTTTATTTAACTTGCAATGCCTGTTGGTTCGGGTGGAATCTTGCCACTCAATTTTGAAGCAAATATCTTCAATCGATTGAGCTGCAATTTTGTATACACGTTCAGTTTGGAGGACAATGCATGGTTAACTATGTGACGTCATTTTATATCCAACAAGGCGGTACATCCAAGATGGTGGACAAGTTATTTTTACTACACTCCTACTTTTAAGGGTTTGCGAAGAATAACCCAAAGTGATGTCACTCTAAATTCAATATGGTGGACTTCTTACGCTAGAAAATCAATTTTTAAACAGATATCTTCAACTAAAACTCAATGTTTTGTAACATGATATAACATATATTCGTGGATATTTAGTCCAGCGATTGCAAAAATGTAAAAAATCTATTATAATTAATAAACCTTTTTAAAAAAACAAACTTTTACTTAAATGCGCTGAAAAGAAAGGATTAAAGTTTTACTTGAAAACTTTTACTAGCAACTTATGACATTTTTACACAGTTTATATGTTATAAAAGCTTGTCACGAGATTTACTTCTGAAGATAAATAAAGGAATTAAATAACTTGATGTGATTGATTTCAATTATTTAAATTTTCAAACTACTTAAATGCGAGTACTTAAATCTCGCGACAAGCTTATATATCATATAAATTTTGTACTAATGTTATACGTTAATAGTAAAAGTTTCAAAGTTAAACTATATTTATACAACGGTTTGGTTTGGTAAACAAGAAAAGGGAATATGTTTTGTCAATAAAAAAAAACCAATATAATTTTGTTGATTTAATCGAGCAAATATGATATTCGAATTTGGTGGCATTTTCTAATTTCCGTTTTTCAATCCGGAAATTAGTGATAAAACCACAAATTTTTTAATGGAGTATGATATTTTTTTTTTGATAAAAACTTTTTTTCTAGTTGTGGGAGTTATACTTTTTTAAAAGGGTTATGAACTTTAAATGAAGCTACAAAAAGTGTTTTGTATTATCGTTTTAACGGAATATCGTACTTATGAAAAGTATCGTATTTTTTTTTCCTTTTGAATATTGCAAATAATAATCAATTTTAAAATTTTAATACAAAATTTTTCAATGGAACAAGATGGTACGTCTTTCAAGAAATTAATGAATTTTTGATATAAATTATTATACATAGTATTATTCATCATCTCATATTTTTGGTTTTTCCATAATTGTTATTAACAGAAGAGGCAAATTGAGGCCATCATTTGCTTAAAACCGTTCCACGTTTAGGTAATTTTTGGTTAAAAATCTATTGTATTATGATTTGGTACGTGATCATAGATACTCCAAATAAACAAAAATGATTTTGTTTAAGACATTATGCCCTACTCCCACCTACAGTGCGTAAACATGAACACACAGATCCGAACATTTCATATCGTCATCTCGAAATCAAATACCTGGTGTTTTTCATTTAAAACTCACAGTTCTGCTGCTTTTGACATATTAGTTTCAGGATGTCAGATGAGTGATTACAGTAAAATCATACCAATCCAAGAATCGAACAATTAGACACGCACTCAAACACCTGCTGTTTTCCATTCAAAACTCACAATCTTGATGGTTTTGTTATATAATGTGGATGCCAGATGAGTGATTTTTATACAATCCTACCAATTCAAGAATGACCAATTCAAGAAAGAAATACAATCCTACCCATTTTATTCCTAAAGTCTGGTGCGTGTAGCACAGCCCAACGCGACATGGCATATGGCGATTTTTTGTAACACACACAAATGAATGTGTCACCGCAAATTGAAGACACGGCGCTACACAGCGCGACTCTGGAGAGACGCGACAAACGCATAGCACAGTGGCCGAGACACAGTTTCTCGCACTACGTGTCGCAAGTTTCATTGGTCACTGTCACCATACAGTATAATTAGTTTTTATAATTAGCTGTATATTGTATTCAACGATGTCATTACTTAATGTTTTTGAATCATAAAGATATTTTAAAATTATCAATAATTTAATTCAGATATGTTATTTATATGAAATATTTACCCATAAAAAATATGATTTTTCCAGGATACGAACAATTTAAACACGTCAGTAATTTTGACACACTCGTAGCAGCGCTATGCATTGTTGAATTAGAATAATATTTATGTTTTATCTTATACTGGGCGAGAAAAATGCGTGACTATATGCATTCCCTCATAAGACGTATGTATTACTCGTGACTCGCTGTGTCACACGCACCGCAATATGCGCCAGGCCTTAAAGTAATACCCGAGCACACATGGATGGAAAAAGTAAACGATGCACTGAAAGAGGGAATTTTCCTGGGAGACAAGTGCTGCTGACAGATATAAATCCAAACACTACACTCACAGGAAAGTCGAAAGATTAAGTAAACAAATACTAGTTTATTAAATCATCCAAATTTTTGCAAATATTCTCATATCCTGTAGGATAGATAGATGAAATCCTGGAAGGTTATCCTGTACATTTGTAGATATATGTATGTTTATCGTATGTTGTTTATGGTACTGTACGTTGAAATAAATGAGTTATGGTTGGTTTATTATAGGTTGTAGTAGGTACTACTCAATGTTAGTAATACTTTTATCATCCCAATTTAATTGAAATCCTGTATATATTTGTTTTTAATAACAAGGGGACAATAAAATTGGTTTTACCAATTAAAAATTAATTACCATATTTATATTTATCACCATTTTTCAATTGCAATTAAAATATATTCATATTCCCATCTAACACCATAACCATTTTTATTCCCTGACGGTTTATAATTTTTATTTTTCACTTTCACTTCAATTTAAGGATATACGAATACCATACCGTGGTGAGAACACGCGTTGCCAACCAATACATGAGCAAACGCAATCAGTACAATAAATTTTAATCATATATCTTTGATGCTTGTTTTTTCTGCTGTTAGTTTTGAATGATTTGCCCGATTTAGATGAAATATTGTATGTCGATACTTTTACTGAAACTTTTATGCGAGTAATGAAAGAAAATACATTTTTCCACCTCAAATCTAAATTACCATGCGGTTAAGACATTCCTGGCATATAAAAATATATTCTCACATCACGACTGTATCCTTGATTTGAAGTGTTTTGTTGTGTAAGAATAAACTCCGTATGAAATCTCATAAAAGTTGACGTGCTCGTACATCCTTAAAATTATATTATTTTGCATAAAACATAATTCAAAAAAAACATGAAAAAAAACAAGCGAACCAACATTATATTTAATATTTATTTTTATTAATGGTCATTTTAGGGAAAATTTATTGAATACTGATCAGTTTTTAGTTTATTACTATTGATTCAATTGGTAAATATTACATATACTACTATTGATAGTAGTAAATTGATAGTAAACGAGTTTATGTTTGATCATTAAATAACATCACGAATCGACTTGTTTAATGGGTTTGTTCAATTCAACGTGGACATAAAGGACCCTTAACATATAATTCAAATTACTTTCACGGACAAAATTTCATTTGTCATTTAGTATCAAATTATTTTATGTTTTATGGTAGTTGATGCGACCTGGTTGGTCTACAAACTAAACTGAAGTACAAAAAAAAAAATGTTTTAAATAGGGCCCGCATGGTCCCCATGAGTAATTTCCTGAGGAGAATAATAAAAACATTTTAACAAGAAAATTAAATCGTCTAAGAAACTGAAAAGCAAAATATAAGAAACCTTTTTTTTTTATTTTATTTTGTTTGAGCCGACTCAAAATTAACTAGGTATACTTATATAAGTTTAAGAACTTTGTAAAAAAGTTTTTATTTTATTCTTTTTTGTGGCTATAGTCTTCTAATTTTCTAGATGCATACTTTCGATTAACATACACTCACCATTAAAATCTGCTAGACAATAATAAATCAACCCTATTTTCCCACCTTTAGGGTATGAATGTGTTTTCCAAATATATGTGGGACTAACTTTGAGATTTACTTTATCCAAAAAAAAAAGATGAATTATCAAAATCGGTACGCATTACAATCAGTGAGTGAATGATCAGTCAACCCCTATTTTTCTACCCATAAGGTAAGAATTTTTTTTCCAAATTTGTATAGGACCAACTTTGGAGTATACTGGTTCCAATAAAAAAAAAATTCTCAAAATCGGTAAAAATTTATACGTGATCATACATCAAAAAAATTATATGCGTCGTCTTGAGAACTTTGTTTATTCGTCGGTTTTGTTTATTTTATTTATGTTCATTATTAAAAATAATTCAAATATTGTTTATTACCTAAAGCCTATTCGAAGAATTTACATTGTAAGTTAAAATTGATATTACGAAACTTTGGAAAATAGATATAAAATTTTCAGTTTTCGTTGTCAATTAGTATCATAAGCAATTTATTATACAAAATATTATACACAATATAGTAATTTTAAATATTTACAATAATGGTTGTCTAAAATTACGAACAATTTCAATTAGAAAAGGATCGTTGAAAAAGGGATATACAATTCAAATAATATTATTCTGCAAATTAAATATATGGAATTGAGGACAAAACATTTCTGAGAATTTGAAACTTCATTAAAGCAAATACAACTCTATATAACTAATATTTCTGATTTATAAACTGTTTTACGAGTATAGTGTGAATAATGTAGACAAATAACATGGATAATTTGATTGTTTATGATAACAGATAACAGGCGCGCGTTAGTGGATTTTTTTTACATTTAATTAGAAACTGAAAAAGGAGTAAGTCTTTCGATTAAAAATTTCTTAAAAGTAACAGACTTAATGCCAAATATTAGTTAGAAACTTTCAGAGTACATTAAATAAGCACTTATGGTTTCATAATCCAAGGTTTACTACCATATATAAAATGGGTCGAATCAACCTTGGATTTTTGTATCTTTATATGCTTTGATTGGCAATTAATATGAATGGCGCAACAGCCCAAGTTGGACCTATCCTTCTGAGCTAATTGAATACATTAACACATAAGGTAGTTTTTGTTTTGTGAGCCTAATAGGCTTTCTCTACGCCGACTATTAACTGGAGCTGTCATGTTTCCTTTCAAAACATGTTTAATGGTAAGTTAAGAAAATTTCTTTTAACCAAATCAATATCATTGCATGCCCAACCCAATTCAGATGAAATTGAAATTTTAAATAATGAAATTTTATAATAGCGGAATAATTCAAAGCTGCGTTTCGTACACCAGATACTTTTTTTCTTTAGCAAGAAAGTATATCTCCTTTGAAAATACCCAAAATATCATCAATTTTCCTAGAAATAGTCTATCGTTCATAGACCCTAAACAGCATAATCACAACAACTATTTTAACCAACAGTCAGTCGAATGTTGTTTTGAAGGCATCCAAAACCATTTACCAATGTTATTTATATAAACCATTAACACACTATTATGCAAAATTTTAAACTAAAAGGGTAAATATTTAATAACAAATAATTATACTATGAAATTGTTTATAATATTCAGAAATTATTATAATATTAACATAAACAGTACAAACTAAATAAAATAATTGTGTAAAATATTTATTATATTATATTTTTATTACATTATATTATATTATATTTTAAATATACCAAGTGTTTTATTAAAAATACAAATAAATTTTTTATTTTCAAAATTTAATAGAGCTTTTTTTGTTGTTGTTGTAAATACAGCAGAACATTTTACATAAATATTTTAACTACGTTAATTAACTAAAAAGAAAATATGCCGTAATTTATTATTTTCACAATTAACTTTATTCATAAATATTTTATTATTTTTAACAGGGGAGGGAAAACATATAATAGATATAATTTTTTTTTATGTATTTAAGTTCTTCTGCTGACCATTCAGTTTCAATGTTATTTGAAAGTTTAATTTATTTAATAAAATAAAATAATTATACTTCCAAACTTATATGAATATGGAAGTTTATAGCAAAGATTATAGCACATATAGAAAAATTCAGTCAAGGAAAAAACTGGGCGAGAAATGTGAAATAGTTATTATTATAAGCTTCATTTAGTTCGCTTATTGAACATAGACCTCTGCCAAAAAATTACTTTGATTCCGATAATTCGACTTGCAAATATAGGTCTTGACGCCGTTTGGTATTTTGACACCTTCTTTTCCTTTTTGGAACGTGTAATATCCAGACACTGGATCTAAAAGTTCACGTATTGTCTGAACATCCTACAAGATAAAGAACTGCTCATCTTCTCATTTCGCCTTCCAGTGAAGATTTTATTTTTATTTTTAATTTTTTATCTAATCTCTGTACATGCTGGGGGTGATTTATGTTTTTCTTTCAATGTCTGGATCACTGGCAGAACGCATTAGTCGATAACCTTTCTTTTAAATATGAATGTCCGTACTTGCTTTAAGAATTGGTTTTTCTATTTTATATTTCTTTACACATTATCAGAGTACAAAATTAAATAGGTTGAATAGAATATTTGAAAAAGTGAGGTCTCTCAATGATATCACATAATTTGGAGTCAAAAAAATAAGGAAAATTGATTTAAATTATCTTCCAGATACCCGTGCTGCAGCAACCTATGTAATATGACTCCAGATTGGAAAGCAGTCCGGATTTTCAAGACACCATGCCTCCAAATTTAGCAACTATGAGTAATCAAAAAAGACTCTATTTATCTAAGCGCCATTTAATTCACAAATAGCTACAAACAATATGTTTATGAAAACTGGTGCTGAAAATTAGATAACTGATTAGAATAGATTAGAATTAAATAACTAAAATTCCATGCGCAAGACGACAATTTTGATATATTTCCACTTTAATTACTTTTTCATTCAATTTTTTTATGCAAATCTGACATTCCAATATAAATATTAAAATGTTTTGAATATTTCTAATACTTTTGTCATCAAATTAAAGAAATTTTTTAGTAAACGAAACTCAAATTCTTCAATATGAGAAATGAAAGTAAAAACTAAAAAAAAAAAAAATAATAATAAAATTCTATGAAAATCTGACTTTTGAATGTAAAAATTAAATATTTCCTGTTCATACGTTTGTCATAAAAATAAGAATGTTACACATAGTGATCGAATAAGTGAATAAAAAAGACATTAAAAATAATCAGAAATGTGTTATTAAACGAAACTCAAATTCTTCGATATTTGAAATGAAAGTAAAAATTTATATAAAAAAAAAAAAAGAAAGATTATTTATGACTTATTGATTTTCCTATATTTTTAATACAAAGGATTTTTATTTTTTTTTTCTTAAAAATTTATTTGTTCCTCAAACAGTCATATAATTCCTTTTGTATTGAACATAAAAGTAAATAGAGAAATATGCCCAGAGCATAAGTGAAAGGACATTCAATTTTGATGTTTGCATTTAACATAAGAATGTATTTATTTTATGAGAAATGTCAAACGATCAAAACTTAATTGTTTGATTACGCCGATAGATTATTGATTTGATGAAAAAAATTTTCCAATAACAGTTCAGTGACTTTAGTATATTTTTTCTTATAACTTATGGTATTGAAATACATTTTTGTGACAAAACTCAAAGTGTTTTTTGTATATAAAACGTGTTCGGATGTATTGAATTTAGTCACGCGTTCATATCAATCAATATATCAAAGTTTTTCAAAAACTGTCAGCTAAGCTATACACATACATACAGTTTTGTGGTTTTTGGTAATCCTTTACGAACAGTATAATAAAATTTTTAATTTGTATTTTGTATTTATTTTAAAAAATAATTACACATTTATTTGCATTATTTGGCGATGTATGTGACAGTAGTTTTTAGTACGTGGCTGCTGACTTTTTTGTGCAACCTGTAGCCGTTATTGTTTAACGACAACCAAAAAATAATTAAAAACTACAAAATCGTTTAATTCGAGCACACAATACAAATTCAATGATGATAAAATTAAATTAAATACAGGTAAACATTACACACGTTTAATAAAATTAATAACAGTTATTTAGTTAAATAGTTATTTATCAATAAATTAATTAACAAGTAAACAGACCATGTAATTACAACACAAACGTACCTAGTACGTAGCACATACGTGCAACTAACGCTACGATGTAAGAATCATAATAAGTGGACAAAAGTACTCGTAGCTTTTAGAGTACACACAACTAAAGTTACCTTTTGGTAATTTTAGTAATTTTATACAGGTACTTGTATTTAAGTTTCGTTATAGTTTCTAATTTTATAAAATATATTTTGGTTCGGGAAAACGATCAGTGGTTATAGAGTTTATTAATTGTCTCTATAGTTTGAGATTCCATAGTAATAGTTTTATTAGAAAACAGAGTAGCTTTTGTCTAGCTTTATCAAATATTTATAAAAATAAAAACGTTGTAATTATATCGTTTACTAGAATGAGTGGAAAAGTTTTTTATAATGCAAGGTAAATAAAGTGTGTAATTTCATCAAAAACGGTCTGTGTTAAAAATTTGTGTGTAGATCTTTGTGTGGCAATTTTTCTGATATTTAACATGAAAGTGTTATAATTATAAAAAATGGTAAACTAACCTCACTTTTACACATAATGATTTTGCTAAATTTAAAAATATCTGCATTTAGAAGTTTGGGAATGTTGGTACTTGACTGTAATTTAAATGAATGAAGTTAAATAATTTGCCAAATATGCATGAAATATTTCTTTATTTTAAATTCATTACCTAATCTCTGTATTGAAACTCAAATAATAATTAAGTTAACACTGATTTTGTGTTAAAAATTGTACACTTTTTTTGTGTATAATCAGCATTATTTTTGTGTAGGCCGTTTCAAGACCTAAATTGTGTTGATTTTACAATCAATTTTTTAATGCCTAGTAGTTCCAGCAAGAAATTTTGTGTTTTTTTTTTGTATGTTTTTTTTAGTTTACAAATTTTTTTTATAGAAACTGTAGAATTCCAGTTGAAAATGCAATTCGTTTGGGGTGTCTGATGTAAGTAAGAATTACATCACCCAGACAGACTTGTTTTGAAAAAAAGAACTATTATTCTCAAACGATTAACCGCCCAGCTGGTCGAACTTATAAACCATAGACTTTGCGCTACATGATTTTAAATTCATTATAGACTACGAATTTTAGTCATATTTTGTATTGAAAACTATTTATAGACATTACGTTGATCAAAACATAGAGTTTTTTGAAAGTAAAAATATAATTTAAATAATTAAGGTAGTTTCCGCATTAAATTTTAAATCAAAATGTTTATAATTTTTGAACATGAGGCTATTTTAATTTTATAATTACAGGCACCCTTCACTCATATGCTTACCGGATAAAAATTATTTTTGATTAAATACAATAAGTATACTGCCAATGGATTTTCTAATTAATGTGTTTGCAGCATATATAAAAAATAAAATCTATTTTCACAACAAAAAATCATTTATAATTTGATATAGAATTCTTAGAGAAAATAGATAAGAGCAAATTTTACGTAGCTTTTCTTATCCTTAAAAACTTTATACTTTGTTTATGCTCTCCAAACAAATGTTTGTATATTCTTTAAACTCTATGCCTTCGATTTAAAATATCGAAATTATTTAACTTTTAGGTCTTTTCGAATATGAAAGACAGTTAAGCAACCAATAAAGTTTTAAGTTAACTCTGATTTTTAACTGGACTCAACAGAAAAGATTGTAAATTAATAAAATTCGAATTAAATTTTGAATTTTTTTCAGCAGGGTATCGATGTAAGATTACTAATACAATAGACAATAACTTAAAGGAAATTTATTTCAAAAGTTAGTTCTAACGATTTGAAATCATTCAATTGAAAATTATGAAACAATCCCCACAACTGAGAAGTCTATTAATAATAATGATTGTAAATGATGTACAAATAAATAAATGTAAAGCATAGTAATTACAATATTGTAAGTAAGAAATAACTTCGATAATTGACAGCACATTGGAGTAAATAAATAAGAGGAGAAAAAATAAGAAATAAAGAGAGTAAATTAATTAATTGTTAAAAACGTATGAACTTCCTTAAATAATTTTGTACTTCGTATGCTAAACAAAACATTTTTACTTACATTTGTTACACACAAGTTATATCAATAATCTATTTTGTAATTAGCTTTTACTTATATACACATGTACATATAGTCTAATAACCAATAATAATATCGAATACACCTAATAAATATTATATATCGAATGATTTATTGATGGTGTGTTGTTGTGAATATTCGATTAGATGTATCCAAATTACATATTAAATTTAAATATCTTTTGTTCACTAAAGTTATTCCATTCTGTATGCCACCAACAACAAACCTTAAGTGAACTACTCGCAGTCTAGCTCTGGGAGCTGCAGGAATATCTGAATATCTGTCTACTCAACAGCACATGTATAGAAGTCAAATATAATTATAAAGAGCTACTAAATATAAATAAGTAAACAATATACAATACATTTGAATATAATATAAAGAGACACACACAACGACTAATTTTCAATTATCTCGAAACTGTTATTGGCCATTCAAAACATGTTTTATCAATTCTCTTTGAGTATCGTTCGTACACTCATTTCCTTACCCAAATTGTTACACTTACATAGAAAATGTTATGTTATTCATTTAACTAATTTAACTCTCAAGTGGTTGTTATTTAACACAAATAGTGAAGAACTTAACTCTTAGAAATAATTTAAGCATTTATTTCACATAAAAACACATTAAAAAAATCCAATAGTTGACATCAACTAGGGAGGTTAAATTTAAATGTAAGTATTAAGTAAATTTACTTAAATATTGAATTTTATTTTTTGTAAGTTCATGTAACATAGAACTCTTCAAAGCTAGAAAGGATATTTTAAAATAAAAATCAAATCACAGGGAACTAGGGAATTCAGGGTTTATAGAAAGTGTCTTTTTAAATAAACACCATAATTTCTCAAGAACTATTTATTTCTCAGAATTCAAATTTTGGAACTTAGTACTTTTCTGAAATTATTTAAACTTTCAATCATGATTGAAGAAGTTAATAAAATTTGAAAAATCTTCATATTTAAAAGATTTTTTATTAATTACGAAAAAAACTTATGAACCGATTTTTATTTTACAAATGTTGTTTTGTAGGTTTTTTTAATACTAACAAGTGTTGTATGTGGCTTTTTTCGACCAGCTTTCTGGGCGATTCTTATTGTTTTGCATTTGTTACTCTGTCATCGTCCAACATCCAATTAGATATCCGCCAATTAATGCATCAAGCAACTAAAAATCATCTCAAGTCCTTTAATGAACACTCAAGTGTTTCAGCTACTCGTGACGCTTTCATTTATAAAGTAGCCCTTTTCATGTACTATACCCTATATAATTAATAACCAATAGAGGGTTAACTATGAATTGAAGACAATCTATATGTATTCTTCAATATATCTCAACATCAGTAAGTTTATTGTGTGTACACACATTTAAAAGTAATATATTAATGGTTTAATTATATCATCTTTAGAATATAAAATAAGTTTTAATATGTGTATATATGTAGATTATTGGTGTATTGTACAGGCTATGACGTCTATAAGGACTATCAAAACAATACATAAAAAGGTTATTAAAGTTAGATGAGAAACGGAGGAAAGAGAGAGAGAGAGAAAGCGAGAGAGAGGCGAAACGATATTTGAATCCAAATAATGATCATATCATTCAACCATCTAATTACTTTCAATTTGTTATTTTAATATAATATGGGGTCAAAGAGTATGTATAGATAATAATACAATGTGTCTATATTGAAACAAAATATGACCCAAGGATTTTATGACATATGAATAAGTTAGTTTATGTTTAAATTTTATAAAATTTTCATATGGCAAACGGATTCAATCAAGATAATTTCTATCTTGAATCCTACAAACTTGACGTTAAAGTATATTAAATTTTTGGACTGAAATTATTCTTCGAAGGTATTTGGAAATGTTGCAATTAAGAAATTAGCAGCTGTAATCAAACTCTGTTTGTGGTAAAAGGAATACAATTTTTAACCTATAAAAAATTTTCCCGCAAAATTTTACGATAGCTTTTATTTAACTTGCAATGTATATATGTTCGGATTGAATCTTACAACTCAATTTTGAAGCATATATCTGCAACCGATTGAGCTACAATTTTGTATAGATGTTCAGTTTGGATGGCAATGCATGGTTAACTGTGTAAAATGGTGGGTAAGTAAAACATTAAAGATATGTACTCCAATAATATAAGTACAAAATGAATGGGCTTGCTAGGAATAACTCGATGTCACGCTAAATCCAAAATGACGGACTTCTTAAGATTGTTGAATAATATCTTCAACTACTATCACGCTGTATAACATACATTCGTGGTAATTTACTGCAGCAATAACTAAAAAGCAAAAAATAAGTTAAAAGTAAAAGACTTTTTTTTTTAAATTTAAAGCTTTTATTTAAAAGGAAAAATAAACTTTTTCTTTAAAACTTTTACTATCAACTTATAACGTCATTACACAATTGATATAAAAGTTTGTGGCGAGATTTACTTGTGGAGATAAACAAGAAAATTAAATAATTTGAAGTGATTGATTTTAACTATTAAAATTTTCAAACTATCAGTTATAAAATGACGTTCTAAGTTGATAGAACTAGTTTTCAAGTTTATTTCGTTAAATAAAATCTAAAAAAATTTTTACTTTTATTTTATTATCTAGCTGTGTTTTAAATCAAAATATACTAGAATACGCATTGTTTTTGATAAATAAATCATATAGCAGAGTAATAAAATTTATCTAATTGTCGGCACAATTCTAGAGAGAAAGTTAAACATCGAAATCTTAAAGAATATATATAAACTTACATACACAGACAAAGTTAATTAGAACTGATTTAAATTCCAGACACTTCTTAAACTGAATTTAAAATAAAATATAAAAGTTAATGTCATCTCATAAAGTATTTATTTATATATGAATCATGAAATCATTTCATATCCTGTCCTTTTGTTTGTTCTTCCTACGTCTGCCTTGATATTCCTACACATTCCAATAAAAAATGTATTCCAAAGAACAAACAAAAAGATTAATGGTAATTACCTTTCAAAAATATATTTAAATAGATTTAAATAAATAAATAAAAATATGATGTGACGACGCGTCATTGAATTTTCTTTTTATAGGAATTATTTATTAATTATTACTTTTGTAAACAAATATAATAAAATAATACAAAACAATTAATTTATAAAAGAATTAAGGTATGTAAAGTATTATACATACCTACCGATTGGTCACAATTCATATATACACTTCCATTAAATAAGATAAGTGAAACTTCCCCTCCACATTTGCGTTTTTTAAAGAAATGTTTGAAATAAAAGTTGTATAAAATATTTTGTAAATGTACTTTTGAAAAATTACTAGAATAAAGTAGACCACCCGTTAGGTGGATTTCGACGAAATTATATATTCGACCTTGGATCATTCGAAGCTTGTATTTATAATTTGGTGATTGTAGCTCTTTTCGGGTTCGGAATATACTATGACCTCAGACACACATATCAATGTCTAAAAATCATTATTTTTTGGACTCGGGCGATCTCAGAACTGATATTTCCAGTAAAAGCTCAATATTGAAAATTTAATTCCTTTTACTGAGTCCCATGTTTCACATAAAAATATATGTGCTACGTTACACGTAATGGAGCTAAATATTAAAGGAACTTTCGAAGCCAGTGTTTGGTAAATGAAAGTAAAAAAGATTCAATTTTAATATAGTTAGATATCAGTATTCCAAGCTGAAGTGACGTGACATGTAATACGAACTTTATGAAAATTTGATTTTGGTTAGCTTAACTAAAATAATATTTTGTAAGTAAATTTATAATCAATTTATTATTAATGAAAATATTAGTATAGCAGATATACACGGAGAATTCCTTCTCCAAGAAATTGAAAAAATATTTAAACTATGGATAATTATTAATATTGGGAATCCTTCAACTGTTAAACTTTCCAAAATATGATTTCCAAGTTAGATGGGTAGTTTCCGAGTGATATCATAAAAAATATACATCCAATCGTTAAATGGATGTTGTTTTTGAAATCTACAGGCCAAACTATCTTAATAAATTTATTATTATCGGAGAATCTGAGTAAACAAATTTCATGGTGTTTCGTAATCTTTTTTCATTTTTTATTATTCCAGGTATTTAATTTTAAGGAATCAAATGAAAGCTTGCTAGTTTTTTTATCGTACAGGGCTTTTTTCGAGTCTCAAAGAATTCCAAATTCAATCCTATGGTAGTAACTCTAAGTATTTTAAAGTTCATTTTGTGAATAAAATAAGGTGATTATATAAAACCAAATTAACAAACCATTAAACCAAAGTCTGTTTTGGTTAAATAAAAATCTCACCGTGTATTAAGTGGAGTGTATCATGGTTAGTTTAAAAATATAATGTGTAGACACTACTAGACTTGGTATGCATCACAAAATACTTTGGTAATAATGTGGTCACAGCTGTATTATCTCCATACCTACCTACCTACCGACCTACCGACCTCGAACGTAGAACTACTACGTACTACGTATATACGTAGTACAATGATTATAAATATATACCTCGAGTATCAGAGATTATGTGTGTTGTTTTTGTGTGGTTACGACATAAATGCTGATACGCAGACACTGTATTATTAGACAAGATGAAAAACAACATATTTACATGTCAAAGTTTATCCATTAGAGGTTTTTTTGCAAATAAAAATGACCTTGCATATGAATATTTTGAAGAAAACTGAAAACTTTGATCTTATACCATGTTCTTTTTATTAACTTGATTTGGTTTGCAAGTTTTTGATGAAATTTTTATACTTTAACTAAATAGAAGTTTGATCAACTTACATACAAGTTTAATAATTTAGATCAAAATGGAGCTATGTTTAAAAAAAATGAAAAAATAAGACTATTTGGAATAAACGCTTTGAGGAAAACGATATTGGCATTAAGCTTGAATAAACGCTAAAAATTGTTAAATTTATACATGAAAAGAGGAAATAAGAGTCTTTAATTTAATGTTGAGGATTTTTTTATGGTATGCAAAGCTTTAAAAAACAAAAATTGACGAACTTTGATTAATTACTAAAATTTAATAGCCTTTAAAGCAAGTATGGAACGAATATAAGACGAACTCTTCAAAAAAGATCGATATATAAGTGCTTACGAGTTATTCATTATGGTTTTCGTGGAAAATTCAACAAAAAAATAGCCTTAAAAACACCAAATTTCTGGCATATAAAACACATGTCAAACAGCAACAAACACATAGATTTAAATTAAATTATGCCCGGTTATTCTCTTCAGAACATACCTACGGGCTTGATAAAGCAGCAATATTGATTCTGATTCTGAGGCAAGACATAAGGCAACAGTTTTCCGTCTATTTTTGTAAATTCCGTTGTACACTTCTAACGCGATTGCCATCTTTTCCGTTGTCCTTTATGATTCCAAAATAAAGTCTGTCTCTACACGATATTCTGACCTTTTCTTAGAGTATGAACGATCCATTTCCACTTATATACCGATGTATACCGATGGTTGTTTTCTGAGTTTGCTTACAAAAAGTTTCGATGGAAATTACTTTGCAAGATTTAGCCTTACTTTTGAAATTTGTATGAAAAATGTGAAGTTTAAAGTTCAATGTTATTTTTCTGGAATTCAATGACAGGCAATTTTCTGGTATTAGATTTGTCGATTATCATTTTGGCATCAGCAGTTGCTTTATAATTAATTAAGCCGGAGTCAACGCTAGTAGAGAAGCAAACTTAAAGACCAAACTTTATCATACGTATTCCTTTTCGTCTGGTCTATACTAATGAGACGATTAAACTATAAAAAGAATTTTTGGAGGGATATAAGTAGTATATATTATATAAATGTGTGTGTTACATTATGCATACTTATTATAACGACGAACAAATAAAACAAGCTAAATTCAAGATGAGAGAGCTTTACTCATAAGCTTTTATATTTAATATTATATATGTGTATGTATGATATTTTATTTAATTTCTATTATGTGGATATATACGTTTTTTTTTTTTTTTTGTTTTATTATTTGAATATCAACTTTCAACAAACAAAAAATCATGTTTTTGGAAGGGGCGGCTCATTTTTAAAGTATTCTTTAATGGTTTCTTGAAGTAGTATCAATGGTGTGTATTAGTGCTTTGATACGTTTGATTTAAAGCTGATTTAAATTTGAATAATAAATTGTGTAGTAAGTGTAACATTAAAATGCAATGAAGATTTGTGAACTGTTTTGAATTATTTCAATACAAAATACATTATCAAAATACTCAAAATATGTTCAAACATATATGAAATGTTTTCTCGGTGTATGATATTACCTGTGTAATATCATACACAGGTAATATCGTACCTGTTTAAGAATCTGATTTTCAGCAATATTTGTAACGGATCTAACAAGTTTATGAAAAAAATTTCTCAGACAATAACATACTTTTGAAAAACAAACTTTTTTTTTCTTATATCTCTACTTGTCAAAACTTTTTTTCTAAATTTAAAATTTTATCCATAAATATTTTCAAAAGAAACAATAATTTTTGAGGTTTGGCCCTAAAAACGTCAAAATAGTTATATGTAATAATATTTTAAGCTACTGTTTATAAAAGTTATGGTGAGGTCTTTGAAAATTTTTAACATGTGGTTAAATTTGCTATTAATTGGGTATTTATTTGATACGGAATGTGCTATATTTCACATCGGAATATAAAGCGATATTTAAAAAAGTCGAAAATTATTAAAACAAGATTCGAAAATTAAAATTGATTTAAAAACAAAGAATTTATAAGCCCTGAAAGATTATTTTATGTCTTTTTCTTGAAAACCAAATTTAAATTGTAATCTTCATGGAGATACTCTTTGTTTTAGGATTTTCGGTCTAAAATTTTAAAAATAGCTTCAGTCTCTTGTTCCGTGAAGTAAGTTAAGATATCTCAATTGAAGTAATACAAAAATTTGGTCAAGATTCATTAGTTCTTAAATTTGTTCTACTAGTATTTAAAAAAAAATAGACGCAAACTTTGGGATTCTAAATTTTAGAAATGGCCCAAACATCTGTATAGACTTGTTTGAAAAAGATTACATAATAATATTTTGCTAAATTTAGATATGAGAATGGGAAATTGGATAAGTGCATTTCTGAGTCTATTTATATTCTAAAAATTAATATATCTTAGTTTTTCTAGGTTTTTTAAAAATAAGCATTTCTGAATTGCTAATCTTAAATGAATCGATCATTATATAATCAAGACAAAGCTTTAGCGTTCGGCATTCATATAACATCATCGAAAAATCTGCATGAAAATGAATCAATTCACCTGGGAGCTCAAATATTCACATGTGACCAAAAAAACAAAATTAAAATATTCGTGTTTTTCTTAGTAGAAAGTTTTCTTATCAGTATGGTAAGAAAATAAAATCGAAAACAACAATAAGAAAATATAATATTTTTCACTTTTAAAAGTTTTTAATCTTTTGGTAAAATTACAATTCCAAAAAAAAAAAGAAAACCATGAATTTTTAACGATTCAAACTTCTCAATTACTCAAAAACTTAATAATAGTTTGACGGGATTATCACAGCTTAGAATAATTTAGAATTCTAGACAATGTTATATATACAGTACATAATCTAATCCAGAAAAATATATAATAAAAAGTTACTTTTAAAACAAATTCTCCATTAGTCTTTTATTTCAACCGTTGTGTTTTTTTTTCTATTTTGTTCTAAGCTCTATCTTTTATTTAATGAAAAAAGGGGGTGAAAAAGCTCATTCACAAAATGATATTATAAAGTCAAAGTTAGTTATATTAATTGAAAAGTAATTATTACTTAGTATGAAGGCTTCAATTGTAGGTATCTAACTACCTACCTTGTACTTTGTGTTGACTACATTTTAATTCCTTTTCATTTTATATAACTAACAAATTAAATCCCATTAAAATTAACAACACAAACGTAAAACGTACTAGCAGCAGTTACCTTGCCTTGCTTGTGTGCTGTACTTATACCTTATAGTTTGTACATTGAATTAGTGAGTGAGTATATAAGTATAATATAGCTGAGAGACACGACACTATATATGTTCTAATACTCTTCTATAGCTGAAAAGAGGTAATGTTACTTACTTGAATAATACAATGTGTAACTTACATCATAGATGCATATACTATTATCTAGATTGCTATTATTTGGTCACCATTTAGTCTATTACTCAGCTAACCCTACTCAGTATCTCTATCACTTTTTCCAAAATTTTCTTCTTTCAATAGCCTGTGTTTTTCTTTCTTCCATACTTTTATTACCAATACTAAAGAAGGTATAAAACTACAGGCCTAAAAAATCAATACCTTTCTTACATTGGACGCAAAACGACCTGTAAGATCGAAGGGCTTCCTTATTTTGCATGCGAGCAAAGCGATCACACAGGCCGCATAACAAAGCCACGATTGAGGCCAACACATTTGGAGATTCTAAAAGTTACGGAATATTGGAAAAAGTATACGTCTAATGACTTTCTCAGCTCGTGCTTACTCTAAAGAGGCCTCGAGAGCGACTTTCGTTACTGAAGTAGAATAAGGATTATTTTCTCCATGAGTTCGCAATTTTACATTTACCTCCCCAGTAAAATACTGATGATTCAAAACACTTGAATACCTAAGTTGTGTTTTTAGGTGAATGACTTTATTTGCTCGCAAAATACTGCCAATGTGCTAACCGTTAAGGAATCTTGAATGAAAATTGTTAATGCTGTATAATTAAGATAATTTTCTGCATGAATTTTCAATTTTACATTTACTTTCCGAGTAAAATGATTCAAAATATTTGTACACCTAAGTAATTAATGCTTTTTTTTTTGTAAAATCCTAACGTAAAATCAAATATCTTCGAAAATTACGAAATTTAAAATTAGTACATTGAAGGATAAATCTCTATGATGAATGTACATAAATTCTTTTGTGTAAATTGGCTTACATTACAACATTATTTGACTAATTTAAAATTTTATTTAATTTATTTGAATAAATGCTTATATAATAATATATAATATTATATTTCGTAACAAAATTTTGGAAAATTTTACACTTTGCACAAATGACACACATACGGCAAGTTTTACAAACAACAATTTTCTTAATGAATTCATTCAACTAAATAACATATTATACAATATAATTCTATATAGCAGTAACGGTGTTTTTGTTCATTTTAATTTAAATTATGTATATATGTAATTTTAATGTAAACCTAACCTAAAAATTAATATATTTATGTGTCAAAAAAATTAAGTTGGTTTCGTTGATTTATATTTAAATGTAAATAAACTATAATGGATATATCGTAATACATAGTTGTTGTAGAGCTTATTCTATTCAAGTTTGTTTCCAACTTTGATAATAAATAGTGTGGCAAACCACACAAATATCTATTCACTGTTGGATTTATGTTGCTTTTATAATTAACAATCTATTCTCTCAGGTTTTATTATTTATTTGTACTTTTAATTCAAAAGTCTAAAATATTTTGAAAACTACAGCTCGATGCCTGTAAGGCATCGATAATTCTTTGTGTAGGGCTTAGTTACGATTTCCAATTATCAATTGCGAATTATTTTATCTTGATTTAATTTTTAATTTAGATTTTTACCTAGCCCTTTCACAAGAATTATGATTAAAAATAAGTTCGATTATCAAATTTGAATCGTATCTCTGTATGGTGTTGTGAAAATGTACGATAAATTGCTTTTTTTACAACGATTGAATTCTGTGAGTCCCAAAGAACGTAAAATAGAGTCAAATTACAATCTACAAAAGAACCATGAAAGCTAATAACTGCCAAAAGAATAGAAAATGAGATTGCGTGAAAAAAATTAAAAATAATTAATTCTTCGATATTATTAGTCAATGTTTTTCTTCTAAATTTTTCAAAAGCAAGCAATCAAAATTTAAAAAATCATCATAGATCAATACCTCAATTTTTTTGTAATGAATGCAATATATATTGCTTACTGATATAATTTTCATTTATTTTTATACCATTCTGAATCACTCTATACATTGAAATCAAACATCGAAAATAAAATATGTTTTATAAATGTCAAAATTATTCAACTGTATTGTTTTTGTATTTTGTGAATAAACTTGTGAATAAAAAATCTATAAACAAAAAGACCATAAAATAACTTTTATTGGACAAGCAAAACTCATTTCAATATTTTTCAAGTAATAATGGCCATTTTTTTCTGTATTCAAAAACAATTCTTTATGGGACAATACCTAAATTGAAAATTGTTTGCCTTTCATATATAAAGTTATTCTATATTCAATATTCAAATTGTCAAGGACCAAGGACTTCATTTACATTATCCTGATATTACAACAATGTTTTCTTCACAAAAAATTAACTATTGGTTTTGTTGTATCAATGACGGAATTTTGTATCATCCAATTGATGTCGAAAATTAATTTCGTTATATTTAAGCTTTATACGGGTGACCGGTTAAACTTAAGTGATGATTCTAGACATATTGTAATATTTAATGAGCCAATAAAAATTGAATTGGCTTAGAAATGATTTAGAAAACATTAAGCGCTCTGTTACATTCTCGTTTTTTTCAACATGCTGAAATCGTCGTGTCTTTTAACTTTGTTTTGCGTTAAATGTAGGTTGTCACACTAGCGTTTTTTTCAACGTGCGTCAGCGTACGTCGAATATACGTTTTAGCTTGTCACACTAGCGTTAGATATTTTTATTTAATTTGTTTAAATAATTTATAATTACTATATTAATAGAAAAAAAATTTTTTTTTTGTTTCTTTATTCTTTGTGTATTATGTAAATATAAATAAACAAAACACAGCAAAATAAATTTCTGATATCAAGATGTATGCTTAATTTTGTATATGTTTCTTAAATATATAACAAATACATGCTGTTCCTCAATGCAATTAACTTGGGTAATTTAAAAAAAGCCAACGTTTTTCCTGTTCATACTCGAACGAAGCGATTTTGCAATCATAAAATAAAATGACAAAATTTTCAGAAATAAGAAAACCTTAAATTTGTATTACTTGCCTTCTCTCTTTTATCGAAAATCTCCAATTGTAGGCTTCTTCAGATACCAATTACTAAATTCGTACACCAATTTAATTACTAGAGTTTATTTAAATTTTGTATTCTATTATGTAACCTTGCACACGGTTGTAAATAAAATCGTGTAAAATTTTTCTATTTGTGAGAAATACTTGGAATGTTTCAACACTGAAAGAGCGTTAATTATTCGACTGTGTCTCATCATTTTTGTTGTTTAACAAATGCTACATTGATTCAAAATTGTGTCTTTTATTACACAGCGTTATATTATTACAGGTTATGGTAAAAAGGTAATTCGCATAGCCTACGCAACACCCATGAATTTTTCCATATATACATTTGTATATGAACTGCTAATATGTGGCAATTCTCTAAGCCCATACATACAAACATGCATGTGTGAAGACATGTTAAAGTGTTTTATTTCGTTAATGTACTACCCCATTTTATATGATAATTACCATTTATATACGACGACGATGATGCCAAGCCAAAAATAGAAGAGAACACAAGAGGTAGCAAAAGCAACCTGCTGAGTCTTCAACCCACATTAAAATCCAAGTAATTTATTATCTGAATGATATGAATGTAGTAAATGTAGAGTAGAGTCTCATATAGTAGTAAGTAGTTGTTCCATTGTTTTTTTGGGTTGAAGTGAAGTGATGTGAAGTGAAGTCAGAGTCGTTACGTTCGTTGTTGTTTTGTTGATGATCGTTTATACTCTAATGTCACGATCATTATTATTATTATGATTATTATTATATCTACCGTAGGTAAATTTATTATGTATTACGTTTATAGTGTTTGTTTTATAAACTGTTTAGATTGAGAGCAAATTTTGGACAACGGAACTGACGAAATATCAAGTACATTCAAAATGAAAAACCCATTTAGGTAGTATAACGGATGTGAGACGTATGACATCTTGGGTGGAGAGGTTATGGGTATAATTCCCGAAACTGAAAGAATAAGTGCGAATTATCCGGCTATGCTTCTGAAAATGTTCCGTTGTTTCATTTAGATAACTCTAGAATAATGTGGAATTGTTCCATACAAAGAGACGTACTATTAACCAAGCCTTAGTGTTCGGCAAGATTCTTCTCTTTATCCACAACGGGAATTTATCATTTTAATTTTAATTTATACTAAATAAATTACAATTAAAATGACGATGCAATTGGCTTCTACTCTAGATGGCAATTTTGTTACACGAAGATTTCGGGACACTAAGCCAGCTATAATTCAATTTTGGATTTCAAAATCCATTCATAAACGTATTTAAAAAAAATCAAAATGAAAAAGCTAGCCTAACCCAAATTCTAGCAATAGAAGTATCCCTCAGAGATCTGATTTCTTACGGTTGTTGCATGATCAGTCAAATCCTTGGCAACGCATAGTGCTTCTCTGAGTGTACATAGCTTAAGAAATGGAGTTTATGATGAAATATAAAGCAAGGATTGCGAGAGAAAATTATTACGGAAGATATCTCAAATGAAATTTTCAAGCGTTCCAAAAAATCAATTTTAGACGTTAATATTGCGATTTACCTTAACAATGTGAAATTTGAGTTCTTATCATCTAGAAATCACATCCTTAAATAATTTAAACAAATGGAATTCATGTTCCAAACAAATTTGATTTTAATTTGAATATATGATTTATTTATTTCCGTCAATCTGTCTAATTTCTTTCATGAAGAAATTATGAAAAAACTAATTATATCGTTAATTATACTAACAATTCTCCATTCTCTTACCTATTCAGGTTATTATGTAAACCATAATATTTACACAAAAAATTCAAATTTTAAAAAGTAATTAGTGTATTTAGTTTGTACTTGCACGGTTATGTTTTTCGTAATGAAAATCTGTCTGTTCTCATCGAATAATAACCAATTTGTTAAACAATGTTGTATAGTGTTATTATACAAGTTATATTCGATATATCCGGGTATTATTAATAGTTTGATAAATAATTATAATTTTATACATTAATTAATTATTGATGCATATTTTTAACGTAGCTATGAACCTTTTGACTTTAATCACTTATAATGCTAATTGATGAATTAATTATTCTCTATTATGTTTATAATATAATTCGTCGATAAAATGGTTTGCTAAAAAAATGTTGGACTAAAATGAGTTTTTGTTCATGATTATCCACCGCCTTGTATAAGAAAAACGACAACATTCACTTAGAAAAGGCTATGTACGAAAAAATGAAAAATTTATTTTGACTACGAATTTAAATCATGAATTTAGCACAAATATTGTTCTACCACCGAATAGCTTGTGTCAAATTTTTTTGTAATTTAGCCAAATATTTGAGGAGATATAAACAATTAATTATAAACAATATTATTTCCTTGGTTTTTGTCTTATCAGTTAATTTAATGCGTAAGAATAATGTTTTTAATCATATTTTCAATTTTCAATCTGAATATTAAAGACTGGACATTCTTTCGCATCATATTATTTTATTGGAGAAAGTCGAAATCCCCCGGCTATTGAAAATTTTGTAAAATGAGTATCAAATATGGTACTAGTTAAATATTTAAAATGCTAAGTGAAATTCAGCTAGCCAAAGATATTTTAGGAAATTTGTAAAATAACGCTTAACGAATCAAAGCCGACGACTTGGTTTTACGTGTTTGAAACAGTTCATACAGTTTAGAATTTTCTTCCCCTTAAAAAAATGATAAACAAAAAAAAATCAGACACAAAATTAACTAAGGTAATTTAGACAAAAATAATTTAAAAATCGTAATCATTTCATGATAAGATAAGTGTTAAATAAACTGAATTTGTGTATTTTAAAAAACCTATTATTTATCTTAAAAATCTTTAGTTATTTTATCTAACCTATAAGAATTCGAAACTGTTATGAGTGTCCCAAGTGCCCTGTAATATTCAAATTTCATAATTTGGAAATATATTTATACATATTATAGCAGTTAGTTCTCGAGAATAGCAAACTATGTGCGTTTTAAAACGTTTGTAACATTCTAAATATTTTTTTAAATTTGATGTATTTCCTTTTAATTATATATTTCAATTTTTTGTTTTTCAAAGAAATAAAAAATAAATAAAGTATATTGAATAATTATGGTATATTCTTCAATTCCGTGTACTTAATAAATGTAATTCAAATTTCGTATACAATAAATATTATAATTTTATTTTAATTGTACAGAGCTAAAAAAAAAATGAAATAAAAATAAACGGAAAAGAGTACTACTGTTATCAGTAACATTTTATCAATAAAAGCAGGCGTAACACGATCACAATATGAATATACATACACACGTATAGTATATATCAAACGAGTAAGTGTAAATTATAAGGTCACGCGATTCTCTTACAAGCAAACAATATTATTCAAATTATGTAAATAATTTATTTACAGTAGAGGAGAAAAAACAACTCAGGAAGTGATTTTTATTAGACAAGTATGCAATTTTCTTTTTTTCTTTTTTATACGTATATATATAATAATAATAATAATAAATATGTACTTGTCACAAATTAATCACTTATGTTCTTTAGTGTTATGTGGAAATAATGGTTATTTTTGCTGACATTCTGCTAATGCGGAACACAAGAAAAGTGTTGTAAAGTGGACGTAATGTTCCACCTTTTCTGTTACTGGATAATTTATACCAAAAGAAAATCATTTTAGCAATTTCTTTACGATTGAAGTTTGATTGAAGAAAATTTTTTTTTCTTTACGAGTCATTGACGTTAGAGCAATTTTGCTAGCCGTAAGTATATCGCTCCAAAACAACTAGAAAACTTCTACTTTAGTCTACAAAGTGGATATCAAAATTTATTTCTGCAACTTTTCTAATCTTTCTTTGAGAAAACACATTCATTTTTAATATCTAATCATTTTGAGAAATATTTTATTTAATATCGACTGTCATTTAGGCACTTTGTTTCTATTTGATCTATGCTCAATAATTAAGGAGCAATGGACAACAAGCTAGGCTTCTTTAGGTTGTCAAAAGGGCATAGACAAGTATTATTTTACAAAAGCGTAGCTACCAAAAATCTATCGAAGTTGAAAACAAAATAATTTGTCGATTTTTCACCATATTGATCCTTTGGAGTTCCGTTGGAAAGATCAATGAATGTTTTTATTTTTATTTTTTTGATTTCAATAAAACGAATGAGTTTTTAAGATAATTTGGACCCATAAATTTCAAAAATAATATCTTTTTGAAAAGGGGAGGCGTGGGTGAAAATAACGTGAGGAGACGTGCGTGAAAAGTTACGTTAGTTTCCAATCTTGGAAACTAATCTACCAATTTGAAAATAAATGTTATTCTCGTTTCAGACAATATTTATCCATTATCCTAATTAAAAAGTTTTTGGGACTTAATTTTAGAACATTTTTAACATTTTTCATATAATTTCAAAAAACATTTCAAATTTTTTTCTTTTAATTTTCAAAATCTCTTGATTGTTTGCGTCCATGTACTATGCACACCTGGGTGGGCCACCCTTAGCTAAACTATAACCCTTAGATGGTAAACTAAAGTAAAGATATAATAAGCATCGATTCGAGTAACCCGAAAACTTTTCAAACAACAATTAAAGAACAATTTTTATAACCAACAACCGAAAAATATTCCAAAACGTACATTATTTAAAGTATGATTTGTAAACATGCATATGGAAAATCTACAAAAAAATTCTACTAATTCTATAAAAATAATAACTACAATTTATACAGCAATTTATTATTCAGTGAAAAATTGAAAATTTATGCATAAAGTTCAATATACTAATCAAGTAATGAATGTCATCGCACACAACCCCATAAACATACAATAAAATGAATCAAAATTTCCCATTTATCTATGTTTTTTCTCTCTATATTTCTTTTTTTTTTTTTTTTTTTTTGTTAACGCCATATTAAAATAAACGATCGCTATTCATTTTTTGTGACAAATATTATTATTATATAATATATAAATTTAATATTATGCTAAAATAAAGTGTTGACTATATTATATTATACATACATATCCATATAGGTATAATAATATATGTATGGGCTTGGCTTTAGGTTGGATATAGTCTAATCCAATACTATGTATCATATTTGTACCTTCTCTTTTCGTAGTTCAATTTGTCTGTATTGCATCGTTTTGATTGAATTCAATAAAAGATGATGTATATTATAAGTTTTATAGAAACATGGAACCTGGAGAATTGAGAACCTCAAGTCAACCCGTATTTTTTTTAAGTTCTCCTGTATGACTCCAGTATAATATAGTACGTATAATATTCTATAAATAAGTGTACAATTAAAAATTAATTAATCTGTCTATTTTCAAACAAATTATTTGAGTATATATCTTACTCTCCTGTTTATACTCAGGCAAAATATACTAATTAATATAATATTAATATTAAATCACGCTAAGCTCATTAGTGACACGAAAATTATTTGAAATTATTTTTACATTTTAATTCTTACATAATAATTTTAGAATACTAACCCTCATCAGTGTCCTTTATTGGAGATTCCAAACATAGGAGATTAAAATTTTTTATTTTACTTATGAATCCTATCCCGAACGATGTATAACCGAATGATTTGGATAAATTAAAGGTATATAGTGTAAATGAACAAATGTTATACTCAGTAGAATTTTAATGATGACTCATAAGATTGTAATGCTACAAGCAATTTGGCCAGAGTATAATAGAGGTTAACATTGGTGTGTGTGTTTTTTTGGTAAAAGTATATAAATTGTACAATATCTGCGTAATCAGTAGATTTTATTATATTATTATCGATGCGGTCTGTTGCGTAACTATTACCATTTCACCTTATCGTCGTATTGTTTTTATGGTAATATTTAAGTGATTTTCACATCACGTTTTTCAGTAAAAACTCACTGGGTAGATATTAAACTTAACTTACTCTCACCATGTCCTATTTAATAATATATTCAAAGAAATTTTTGGTAGATATAATCATTGGAGTTAACATCCATAACTTGGTAATACTGAGAGTAGATAATTTGAAATGATGCCTTCTTAAAGAAAACAATCTAAAGCTTACTATTATATACCATTTTAGTAAAAGTCGTGAGCTGAAATAAAACACGAGACAAAATAAAAATATAATAGAAACAATCGCTAATATGCTCTATAATACATTTATTTATATTTATTTCTATCCATTTTCGGACACGAATAACTCAAAATATATTTATTATGTGATCAAAATTGGCATATACATTCTTTTCAGAGTTTTTCTCAAAAAAAATTTCGAAATACAAAATTAATTATTATAGAATAGTTTTTTCCGAAATTCTTCTGGCAAGCGTTTCGGTTTCACATGAAGAAGGCGTAAATATCAAATTTCATAAGATTTGGATAGTTATATTTTCAGTTATGCGTGCACGAAAATTGAAAGAAATATAATGTTATTATAGAGACTGTAATTTTTATATCTCTTTTTTGGCTAGTATACCACTTAAGACCACAAAAATTTTTTGTTTTATCTTGAAAATAATTTATGTTTTAAGCTTAGTTCACTTCTGTCGTCATAGGCAAGTATGTGGTACGTCGGCAAAAATTTATTAAGCTAAGAGAATTACCAGCTATAGTTTCAAAATCTGGACTGGTCAACTCTCCCGTACAACCATCTCTCCCGAACTTATCATAATTGTTTTTGAACGATGGTATTATGTCACGATAATCATAGACTGCATGTTTTCGATTTTCGAGATGATTACAAGAGTTTCAGAATCAGAAAGTTAATAATAATGTTGGTACTAGTAGTTAAGCATAGAAGGTACTATTTTATTTACTTCAATGTTGGTATTATGTATTTTATGGTTTTGTGTATGTGTGTGTGTATGTATGTATATCAACAGTCGAAAAATTCCAACAATTTTAAACTACTGTTTAATGGCATACAATAATTTGCATACAGAATGTACAAAATAGTTTTTTAAAGATCTCTCTTTATGTGTTTTGATAGAATTAAATGACTAAAACATTACTTTTACCCATTCGAATAGTATATGATTCAGATAGTTACGTAAAGATATGATTTTGGAATATAATTAAAAAGATTACTTGGTTTTTTTGGTTCCATTTTTTTATTAGGTATTATATTTTTCTATTATCACAATTTTTTAGAAGCAAAGAAGCCACAAAACTGTCTATTTATTATTATTATTTTTGAGCTTGGTAGTGCAAAATAGTACCCTACTCAAAATACTCGTATAATTATGAAATATTCGAACAGATAAAGTTTTCCTGTAGATGATACATCATTTTATATTGAAAATTTGTTAATTTTGACAAATTTAAATAAATAATTTATTGACGCTTAAAGACAAAAGTTGTATGCTATTTTTTCCTTTATGATCAGAATTTTCAATACAAAAATTTTCAATAATTGTCATTTTTATATCTGACAGATATAAAATACATAGGCTTTATTAAATTTAGTCTAAATTTTTATCGATTAACAATATGGAAGGCACTAACAAAAGTTTGGAATAGGTGCTTAAAGAATAATCAAATAACTCCATTTTTTGTCGTCTGAACGAGCTGAAATATAGTTGGCGCTTTCTAGACCTTCAATGCGAATTACCAAAATAGTTCTAAAACTGTTTACTTTGTGAAAATATTCAATTTTTATTTGATACATTTTTTCGTAAACTGTTTAAATTCGCCATAGTGTCAGCTCAGATGCTTATAAAGTATGCATATTAATATATAATAAGCTATTATAACTGTATGGATTACATATTTAGTGTATTTTATTGATGGTAATGACAAATATTGGAACATGACTATAAATCAGGTATTTAAAGAACTTTAAACTTTAAGTTGTTTGTTATCTGCACTCATTTATAATAATTTTTGTTTAACATTTCTATTAGAATTAAAAATTATTTTTGTTGGCTAATATTTTCTTGAATATTTTAGGTACTCATGGCGGTTCAATTGATTGAGTTATTATTTCCGTATTCACGGTGAGGATACATTGCAATCCATTCAATTAAGATTGTTATTATTAAATTCCATTGTTTAGTGTTTATAATCATTATTATAAAAATTTAAATTTTTGTTATAAAAATTAATTAAAAATTAATTGAAAGCTGTATAAAAATGTTACACAGTCATTATACAGCATAGCAGCAATGCATATATTTATAAAAATCATCGTGGGCATTAATTAAATCTACAAGCAAAAGAAGTGCTTTTTATATTCTTGTTTGTAATACTTTGTAGTCAAAGATTATTTAATGGAAATGTTGCTACATTATTTTTATTAATTTTTAATGTTGTAACTAGATGCACAAATTGTTTATTTTAGTTGAAGTTACTTTTGATTTTAAATTTAATTTAGTTAATTGAAAATAATCTGGACTGAAAGGACTGGAGATAGGATTCCAAGAAAACTAGTCTTTAAAAAATCTTAAAGCATTACATTTTACTTAGGAATATAACTCTATCAATCGGTAAATACAGAAAAACCTTAAATTGTACTATTTACAAAATGTTAGTTTTTTGTATAAACATTTTGTTTTTCTTGTAAATGAGGCTTCAAATTAGAACTTCATATAGAGGCTTCAATTAGAGATAAAATTTTGCTAACAATTTCAGATAGCTTTCAGATCATCCGGAAAGAGCCTTTTATTTTTCGTTTATTTTGAATTTTCAAATTGCACCTACGTATTCATTTCCAGACAATCTGTCCGCCATTAGAGATCTAAAATTTGGTTCTTCATCTATATAACTTAATGGTTATATGTAGAACTCAACCATGGGAACATAACCGGCTGAGTGGTCAAGTGAGAAAAGCCATTAACACTTTTACCGATTGGACTACTTTGTCTGGCGGTTGCAGGTTCCAGACAGCGGTTGTTTAATCCGTTAAAAAATTATTTAAGAGGCGGTTAATTAATCGTTGCTTGGATAGTCTACCTTTCTATTCATCACTTTTTTAGATGTTTTTCCATCATTGGATAGTGCACATTTTCATGAATCTTCAGTCACTCACGTAGTTCTCACATTTTTAGAAAAACAACTGTATTTATTTCCATAAAAATTACCTATGTAACGATTGGCTGGTCCGTTTCCTTAAGTATCTTTCAGTTTTTTCTAATAAATTACAATTTTAATTTGGACATACAAATTACAATTTTTATATAAAACTGATTGAATACGAGCAATTAAAATTATACTAAATGGCCACGTTTATGATAGAAAATTTCTATGAATAATGAAACTAGTTGTTCAAATCATTTATTTAATTGAAGCATGTCAATTACAGCTATAGAAATCATTATTGTAGAAAATTCTATGAAATTTATGCCTACTATATTTTCTAAGAATAAAATTTATTACGTAATAAATACTTAGAAGAGCACAAAAATAAATACTTAGAAAAAACTAGTACATGTTAATTGAAATGCAAATTAACTAGGGCAGATAACAACAAACAGTTTTTATAGTTAAAATAGACTATATTTTTAATTATTAATATTTAATGAAATATACTAAATACGTATAGTTTTGAAAAGATAGTATGCATAAATTTGTGTTAATTCGGTGAATTTGAGAAAGAATGTGAATCGAAGTTGTTACGTAAAACTGTTTCAAACAAAAGTTGAAGTTTTCTTCTAGCTCTTATGGTTTAAAAGTTGGGTCGTGGGACCATGGGATTCAATTGACAGACTATATAACCGATCTCTTTTCGTTTTTTTAGTCTAATTAAATGAATCTATGAACATTTAAAATACGAATTTATTTTAAACTTCGCTTCAAGTTTCGTGCCAAAAATACCCTAGTGTATATAAAATTATTACCATTTGCATGTAATTTACGACCTTATAAGTGATTTACAAAGATACAAATTTTCATATTTTATGCCCCATACACGAAATGTCACAAATAAAAAAAATATTATAACACTAGCTGGTAATAAATGTAATTTGATTACATTTGTTCATGCGTGTTTAATAATAAATTTTACTCTTTTTGTAGTTATTTATTGTTACATTTCATTTGTATCTCACTGCGTTAAGTAATAATAATTAATGACATTTGATAACGTTTTAACATTTTGTTTGAATTAACATAATTTTTTTAATATATTATAAACATGAAATAAATATACGGTCCAAAGAATTTACACCATAGTAAACCCCTCCTGTTACCGTTTTTATTAGGCCTACTAAAAAGTGGTTCGGAAAAATTATGATTATGATTTTGTGTGTTATATTTAAATTCTACAATTAATGGAAACGCTTTAAGAATGAACCAACCATAGCACCAGTTTATAATTATGTCTTTTAAAAGCCAAAAATAATTTAAAATTTAGAGTAACTTTTAAAAAATCTTTTGAATTGAAATAGAGAAACACTTTCGCACTTGATCCTCAGAAGATTTGTGTCAGGACACCATCTTGTGATCTTTTTTATTCGGAGATTATCCGTGACACTGTCTATCAATTTTATTTTGGGTATCCCTCTGCTTCTTGTAGTATAAATCGTATCATTGACTACTTTTTGAGGCATTCGGGAGTCGTCCATCCGTTGTATCTGGCCAAACTATTGAATTTTTCGTGCTGTAATGAAACGGGCATTATCTTGAGTTTGTAAGATGCCATTTATTTCTGCGTTGTATCGGATTCACGATTCAGGATATCTTCCTCATCTCCTTTCTTAAGAATCTTCTTAATATATCTTTACCACTCTCAGTCAACGCCCTTACTTCAACACCATATGTCATTACTGAGCAATTCCTATCAGTCTCATTTCCAAATTATTTACATATTCTCTGATCAATACAAGGTTTATTGAATTTTGAGTTCTACCTGTTGTTTTGATCATATATTGTACTATGTTTTCACTGATTACGACTGCTAACCTCCTTAGATTTGTCATCCAAGTTTCTAAAAAAATCCACTAGCTTTTAATCATACTATCAATTCGATATCCTCAGACGGAAGAACAAATTTTTTTTATTTTGGGAGGCATAACGCAGTACACTTTGTGGATACCGCAACCCACCTTAAATCCTTTAAACAACTTTGCCTTAACTTAACTTGTTAAAAATATTGTTAGATTATTTCCCAATAATTAATTCGATTTATTATTGGGAAGGATTAACTATAATCAGTTTTCTGGTAAAAATAAAAAATGATTACATATTTTTAGATGTATATGATTTATACATTTCATTATACAAAATTGCATGTTTAAATTTATTCATTTTGCTAAAATATGTATCACACACATGATGCATGATTTGGTGCTATTTTAAGCGTTGTGTTAACGAGCTTCAGGGATATAATATAAATAATTGTTATGAACTCATGTACTATTAATTATCATTAAAATAACGTTTACGTACGCAATTTAATAATTAACTAGCTTTTGTGTGTTTCTTAGCTAAAATTAGTAACAAAGAACATGTTCTATATCATATTAAGTACGTTGGCCCGTATTTCTTTTGTTATCATTATGTGGTTGGTCGATTTTTAAAGATACTATTTAACTTGCAATGTTAGTTTATTCGGGTGGAACACAATTGCAACAGAATTTTGAAGGTGATATTTTGAATCGATTGAGCTGTAATTTTTTATATATTTTCAGTTTGGATGACAATCCATGATAAACTGCGTGACGTCATTCTAAATCTAATAATTACACCCAAGATGGCGGACTTGTTATATTTAATGCATTCCTACAATATGGGTATCAAATGAAAAGGCTTGCAAAGATTAACTCGGAGAATAAAGAGACATCACTCTAAATCCAAAACAGCGGATTTCTTAGCATGAAAATCAATTTTTAAGCAGGAATTTTCAACCGATTGAGCTGAAATATTGTATACACGTTCAGTTTGGATGACAATGCATGTTTTACTCTGTGGCGTCATTCTAAATCCAACGTGGCGATACACCCGAAATGACGAGCTAGTTATTTCTAACGTACTTTTACAAATCAGATAAAAGATGCTGAGAATAACTCGAAAAATAAAGTGATGTTTAAATCCAATAGAGAGGACTAAGTTTTTAATGCTCAATTCCGTTGCTCCAATCAGCTTAGAGCTTAAGATAATTCAGCGATAACTAAAAGGAATAATTAAATTAAATTTAACTAAATTAAATATAAGGAAATTTTTAAAACTAAGCTTCTACTTAAGTGTACTAAAAAGAAAAAATTAATTTTTTATTTTAAAACTTTGACTGTCAACTTATTACGTCATTATACAATTTGTATGATATAAAAACGTTGCCAATTTGTTGGACGAATTCGAAAGGCATTATCCTCGTCTTCGTGTTAAGTACTAATATATTGCTCAATGCGTTGCATACGGCGTTTAATGTTTTGAATAAGAAATGAGTAAATGAAAGTATGATGAAAATTTTTATATACCGATTATCAATTGTTAGATTCCTGTTTTTTTTGTCTATAGAAAGGCTAAAAATAAAATAATAAAAGAACAAATAAATTATAAAATACCAAAGCTTTCGAATATTTCAGGCTTGACTGTATATGCAGATAATTCCAGTCTTAACTGTATCGATTTAAGTTCAATTATCGGGGAGATAATTTTGAACATTAATTACAACAAAAACGCTGAATAATTCATCAAATTTGGGATAATTTTCCGCAATCCATTACCATAGATTAACTTTCCCTAACTACTTTTCAGAACATATAAGGTAGTTTGAGATTATGAGCATTCTTTGTATAAAGTTGCGTGGTGTATAAGCTTATTTCCTTTAAAGTTTATATCCTTTTTGTAGAACAGCTAATTTTAGTTGATGAATTAAAATTGTGTTACATCCATTGTTAAACATAATTTACGAATAAGTACAATGGTTTAAAGAATCAGCGTTCAAACTATAACATCTTGCAAAATTACTATTTTATAGTGAATATTTTTCGACCACTTGTATATTTTCTTAAGACTTAACTCATTGTTCAATTGAGTTGAAATTTCGTACAAATATACAAATCGGATAACAATACAATACTATGACATAATATAAAAACATAAATAATATAGTAGCGTTGTTCTTTTTTTTGGAATCTTATTCTGCTTAATAAACAAGTAAATTCAAATGCTATTAAGGATTATAATGGTATTAAGGATAGGACTAAATACTCTTCGCCACCAATACTGGATAATTAATTTCACCAAATATTAATATGATAAATTATTTAAAAGTGGTCATATACATACAGTCAACTGAAGTCTTACACCAAGTCTTATAACAATTGAATCATTTAATATAAAAATAGTATTAGTCATGTTTTTCACAAAATGGACTATTTAAAACAAACGCATCCATGCAAATAGAATTCATTTAAAAATAATAATGTATAATTTTTTACCTGGTCTTTTCTGTCAAAATTTCCGTTCTAATTGCCTTACACATTATATATAAAATAATACATGAAAGGTAAATCATTAACATTTAAAATTATAATTTTGAAGTGATAAAAAATCCTTAATTATAGAATTAATATTTTAACAGAAGTCAATTTGGTAGGTTATGTTTTTTTTTTTTTTTTTAAATAATGATAAACTGTGGAATTTGCTAAAATTATTCTGATGCATATCCGTGCTCAATGATAAACATAATCACAAATTTCATTTTTAATATCAAATTATTGCTATTAAAAAAGACTTATTTACAATTCGAAAGTAAACTATTAAATGATAATAATTTGAGGCATATAATAAAAAGGTAGCCCATATAATAAAGTAATGCATATGACTAGGCAAACGGATTTCTGATAAACAAAAAAGAACAAGTATACATGCTTGATAACAAACAAATAAATTTGTACAATAATTTTTGTATCACTTAGTACATGTTCAAGTGCTTAGATTCCTTTTATTTTATATTGTCATGTTTTTAATTCACCCAAGTAAGTAATATGTTGAAGAATGAAAACCAGACCAGACAAAACAATTTCTGACGTTAGTGATCTACTTTCTATATTATTTCTCTCTTCACAGAAATTCTAACTTTCGAGACTATATATATTTACACATACACAAATCCATTTAATATATCCGTAATGTGTATATATAGCCGTAATACAGTGAAACTTTTGTGAAACAACTCGAACAGGTCGTAAATAATTTATACGTAACGGATTGTTGTGTGTTGTAGTATTCTGTGTAAAACTATGTAAAAATAAAACAACAATTTTATAGTCGTAGAAGTTTTGTAATCGTAGTTTGATCAGGTATTTATTTATTGCTGTTTGTGTGTGAGTGTTTATGTTGTTGCATGATGCGACTTTGTTGTTTGTTTTCAAGTAGTTTTCTTTTTATAAACAAATAAAATAAATCAATTGAGTATTATTGATTTTTGATGTAATAAATAAAATTCTTCTCAAACAGATATTGAGTGTTTATCTTGATATTTGAGAGAGATTGAAAAAAATTGGGTTCCATCCATTCGACAAAAATTGATTTTAGCAGAAAGAGAGGCTAAATGTAGTCAGTTTCTTAAAAATCAGGAGCCGAAATCAACCTTCAGTTTTATTTGTCATTTAAAGATCTAGAATAACATTTTCTGAAGTTGTGCAACTAATAAAAAATTTGTGATATCGTGTTCCAACTAAAAGTATCTCGTATGAAGTATCACACATTACACTTGAAAAATTCACTTTATCTAACGAATGTGTAGCTACTTTTCAAGACAAATTCTGAAATGGCCAGCAACAAAAAATCAACGTTTGAAATGCATTCTGCACGATATCTTAAAAACAAATTCTCCCAATTATTAGGTTATGATTTTTGAATATTTTGGCTGAAAGTTACCTATTTTTATAACATTTTTGAAGAAAAATTATTTTCTAATTTTTTCTTTTTTTTTGATTTTTTGAAAAGTGAAAGCTCCTTAAGTAAACTACGTAAAATCGACAAGAAATATTTGTCATTGATTTAGATAAAACTTATTTTCTCATATAATTCGGATGCAAAAGATTCATTCGGATACAAAAGTTTGTTGAGGTAACGCGAAAAATACGATTAGATAGTTAATTTTTTGAAGCCAGTTCATGCTATAAATTGTAAATAAACCTCTCAATTTTAAAAAATAATAACAAAATGATTTTTTGTTATTATTTGAAAAAAAAATTGGGATCCAGTTTAATCGAAAATATTTAGTATACTCATTAGATGACTTATCATAATACAAAAATAATCAATTCAAAATAATTTGACGATAAACTACTGAGTACCTAACGGTAATTTTGAGTCCGAACCTCGTAGATTATTTATATGGATGATGTCGACATTGATATAACGTTTTTATAAAATTTCGAATAGTTTCGAAAGTATTTAGATACAATAGTTGAGGTGAGCGGAGATATATCAGTCATTCTGTTTATAATTAACTCAAAGAAAATAGGAAGAGGTTCTCTCAAAAAGTGTTACAGAATCAGCAAGTAAAAATCTTTCACGATCTTCAATTCACTACGTTATAAAACATTATAATAATTTTGGACAGTGCCTTGATATATCTGTCAATCAATTTATTATCAACTGAAGAAAAATGAAAGAGGTTCTTTCAAACAGTTTATCGTTCTCGAGTTTGAAGTCACTTTGTTAGAAAACACAAAAATAATTATAGAGAGTGCCTTGATATATCTGTTTTAGTCAATTTTTAACTGAGGAAAAAACGAACAGGTTCTCTCAAACAGTTACGAAAAAAGCAGATAAAAATCGATCTCCAGTTTAAAGTCACTATGCAAGAAAACACACAAATATATTCGCCTGGTTCCCTAAATTTAATAGTATCAAGTGAACAAATTACTAACTAATGACTTATGGAAAATTCTTAATACTTCCTCATAAAGAAGTTCTACTACAAATGCTAAGTTTGTTCTAAGTTTCCTATTATATAAACAATATCATCAACAATATCATCAACAACAATATGTTTCTCAGTTGTTTATTATATTATAAAATCGTCACAGCTTTCACCTTCATAGAGAATGAATGGGATGTAATATTTGTAAACTCAAAATGAAAAGTGATGATTATTATTATTAATACAACAGCTAGAGCTATTTATATATGTAATGTAACTAAATATTTAGCTCAAAAAACTAGTTATAATTTACATATTAATTATATATGTATATATATAATATAATATAATTTGAAATATATTTTATTATAGCGTTGAAACCTGTTGAAATGCCATATTTTATATTACAGAAGATTTTGTATAAAATTTTTTTTGAATAATGTTCAGTTGATTCATTATTTACATTTATATACTTTTAAAAGCTATTTGATAAAAATTATAGAAATCGTTTCTGATGAAAGCATTATAAGCAAGCACTATATATTTTTTAAAGTAATTTAATTAATTTACCATAGAAAAATTATTATAATTTGCCACTGCCTTAAAGCAATTACATTTCTCAACCGATCACCAATGTTTAGCAACATCGGACATAACAGTCAGTACTGGGATGGGTTACCGTATAGGAATGCTGTTTGCTGTTGTAGTAGAAAATATATCTACTGTAGTTACTGCATGACCTAAGTAGTTCATACAAAAAAATTCAATAAAAAATGTATTCTTAAATTTTTAGTTATATAAAAGAATAAAATTTTATTAAAAGAATATAATTTTAAAATCACGATTGCATCATCTCTACTTGCCAGGTTCAATGGTTTTATATAAATATTAAGTTTTGTGTGTAACATTTGAAATTATATGAAATAGATAAAATTGACAATCTAAAAACAAAGTTTTATAAATGGTGTTTTTATTATTATATAATTTGACATAAATCATCAATTATACTATTTTGTTTTGAATTTTGCAATTTAATACTAAAAAAATTATATATTATACATTTTACACGAAATGTCACAAACTAAACTTCAAAAATAATATCTATATTAAACCATTTAACACCAGAAGTAGATGCAATCATATTTTATAACCATTTCGAAGATTTTAAATTTCTAACAATCGAATAAATTTAATTTTCGGCAAAGTTTTTTTTCTATGTATGCTAAAAACATTTTATATCTCTGAATAAAATTGTAAAAATTCGATTAATTTGTGAAAAAGTCACTACAGTAGTCGAATATCGTATATCGTAAGGTTCAAATAAATAATGTAAACAATCTTTAGATTCCAAAATTATCCTTGTAATGTATATTGATAAAAATGCGACCTATAAACTCTGTAAAATTTATTTTAATTTTCTATCACCAACAAAATTTGATTTTAAACTAATTTGGATTCATAATAATGTATTGATTAAAATTACGACCTAGATTCTAGTTTTCAAACGCTTGAAAATCCTACAGCGGAAATATTTTGGCTACATGTGAAAACTTTTGTCTTTTTTGAAAATTTTTATTCCAAATGACCTTAAGTAATTTAATGGTAACAGAAAATTTGTTCGGCTATTTGGCATATTTAACAAAGATATATACTTTAAAAAAGGCGGGTTTTGTCTCGTACAAATATTTCAATCTTTGTACAAGATAGTAATATAGTACACCTTATTGATATATAAGAAATTTAATAAAATTTTATGACTTCAAGAATAACCGCTATAATTCCAACGTATAATATGTCTCGACGATATACTCCATGTTACTACAAGAGATAATTCTAAAAGTTATTTATGTAATAAAATTCCAGACAGAATATGAATGTTTAATTTTAAATAATTTGAATAATTTGATTTACTTATGCAGGTATGACGACTTTTTATATCATTATAAAATTCTAGGCATAAATTGCCCGTTCTCCTGCCTAACTGCTACAAGAATTGAAATCATCGAACATTGCAGTCAATTAAATAATAATATAGTTTTGAGATGACATACAAACAAAATGTTGAGCTTAACATAACCCAACAAAATATCATATATATTTATTTAAATATTCAAAACTATACACACATGCGATGTATCTACTTTATTCTATGTTACTCAACGCTCAAACAAATGATAACACAAACAGAAAATGTCGTACGTAAAAGTATGGGGTATCAAAAGCCTATGTTACACGCACATACATACATATTTATACATTCAGTTTTGGTGAATATGAGTTTTAGAAACAGGACCAATCACTTATCTGGTTAATTTGATGTATTAAGACGATTTGATGAAAAAGTAAACTAGAATGGCAAAAAAAAATTACTTAAAACAACAGAAACGAACATAGTTCACGGCTAGCATGAATGAATCCTTACCGAGGATCGGTCGAAACATTTAGTCGAAACACACAGTCAATCATAAGCTACACGGTATCGCATTGCTGAGGAAATATAGCCCCACTCCGGCTGTAGTGTCATTGGTAATTTTTATACTCGACATACATTATATATCAGAGTATATTTTAGTTTAAAGTTTGTAACGCTACCTAATATTGACCGCACAAACAAAATTTTGGTATAGCTGTTCATAGAAACAACTAATTAGTCTACTTCTGACTGTCCGTCCGTCCGTCATGACAATAACTCAAAAACAAAAAGAGATAGCGACCTGAAATGATGACGTATTATAAAATAAAAATGTAAGTTAAGCTTCGTGAATGAGGAAAATCGGTCCATTAGGTCCAAAAGGTCCTTGACCCAACTTTAAAATTATAGAAGAAAAGTTCAAGTGCAAAAAGCCACAATCAACTTTTGTTTGAAACATTTTTTCGTAAAATGTTTGAGTTCTGAAGAATTCAAAACTCAAATTTGACTAATAAACACATATAAGTAATTACAATGTATACATATATAACTGTATATATTGGATATTTATAGTACTTTGATGAATGTTAATTAAAAATAATCCAAACAATGAAATTATATAATGTGTCTAGTATCTAAACAATTAAATCTGCTGTTAACTTCACTAGTTATTGAACACTTTCTAAAACTTTTATATATTTATTTTATTCAGGATCAAAAAATTAATTTTCCTTTAAGCAGATAAATTAATTCAATTTTTAAAAATTTTACTATTAAATCAATTGATAATGGGTACGAATTTCAAAAGACCTAAAATTGAAACATTAATAATGATAGTAATATTGATAGTAATATGATAGTAATATTAATATTAATTGAGCAGTTGAAAAGAAAATCAAGCGTCGTCCAATTCAATGATCACATATTTTTTGTACCGAAATGTTATGTAAATTTACCAAAATCAAAATAAATTTTGGTTTTTCTCAACTAATAAATAATCATATGTCTATATGATCATACTTTCACCCATACATAAAATATTGTATGCAACGAACATTAAGGATAAAGTATGCAAAGAACATTAAGGAAATTTTTTTTAAAACAAAATAAATTCAATCCCATTAAGAATTCAAATTAAAACCCATCAACTGCAAGGTTAAGCATTTAAAAAAAAAAATTAAAATTCATTATTAATAAATATAAAGTATAAAGAATGCTTTTGTATTTAAAAGACACAAATCAAGCAAATTATCAGGTCTATTATTTTACAATAAGAAATAAAAATAAGACATAATTTTTTTTTTTTTTTTTTTTTTTTTTAAAAAAAAAAGATATTATATCATTTGTAATTTTTTTTTTTCATGCTGAAAACCAAAAATTTACGATCAAATCATTAATAAATATATTTTATAAGCATTAAACATGAGTAAATAAATCATGCCTTATAAATTATGTAATATATGTGAATAAATGTTATTATTTTATATATTTAAAACCAAAAATACTAACTATACTTGAATATTAATTCTAAATAGAGTTTAATTCATTATGTAAGTACTAAGTATTGAGTTAAGTGTTTTTAATTCAATTAATAATGAGTATAAGGAAATTTAATAACTCTAATAAGAAATTGAACTTACACCCTATTTACTTTCTTTATGTCTTTTAATCCAAGAAATAAGTTTTCTAATGATCATATTAGACTAAGGGATAAGGCCCCACCACACCTACGTTATAGTATAATAGTTCATACATTTTCTATGTTTCCTTTTCCAAAAGCGTTGCCTTCGAGTGATCTTGAAAAAACCCTTAAGATTTCCGTCCGAAAATCTCCGCCATGAAGAACCTGGACTCCCGACTATATTTGAAATATTATTATTAACTAGAGTTTAATGCATTATGTAAGTACTACTAAGTATTGAGTAAACTATATTAAGAAATTGAACTTACACTTACAATTTATGTTTAAGTGTTTTTTACCAAAAAAGTAAATTTTCTAATGATTATATTAGACTTAGGGACTAGGTCCACCACACCTACGTCATAGTATAAAGGTTCATGATTTTTCTATATTATCTCTTCGTAATGCGTTGCCTTTGCGTGATCTCGAAAAAACCCTTAAGATTAACATCCGAAGCTCTACACCGCAAAACTAGATACCGGACTATCCACAACTTTATCCTAACATCTTAAAAATTAGTTTTTCAATCTTACCGTAAAAATCCTTTCCAAGAAATCAGTGAACTGGATCATTTCGACCCACGTACGCTGCTTTTCAGGAAATAATTTCCCATGCCACCCGATGTGGATTGCACCTGATCATGTTCTGTCTTGCTTCAAAAAAAAAACGACTTTCTAAAAGAAAAATATATACAATTAAGATTACACTGGTCTTAATTGTCTATATTTTTCAATCAGAAATTCGTTTTTTTGAAGCAGGACAGAACATGATAAAACACGTCTCTTAATATTTTTATTTTCTTTGCTAAAAATGATAGACATTAAAATTTAAATAAATAAAGTTAAAAGCATTAAATATTTCTTTATTTTAAATTTCCCACTCAAATTTCCTTTGTTTTAAAACTTAAATGATAATTATGTTATCACTGATTTTCAATAGTTTTGTGTAGACAATCTTCATTAATTTTTTGTGGAACGATTCTAGCACGTAAATTGTGTTGATTTACCACAAAATTTGTTACCACGTAGTTAAGCTTAAAACATACTGTAAAAAAAGTCTGTTAGATGTATGAGGATCAGGATAATACTAACCTTCTGTTGTCATTTCAAAAACATGAATAAAATAAATCCTTAGGATATTTTATAATAATATCAAATTTATCAAAATAAATGGAGATTAAAGTAACAACGTGTGTCATATTCAATAATAGTTTTGAAACATATAATCACAGTGTTTAATGATGGAAAATTATTTATGATAAAACCAAAAATGAATTGAAAACTCGTTAATGATGTAAAATACATTTTCATTTTGTGGTTCCCAACAGGTAAGGGTCTATAGGTACACAATCTATCTATTTATCGTACGTAACAACTTAACAAATTATCGCAGGAAGTTGTTTTCATCATCTCATGTAATAGTTTTCTCTATAACATTTTCTATTTTCTATGTATTTATTTATTATACATTCATATCACAGATGTTTATGTACAATGTAGATTGCATTCATGTCACTCGCATGGGATTTTTGTAGACTGTGTTTAAACTATTTATTATTTTAAGAGTTATAAACACATACAATCGTTAGCTCTCATGTAATCTCAATTTTTTCCCACGTTAATCATCGAAACCGCTATGCTGATTTCCATATAATTTGATATAATTCCTTAGTCCAACCTGACTACCCAACTCATAGAATGGGAATTTTTCTGTCATTTATTTAGAAAAAAGAATTGAATAAGAGCTTCAAGAGTTATTAATAGATGGAGATATATGGTTATATTATAAGCCATCTAAGGAACGGCTCATCCTGGCCGTATAATCAAAAAAAATTTTGTATTGTATTATGAGTAACCATAAAATGTCCAAACATTCCAAAAAAAAAGAAATTCTTGGTATTGGGGTGTTCTAGGATAATCCAGGTTTAAAAATTCCAAATTAACGTTTATTTCTGTTGGTTTTCTACGGACTGGGATACCCCTAAAAACAGCTCCGAGGTATTCCCATATAGATTCGATTTAAAGCGATATCTGAATAACGCGATTTTTGGTAAATAATTATCTTAGTGTAATTAATGTAATTTTATCGAGTTTAAAAATTTAAAAATTGCAGCTCGGATTTTTTCGATTTTTTCTAAGAGGTACGTACCATTTAAGAAAATTGTGTTAAATCTAAAATACATTTTTCCTCATTTCGATAACTTTGTGTTAAATGGGCAATTTATTTAACACTTGGTTGAATAGATTTTGGGATATTGGCTGAAATTCTTTATGAAAGTCAATATTTCGTAGCCATTTTATACCTTATCTTAAAATTTAGTCGATCAAATTTAAAATAAATGTGATGTTTGTATTTTTTAGACCTAAATTACTCTAGAAGACCCATAACCAGGAAAAAAAGTTTTTTTTGGGTTTTCTTAGGTTACACATATATTTACAAAAAATCTCGTAAAATGGAATATATTACAAGAAATATCTGTGTTTTGACAAAACAACAATAGACGCTCAAAATGATACACTTCAAGTCTTTTAACGCCACCTCCCCCTTGATTTAAGTGCACACATCTATGACAACTCATACTTATTCTTTCATGTTATATCATATTCATAAATCTTAAAGTATATAACAAATTTCCTTCAATATCAGATGAATGGGGTATATTTTCTTATTAAAATATCCATATACAAAACTTATTTACAGTTCTTTACTTCTTATTTGCTACAACACTTCCATTTCCAACACACCATATAGGAAAAGAGATTTTTCCTTTAACCAAAAACTTTTTAGTGTTAATTTTCAACTTAATAATAACAACACTACGACGAAACTAAATATAAACTTTTCTATTCGCCCACGTGGATTATTTGATCGTGGTTATAATAATTCTCATTTATAACTATGAAGAAAGACGTATTATATTATATAGTGTTATTCGATATACTACTACCTGAATTTTTACCTTATTTTTCACCGTTTTAAGTTTTCCTTATTCTATTACAGATATGTATGTCGAAATAAAAGTTTTCGTAGAAAAGTTTTTATTTAAGTATGCCATTTAAAATAAGATTGTATTTTTTGATGGTGTGAATTTTATCTTTAATTGGATAATTTGAATAATATATACAATGTTTACTTTGATAGTTTTTGAAATTGGTTACTTCTAGTTAAAACTTTGTAAATTCTGACAATCTGTTATATTCAAATATAACAATTGTATATCATAAAAAGTTTAATAATATTTTCTAGCACGCTTTTAAAGTTGATCCTCTATTTGTTTACTATGTAATTGTACATGAAACACATACTACATTCTCTATAAAAAAATACACCCACTATTCTATACTAAATACATACACTACACTTATATCCCTCCACTGGAAATAATCGTTTAATATTAAATATTATTAATTCAAAGTTTGAAGTAAATTTTTTCCATTTTTTCAAAGTATTCACCATTTATTAATCTAAAAAATATAAGTTTTATAAAAATTATAAAAAAATTGCTAAATGTAAAAAACTATCAATCAGAATTATCTCATGCTTGAAGACATAAATCGTCTTTAAATTTTAACAGCGTGTTGATGTATACTTTTAACAATTTATAATCCAAGTTTTGAAAATTTCATGAAATGTTACGTTCGTGGAGACATCTTAATTGAGGCATCCCTAAACGAAAAGTATGCGCTGAGTGCAACCAATTGTGTTCTTTCGTTTCTATGGTTACCAAATACTAGTCTTTCGGTCAAATGATAAATAGTATTTATGATTTAACGATGGGTCGATCGATAGTCTAATTACTTTTTATTTTTAAATAGTTATCGAAGTATTATTTTATAATTTACATCTAATCAATGTTTAATAATCAACGTTAGACGCATTTATTACTAACTTGCGAATATAAAAAATACCCCTGTGTTTCAAAAACATAACATCATGCATGGGCATCTACATATGACGTGATTTGAACATTGTTATTTGCTAAAATATTGATGACATCATCATTACTTACGTAATTTTTTTTTTACTAGAAATAAATGTTTTTTTTTTTTAATTATTAAATAATTTTGTTTGATACTTAGTTTAGAATCTGCAAAAAATTGAACAAATAATTATATTTTTTAAAGCGCGAATATTTTGTAATAAATTTTATCGATTAGGAAGTCAGTTTTACGTACTATGCGCGGTTATAAATTAAGCTATATATATAATTTCAAATAATTTGAAATACATTGTACCTATTTATAATTATTATTAGTTGAACACTCACTAATGCGAATAAAATTTACGCATTTGATTTATGTTTTGAGTGTGATACACCACACAACAATTTATTAAAATTCAAAACAGTTTATGTTGATGAATTTCATTACAACACATTTTTGTGCTTTTATTATTTCAAAATTATCATTAGAAGAAAGAAACCACGTTGAAGAATTAATAATTCATAAAGACTGTTAATAATGTTAGTGTTTCGTAAGTTCAATTGTTTTCAAAATGTAGAAATTGAATTCTACGTATGGTATGTTGTTTTATATTGAATAATGGCCAAGAAAATCATCTTCTATACGATTGACAATCTATACGATTTGCAGATATTAGTGTGCTTGTTATAGCAAAGGCACGCATTTAGTTTCTCCAGTACCTTTCATAGGTTCATACTAAATAGAAATTGTAATTTTCTTTTGCGTTTAGATCGGAAAACTCAAATCAATCGTAAAAGATAGGAGAATAGTTTGGCTAAGTTTAATTTAATAAAGCCTGTAAGATGCTTTTACATAATTAGACGATATGGTTTATACATAATTAGATGTACTCGAAATTAAATATGGGTTATTAAAAGCTGTTGTTTTAAACGATTTATAAAAACAACCTATTGTAATTCTGAAGTATCGAATTTCGTTTTTAACCGACGAAAGGCAAAGTTCTCGAGTCGACTCGTTTATTTATTTATTTTTTTTTTTTATGACAAGAAGCCAATTTTGAATTCTTTTTTTTGGATAGGTATTCTCATCGAAATAGGTCCAATATAAATTTGGATATAAAATTTACATCAAAAGTAGGAAAACGGGGATTGATTTATTATTCTATTACATATTTTAATGCTTAGGTGTGTAAATAGAAAATTCAGCATGTAGTAATAAAAAAAATTATAAAATAGAAACTTTATAACAAAAAAATTACACCGTCGAAAAAACTTAAAAGCCAAAATTAATAAAACTTTTTTAATTTAAAATATCTAAGTTCTTAAATTAATGTCAGTATACCTGAATAATTTTGAACCGGTGCCAAACAAGCAAATTAATTATTTAAGTAAAGCGTAATTCGCGGGTGCCGATTCAAAATTACTTAGGTACATTTACACTAGTTTACGAACTTAGTTTTTAAGGTTTAATTAAAAAAGATTTATTATTTTTTGTCGTTTAGTTTTTTTTTGTAATAACGAAAAATTTTGGAAAAAATAATACAGAATTAACTTACTGAATGTAAAAATGAACAAATATTCTTCAAATAAAAGAATTAGGACAAAGGATATTAAAGAATATTTTATATACACAATATGATTACATTAAATAATAATTATTTATAAAATACAACTTTATTTAATTTATTTATTTATGTATTAAATAAGATAATAAATAAATTTAATTTTTTAGATATAACTTTGAAGAAAGTAAAATGAAACAAACACTCATTCATTCTTTCCTCATTTAAAATGTTCTTTAAATATATAATACCTAATAAAACCAAATAAATTTAAATACAATTTATTTTTATTAAATGAAGATTAGATAGCATTTTATATACTCGTCAAATTAAGTATTTAAAACACGAACGATCACATAATACCACATAATATTATATTTAGAAAAAAAAATAAAAATAGAAATTGTATTTCAAAGTTATTCAATTTATTTAATGAAGAAAAAAGAAAGAAAAAGAAAAGTACTTCTATGGTAAATTTATTGTGGGCGTTAGAAATGAAAAAAACAATTTATTTAATATCAATTTTATCAAGTTTTTTTTTTTTTTTTGTTATAGTATATCATTGGTGTTTCAAGATGCCAGTAGACTGAATATAATATTTAAATCACACATAATCTAATAGCTGCGAAGAAATTAAATTTTGAAAAGAAGTCGGTATGCGAGTAGATATTTTAAATAAAAACTTTTTAACAAAAAAATTAAACCGCCGAAAAACTGAAAAGCAAAAAATAATAATAATATTTTTAATTTAACCTTAATAACTACTAAGTAATTAAACTAATGTATACCTAACTAATGTCGGCCGAGCTTCACGCTTTACATAATGAATTAATTTGCTTGCTTAGCGCCGATTCAAAATTATTTAGGTATAGTTATATTGGTTACAAACTTATAGGATCGGGGTCGAAAATTTTTGAAACCAAAAAAAAATTATAGTAGAAAGAAACTTTTTAAAGAAAAAATTAAAGAGAAAATATTTAACAGGCGACCTGAGGCCGGGTAGTATAAGGAGGTGAGTTTTTAAGGGTAAAACATAGTTTATCTAGATTTCCAGCAAAAAAAACTTCAAAGTTGTAGGTAAAAATAAGATCTACAATTCAGGTACCAATACTTTTTTACATAAATTACCCAAATTATCTCCTTAGGGTAGGAATTTTTTTCCAAATTTATATGGGACCCACTTATCCAATAATAAAATAATTATCCAAATCGAACTTCTCTATATGGATTTAAATCAGATATTAAGAGAAGGAACATGCTTTACGTTTGGTACATGAAAATAGTGAATATATGATTAAAAACTGGAACCTATGTCGATCCAAAGCGAAATTATCTTTAAATTAGCGACAAAGATAACTATTCGGAAACGACAAATGATTAACATATATCGCATATGTAATCAGGAAACTAATTACCTATAATACTACTTGAAGTGCGTAATTTCAACACAAAAAAAGAACAATTTCAAATATAAATATCTCTACCACCAATCGTCTATTCAGACCAGACTGTTGACTGCATTATAGTAGTAAGGTTAATAAAACACCTAAAACGAGGCAAACACTCCCTTTTTTTTTAAATTGATCTCTATCTCTTACCATTTGAATGACTAATTATTAACTAATTAGGTTATGTTGGATTTTGTAAGCATCGAATCTGTAATCATAAAGCTTAGCAATAGTATAGACTTGGGACAGATTATTAATGCTGAACCAATTTTAAACTATTTTTGAGCTATGACTTCGAATTGAATAGTTAAATTCATGTGTTTGAAAGTATCAAGTCTTGTATAGAACTTATAAAGATTAGCAATAATGCAGAATTTTGCAGATAATTTACGCTGACCTTTTTTTAAACTATTTCTCTATGAATTAATCTGCGCTTTTACTAAAACGATATGATTAATTCTTTACTCGTTTCTAGTCGTACAAAGAATATAAAGTATATTTAATTCCAAGATATAATAAAAGTACATTTTATTTACAACCCACTGAGAAACAAAACTACAGATCGATTGATGATAGATTTTCTATAGAAATAGATAATAAAATATTCGCAACGTTTTATAGCAATAATAAAACAAGACAATGCTTTCCCTATTCAGTTCATCCATATATATTAAAACAAAATGAACAAATGTAATTTATAATTTACTTTGATTTTATTGATTTAACACTTAAAACCTATGAATAAATGACAATTATTTATGCAGAAAAAAAAATCGACAAAACAATGAGTACAACTCTTACGGCAATGGTTCTGAATATAAATTTCTGTTTCAAGAAAACGACTTCAAAAATAATTATTTCATAAATTAGTTAATAAACAAGGTATGCGAAATTGTAGCTGATATACATTTATGCGTTAAATATCTATGTGCAGCGCAAAAGAAATTAGTAAAATCCAATCTCCCAGATCTGGATTTCTTTTAAATTCGTATAATTAATTTTTTCATAAGCGAAAACCTGCGTATTGGCTATTAATTTTTTAAATAAGTATCCGTAAATCTCAAAAGACGTTTTCGTGGTGTGTTTTAGGATAAATTGGGTCTCAGTCACATAAAAATCCATTTTTTCAAAGGGGCTATAAAATTGGTAAAAAAATGGAGAATAATTTTTGAGCTCGTTTTTATTTTGAAATTGTATTGGATTGCATTGAATATTGGATTGTAAAATCTTAAAAATCGATTGATTTAACTCAATTTCAAGCAAAATCTCAGAAACTAGCCATTCAAGTGTTATTTTTTGTTTTCGTTGACCTACATGACTCTACGAAAAAAAATTGGCGAATAAAACTTATTGTTGCATGATTTTTTAAGTTGAATTACATAACAAAAAGTTCTTTAACTTTAAAAAATCAAAGTTTAGATATCATTTTAAGAAAATTCGGTACTCACAAAATTTAAAAAATCGATTCAAAGTGAACTAAATCTCATTGATTTATGGGAAGAGATAAGGATTGATACTTCAAGATAAATTTTCTAGGAAAATTTCAGGGGTATGCCGATTCTCTTATTAAATTACTTGATGACCTCCCGAGCCAAGAATTATAAATAAGACCATAAAATTTTGGCTAAATAATTAAAAGTAGACAGCACAATTTGGGTTACTTTCGTTGTAGACCTACGTGGCACATCGGAAATTAATGTGGATTAGCTGTTTGAAATATAATTTTTTTTTTACAATTTTAATCATTATTCATCAGGGATCAGGAATATCGCAAAACAAAATCTTACCCACAGATACTAAAATCCAAGCTACGTCACTGTTATTATGATTTTCTTTTTAATAATTTAAGATTAAATGCATTTGAAATATATTTAAAATAAATAAACACAAATATTATCTATCTCAAAGATTTGTAACATATTCCAGGAAATCTCTCGTACATCAAACGAGAAAAAAAAACCGACAACCCATTATAGAAATACATTGTTCCATCTCGTCCGTTGATTATAATCTAATATCAAAGTACAAATTTCAACAAACTGATATCATCACAAAGTACAAAGATATTTATGATAAAATGACCTTTTTCTATATGACCTTTCGACTCTCAACAGCAGAAAACCCTTTTATTATATTGTTATAATAATAATAATAATAATAAATACGGAATCTTTATAAAATGGATGCATCAAACACAGTTATAATTAGAATAACACGATATATAAAATAGTAGTGAATAGATAGAACATAGAGAACATAGAGAGTCAGTCGATAAGTTGGTGGTATGGTTACTTTGAATGTGTAGATAAAATAGGTGGTAATAAAGCAAAGAAAATTAACAAAACCATGGAAACATTGGTCGTTGGTAAATTCATCCAATTGAAGATGTGTTAATTAACTATTGTCAGCAGTTTCTAACCGATAGTTTTTATACCACCCATTTTTTGTTTGTTTTATAAAACCATTAAATTATAATTTTAGTATTTTATTATAATTATTTACAAATAAATTGGACGTTCATTAGCATATCATTTCATTTATTTCACAGTAATAAAAATTTTGTCTAAAATCAACACATTTTTATTCATTTATATCACTTTGAAAAAAAATTTTGTGTAAAATTTATATCACAATTTAGGTGTCACAATAATTTAATGTTGACACAAAACTCAAATTATTATTATTTGAGCTTATTAGGAAAATTATTATACTCCATTAATTTAAATTTCAGTCAAGTACCAATAGTCTTAAACTTCAATCAAAACAGATTTTTTTTTTTAAGTGGCAAATTTATTATGTGAAAAAGTAAAGTTAGTTAACAAATATAATTTTTGTGACAACAAATTGACATATAAAAATCTACATTCATAAATTCATAACATAAGCCGGTTTTAATGAGAAAAATTTTCGATAACCCCCCGATTTCGATTAAACGCTTACTCTCTAATTTTTAGACAAAAAATCAGATTATTGTTCCAATCAGTCCAATCATCCAATCAGCCCAATAGTTTAGGAATTATATTGGTCCCCGATTTTAAAAACATAGAGAAAAATATATTTGAATCAAAGTGCGGTATTAGATTGCTTTTAGTCAAGATAAGTTGCAAAAAAAATCTTTCAGTGGATATAGGAAAGAACGAAAGTAGCCAAAAACTATTTATTTTGACTGTGCGTTAATCTTAAAAAGTTCTTAATTTCAACGTCATGCAAAACATAAAATATATTTTTATCTGTAAATTCTCATTTATTAATTATGAATAAAAGATAATTTCTTTGTTGAAAATACAAAATTTACCTGTAATTAATTATTTTCTATGATAAAATTTGATAATTTTACTTACGACTGCAATAAATATGATAAAAACACACACCAGTTTATTAAGTCTATCTACTGATAAATCATCTTCGCATCTAACCCATACAGTTTTTACGGGTAATAATAATTTTTTATGTAGACAAGAATTATTATGATGGTCTTATTTATATAAAAATAATATTTAATATATTATATAATCTTATATATAATATAATATTATATTAAAGTAGACTGCTGACTCATTATATAATAAGTATTAAAACATCATAAATTTTGTAGTTGGTTTAGATTGCTGATAAAATTATTGAAAAACTAAACTGTGTTTTAACAAAGTTTTGTACATTGCAGTCACTTTTATATTATTATCATAGCTTTATATATTAGACCTAGATTGCTAAAAAAATTATTAATGTGTTTCAATAAGGACTCTTCATTGGTCAAAATTCAAATTAACTTTGTTGAAATTCTGAAATATTAATTACAATTTTAATAGAAGATTAATTAAAATGTTAATAAAAAATTATATAAGAAATGTTAATAAGAAATTCGGTAAACTTGATAAAGTCAGATTTGAGAAAACTAACTAAAGATTGACTGTAATTTATTGACAGGTTATACTTAATCAAATAATAAGTAATTTTAGATTAATAAATTCCAAGTTCTGGATTTAGATGTCGAAATCTCATAGATTTCGGTCATCTATGAAAGTTTTAAATTATAAAATGGGAATTGACTTCATCGAGAACTTCTGTTAAATTCTCCGAAATTGTAGATACTTTAGATACTTAAGATCATGCACGAATCACTTGTGTTTTTAGATTCATTTGTGATGATGCTACAATTTAATTTGACCACCGTCTAGTAAACAGTTGAAACATTTCACTCAATGATATGTTCATGTATGGCGACCGAAAATAATTCAAAGCTTAATTGAGAACAAGTAGATATAATGAACAGAAAATTTAATTAATTTTGATATCAATGTCATTCATAACAAAATGTCTCTGGTAATGTTTTACATTTAATATATGTACAAAACTTACAAGTCGTAGATATAAATTCGTTGTATGTATTCAAGGAGTCTTAGTACAAAAAACAATCCTGACTAAATCACTTGAGCTTCCATAATTTGACGAGAAAGTGGACACAAACATAATGGTGGCAATGTAATTCTTCAAATTTCTCTCAGTAATCCTTTTCATATTCTCGCCATATAGGTGAGAAGTTTATCCAGAGGTCCATCCTTTCCTTAGAAGTTCCTCTTTATCTACTCTTAAGAACCGTTGAATATGTCCCGTGAAAATGTACAGGATGTGATATTGAAATCAAACCACCACATAAAATAAATAAAATTTTAATCAAGAATCATGATAAGAGTATAAATAAGTTCACCTGCTTATCAATAATATTTAAGAGAAATATGTTAATCGGCTTAAAAGTAAGCAATTTAAGTAAGCACATACACATTAATGCTCATAACAACCTCTAGTCTAGTGGTTAATGTTTTTTGTTTTATTATACATATAATACAATAAAGTATTTCTCCATTTAACCTATCATCTTCTATGGATGGTGTAGTGGCAGAGTCGACCGACTAGGTACACTATATACTTCAACACTTTTTCATTAATAATTAATCAACTGTTAATTTTAACATTGTCAAAAGTCAAGAAAAAAGAACAACGTGTTAAATTAATATTAAATAAACGAGAATATATTAAATAATACACTGGTGAACAAAGAAACTAGGTCGTCATTGAATCAACATAACATTTGAAATTATTTTAATGAAACAATAGAAGAATATTCCTAAAATATTCCTCGGGGTATGTTTTTTGTGTTTCTTAGGTTCTGTCCTTGAGAAACTATCAAATACAAATATCTGCAAAATTATAAAAAAAACTCCAAATGGTGGAACGATATGGGACTCATTTTAAAAAGCCTTTGGAATCATAAATGGTAATTATAGACAACGGGGATAGGTCCTAGTCTTAATAAAATATTTCGAAAAGTTTAACAGAAAGTTTTAATTAGCATTCGTAGGTCTAATCGTAAGCCAAACTGTTGTATCAAAACAAAGTTTAAGTTATTTGACCTAAAGTAAATTATTGTCATGCAATTTTAATGATTTTTGTGTCGTCATTAAGATAAAAAAATTAATTTTTTCGATATCTTAGCCAAATTTTGACCGATTTAAATGAACTTTTTTTGGAAACCCACTAATTTTGGGTCAATATTTTCATTTTTAATATTAATAATTTGCTAGCTTTATTCCTAAAATGAAATATCATAACCAGACCCTTGCTATCTTAAAATTTACTATTGATATGTTTAATTTAACCAAAAATTTGAAAACTATGACCCAAGTTTAGTAGGATAACATACTTTGTTTGCCAAAATCGGATAAAAATTCAACGTAATAGAGCAAAATCAATTTTTTTGGATTTTGTGACGTCATGAGGTTCAAAAAATTAATTTTTTCGATTACTTGGCCAATTTTTTACCGATTTGAATGAACTTTTTTTGGAAACCTACTAATTTTGGGTCAATCTTTTCATTTTTAATATAAATAATTTGCTAGCTTTATTCCTTAAATGAAATATCATAACCAGACCCTTGCTATCTTAAAATTTACTATTGATATGTTTAATTTAACCAAAAATTTGAAAACTATGACCCAAGTTTAGTAGGATAACATACTTTGTTTACCAAAATCGGATAAAAATTCAACTTAATAGAGCAAAATCAAATTTTTTGGATTTTGTGACGTCATGAGGTTCAAAAAATTAATTTTTTCGATTACTTGGCCAATTTTTTACCGATTTGAATGAACTTTTTTTGGAAGCCCACTAATTTTGGGTCAATATTTTCATTTTTAATATTAATAATTTGCTAGCTTTATTCCTAAAATGAAATATCATAACCAGACCCTTGCTATCTTAAAATTTACTATTGATATGTTTAATTTAACCAAAAATTTGAAAACTATGACCCAAGTTTAGTAGTATAACATACTTTGTTTGCCAAAATCAGATAAAAATTCAACGTAATAGAGCAAAATCAATTTTTTTGGATTTTGTGACGTCATGAGGTTCAAAAAATTAATTTTTTCGATTACTTGGCCAATTTTTTACCGATTTGAATGAACTTTTTTTGGAAGCCCACTAATTTTGGGTCAATCTTTTCATTTTTAATATAAATAATTTGCTAGCTTTATTCCTTAAATGAAATATCATAACCAGACCCTTGCTATCTTAAAATTTACTATTGATATGTTTAATTTAACCAAAAATTTGAAAACTATGACCCAAGTTTAGTAGGATAACATACTTTGTTTACCAAAATCGGATAAAAATTCAACTTAATAGAGCAAAATCAAATTTTTTGGATTTTGTGACGTCATGAGGTTCAAAAAATTAATTTTTTCGATTACTTGGCCAATTTTTTACCGATTTGAATGAACTTTTTTTGGAAGCCCACTAATTTTGGGTCAATCTTTTCATTTTTAATATTAATAATTAACTAGCTTTATTCCTAAAATTAAATATCATAACCAGACCCTTGCTATCTTAAAATTTACTATTGACATGTTTAATTTAACCAAAAAAATGAAAACTATGACCCAAGTTTAGTAGGATAACATACTTTGTTTACCAAAATCGGATAAAAATTCAACGTAATAGAGCAAAATCAAATTTTTTGGATTTTGTGACGTCATGAGGTTAAAAAATTAATTTTTTCGATTACTTGGCCAATTTTTTACCGATTTGAATGAACTTTTTTTGGAAGCCCACTAATTTTGGGTCAATCTTTTCATTTTTAATATTAATAATTAACTAGCTTTATTCCTAAAATGAAATATCATAACCAGACCCTTGCTATCTTAAAATTTACTATTGATATGTTTAATTTAACCAAAAATTTGAAAACTATGACCCAAGTTTAGTAGGATAACATACTTTGTTTACCAAAATCGGATAAAAATTCAACGTAATAGAGCAAAATCAAATTTTTTGGATTTTGTGACGTCATGAGGTTCAAAAAATTAATTTTTTCGATTACTTGGCTAATTTTTTACCGATTTGAATGAACTTTTTTTGGAAGCCCACTAATTTTGGGTCAATCTTTTCATTTTTAATATTAATAATTAACTAGCTTTATTCCTAAAATGAAATATCATAACCAGACCCTTGCTATCTTAAAATTTACTATTGATATGTTTAATTTAACCAAAAATTTGAAAACTATGACCCAAGTTTAGTAGGATAACATACTTTGTTTACCAAAATCGGATAAAAATTCAACGTAATAGAGCAAAATCAAATTTTTTGGATTTTGTGACGTCATGAGGTTCAAAAAATTAATTTTTTCGATTACTTGGCCAATTTTTTACCGATTTGAATGAACTTTTTTTGGAAGCCCACTAATTTTGGGTCAATCTTTTCATTTTTAATATTAATAATTAAATAGCGTTATTCCTAAAATGAAATATCATAACCAGACCCTTGCTATCTTAAAATTTACTTTTGATATGTTTAATTTAATCAAAAATTTGAAAACTATGACCCAAGTTTAGTAGGATAACATACTTTGTTTACCAAAATCGGATAAAAATTGAACGTAATAGAGCAAAATCAAATTTTTTGGATTTTGTGACGTCATGAGGTTCAAAAAATTAATTTTTTCGATTACTTGGCCAATTTTTTACCGATTTGAATGAACTTTTTTTGGAAGCCCACTAATTTTGGGTCAATCTTTTCATTTTTGATATTAATAATTAACTAGCTTTATTCCTAAAATGAAATATCATAACCAGACCCTTGCTATCTTAAAATTTACTATTGATATGTTTAATTTAACCAAAAATTTGAAAACTATGACCCAAGTCTAGTAGGATAACATACTTTGTTTACCAAAATCGGATAAAAATTCAACGTAATAGAGCAAAATCAAATTTTTTGGATTTTGTGACGTCATGAGGTTCAAAAAATTAATTTTTTCGATTACTTGGCCAATTTTTTACCGATTTGAATGAACTTTTTTTGGAAGCCCACTAATTTTGGGTCAATCTTTTCATTTTTAATATTAATAATTAACTAGCTTTATTCCTAAAATGAAATATCATAACCAGACCCTTGCTATCTTAAAATTTACTATTGATATGTTTAATTTAACCAAAAATTTGAAAACTATGACCCAAGTCTAGTAGGATAACATACTTTGTTTACCAAAATCGGATAAAAATTCAACGTAATAGAGCAAAATCAAATTTTTTGGATTTTGTGACGTCATGAGGTTCAAAAAATTAATTTTTTCGATTACTTGGCCAATTTTTTACCGATTTGAATGAACTTTTTTTGGAAGCCCACTAATTTTGGGTCAATCTTCTCATTTTTAATATAAATAATTTGCTAGCTTTATTCCTAAAATGAAATATCATAACCAGACCCTTGCTATCTTAAAATTTACTATTGATATGTTTAATTTAACCAAAAATTTGAAAACAATGACCCAAGTTTAGTAGGATAACATACTTTGTTTGCCAAAATCGAATAAAAATTCAACGTAATAGAACCAAATATATTTTTTTGGATTTTTTGACGAGTATTTTAATATTTTTTGTATTAGTAACATAACAAGAATTTTAAAACACATAACAAAAAATAATTTTTTCGATATCTTGGATAAATTCTTACCACCTTTTGAGTGAGATACTTTTCATTTTTAATAATAATTCGCTTACTGTAATCCTTTTATAAAATATAACGACCAGCCTCTTACTAACTTATAATTTATTATAAATATGATTAATGTATACAAAAATTACCCAAATTTAGTAAGATAACATTCTCTGGTTTCCAAACTTGAATAAAAACTGAGTATGAGAAAGCAAATGTAATTTTGTTTGGCTTTAAATGCATATCATATTTGTCATACATCTAATGATATTGAAATGTATCTCACTCATATGATAGATAGGTAATTGCAACAAACAAACACTTTTTGATAAACGAATTTTTTTGTGCGTCCGTGTACCTAATAGTATCAGAGAAACATAAAATAAAATTTTATGCCATCCCATTGACACAAGACTATCATCAGAAGGAAACGACTACTGATGACGACTTTTTGTTGTTATATTATTAAATTTGTTGTTTGTTATTTTATTTTCTTCATAGGCATTGATATAAGCAAGCAATTTACATATAAAATCAATTGTGAAAAAATAAAATTTAACAATATGAGATAACCTTTTTTTCAGTGTACTGTCATTTGACAGGTAAATATAACAATAAAATGTGTAGTTTTATTTATTTATTTTGAGAATGAATATTCACAGTTGATAAAATAGAAAAATTTTTAATTTCTGTAGCAGATTGAAACGTCTTGATACTTAATTGAAAATACTCTACTGGCTTATTTTCTTTATAAGGTCCTCAGAAATAAAGCGCATTCTAAAGAGTCCTTCAGTTATAATAAAGCAAAAAGAGGCAAGCCATGGTCCTGTACTTTATATCTAGTTTTGGTCATCTGTTCCCTCCTTTAGATTACTCTATCATCTGATACCAAAGAGATTTTCTAGCTCAGTGCAGTTAAAGAACTTTCCAAAGAAGATTCAGGATCCTATCGAGGCCAAAATTCATGTAAAAACCCCAAAACACTTTTCCACCTGGATTGTCTCCGTGATGGATTCATCCAGAGTTCAGGATCCGAACTTTCTGTATCTGACACTTTGAAGATTTTTTCAAGTATAACTGATGTGAATACAGGTTTTATCTTCACCCAGGCATAAATAGAATCGCCTGAGATTCCCATGTAATGAAGATGATAGCTCAACAGTTCAACCTGTTAGAAGATGCACTATTCTTATCCACTGAATCCTGCTCAGTATCGACCAGGGACATGTACATGATTCTGCTGTGGTTATACTTAACTTCTTTGGTATCTCGAAAATTACCATTTCGTAACAATATTATGCTTCAAAAGTTATTTGACAATACCTTACTCCTCAATTATGCTTATCACTTTCTGTTCTAGTCAGCGATGATTTGATAATAAGGCAGTGATTGTTCGCAAAAAAAAATCTTAATCCACACAAGACTGCAAACCACAAAAATTTAAAATGAAATTTGGGACGAGAAAAAGGCGGGTTATTCAATACTGCCACCAATCAAAATACTCAAAGATAATTGAATACTTAAAACTTAAACCATTAACCAAATATATATCAAAACAAAATGATTAAAACTTTAAAAGTCAACTTTGAATAGTTAACCAAATTCTTTACGATTAATTAGCTAGCAATTTAAAGTATAATTTCTATTTAAAATAATGTAATTAAAAAGAAAACTAAAGAATATTTTATTCAAGGTTTCATCTATTAAACGCGTACGCATTATTTATATTTCTTTTATTCAAGTTGTTTTTTTTTTACAATGTAATTACGGAAAGGAAAAGCATTATCATTTTTTATAAAAACATCCAAACGGAGCTGGGTAGTGACACTTCTGTTTTTGACTACACATAAATACAAAATAAGTTTATTTTAAAATAGTAATACAATTGTTAATGAATTTTTACCCAATTTAAAGTATAATGTCAATTTCAAATCGCGTCATATTAAAACTTGGTCTTTAATTTCTAATAATTAATTAATTAATTTGCAAGTTAAGATTATCTTAATCACAAAAGCGACAGGAGCTATCTGAAAGTTCGATGAATTGATTCTCATATAGCCCATTTTTAAAACCATAAGAAATGTCGAAATATCAAAAAAAAAATCTTAAAAAATTTTTTTTCTTAAACTGAATTGATTCTCCACAATTCCAGTTCAAATATAGCTAATTCTTCATATCTGTATTGACTACGTATCTATGTGTCTATATTTGTTCCGCTTTAACTTTAGAACGCGTTGTTTGATTTCGGTGAAATTAGATTCACACATTAACAAAATGTATTTTATAGAATATGATAAAATTTCAACTCTATTTTCGGGAAATTCTCAAAAATATAAATTATTTTTTCTATGCAGGCTAGGAAGACGTGATTTTTGCATTCGGTGACCAGAAAGTAGAAAAACTGGTTTTATTTCACCACCTCTCTCACTCTCTTTGAAAAATATATCTTAATTCACCAAATTAATTTCAATGATAGTTGGGAAGTGTTTTGCAATTGATGTGAAATAAGGCATTAACGAAGGAAAACAAAACGTTTGTGTTTACCTCTTCCTAGAAAAACACCCTCCTCTTGTATGCAATAAAACAAGTTGCAATTTTTTGTTTATTTTTGAATGAAGTTGTCAACTCATAGAGCTAATAGTTTCTAAAGAGGTCATTTTATTGTTATATAAATAAATGCTCGATTTTTGAATGCTCAGCATTAGAAGAATCTATGTCAAATATAATACATACTGCTGGTCTGAATACACACAATAATTTATATGTAAAGTATTGTAACAAATCACTGTCACTGTTTTGTTGGAAGAAGCTACTAGAAATAGGAACAGTACAAAATGATTGACAACACAATAATAATGTATTTTCATACAAATAAAATTACCAAACATAATTTACTATCATTTAAATAAAACTTTTGTTGTTGGTGGGTTGGCTTCGTTGGCTGTTGGTTCTCTCTTCTAAGAAGAAAAGGCTTTTCATCAATATTTACTTCAAGCGCCAGAACAGTTTTGGATGACAATTTAGATTTTGCAACATACATGATCATCTTTAAAATCAAAATACTAAGAGTGGAACACGAAAATATTACGTTAAATGGTATAATTTTTTCTCGAGGAACCAAAAATAACTCAATTATTTGAATAGTCATCATTGTTTTTTGAAGTTGATTTGCTAATATTAAAACTAGGATTCTTGTCATTCTAATATCTATCTAAAATATAAGGTTTAATAGTTTTTGCTTCTTTCATGAATTTCCAGTTTGGCTCAATTTGTTATGAACTTTTTACTAATGAGTGCCAATTTTGGAAGTAGAACATCGAATACCTCAGAAAATTAAATATTTTAGGAACTGAAAATTTAATTGTTTGAATAAATAAAAAGACTTATTTAAGTTTCTTTAAAGATTAAATATATGTTAAAAACTTGGACCTCAAACTTGGAAGTTTTTTAAATTTTGATTTAAAAATCTGTGCTTCTTTCATGGATTTCCAGGTTCGCCCAGATTTTCACCTCAGAATACCTCAGAAAATAAAATATTTTAGGAAGTGAACAGTTACTTCCAAAGTTTTAATATATCTTAAAAACTTGGATCTCACAGCGTATATAAATCTCTTTGTTTTTCCAAGTGCAATATAGGTTCTCGACTTTAAAGTTAAAAGTTCGAAAAACAGCATTTTCAAAACTTATAATCGGAGTCAAAATATCGAGAAAATTTTTTGATTGAATTGAGTTTTTGATTAATAATCAAGTTTTATCCTAAAAATGATACTTCAGCACGCACAAAATAAAACTTTGTATTAATAGGCCATTGGTGGCCCTAGGAGGCCCCACGACATTTTTACATGGTAAACTTCAAAAGAAAATGTCGCGGGCACCTGAAATTGAGCCCGAGATAATAATTTATTTAAGAGACAAACTTACATCAAAATTTAAGGTAGAGACACAGTAACCCTTCCGGAGCCAGAACTTTTTATTGCCTGTTCCTTTTACTACTATTTGTGTTTGTTCATTTTAATGTTCGTTTCACAAATGATGACGATCACATTGATAATGAGACAATATAAAAGTCATTTCTTCATTCGATTGTGACTAACTTGGTGGTGCTTATTGAACATACCTACATAGAAAAACAATATGATTACTAGCAACTAGCTTTATGTTTGGTTGATAGAGCAGTAAAAGATGGAAAACATGATTGTAAAAATCACGAATATCAAATTTAGAAAGACATGTTTGGTGAGAGATTTATCGAATTGTCTTTATAAATGTATGAATGTATTTTTTGGATATATCTACATCAATATATACACTCATGTTCATGAAAAACGTAAAACAGATACATATTTATGTTGTTGGCCGATTAAAGATTATTTTAAAAATATTTAAAGAGAAAAAAGTTATTTCTTAAACATGCCATTGCACATAAGGTAGTTCCAGCTTGGTATATAGTCAGATCATTAACTATGTTATTAATATTATTAGGAGTTAATGGTCATATAAATGTAGTTTTAAGTTTGAAAATATAGTGAAAAGAAAATTTCTCAGTCTCAATTCAAAATTATAGATAAGATTTGTGAAAAAGGCCCTTGTGGTACTCAAGATTTGGCCAAAAAATTGCATGACGGAGATAAAAATTTGTAATTTTTATATCTCGAGAAAATAACGACAAGGAGATTTTTTTGAAATATTCTTGAAACATCGCATTCGTGAACTTAAAGCTGATTACTTCACGATCTGTTGGCTAAATATTTTGAATCTTAAATATCGGAATCGCATGGATATGGTTATTCTGAGTACCTGAAAAAAATCGGAAAATCTGTATAAAATTGGTTTCAAGAACCTTATTACTGTTGACCAGAAATAGAAATACCCGGTGGATTTTACACTGATGAAATTTTAAAAGGATATTTAGATTCAAATCTTGAGATTTTGAGAAATATCCAAAGAGCTTTTGACATGTAACCTTGTGTAAAGATTATTAATTGAATTTTAGAGAAAACAATCTGAAAGATCCTTTTTTTAGAGGCATTAATACCTCTGTAATAAATACACCCTTGAATACAATAAACATTGTGTTTCTTTCAATTTGCATGTATAAACAACTCAAAAAATAATTATTCAAATGTTTTGAAATTTGGTTTGCCAAATATTGAAAACGGAGGACGAGTCGAAGTGTTTTTCGCAAAAAAAATTCTTATGTAAAAATAAAAATTTGTTTTTTATTTTGATATACCTACTCGCAAAAACCACTCCAACACGTCCTCTGCTTTCGAGTAAATATTGTGCATACAACAAACAAAATTGCATTTTAAAAAAATTTTTCTTTAAAGGATTTGGAAACATTGCTGTTATAAAATTGCTTGACCATAAAAAAAAAACATTCACTGAACGTTCGTTCATTTTTTATTGAATTGAATTATCCTGGACATATTATGTAAGTTGTATTGGTTAAATGTATATATCCTGTATGTTATATAACAGTAAAACTATAGCTTTAACCAAACTCTACACGTATGTAAAATCATTTATATCCTTGGCTTTAAATTTTTTTTTCTATACCGTTACCAGCATCCATCCATATCTGCTCTATCTTATTTATATACGATATTACTTCAAATAGGCGTTACACCATCAAATATAAATGGCTCTCTCCGTATTATTATTTATATACAATTCGAATTTTCAATTGTGAATATTTTTCATATTGCGACGACGACTTACTGTGTTGTAGTAACGACTTGTGATGTGTATTTTTTAAATTTAATTCATCTTTTTTTTTATATCATCTTTGTGTTGTTTGTTTAAGAGCTTTCGCAAGCTTTCAACTTTCATACATAGTGCTTTTCTTGATGTTGACATTACATGATTATTAACTAAGTGAATTGAATAAACAAAAAAATGTGCTTCTAAATGATGTGACATTAAAGCATGAATGGGGTCGAACCTTCTGGAAATGAATCGATTATGTTCAAAAAATGAGACAGGAAGATGGCAAAATTTACATACATATTTAATATTAACTTTTCGGTTCTTCGGTTACATTCTTTAATTATTGGGTGAATTTTCAAGCTAATTAATAGCTTACTGGGGTAGAACCTTCTGGAAATGAATTGATTGCATTAACAAATGGAACAAGAAGATGGCAAATTTCCCATGCAAATTAAATTTACTTTCTGTTGGAGAAAAAAATAAAATGGAGAATTTTCAAACCTGTTAATAGTTTACTTAAATAAAAGAGCTTAAATGCCGTTTAAATATCAAAAATTATAACGACGTATGAATAAAACTTTCTGAAAATGTCAACTTAAATTTAAAAAAAAATAAAAATAATAATAAAATAAAAAAATGAAACTAGCTCTGTAAAGCTGAAACTCTCTTAAATGGTCTCTCCATTTTATACTTCTCAAGAGTCTGCCTTCTTAAATCTTCGAATTTACAATAATTGATTCAGAAAAAACTCGTTCCAACACTTTTTCATCAAGAAGTAGGATCCTAAAGTATGATATTTAAGCAAATTTTTCAAAAACCAAAATAATTTAATGAGCGGCCAAGATGAAAGTTGATTCTAAGATTAAAGATTGACAACCAATTAAAGACCTTGCAAACAACGAGGCTCTACAGCGAATATTTCCTATCCCAATACTTTCTTAATGTTACAAGGTGGACAAAACTTCCTTTATTTTTTACTTTATTCGGCAAATTATGAGAAATATCAAAAATTATACAATTTTTTTTACTAATGTTATGTTCAATGATGCAACATTTGAATGAGTATGCGAATAGAATCAATTCGATTCACCACTGTAGCTTTTAATTTTTTCCTATTTTGTGTTGCTTAAGAAAATATTATCCTTTCAATAAAGATGTCATCATTTTTTATACTTTGTAAACTTCTTACACGAATATATTTTTATACTTTATAAATTGCCTTTTTTTTGTCCTGTTAAATAGATAAAGAACCAATTTTATGGCGAAGTTTATTAGAAAATAAAATACAATCTAAATAGACACACAAAGCTTTCGTATACAATCTACTTCTATATAAAGATATAGTGTGAGCTGTCGCAGTGAATTCAAATACACATATTATTTCAAGACTAATCTATATGACCAGGTCTCAACGTCGTTCACATATTAATATCTCGAAAAATAATAATCGAAATTTAATGGCATGTAATATACACACTTTTTGGATGTAAATCCGGTGATCAGTATTGGAGAAAAACTAGTTTTACTTGCATAAAAATACATTGCTTTTTGTTTGGAGTATCTTTCCACTTGTTATAGAATTCCATATCTTTAAGATTCTGATGGTGCGTGTTAAATTTTATTCCATTTAATATTAACCGTCTCAGTCGTTGTAAAATTACTGTTATCAAAGCTAAATGCAACTAGATTCTGAAGCTGCAACGTGGAAAGGCAAAAATATTAAAATTATCGCCTAATATTTACTTTTAATTGAGATCCATAAAAATATCTCTCCTTAAAATGCGTCTAAGTGGATTATAATTCCAACTTCTCGCATTTTGCAGCAATTGGCTCTAAGAGTGAAATTCTACGGATGCCATCAATTACGCTGGTGTCGAAATGTTCTCCTGTCAAGTAGCAACATTATTTCTATCTTATAGTACAAAAAAAAAGTTATACACTAAAGGAAATTAATCTACCGTACTGATTTCCACAAAACGAAAATCAATCTATCGTATTGTTTTTCACAGTTCGGAAATCAAATATGGTCAAGGTAATTAAACTGTCATAATAATCTTACCATTTCCGGTTCGAATAAATGACATTAATTGGATATTATGGAATGTCGGAATATTTTTGATTTCTATCAGATTCCCGTATACCATTTACCATACGAATGTGTGACATCCAATTTATATCGTTTCGTAATTATGGAAGCTCCACCCTTGGCAGTATAATCTTCGAAAATAGATTATCTATCGTTTTCTTTTTAAAAAAATAATCAGCATTTTGATTCATTCAATCATTCTTTTGTCTATTTTTATATATTAAATTTTCCCTGCTAATAAAAAATAGATAAGAAAACAATTTTGTAGCGTAGTTTATTAGAAAATAAAAGTCACCCACAAATCGTGCAAAACGAATATCGACAAACAAATTCATAAACAATACTTTTACTTCCATCGTTCTCATGAGAGCGAACGAAATCAAATAAAACTATGTGGATTGTTGTTTACAAAACTTCTACTCACATACAAACGGTTTGTTAAAATATGGTTTGTATTTATTAGAACTGAATATAAGCTTTAATCATACAGACGAAAATACAAGCAAAAATATAAGAAAACAAAAAAAATGAAAAAATATTCCAAGGGGTTATCCAATAGAAACACATATTTTTTGATAATTTTTTACTCTCTCCGTAAACGACTGTTATTTGAAATTTTTTTTTTTTTAATGGTTCAATTATTTTATCTATTTTACATCTAATTATTTGTAGATCGATTTTTTTAGGAAATAATTCAACGGTTCCAAAATGATACAGCACATCAAAATTCATTTTGCATGTTTAATATATTGAGGTACTCTTCTTTGCCAAAAGATGTAAATGTTCATATTTCTTCACTTTATTTTCTTCTGGACTTGTATAACTTGCGAATAATTGGTTAAGAATTTGTTAATATTACCTCAAAGTCTTGTTTGTAAAGTTTAGTTGGTAACTGGGCAAGTTTTTTTTTTAACATGTTTTCTATACAAAAAAAAATTATGCACTCTTAATAGAAATAAACAAGGCTTTCGAAAGATATCGGCCTAATACTTCCTGAAAAGTAAGATGCTTGAAGAACAATATTGATTTAAGAATTTGTTTCGAAGCGAGAAAGTTTATAGTGCCTTTAATTTTACGTGTAATAATATTTTTACTTGGCAAAATAGTATAATTTGATTCTGGGTCCATATCTGGTAAAATTTAAATTTAGAAAAATTAGAGTAGTTAGAAACTTCTCCAGCAGGAAATTTTCTCACTGATTAGTTTCCGCGATCGTATAAAGTCGCGATTTTAGCTTGAATTTCCAGTTTCCTCTAGAAAAATCTCTTTATCTTCTATAGAATAATATCATTTATTTTCTATCAGAGATGTACCGGATCATTAAAAATGGAGATTCTCGGATACGGAATTTGAATTTAGATGGTGTAATTATGCGCATAATCATGATAAGGTCAGCTATAAGAATTACCACTTAGCTCACTTCAATAAGGGTTGAATTATCAAATTTTTACCAAATATGTAATTTTTCAAAAATAAAAACTATTTTAACAGTATTTTATTGCTACCTTTATTTATAAATTCATATACGTAATGAAACTTAATAATGAAAAGGTTCGTTTAAGATCCTGAAAAAGAAACAGATACTGATCTTTTTTTTACTTCCGATATCCGCGGTTACGGATACGGTAATCCAGCACATCTCTGTAATTCCGGATACAACCTGAATATCAATATTGTTTACCAAAGCCAATGTTTGTTAAAACAACGTATCTACTCTGAATTCGAAAGTATATATACATTGTGATTTTTCATATTGATTGTATTTTACGCATGTACGAATTGTAAAAGTCGCCTATTTAGTTCGGAGAAAATATCTAGATGATGTTTGAGATAATAATATACTCGTTCATTTAATAGGATTTGTGGACATTAGAAGACACACTAGTTCAATAAACCCAATAAACTTTTTTCATAGTATTACACAGAATCGTTTATCAGTAACTTCTTATACCTTGAAAATGGAAAAATGAAAAAATAATAAAATTCACATAACATTGATTAGTACGGTTGCTTATGTGAACCAAATACAACAGAATTCATTTCTCAATAAAAGTACAATTCATGTAATTGTAAAATGTTGCATTTGTTGTACTTTAGAGAGATTATCTATAGTTGTTATTGGTATAAAGAAGTGTTCTTCTAACAAGCTGTTGACTCAAATCACATGTAATATGCATTGTATTTCTTGCAATTTTCGAACTCAATTGTATTTCTTGCAATTTTATGTTAATCTTCGTACATTCATTTAAAAAAAAAATCTTTAAAAAAGTCCTTATTTTACGCGCTCATTAGAGCCAACATAATATATATCCTAAGTAAACTTCTCCATAAAGTAAATAATAGGTACATCAAAGCAGAAACCTCTACCAAAATATTTTTCCCCAAAAACAAAATTTTCTAATTAAAGACAATATATTTTCAAATTAAAATCAACCATTTCCAAACCAGGTATAAAATAAATACCATACATATTTTATTAAAGAAAAAAGTAAAAAATAAATTAAATTTACCTGTTACATAACTGATGAGTAAAATTAAAATTAAAGATGTCATTTTAAGAAAAGTTTTTGTTATGTGAAATAACAATAACATTTACGAAATATAAAGTGCGTACACGCACGTAGAATCACTTCACACAAAATAACATCATCCCGCAAAAAAAAAGTATTCTTTTTTTTGTCCTTGCTTCTTCTCTTCTGGTCGTAGTACTTTACTACAAAAGAACACGAAACTTTTTCATTATGATGATTATTTTTGTTATAATTTATTTATTATTCACAACGCGAGACAACAAGGATATGTTTTTTTTATATTATTTTCAGTAAAATACATTTTCTAGTGTGTGTTTAAACGAAACAACACTCTTAGTTACAAAATTGTTATGAGTGAACGAGTAAATTCCCTTTTCGTCGTTAAAATTTGTGTGTTTATTTACACAGAAATAAAATGACTTAATTTCATCATTTCACACACACACACACACACTCGAATATATAAATTTTTGTTTTATGATTATAATTGCTTTATTATACTTTTGAGAATTAGAATGGTTAATGTATCTTTTATACATATAGATGTCCACTTAGTAGCTGAATTACCCATCATACATTTCTGTTAGTGAAGACAACCACCTATATATAACACCCATTATTATTAATAAACAGTATTTTGTTTTTTTATTTTTATTTTTAATTAAATTTATTTAAATCACTAGAGGTCATAATTATTTTTCTAATAAATGAAATAATTTTTTTTTTTATTAAAAGTATATTTTAATTTTACTCAATTATGTTTTTGTTTTAATTTTTATTTTAATGCACGTATACTTTCATTTGTTTTTCTCGTTTTAATTCCGTCTTCACGTTTTCTTGTTTTATTCTGGTATTGTGTAGTTTTTATTTAGATCTCCATTCCACATTTCTCCTGAAAATGAAAAACAAACAGCTCGTTAATTTTCATTCCTTTCTTTCTTAATATTATTATGCGTAAGATACGTTACCCGGTATCCAAAAAAAAAAAAAAAATGGACAATTTCATGTTTGAATCTCGTGGATATTATGTTCAAGCTATAATTTCGTCAAAATTTCATAAATATCTATGCAAAGTTTCAAGTAAAATTACTTGCAACAGAATTGTCATTTTGCGGCAGAATTTTTGGCGCTAGAACTCTATGTACTGTTACATAAAGTCCACGACACATATAGCGAAGTGTGATCCGTGTTCCATCTACAAACCTAGTTCTGCCCTAATCAACAATGAGATGCTCATTTTTACCTGACGCTATGTGCACTTAAGAAACGTATTTCCCAATTCCACCCTGTAAAGAATATAGTCCCAAAATAATGCTTTAAAATAGTTCGCTGGTTTTAAAGAATCCAGAAAAAACCTGAAAGACATTTTAAGTTAAGAAGAAATATTTTAAGGGTAATGAGTCGTTTGTGTGATAGTTATTTGGTAATCGCCGCAATAGACCAGAATTAGGCACAGGCGACCTTTGGTTTATATGTCATGATGATTAACATCATCGTAATTGACCAAAATTTCAACTTATTTCATTTTTCCTCCACATTCGCCTGATGATATTCGCGTTGAAAAACAGATTATTCCCGAAATTCAAAAAATTGAGAAACTACTGTTTCATAAAACTCAACATCCGTGAACATCATCTTGACATTTTCTTGATCAAGAAAATAATAGAATAAATCTAGGAAATGAAATCGACGAACTTTGATAGGCTTCAATATCGAAAAAGAACGTTTTCAAGAAATGGAAAAAAAAAACATTGGCATATATACGATATTAACTTAAGAGTAATGAAACGGATTTCGAAGAAAAAATACAGATTTTAAATTTTCTAAACAAATTTACCCAAGTTTTTGGATACCGTATTAAGTAATTTTATTATCGTGTTTATAAGAAAAGAAAATTGTACAAAATATATATTTGTAAATTAGAATATTTATTCAATTATATAAAATGCTTGTTCTATAAATATTAATGTTTGCGTTAATAACTTTGATAATTATATTGTACCAAATTTTTATTTTATTTTTATTATTTATTTATTAATTTGTTGTACGTACAAGCTGTTTTAATTGTTTTCGGTTTTCTTTCTTGTCAAGTACACGAATTTATTGTTAATTTATTTAATTTATGTATGTTGGCGTAATTTTTTTTCGATTTTATTTTGTACCAATTATTTAGAAACATATACCGATTATGAAATGACATCGTAAAAAGGCATAGGTAAATTCTAGAACTACAATTTCCTGGCAGGTTTTAGTAAGTAGGAAGGATTTAATTTGCGTTTTTGCTTAGTTTCTTGAATATTAATTCATCCTTCTCCCGGAGATAATAGGAAATGTGTCAAAACAAAATCTGAATAATGTTATATTTAACAAATGAAAATAATATCTAACGTAGGGATTAATTCCCTAAGCTTCTAATTCTCTATGGTTGTATTTTTGAAGTTATACTTCTTTAGGAGCGTTACGAAAAATTAACGAGAGTAAAATTTTGAGATGCACGCGCATCACCGTCACGCAAAATTCATAAGTTGAAGTTGTTGTTATGTATTGACTATCCTTCTCCAGTCCTTTTATTATTTGCTTACAATTAAAAATTGTTTTCTAATGATGCCAAAGTAGTACATAAATACACGTATCCATTTTTTTGATCCAAACTAAATATTCTCTCATGCATTTAACATCGAATATTCAACAAAATTATAAGTATGTTAGTAATAAAGGTACTGAATTATTTAAAAATAATAAATTAATAACAATAAAATTAAACGAAAAATATAATAAAGAACAATTTTCCTATTAATATATAAATAAAATATAAATTTAATTATTTTAAATATAATAAAAGAGACTAGCAGCCGATAAAGAAGAATTCTTCTTTGAAAAGGTATAAATGTAGGTATATTCAACCATAATAATAATAAATAAACATTCATGTGAAAACACTTATAACATGTGACCTGCAAACACACTCACGAATTTGCCCCACGTTTTTCCTGAAGAACGATTTAATATACACATACGAAAACAAAATATAATATATACAAACCAAACACCCCTTTTTTTGTTAATAATAATACTATTAGACAAGTCAACCAGGAATCTTACCAAATCCAAATAAATTAATAAACCCAATGAACATTTTTCAAAGATTTATTTAGAAAAATTCATACTAATTTGCAATTAGCAATGCCAATTTTTTAACTGATGGATGATAAGTTTTCATGAAATATATGAAAATTGTATTTACCAATTGTATCTACATATTCGGGTGAAGAATTTGGAAAAGGGGGTTGTTTACGTTTAAGGAGCCCGTAAAATTTTCGATGGTACCTACAAGTTTTAAATTAACGAATATTCATCATATATAACGACACATAGTTTTCATAACTGATAGGACAAGCTTATGGACACCGGGACTACGACTACTGCGAAGAGGCGATGAAAATTCCATGATCTTTGCCTGGCTAGGGTAGATATTGCAGAGTAGAGTATATTTATGAAAAATAAACTGACCACAAAAAATTATTAAAAATAAAATTTTCCACTAATTTCTTGCTATAATTATGCTTCTTCGACAGCTACTAACTTTACAGAATTTAAAGCATTGTTTGAAAATTTCCAATAATTTGCATATTTTAAGAACAAATCTCAAACGTGTTTATAGGTCAATTAACAAATCACTATTGATGGCAATTTGAATTTCATTTTGTTGCCAAATAATTTTCCAAGTTTATTCGTCTATACCGAAATGTGTACATACCAACTTTAAGGTTAATCCTTCGAGGTTTATGATAATGAATTAATTATTAAACTAAAGGTAAGTAAATTATTTTAATTGTGAAATACAATTCCGATGTAAATTATATTTTTCGAGGTAGAGAAATATTATTGTAACCTACAATTATTAAATGGTTTAACACGTACAAATCAGAAAATAGTGTCAACTGAATTTTGAGAAGTTTATATTCAATTCTGAAGGACCTCAAAACAAAGTTTTGAAGAAACATTTTCCAAAAAAGTAACTTTTTGAGTATTAATTAGAACCAGTATCTCTACAAGTTTTCTTCAGTGTTAAAGTCAAAAACGATTTCTGCCCTATTATAAAATCAATTTTCATAATTTTAGGTCAATTTTTGTTAATAAATTCGTAAACAATTACAATATATATTATTATTGCATTTTTTTTGTTCAAATTTTTGAAGTGTTATGCATTTAATAATCCTAATTATGTTTTAAAGATCAATTTTATCAAGAAATTAAATAGAAACTTTTTTTTATTAATTACTGCAATTTTTCGGATTGGAAAGCAAAACCTTTAAAAACCAACGAAAAGTTCAAAATGGTCTAAGAATTTCAAAAATAACATTTGTATTGGTCGACTAGTTTTTGAGATATTGCATGAAAATATCCGATAACCGATAAATCTGATCCGATTTCTAGCGATATCTCAAAAACTAGAAATTCAATCGTTAAATAGATGTTATTTTTGAAATCAGCAGGTCAAATTTACTCTAATGCATAAATTTTATCCAAATAAGGATCAAAAATTTTTTTTCGATTTTCATAGGGGTACCCCTTAAAAAAATTGCGAAAATTCTTAAAAAAATTTTTCGATTCAATTTAGATAAATCTATGTTTATTAAAGTAGTTTCACCTGTAGAATTCAAAAATAACATCTATTTAGCAATTGGATGCGTAGGTTCTGAGACACCTCCAAAAATTCGATTCAGAGGTCGATTTATCGCATGTATTTCATGCGATATCTCAAAAACTAGTAAACCGATCGTAAAATAAAAGGCTTTTTTGAATTTTTTAAACCTGAATTATCCTAGAAAAGTCATAAACAGCCAAAAATAAAATTTGAAATTTTTGACGGTTTTTTATAATTTTTTATACAATCACAACGTCTAAAGTTACAATAATCATAAAAAATATGGTTTTCGACAAAATTCACCATTTAAGAATCTTGAGTCACCATTTGAGTTATGATGATAATTCAAAAACAAAAAGAAATAACGAGCTGAAATTTTAATGGCATATTCTAAACATAAAGATTGAGTTTAATTAAGTTCGTTATTGAGCAAAAGCGACCCATCCTTGACCCAACTTTTAAACTATAAAAGATAGAAGAAAAATTAAAATACAAAAAATGTTTATTTCTTTGAAACAAAAAAATTTTGTTTGCAACATTTTTTTCGTTAAATGATAGAATTCGCCACAATTTTAGCTCAAATTTAGCTAATAAATATTATTTTACTGTATAGACTGGATATTTATAGTATTTTATGAATGCTAATTAAAAAAAGTTCAAACAATAATATTCAATCATATGTCGAGTATCCAAACAATTAACTCTATTGCTTGTTATGTTCACTTGTTTAAATGTATTTTTAATATTGGCCTGCTTATAATTTGTAAACAAATTTTTAAATCAATAAAATATTTTTATTACTATTATACTCAACACAGGTTGTATAATTTTAAGCTTTCTGGCATTAGGTATGACTTAATTATTATTTCTCGTTAATATCATTTCAATCGACCTTCAGCGTATATTATTTAAATATGGTTTATGTATTTAAATATGGTGACAAAATCGACCAGTTTCAATATACTTACTGTTGAATCCAACATATCTATCTATGCCCTCCCCGTTCGGGTTTGAGCACATTTTACGATATAAATCAATTCAACCTACCACAAACTTCAATAATAAATAAATATGTCATTGACTTCAATTTCAAAGATAATTTCTATTTGAAAATGAATAACAAAATTTTTCGTAAAAGATCAAATAAATAAGAAAAATGTTATTGTATTACACTTCGAGTACTCGAAAAGTACAAACTTTTCTATATTCGATAAAAGTTAAAGATACTGTATTTGTTAAAAAAACATTTATTTTCAAGAATTAGTGAAGGGAATATATTGACGGAGACAACAGAAAAAAAAGTGGAATATTCGTTGTTGCAAAAGTTTGAAATATTTCCTGAGGGAAATCGCAATTTCCATTCCATTGTAAATCTCGAACACTACTGAAGGTGATTTTTTTCTCCAATTCGAAAGCTAAATTGATAGAAAAAGTCCATTTTCAAAATTCAGAAAATGATAAAAAAGAGAATTTTCGACCAGGAAAAATCTAGCTAGAGTTTACGGCTTTACTATTGAAAACAACTAAGGTCTAAATCTGAAAACAAGGAATATTTCGGACAATGGAAAACAATAAGACCGAAAAAAGGGATTAATGTAGATATAAAAATACCATTGATAAATGACTGTATAGCAGTTGCCATACTGATCAAACCAATAAAATGTTTGATGGCAAATAGTAAGGAAGTTCAGCCACCTTTCGATTCAGAAACCAAAAAAGCTCACTTCAAATTGCTGTTGAATTAAGCATTTAAAGATTTAAAATATATAAAAAGAAAAAAATTATAATTTTTTGTGCATTTTCCACTATCCATGTACAAAAAAATTTTCATAGAATTACGATGCTTTGTGAATAATTCGAGCATGGTGACTCAAGATTCGAGAAGAGAATTGCATGCGAAGACATTGAACAAAGCTTTATGAATTACGAGGTCAAGAAAAACCCTAAGAAATAAAATTAAACTCCGTTGAAAGCTAGACGCTAGAAAGCCAACTTATTATTAGAAAACAATTGCACTCTTTAGAGTGACATTTTCAACGCAATTAATAGATCGACGACCAAAACTTTACTGTTCCTTGCGAATATATTTCTCCTAGTTACATGTTGGCTTTCGCATCGATGTAATTCGCTCGTAATAACAACATGCATTCTTTATATAAATTAAATATCATATAAATCAAAGACATTGTAAAACTTGCTACGCAGATTTCTGAATATCAGAAAAACAAACAGAGAGGAGAAAATTTTTTGAAATTAATATGTATGACTTTTCATTCAGCTTCTGGAATTATACAATTACAATTACTATACAATTTTATCGATTAACTTGATTCTGTTGAGAAAACATATATATTCTAATAAAGTTTCCAAATAAAAGATCCAAAATATCTCACACTAATTCAATAGGTTGAAATAACATTAAGATATAAATATTCATTATTTATTTTATATTTTTCGAGAAGTCTGATTATAATCCAATCAACAACAAACAACTTGAAGTACATTTAAACTTTATTCAACTATTGTGAGTAGTTTTTTTCTAAGACGTTTAGAATATACGAATAAGTACGTATTTTATCTCTTTTAATAAAACATGTATATTTCAACAAAACTTTTTCTTTTTTAACAAAGAGCTTTTTTTTGAAATTAAATAGCTTTTAATTTAAGTTTATAAAAGTTTCTTTTCTTTTCTTTTGCAAAAAAAACGAAATGACGAAAAAATTGTCCTGATACGTCTATTTACTTTCTAATACATATGTAAAGTAACAGCGCTTGTCAGCATGCGATTTACATCATAAACATACGAGAAATTTTATTTACCCTGTCTTAACTATCTACATATTTTTCATATGAAATTCTTGAAAATTTTCTTTGCCATAACTCATTAAATATTGCACGTATCTTAAAAAATTTGGCTAAGATAAAGTATATTTGTGTAGATTGGTCTGACTATTTCAAAAATAATCCATTTTACGATTGGATGCATAGTTTTGGAGATATTGCCCAAAATTCTAAAACATTTCGGAGATTTTTAAAATTTTTTTACAGAATCACAAAACCAATACCTAATGTAGTTTTTTGTTCTAACACTACCGCTAAAGTCTCCGCTGAAAAAAAAGCATTCAACAAGCCCAAAATGCGTTTCGTTAATTTCTTTTACGTGTTAATAAAGGAGCGTTTATTATTTCATGTATAATATTACACAGTTTTAACGGTATTTTATTTTATAAAATCTGTTTTGCATCATCAGAGGGCCACGCAAAATGTTCCATTTCCACAACAAATTGGGTCTTATACATCCATTGAGTGTGAGGGAGTCTGTGACACAACCCATCAGCTACCCATTCGATTTTATGCTTACACTAAGATCATTTGATCAGTCAAAATGGTCGACCCAATTCTAAAGCAAGCCAATATTATGCCGAACTATTTAGAATCAAATTAAATATTTAAAACCGTTTTAAAATGATAATGCAAGTTAATAAAATCTCTACACAGATTGAGCACTTTGTTTTAAAACTAAAAACATTCTTAAACAAATTCATAATCTTGATAAAATTATTCTAAAAAACTTAAATTGATTATGCAAAATTTATTTAAAACAATCTCTGATAATAATAAGGACTTAAATTATTTAATATCTTTACAAAACTAAATCCACACAAGAAGTACCTACAATAATAATTATTATAATAAATTTACGATTTTATAAAATGCCACTGAAATTCATGCAAACTCAGTTGAAATAATATTTGAAAATAATATTTAAAAAAAGACGATTTTTTTTTTTATTATCCATTTACAATGAAAACTACAATTCTAACTTTTCTATAATAACGGAGCACTCTGTGTGTGTGAAAATGTTTGTGTGACAGAAATAATTGTATGGATTATACTGAGAAGATATCCTTTACTCAACCATATAAAGGTTCTTTTGTACTGACAAAGAGCAAAATGAATACTATCAATAATCAACACAATTTTAATAACTAAAATGGCTACCACAGAAATGATATATCTTTTTAGAAAAGGGAACCGACCGTAGTAAATTTTCTCTGAAAGTACTCGGCGTCGTTTATACAGTACAATAGATTTTCTACAATGTAAAATTCGCAATCTGTATAGAGAGTACAATATAATTGATCGATGTGCCGCCACAAGTGACTAGAATGCACCTTAAAACATTCGTGTGACAGAAATTCATCCTTATTTGAATTTTTATTGCGAATATAACAGAAAATTTATAAAATCACAACAAATGACTATAAATTGTAGTTAATAGGGTAATTTTATCCGATTGAAAGAGAGTCTTCTCCGAGTACGAAATTTTTTGAAAGAGAGTCTTCTAAATAAAAGTTGTAACAGTAAATCTAGCGTCAAATAGAGGTGCAATTCATGTAATTTATTACTAAAATTGAGTTATTCTAATTAAAATCTAGTTACCTAAATTTGTTACAAGATATAGGACTATTCATCAGTGATCTGTCTAAGGTTTGAGACTCTATATTTAATTCCACACATGAATGATTTAAACCGTGATTGATTATGGAGTAATTTGTTGCAAGTTTTTGACGATTTCTTTTAAATAAGGATCAATATTTTATTTTATTCGGTAGGTGAATTTTAGGATTAAACCGCTATGAAGAATTCGATACCTTCAGGTAAATATATTATTATTAAAGAACTAAAACATTTACATTTCACCTGTGTCTGACGTTTCAACGCACACAGTACCATTTTGCCCTATTCGTGTTTCTTTGTGCTGTGTAACAATCAGTACATCGTACTCATCTGTGTACATATAGCAGATTAAGTAATTCACTTTTAGATTCGGATGAAACTTGTCAACGTAATCGACATGGTAAATTGTAGTTGAATTTGAAGGATATCCTTCATATGAATACGAAGGTTATTGAAACAGTTAATACTGTTAGTTGTTATCTTCAGCTTTTGTATAATGATTAAAAAAGTTAAAAACTAATTTATTATTATATTAAACTAATTTCGCCTGACAATTTTTTAACAATAAAGGTAGAGTTTATATATTTTCCATTTTTTTATTTCAGCTTATGTCACCAGCTTTTATTGTGGCTTTGTGGAACACTCAGTAGACTAACTAAAAACTGTGAATATATGCATGAGAAACAATTGAATAGGAATATAATAATACTGTGGATATGATAATTGGTCGAATTGTAAGAGAAGAGAATTGGTTATATACATACCATATACTTACAATACAGATGGAATCGTTCATAATTGTATATACGATGAGTTGACTCAATTTATTTTTATTCCCATAGACATAATTGATTGCTCTACAAGGTATTAGTACTTCTTGAACAATTTGGATACATTCAAGAATTGCAGAAAATAATTTACAACGAAAAATTTAAACTGAAAAAATTAATAATAGTTGACTAGATCTCAAATGAGCCATTCTATTCTTCCAGTGGGGGTTGGTCACAGAAGAGGTGCGTCATACCTTCCTGTTGCTCCATAATGTGTTAGCTTATTGTATCACAGCTTTTTGCTTCATACTTTGCTTCGGAACTGAAAAGAATTGAAAAAAACAATCGTGCAATTCTTGAAAAACTGAATTTTTTAAGAAAGATCTGTGTCTGATAATTTCTCATTGCTTTGCCTCTCTTCGAAACTCTCAACATCTTCTGATTTTGGTTCGTTTAATTCTGCAGTTTCGTATTTAAAAGTACCTCATTATGGTAAAACTTAAGGTCAATTTCAGGAAAAACTATAGTTTAAGGTTGCAAAAGTTTTGGAATCTATTCTATATAAGTATAAAGCTTATGCATACAAAATGTATGTGCAGTTCTAGAAAATCCAATGTACACGAATAACCAACACAAGCCGCTGCTCTTGTTAGACGACAATGATACTTCTCGCTGAGTTTGGATTATTTTCTGACTCCACAACACAGATGAACAAAAACATGAATATACACACACACATACACTTATACACCACATAATACCTAACCCTTAACTCGGTTCTCGGTACACGGAATACGATAAAGGTAACATAAGAGTATTATATTACAATTTAATGTAGTTTATGACGTACTCTAAATGGTTCTTTTTTATTTTAAACAAAAAAAAAAAAGGAGAAAAAGAAAAATTTTACCACGAAATTTTACATGTTCAAATGTGCGAGACATTGAGAGAAATGAAAAAAAAAAACTGATGATGAAAAAATATACTTTATAACGATAATTTCCTCTTTTAACGATTTCTCCATTTTATTTTTTATTTAAATTGACTTTATTTTCCTGTATTCGACGGAATAAGAAAATTAATTTGATTTATATTTGGTCGATGCGTATACTTCATTCGAATGTGTATGTATTTGTATAGGCAATTGTGTTTATTCGCAATTATAAATTGGATAGAATTGAGTTAGTTCTACGAATGCTCATTAAAAATGAATCAGAAATTTTTATTAATAATTTTGATATTTTGCTGACATTTGCAAGAAATGAGAACACAGTAATAAATAATTGGCTGATGATATGAATTTTGTGTTTTATTTGTTTGCCAGTTGAATTGGGTAAGGTGATTCACTTGTCATAGTATAAATACTACAGGATTTGGTCAAAGTCTTAATTTGTATTGACGGCACATTGAATAAATATATAGACTTTGTTCTAATTGGGTTAAAAACTATTTCTTGAGTAAATAAACATTCGAGCTTGTTTTTATAATATCTGGTGTTTTAATGATCATATATAATTTTGAGAAAAAAATTTTATATCGATGTGTAGTCAATTGAAATTTTACCTAACCGACTTCAAAAATAAACAAAAAAGTAAAGGAATAATTTCGAATTAAATACTTTAAATTATTTCCTTCTGGCCAATTACCTTTCAAAGTCAACGCCAATCATGTTATAAGGAAAAAGTGTTTGTTTAATTTTATATTATTTTTTACCTCTTTTTTTGAAAAATGTTTATTAGAACTATAGTTTATATAAATTAGTGCACCCTGCATCGAAATGTATTAAACGTTCATGGAATGTGCCTCGTTATGAAAATATTATACAAATGTCATTATTCGTTAGTATTGCATCAATAAATGCTAATATAAATATATTTCGATATATTTTCTATGAAGAAACATCATTTTACTTTAAACTATTTTACTTAATAACACCAAAAGTTTGTCTTGTAAGTCTAGGTATGAATTGAAATAATCAAAAGAGAAAATATTCATAAAATGATTCTAGCTCATTAAAAATAAAAGTCGTCTATACACAACATACACCCTTCCACTTTGTCATACATTTTTCCTTGTAACCGATTTTTATTTTTCTATTTTTTAAAGCTCAATATTTTCTTGTTAAAAAATATATTTGATATATACTTAAAAATATAGTTACTATATAATATGACGACATTAGTGAATATATTGTATATGTTACCGGTAATCTATTTTATACATTATTCACTCAATTAGTATTCTTAAACATAGATGACACCAATATTGTTCGACTTATATATTTTTTTAACCTTTGAACGATACATGTAAAAATTTGAAGTGATTTTGAAAAGTAATTTTGATGAAAAGTAATTTGTTGCATAAAATTATTTACTCCAATCTTGTTCTACTAAATATACTTCTTTTACACGAATGATTTCTTATTTATCACTAAAGAACGTGACGCAGTTTCACTCGAATAGTTTTATTCGCATGTAAATACAGAGATAAAAAGTTGCATATTTCACCCGAGAATAGTGTAGCTTCCAACGGTGAATGAATTATTCGAATCGGTCGACTAGTTTTTATGTTTATTCGTGAGATACAAAAATACGCATATATCCCCTCTTGTATATCTACAAAAAATTATTAACTTAAATTATGAATATTTAATAACAAATTAAGTATTATTTATTTATGTATAATTCAAGAAAAATGTTTTAAAAGCAATATCAATTAGATTTATACTTCCAGAAAATACTAGAAATTGAAATAATTCTAGATAATTATATAATTTAGAATGAGATTATGTTATATTTTTATAAACAAAATAGATAAAATTTTTCTAAACCAAGTATAAAATCAGTCGGCTGTGTAGGTGAATTAGAAGTTTCTAAATCATCAATCAGTTAGGAAAGTGAATTTATTTGTGGTAAAATTTATGACGCTCAAAATTTTTCGATTGAAATTAGGGGGCTTTTTCGATATTGACTCCAAAGAAGTTGAAAAAATAAATTTATTAAATCAAAAAAATTACATTGTGCTTGAAACATAAAAATGAAAGTTATCCCCGAATTTCGAGAAAAAGTAAAAGATAGAAATAAATAAACAGAAACTTGGTTATTACGATTATTCATGTATTTTGAGGTTATGTGAAAAATTATTAATACAAAAGTTATAGATCTTTTTATTACGTACAACTTTGGCATTTAATTTTTTTCCATATGACTTGTAGTTTTCTCGGAAATCGAGATTAACCGTATTTTACCCTTAAAAACTCACCTTCCACTTCCCGATCTCAGATCGCACGCAAATTATTTTTCCTTTCATTTTTGTTATATTCTGTTCCGTTTCCAATGGGTTTCATCCTACTTAAATTATATTTTTTGGTTTCAAAAATTAGCGACCCTGGTTAAAAAAGGTTTTCTATTCTTTATTCAGAAGAATGTGAAAGTGCAAAGATGACCATGAATTGATGCATAAAGAATCTGTGTACTAAATATTTTGCCCGTAACAAATGCATACATATTCCAGCAACAAAATAATAATAATGATTGCATAACTTAAAGTTTGAGTACATTTTATCTTGTATATATATATAAAGAAGGAAGCTATCTATCTATAGAAGAAAACTTTTTCAGAAAACATTTCAATTCAGAAAACTTGTTTGTTTTTAAGTATTTTGTTATTCATATAATAATTCTCTTACGTACTATACGTACTACATTTTATGTCTATGCAACGAGTCTTATCGTTAGCAGCAAGCAAAAATATATTCGAATCTATCTGCTCTCTATCTATCTGCTATATATATATATTATGTGTGTTACACGAGGATGATTTTATAATAATATTTTACCATAACTAGTCATGTTAACACTTCGTCAAAATGCACAAAATACTAATTAAAACTAACTTTATATGATTTTAATAACGAATTAAGTAGAATGTGTGCTTGAATGGAATTTTCATCATTGTTTGTACATTATATGAATAAGATATTCTTAAGATATTCTGTATACTTCATGTATAAGAGCTCCATTCGTACTGCACATGGTATGTATATTAAAGGAAGAAATCTATTGATCGAAGCGCAATGAGCATTCATATTCATTGAAAATATTGTAGTCATTGCGCTACATTCGTAATTATTACTTTAAAAGTAATAATTATTATAAATGATTTTTTTTTTTAATTTGTTAATAAAATAGTGACAAATTTTTCATATAAAATATTAAATAATCCATTGACTACAATACCAGTTGATAAATAGATTAGAATCTTGTAGCTATAAGAACGCCTGAAATTAATGTTTTGCTGTATAACGGTATGACTTGAAATGAAAAATATAACTATTAACTTGATTATTAGTATTTTGAAAAACCAAATATGAATATTTGTAAAAATTTTAGAAATAATATAATTTAAATTTAATATCATTATATTAATATATAATATTAGAAAATTCTTTCAATTCTATTTCTCTTAACTTATTTCTCAAAATAATTTCTAAAAACCGATCAGTCTGAAAGTATTAAACCCGAAAATATCTAGCCTTCTCCGACAAATTTTTTTCATATTTATTATGATAAATGGCAAATTTTAAGCTTTTCTCCATAGAATATTTATTTCAAAAATCATAGATATTTCTCAAAAAAACAATAGCTACAAATTTATTTTTATTAGTTTTATTGGAAAAACAAAGAAATCGATATAAAAAAAGGTTACAAAACGACGTCGAATAATGGAAAATTTCTACAATCTACAATTTTTCATTTATTATTAATCTACAAAGCATTTACGGCACTTTGTTTTCACATACCGGATAAAATTGAATACTAAAGCTTATATTATTCTTCATAAGAATGTTATCAGAGAGAACTGCAAGGTCAAAATTTTTGTATTTAAATAAGTATTTCGACTACAATGTAGTCATCATAAGAAAAAATTACCCGGCCGTAATGATTCTTCGACGAGGTGATACTCATTGTTTATTTGGTGACGGTTTGCTCAAACCGTCAAAACCTAGGAAAAAAATTTTAGATTTAGGAAATTGGGGTAAACAATTGAAATATAATGTTCTTTAGTTTGATGTTTGTGGATGCAAACGAAGATTTCACAGGGCTCCGATCAACCGAACATAAAACTTTTCAGATTTTCACGGATAGAAAAAATTGATATATTAAGCATAATTAAACCAAATATAAATTATCAATAAAATATTTATAAATGATGTCCCCATTAGGCAGAAAAAATTCTCCGTGTCCTCCAATATGTGCTATGTTTTACATGATAGAAATATTGAGTTTTATCCATTTATTTTTATTTTGTTGTGTGTCAAATTCACAATATTTGACATAAAAATTGTGTAAGATGTAATCGATTTTCGGAGTAAAAGAAAAAAGTTTTTTTTCTCTTTGTATGAATGTGTGTATGGGTGACAGAATTTAATTTTATTTCTAAGCTATCAAAGAACGGCAAATTTTTTTCTTTACTTATGCGTATATATGTGTAAAGCCATTGAGAAAATTTTCCCATTGATACCTATATCCAAACCACTATACGCAAATGATATTTTCTGATGGAAAAGTTTATTTGAATAGAAAGAATAAAAAAATGTTCTTGATTTCTTTACGAAATATGAAAATTCAAGATGTAAAATAATCGAATAAAATATTTTTCAAGGGCACAAATTTACACAACGCATTTATATATTTTGACACATTGTAATTTTAGACATATTATAATTGGGCTAGAGAAATAATCAGCTCTCGTCTAATAAGAGCTTTCTAATTAATCGTGTATTATGTTAGGCACATGAAGTTACAGCCTGTTGGAAAAACACTTCCCAATGCTAGATTTTAAACAGTCAACTGGTTTCCTACTCAACACGAATTGTTGTATTTGGATACGTCAATTTTCGAGCAAATTATTGATAATAATGAGTGATTCTAACGAAAATAAATGTAAGAATAACAAACAGTTATTGCAGTTACTTCGAAGAACATCTAAATCATTAAATTATATGAAAAAATTTCTACAAAATGGAATGACTTTTGATATCACGTTTATACAGATTGGTAATGTAACTATGTACCATAAGAATTCAAAGTTTAATTTTTTATAAGTTGACACTATTAACTGTTATCACCACTTATATTTAATAAATTTTATTTTTATCATATGAGTATAAAGCGCGTATAACTTCAGGACGCAAAGCGTTATCATCAAACGCGCACAGTATCAAGTAATAATATACTATTAATTAATAATTAAAATTTAATGTTTTTCTCTCCCAATTATTTTCCTATATCATTCCCGTATTAATAATATATTTTAATAGTAAGGTAATTAAAAACTTTTATTTATAAACATAGATATCAAGAATATTTAAGCGGAAAAACTCAATAATAATTAATTTCCACCAAATTATCCATCTTCTATCGTTATGAATAATACATAGAACACAACACGACTACAATTAAAACCGTAAAATCCATAAACCTTTTATATACCTTCTATATCAACTAGCAATTATAATTACTAGAATAGGTTTAGGTATACACCAACAGAATCCTAATAAATGCAGTAATAGGTATACACGTAGGTAGAATAGGTTGATAGGTAGCAATAATAACGTAAAGAGAGGTGTTTTACAAATTCCTCCAATGGTATTAATGAATTGATTACTAAAATATTTAGAGAAAACTTTATAGGTTTAGTATTATTATTATTATTATTATTATGATAATACGGTTTATGGAACTGGGATAATATGCTGGTGTTTATAGGATTATAGAATGTCCCGAATATTTGATGAGTTAACTATGAATGCGCAAAGATTATTTTCAAATATCTTATGGAAATAAATAAAATTTTTGGTTTTTCTAGATCTCAATTAACCTATAAAACATAAAAATTTGTTTAAATTTTTTTGGAGATTTTTAACAATCGTAAAAACCAAAAAAATTTTCACACAATCACAAAAGCCACTTAATATAATACAACTGCATATTATTTTATCCAATTAAATGTAATTGAAACAAACTTTTATAAACGTCATTTTTGTAAACGATTCTTTTAACTTTTCTAATTAAAAAATGCTAAACTATTAGTTTTATTTATACATCCTTTCCAGTATACAAATTTAGAGACGCTATTTAGAGTATAATTTATCCAATCTTTATATACAATATTCAACCTACTTAGTGATTAAAATATTTGGAATACATTCAGTATAAAAATTCCTTACTTAGCCAAAAAAATTTGTGTATTTGCGTCAAAAACTGGTCTATGCTAAAAATATTTGTTCAGATTTTTGTGTGTAAATTTGAATCTTTTCTTGATTTTTAACATGAAAACAGTATTACCTTATATAAAATCTAACCTTTCTTTTTCCATTTAAGAAAATATCTGCTTTTACTTTAAAACTGTTGGTACTTTTCCTAATAAGCATTAATCTTTATTTTAAATTAATTACCTAACCTCTGTATTGAAACTCAAATAATAATTGAATTAACATTGATTTTGTACTACTATTTAAGTAACACACTTTTTGCTCTCTCTTTGAGATGAAATATAAACCAAACATTTCCGTTAAAAATTTATAATATATTTTTGTATGCTGATAATCAACTTTAATTTTTTGTGGATCATTTCTAACACTTAAATTATATTGATTTTACACCAAAAATTTTGAACTTTCAAGCCAAATTGATTTGTAAAACTTCCTGATCACATATGTTTTAAGGTGTCAGAATAATTATTGTAGTGTAGATAATGTACGCGCGTTATATTGAAATAAATTTAATGATTACAAACTACATATTAAATACTTTAGTTTAGTATAGAGAGGAGATAGAGGTGGCTAATAGATTCTCTCATAAATTTAATTTTAATAATTTGCTATTTTCGATGTATTTAACATTATGTTATAATACATATAATTAAATATAAAATTATACAATAAATATTGTATTTATTATGTTTGTGTATTCAATATAATAATTATTATTAAATTGTAATATCAATAGTATAACGCATATTTATAATGTTATATCATTTACACGATATAACTATTTATACGCTTAGTTCAGATGAATATCTAGGATAGTTATTAAAATGATATATAATGCATCCAAAAAAAAAACAGTAAACCTAATTATTAACATGTTTTCTTTATTATCCCGCTTTATTATGGGTCAAGTTGGGTGGAATTTTGTAATTGGTTTGAAAGTAGATTTCCTGTGACCTAAATACTTGAAATTTGTATCATAGCTCAGAAGTGGATAGAAATGCATGAAAATATGTAAAAAAGGCGAAGAGAAACATAAAGGTGGAGAGAACGATAAAGAAAACGAAAAAGACAAGAAAAAAACAGAAGAAAAATAAGAAAGCATAATTACGTTCAAGATTACGTTTTATACAAAAAACATTCCAAAACATCATGTTTTTATAGCGGACTAAAGAGTATAAAATAATTTCAAATGAAAAACATGGGTCGCATGAAGCATTATTTGTTTAGCTATTAATGTATAAATTATTTTTTGCTGTATGCGCCCAATATTTTTATTTTTTTATTATTTAAATGAAGGTTAAACTCAAACTTAAAGTGTCGTTTAAAAACCTACTGATAACTAAAAAAGAATAAAAGCAGTACTGTCAACCTTCTAAAATCCCCTCCCGCCAACATATGAAAGTTTACAAATACTATTCTAATTAGTCTATTTCCGTTATCTTTTATGCTCTACAGTTTTAATTTCAAATTCGTCTCTCCGATTTTTATCTCTATTAAGATAAATTAAGTATTTCAATAATTCAAATAGCATTGTTTGATATTCATATATTTTGATGCCAGAGAGTCTTTTAAATAACGTTTTCGTAACCACCGAAATTGAAAACATAAAACATCTGATTTTCACTTTGCAGGGTGCTCTAACTATCCAATCTATCAGTGCTAAGCATAAAAAATGTACGTTTAATAAATATGGTGGGAGCGCAATTAAGTATATAATACATAGTAAAACTGTATATACCGTACAATTTACTTGCACCTCCACCATTTATGAAGTGAATGTATTTAATGTTTTCATGTATTCCTCGATCGTTAATTTAATATTTTATTTATAGTTAATAAAGTTATATCTATAAACGATTATCAATTTTCACTACTTCAAATAAATTTTAAAACCACAAACGTATATCTTTACATAATTTTGAAATATTGTTCGTAACTATTGTGTGAAATTTGAAAGATTAAATTGTTTTTTCATATTTTAGCTTGGCAGCGCCAATCAAACTTTAATAGTTTTTCAGGTTGATTTTCGAATATGTAACTTTTTAATATTTAGCGTGTAAATAGTTTCAATGTTTATGAAAAATTGTAATTTTTGGATAATAATATATTACTCTCAACCCAATAATGTTTCCAATTTTTGAATTATTTATCAATAATGAATAAATTATTTGAACATATTAAATAATTAATTAACAATTTTTAATTAATTAATAAAGTGAAATGCTTAATTACAATTAGTATTAAATTAATCTCATCTCCAATTCAACGGTGTTAATTGATTGTTTTTTATGTGGATAAAAAATTATGTTTGTGATAGAGCACTTCAAGGATATTCTCTTCTAGCTTTTTCATCGGGTTAAGCAGTATAATAGATTAATTTCCACCATAAAAAATAATATATTAAACTTATTCATACACACGAAATATTATAAAATAAAACATCGATATATGCTGGTTATTTGTCCCAAAAAATATATTTATTATTCTTATTCAAAATTTCAAAAGTTTTTTTCTTTTATTTTTAAAACTCATCAGCCATTTTTATTAAGTTTATATTTACAATCATAGAAAATTTTCAAAAACATTAAACTACCGAAACTTATTGGATGGTTTAAAGTATAGTACTTTATTATATGTACTAGTGGAAACTACAGTTTGTTGCTAATCCACAGCGTTCACAAATCTAAAATAATTCCAAAAATTTATGCAAAATTTATATATATTAGACCAGGGTAGAAATATTTTAAAACGGTAAAAAGAACGAAAAAATTATAGTAGGATGAAATCCAATGAAAACAGATGTGAATATAACAAAAATGAAAGGAAAAATAATTAACGAGTTTTTAAGCTTAAAACACGGTTTATCTCGATTTCCCACAAAAGTACAAGTCTTATGGCAAAAAAATAAATTGTAGGTAATAAAGAGATCTACAACTTTTGCATTTACACTTAAAAAAGAAAAAATAGGTTTATTTATCGATGTTTATTCAGAATAAGGTGAGAAATAATTATTTTAAATAAAAAAAAAAAGTGTATTTGAAACAAAAAAAGGTAAATTTTCACCAAATTTCGTGTAAAAAATTTTTTTTTTTTTTGTAAATGATATAAAAAACTAAAAATTTGGTTATGTCAATTTTTGACATATATTTTAAGGTTATGTGAAAAAAATGCTAATAAAAAAGTTGTAGAACTTTTTATTACCTACAACTTTGCCATTAACATTTTTTCCATTGGACTTTAGTAGTTTTGTAGGAAATCGAGATAAAACATGTTTTACCTTTAAAAACTCACCTCTTCCACTTCCCGACCTTAGATCGCCCGTAACTTATTTTTCCCTCCATTTTTTTATAATCGCTACCGTTTCCATTAGGTTTCATCTTACTATAATTTTTTTTTTTGTTTGTTTCAAAAATTATCGACACTGGTTTATAAAGGTTATATAGGAAATATACCAGGTGGAAATATATAAATTTTGAATAGAAAATTACGATTCTGAAAGACAATAATCGTATAAATATTATGATAGAAATAAAAGCATCTGTTTTATAAAAGGTATATAATACACATTAAAAGTCAATGTTTAAAGAGTCAAAATATCGAATGATACACGCAGCAAATGGAATAAATATGAACACAATAAAAATATAATTTGGGATTCAGTATATTCCATAAAACTTTATGACGATTGTTTCAAAAGTTTATGGTTATGTTTTGTTAATGGTTATATTGAGAATCCTTTTATATTTAAAAAAAAATATATATATAACAATTTTTCCTTTTTTTGTTTTGGTAAAAATGTTTTAATGACCTCATCAAGGATATCCAACTACTCAGCTCAGTGTAATGGGGGTAAAAAATAATCGAGATTCCTTTTAACGCATTTTAACTCAGTGGATATTATTTTAATTTTGTTATTAGAATAACTTTATTTCAATATCGTTTTTTTTTCTTGTTACATCTCTGGTGTCACGTAACGCCACAAGACTTCAGTATAGATTCGAATCATAACTTAATTATTAAAATTTTAATAACTTTTTTTACAAATATATTTTTGAAATTTGTTCTTTAATTGATAGAGCTTGGAATACCAAGATTAGGTTGTTTCTATTGTTTTAGAGACGATAAATACATCTATTTCAAATCTATGCGCCTATTAGATAAATTGTGGCGAATTGAAACAGTATTTCTATCTTTTATAGCATAAAAGTTCAGTCATGGATCCATTGGACCCAATGCAAAGATTTTGCTCCTTCACGAACTTATAAACTGAATTTTATGTCTATCATACTTCAACAAAATTTCAGCTCACTTTCTGTTTTTATTTTTGTGTTGTCTTGATGACGGACATACAAACACGTGGACGGACAGACGAAAAATACGGCACCAAAATTTTGTTTGTGATTTCAATATTTTTAAGCGTTACAACCCTTAGTCTAAAATTAATACTCATTCTCTGACATATTATACATGTACCGAGTATGATAAATGTTCAAGAAACTAAAAAAAAGAAAATGATATTTTATATTAAAAGACAGTTATTTGAACAAAAGATAGCATATTGAATAAGAATGAATATTCAAATTACCAAATTAGAAATCTTTAAATCTTAAAAGACATTATTCGCTTTAATTCTTTAATTCTACCACAAAAAACAGCTTCAAAAAATGCCTCAAACTATAGTTTCTTCTTCAAAAATATAAAATTCAAAGCTTTATGTGTCATCACTTATTCTTATATAATTCTAATATGGAGGTATAAAAAGCGCCTGTAATATAACCCATTTACATGGTTAATCACAATTAAATGATAATTATGCATGCAAAACCCTTTTTTTTATCGAACTTACCTAACGAAGCAAGGTATGTTGTTTATTTTTTTTTTAGTCCAAGTTATTCTATTCATGCATAGTATGATAAATGAACTTACAGAGTGTATTAAGATTTAAAATTAATATAATATGTTCTCTGATATAAGCGTTCAGTCTGATATCTTAAATAAATCTGATATCTGAATAATCTTTTTCCACACAAAATACAAATTACGGATTTTGCTGCAAACTGTGTGTTTCACATTATGAGCAAGATGTATCCTCATTATTTTTTATATACTCGACATATATAGATTATAACAGAGTATTCTAATTTTAGTCTAAAGTTTGTAACGCTAGAAAATATTGTAGCTCTAAACAAAATTTTGGTATTGGTGTTCATAGAGTCACCTAATTAGATCATTTCTGAGGCATGTCTGCCAGTCATCAAGATAATTCTAAAAATGATAAGAGATTGCTAGTTGAAATTCTGGTGCTATACTCTACACATAAAAAGTGAGTTTACGTTCGTTAATGAGCAAAATCAAGGACTCAAATTTAAACCAAAAAACATAGAAAAAAAAAATCACAGCCAAAAAATGTTTATTACTTTTATTTGTAACATTTTGTCGTAAAATTTTAAGCTTAAATTTAGCAAACATATATTTACAGTACATATTATAATTATGTTTGTATTCATAATTGTATAAACAGGATATTTAGAGTATTTTTAGATTATTTTGTTAATGCTTTTGATTAAAAATAGTCTGTTTAAAGCAGTGAATCTTAAATTGCAAAAATATCAACCACAATTTAATTTTGATTTTCACAATACACAGCTTTAAATAAATAAAACAATGCAATTCAGTTTACTGTAGCACATTATCTAATACGTGTACAGAATTGTTTGTTATCACCTAGAGCAAAAACTATTGAACCGATTACTAAACAAAAACTAACAAATACCCACACTTGGAGTGTAGTGAAAACCACAGGATCATGTTTAATCTTAATATTATTATACTATCGTTCAAAGTTTAAGGGACCATAAATAGTTGGATGAATTTTTCTTTCATAGAAAATTTATTTTATACAGGAGAGTCAAATTGTTATTTCAAAACATAACCCCCATAACAATTAGAATTATTTATGTATTCCATTGTTAAGTAAATAAAATTTTCATTTTAATAACATAATTGAGTGCCATTTAAAATGTCATTAAGAAGTGTTTGCACTGTTGTTGATGGGTCAAGTACTCAAAATTAATTATATTACATTTTTTTTGTCAAGTCTAGACTAATTATTTTAAACGTTTTGAATGATGAAAAACTACTTAAAATATGAGCAATGACTCATTCGATTCAGTATGATGTTTATTTGTCAAAAATTTTAGGAAATATTATTCATATTCACAAATAAAAAAATAAAATTTCAAAAATTCAAAAAAAAAGCCAAAATAACAACTAGCAGCGTTATCAATTTTGAATCTAGTTATAATTATTAACATTATTAATATAAAGTTAATCATGTATCATCAGATAAACGAATATCGATTAATTACGTGAGTGTATTAATACGTCGTCGAAAGTTTCGTATGTACATTCAATATTTTCTAGACTAACAAACTTTAAACTTAAGTATATTTATATCTTAACATATTATACATATTATACATAGTTTTCTAGAAACTTATGAAAAAAATTGCATTTACTACACATAATTTACTTTCAAATGCAAATAATGTAAGTATTATTTAAAAATAACAACATTATAAGTTTTTTCTAATATGTCTGTTCGAGTGAAATTTTGTTATTAATTTCAAACTAACTTCAGGATGCGTTAGGCGTTAGATACTTGAAATTTGGATCATAGCTCAGAAGTGGATGGCAATGTATGAAAATATGAAATGGAAAAGAAAGATTAAGATAAGAAAAATGACGATGATAAATTACGCTCACTGTGCGAAAAATTTCAACCCTAAAAAGCAGATTAAATAATAAAATAGTAATACAAAAAATATTAGATGTAATATTTATTTTGTGAAAATCCATTTTTATATAATAATGGAAACTATTAATTTTGTCTAACTTTCATTTAAAATTTTAAGTGACCTATAAAGTCGAATACTTAATAATTGCTTTAAAAAGTCCAAAATGTACTCGTAATTTCAAAAAAAAGTTTTAAGTGAAAATTAGACAAATGTAAATAAATGTTTCCATTAATTTATTAAAATAAAAATAATTTTTAATAAACCATGTTTTTATAACCGACTCAAAAATAAAATAAATAATCTAATTTCAAACGAAAAAAAATGCGTCAATACATTAACAGCTCGACTAATGCTGTTGCAAGTGCTCTATGTTTCTCGCTAAAAGTTAGAGAAACTGATTTATATTTTTTAGTGCGTTATCAAAATATGGCACAATAAAAATATTTTTATTTTATTATTATTCTAAATTGCCTTAATCTTATAGACTTGGAAATATTTTGATAAAATGAGCCTCTTTGTTTTTTTCAAATCTATAGATTGTAATAATTTATATAATTTCCTACTTAAATAAGCCAATTATGAATCGACAGTTGACCCATGTTTTCTCTATTGAAGTATTTATGATCAAAAAAACAAAAATTATTACAAATTTTATTAAATTTGGTGGGAAAGACAATAAACTTAAATGAATCTCATCCTTATTAAAAAGTGAACAATACTTTTTTTTATTTAACTATATGGTATTAAATTTTATAGTAAACATAATGTATTTTCAGAAAAAAATTGTATTTAATTAAAATTTGTTATGCAAATAAAGATCATAAAAAAAAAAATGAAAGAAAAAAAACACAACTAACGATAAAGCTACTTTGCTTCATTCATAATAATCATAATTTTACATCAACATAATTTTCTGTTCACAATTTTCACAATCGATAATATAATTTAATAAAAACATGCTCAAAGAATCTTCCACCTGTAGATACAGTGTGTAACAGTTAAAATATAAGAACTCTAGATGGACGAAATTTTGATATATTGAAATAAACAAACTCTCTTCCTACTGAGTAGACTACTAGAAAATCCTTTTGACATCGAGAAGTCGAAGTAAACCTTCTATATATCACTCGAATTGTCTTTAAGCACTTTAGTAAACAATATAAGATCAATTTTTTATTAAAACAAGATAACAACTAAGAGAGTTAATTGTTTAGATACTTGATATGATTGAATTTCATGGTTTAGACTATTTTTAATTTGCGTTCATAAAATACTATAAATATCCAGTATATACAGTTATATATGTATATTAATAATATGTATTGTAATGTGTGATAATTAGCCAAATTTGAACTAAAAATGTGGAAAACTCAAACATTTTACGAAAAACGATTCAAACAACAGTTGTTTGTTTCAACAAAATAAACATTTTTTGTATTTGAACTTTTCTTTTATCGTTTATAGTTTAAAAGTTGGGTCAAGAATCTATTGGACCCAAAAAACCAATTTTGCTCATTCACGAAGTTAAATTAACTTTTTATGTTTAGAAACGTCACCAAAATTTTAACTTGCTATCTATTTTTGTTTTAGTGTTATTGTGATGACGGGTGGGCGGAAAAAAAATTATTTTAAAAATCATACGAAATTGCCTAAATATGAACGTTCAAAATTATTAATTAAACAAATTTGCATAAATTACGTCAGACATGTACATCTTCATAGTGATTATTTATAAGGGTATTTCTACGGTAAGAAGTCCTATCGATTTCCATGGGACTTACATACACTCATATACACTTTCCTTCAAAGTTTAATATAAATAATGTTAGTACGTCCAAATTAGTTGTTTGTGAATAAAAATGTTATATAAATTATATTAATATTCAAAAATTAACGCTTATTATCATCCATAAAACGTTTTTTGAATGAAAGAGATGGAAAACAATCTTTAAGCGAATAACTAATTCGTTTTTGAATCAATTTCAATTTTAATTTTGTTTGGTAGTTTCAAATTTTTATGCTAATAGCAAATTCTTTTCTATTGCATCTTCCCAATTATATTTAAAGAGAGTTATTTCATTCGTTTTGTTGATATTAAAATTCGAAAGTAGCTTCACATAAAATAAATATTCACTCTGTATATAGAATTATAAGAACACATAAAAAAGCGTTGATTACCTATCTTCCCGTTTATAAATGTTTTCATCTACTAAAAAGAAGTTATTTGTAAAATTAACATAATAATATTTTTTTTATGAGTAGTTTTATGAAACACAATCAATTGAAAAATTAAATGGATGAAAATATTTTTCTAAATTAAAACAAAAGATTATAAATTAAAAACTATTGAGTTTAAAAAGGGTAAAAAAAAAAAAGTTTCAAATAAATTTTTTTAAGTAAAAATTTTTTAATTAAAGCTTTCGTTTATCGAATAATTATACTTGTAAAAGATTAACCAATATGTTGGACTGATTTTAGTGGTTTGCATGTAGAAAGTTATTTTTTAACTATTTCTAAACTTTATTAAAACAATGAAATACTTTCATATATATATATATATATATATATATATATATATATATATATATATATATATGTATATATCTATATATCTATATATATATATATATATATATATATATATATATATATTCATATGCTATAAAAATACAGGAAACAATATATTGAAAAGTTTAATTATTTATATAGCCTCTTTATTGTAAATAAATGCTTGAATTTAAATTGAAAGTAATTCAATTGATTTTATATCGAAACAACAGAATCAATTGTTTATTTTTATACATTTATTGATAGTAATTTACCAATGTTTGAATATTTTTTTTATCATTAAGTTTGTTATTTAAAGCTTCGAAATACATAGAAAATAAACTTAAATTGCGATAAATTTTAAGAGTTAATAAAACTCTGTTTTACCTCTGTTTTTAACATGATTTTTTTATAAACAAATATATGGCACATGTGCTGAATGAAAAATTTCGCTAATTTTGAAAATAAAAAATCGTAAACAAACGGATAAATGGTAAAAAATAACATTATATAACTAGTAAATCTAGTTCAGGAAAACTTATAGGATGACCTATGAAACACATTCATGACTTAAGAAACACTACATTTTGTTAAAGTTATTTTCCATTAAAATATATCTAATCGGTATAATGATGAATAATAATTTTTTGTGTATTTTTACGCGATTTTCACAAATATCTGAATTGCAAATTTTAAAGAATTACAATTTAGATATTATTTGTAAGATTAATACCCTTTCGCATTAAAAAAAAATCAACAATTTTGAATTTTTAAAATATTTTGTGGTTTGCTCTGGTAACTGGATTCAAAAATTTTGAATTTTTTAATAAAAATCAACTGCTTTTTTTAAATGCATATTTATTTCCTAATTCGAGTTCTATAAAGAAAAAAAATTAAACTGTCACTGAAGAAAAATTTTTAAGCTCTGAGCCAACATTAACAGGCATTTTTTATACCGAAAATGATTTTTTATACAAAAAAGGAGCTTTTTAAAAAATATTTGTTAAAAAAGGCAAAAATTCCTTAGATTTGAACAAAGAATGTTCTGGGATTATTTGACATTTTCTTAAACACCTATATATTTTCTTCCACGAAAAAGTAAAAAATTACCAATGCTTAATAAACGTTATAAAAAATTTCCAAGATTCCTTGAAAAAACTTAGAAATGTTTTGTAACAATTTTTCAAAAACAAAGATATCGTATAAACAATTATTTTTGTAATAAACTATAAAAAAAAAAATTTTTTATAAAACATGAATTTTCAATAAAATTAAAAACAAAAAAAGAATCAGGACCTAATAAAACTCAGAAAGTATTCTCAAAACATAAGTTTGCACTTTTGTTTAAGTCATTTATCAATATTAAAATTATTTTCCGATTTTTTGTATTTCTTAAATGCAAAGACAGACATATTGTTGACATGTAAAAAACTTTAAAATTTCAAAAGAATTCAAATAAATTGTCAAAATAATCCTTCATAATCATACAATTTTCTTATTAAAAGATTTTATACAAAGTTTTAAAGTTAACCTCATTGCATTATTAAAAACAAAAACAATTCTTTACTTTATTTTAACTCAAATAAGTTTTAAAATTAAAATATTTACAAAAATTTATTCTTCAATGTTTTGACTTAAGATTAAAAACTATCGCTAATTAAAAATTTGGTGTTATCAATAATTGAATCGTTCAAAATATATATTTTTGATACAAAGTGTCAATGGAAATTGGATATTTAAAACAATAAGTATAAACCAATAATGGGGAAACTTGTTTTAAACTGTATACCTGACCAGGTTTGACCGGCCGCCCGCATATCATATCCCATTATTAGTACAATGCTCCAATTATTGTTATCGAAAAAATATACAATTATTGGCACACTTCCTAATATCTCTGTTCATTCACACAGTTTAACACAAAATTAAGAATTAAGTCCAAAAAAAAAAAAAAATAATTAATTGAATAATTTATAATTAAGTATTTAAAAGGAAGAAAACCAACCTAGCTTTAAAAGTTTTAATAAAAATTACATCAAGTTAAATTTAATCTTCAAATCTTGTGGAAAATATAAGGTTTCGGAATTACGGAAACCTTTTTATGATAATAAACTTTCAAGCCGGTATAAATATAATGACTTGATCATAAAAAATCCTCAATACGATCAGAATATTTTATTTTTCTTTCAATAACAATCAGGTCAAAATAATGCTACGAGTGTTTTCACAATCTTTCATCCTAGACAAATACCCTACGGTCAGTTATGAATATTAAAAATTCTAATTTTCTTTTTATAATAATACCTTTTTCTCTACTTTGTAAAATTGAAAAGAATTTCACAATTTTCTATTTGATGATAATTATATAATAACAATGCCTTGTGGGCATTTTCCAATTTTGTTGTATGATCCAAAAATAATCCACACTTTTCAAAAAAAATTTCACAAAATTTTTCTCAATAAAAAATCACTTTTTTTAGAATGGTACATATGGATTTTCACGACTGCTAAAAAAAACGCACCGTACGATGGATGTTACGATGAAAAACACAATACACAAACTGTGAAAAACTTATATCACTGTTATATATACACGTTTTTTTTATCTCGAATATGTAAAGCACATAGACACTTGAATACAACAAAGTCAAGGTATATGAACAACCACCAACCAATGCAAGGCGTCAACTAAACGCACCTTATCCCGGGAACACCACGAGAGGCGCTGTTAACAACGGACGTCGACAAATATAAGGTCGTCACAATATTTTCGACGCTTGCGTAATTCATACAACCCATCAGTATATACATAATGAAAGCAAAGTATAATAAAAGAAATTTATATATATTATATATATATATATATATATATATATATATATATATATATATATATATATATATATATATATATATATATATATATATATATATATATATATAAATGTATTATACAGAGCTTTTTTTTAATACATTTTTAGTATACTAAAAAAAAAAAGCTCACCGTTTGTGTTTTCGACTAAAGAGATGTGTGTTGGTTGGAAGAACGAGTCATCTCTCTTTCCCCACATAATCAAATTATGTCATTTCACCAATGTTGTTGTTATTATTATTTTTGTGTGAGCTTTTCGGAAGCTTTTGTTTATGGTTCTATATTTGTGTTTTGTATGTTGTAATTGATTTTATAAAAAAAAAAAAATTTATATTTATTGAAGACTCGTAGAATTTTTTTGTATTTAATTAGAAATTTTTTTTAAAAATGTTTTTAATGGATAAACATTTCTTTTTATTTTGATTGATAGTTATTTTAATAATTTTTCTAGGGACGTATTTATTTGAAAATCTTTAATCGAATATTCCTTAAAATTAATTAATTAAATTTGTGTTGAGGAAAATTTTAAAAATAATTATTTTATTTTAAACAAGAAATTTTTGGATTATTAAAAATCTGATATATGACCTTAGTTCTATATAAATCATAATTCTTTCTAAATTTTCAATTGTATTTTTTGTTTAGCAAGAGTGAATTATCAGAAAATAACAAAGACACAAAACTCTTTTGAGCGGTTATAAACTTGCCAATCCAGAATAACAATATTTTACTGTACATGATATTTGAGCTATGCTAAAAAATTACGAATATTTCCGTTAAAAAATCAAAAACTGCCTAGAATTAGACAGAAGATGACATGTATTCAATATTCATTTAGAAAAAAAATTTTGGAAATTTGATTAATTCAATTCAAAATTTAATTCGCGTATGTATACGCTAGTTGCCCAAAATTTGTATATTATCTTAAAATGTTTATTTGATAATACTTATTGTCGTGGGCAAGCATAAGTTGTGGATAGACATAAACATGGTTTTAAATATGCAGTTTTTTATTATAAACCTCTCAAAATCGCGTCTGCCATTTTCTCAAGATCAACATATTATGCCGTACTTATAAAAAAGATAAAATCAAATCAAACATACATATAAATAACAAATTGCAGATTCTTATCTCACTCATTGTTTGGGTTCAATTTCAGCATCATATTTCATTTCATGAACTTAATATCAGAAAAATCGTCGAAAATTTGAATACAAATATAAAATTAACTATTTTTGGTGAAAATAGCCAAATAATGTTGGTATTATATTTTTTAAACTATCGTATGTATGGCAGGAAGTTTATTAGTTTTGTGGTGGCTACTATCATTTTATTGACATTATTTAAACAAAATTCAAATGCAAGCCTTTGAATTAACAACATACATTTTTTTTTGCATTTCAAATTGAAGATAGATTGTTGAAAAAGTAATCAGCAGAAAAAATTGTGCCATTTGCGTAACAACACTGTAAGTGCGTTGTTCAATCACCTAAAAATAAGTAATATTTGATTAGTAATTCACTTAATTTTCATTTTCAATTGACAAAAAATCTCGAAAAATTATACACGTTTTATTCTTAAAATACTATGAAATCTATGGTCTAATTGTGTCTACATCTCACCATGTAATCGAACCTAAAAAAACATCGAATCCTGGTACTTAGACATGGAAAAATCTGAATTTATTTTAGAATCCTTGTAGAATGATAAAATAAAATCGTTGAAAAATTCATTTAAATTCAAAGTAATGTAATTTCAAAGTTGAAATAACCGGACTATAATTACATATATAAAACGTTAAGAGAATAAAAGAGAAAAAAAAATAGAAAGAGCTTTAGATTTTTCGGTGAAGAGTAGCGGTGTTTAGTGTATTTTTTTTTGCCTTCTTCTCATAGAGAATAGTAAAAATGTTAAGTATAAGTGTATACTTTGTGTATTTATCTCTATAATATATATATATATATATATATATATATATATATATATATATATATATATATATATATATATATACATATATATATATATATATATATATATATGTATATATATAATATTATAAGAGAATGATGGTACTTAATTTGTAGATTGCTTTGTTCAAAAAAAAAAAAAAAAATTATATAATACAGAAATAAAGTCACATTTTAACAAAACAATACAATAAATTCGTATTATTACAATACAAACGGAGAATATATCAAATCCTATCATACACGAAAAAAATTATTATCGTAAAAGAAGACGAAAATGTATCGTTCAAGTGTATCAATTTAATAAAGGCACCGTACATCAAATTCTTTTGTTTCGTTACTATGTTTACGAAATACTAATTTATCAATGATATATAAATCGTTAAAATTTATTGATAAATACTTTGTGAATTTTCATTTTCAAATTTTGAAAATTCAACCATAAGGGCCACTTTGTCCTGTGATTCCTCAGAATATATACAGTTCACGTTGTCACAATAAATCATAAATAAATTTCAAATTAAAAATTCATAAATAATTTCTGTTATAGAAACTCGTGTTTGGAAAAAATTAATTTGCTTTTGTGTTATAGATTTTCAAAAAATGATACTGCTACTTTTTTTCAAGTATTGAGATTTAAAAAAATGTTAATCTTGTATTGAAGTAATATATAAAATTTGAATAAAATCGGTTCATTATCTTTCTAGAATCGCGACAATAAAATTATATAAACAGAGGTTTGAGAAAATCAAGATTAAAGTTTTTAGGTGAAATTGCACCTAATAATAAACCACAATTCCCAAAGCTGTATCTTCTAGACTTAAATCGAATTTGCCTTAAACTTTGGGAATATATTGTAGAACTTGAACAATTTAACAATTTAATCGATTATTTGAAATTTTTAAGCCGATGAAACTGCCGTATAAACCACGTAGCAAAAGCATTAAAAGCTACGTATCTCGCGTTGGATGAGACCCCGCCTGTCTCACTACAATGGGACAATACCATTTCAACAACCGAGTTATATTGAATATAGAAAATGAACATTAAAAATATTTGGCGAGTGATATTTTTTAATTTGCCCACATTTAATCACGAAAAGTGTTTTCGTAAAAATATCCGATTTATTTTCTTTATTTTAATACATAATGCCATTCAAGGACCCCGCTGTTCACATTTGCTATAGGGCCAACGGTAGCTTAATCCGGGTCTACATGAAACACCTTAATATGTTTTCTCTTAATTTTTTTAACATTGAAAATTTTTGGAATTTTATTATCTTTGAGGCTTTAAAAACTTCGTTAAGAACTATATATTTCCAAATACAGATTAAATACATTTGATATATTTTTTATAAGTCCTTCATTTTGTGATACTGAATCCTTCAAAATCAGTTACAAAAATTTATTGTTGTATTTTATACCTTAAAATAACACACTATATACAATACATTGATAGCTCTCTAGCTACGCTAAACGCTACGCATGACTAGCTACGTATCAAACATGGTTACTTACAAACATTTTTATGTTTATTGAAGTAAATAATTATTGAGACATAAATATTTTGTACACCAATCAAATCACTTTAGCTTCATTTTTTCCACTGTTTCATAGATAAATATGATGACACTTGATGTCACTTAATAGTGGCAACAGCAAGAAATATAGGGCATTAAAAATATTTAATCGTATTTTATTTCGTCATTTTTTATCCTATAAAATTGTCTATATGTCCAAAATAATTTTGAAATGAATTTGAAAGAACCATCAAATTACTTTGCTGGAAATGAGCTTTATCAATAATTTGTAGAATAAGATTAGATTGCAAACTCTATTTAAAAAAGATGAAAAAATGTTATCCGTTAAGCTAGCTTTTTAAGTGCTCAAATTTTAAATTAAAAAAATTGACTCATTATGATGCACTGCTGCCGTGATAGCACGTTGGCAGAAAAATATGAAAAAATAACTTTTATAATCGAATGTAAGTATCAGACGTGTTTTTATGGTGTACATTCAATAAATAAATTTCATCAAAATTAGCAAAAAAATTACTACATAAATATGAAAATTTCAAAATTTCCAGCTATTTTTTTTTTTCTATAATTATTCCTTATTTTTTTAATATGTTCTCTATTATAAGGTTAATAAAATCTGATTAATTTTCCGTTGTCGAAATGTCTGTCTAAATTTTAATATACGTTCACAAAAATATGACATATTTAAAAGTTTCAATTCTAATTACTGTTTTTAATGAATAGAGTTATATAGAATTTTCATGAAAATCCATTTACTAAGAAGAAGTTTCATTTAAAAGTAAAAGTTTGATTTATTTATTTTTTAGTCAGTCGTTCGTTTGTTGTCACACTTTTCATCTATTTTCCTTTTTAAATCTGTTCGTACATTTCAGAAAAGAGAAATTAATTGAATTGCAGTTGATCATTACCTAAACGATTTGATTATATCGAAACAAAAACATTCACAGCGTTAAGGGAGCACTGTAGAGGTAAACGAAAATTAGAAAATTAATATAAATTTTTGAAATTATCTATCAAGCTCGAAAATGGTTTTTTTTATATCAGGTAGGATTTAGTCCTTGTGACGCGATCAAATATTCCATTTTAAATTTGGTTTGAATAGTCATTGCAGGCTCATGATTGGACATGGCAGGGTTAATTAGTTAATAAGGCAGATACTTTAAAAATTAACCGAGCTCTCAGCCAAAATTACGGAATAAATCAATAAATAAATAGATTAAAACGTTTTTCAATAAAGTATATTGATTTTATTGAGTATAAATGAGTAACTTTTATATACTATATATATATAGTCGAAACCAATTTGATTTTTACCTTCGAACCAAGTTATAGTGTTTGAATATTGAATATGCGTTACGTAAAAACTTAATTTTTGGGTAGTTTCTATGGCTAAAATAGTTTTTTTCCCCAATAGAATTGTGTTAAACGAGTTTCTTTTCAAATAACCCCATTAGTATTCGATCTAATGACGTAAGCAGTATTCGATCTAATGACGATATTAAAATATTTATACGTACTTTAGTATAGGTCAAATGACTATTCCCTGACTGTTCGTTTATGTAATTCAATGTTAAATGCCCCTACTTCAAATTTGCTTGAACGAAAGTTTATCTTTAACAGTAGAGATATAATTCAATTAATATTACATCTATAGAAATGAAAACAATTTTTTTAAATGTTTATACTACATACTAATATAGACATATATATAAGTAAACATAATAAGTAAGAGTATATTAATTTTAGTCTAATGTTTGTAAAGCTACTTAATATTGACGGCACAAAAAAAAATAATTGTATATATGTTCATAGAAAGACCTAATTAGTCCATTTCCGATTGTTCGTCCGTCCGTCCGTCATGTATTCTAAACATAAAAAGTTACTTTAAGTTCGTGATTGAGCAAAATCAGTCTACTAGACTTAATAGATCCTAGACCTAACTTTTAAACTATAAACGATAGAAGAACAGTTCAAATACAAAAAATATTTGGAAACAAACAACTTTTATTTGAAACATTTGGTAGAGTTCTCCACAATTACAGCTCAAATATATAACAATACATATTATAATTAATACATATATACATACATTACCGTATAGACTGCATATTTATAGTATTTTATGAATGCTAATGAAAAATAATCCAAACAATGAATTCAATCATATATGTCGAATATCTAAACAATTAACTCTGTTAGTTGTTATATGCACTTGTTCCTTTTATATAAGCTTCATTTTTATACCCACACTTTTTTATACATAATTTAATATAGACATATATAAGTAAGAGTATATTAATTTTAGCTTATGTTTGTAACGCTACCTAATATTGACCGCACAAAAAAAATTAATTGTATATGTGTTCATAGAAAGACCTAATATAGTCCATTTCAGATTGTTCGTCCGTCCGTCCGTCATGTATTTAAAACATAAAAAGTTACTTTAAGTTCGTGATTGAGCAAAATCAGTATACTGGGTTTAATAGACCTAACGTTTAAACTATAAAAGATAGAAGAACAGTTCAAATACAAAAAATGTTTTAAAACAAACAACTTTTATTTGAAACATTTGGTAGAGTTCTCCACAATTACAGCTCAAATATATAACAATACATATTATAAATATATACATATATTACCGTATAGACTGCATATTTATAGTATTTTACGAATGCTAATGAAAAATAGTCCAAACAATGAAAATCAATCACATGTTGAGTATCTAAACAATTAACTCTGTTAGTTAATATATTCACTTGTTCCTTTTATAAGCTTCATTTTTATACCCACACTTTTTTATACATAATTTAATATAGACATATATAAGTAAGAGTATATTAATTTTAGCTTATGTTTGTAACGCTACCTAATATTGACCGCACAAAAAAAATTAATTGTATATGTGTTCATAGAAAGACCTAATATAGTCCATTTCAGATTGTTCGTCCGTCCGTCCGTCATGTATTTAAAACATAAAAAGTTACTTTAAGTTCGTGATTGAGCAAAATCAGTATACTGGGTTTAATAGACCTAACGTTTAAACTATAAAAGATAGAAGAACAGTTCAAATACAAAAAATGTTTTAAAACAAACAACTTTTATTTGAAACATTTGGTAGAGTTCTCCACAATTACAGCTCAAATATATAACAATACATATTATAAATATATACATATATTACCGTATAGACTGCATATTTATAGTATTTTACGAATGCTAATGAAAAATAGTCCAAACAATGAAAATCAATCACATGTCGAGTATCTAAACAATTAACTCTGTTAGTTGTTATATGCACTTGTTCCTTTTATAAGCTTCATTTTTATACCCACAATTTTTTCGATAAAATCTAAGATTTTCGAGATATTCGTAAAAAACCATTCAAAACCATGAATTATAACGACAATTAATCGATATTATATTTATGATAAACGACTCAAAAACTTTTGATGTTACGAAAAAAAAATTTGTAACGTTCGTCACTTTTATCACTCTTACGTAGATTTCAATTGATAAACTTTAGTATGTAGCTTTTGAATTTCAAGAAACAAAGAATTCATTCAAATCCATTCACTATAACTAAATTTGGTCAATTTGCATAATAACTAATTGCAGTGGTTTAAATAAGCTTTTGAAGCAATTAAGTATACATTGTCATATCTAGAATTAAATTATAATAATTTAATTAAATATTTTGAATTCTTAATTGGCTTGAATACAACCTTAATGTGTATATGTTTTTTTTAAATAAAATAAAATATTTATTTTGTTTAAAAACAATTTGTCTTCGTAACATTCTTTCATGTACACACACACATACATACACAAAAACATAAGCAAGTAACACCAAGCAGTCAGTTAGTATCTCCGTCTCGTAACTTATACAATAAAAACATATACAGTGAAAACTTTAAATGTAACAACATTTTCCTATTTCTTATTAGAATGATTCTTCAATTTATTTTATAAACATACTACTTTTATTTTAAATAGATGTCATGTGTTTTTGTGTTACTTGTATGGAATACTGAACACATTCATGCAGACACAACAGCTAGACCAGGGTAGACTTAAAAAATGGTTAAAAGTGGAAACAAATTATAGTAGGATGAAACCGATTGGAAACGGAAGAGAATATAACAAAAATGAAATGAAAAAGAATTTACGTGCGATCTTAGGTCGTGAAGTGGAAGGGGTGAGTTTTCAAGGGGAAAACATGGATTATATATACTTCCGGCAAAACTACGAGTCCTATAAAAAAAATTTAATGGCAAAGTTGTAGGTAAGTTTTGTGTTTACACTTTTTTCACACAACCTCAAAATTTTGCAATTGAAAATTAGAGTGCTTTTTCGATATTTATTCAAAATATGGTGAAAAAATAAATATTTTAAATTAAAAAAATTATAGTGTATTCGGAAAAAAAATGTAAGTGTTCACCAAATTTCGTGGAAAAAGAGGTTACAAAATTTTGTGAGGTTATGTGAAAAAATTGTAGATCTTTTTATTACCTACAACTTGCTATTTAATTTGTTTCACATTTTTTTACATTCTCCTGCGTTCCCAATAGATTTCATCCTACTATAATTTTTTTTTTTTATGTTTTAAAAAATTATCGACCCTGGCCTAAGAGGTAACATTCTGCACACAAAATATCACTTTATAAATTTTGTATGAGAGCCAGTTAGTTAGTAGATAAATATCATCATACGACCGAAGCACCAGAGAAAAATTGTTTTACTTATTTTAAAAATCACTTAAGAATTAGACGATATATGAAAGAAAGAAATAAAGTAAATACTTTTGAATTAATTGCATATATTATTATTTCTTTTACTATATATAGTAAGAGCTTATTTAAGGTAGTTTTAACGTAAAAATATTTGTTATAGAATAGTAGGAGCAATTATTATGTTATAAATATAATTTGCATTGACTAATGTTATAATCATCTCATCAATCTTAATTCGGTCTCAAGTCTCAAGTTCTGGCCGGAAAGTTCCAGGATAGACATAAAAATTAATATTTTTTAATTCTGTTGATAGTTTTTGTGATATAATAAGAAATCGTTGAGAGAATCGTTAAGCTTCATTATCTCGCAATCTAAATGATCCGAAATCCTGCATTTTCGGAATCGCAAAGATAATGTTATTTATGAAAATAAACTAGAAAAAATGTATGCAAAGTGGTTCCACACCGAAATAACCTTAATTTTTGTTACGTTTAATTACATTTAAAAAAAAATCGTGAGCAGCAAGAGTTCTTCGCTTAAGTCATATTTCCAAAATGCATCTTAGTACAAGACGTCGTTTATTGGAACTTTTGTTTAAGTTTTTATAAACATCAAATATCTACATAAGAAGCGGGCATAAAGATATCTACAAAAGGCTTTCTCTAAACTCTAACTTATACTGAAGAAAACTTCCTATTTCTTAGTTAAAATGCAGGGGGCATGAAATTGCTTAAACTGTAAGAGAGGCCACTTAGTGCCTGTGGCAGTAAAAAACGATTACAAGGGGGTTTAAAGGTTGACAAACCCAAGAGAAACCACCTTGATACCAACAGAATCTATATTCAAATTTCCAATCTTTTATATCATTTTGGAGAGAGTATACTAAAAAAAAAAAAATCAATATTCCCATAAAAAGACAAGAGCGAAATCAAAGAGATTGAGACCCACAAGAGCTCCATTATAAAGGGCTATAGGAGTGAAAGAGCTTTTTTCACAAACAGAGGAGAGGCACTTATCTAATCTACACATTGTATCACATAGTAACATTGTATCTTTATTTTTAGTGGCATTCGCAAAGCTTTAAAAATGTCAAAATAATAATGTTTTCTGGAAATCCCCTCCACATTTCCATACAACTAATAAACAGTTCTGAATTCGTTCCATTGATTAATTGACAAGGGCACAAAAAAAGTATTTGGCATATACATCAGATGTCTTTCGATCATATTTTTCACCTTTAAAATAGGATAATTCGCTTATTCTATTTCAAAAGTTTTCTGATTAAAGTCTATTGTGATATTTACATATATGATCACACTGAGTGATATTCATAGTATTCTGAAAAATATAACCTATAAAGGTAGAAAATCAATAGAATTTTAAATATTGTTCGATTTGAAATAAAGTCATTTATCTTCTATCCAATTCTCGCAATACGCAACACAAAAAAATACCTCGTACGTACCTTTTTTTACTGTTGAATAAAATGGTAATATTAATGTAAACGTTGAAGCTATTAGTAATAGTGTTCGTTATCTTTTAAAAAAAAAATATGAACACACACATACATAGAAAAAATGGCAGTAACGCAAAAGATGCGTAAGCTAAATGAATACGCCCTGAGGCACAATAAAAATAATAATAAATTGTAACATGTTGAACAATTGTTATAATTTATAATAAAGGAAAGTTTATCATATGAATGCTTCTAAAAATTAATAGTGTATCAAAAAAAAAAAAATCCATGCAGATTCTGCGTAAACCAAACGAATACCTATCGATATGTTAAATTTAACCAAAAATATATTTTCCACAGACTATATACAATTAATGCGTTTGTACAAATTTAACAAAAATATGATTTACAAATTTTGTAAATTGTGCTTTAAAACTTCTTAAAATCTCTTCCTATATTATGCTTAAAAACGTCTTAAATTTGTTGACTAAGTAACAGAACTATGGTCAATATGGAGTTTTAAAAAACATATATAAAGTAAATGAATTGGAAAATTGGGTTGCACGGAATGACAGGTTCAAATCTATTAGGATTGCTAAGCTGCGCTGACAAGTATTCGATTATTCGTCTTTCTACTGCATCATTATTTGAGAATTGAGAACAAAAGCGGTTATTTTGATGTAAATATGCTTATGAAGTACACAATATAAAATTTTGTCAATTTGTGTCAAAATTAGCCTGTGTTAAAAATTTGAATGTTGATTTGTGTGTGTTAATATGGCACTTTTCATTTGTTACTTTTGATTTTTTTAATGAAAACAGAGTTTATCAAATATTGTTAAAAGGAAATATTTGTATGTATGAATTTTTTTATATAACGCATAAACTTAAAAACTACTGTACCGATTGGAAAAATTCTTTTACCGTTGGGAAGCTACACTATCCACGGGTGATATAGGATACTTTCTATACATGTTTTTCTACGGCAACGGGAAATGCGCAGGAGAAACCGCGTAACATCCGCTAGTAATTATATAAAATGCTTATTTAATCTCACTTTTTCACATAATAAATTTACTACGTTAAAACTATATGCTTTTATTGACTGTTGGTACTTGATTGAAATTCAAATAAATGAGGTAAAATAATTTTCTTATTAACTATTAAACATTTCTTTAGTATAAATTAACTAACCAATCCAACCCAACACCTGCATTGAATTAACATTTATTTTTTGTTAACATTTAAAAGTGTTGGACTTTTAGCTTCTTCTTAGACACGAAATTTTTACACAGAATTTCTATTAAAAATATTTTTTTAGTTTGGTAATCAACATTTTTTGGACCGTTTCTAGCACTTTTCGATTTTACACAAAAAATTTCTCTTTGTGTATCCAATAGGGACTGGAACCTATTTTGAATTATTTATATAAATGAAACTGCCTCTAAACTCAATGATACAGTATATTTGACATGCATAAGGGCAGCAGTCTACAAGTAAGTAAAATATGAGAAAAGCAAGTTTCTCTACTCCGAAAATAGGAACTTGATGAAACGTAAATGAAATGGAATTCAAATCTAGTACAATATTAATAGATTATTTCTCAAAAGATGAAATTCAAATAAAAGCACATTACATTAAAAAGCATAAGTGTGAATAAAATATATTATTATTATTTCTATAATATAGAAATATATAGAAAATTCTAAAACCCTTGTAACAAGGGATTATTAAATCCAAATGACATGCAGTAAATCTGAATTTATTTTCATAAAACAAATGGTGATGTTCTTTATGAATATTAAATACAAGACGTGGAAATGGAATTGTTTGCAAATGGCACAGCACAGCCTAAGGGTTTTATGCGTGATTTGTTTTCAGTTAATTATTTTTTGTATGGGTCCATTTCAAAAAAAAAGACAAAAGAAATTTAAATTATACTGTGTGATTAATTATTATTATTTTCTTATTGATGTGAATTCTAATTCAAAAAAATATATTATATGAAAATATTTCTGAAAATTGGATAATATCCACAAAACTACAGAATCAAATTTAAATTTTTGCATCCTATGAAAAGGGTTTGCAATGGACATGGTGCATTTAGGAATTTCTACATATAATTAAAATTGTATAAAATCAGTTTATTAATTATGGATTAAACAGGCTGTATTGGCTAAATTATATTCGGATGTATTGGCTAAACTATAAAAATCCTAAGAACTACTTGAGGTTTTAGTAAAAAATTGTAAAAATCGCTTAAAAATTCAAATGGTTGTTTCTAGGGTAATTGTGGTCTAAGAAAGTCAGAAATATCACTTACTTTACGAGTGAATGATTAGTTTTCCAGATATTGCCTAAAATGTTTCCGAAATATTGACCTCTGGAACGGATTTCTGGCGACATCTCAAAAATTATGCATCAAATCGTTAAAAGGGTATTATTTATGAATTCTACAGGTCAAACTACCTCTTTGAACATAATTTTATCGAAATTTGTCCGCTTAAAATATGTCCGAAATATAGACCCTTGGAGCTGGATTTCTGGTGATATCTCAAAAACTAAACATCCAATCGTTAAATACATGTTATTTTTGAAATCTACTGGTCAAATAACTCTCAATCAGTTTTAAAACTTAAAAACAGCAATAAAAATATTTTGAATTTTTTAGTAATTTTTACAATTTTTACGGGATCAAAATAACAACGAAATGTAGTAATTATGAATGCATTTATTTATTAGCTAATGAATGCACTAAACTACTCACGATTTTTATATCACAATTCAATTATTATATGCTAATTTTAATTAAAAATTCGTAATCAGCGTCCTCAAGAACCGTGCACGAAATGGATTCGAAATCCTTATAAAGCTTAGTTCACAGTTTTAGATAAAATTGTAAATATAAAATGCAAACAAATAAAATGAGAAATTCCCATCTAAAGCTGGCGGGAAATCATCCATAAAACTACGAGACACGAGGCCATGCACGATCGCCTACATCAATTACGCCTTTCGCCACCACTGAAATCGTGATCAGAAAATTAGCTTTGATAAAATTAGTTTGAAATTACTATTAAAAAAATGGGTGCGTGTACTTATATACGCGCGTCAGAAATTATACTTCTTTGGCATCATTAAAAAACAATTTTTAATTGCATGTAAATAATTAATTACAATAAAATAATAAAAGAACTAGAGAATGATAGTCAAACAGTCAATAAAGCTCAGTTTAAATTTGAAAAATTAAATGAATAAATTTTCTTACATTAAGTGTAACATAAATCATAACAACAGTTTCAACCTGTGAATTTTGTGTGACGGTGACGCGCGCGTATTTTACAACTTCACTCTCATCATTTTTTCATAACGTGTCTAAGGAAGTATAATTTCAAAAATATTTTCATGTCATCTATATTAAACGAACGAGAAGTTCCGTATTTCGTTTTTTAAATTCACAAACAAAAAGTTAATAAAAGCTTATAAAAATAATTTATCTTCGTATCGACCGACTATAAAGTATAAACACATACAATATTTACACTCTTTGTATCATATTCGAATTTAAATATAAAATATATAAAAATAAATAATATGACTTTTTTTTTTAAATTATAAATTTTCATTTATGAAAATGAATGAAAAATTTTTCTTGTTTTCTTCCATATAAGTGTTTGTTATTTTTTTCAAATAACAAAATCATCTGTTTCAGAGACAATAAATTTTATGTTTGTGTGTTGTTAAACGACCTCTCCCCCCACCAACTCTACCTTCTAAAAAGTCATAGGAAAGTCCGATTGTTAGAGTGTTAGAGTATTGTGTTAAAAACACAGAATAATATAAAATAGCCGGTAATGAATGTGATACTTGAAAGACAGACCAGTAGCTTTTTTTATAGTCTTTGTCATCTCGTACTATATAATCTATACCCTCGTAAAATTTTATGAAAATCTATAAATCTATTATTAATTAATATTTCATACATAAAGTAAAAAATAACTAATTAAGCATTTTGTTGTAAATAGGGAAAAAAAGTGTACTTTTTTCTCTATTTTTACGTGACATTCGAAAAAATGTGCGAAATATTCGCATGGGTCACCAAGTAGACGTCTTTTTAGATTTATTTGAATATTTAAATATGCAACTATAAACAATTTTTTAATACTATTTCTGAAAAATGAAACTGAAACAATTAGTTCTTACCCAGTTAATATAAACACTTTACAAATATATTTTTTTGTTAAAAGAACAGTATTCGTTGTGTAAACAAAAAATCGATAAATAGGATAAATTCTTGAACTATTTTCAATGTTTTGTACCCGTTTCCACACTACCATTGGGGTAGGGCACATTAGTGCGTTTTTTTTTAGCTAGGTCTTCCCTATAGGCCTAATCCACGATTTTATTCTCCGATTTAAACACACCTTTAAAATAGAGAAAAAAATTATATTGAACTTTTTCATAATTGCTTGTCAATAGAAAAACGACAAAAAAATGGATAGTATTTATAATTTGGAATATTTTCGCATTAATCAATATAGCAAATAAAGTAACAAAATGTTTGGATGACATTAGATATGAAAACGTTTATAAAAATTCATCAACTTGAGTCGACATAAGTTGATGAATTATACGAGATGTAATCTTAAATTAAGTGAAGTTTAAAGGGTGTAGAAATCTGTCAAAATATCAACAACAACAAAAACTTACAAACTAACCACTAACCTTTTTACCGCGAAATATTCACAAAACTGTGTACCGATGTTAACAGCTTCCTAAACACTACACTAAAATCACTTAACACTATAAACGTTTGTTTTTATCGATATAAAAGGGCGCCCATTTTTCACGTTTTGTAATGTCCGCAATTCACTAGACTTCACTTTAAAATGAGGCTGACGTCAGCAAGCAAATTTTTTTATTCGATAATTAATTTCATTCAAAATAAATTCTAGATTTTGAGCATTAGGATTTACCCAAAAAAAACTATGGAGATCGTAAAATTTTTTGCATGAATTTAAATACATTGTAAAAATTATTTTGGATAATTTATCCAAATTCGAATGAAAATAAAATACAAGTTCGATGTGATGATTCTAGACACATGACAGACAAAGCATCATAATTATGAACTACAATCATTTAATAATTCAATTTAATTTATTAAAATTTTTTTTATAATTTTCGTTCATAAATTCTGGACAAATTTTTTATCAGCATAAAATATTAAGAGTTAAAATGAAAATCATATTGGAATGCTTTTTTTAATTTGATTATTAGCCCGCATTTAAAATTATAACAATATTGATGATTCGAATTAATCAAACATAAAAATTTATTATCTAAAATTTTTTTAAATTTAATTCACAGGTTTGGGTTTTTCCACTTCGAAATCAACGTATTTCAGACCACAATTAATGGCATATAATTTAACATATGTCAAGTGACAGTTTAATTTTCATAATCGAATATCATTCAAAATTCGAATTATATAAAAACAAGTTTTTTTAACACGCTTTTATAAGCTTCACTCGTATGTTTGTTTGTCTGTAGGTAACTCTCTGAGTAATAAAGATAGAGCTAGTGCGCGAACTACGCATGCATGCGTGTTTTTTTAGTTTTTTTAAACTATTATATTATTATTTTAAATAGATTCATGTTGATTAAAAATTTTCTGAAATTTTCCAATTATTTAACTGCCAAGGAAAATTAGTAAAATATTTGAAATACTTATGTGAAAACATATTGACTCTCAGATTTACAAATCGATTTATGTTATAAGAGCTCAATATCCGAAATTTGTACGCGAAAAACATACCCCACCGGCTTGGTTATCGCCATCCCCTTCCTGATCTGCTCCTATTTAAAGTAATTAATCGGATATAAAATGTATGATAAGAATCGAAATCTAAATACACAGGTATATTTTTCTAACAAAATAATAGAAAATTCCTTTGAAAATAATTATAGTTTCGTTTAGGCAATTTTCATAGTGTTCGGATGAAAATAAAAAAAAATTTTCGATTCAAAGTTGAGAACAAAAGCTGGAGATCAATAACTGTCTTAGTTTTCGAAATATGAAAAATATTCCAGAATGAAAAAAATATTTATTCAAAAGTTATATGTGAATTTTTTTTCCAACAATTATAACTAACCCAAACCTTTTGGGCCAATGCATACAAAAAAAAAATTAATTCCATATACACACCCATATAAATATATAATAAATATAACCCAAATTAGCCCCTAGGAATACATTAAAAATTCACATATAACTCTATAAATCAGCAAGTAACAAATTATGTCGAAAACTAACAAAAACCTAAAAATCATATTATTATTTTGAGATCGTTTCGGTCGAAATCCAAACCAATTACACTAAAATTAAAATTGACCGCCCCGAAACCATAATCATTTGACTCTTACTCACATAAGTAAGTGTAAATTAAAACTATGAAAATTTGGAAAAAAAACTATTAAAAAATTTAAAAGTGAAAAACATACATTTCAATTCAGATGAAACACTTTCAATTAGAAGAGATCATGTTTAACGTTACAAATTAGAAGATATCGAAACTCTAATCTAAAAAATGGATCGTAAAACCAAGTCGGTCATAGTTCCAGTATAGTATACAAAATTTTTAATATTTTCTATGTAGCGAAAATTTTTGAAAAATCAAATGGACAATCTAGAACCAATATCAGTCTTTAAGAAAAAGCTGCACAATAAAACGAATTTTGGTATAACTTAGATCGTTATTAAACCGACATGACTCGTGTTTGAATTTTGCCAAATATCGTTACGTCGTAAAACTTGTATAGTTTTAAATACAAAAAACACTTTAATCGGTGAATTAAGTTTTTTGCAAATTTCAAATAATAAATGTTTCAATTTTTAAATAATACATCAATATGTTACAATTTTAATCGAATTTAAATATCAAAATATTGCTCCCACAATGATTATCAGTGTAACGATAAATATTTTGAATATAATAAAAATTATACCTGAAATATGAACTAAAATTATTAAATTTTAAATAAATAAATAAATATTTGATTACTATAGTTCAATAATTTAAGATGGCAATCGAATTGACCCTAAATTGGATCTATATAGTGGACCAAACTGGATGTATTCCAAACACACCGTCAAAATTGTTGGACTATCAAACCGAAATTACGGACATATTACTGACAAGTATATAATTCATATATGACAAACACCAAAAGAACAATCGGACCGTATTTACGAACAGTATCGTCTATCTACATACAAATAGACAATTAACTATTGAGTTCGATAAACGAAAAAAAATCAAATTGGCAAAAATTATTTTCTCAATATATTAAAATTCATTTAAAAAATGCGTACAATTACATTTATTTTTGAAAAAAATAAAAACTGTACTCAAAATTATATTCCAACCAAAAGCACATGGTTGGTTCATCAAAAAGCATGGGTAAGTTCATTATTAATTAATGAAGAATCAAAAATATCGAATTTTGATAAAAAATAATCAAAATAATATGAAAATTAAAATAATAGAAACTAATAAATTCAATTATTCTTACCATTAACAAAGAAATGCATAAGATGGCTTCGGATAAAAAATTAATTATCGATTAAATAAAATGATCACGTATAAATCCGGTGAAGTCACTATCTTAAATGAAATCGGATATAGGAAATGGAGAAGACCTACGTACTTAATGATTAATTCAACTGATTCCTGCTAGTAGCAAATTATAGCCAATCATTTTATTAAAATTTTTAATAAAGCTAGTGTCACATTCCTAGTTTAATCTATGCATAATGTAATCATGAGAATGTACAATAAATAAATACAAAAAAAAGAAGAAGTATACCTTATACTGGAGTTAATTAATTATATATTCTATATTTAGAGCTACCTTTAATTACATTTAGTATTCCGTAACTAAAAACAACTATACAATTCATAACAAAATATAACGGATGTAGGAACAAAAATTTCATGTAAAAAAGTTGTTCAAAACATTTTTCATCTAAAACCCTTACAAAGGCTGAACCCCGGCTATCCAAATAGGCCTGTCATAAGGTATATTATTCTTATCTACAACGTTGTTGCTTCTAAAGATTAACTGGAATAATTACCTGTTGAATTAAAATCCTTTATAATATAATTATAAATTGGAAATTTTTAAATTATAATCGCCAGACAGTATTCCACCATTACCAGACGCTTTGATGTAAATTCGTCACAAAATGAGCCCGCCACATCACACTTTAAGTTTTTAATAGAATAAGTGTACTAAATGACAAAGCTCCAATTTATAATTATATTATAACGGATTTTAATTCAGCAGGTAATTATTCCAGTTAATCTTTATATAGGTAATATATATATATATATATATATATATATATATATATATATATATATATATATATATATATATATATATATCTGGCAATTTATAGAAACATATAAAACAATTATCCAAAAAAAAAATCTGGAGATCTCATGAATGATATATTGAATTTCGCAGACCTCGGTATTAAAATTAATGAATAATCTAATATATTGCTTAAAATTTGACAACGAAATTCTAATAACTTTGTACTTACTTACGCACCCCCCCCCTATTGAGTTGTCAAATTTAACAAATTCATTTCGTGATCTTCATTTGTTTCATGTTAATATTAAGTTGACATATTTTTACATGCGCGTTAATTAAAGTTGAATTATGAGCATCGTATTAAATCTACTAAATAAAATATTTAAATTTTATACATATTTTCAATTATTTCCAAAATATATATCAAATTTTATTTACGGGAGAGAGTACGGACAAAAAACACATTACTATGAACAAGCCTTTCAAAAAGAAATAATTATAATTACATAATCAAAAATTTGTGAACGCAGTCTATTTAATTGTCAATGTGAATAAAGTTAACCTAATTTATAATACAATATTTATACTTTTAAAATGATTAAATGGAAAAAAATGTCCAACAAAAATAAGTTTTCCACCGTCTGCAGCAACTTGAAATATTATAAGCATATGCATTTGCGTAATATAAGTATTTTATTTAGGTAATTTAGTGAAATGGTTTGTATTCATTTTCCCACATAATTTTGTGAAGAAATAAAATTTTTAAAGAAACTAATTTTTTTCACATTATAATAATGCAATCTTTTCAGAATATGAGAATTTTGTAAATTAATCGAGTAATGGACACTGGTTGTATATTATCCCATTAAAATAAAAAGACTTTTCCTGAAGATCAATTTAATTCAACGACAAATGAAATGTTTCATCTTTTATGTAATATAACAAAAAGAAAACGTTGAAAATAATGTCATTTTTATTAAAAAAAATTCTAAAGTTAAAATAAAACATCCAGCGCTAATGTTATGGAGGCGCTAAAACAAAAAGTAACAAAGGGGGATAGATAGGCTGGATGACCAGCTAAGTTCACACGAGGATCCTTTGAATGAGGAATGAAAAACAATAATTTGCTTCGTAATTACACGTCAAATAAAAGTGATTTCATTTCAATATCATTATTCTCATGATAATCGAGTGGTAAAAAAATATGTATCTAATAACGTTGGATTTTAATTCTAGTGACTTTATAACGTAAAGATATGTCAATGCTTCACAAAATCGGCCCAATAACAAGAACTAATGAGAAATTAATAATTTTAATATGAACATTAAATTAATAATATCCCAGTGATGTTCAAATAACATACGAATTTTCAATTTGCTTATTAGAAAAATAAAATTACTCTATCATTCCTCATTACATTAAACAGGTTGTGCTATTGTTCTTCTAAATCCTAATCAAACCTAACTACTCCAAATAATCATTTGATTAAAGAATAAATACATTAATTATCTAAAATCCTACAATCTAAAACAATGCAAGATACAAGTTGAAATCGTAAGATAATAACATCCAATAATACGATTATAATTTATTATGTTTGTATCTTGTTATATTATATGATTTTGTAAATGTAAATAATTTTATTAAATAAAGATATTTTGTTGAAAAAAAAAAAAATTATTTATCAATGGATAATACTATATAATTCTTAATTTTCAGGATGAATTTATATCATTTATGTTTTAAATATGTAATCCTTTATTTCATATCTTTTTCTTGTTTTATATTTTATTCAATACATTGAATATTTTTAACAAAAGAATCTACGATCTTATTTTTAAGTTTGACAGGTTTATTGAACCAATAAATGAATTATTATTATGATGGGTAGGTAATGTTCTTCAATTGTCAAATGGTACATGTGAGTCCGCCCATTTAAGCCAAGTTTATGATTTTATTTATTTAAAAAAAGTAACACATTACAATATACAAATCATAACAGCCAAGATTTACATTTGTTATTAAATACAAAATAGGAAATGAGTTTTGATTATTATTTTATTTATTTATTTTTTTGTTTTGTAAATTGATAAAGTAAAGAACAGAAAAAGCTTGAATATTTCAAATGTGTTTAATTTTACCCATTTTACATAATACAATCATAAAAATAGCTCCAAACCGTATAGTTGAGCTAAAAAGAACGGAGCTATGGCTAGCTTTGTCCAAGCCGATAAAGAAGGGTTGGATAGTTTAGAAAAAAGTCTACTCTTCAATTTCTGACCATTATGAAATTAATTAGGTATTTCCATGCTTAACCCATGAAATTATATATCGAATATTTGCAATGGAAAATTGCAATTTTTGTCAAATATTCGACATATTATTTTATTTCATAGGTTATTGGTGGGATAAATGAATTGCATAATGATCATAAATTAAAGAGTAAACGTTTTTCTAAACGTGTCAATCTTTTATTGACATTTAGGACGTGGTTGGCCAAAGTAGTAATAAATTATTATTACACAAAATTCGACAAAAGTTATCTATTTTTAATAGTAATATTCAACATTATGCCATTTATTTATGGCTTATTGGTGTAATTAATTAATACATAATCGTCAGAAATTGCCGAGTTGACTTTTACTAAATTTTTCATCCATTTTTTATCGTAAATGATTATTGCACAAAATCGTTTTATTTTTTATACACTATTTATTATCTTAGATTCTCTTTTACTATTTTACTATGATGATTTCCATTAATTTTCGTTGATTATTATATATTTATATTTGTTATGGGTTTGATGAATTGATTGTAATAAATTTTAATGAGGTGCAAGGGCTGATATATGTGTCCTGTTTTAAAAATGTCAATCGGCTTTTCATATTGAAGCCAAACCCTTTGTATTTTGATGCGAGTAATAAATTTCTAAAACATATTTATATAAAACAATTAAATACTACAATTTGATGACGTAATCATGATTTTAAAAATGTATTATTTACACAAAACTTTAATAACATTCATCATTTCTGTAATAAAGAATAAAGTAATACACTTTTTTTAATATTTTAAAATTAGTTAAATAACGATTTAAGTAAAATATTTTCAATTATTGTTTACTACAAATGGTCAGATTTTCGTGACTATTACAATAATATGATATCATGAAATTTGTAAAATAAAACAGTAGAAAACAAACTTACAACATTCTGTTCATATTCACATAAAAAAAAAAAAAAAGTAAAATAAAATAATTCATTCGGTTTTCTAATAGGAAAAGCGTAAAAATGAAAAAAAAAAAAATATATATATATATATAAAGAGTAGTTAGACTAAAAAATGGCATGTGTAGTGTATAAATGTAAAAAAGGCGAACACAGAAGAACATTATTATCTGGGTGACTATTACGACTACAGTCACAGTGGTAACCTTTAAAAAAAAAAAAAAGAAACATGCACACATAATTTAAAACACATCTGTTTAAATTAATTGATCTTAGCCAATGAATACAAACACTCATGGAAGCTCATAAGTTTGATGTATTTAAATCAAATTAATATTTACCCTGGCCACCAGTTAGTCATGCTGTTGGCGAATTATTAGCAATAGTAATCTTAGATGAAAAAAATATAATAAATACAATTTCACAGACTAATAATAATATTTTAAGTTTAAATTTCTTTCAATTTAAGCAGTTTAAGCACTTTTTAGTCATTGAAGTTTACATTTCGGATAGCGAAACTGTCATCACTATAAATCACCATTGTGTCTAATTTTTGAAATATATTATATATATATATATAATATATTTCAAAAATAGGTGATGTATAGGAAAATGTATGTAAATCATCTTAGGCAATATTTTTACATCTATCTCTCTCATACTCAAGTCAAAATTTTCGCGATTAACCGACAGGTATAAATAAATTTTCACTATAAATATAGCCTGTCAGGTATAAATATAAACTATAACAATGTTATATTTAAAGATTTGGAGCAAAATTTTTTCATCATAAAAACATGAACAAAATTTTTTAATCTAATTCATTTGTCATTATGATTTAATCTTAATATTATAATTACGCCATTATTATATTTCAATAGCTTTGTAAAGTTTTTTGGGTCTTTTTAAGCGTTGTAATTATGATTTAATCTTAATATTATAATTACGCCATAATTATTTTTCAATAGTTTTATAGAGTTTGTTGGGTCTTTTTAAGCATGTTGCCTGCTTTCCAGTGTGTGTTTGTTAATTAAATATCAAAAGTATTCATATTTTGTCTCTGGACATCGATCGAAGTATCATTTTCCCTCGTTGACCATCTCGCATCTAAAAAAAAATTGTTAAAATTAATTGAAAATAGATGCCAAGTACAGTTTTTATTTCACAGCAATTTCAAACATTACAATATCTTTTTAAGCTAATATCTTTCTAGCTATAACTCGCTCGAATACATCGATATCATGATACTCAATTTTTTTCACAAACTTACCTAAGAAAGATCTTAAGGTCGTTCCGAATTAAATCAGTTTTCTTAGAATCTGTTAGAAACTCAAAATACAAATTCTTAGAAGGGTCCTCTAAAATATATATATCAAAAGGTATGTATATATGTAATTGAAGGTATAACAACTATATATCTATGAGGAAATTATGACAAGCGGTATTTAGTCAAAATTTGTAAGAATCTTTTCTTGTTAAAACAATGAAATAAATTTAAATCAACAAAACTTTAAATTTTGATTCTTCCTGGCATTTTTGCTGTCTAAAATTTCAAATTTCAAAATTTTTCTGCTCCTATAATAGTTCCACACTGGGCCCCTGAGCAAATCCGCCTATGACTCTACTATAACTCTTCCAATGCAAAGTTAATCTAAAATCGATTTGTATATATAAATAGATAAATGCCTCAGCTACCTGTTTTATGCCCCCGCCTAGTGTCAATAAACAAAACTGATTTTAAATAACGATTCAATTATATAATATGTTCTTGTAGAAAAGGGTCCAGAGGTACTTCATTATAAGTCATGCATAAAAGAGTACCGCATAATATCAATGAAATAGTTTTAAGAATAGCTCAACTAGTAGTTAATCCCTTTTTTTGATAGACTATGAAGTTTGTGGTCATTCAAATCATTAGGGAAAACAAATAAACACTTTTGAAAATAAAAAAGTAAAAAAACACCATTTTTAAATATGATTTATTCCGATTTTACTGTCGGTTTCTTAATTTTCTTTATTTTTCTCTCCAGACGTTTTTCTTCTTCTGAATTTTATTGTTTCAAACTTAAATCGCTAACAGCACGAAAACGAAGCATTTCTTGATGAAACATCACTAGATTCCAGTGGTTATTTTGGTCTAATATACATAAAACAAATACTTTTGAACTCTTATGACTATTTCAAAAATGTTTAGTTTTTATAAGTTCAAAAAATCAAAATGCTATTAGGGGAAACAACTCCATTAGAAAAAGAAATACATAGTATAAAATATAACATTTTACTAGTATTTTCAAAAAAAAAAAAAAAATGCTTTGTTAAAACTTCAGTAATAACCGATGAAACGTTATTTAAGAATTGTGTGTTTGGTATTTTTTCAATTTTGATTCTATAAAAATTTCGATAGAATTCCAAGAGTACAAAAGAAAATGTTTTTGTCCATTTTGCAAAAACCTAAATAATGTAACGAAAACGGAAAATTCCAAACCTAGTCAATAGGGAAGGGGTGATGGCGTGTCGTAATAAAAATTGTATCAAAATTTGTTTCAGCAAAATTCCGATCCTTAATATTTAAACCCTTAATATTGTGTGTAGAATACACACAATTTCTTGACAGAATTTAGTACTCGATTTTTACATACTCGAGTACCTCTTCATCTTGGTTTATAGGTATATTTTTGTCAACAAATCATAAATTTGTTTATATTTAAGGTGCAATAAAAACAAAACACTTTAAAATTAAATACAGATTTAAGAAATTTTGGGTGATTGAACTTTGCCGATTTAATAAAACCACCAATTTCTAGGAATCTGAAAATAATCATACATGCCAAAGCTTTTCATACAGTTTTTCTTTCGAACGAACCTGAAACAAGACAAATTTTCTACAGTATTTTTCAATCGAGAAAAAAATTCTAGCTTTTCATTCAAACTTTCTATAATTTTTTTCAGTTATGTTTTTTTCTCTTTCAAACTTTCGTTTGAAAATTTCGAAAACGATATTCCTACCCTAGAAGGTAATTTTAATAATACCTGTAGAAAAGTGAACAAGTCAGTGTTAAAAGTTCTTATTTTTATTATACTTAAAACATAAACAATTTATGATCTATTGACAAATAAATGTAAATGATAAATAATTAAGTTGTTACCTAATACGAATTTCACCTGTATTTATTGACTCGTCATCGAGAGATAGTAAGGTACATAGACAGTTAGCTAACTTATCTTTTTTTTATTGTTATATGAGACTCTTTTATAATTTTGCATAAGTATACAAAAATTATTTAAAAAAAAAGGGTCAATTAAAAGATTAAAAACGGAAACACCCCTTAAATTGAACAAAACAAAGTGTGGAACTACGTTTAGATACCTTACAACGCATTTAACTAATTTATTATCCTAATAAAAATGTCCGATTTCATACCATTTATTACTGTTTTAGTTTCGATCGGATTCTTAAAACATTTTTCAAAAATTGTGTTATCATTCATTAAAAAGACTTTTATGAATAAAAATTCCTTGTTTTTATAAATTGATTACCGTTTCTTGTTGAATAAATTTATCAAATTTCATTTTATTTAACTAACATAAAATAAACTCTTGGTTGATTTATATTAAGATGGGCTCTTCTTAATTTCATGTTTGATTTATTAGATACCTTTGTCACAAAGACTCATATTAAAGACTAATTTTCAATAATTTCGATTTATAGCTAAAATAATTCACATTGGTCCAAACTTGAAGTATTCTCTCCGACTTTATTCGTTTAGGATCGAAGCAGACTAATAATAATTCAAAGTAAGCGAAAAGTTATTGTCCTTGAGCAACAATAACGAACCTCAATAGCTAAGAAAGTGATGATTCAGAAACACTTTGATGGATTTTGACAACGGAAGCCAAAATAGGACAAAAATGAAATCACCAATTTTCGCCTTTTTGTCGAGTTATCGACACTTTTGTTTTATCACTTCAGCAGTTTTTAAACATAAAAATACAACAAATCACATAGTGTAATCACAGGTCGAACGTACGTGGCTAAAACCCAACCTAACTTGTGCAAACTGCACTCCATAAATCTCATGGGTACTATAATAACAGATTGAACGTAGCGGCCAAAAGTATTGATGTTTCGAAAAATAGGCGACAACTCGAAAATTGTTATTCCACATTTTAGTGTTATTTTGACTTCTTTTAGCAATATACATTAAAAAGAATCCTGTTGCCACGGGTTTCGTAATGTCTAAGCCTCATGAAAGGCATCCTTTCTTCTCATATGACAACCCATATTATAAACCCATTTTTTTATGAAAATACAAACAACTCAGGTAATAAAAAAATATACAAATTCGTTGAAAATTAACTTAGATAAAGCTCCTTTCAAGGACGGCGCATTGAATAATTGATTCTATTAGGAAAGTCGAAACAACGATTTTGAAATACAGTTCAATACTTGTACCATGTAATTTTTTTTCTTAGATTTTCTTATAGTAATATGTGGTATATAAATATTTTTTATTTCGATGTACGACAGTGGTCCCTATTAATCAATTCAATTAAAAAACGGAACTATTACCTTAAGGTTGTTAATTTTTTCCTTTTTCCCTTGGAATTTGTTAATAAGGACATGTTTTTTTTTTAGTTTCAGCTGACTTCTTTAGATGTAGGTGATGTATACGAATACCAAAATTATATCTATGTGATATGGTAAACATTCGCAATTTTTAAAATACATTTAGGTTCTTGATTTTCATTGCTTTTTAACGTTTAAATTTTCTCATCGAATTCAATACTTCCAGACGTTTTTACCATGTTATAAAATGCAAAGTTTTGTCAGACATATTCCTAGAAGAAAATTGGATAATTATTTAAGAATTGAATAAAATCAGATTGGTATTTACCGTTAAATTTTTTCAGTTATCAATTTTCTTGAATTAAAAAAAATACAATTAAAAACCGTTCTCTTTCATAATCTTCTGAAGATATTTTTTATTAAGACATGTAAATTTAAAAAAACTGCAATTCTTTTATAAAATTATTTTCCAAACAATTTTAAATCTGAACTAAGTGCGGTCTAATTCAGTATCGATACAATTCACTTTTTAATACTTCCAATTGTAAAAACGCTAATTTCACATTATTGTTCATATCACACTTCCATATACCATGGTGTTATATAACCGTGGATCATCACACTATTTATTTCATGGACATAAACTAAAATTCTAATAGACGTAACAATTTATGAATAGATTTACGTACTAGATGATCATTTACCAAACTTACATATTTTGTACGAGAGTTCAATATAATAAGTTTAAACACTAATAGTTTATTGAATTTCTAATAAAAGAGGCCTTTGCTTGATATTTTACGAAACAATATGTCCACTGTTCGTTAGCCAAAAATATTTTTTGTTGACATTCGTGAATTTTGTGATTATTACGCAATTAACGATCCGATCCGTTCAATTGATAATTTATATCACCATGCATAAGAAAATGCACACTTTCGTGAACTTTGTACTTGATGTCTATGCTCAGTTTCAGTTTGTATTTTTTTCACAAAAATTACACAAATTAATTTCAAGAAAACTGAATCGATTTAATAAATTTACTTTAACAAAGGACACTCACAAACATTTCAGTGAGAACTTTACTAATGAGAGAAAATGCTTTATTTGTTTACAAAAAACCAATTTGATTAATTTTATGGTTCCCACGATATGGATATAATTGTTTTGTTATAAAGTTGTTGTTTAAATAGGATGAAATTGGTTAGAACAGGCATGTAATATTTTTTGTAAAGGCAGTTTAATATTTATGTAACAACATATTTGTATCTAATTAATTCAATCTAAAGTTCGTAAAGCTTAAAAATTATTGAAGACTAATACGGCTAATTAGTCAATTTAAGTCCACCTGTGATTATTAAAACGTTCAACTGATTGAATGATAAAATTTTTTTGTCGTGCTCTACACCTTAAAATTGACATTGGGTTCTTAAACGAATATCGTCGGAGAGAAGATTTCAAGTTTGGACAATGTGAATTATTTTTGCCTGGGTATTGATTTTTATCAAAATTAGTTCTTAATCTTAATCAAAAAATAGTTCAAAGTAATCTCAAAGCGAATACAAGAAAGCAGAAGATTTAAGGCACGTTAAAATTAGCTTGGAACTAAACCAAAACTCATTATAAATATGTGAAAATAAAAATTAACAGAGTTAATTGTTTAGATACTTGATATATGGTTAATTATCAATGTTGGAACTATTATAAGACATTAGAATTCAAAAAATACTCCAGTCTATACAGCTATAAGTAACATATATAATAATGTATTTTAATTATATGTTAATTGGCTAAATTGGTACTAAAATTGTGGCAAGTCCAAACATTTAAAAAAAAAAAAGTTTTAAACAAAAGTTGTTTCTTCTCAAAAATCAAACATTCTTTGCCTTTGAGTTTTTCTTCATGAGAAAAAATTCCTATTGATTATGGACTGACGTGTATGCATAAAATTATGTAGGTCTATGAGATTCTAATATAGATTTGAATTTAATTATGTACCTGTATTCAAGTCTGTCGAAGTTATTCTTTTTGCATATATAATATTAAGCGGATGTTTCATTAGTTAAACGGTGTGTCTCGAGTGGATAAGATGTGTTAATTTAAAGTGTTCGAATTACTAGTTTATTTTTTATAAAAAAATTCAAATTTCATCCACATTTGGTCAGTAAATCATTTTTATTTATCATACAATTCATTATATACTATTTTTTTCAAAAAATTTTTGTTATATTCGCGAAAAAATAAATATTTGTTTCCACGCGTTTTTGGAGGGAAAATATTCAAGAGTTCATTTTGGGCATTTCATGAATAAAATCTTAACTTATTAATATTGTATAGATGATTTAGAATGTTTTCACAGTAATTTCAACGTTTTGGGATTTTTTTTTTGAAAATTTTTATTAATTTTGATGACAATTGGTTTTACCAAGAAATTTTTGTAACGGTCGTTTTAGCATTATAGTTAGATATAAGTCTATGTATAACGATTATGGGATTCAGAAATCTAATAATTAAGCTTTATATATTTTTATACAAAACTTTCTAGTTATATTCACAATAAATTAGAATTTTTTTTTTCGTTAATTTGGAGGGAAAATAATTCAGAATCAATGCCATATTGCGCAGTTGTAACTGATATGTTAAATTATTGTCTTATGAACAGAAACATTGTACAAAAAAAGTATTTAGAATAAATTCATATTTGGATATATAGTAGATATATATATAATTTTTTTTTTTTGAGTGATTTTTATTTATTTTTTTAATTGGCATTAATTTTTATTTAGAATAATTTTGAGCACGTTTCCATTTAATTGGAATTCAATCTACATGGAAACCATTTTAATTTTGGTCATGCGCACTTATCTTTATGTTAGTCCGTTGTATGACTGCCATGAAAAAAAATTTTTTTTTCTCAAGTTATGGTGTTAACTTATAATTAAATATTATTTATTATTAATCATTTATTTTTCAATTCGCGAATGATTTTTTTATGTTTTCCTAGTTATTTCTATTTTTATTTGGGAGTAATATTTTTTATAGAAGTATATATTTTTTTAAATTAATTTATGTAGGTACAAATTGATTGTTATATTGCAATTGTAAATAAGATGTTAAATTTTTGTTGTATATAAAGAAATTTTTGTTAAAAAATTTTAATAAGTATTTAGAATAATTTCCTAATTGAAGTAGATAAAAAATTTTTTGTTTTTGGTAATTTTTATTTATTTTCTAATTGCCATTAATTTTTATTTAGAATAATTTTGCGCATTTATTTCCATTTGATTGGAATTCAATATACACGGTAGCCATTTTAATTTTGGTAATGTGTTTCATCATTTATGTTTAGGTTAGTCCGTTGTACGTTCATAGGGTAGTTAGTTACGCCAAGTTCATTAGCATAACAAAATAAAAAATCAAGTTCATCACCATAAAAAATAGACATTTTATAAATTTAATTTCAGCTATGTTTTTTAAAATTATTTTTAAAGCCAAAAAATTAAAAAAAAAAAACAAAAACAACATTTTTTATCGATTAAAAAAACTTATATATACAGATTGGTCTTATTAATTGGCCCGGCTGAATATTTCTTTAATTGATAGCATTAAAAAAAAAAAGAAAAAATACGTATTCAATGTTTTTCAGTGTAATTTAAAATAGTTACCTTTTTTTGTATAAAAGCATACATACTGGCTGGCCTAAAAGCACTGCAATTTAAAATCTTTAAATACACCCTATACCTTAACATAACTTATTTTAAAGAATTTTTGATAAGATTATAAGTACATTATTAAGTTATGGTATAAAGTTTAAAAATAATTATTTTATAAATTTTCATATTTATTCCAATAAATTACTTTATAATTTTATTAATAATGTTAAATCTCTTTTATTATTAATTTCATTTACTGTCATTGCTTATCTGTATGGTCTTGTATAATAGAGAATTACAATTCGTGGAAATAAACAATTTTTAGACAATTCTAATGTAATTGTAATCAATAGATATTATTTGAATAAACACTTTATATGGACTGAGAACTCTGAACTTAGATATCTTACTGAAGTAAGATATTTACCAAAAATTGTTTATTTTCGAAAATTAAATATGCTATTAATTGAACTTCAATTAATTATATCTCTGAAATGGTGTGGTATAAATATCTATATATAAATATAATTGCCTTTAATTATAATTTTTCGAATAAACACAAAAAATATTGGGTTAACTTTATGTCATTTGGGTACCAAACTACCTTAAGCCTCATTATTTGACAAAAATTTTCAAAAATACCAACTTTTTTTTCTATAAATTGTTTTATATTATCTGTTATAAAATTAAAGAATTTCTGTTTGATCACTTTCGTATTAATGATTAGTATTTAAACTTTATATAATATAAATTATAATATATGGTTTTTTATTGATAAAATAGTATATTGATAAAAACCAAGATTCTATTAGAAACACTTCCTCCTGTAGATAATATTTATTTAAGGAAATTACTAAAAAGGTAATTTATTTATTGCATTTTTATTTTTAGTTAATGTTTGTGTACAGCATTGTACTCATATATATATATATATATATATATATATATAACGAGCTCTTATGAGTATCCTTGTTCAATAATACCGAAAATGGAAGGTTTGTAGAAAATTGGCAAAGGTGTCCCCAAAAAAAAAAACTTTAAAATTGATAGAACTATATCCCAAATATAAACTGAAAAAATTTCAGAATAATTTACCACGTACTTTCCATGTAATTAATTTTTCAATATTGACATGTGGCTTCTATCTCTCACCTCCATATTCACTATGGAAAAATTGGTGGCTCCGTTAAGCGCGCCAATTTCAAATAGTAACTAGCGTTTTTAATACACTTGTAAATAATATATAACAACCAAAGGAACAGTGAACATTAATAAATATAAAAATTATGTTTTATAATATTAAATTTATTTTCTAACGAAAAAATTTATTTATTTATATTAAAATTTAAGAAAATAAAATCAATTCACGATATAAAAAATAAAGTTGACTGGTCAGGGTTATGTTTAGAAAATCATTTAAAGTTGGTATTATCTAGTGACAGTTGAATGACTAGCCAAATAATATTTTATTTATTACAGTATTTGAATTATTTAATTATTATCCGTGCTAAATTATATTAATTAAATTCTTATGTGAATTTTTATAAATTATTATAGCATCCTTCGTATATTTATTAGTAAAAAAAATATATAAAAATCTTTTATTTGATTTCGGATTGTGGCTACCAAGCTATCTTAAGTACACTTTACGAGTCTTTTAGTTACTGAATCATTTTGATTTAAATTTTGTAAATACTAAGAAATGCGAAAACCAATTTAAAGAACTTATCATAAATAGAAATTGGCCGATGTAAGGTAACCATAATTTCTCAAAACCAAATATTTTGTATGGTGAATTGTAAAGATTTGCCAATTAAATATTGCGCAATTTTATAAAAAATAAGCTCTGGATCGATCTCGCTTCTTAGAAGTAAGTGTCTCTGATAAGTGTTGTGCGCGAGAGCCTTTAGCCTTTGGCAAGCTCTGGATCGATCTCGCTTCTTAGAAGTAAGTGTCTCTGATAAGTGTTGTGCGCGAGAGCCTTTAGCCTTTGGCAAACTTTGGATCGACCTCGTTTCCCAGAGGTAGGTGATCCTATTTTGTGTTGTGCGCGAGAGCTTTTAGCCTTTGGCAAGCTCTGGATCGACCTTTCATCCCAGAAGATAGTGTATCTATTGAGTGTTGTGCGCGAGAGCCTTTAGCCTTTGGCAAGCTCTGGATCGACCTTGCATCGCAGAAGATAGTGCATCTATAATGTGTTGTGCGCGAGAGCCTTTAGCCTTTGGCAAGCTCTGGATCGACCTCGTTTCCCAGAGGTAGGTGTTCCTGTTTTGTGTTGTGCGCGAGAGCTTTTAGCCTTTGGCAAGCTCTGGATCGACCTTTCATCCCAGAGGATAGTGCATCTATTAAGTGTATTGCGCGAGAGCCTTTAGCCTTTGGCAAGCTCTGGATCGACCTTTCATCCCAGAAGATAGTGCATCTATTAAGTGTTGTGCGCGAGAATCTTTAGCCTTTGGCGAGCTCTGGATCGACCTTTCATCCCAGAAGATAGTGCATCTATTAAGTGTTGTGCGCGAGAGCCTTTAGCCTTTGGCAAGCTCTGGATCGACCTTTCATCCCAGAAGATAGTGCATCTATTAAGTGTTGTGCGCGAGAGCCTTTAGCCTTTGGCAAGCTCTGGATCGGCATCGTTTCTCAAAGGTTAGTTTGTTAGGTATTTCAATACACTTATGAAGTCATCAAAACTTCAAAAGTTTAAATTACGAGTAGATGTGCTTTTGGGTGATCCAATACACTCATGAAGTCATCAAAAGTTCAATGGTTTTGATTACGAGTAAATGTGCTATTGAGTGGTTCAATACACTCATGGAGTCATCGAAAGTTCAAAGAGTTTGTTTACGAGTAGATGAGCTATTGGGTGTATCAATACACTCATGGAGTCATCGAAAGTTCAAAGGATTTGGTTACGAGTAGTGTGGGCTATTGGGTGATTGAATTACACTCATGGAGTCATCGAAAGTTCAAAGGATTTGTTTATGAGTAGATGTGCAATTGAGTGATTGAATTACACACACGGAGTCATCGAAAGTTCATTTGATTGAAGTTTCAAAAACAAAACATTTAATAATTTTTTCTCAAAAATTATTTTAATAAAACTTATTTTTTACGTACTATATAAAATTAAATTTGGTAATACGGAGTGTTTCAGTGTACCCTGCTTAAGATAAATACAATGGGTTCAATTCCCAAAAGAATTTCTGATTGTCAGTACCCTTATAAATTGATCGAAAGTTATTTGGATTTAATTATCTAATGTACTATCTAATGTACTAATAACTACGAGATGCGAGTATTTTGGGTTCAACTCCCAAAATAATAACTGAGTGTTTCAATACACTCAGAAATACATCGAAATTAAATGGGCTTAATTCCAAAGAATGCCTTAAATTTTTTCAGAATACTATAGTTTTCAATTTTGTTGGAAGTTGTACTATTTTACACGCAATTAAGCCATAAATTTGTGATGGAAACATTTTGGATTCAACCTCCAAAATAATAACTGAGTGTTTCAACACACTTAGAAATACATCGAAACAAAATGGCCTTAATTTCAAAGGATGTCTTTAATTTTTTTCAGAAAACCATTGGGTTCAATTCCCAAAAGATAAGGTTTTGTTTTACAGGCCATGTACTTATAACTACGAGATGCGAGTATTTTGGGTTCAACTCCTAAAATAATAACTGAGTGTTTCAATACACTCAGAAATACATCGAAATTAAATGGGCTTAATTCCAAAGAATGCCTAAAATTTTTTCAGAATACTATAGTTTTCAATTTTGTTGGAAGTTGTACTATTTTACACGCAATTAAGCCATAAATTTGTGATGGAAACATTTTGGATTCAACCTCCAAAATAATAACTGAATGTTTCAACACACTTAGAAATACATTGAAACAAAATGAGCTCAATTTCAAAGGATGTCTTTAATTTTTCAGAATACCATTGGGTTCAATTCCCAAAAGTTAAGGTTTTGTTTTACAGGCCATGTACTAATAACTACGAGGTGCGAGTATTTTGGGTTCAACTCCCAAAATAATAACTGAGTGTTTCAATACACTCAGAAATACATCGAAATTAAATGGGCTTAATTCCAAAGAATGCCTTAAATTTTTTCAGAATACTATAGTTTTCAATTTTGTTGGAAGTTGTACTATTATTTTACACGCAATTAAGCCATAAATTTGTGATGGAAACATTTTGGATTCAACCTCCAAAATAATAACTGAGTGTTTCAACACACTTAGAAATACATCGAAACAAAATGAGCTCAATTTCAAAGGATGTCTTTAATTTTTTTCAGAAAACCATTGGGTTCAATTCCCAAAAGATAAGGTTTTGTTTTACAGGCCATGTACTTATAACTACGAGATGCGAGTATTTTGGGTTCAACTCCCAAAATAATAACTGAGTGTTTCAATACACTCAGAAATACATCGAAATTAAATGGGCTTAATTCCAAAGAATGCCTTAAATTTTTTCAGAATACTATAGTTTTCAATTTTGTTGGAAGTTGTACTATTATTTTACACGCAATTAAGCCATAAATTTGTGATGGAAACATTTTGGATTCAACCTCCAAAATAATAACTGAGTGTTTCAACACACTTAGAAATACATTGAAACAAAATGAGCTCAATTTCAAAGGATGTCTTTAATTTTTCAGAATACCATTGGGTTCAATTCCCAAAAGTTAAGGTTTTGTTTTACAGGCCATGTACTAATAACTACGAGGTGCGAGTATTTTGGGTTCAACTCCCAAAATAATAACTGAGTGTTTTAATACACTCAGAAATACATCGAAATTAAATGGGCTTAATTCCAAAGAATGCCTAAAATTTTTTCAGAATACTATAGTTTTCAATTTTGTTGGAAGTTGTACTATTATTTTACACGCAATTAAGCCATAAATTTGTGATGGAAACATTTTGGATTCAACCTCCAAAATAATAACTGAGTGTTTCAACACACTTAGAAATACATCGAAACAAAATGGCCTTAATTTCAAAGGATGTCTTTAGTTTTTTTCAGAATACCATTGGGTTCAATTCCCAAAAGTTAAGGTTTTGTTTTACAGGCCATGTACTAATAACTACGAGATGCAAGTATTTTGGGTTCAACTCCCAAAATAATAACTGAGTGTTTCAATACACTCAGAAATACATCGAAATTAAATGGGCTCAATTTTAAAGGATGTCTTTAATTTTTTTCAGAATACTATTGGGTTCAATTCCCAAAAGTTAAGGTTTTGTTTTACAGGCCATGTACTAATAACTACGAGATGCGAGTATTTTGGGTTCAACTCCCAAAATAATAACTGAGTATTTCAATTCACTCAGAAATATGTCAAAAATTTTTTCAGAATACCTGTCTCGTAAAGAGGTAGCAAATACTTTAGGTTGAACTCCCAAAATAATTTTATTTAATATTTTATTACAATCAGACATACATCAAAATTAAATCATTTCAATACCAAAGGATGATATAAATTTTTTTCAGAATTCCATGGGTGCCATTCCCTAAAGAAGTGTTACTGATAAACAGTCAGTAAACCCATAAATTTGACCTACAGAGTGTTTCCAATACACTCGTCAATTTCATGACGATTCTGCAACGCTTATAATAATCGAAAATGGGAATTTATGAAAAGTCATTATTTTATTTTTCATGTTTGTGAATAATTTTTTTTTAGAAATTTCCATTGTTTATCTGAAAATGATTTTGGTGTGGGTTTTTATTTAAAATAATGCTATTTAATTGATAACGAAATAAAATCTATAAGATTGAAATTTGCCTTAAAAATAAATTTGAAATTTATTTTTGTAAGTTATTAAAATTTATTTTTAAAAAAATTTGGGTAAATTTGTAATAGAAAATATATTTCTTTGGTATAAATTATATGCAAAGTGAAGCTGCCAGTTTCATGGCGATCTATTCTAACAAAATCGATTTATTTTACGCAGTTTTATTTGTAAGTTTGTGACGACTATAATTCAAGTACACTTAAAAATTTTTCCAAAATTTTAATGATATTAAAATTTAGTAAAAATTTTGAATACTGAATTGTGTTAATAAAGTTCCTTGATTTAATGTTTATTTCTGGTTCTGATAAATGGCTTCCGATTATATGTAAAATTTTATTCAATACATGCTTTTCTGCCTTTGTTTAGTACAATTGTTCTTAATGTTGATTTTTTTCTGGTCTGAATTAAAAAATTTTTAAAATTAGTTGACATTGTCTTTAGTTTTATATAAATTTATGTTTTTATATAATATGTAATTTCAAAACTCAGTAAAAATCAAGGGCCCTGATTTTTATTGGATTCTTACTCAAGCTACATATTGTATGAAAATTGTAATTTTCTATTGGAAACTACGATGTGTCAACTATTTTCGTAGTTTTGAATTCAATCAAAATTATATCTAAAATTTTAGGATAATTGAATACAGACAAGTGCAGAAAGGCATTCTATAGAATACAATTGGTGCATGTTAATTGGATACCGTGACTAATGACAGTAATAGACTTTGAATCCGAGGAACAATATTTACTCGTTATGTGTTCAAAATTTGATTTATTATTTTTAATGTTATTGAATTTTGGAAAAAATTGTACATAATTTTTAAATCATAAATTTTTAGTATAAATTTGCCGTTAAGTATAATGTTTCGATGTGTATAAATGGATTAATGAAAATCAAAATGGTGGTTTCACCAAGCTAAATTTATCTGAAATAAATAATATTTCGAAACAAAGAATCCGAATTTACATAAATAAATTTAAAACCTTATTTAATTAAATACGATTTTTTATTTTAAGAATAATATTAACTTTTTGATTTTAATCCTTTTTCAATTATATAGTTTCATAAATCATTATCCATGTTAGTACATTTTCATTTCCAACTTCGAATATTTTCAAAAGGATTTTTCACGAACTGAAAAATGAAATTTATGGTAAATATGGTAAAGTTTTATTATTAGAAATTATAATCAATTTATTGGGTCAATTCCTAGTTCAGTTCCTACTACACTTATAAACTTATCGAAAGTGTAATGGATGCAAATCCCAATAGATATTTTACTTGGTTTAATTCCCGACATAGATGGGCTGGCAATTGACAGATATAGTCATAATTCTACATTAAATGTAGAACATGTCTCGAAATTTCCATCATATTTTTCAAATATGAATGTTTTTTTAGGTTGGGAGTTTTTTTTAATTTAATGAATTTTTTTGGCTCCTTTTTTTTTCTTATTTAAATTTATTGAGATGTTTTAAAAGTGAAAAAAAAAATAGGAAAAAATCGTGGAATAGGCCTACTGGGGAAACCACGATTTAAAAATTAAAAAAAACGCACTGATGTATCTTACCTCGAAAGGTGGTGTGGAAACGGATACAAAAATTTCGAATAAATAAAGAATTATTTTAAGATTTTTTTTTAGGGTAAATTCAAGCAAAGAACTGGAATTGTGGAATTGTTTAATTCATTGATTCAAGAATTTCGAAATGAATATAATTCAATTTTACGGATTATCGTTAATGATTATAAATATTTTTCCTTTATTTAAAGGGTTTTAGGCCTTATAAAAAAGGTCGCCACTTTATTTCAATAAGAGTAAATTTGACAATAAATATACATCGAAATTTAATTTAATAAAAATTGATCAAATAAATTTATAGAATCCTATTTTCTAAAATTATCCCAAAATACTCAATTTTTTTACAGAAAAATTTAGGGTGATTAAAATTCGAGAATTGAAAATGAAGTAGCCTGGTTGTTACGAAATGGTTACATACAAAAAAGATCCTTTCAATTAATCGATTATTTAAAATGACTTCGGCTAAGAAAATTCGGGACTAATCAGGATTAATTTTGTGTTAAAATCTATGTAATAGTGCAGAAATTTACGTAAAAGAGATTTTTTAAGTTTTCAGATAATTTTAATAAATTTTTCTTATTTTCTATAGGAAAAGCAGTATGTTTTTGAAATATTTTATAAATAGAGCGCGCATGCATTAAATATAGGTAATTTTTAATAGCTAACATTTTTTCTATACTTATTAGGAAGATTTGCAACTGACATGAAATAATATAAGAATTCCATTGTTGTTATTGCGATTTATGTAATTTATGGCGAAAATTAACAGATAAGGAAATTATTTTTTACTTAAAATACGTACACAGAAAAAAGAGGAGTAAAGGATCTTGCATAAAACCATTGTAAAAAAAGTACTTTCAAGTGATCCGTACAAAATTAATATTTTGGGTCATCACAAAATAGATTATCAACAGCTGTTAGAAGCACACTCCATTATGTAAAAACTTTCAATTTCTCTTACAAATAACTGAAATAATTACTTATCCAAATTTCAACATTTCGGTAATTTTCGAGTTATTTGTGTGCCAAAATTGAAAGAAATACAATCTATATTATATGTAATTTAAGTCAACAGCTTGTTGGAAGAACACTATTTACAGCTGTGGATATGCCCCGTTAGTTTTTTAATTTATCTCTAGTCTGCATTAACTACCATTTTTTATACAATGCATTTTACTTAATTGTAACATGTATTGCATAAATTTACAAACATCTACGAATACGGATTAATAATACATGATATATATGTTTTAATAAATAGATTTTCAGTTGGAAAAAGCTAACATTCTTTATTCATATATTTCAACATAAAATGGATTTTCACAAATTTGGACTCAAAACAATATAAAAATCGGTTCTAATGACGAAAAAATAAAATAATGAAAAAGAGATAATTTTATTCGGCTCTCACAAACACACGCTCAATTCAAACTAACATAGGTATTTTATTATAAAAACATTTGAATGCGAAATTTTCCTCATTCAAAACAATTTTAAATACATTATACGAATTTTCGTGCTGTTTCCTAAGCCAAATCTTAATAAATAAAGATAACAAGATTCGTATACAAAAATCTACATTCAAAAATATTCGAAATTCTGATTTAATAAAGATTTCAAAATTGTATTAATAAAGTTGAACTATTAGAATTGAAACGGTATTTGAAATTAAATTTATTTAATTTTATAATTCATTTTTAGTTTGAGATTTTTTAACTTTGTTTTAGCAATTTGATAGATACTTGGAAAGTATAAATTGAGCATACACCTACAGACATGAGTGCAAACCGTCACCAAATTAGCAACGAGTAACATCTCGTCAGAGAATCATTACAACTAGCTAATTCATACTGATGATGACTAATTTGTAGTCGAAATACGTATTTATAAAAATACAAAATAATTTGATCTAGGAAATTGAGGCAAAAAATCGAAATTAATTCGCAAAATTCTAGAGTTCTCATTAATATTTATAAAAATATAAATAAGTCACTTATTTATTACAGTTTAATATATATATGTTAAAATCTGTTTCTTTACATTTTTACATTTTCTTTTTACACGCAATTGTCAGAAAAATAAATTGTTTGATGAATAAATGCTTTTGTGCGTATACATTGTTGAAGTGATGAGAAAATATATTTTCCATTCTTGTAATACAGTATTTGTTTTTGGTTTGGTGTTGATAATAAAAATTTTTTTAAAGAATCTTATCATATTCAAACAAAATAAAGAGGCGTTATAAGTTAATGCCTCTTGTCGCGCTCGCCTACAGTTTTTTTTTTCCATATTTTATGTATATCGTAAAATGATTTGTGGTTAATACTTGTTGAAACAATATTATTTATATTTATAGGCAATTTACATAACTTATGTTACCGTCACTTTATGGATAGCAAAAGATTCTGAAGATTCATGACTATATTTTTATACCATTTTTTGTCGAAATATTTAGAAATTACAATACTTATCGCGGAATAGTGTTGGACGTTTATCGTTCTATCTTCAAAATATATGATATATGTAAGTTCATAATATTTATAAAACAAGTGAATAAAAATACAAAAAGAGTCAATTGTTTAAATACTCAACATATGATTGAATTTCATTGGTTGGAGTATTTTTAATTAGTTTTCATAAAATACAATAAATATCCAGTCTAAACACTTATATATGTATACATGTGTAATAATATGTATTGTTATTACCTATGTGTGTTTACTATTGAAATTTGTCAAACAAAAGTTGTTTGTTTAAAATAAACATTTTATGTATTTTAACTTTTCTTCTATCTTTTATAGTTTAAAAGTTGAGCCAAGAACCGATTTTGTTCATTCACGAACTTAAACTCATATTTTATGTTTAGAACACGTCATCATATTTCAGCTGATTATCTCTTTTTGTTTGAGTTATAGCAAAGACGGACGGACGGACAGTCGGAAATTGACTAATTTAGTGTTTCTATAAACATTTGTACCAATATTTTTGTTTGTGCGGTTAATATTAAGTAGCGATACAAATTGTAGACTAAAATTAATATACTCTGATATATTATGTATGTCGAGTATAAAAAACTATTAATAATAATTAAGTTTATAAAAATACTAGTGCCAGGATACATTCTTGTATCCCGAGCTTATGTTGTTTCGTACGACTATTAGCAATCATTTGCATGTTCAGTGTCACTTTGTGGACAAATTTTATGAAAACTATCTGCATCTGGAATACCCAAATTATTTATCTTTGAATAAGTAGTTCTAAAATTTCAATAGAGAATATCACACTATTTCAAAAACTGCATATCTTTAAATTAATACGCTTTTTTAATGTTTTCGGTGAAAATTACCTTTTAAACTTTTCCTACTAATTGTATATTTGATCCAAATTTGATTTGTATGACACAAACGAAAGTAACTTCAAAAGTGTAGAATGAATAAAAATATTTCTAACAAAAATTAGTCACATTCTGAAAATATCACATGAAATTATCAAAGAAACTTGATTCTAGTTTTAGATCACAAAAGCTCAGCTGTAAATGTTGCCAATTACATTATACACAGTTTATCAAGCCACCACGTATCTCTTCTGCCCTACTAGGTACATACTATGATTGTAAGGCTTAAAGCCATAAATATACTAAAAAATAGAAATTTTGAATTGATAACGATAGGTAAATATTAAATTTCCAATAGATCATCATAGATTTAAGTAACGTATTTATTGTAGCACATAATATAAGGAAATGTTTACTTCCCAAATTATATACATATTAGAAGGCTCTTGGTTTATGTTCATTGTTAATAATAATCCCCGTTGTTGACGTCATTATTTGCTTGATTACCAAGAACACATTACAATGCTGTTAGTTTGAATAACTATTTTATAGTTACATAAATACACTATTATGTACAATGTCTAAACATATACAGAGAATATTCATAGGGATATTCCAAGTTTAAATCAAACAGGATTATGTACAAAACATAAATATGCAAAGTACCTGTTGAAAATTTAACAATCAATTAGTGGCTTGAAAATCACCGGTTCAACTTTCAGAAGTTGCTATTTTGAAAGTTCCCAAAAAGAAAATGATACTGTCTTTGTCAACACAAATGAATTTAAAATATGGTTACATATATGCATAATTAGATTTGGAAAGATAAATTTAACGACCGCTAAAAGCTAGCTTTAATCAGTATTTAGCATATTTTGTTTAAAAGCATATTAAAATATAACTATATACAAAGTTTAGGACGTTCTCAAGTATGATTCGTATCTATTTAATTGAGAGATTATCCCAAAGTAAATTGAAAAAAAAAACTACAATTGAAAAAGAATTAAATTTACTTAGATTTACTGGGCTCCTATTATTATTTTTCCAAGAGCAGAAATACAGAATAAATTTCATTTTTTGGGTTCATTATCATTTAGTTGTCGGGTTAGGAGAAAAAAGTGGCTATTTTTTAAAATTTTTTAATTAAACATTATTTTTTTGTTTCAGACATATAATTAATATTATACCATAAATTAATCATCTTAAGATTTTTAAGACAATCGTTGGCAAATCACTTTTGTTATTTTATACAACGTTTGCTTCAAAATGGACCACAGTATGAACCACGTGTTATATATGCAATACAGACAATTTATCAAAAACTAGTTTTCATACATAAGGTATGAAAAAAAAAATTTCACGTTTAGATGACACTATGTGTATTTAAATTATCTAAAAGATTATAAGAAAACTTATTTTCTTGGGAAAGTCCATAACGTCCGAGCAATATATAATTTATATAATTATTGACTATACCTCAAAATATAAGTAATTGAATTATTATTTATATACTATTTAAATTTAATGACAAATTACATCATACAGTTCTTTACAATTAGTGAATTGGTAAATCAATTCAGATGCTCAAAAAGATATAACACAAAGCACGCCCCATCGAGTATATTTATTTTTAGATAATTATATATACCATAACTTTAGTACATGTAGAATCTCAATCGTGAGTATGAATTTTCTTGGTTTGAATTTCTATTGAAATTGCGGTTTATCCATTTTCCTATTGCTGCAGATAACTGCAACAATTTTGTGGTAACAAAATTGTACGCACACTTCAACAATATTGAAATGTTTATTTTACTCAAATAAATATTAATAAAACTCAGCATATATTTAAGGAGATTAATATTAGAAGATTCGCATAAATTTAAGGAGTGATATCACATAATAGGTATAAAAGGTAGTCTTAGACGTAGTCATCCACCGTGACTAATGACTCCAATTTCTTCATGCTAAATCAAAAAGTGTTAGTAAATATCTACTCAAAATCAAATATGAGAATTAAAAGATAATTAAGAACAATATTGGGTTCTTTGACTACATACAAGTAAACAAATTATTGTTTTTGGCGCTAATCTCTTAAACATCGATGGTTTATGGATTAAACCAGTGGTAATAGAAAACGAAGTATGAACGTACGCGGCATTTGCATTACAAGGCCTCTATTATTTTCCAGTTGGAAGGAAAATGTTAAATGAACTGAATTATATAGTAATAATTACTACACACTGGATTTTATGACCATATTATACAAATATTATTGCTAATCTAATTCTGGCAAAATTACATAAACAAATAGAAATTAAAATAAGTAAACTTTTCAGTTTTTCTTCTCTCAAAATTTTTTTTCTTCATTTGACAAAATTAATGCTAGTAACTATTTCAGCTATAATCGACTGTAACAGAAATAACCTTTTTGATTCATTGCCATTTGAGTCAAACATGTGACTTAAAGAAACCTAACTAAGGAAACTTTTCAATAGCCTTTAAAAGCATACATTTTCCAAGGCAAATAGCTCAAGTGCTTGTGGAAGAGTTTTTGTTTAAAAAACATTTTTAAATATAAAGCACTAGTTTTTCATGTCAATACTGTGCAAACCAAATTAAAGATAAGTTATTTGTGCTAGAAAATGGAAAGAAAGAAATGTTTATTCCATTTTCTAGCATGTTGAAAAGCTGTAGGAATCTGTTGAAAAGTTTCCCTAGTGAGGTTTCTCTAAGTTACATGTTTGACTCAAATGTGCTGGCTATCTCGGGCAATGATTCAAAAGGATTTTTTCTGTTTTTGCTTACAGTCGATTATAGCTGAAATCGTATTTAGGAGTACATAACTGACCACTGATTAAATCAATGAGCAAGATTCTGATGATTATTGTGGCAAATTTAATGGGTAAGTTGTTTTATCTCATTGATAAATTTCAATGAATTCTCATACAGTTTGGAATGCTGTTTGCGATTTATTACTTTCTAAATTAATAATTGTATCTTAATCATTACGATACTCAAAATAATTTTCCTCAAATATGAAATCAATCAAAACACGATGATAAATGTAAAAAATATTATGGATTCTAAAGTTGCACATAAGTTTTGCGAATTCATGTAGCGAGTTTTTTTACAATTATTTGAATGAAGTGGAACGAATTAACGATTTAGCGATTCGCAGAGTATCGTTCGTGCAATTGATTAACCTTCATAATATTCACGATTTGGACGATTTCGCTATCGCCAAATGCGTCTAACGACTCTGTTGAAGACGTGAGATCGATATTTTACAAATAACGATATTTATAATCTTCAAAATCAACAAGAATTGGAACCACGTCTTAAATATACAATCTTTAGCAGGCAATTTTTCAAAAACTAGTGCCACAGGGTATGAAAAAAAAAATTTCTACGATACTATGTGCCTCTACTGGAAAAGTAACAACAAAATTTTAGAAATAACGATATTTAAATTTAAAATTTTTGCACCCTATACAAATTCAGTAACTCAGAAAATTTTCACATTGGCGATCTCGTTATAATTATTATATATAATATTATAATTCATTCAATTGGGAGAATTATTAATTTGAATAGAATTGAAACCAAACATATGGTGGCTTGAAACCATTGAACGAGATAATTATTGATATATAAACAGAAATCATAAACCTTTATATGCACATTGGTAATGCCGTAATGGGTAATGATATGCAAGCATAATACACGTATTCAAACAATATTAATGCGGTATAGATAATAAAAAAAAAACAATATATTTTAATTACAAACAGTATTGATTTTTAATATTTATATATATATTGTTCACTTTTGTAAATAAATAATATATAAAGTTTATAAAATATAAAAGCACAAATGACGTAATGTTATACTGTTTGTGGAAAATAATGTACACTGATAGGTGGGCACATAGATTGTTCATTGAGAGATATGTATTATTCAAAGAGCAATGTAGGCCTAAAAATGTAATATGATTGTAAGATTTAAAACGAAACTCTTTGCGCTCTACTACATAACTGTTTATTTTACTAACGTCCGTTGAAACCAGCGTCTGTTCTAGCTTTGTATTGTGTTAAATACAAGCAGCCATACTAGAGTTTGATATACAACAGACGTTTTAGCTTTCTATTGTGTTAAATACGAGCTGCCACACTGTAGTTTATAAAACGTACAATTATCTCAACATATATGGAACGGGCGTTAGTTGGATGTTGGTGTATTGTGTATTATCTATTGTAACATGGGTCAAATTTGTATGATTTTTATTTTTTTATTTTCAAAAAATACATGAAATTAACAATGGAACTGGAAGATGTATTAAAATTGTATGTCTTGTATTTTTAAATAAGAAAAAAAAAATATGGATTAATGAAATAACGAAAGTTGGTACTGGTTAAGAACGGAGTTAACCAATGTTCAAAAATCATTTTACGTCGATTTTAAAACACCACATTTTTCTAACTTGCATAAAAATTTCGGTATTTTAAGATATGTCTTCCAAATGGAAGTGGAGTATATTATTGTAGTTTTTCTATTTATTGGAAAATTGGCATGCTCCATGTAACTCAATGGAAAGATAGAAGGCACGTCGATTTCACTATCCGTTGCTGAGCTGAAAAAATCTGTAGTGTGGTAGAGCGTTTTTAGCTGTGTTTTCATTTCAATACCCTCAAATTTGATGCCGGAGACGGCACAATCTTCTTTCGAGCTCTACAACGTAAACTTCATACAAATAATAACTTTTTAATCATACATTGAAGGGTTTAAAAATTTCAGAAAAAATACTACTAAATAAGTTCAATAACTTGCCAAAATTCCTGGCCTGGATTCTGAGAAATAAATCATTTATTTGAAAAAGACACTTTCCATAAATCTGAATTATCCAGTTCTGGATGGTTCAATTTATATTTTCAATTATCCATTCTACTCTTTGAGAATTCTTTTTTGAAATAAACTTAATGGCAAAATCAAATATTGTAATTGTTTAAAGTTGCTGTTAGTTAACTCACTTGTAACACCCACAGAGATGGTGTCATCTAGTGAATTTCTTTTAAAGAATAAAGATAATTAAAACAAGTATAATATCAGTGAGCGAATCAATTTTGTATTATTTGCTTACCAGCATCCGGTGTTGTATAAGTTATCTATGATGCAGAGCAATATCGTCGTACATATTTCATGAAATTTATTCATTATTAGTTATCGTAGTATTATACCAGGGTTGATAATTTTTGAAAACAAAAAAAAATTATAGTAGAATGAAACCAATTGGAAACGGAAGATAAAATGTTAACAAAGAAAGGAAAAATAAATTACGGGTGATCTGAGTTCGGGAAGTAGGGGCGGGGGTGAGTTTTTAAGGGTAAAATTCGGTTTATCTGAATTTCCGGCAAAACTACAAGCCTTATGGAAAAAAGTTAAAAAGCAAAGTTGTAGGTAATATAAAGATCTACAGCATTTGTATTTACACTTTTTTCACATAACCTCAAAATTTATGTGAAAATTAAAATAACCAAGTTTTAGGTATTTTATTTTTTTTCTCCGAAATTTGGTGAAAACTTACCTTTTTATGTTCCAAATACACTATAATTTTTTTGTTTTAAAATATTTATTTTTTCATCTTATTTGAATAAATATCGAAAAAGCACCCAATTTTCAATCGAAATATTTTGAGGATATGTGAAAAAAGTGTTTATACAAAAGTTGTAGATCTTTTTATTACCTACAACTTTGCCATTTATCTTTTTTCCACAGGACTTGTACTTTTGCCAGAAATCGAAATAAATCGTGTTTTACCCTTAAAAACACACACTTCCCGAACTCAGATCGCCCGTAATTTATTTTTCCTTTCATTTTTATCATATTATCTTGCGTTACCAATGGGTTGCATCCTACTATAATTTTCTTCAACTTTTTATCAGTTTTTAAGGCTTCTACTCTGGTCTATATGTTGTTGGTAACAAAGATGAAACTAACTAATGCTTATTATTTTAAATATCATAACGATCAACATCGTCACATACATAAAGTTTTTGAATTAATATTATTTATTTTGTTTCTTAACATTACATTACATTATTTAAAGTAAATTTTACATAATTATTATATTTATAATTAAAATTCTTACACTTTAATGTAATAATACATTTTAGTAGTAGTAGTAGTAGATTATTCATAGAAGCTTTAAAGCTTTTTTTTAATTTCATTTTAACTAATCATTTTTCATGTCAAATGATTGCTTGTATCCATCGTGTCAGAAAGGTATTTAATGTTAGTAATGAATAAAACGAAATTATTTTAAGAAATTGAGTGAAATATAATTTTTCGTTTTAAAAATTGTTAAGAAATTTCCATTTTCGGTTTCAATTTTCATCAGTGATAAATAATACTTGATTGTTATTTTTTGTTCTTAATAATTATGAATAAATATTATGAACACCAGCAAGTATTTCATTTTTTGTATGCGATTATCTTTAACGCCCACACAATATTAACGCCCAATATTACGAATATGGATATTTTTTTACCATTTATATAATTCTTTTATCTTCATCTACAAACGGTAACCATTTTTAATATTGATGATTTAAATACTTTTGAAACTTTTGAACTTGTCAACTTTTTTTTGAAACCCACTAATTTTGGGTCATACTTTTCATTTTTATTATGTAAAATTTTTCTACTTTAGCCCTTTTATGAAATGTTATGACCAGGCACGAAGTATCTTCAAATTTATTATAGTTATGATTAAATTAACCAAATATTTGAAAACTACGACCCAAATTTAGTAGGAAAACATACTTTATTTGCGAAAATTGGATAAAAATTAGGCGTGATAGAGCAAAAGTAATTTTTTTAGTTTTTGTGACGTCATCAAGTTCAAAAAAATAATTTTTCAACATCTTGGCCAAACTTTGACCTATTTTGGTGAACTTTTTTTTGAAACCCACTATTTTTGGATCATATTTTTCATTTTTAATATGTAAAATTGTCCTACTTTAACCCTTTTATGAAATGTTATGACCAGGCACGAAGTATCTTTAAATTTATTATAGTTATGATTAAATAAACCAAATATTTGAAAACTACGACCCAAATTTAGCAGGAAAACATACTTTATTTGCGAAAATTGGATAAAAATTAGGCGTGATAGAGCAAAAGTAATTTTTTTAATTTTTGTGACGTCATCAGGTTCAAAAAAATAATTTTTCAATATCTTGGCCAAACTTTGACCTATTTGGGTGAACTTTTTTTTGAAACCCACTAATTTTGGGTCATACTTTGCATTTTTATTATGTAAAATTGTCCTACTTAAACCCTTTTATTAAATGTTATGACCAGGCACGAAGTATCTTTAAATTTATTATAGTTATGATTAAATAAATCAAATATTTGAAAACAACGACCCAAATTTAGCAGGAAAACATACTTTATTTGCGAAAATTGGATAAAAATTAGGCGTGATAGAACAAAAGTATTTTTTTTAGTTTTTGTGACGTCATCAGGTTCAAAAAAATAAATTTTCAATATCTTGGCCAAACTTTCACCTATTTGGGTGAACTTTTTTTTGAAATCCACTAATTTTGGGTCATACTTTTCATTTTTGTTATGTAAAATTATCCTACTTTAACCCTTTTATGAAATGTTATGACCAGGCACGAAGTATCTTTACATTAATTATAGAAATGATTAAATTAACCAAAAATTTGAAAACTACGACCCAAATTTAGTAGGAAAACATACTTTATTTGCGAAAATTGGATAAAAATTAGGCGTGATAGAGTAAAAGTAACTTTTTAAGTTTTTGTGACGTCATCAAGTTCAAAAAATTTTTTTTTTCTATTTTGTCGATATCTTGGCCAAACTTTGACCTATTTGAAATAATTTTTATTTGAAACCAACTAATTTTAGGTCAAACTACTTTTATTTTATTTATTTAAAATTAACTGGCCTTAACCCTTATATGAAATGCAATGGACGCACCTATACTATCTGAAATTTATTAGATATGTATAATTTACCCAAAATTTGAAATTTTGTTGGAATAGGTATATATACTTTATGTCCCAAAATTGCCATAAAATATGTCATAATTTGTAATTCAGAACTCAGACCTCAAACTTCCTCTGGGAAATCAAAATATTATAATAATAAATATAAGAATTATAATCGTTTAATTAATTTTTTTATTTTTCTTAAACATAAATTACAACGTTACTTTTAACATTAGGCATTATTGATTTATTATTCTCCGTGTTCACAATAATAGTTGAACGCGGTTTAAAAATGATCATTTTATCCTGTGGCCAGCATTATAACGATTTAGGTTTTTATAAAATAATCGAAATATAGTCTGTTATGTTTCTGTTGTTGTTTTTTTCTGCTCAAATATTCGATATAAATTAACTATTAAAAAAATTTTATCGAAGAAATAAAAACATCAGAGTATCTATAATTTGTGTCTTTCTGAATATTTTGGGTTTAAAAATGTAACTATAGAAATAAGTTTAATATGTTAAAATTTATGAAGCTCTTAAGAAAAGCACATTTACAACAAAATTACCTTAATAAACACATTGAGAAATTGTTATGTAACACAAAAATCAATTTAAACATAATGTATATGACTTTACACAGCGTATAAATTGAACAGAACGGTTCGTTATATATATATATATATATATATATATATATATATATATATATATATATATATATATATATATATATATATATATATATATATATATATATATATATATATATATATATATATATATATATATATATATATATATATATATATATATATATATATATATTGTATGTTGGTACACAACTTCAAATAAAATTTTCAGTTTACATAGTTTTATTTTCTACATGAAAATGGTAAAATATTTTAAATAAATAATATATATATATATTTACAGTGTGTTCCACTTCCTACTTGTTAAACCAGATTTTCAAAAACTATTTGTTTAGCACAATTTGTTTAGCTCTAGTGATGATTACATTTGTATTAATTTGTACAATACATCTCATTTTAAGTGTAACAATCCTTCATTTGAAAGTCTTTTAACTTTTTTTCTTTTATTGTATTAATTTTTGACTTGGACTAGTATGATTCCTTTTTATAATTTCTTAATAATCTCTAAAACATTTAATTAAACAAAGTTTTACTGTATATATTTTTATTCGAACTTTTAACGAAATATATTTCGAAGGATTTCTCATTCATCATCAGACATATTTATTTAAAAAATTATGATTTTTCACTGTGAACACATTTATTATTTATTGTTAACTTAATTAATATTAGCTTACATAAAATATAACGTAGTTTTTGAGTGAATGATTTTATAAACAACCTTATATAACATATAACAAATGTATAACATATAAGAAATGTATATATAACAAATTTGTGAAAACAACCCAATAGTTTTACTACAATTTTCTAGGGGAATTGACAAAACCAAAAATAACACATATTTTACAATTGGATGACTGGTTTTCGAGATATAGCTTGAAATTTATACGAAATATTGGTCTCCAAATCAGTTGTCAGGTTTTCTCGGTTTTCTCGATTTTTCCTAATGGGCACCATTCACAAACAACGATTGGTAAAACTATGGATGCATAATTTTTGAGATATTGTTGGAAATCCGCTCCTGTGATCAATATTTCGAACACATTTTAAGCGATATTTCAATTAATATTCATCCAATTGTAAAATTAGTGTTATTTTGGGTTTTATTTCCAAAAATGTTTAGACTAGATTCAGGACACTTTATATCTTGTAACTGGATAAAAAAATGTAAACATAAATATCTGGATACCCCATATGTAGAAGTACCTATGTAGGTAGGTAGGTCTATAATATGTATGTAGGTATATACATATGTACAATGTTTATTTAATACCATAGCATCATTGGTAAAATGTAAATATACAAAAAAATATACAACATTTAACAAGCAAAACAAACTTTTCATAAGGCTTTTAAGAGAATATTATATTATATTAATTAGTAAATATGATTGTTGTTTTTTTATAGAAAATACACACATATAAAATACAAGAGGGTGCATAAGCAATTATATAGTATAAAATTACTCTAATATGTAATAGAATATAAACATAAACAATAATTAAATTGTTTTCATATGAAACTTTACCATATTAGGTATTTTATATATTTTTATTAATGTATTATAATATATAAAAAATTTAAAACTAAAACTAAATGCAATGATAGAGTTGTATTATGAATAAAACATAAATAATAATAATAATAAATTATTAATTTTAATTAAAAAAAAAAAAAAAAAAAACATAAAACAGTAATTTTTTAAAATACTAATAACTTTATGAAAGTCTGAAGAAATAATAATATATTTTGAAACGTCTTTTGAAATAATAGTTTTGTATATTTAATAAATTAAGTTTTTCAAATCGTCTGACAATTAAAGCAGATATTTCCAAACATCTGTTTGAATAAGTAGTCAAAAATTTTTATTTAATTCTCAATCAATTTTATTAAAGTTTTTTAAATTAAGGTTACATTAATATAAGATTAAGGTTGATAAGGATGATAAGGCTAAAAAATCAATTATTACGTAGATAAATTACCTAAGTAAATTTAAAAAACTTCAAAAATTGTTTTTATGCATCAAGTTTTATTATACAAGATAGTTATTTTTGATAATTTGCTTATAATTGGGTATTCCTTCATTTATCTAGAAAAGTAACTATATGAGTTTAAGACCACACTAAAAATACTCAATGGGGAAAGGGACTGTATTTGAATTGGACGGAAAAAAATCTTGGCCATGCTCTCATCTTTCATGCCAAGACAGTGCTTACTAAATTTCATTATATTTACCTTCTTATTTTTAACCTATTAGCGTGCGAAAATTAATGAAAAATCCAATGTATATTACATTGTCTTTATTATAAAGGTCTCATTTTTGTGCCAATTCTTCTTATATGATATTTTCATATAAGAGGAATTATCAGAAAAATTAAGACATAATATTAAAAGTATCAACAGAGTCGCAACTATCGCCATATTAAGAAAGACATTCGATGTATCAGCTCTAAGATCCCCCGAAATTTTTGTAATCTTTTTGAAAACACTAATTTGATTGTAATATGAGATAAGAAAATACCCTTGTGCCTTACAATGGATTTTTGGTAAACATTTTTTTAATATGACCTAATCATGTATATATTATGGTGAGTGCTTTAGGAAGGTAACAAATAAATCTACAATGCTACTTTATTAACAATTTCCAGATTTTACTTATTTTTATCTCTAAGCACTCTATCTCTAAGTTCACAAATTTTTTGTCTGATTTCTTCTAGACTATAATTTTTTAATAAGTATGAAATGTAAAAATATTAACATTTTCACGTCAGACTTTTATTTTGCATGGGATAAAAACATATTTGTAATTTGTTTTAATAATCTATATGGTTTTTTTTTTTATTAAAAACCAAATGAGTTCGTAGAAAAAATTTAGAATAATTTGTCAGAATCATGTAAATTTTTAATATTAATTTTCATAGATATCAAAGACAAATAAATATTTTTTGGTTGAATATTTAATATTTTTAAAAATTCATGAATTATTTAATTATTCATACATATTTAATGTTTTTTTTTCTATTTTTAAATATCAGGAAATGAAATTTAGTTGGAAAAACAAATGCGGTTATTTATTATTTTTATTATTCTGGTTAATTAAATTAATACATTTCGGGAAATTTAATTATTAGTATCACCAGAATGATAACTCACCAATATTATAATGATTAGTTTCAGACAAATTTAATACAAATAAAATAATAATCGCTATTCGATGTCTGACCTCTCATTTATACATTACTAAATTCGATTTGAAGTATGGCAGAATTTTCGTTCAAACCATACCAAATTGAAGGCCCTAAAAAAGACAATGGAGAAAGATCAGAATGATGACCTAGATCTCAGATAGCTAATTGATTTTTGGAAACCAAGCGTTTGCAAATCAGGATATCTTTTATTATTAAGCCATTTTCATTTCATTATCTTCAGTTTTTTCCTAGGTCTATTACTCTTTTTTACCCATTACATTCAGTCCAGGCTTAAAAATTATATACAAATTACTACTAATAACTTATATGCAATTCAGAATGAATTTTTCTACTTCATAAAAGCAAGTAGTTGTGCTTCGACCAAAAGCGAATAGTGTGTACTATTTCTCAATACTTTAATATCTAATAACGTGTTTTAAAATTCTTATTAATAATATTTGGTTTACCTGGGTCATTATTACTGCAATTGTTGTGTACTGTTTTTGTAACAATTCCCAAAAATTGACGGAAAATATAAAAAGAAACGAAATAATATGTTTTTGGTGTGATTATGATGACTGGGACGCAACAACTGGGACTGGGAATGAATTGTTTTTAAATGAAATAGAGTTTTTCGAAATATCGCAAAATATCGAATTTGAATAGCTCGAAACGAAATTGTATCGAAAAAGTGTCATGTGCTGCTTACTTATACATAACAAATATGAAATATATAATGGTATATTTAATTTAGTCTAAAGTTTGTAATACTAAAAAATATTAAAGACACTAACAAAATTTGGTATGAATATTCATAGAATTCAATAATTAATTTATTTTCATCTGTCTATTCAACTTTTGCCAATTACTGCCCGTCCGTCCATGCGTCAGTGTGCTCGTGGGTGTGACGACTCCTACTAGGTTCCCTGGATTCAAAACGATATAAGATCGAAGGAAACTTTGTTTAAAACATTTTATAACAAATTGCTTAGATTCATGACAATTTCCGTAATTGACAAATGCTATTAAAAATATTAAATAATATAGATATTAACAATCACATAACAATATTACTTTTTTATGGTGAATATATACGTGTTTACATTTCCAGCGTATTTTTAAATGTTAATAATTAAAAAACATAAACTATACATGTTTTTTTTTACATAATTTAATTTAATCTTCAAGCGCTTATGCTTATTATCTTTATTGTATAAGATTTCATTGAACAAAAGTTTTCATTTTAAGTACCTATCTAAAATTTGAATATTTGATACCGATTTCGGTGTTCGTTTTAAATTTCAACCGTAACACATATTTTCTACTGACCTAGAACAAAATTATATAAAAATTAAGAATAAGTGTTTAGGTTTTTTTTTTTCATAAATGCATCATTCACTTCATGGATCAATAATAAAATACAGCCGGTATTACACGATCATAATATCATAGAATTTAGTTGATAATAAAACTATGAATGTATGCACTTGTCAATTGAATAGCTGAAGGTCGGATTTTTTACCTGCATTCAAAATTAACTGATTTTTTTTTATAGATATTTTTGTAGTTATTTTTTAAAAACCTTTTTGACCTAAATACTAAATATTAAATTAGGTTTATTTCACTATTGGATTTTTTGATTCTGTGAATTATTTCTTCCAATTTTTAAATACAATTAATATCTTTATATTCATGAGTCATATCGTTAGTCTGCAAAATCGTGTTCATTATGTCTAATTAAATGAAAGGCAAACCATTATACTCAAATGCGTGAGTAAATGCAGTCCAACTACATAATTTTTTTGACACAAATATATTATTTCAAGAAGAATGGGATTCTCAAGGAGAAAAAAATCCTTTGTCTGTGGCTTCTGTTCAAAGGTTTTATTAAAATGCGAGCAATTATATTTTAAGTGGTATACCTATCTCCAATTTTGAAACACATTTCCAAAGATTAATTTTACCCAAATTTACGATACGGAGGAATAAAGAATTATGATTTCAACATACAGTTAATAATCAATTTTTAAAAGTTGTCTTCCCTGCGTCCAAAACGAGGCAAATGAAAAAAGCTCTCGATTTTTATTGAAATTATTTAAAGATAATTTGAGACCAAAAGTATGAAAATAAAGCTTCGTGAAATTTATAACAAAAAGTTTTCTCAAAACAATACTTTTCGAAGGCATATGTTAAAAACCGATAATCCTTTTATTGCCTTAAAGAAGGTCTCTCGACAGCAATAGGGAAAAAAACATATTAGTAGATAATGATCCAAATAAACAAAAATTTGGGTATCTTGACGATCAATTTAGAGAGTAGTTATTAATTAAAAATACATTAAATTACCATAATCTTCTTTTAACATTATTTAGTGTATTTTTAATAAATAATTACTTTTCTAATTGATCGGCAAGGTTCCCAACTTTTTCAATAAATATTGAACCAAAAGAAATAAATTTTTAATATTTTTTATTCCCTAAAATTTTCTTAAATCGGGGTCAATACTACTGTATTTCCCACAGATTGAATATACGTGATATTTGCGTTCTGATTACGAAAGACACATAAACAAAGACAAAAATCCAATCTCTAGTAGAAACACACATTTTAATAATATTGATCGTGTGAGGCGGACTTTAAGGTAAATAATATATCTCTGTTTCAATCATTTCAATTGAATAGAACAAAGATATAGATATACACATAGATGATGAACTAACTTCAAGTCCATGGTGCAGTCACTACATACTGCTTACAGTACGTATATGGCAAATATAAGGTAGGGGGTATTATTGAGTGTTTGACAACGTGCCTCCTTGCCCAGACATCACACACTGAAAATATTTTTACATATTTCTCAGTTGATTATTGACATCGGTGTAGTGTAGACCTATTTTATATATTCTCGGTCGATTTTACAACCGAGTTTGTTGTTTTTTTTGTCACAGATTTTTTTGTTATTGTTGTTTGGAAATAGATAAAACAGTTCAGTGCAGTTTGATGTGCGCAGGTTTTATTTCTGTTCCATTTTACAACAAAATATTATTTGAGTCACCGTTTCACACATAAAATTTAAAAAGAAGTTGTTTGTTTGTAAACAAAGAAACCATTTTAAAATGATTCATATGGTTTGTTGAAAAGAACAAAAAAAAAAAAAAATGTGATAGAAAATAATGTCTGGTTCTACATTGCTCCCAAGTATGAGATATTTATAGAGTTACCGCCTCCTAGTGTTGTTTTTTTTTGTGTTTTGTAACATTATAATAACTTTATAAAAATGAATATAAAAACTGAGAATTTATGTAAAAAACTTCTATTAAATAATAAACAATATTTAATTATTGTAATCTGTTCATGTGTGATCTCGTCAGCGAATTCAAGTTCGTCAGCGTTAGCTTCTGATCGTATTTTTCATAGACGACAACATAATAATAATGACGTAGAGAATTCTGCTGCATCCAGTTCGTCATCGTATTTACCTGAAGATCCATCACGTATCAAACATATTGATGGATTTCATTCAGCATTTATATCATATTTCGATGAGAGTTTGAATACATATCGTAATAAAAGTGAGGTTGGAACATATGGCGAAGGCCATGTTGGTCCTGTATGGGGTTATGTTTATCACATTGTATCCAAATATGATAAAAATGATCATACCGGTTGTGAATTACCACTATCAACAACACAAAGTGAAATCAGTGACTTGCCACAAAATAAACCATGGATTGCATTAATTAAGCGTGGTAAATGTAACTTTGAGGATAAAGTGAGTAATGCACATAAGAGTAATGCAGCTGGTGTACTTGTTTACGATGATCGGGATAAGGATCATTTAGATCGGATGAAATTATTAAATACTGAGAGTAAGTATTACAGAATTTTCTTATATTAATTTTCTTCTGCTTATATTTTATAAATTGATAATATTATGCTTACTGATAAAAGAAACGTTTTGAAAGACTGGATTAAGCAATACAGAACTTCAAGCATATTTATTGGAAAATATGTGAAGTTGTGTAGATTAAGAAGATCAAAAACATACTAATACCTGATGGCCGCGGGTTGCACAGTCGATTTCTGTCGTTGCCACATAAATTGTAGCAACATGGTTAATTGTTGCCAAGGACTGGTGGAAAAGGGAACGGTAAAAAAGCCTTAGAAATGCCGCTAATAGCATTGCTACATCACTTTTGCCTCTCCTCCACTAGCACTGGTACTACAAACAATTCGTCTAAAGCAAATAAAGCAAAAATCATTGAATAGACTTAAAAGAAATATCGAACGAACCTCGTTGTTGTTATTAAAATTCCCCGAAAACTATCAGGCCATTGATTTGGGAACTTGATTTTAACATGGTTTTTTATGCAACGATAGCTTACTCCAATACTGTAAGGGTATGATTTAAACCAGCAAAGATTTCGAAGAAGCTAAAATCCTTAATATCACATACTTTCGCCTATAACTGATGCCAGCCACAATATTATTCTACCATTATGCAATTAAGGTCGTCTTAATAGTTCGGGGAATGAAATGGCGAAAAGTCTTTCATAAGCTCATATTGTTATTTCCTGCTTAATTTACAGGCAGGCAATAAATCACTGATTTCTTCAATTGACAAAGTATTCTCAACAGACGTTTGTTTGAGCGAAATTGAGTTGGCCAGAAGATCTTTTGGCCAGCTGAGATAAAAAGGATAAAGAGAGATACATGCTACTAAAACATAAAGAAATCCTTAATTTTAGGATGAATCATGCTCCAACCTAGAATATACTTGCCCATATTAAAATTTACCTCTATATCGTGTTTGTGTTTTAATTAAGACGTACTCTTTTGAAGAAAACTTAGAATATTACAAATAAACATTTGGTAAATCCTGCCTTACACGATTTTGTGTTAGATAAGCCTGAATAAAGTTTCTGAAAAATGATATTGACATTTTAAATCCAGAAAATACAGTTGTTAGAACATAAATTATATAGCAGGATTGCAAATATTCACTGATAAACAGTTCGAATTGCTAATCAGAGTAATTCATCATGGCCAAGGCTACATCAAATTAGACCCACTTAATACTCAAATTATCTAAATTGTAAACAAATTGTAAACAAATTGTAAATTGATGTCTAAAAACATTTTATGAGTAAACAAGATGTTCTTCTGTTGCGTTTATTTACCGAGTAAAATAATGAGTTCAAATTAACTCTTTCATTATTGACCGTGCGGGAGGTATGACGCCAGACAAAAACATATTTATAAATGGGTCATTGACTCGTTTCTAAAACACAACAACCACCATTTAGTAGGAATTATTCATTAATAGACCACATACATTAAATAAACCGTAAACATTATCTAACCTCAATTAATCGATAAAACATAATTCATAGAAATAAAAATATATTAATTTTACTGAGAACTTTTTATCAAAAGTGAGAACTGAAAAGGAAAGCGGTGGAAAGATGAGAACTGAAAAGGAAAGCGGTGCCAATAAAGTGGCTAGATGACCTCTGCGCCTATAAATATCTTTTCAAAAATTTTGCTTCTTATATCAATATTTTTAAGCGTTATAACAAATTTGAAAACTTGCATTAATCGGTTTCAAAACAGACTAAAATGAATTAGTCATTTTTTTTTTTTGTGTATAAAATGCTAATTAAAACATTAAATAAAACGTTTAAATAATTGGCCAAATCACCGTTAACATAACTGACATTATGTTAAATGAGTTTTTCTCATACTGCTTTGTAGTTAAGATTTTTACAAGGTCCAATCTATTTTAAAAGTTTATTTTATCTATTATCATACAAATTTCTATTGAATTAAAACAAAACATATACTTATTTTTTTGATTTATCATTAATAAAGGAATTAAGATATTATTTTTATTTGACGAGACATTTGAAATACATTAACATCATTATAATGAATGGATTTTTTTGATTTTGTTTCTAATTTTTCTATTAGGAGTACTCAAATACATGTCTCTCATGTATTTACATTTGTGTCCTCTCCCAGTTCACAGCCTGGCTGCTGTGATGTTTATTAAAAGAAGTTTTTTTGCGATTCGTTAGACAATTTTTTTCTTAAGTAAGGTTTCAAAAATGCTAAAAATAACACACGAACAAAAAATTGGTCTCAAAAATAGATTTTGAGAAATATCTCAAAAACTACGTATTCAATCGTTACATGAATATTTGAATTTTTTGTAATTTTTGGGTCAAAATTACCTTATAAATGAAATATTGTGGAAATTGGAAGATTGTGGAGAGTGGAAAATTTGTCAATTTTTAACGCCTCTCCATTTTTTCTAGCCTGAGTGAAAAAAATTGCTTGTACTATGAAATATAATTTCTCATTGTTGATAGTTAATTTTTTTGTTTAAATTATCAAATGAAATCCTCTTATCATATGTGTTTATAAAATTCTCTGAATGTTTTTTTTCTTTTAGAAGTTTTAATTTCCATGAATTCCGCATTTAATTATTTTTAGAATAAATTCTCAATCTAAGGTCAATAGTGAAAGGCAATCATCATGGTACGTAAAAGGTTACGAATGACCTGCGGAAGGAGATGGCAGTGATTAAATGATTTAATTATAGTTTAATTCTTTGAGGGTATAGACAGATAGGAAAGGCAAACGACCTCCTATTTCTTCTCTACATGAAACCTTGTATTTGCATTAAAAGATTTTGGTACTTTAGACTACAGTACGTATCGGTGATAGGTTTTATTGATTATAATAGTCTTAAAGCTTGATATATGGCTTCTTTATGTCGAATTTGAAAACGAAACGAAATTTTTTTAATTGTGTCACAATAAATTAATACAAATGATTGTAATTTGTGAAACAGAACTTGACATCTCAGTTTTTGAATATCGCAAAAAGTTCTTCAGGTTCCGAGTTTACCTCCTTGGTAAATTATTTTAATTGTGCCAAAAAAACATTAAAATTATTTAGCTGGGCTTGACTTAACTACACTCACGTAGGTGGCTTTAGAACAACCTACCACCCCCTTTTTGACCGAACTATGTGTTTTTTCGACGGCTTTTTAAAGTAGTTTTGATTAAAGAATACAAAATTCGAATATAGATGCGTCATTTATAAGATATTGCTTAAAATCTTATTCGGGCATTATAGCTCGGATTCATTTTAAAGTCATATCTTATAAACAGCCATCGAATTTCAAAATGACCCTTTTTACCTACTTCTAAAATGATTTACAAAATATTAAACGACCAGAAAGTTATAATTACTTACATCGTACTCCGCGAATGAAAATCGAAAAAATTTTAGTTTGAAGTTTCTTTCAATTGTTTACACTCCAAAATCCAAAAATTTACTAATTTACTTTCTTCTTTTATAGTAAATAAGAGATTCCCGCTAAAGACACGTGTTTCTTTGTTAAAATTAGCACGTAACCGCAGCAGTCTAATGATGTACAAAAAAAATATGCCTCTCATTTCCTGCGTGTTGTGAACGAACACCACTGTGTTTAATAACTACAGGTGTTCTTCTCTAACATAAATAATTATTGTATGTATGGTGTAGCAAGAAGAAGACATTTAAGATCGTCGTGGTTTCTTAGCTGTTTTAGCAAATTGTATAAATAAATAAATATCCTTTGTGTATTACCCGAGTTCGTTTCTCTGCAATACACACACATTGTTTACATAAAGATATTACCGTTTATGTTGCTTCTATTCTATTTGAATAAACCTACTTCTATCTTACTCTAATATTCTGTACATTTACACATTGTTTATCGTCAATTTTGTATTGTATTGTAGTGGTGTGGTTAACGGACTGATAATATATGCAAACTGCGTAAAAGTTTAAATGTTCATAAATTTGATGTTTATTTATTTGTTTTTCAAAAATGTATTTCATATTTTAACAAATCAACAAAACAAAACGGTTGGTTAATATTTGATTTTCAAATAAAGTCAATTTTTTTTTGTATATGTGGATCCGTAGCCAAAATAATGGAAAGATTTATGGTTAAATGAATGTATTATTTCTGCTTATTATTTAAGAGTTGTTTTTACCGATTTTACTAATATTCTATATTCATAGCAGAGGCTTAGGCCGTTTTAAAGATATTGGAATACTGGCATTTCTGTCAGGTAAACCATGGTAGTCATCGAATTTTAACATAGAGAATGCCGTTTACTATGAATAGTACATTTCATACTATTATTTATTATTTAAATAGTAATAGTAAATGGACAATCAGAGATGCTAAATAGTAATTAAAGATTCTGATAATGAATTAAAATAATGTAAGAGAATATCCTGGGGCAGGCAGAAGTTATATTATAATCGGTCCCCATTTTAGCAGGTTTTTTCCAGTGGTAAGATTCTCGCTGGTTCAAATTCAGAAAGGTGATGCAACAAGACTACCTTCAACTGATTGGAAATGTATGATAAATTTCAAAACTTAAGTGTAAAGTGCTCGAAAGTTGTGCTTTTTCTGAAATAATAAGTCCAATACAAACACAAACTTCGACCCTTCGAATTCCAATACAATATTTTACAAAATTGAATGCGGAGTACAGAACTCATTTATCCTAGGAATAATCCAGAACCACTTTTAAATGACCTAATGACCTGTGTTTAGAATTATAAACGAATTAAAAAAAAAATGAAGTAACTGAATACGCAATAGCTTACTCTCAGAAAATCGTGAGCGAAGGCTGTTATATATTTTATTGTTTTCAATTTGCATTTTAATTTCAATAAAATTTTATTGAATACACACGATGTATTTTGCTCTAATCAGATAAAACTTATTTTTTTTTTTATTGGTTTTTGTATATTTACTTGTTGTTTATCAATTATATTGCTAATTATATAAGTAGTTATAACACGATTATTAACAATGTCCTTCTATTATTACTATGTATTTATGAATAATAACGCCAATCTACCAATTTTATACCGCTATAAGTCTAGTACTCTCTTGTGTCATCATCGAACTTGCAGTTTGACCAATGCATGTGTAAAACGAAATCGACATAATGTTAATCAAGAATAATGTAATTCTTCAAAAATGTTTACTCTTTGTCTCTACTTCCCAATAATTAAAATTCCATTTTTTATCAGTATAAATTAATATTGCCTGGAGTAGTGAATTTTCTAAAGCGCTATAATCTGTATAAAATCATTATTCATCAATATTATATTACTAGGATATCATTTGAATGCTTTTTCACTAACATTATTATTATCCTCTGACGAAAAAGGCAAGATGAAAACTGAACAGTCGATTTGGAGTGCCTCCAAGTTTTTTGACTATTGAAAAAATGATTTGTTTTTGTCAGTTTTTGGGTTTTCTACGGTAATTAAAATCTATGAAACACAAAAATAATTTTTATTTTACGACTGCTCGATTAGTTGCGGATATATCGCGTGAAATGGCTACGACATATCCGCCTTCGTATAGGATATGACGTCATGTTTCAAAAATTGTTTTCGATTTTACGCAACGATTTTAACGGGAACTCCTATGCATAAAATCGAGATAATTGGCATAAATTTTACGAATTTCATAAATCTCTTTTCATAAGGCAATTATGATTCCCAAATTACAGGAATATAGTATATTTTACGATTGAATGCGTAGCTTTTGAGAATCTGGTCCGAATAATTTCAAACAAAATATACTCTGGCTTCAGAATTATATGAATAAAATTTTTGCGTATTTTAAATTATCTTGATAATAAAGTTATGGAAATTGCAGTTTTTTTTTTAGAATATGATTGTTATTATTAATTCAAGATACGCACAATTTAAACATTTACAATTTACATAAGGAAAAGGAAATGGCATGGCCACAATACCTTGAAATTATTGTTATTAGATAGATCTTTGTGGTGTGTGTTGTTATGTTGAAAATAAAAATAATAATAATAATAACACCTTACCAATCAAACCATGTTCTATTGGTGCGGTGTGACTGCTGCGAGTATGCTAAGCTAAGCAAATATAAAAGTGTGCTTGAGTTTTTGTTTTTATGATCATTTGTTAGTATAAGATTTAATATACCGGCGTCCATATATAGGACTAAAGTTTTGACCTAAGAGGCATCACTATTTGTAGGATTTTATACCATTAATTCGAGAATCAAGTCGAATAACATGTCACAAAAAACCGCTTTTAAAGCAAATCGAACTAAAAAACTACAAAACCTAAAATATTGTTACATTTAGTGACAACATTTAAGTTTATAATGACACTCTTATTTTGATGTACTGAAGGTCTTCCAAAAAAAAAAAGTGTTCGGTGTTGACCACAATTACTACGAATTGGCTCCTCCGAAAACTAGGTAATCATCGTAGTAATAATCTAAATTTCGATTTTTGACAAAATCCGGGAACGTAAAAAAAATCGCATTTTCGACCAACATTGCCAAATAAAATTAAAAAGGAATAGAAATAATTATCCGAAAATATATTCCTTCGATTTATTTCTGATGCAATATATGTGGGAAAGTTATGGGTCCTTTTTTAGAAATCGGGGCCACTGACTTGGAAAATGTTTTGAGAAAATCGCGTTCAAAATTTCTATACTCCGAATACTTTCAGTGCTAGACATCCTTCCAAATTCGCGTGTATCACGGAAAATACTTAACGGATCGACTTGAAATTTTCAAGGAATATTATCAGGTAAACAAAAATTCTGAAAGTTAAAGCATGAAATCGATTTTTTGAAAATTCTAGGTGATTATATAATCCTTTACAGTACAGGATAGAATTTCATTATGATTATTTAATCGCGAGGTCTCCCATTTCAGTTGACTCGAATTATATGTTTCAATCTGGACCTCCTGGGACATCCTCGAGAAGGTGAAATGGCGTATCATATGCTTCATATCATCTTCCAGTCCGATAAGAGATAGATATTTTTTGAGTCCGCAATGGCCGGTAAGGACTCGCTATTAGGAGGCTTAAAATTTTTGTTTTTGGTAGATCAGCCAGGTTAACTTTGCATGATTGAATCTGGCTATCATCTGTTTTGCAGCTTAATGTGTCTCTCTATTCTCATGGACTAAACTATTATTAAAATAATTTTGTTATATTTGGATCTAGGAGGCTTTAACTCTAGGTATTGCAACAAAGTAGTAAACCTTTATTGCAGTTTATAAAGATTTTCACTCATTAGATGTTTTCATGTATAGATATTATGATTTAGACTCATTGGTATGAATGCATAGAGGTCACCTGAGTTGCTTATACAATATTTTTCTTCTTCTAATTATATTGATAGTTTCAAGTACACACTACAATTTGTTAGATAGATACATTCTATATAAAGTTATAATATAATTTATGTTTACATTTTTAATTAATGAGAGACTGATTTTTCATACTTGAGCTGTGATCACAAATTATTTATTATGTATTGAATTATAATAGTTTTTGGTTTGGTTACAATCATACTTCCGTATTACCTTGATATATGACACAAACAAATTATTCAAACAATAAAAATTATATGTATATTAATTTGTACGATGATCGATGAATCGAGATTATTTTATTATTTATTCTTGAAATGTATTAATAGATAAAACCTTTAATATAAAGAAAATGTACAAATTTTTACAACTACTCTTTTTTGTTGAATTAAGGACAGATATTGATTGTATGAGACTCATGCATTTTCTACCATATTTACTTTTCGAAAATCTTTCCTACATCATAAAGATACCTAGTAGAAGATAAACACCTTTCTGTCATCCTAGTGAATATGATATCCAAAAGTCCAGCCACTTTTCGTGTCGGAATTATGTTCGCTTGTTTAACGTTCTGGTAGTATACAGCCGAAGAAGTCTATTGTGACGACTCTTAGACTTTTGAAACTGGAACATTTGAATGTTAAACTGGACTGAATTGTTATTATTAAGAAAGATCCTCCTTTTTACCTTCGGCGAAGAAATATCCTCGAGTAATTCAATGTGTCACAATCAAACTGGTACGAAAACAGAAGGAAAATATAAAAAAGCCTTCGATTCCATACAGTTTTTTCACCGATAAAAATACTCTAGCACGTATTTTCATAGCGATAACCTCAAACATGGCGTGTTAATAAATAAAGAATGAAATTTCATGTTATCATTTTAAGTCTAATCAATCATTGGTAATTTTCCATATGAAAAACACTTTTTATTGGAGCATACCGTTGTTATCAAAATTGGGGATTAATCATTTTTCCTGTGCACCATGCGATAAGTTAAATGATATGTAATAAGCTGGGATTAATGTAATTAACACTAAAAATATAAATTCAGTTGTAACAGTACATGATTTATAGGAATCGTTTGCAGGTATCTCAAATTTAATTATTGTTCGAACCTTATTAATATTCTTGAATCAGTTTAATACCAGCGCATAAAAAATTGACTCCATGTTTCTAAAAAGTGTTTATCTACCGGAATTTTTGAACTTATCTTTCAAGTAGCCGCTTATATTGTTTACACCGATATTAATCGTAAAATCTGCCTATGATTATTTGATATTTTAATATAGATATCAGTTTCAAGATTACGAATATTTACATTGGTCGTCAAGAAGGACTAAGTTTGACAAAAACATAATAAATAGAGTTTCTTGAATTCGACCCTGCGACACCTTTTTCTTAAGAATAACTTGATATGAAAATTACCCAATTTCGCATAGAAATTCATCACTCTGAAGACAATTTAAAGATAATTTTAATAACCTAAGGGCAGGGGGGGGGTTTATATTACATAAAGCTAATTTATAATGATGAGTACTACATTGAAGTAAAAATTTGTGTATATTAAAAAAAAAATTGACATATAGAGAATTCGAAAATTAATTTAAAAATTCTATAAGTTGTCTTGTTTCTCAAATGCAAAATTAAAGCTTCTTTAATTTATTAAAAACTGATTGCCCGGAAATATTTCAATCAGGATGTAATCAATAACTTTCGAAAAGTCAAGGATTTTTTGCCTTAATAAGTCACAGAGTAAATATTGTTAGTGAAACATTGTATTCAGTTTTTTATATATTCTTTTTTACAAACTGCTCTTGAAGACCACCTTTTGTGTACTTGATCTTATAAGTACAATTTATTTGTACCCACATTCATTTAAATTTTTTTACCAAAATTCGTTCTTGATCTTGCTATTATTTCAAGTGTATTATATTATTTTATTATGCGGGATCTTGGCCTTGTTCACGTGCAATTATTTTATAAAAATTTTAAATTTATGATTTAATAATAATTACGTACATAGGTACTCTTTTTTAAACACACCTTAATAAAAACAAATTTTGATTTAAAATACCTTATTAAAAAGAACTTCTATTCTTATTATTATTATTTTTTTTTTTTTTTTGTAAAAATTATAACCATTTAAAAAAAGAAGTTTCATATTGAGCAAACAAGTTCATGCATCCTTGCCTAGATATGTGTTTTATCAAGAATTTAATTATCGAAGAATATTAAACCGTCAATTATAGAATATAGAAAATAAGTTGGGTCTGTATGTAAACAGGAGAAAAACCGAGCGAGCTGTCTTGTGTTTAAAATCTAAAATCGATTAAAAACAAAACAACTTCGGTTATTATAAATATTTTTTATGCATACAAAATTTTCCAGTTGCTTTTTTTCTCTGCATTTTTTATAAATATTTTAATAAAAATAGCTTTTCAAAAAACAAAATATGTTTACACGAATCTAGAATTATTTATACAAAGTTGTTCAAATATTTATATCAACCGGTTGAAAATTATAAGGACAATTCAAGCGAAATTGCAAAATTTTGAAGTTCGTTGAGCTTTTATTTGATACTTGATGGTATTTTATTAAATGGGTCTTAGATCCTCGAATTGATTTCTCAGAAACTTATACTAAAAATTTATTTGCTTTGAAGTTAGTTAACGTTTAGAAACCTTTTATTGCAACCCTAGATGATTGCAATGTCATGCACTGGGAAATATTCCGATACTGTTTTCCTTTTATTCGATTAGCTTTATATAAAATTCGATCATAATCCTTTTTGAATTCCTGATTCCCGTAATAATCGCACATTCCAATATAGTGCAAACAAGCATGTAACGCCATGCATTTCTGGGTAATTGTCTTAATTGGACTTAGAATTTTTGATTGGACACTTAAGTCATGCGTAAAATCAATAAGTACTAGTTCTTATTCAAATTAGATCGGATAAAAAATGCAAAAACAAATTTATATACCGGTCAACGGACACCTTACCTTATTGCGTGTTTGGTGACCATTTTGCTTCCATTATTTATTCCTATGCATATTCATAAAACAACGGATATCCGTGAATTTTAATCTGGTGCGTGCATCAAAAACAAAATTCAGATTCAGAGAATTAAAAAATTTCTAGAGATTGTATTTATAAGTGACATCTTACGAGCATTTAGTCTAATACGTGATAACCAGACTATATACCTCGTAAAAAGCTGCCGTTTTATAAAATTTCAGGTCGTCTTCTTCGAAAATTATGATAAAAGTGTGATTCGGTCCTGAATGGTGATTAAAAACTTAAAAAAAATGAGGGAATTACATAAATGTAATTCAAAAAATAATCCTTTTTGAATTGGCGGAATTTTCACCGACCTCCCGGGAAATCTCCAAAGAGTCGTACCAAAGACCTAACACATAATAAGGATTTTTTTAACTGTGGATATCTTACAAATAGTTCTTGAGATATCCGTCTTCTAGGTGTCATTGCAAATCCTACGCTAAAAAATACTTGTTAAGACTATATACTATGTCAATCTGCTTAGAACGCATACATGATGATTAAAAAATCACCATGTACCTTAGAAAATAAAAATTGTTTGCGTAGTACAAAACATTATAATGATTACAAATCACATCGCATACCGAACGCACCTCTTTTATATATCCACTTACTTACCTTACTGTGTGTGTGATAAAAGTTGTTTAGCAACTTTAAACTTTAATCATAAACCTTAATAATTTTATAAATAATTAAATTTTCTTTTGATACATATTTTATGAAGTTGAGATGTGTGTTCTACTCTACTACTGTTCACCAACTCACTCACCAACCACACACGACATTACCTCGCCTTTGATGATGATAATGCGAGCGAAAAAGCTACGCAAGAATTTTAGAAAGGATTTTAAATGCTATAAAAAAAATTATTTATGTATTTTTTATTTTAACATTAATAATTTATTAAAATCTCTTGTGTTACAAATTACTTGACTCGTCTACTTTTGTACTTGTAGTTAAAAATTAATTTTTTTTAATGGAAATTTCTTATATGGAACTAAATCCTTAATTTATATCATCCTTTTATCTTTCTGTCATATAATTTTAAGGTTGCTAAGACCTTCCTTATTCTCATAGTCATTTCCGAATACATAATGAACTGAGTGATTTGTTATCGATAACAACGATTAAAGTTTTCAGTTTCATATTTTATTAATATTAATTCAAAATGATGGTAATCTCCCATGTCTAATAAAGGATGAGTATATTAAAAGGAGACACGCAATTGCGTCTCATATACATAGACCTTTTGGTCCTTTATACCTTCTTTTTGAAACACTTCATCACCTGAAGGTTAAGATGCCTTCTTGCATAAGGTGACCAATATATTGTTATGTTGATGGTGGAGACGGTTACTTCGTTCTTATCCAAGCGACGAAAGTGTGGTCAATCAACCGCCCTCCTTTTTGTGTACTCTAATTGATCAAATTGCTGCTCCCTGGATTACAATCCGCAACTTCCTGTCAAAGTAGTCAAGTGGGTGAAAGTATTATTGCCTTTACTAATTTGACCACTGAGCTGGTAATAAAAGATGATGGTAATTAATACGTCAGTCTTGCTTTACACAAAAGGAATCATGTTTATTAAGAGCAGTTGCTAAAAAATACAGACAAATTTTACCTAAAGTTCTAGAGAAGATTGTGTGTATTATGGTTTTCTCAGTTAATATAAAAGGAAGTTTTCCCAAAGCTAAATCGAATGCCTTATTCTCCATTACAAACCTCATTCTTTCACTTTCAGCTATACTAAGACAGGTAGCAAATAAACTTGAAAGACAAAAAGTGAATTCATCGCTTATTGATGTGTGCTCGCTCGTATTCAAGATTTATATGCATTCCGTGTCTTGCTGATTTTCACTAATACAATAATTGGAATGAAATATATTAATAGGTAGGGGTTTACTGTGCACAACATCTAGCTTTGTGCTCAGAATGTAAAATTACTGAATCTCAAAGTACTTAATATAAATCACACATGATTAAAACAATTTTACATGTATTTTATCAAATTAATATTTACGATGAATTCAAATTAAAATTATTGTAATTTTGATGCGATATACAAATATGTAAACATACAAGGCTTTATCAACATATATATAAGGTCATATGCAAATAAATGGGGAAATGTATAATATTGTTGGCGCATTATGGCACAATCTGTCGGCGTGTCCTTTTTCAAACACAGCAGGACAATAAAAAACAATTATTGATAAACAAATTTTTACATGTATATAGGAGACAAACCTTGTATTTGTTAAGGTCACAGTCAGAGAGTTTGAAAACAAAATTTATTTAACTTTTTATTTACAAAAAAGAAAAAATCTTTTATTTTTGTTATGTAAAACAAAGGTTTATTACTCTTTATCAATAAATTTGTATATATTTCATACTTATGATAATAGGTCATATCGGTGATCCAAAAATTCAATGAAACATATTTTGTGAAGACGTCAAATTATCGGCGCCAATTATTGGTGAATTAATTCACAAAAAATGTTCTCTCTAGACAAAATCGGCTGCTTCAACATACGTATCCATACATATATCGCACGGGTATGGTTGCTATTTACAATTTGAATAAACCTGAATGCCACTTATTCAATGAGAAAAAAACCCTAAAAAATGTAGAATACGCTATAAAAACTCCACTATTGAAAAAATTTTACCGTGTCAAAATACATTTTCGCAAGGTGATACACTGGAATTAAAATTCGGCAATGATAAATGAGAAACTCAAATTATAAACCATACAACTAAAATCGTTCGCCATATCCACGTACAAACTGTAAGACCAACATTTTATTACTGCTTTCAATATTCTTCAGCATTTCAAACTTTAAAATATAAGTGTTAAGATCCTTTGACGACCAGGACTTTCTGAACAATAGTATTCTACTTCATGCCTGTCCTGAGTTTTTCCATAATCGAATACCCATCTGATTCAGGTCCTCTACAACGTTGTATAGCCAACGTAGTCGCTGAGTACACTATACATATCGATCAGGAGTCTTACTTTCAACATGGTTTAACGATCTGAGCCTTGCTGTTTCTTGAAAGCCTGTTGTCCAGCTCAACATATAGATAGCTATATGGAGCTAAAAAATTTAAGTAATATCTATTATACAATGCAGTTTAACTTATAATTATATTATTGTGGGTTTAACTCGGCATGTGAGTCCTTTCATACTTCATATATATGCATAAAAAGCCTGAGGAGTTCAGTATCTGTCGTAGACTAATTATATGGCTGTGTCATGAGAATGTGTACACCAGCCTGTATACTAAACTAGCGTGCCAACTTTTCAGATAATGGAAAATACAGATTTTTTTTAATAATCAATGTAATAGAAAATGAATATGTTATTTAAAAATTTTTGACCTCAACGATAAATAATTATTATGAACAAGTTTTATGTGTACTATTAAGTGTTATAACCTTAAATATAAAAAAAGTTTTTAAAACATATAAAATGTATGGCAAATAAATTTATCAGCATTATAATAAGTATCAAAATTGTTTACATTAAAAGTTTAACCTCCGTAATCCACATTAAAATCGTATAAATTGTAATAAAAAAAAAAAAGAATCTATACACAAATTATTTATTTCCTGGTTTGTTTGTTTTTTTTTTTAAATAAATTATCCATATTGCACATCTTATTCGAATATTAGTTGCCAAATACAAATAAAGGTATAGGATATTCAATTAAATGGGAGTTTTATTTATTTCCGGATAGCCAAGTTTTTTTCTTTGTTATCCTACGTCAAAAATTATATAACAATTTTTTTGTAGTCGCATTAAAATTTTTTTTATCAATATTTATAGTAAATACGTTAAGATATAAAATTTATAATTAGCGAAAGCTCAAGTTTAGGTCAAATAAAAAAAAAACTGATGGAATTGTACTTAAATTTCTAGTAAACAATTTATTATTAAAATTTCAAAGTCTTTTCACGTGAATTCATGTGTATTTTAATCTCGAGGAGAGCAAAAGATCGATACTAATGATCTCATTATCTTCTGCGTCAAAAGGAAGAACTGGAAAGAAGGAAAAGTAGAGGCATGATCAAATAGTTCAAGTAAAAATAGTTTCTTTTTATTTTAATTCTTTAAATAAAAGCTTGTTTTTAAAAATTATTATTAAAATTATTAAAGTATCAGTATATTAAATATACTTTATTATTTCTAAAACGTTTCGACTCTTTATTATGCCTTCTCCAGGCATCGTAATGAAATTATTTTTATTTTTATTAATTTTAATTCTTATTTAATTATTGAAATAAATAGTTACTTTAAAACAAATGATGAATAATACATAGTGAATTTATTAAATCAAATAAAAAACAAATTTTGATTGATAAAAATTTATTGAATTTAATTACTTTGAAACTATTAATTTGATTTTCACTTAAATTCAATAAAACTAAATATTAGTTACTTATGTTCATTTTAATATTTAATTTAATTGTAGTGTTTAGTTTATAAGAGATGTAAAGATATTATTCAATTGCCTTAAATACATATTATTTTAGTTGTGTATTCTTTATAGTGTTTTAGTCAGTCATAATAGAGGTGCCCATGGTGTTAAATGGTGATATTGACAGACCTATTCGATTTGGAAGATTAGATAGTAGAAAAGAAAAAAGGTCGTATGGTGTATATTCTTCTGTCGATGGGGTAGCGTTTACAGACCTTTCGAAAACGTAAAAATGCCAAAATCGCTTGAAAATACAAAAAATTTACTCGAGGCTGCAATTAAAAAATGGAAGAATTTTCTAAGGCTTATTTGTTTATATTATGACCCATTTATGGTTTAGAAAAATAGCCTGCTGTCAGTCAGTATGATTCGTTAATGTTTGCCAGAAGGTGAGCATTTAAGTTGTTGGAAAACTATGTACGTTGCAACTACTTTCTTAAAGTACACTAAGTACGTGCTTCTCCCATTATGCTCCCTGATAATTTAATAAGATTTAGTGTATTTTCAATCTTAATTAAGCCTCAATGGTGAGTTTAAGGCACAATTATTATAAGGTTAAACTAGTAAACAATTGACTTTTTTACTAAGAGCTTTCTGTATTTTGATAATATCTGTCAAGTTCAGTTTTCTTTAAAACTCATGTTGATGTTTTGGCCCAGTTTTAATAGTTTTGTTACACATCTCCTCTTATCCTTTTTAACAATAGGTATCTTGAATGTTAATTGGACCTTAAATGGTGAATTTTGTCGAAAATCATATTTTTTTATGATTGTTTTAACTTTAGACGTTTTTTGTGATCTTGTGATTTTTCGTTGAAACATCGTCGAAAAGTTAAAATTTTATTTTTTGCTGTTGATGAGCTTTCTAGGATAATTAAGATTTAAAAAATTCAAAAATATCATTTATTTTACGACCGGTCAACTAGTTTTTGAAATATTGCATAAAATACATCCGCTAAATCGGCCTCTGATTCGGATTTTTGGTGATATCTCAAAATCAGTAAGTCCTATCATTAAATAGTTGTTATTTTTGAGATATATGGATCAAACTATCCTTATAAACATAGTTTTTTTTAAATCGAATAAAAAATTTTTTTTTTAATTTTCGCAATTTTCTTAAGCAGTACCTTTGAAAAATCGAAAAAATCGAAAAAAATTTTTTGGTGCCGATTTGTATGAAATATATATATAAGGGTAAATTTTACCCGCAGATTTCAAAAATAGCATCTATTTAATGATTGTATATGTAGTTTCTTAGATATGACTATAAATCGAATCCAGAGGTCGATTTATCGGATGTATTTTATGCAATATCTCAAAAACTAGTTAGCCGATCGTAACATAATCGTAATATTTTTTTTTAATTTTTAAGGTATCAATTATCCTTGAAAACTCATAAACAGCTAACCAAAAATTTTGAACTTGTTGTCGATTTTTTAAGGTTTTGTTAAACAATCGAAAAAATTTGATTCCAGCCCTTTGTCACGCTCAAGTCGTCAGGTTTAATTTTTTCCATGATCCTTGAATAATTTCCTTCAAAATGTAAAAAAATTCAACCGCGCTCAAGAAAATCCAGGAGGTATTTTTATTTTGCTAATTGATGTAAACCCATAAAATCCCGTGTTGGGCTGCCCAACTATTTCATTCGTCAGTGAATAGTAGTATTAAATGTATATGTTTTGTGAACCAACTAATTTTCAAAATCACTATATGGCCTACTAATGATTATTTAATTAGATTATAAATACAAATATAATTTAACTAAGAATATATATATATATTTTCATTCGTATATTATTTCTCATTTTATTTTCACTATAAATTTTATATTACTTACAATGCTTACGTGGTTGTTTTCATGTTTGCATATTGCTATAAAACTTTTATGAATTATTATATTAAAACTATGATAGCAGTATAAACTATGAATTTATATGAATCAGAGTTTACAGGACTGACGTTTCCATAATAACATTATGTTTTTATTTTGAAAATATAATAAATATCAAATATATTTAATTATGTTTAAAGTTTTTACCGCTTAAAAATTAGCTGATTTACATCTTCCAGTCCGTTTAACGATTTATCAATCTGTGACTTCAAGTTTTCAATTTGGTTGCACGTTTTAACTCAGAAGGGATGAATGTTTGTTCACAATAATAAAAAAGGTCTTATGGAAAATATATTTTTATAAACAGCTAAGCAGAGTTAGCTTATGGTAAACTCTGGGAACCTGTTGGTAATCAATTTCATTTCCTATTTAATCTTCATAAATCCTATTCAAAATTTTGAATTGGATTGAATAGGAAATCGTTTTCTATATAATCATCCTATTATAAAAATTTTGAAGAGGATTTAATAAGATTGAACAGGAAATCATGATTTCAATGAAATTTCCTATTAAATCCTATTGATTTCCAATTCATTACTATTCAATTTCTATAGAATTGAATTCAAGGACTTTCTTATCAGGAAATATTTATATAGAATTATAACGCCAATACTCAATCAAATCTCGGGTATTTAAACAATTACTAATACAGTTACTTGTTACAATCAATTTTTTCTGAGTGGTTTTGAAAATTTTCGTAGTAATCTTGGCGTTTGCTTAGTGGATGAGATGTCATCAAAATTACAGAGTTCTATCAAAATTTATTACAATGTAATATTAGAAACAAGATCTTATTAAAAATTTAGTGATTTCGCATAACTTACGAAATTTGATTAATCAAGATTCATTAAGTTGCAGTTATTATTGGTTATAGTAACTAGCTTCACTTAGAATTTTTGTATCAGTTTAAATAAATAGGAAAAAATTATATTAAATAAGCTCTGGTATGGTAAAATTTGGGTAATTTCCAGTCTTGACTCAAGCGAATACCATTTCTCACTTAGAATTAATATAATAGAATGATTTATAAAGTTGAAAAAAATGTTTAAAAAAAAAAAGTTTATAAATATGAATAAAATTGATATTGATGGGCAGAGAAAAAAGGATTTCCTGAATTTTACGATGTCAATAAATCTTTTTTAAACAATAAAAAAGCTTACTGAAAAAGCACACTACAAGCAATAAAACAGTTTTAAACAAAAGTGTTATTGGATATTGTCAAAAAAAAAAAAGCTTATAATAAAAACAAACCCTAAGCAAGTTATTGAATTTCGTTTTTCCACAAAAATAATAATGGATAAAAGAAAGAGATTTTAGTATAAGAAATATGTCCCCACAAAAAATAATATTAACAGAAAATCACAATAAAAGCCATGATAACATTTTGAAGCAATCAACATATACATTATTCATGAGATATGGAATATCATACACATAAAGATCGTTGTCATTTAGAAAATTATGGTTTATTAACGAAAAATAAAAAATACAAGATCAAAATCGTTTCGTACACACAAAAATTCACAATACATTTACCACATTTTTCATGTACATAAAAACAATAAATTGAATATTGGGTGGAACAGATTTATACACAAAATTTTCTTATATAATGTTTTTTTTTTTGGTGTGCTTTGAATCGGAAAACATCCGGGACAAAAGTGACTTTTTTTGTTTACCTCGATTATAAAAGTTTATTTCCTTGTGTAATTAATTAATAAAATTAAAAATTTTGTATGGAACTTAATAATAATTTAAAAACTACATATCTAAAGGTAAATTTGATTGTGTTTTATCAGAATAATGTTCTTGATTTTGAGGCAAAAATCCGGAAAATAATTTTTTTCAATCTATATATTCATACGCGAAGCAAACACTTGTACCCATTTTTACGAAAATTGGGCGGACGAAGGAGTATGAAATTTGGCACACTTATAGTTTATATAGAGAAGGACTGCAATTTTTTTAAAATCATGCATAATAAATACATTGAATCAATAAAAAAAACATTACACACACTATGGCAAACGCATATATATAAGAAGTGTGGCTTATATATACACACTACTATACACACGCATATGATTCTTATGTTTAATAAACTGGTTTGTTTAAAGGCACGCATGTATACTGTTTTGTTTAAAAGCAGTGTGAAAGCAGTTTTCTTTGAATTTTGAGAACACCTTCTGAGATCTTAATCGTTAATATGCAATCACTCGTTGAAACACGTTCTTTATTTTCCTACACTACACTTGTTGCGCATTATCGCATGTGTTGCCTGCACATTTTCGCTCAAAGTGAACGTAGGCTGAAAGTTTACTTAACGTTCAAAATAGGTTATGTAATATCAAAATAGCAAAAATAGATCATTTGAACTGGATTTCGCCAACGCTGTGTTTTTCAAATACGATTTTGTTTTCAAACAAAATTTATTTACTAAAAGGCTAAATATTTGCTCGATTATTATAGAAATACTCTGTAGTATAGAATATTATTATTAATCTAACGGAAATAAAAGAGAGAACCCCACTCTAAAACGATAAGTGAGTTGTCTATTAGTTTGTCTGTTTGTATGTCCGTTTTGTCTAACCACCATGCAGTAGTTTATATCATCATATGCGTTATCTATAACATTTTATTTTTATAAGAGGTTATACATTTATAATATTATTCTTATTATTAATTTGGTTTTAAATTATTATTACAATCATTCATCCAGTTCTAAGAGTACTCTTTACATCGTCTCGCCGCTATCAGAATCGTCATCAGTTGTTATCGCTTAAAGAATTTTTTTATCAGTCTTATATTCAATTACAAAAACATGCACGTTACATAATACAATTAATAACATTTTTTTAATTATAAAATTAGAACAATTAACATTTCTAGGATTCCGTTTCTAAACAATATAAAGTTTAAAAATTAAAATTACAGGTTTTACTTATTATTATTATTCTTATTTTCAATTATTATTCTCATAGTGTGCTTTGGTGAATGTAAATGGAAAAAATTATTCGTAGCAATAAAACAGAAATTTAAACAAAAGTGTATATTTTAACATATATTACCGTTTTATTATTTTCAGAGTATAAGTCTTGCAAACAAGGTGCCATTTATTATCGACTTTATTAATAAAGACTAGTAAACAACACTTGTTACAATCAAATGATATTATTGTCAAAGTGTGCTTTTGTTGGAAAAAATTGCAAAAATTATTAATAATAAATTCGTTAGAGTGTCTCATTGCTGGTAATTGTCAAAAATATTTATCATTTTCTTAAAAGGCTGTATAAACCAATATAAACCAATGACTAAAAATAAAACCATTCTGAAGAACTAATATTTATTTTGTATGCTACGAAACATCAATTACAAAATTTTTATTTTTTATCTACCATACGGTGTGTCACAATCTGTGACACACCGAAACTTAAGCTACTTTTTTGTCTGCAAGCTATACTATACGAAAATACGATATTGTGAAACACCAAAATATATAAATTGGTCATCTAATTGGATTGGCTTATAGTTAGACAAAAGTATAAAATTAGTTTCATAACCATAAACATTTAGAGTAATTTAAAATCTGATATCAGGAAAAAGACTAAAATAATAATAGATAAACAAATTTGTTCACCCAGAACTTCAATATTTTGGATTAATCCTAAAAAATATATTCTTTTTGTTACAGGAAATATTAGCGCAGTATTCACATACAAATGGAAGGGTGAAGAAATTGCACGATTAATTGATTCTGGATCACGTGTTCGTCTAAATATCACAGTGGGTCAACAGCAACCTTTAAAACCATTCCCTACAATTAACAGGTAAAATTTACAAAATATTCTTTTTTTCAAAATAAATGAGGGACAGAAGCCTAGTAAGACAGAAATACCAGACTTCTGTCAGACTGTAATAGTTTTTTGATTGTTATATCAATTGATATTCAATTCTTTATTCATTCTTTTTTTAAAGCAAAACATAATTGTACAGAATGAGTTAAATAATTTGATGGGGCATACAATGGGAAGGGGAAGGTATGCAGTTATGGCTGACTTTATAAGCAACTCTCCCATTATTCATTTTTTGCAAACCAAATGGAAAACCATAGAAAAGTATTGGTAAGGAAAGCCGGCACCTAATACTTATGATCAAATGCCCCCGAATATCACTGAGAATGTGATTCGGTTCATGATGAGGAATACACTTGCTATTTAGATGAAGTACATTTAAATAAAAACTGTAAAGTTACGGCAGTCAAAAAAATTAAGTTTCCCAGTTAAATGGATGCCAAATTTAAAACCAAAGAAAAATTAATTTATCAATCTAAAAGAAATAAACATAATTATAATTAAAATTTAAATAGATTATTTATTATCGATTCAACTAAGAAGTAAAAATTTGTAGGACGAAATATCGTTACAATATAAATATAATTATAAATAAGTATACATAAATCTATTCTGGATACAATTGTACGAAGCACATTGAAAGTCACTCAGCAATAAAAGTAGTGACTAGATCCATCCGATTTATGATCCATTTGCCAGCAAAATACCCGTTTGTTATTTTAATACAGTCAAACTTGGATTACAACTGCATAAGCAAGAAAATGTCCCGTCATTATTTTACCCCCGAAAATCATCTCTAAAAGTGAGAAGACACAAGTCGTTTATCTCTTGTCTCAACCCCTATGAACGACATACAGGCGTATTACGCACCAGACTCATCAATTTCGTGGAACTTATTAAAAATCGAAACGTTCCGTTTTCGATTGTATGTTATTCAATTCATCAATTAATAGGTAAACCTTGAAGGCTCGTGACAGTATTTCAAAGCCAAAATAGGAAGAATTTTTTAATAATATATCCCATGATAATAATTATGAAGAATCAGTTCTCGTAAATAACATTTTTCAATGGTAATTATTTATTACAAACGCCCACGTTTTGTTTGAATTATCTTTTATTTATTGTTTTAATTTATAAAAAATTATCATCTAGTTATCAAACTGATGTGCCATTTTTCCACACTATCTTCTTAAAAACTAAAAAGTTTGTTTTATTTTATTTTTTTTTAATTTTTTGTTCTATTTAAACAAGTTTTTCTAAATGACATACACACAATGGGCAAGATGAAGAAATAAGCAGAAGACGAACATCGCTTATCTAAATTAATTTTTTTCCTTCTTATCATTCTTTCAAGCGTATAACATAAATGTTTATGTGTATGTTTTTTTTCTTATGCTTACTCTCTCTGGGTTTTGTTCGTTCGACAGTTTTATGTACTTGAGAAGTTGTGTTTAACAAACTAATTATAAAGAATACAATATAATAATTTTTTTTAGAAAAATGAAATTGAAAAAATTTTTTTAATTAATATTTTTTTTTTTTTTTTGTACTTTTGAAACAACAAATCCAAAATATGTTTTTATCGCTTAGGTGATTTTTATGCATTTGTTGAGATTTAATGTAAATTCAATAACCTTATAAACAATTAACGTTTTACAAAGACTTGAAATACTGTGTGTGTACAAATTTCCAGAATTACTAATAAAAAGTGGGGCTCCCTACAAACCTATTTTGAGGCTATACTAATACCGAATAGCAGACCAATTTTTAAAACCATTTTTTGCACGCAGGGGACCTTAAAACATGTATTTTGAGTAAAAACTCGACATTGAAATTTTACCCGAAAACATTATGCAGTTTAAAATTTTGTGTAAAATCAACACAATTTAAGTGTTAGAAACGGTCCAAACATAATTAATGTTGATTAGCTAAACAAAAAAATATGTCGAATTTTTAACACAAAATCAGTGTTAACTGATTAATTATTTAAGTTTCATTATAGAAGCTTCCTTAATTTCTAATAAAGAAATATTTAATGCTTATTAGGAAAATTATTTTACTTCATTTATCTAAATTTCAATCAAGTTCCAACAGTACTAAACTTCAATAAAAGTTGATATTTTGAAAAGTGAGGTCAGTTAAGCATTTAATATAATTATAACACTTTTTCATGTTAAAAATCAATTAATAAAATAAAAATGACCAATTAACACACAAATTTTTATTACAGCCTAGTTTTGACGACGCATTTATACAAATTATGATACAACACAGTAAAAATTTTTTAAATAATTTCATAATTATTTGAATTTAACTCAGTAATTCAATATTTGTATATGAAAATAATAAAAATAAAAAGTTTTATTTTCACCTTCTGAGATTCATATCTCATTACAAACAAATTATTACTATCCACAAATCAATTTTCCTAATCGATAATTTTACAACACCCTGTAAACAACAATAAACACAAAATTCATCAAATTTTTAGATTTTTTTTTTTTTTAAGTTATAACCATTTTAAAAGAAAAAATAATCTGTTGTATTCGTTTTACGAGGAAGCAAAAATAAAAATAAAAATTTGGAAAGAAGAGAAAACTATAATATCGGCGCTTCCGTAAAATACAAAAAAAAAAAAATACTGAGAATGTCTAACCTAAGAGCCTGTGTGGAATTTGAGTACCAGTCTTTCTGTTGGACAGTAATGTTTTTTCACTGATGAATCATAGTATGCGAGGTTAGAAAACCACGTTTTGGCAAGGATAAATCCTAAACGTCATCAGCATTTATACATTTGAAAACGGTGAGAGGTCAATTCAGTCTAAAGAATGAGAGCTGGGAAAAAACATTTAAATAAAAATTTTATGCTTTACAAAAGAAAGTTTCAAATAAACATTGTAGACTATAAAATTTTTATTTGAAGTTTTGTTCAAGCTCTGATTCTTTTGACCCTTAAGTCTCACCCTTTTCAAATCTATAAAAGCGAATGACATGCATGGTTGATGTCAGCCACAATGTGGTTTATGTTCTTCCCATGTGCTTTATCACTGAAAACAACTTTACCTTCAGAGCCGGATTTAATCTGTGCAGCCTCATTATCGATAGTTTACATAAAATGAGTAAAGTTTCTTTATAATACCATTTTAAATGCGTCTTTAACAATCGGCTGAAACCTATTAAAATATTCTAGAACGCTCCAAATCTTAATTCGATCGATCCCAGCTGTTCAAAAATTATGTGGGGCTTACATGCATACATCATATAGTACTGGTTAAAAATGGCTTAAAACGCCGATATCTGATGACGATCTCTTTCAAAGTGGATGGGAATGAAATAATTCATAAATAACCATTTATCACTAAAACTTTTTCAAAATTTTGTTGATGAAACTGCAATATTCATTATTTTGCACATACTCTTGATAATGAAAAAGATTATTTTATTTATAATAATTTGAAATTTTTAACATGATGACACTTTTCAAAGCATTTTCCTTTACGTCTAGTAACTAGCCGACCTGAGCACTAGCCCCAACTGCCTCCGCTCATAAATCCAGCTCTGTTTACCATTGCATAAATCGTCCACGAGCTCTCAGTCTAATAGTTTTTCTCTGTATATAAATATGTATAAATGTATGTTCTATACTATATTTTCTTTACATTTTTCACTTTTCATCATTTTTCGGTTCAGCAATTTTATTAATAATAATCAAACGGGCGTGTAGTATATTTTTAGATGTTTCTATATACTGACTCTGATATCTCTCTCTCTCTTGTTTCGTTATGTATTTTTGAAAATTCATTCGTTTTTATTTTTACTGACTTGCACATTTTCCAATTTCTTACAAAAACGTGCATATAACATAGAATTTTCTTTGATTATTATATTCTATATCTTTCTTTGTTGTTGGTTTTTTTTTTATAATATTAATTGAAGGCAGTTTTTCTAAGGTCCGTTGTTAATAAAAACGATAAATAAATTTTTTTGAATTTAAGCCAGCTTTTTTTGCATCACAGACCTCTTTAATATTTCAAATTTATAAGAAAATATTATACATTCTTAGGTGTGCATAAAAAGTGTGCTATATTTATATTGAAGAAAAGATACCTACGGCAATTCGTTCATTTTTATATATTCAAAACACACAAAATAATTCGTTAGTTCTTGAATTTCATACTTCAGTAGCAGCACCAGTACTGTTCCTTTTTACTTACTGTTATTAGTAAAAAGAAATCATAAATATTTGAAACTACTCATGATAACAACTAACAGTGTTCATTGTTCATATATCCCGTCATTTGATTGGGTATCCATTTTTGAGCTATATACAATTATTGACATTTATAAAATAAAATAGTATCTGTATTAAAATTATTAATGTGATAATTAGCTGAATATAAGCTTGACTTGTTGCAAATTTAAACAGTTAATAAAAAAAGCATAGTGTCATGGAACCAATTGGAACCAAATTGAGATATGAAGAATACGTCATATCAAATATCAAAATTTCTATTCGTTATCTCTTTTCGCTTCGGAGCTAACTTGATAACGGACAGACAAAGGAAAATAGAATAATTAGGTGATTCTATTATTATCAATAGAAAAGTTTTGTTACTGCCTGATATTTTCTTATGTTATATATTTTAGACTAAATTTATTATACCAACATATATACCAACAAAGTAATTTCTTCAAATTATAGATTTTGGAAAATTGAAACTTCACGAGGTCATTTAATCAACCCACCTTGTATCTTCGTAAGGTGGTGCCAATAATGAATACTGTTTCAAAGAATAGTTTTTTTTAATCGAAGAGACATTTTTATGAAATCTGCAACAACCTGAAAGGTCATAGGTCATTTATCTTTGCTTCAAATGAATCCGAACTCAAAACTATTCTAGGAACAATTTGGCAACCCTAAAATTGATACTCATGCATGCAAATAGTATTTAAATGATTAATTCTGTTAGTTGATATCTTGTTATTTGTGGTAATTTTGTTTCGTTTTCCTGACTTGGGTAAAAAAAATATTCAATACAAAAATCAATGTAGCATAAAATAACAAAATTAAAATTTCAAAATCATGCTCTACTAAATAATATTGAGTAACATAATAATATTTTTTTATTTAGACAAGTGTATAAAAAAGTACTATTTTTAGATAGAAAATAGGGTCAAGGACCCCAAAAAACAACTCAATTTGTGTGTGTATACTTCATGCGTTTTTGTATATGAATGATATGTTTTGTATATCAATGACTCAATGACTTCACTCAAACAGCGCACAGTTATAGCAAAAATATATTTTAGGGATATAAATAAAACAAAAAGAATTAGTCTGTAACAATTGGCTCATGACTACCAAAAATTCAAGTTTTTTACGCGATTCTCTTTAAATTGTCCTACTAATTTTAATCTGATAGCTTGTCAGAAAATATCGTGAAATTTAATAGATCATCATCTCAAGTGAAAGATGTTTTGAACATAGAGTATAGATTTGTATGGAATCAACAAAGTTTAATCATGACTCGTGAATCGCGTGATGCTATATTAAATAAATGCAAAGTAAAGATTTGCCAGGAGGATCAAACGCGGATCTTGACATGAACTTACAACATGACATAACTGTTTTATATACCGGTAAACGACTTTTTTGACTTTTTCACTAACATTACAAATATTAGGACCGCAGAAACATTAGATTAATGGTAGAATTAAAAGTTATAGATGGAACCCTCAAGAATGTTGAATTTATACAACTTACGGGAAAATGAAACCCTAGAGATACCTTTCCTGCAGAGATACCTTAAAATAGGGAGTTTTCATTCGGAAGTTTACTATCCAGTTTAACTGTCAATAAAGTCACTGACCTACACAACTATTGTGCAAACACAATCAATAGTTAATAATATTATTAAGCCAGAAAAAGTATCATTCATTTTTTAAACCTGTTTTTTAATTATTTATTACACAGTATACGTCACTTATATTTAAGTATCGCTGTTTATCTCTTCCTCACGTGTTGCTTATTTCTCGTAACAAATCACTATAAAATACTGATGTGCCGATTCTTACTAGACTATTTTTTTTTTCGTTTCTATATTAAATTAAAATTTTTTTTTTGTTTTGTTTGTTTCAGAACATCGGTACTATTTGTATCCATATCGTTTATTGTTCTTATGATCATTTCATTGACCTGGTTGGTGTTTTATTATGTTCAACGATTCCGTTATATACATGCTAAGGATAAATTATCGGTAAGTATTTATTTATAATCCTTGTGGTATTTTTAATTGTATTTTTTTTTTTTTTTTTGTCTAAAATATAGCATAAATTTTCTGTAAAACGAATCGAAATTTTATCGGATGAATCATGAAATCCTTTCCTTGGATTTTTCAACCCCTAAAATTTTGCCGCCCTGGGCGGTAGACTGCCCCTATGTATCCAGCGCTGCATTATACATATTTTTATTAGCTAAATTTTAGGTGAAATTGTGGCAAATCTAAACAAAAGTTTATGAAAAAAGTTACAAATAAAAGAAATGTTCTGTATGACTACAAAAACGTGTCCCGCACATAGTTTGAATGACTTCAGGTCTACAAAGATGACTCATATAGAACGCGGGGTTCTTTGTTTTATACATTTATTACAAAATTTTGTTAATTATTACGAAATAATATTGATAACAGTAAAATAGTTTAGATAGATTACATTTCTTTTATATTAGTGGAGGTATAGTTAGTGTACGAACATTTTATTATCACAAAAATATTTTACTTTCAGTACCCCACCAAAATTGACTTTTTAGAAATATTAAATACGATAACCCAATCACTTGAAGGTCATCAAACACATTTTATATACTAAATACAATATTAACAAACAAAAAAATATGAATTATAATTTTAAATATTTTTACATACTTTGTTAAAAAATTTCCAAAAATTTATAAAAATTGTTCTTATAAAAAACATAAATTTGCATTACAATTGAAAATTTGATTTTGAATAGAGGAGAGTAATTGAATTAGTAGAAATTTGTCTTTATGTGTTATTTTATAATCATTTTTAAACAGTGGCGAATTTTGTTAATTTTCTTGGTAGATTAAGGCCTAATTGACACAAAAGTGGTGTCGGATAAAGATATGGCAGGGACGTTCCTCTTGCAAAACACACGTCTTAAAGAAATTAAGAACGTCTTAATGCTAAAGTTTTGGATTATTTATCAGATATATAGAGATTAAGGAATTTTTGGATACTCCCATCCATTTTTGTAATAAAAAAGGATCTCCTTGGGGCATATTGAATGTCAGGAAGGAACTTGGTATGTTTCCTAAGAATACTTTAAATTAGTTTTACCATTGTTAAATGATGACGTCTAAAAGGAAGCTCCTTCTGCGACGTGGCAAACGCAAGGTGACAAATATCGGTTCCCCATCTGCTCTGTGTGTTTATTGCACCTATTTATTCTATAGAAATGTCTACGAAAAATATTTGTTCTGTGTGAATTGGGCCGTAGGACTTTAGTTAACCACACCAGTGGTTTCTCCAGTTTCTGATTGGTTTTTCAAAAATTCTACAATTGCTGATTGAGCAGTCTACCCTCTTGTGTCATATCTATTCACGACATTCTGTAGGTACCTTATTATGATGGTCACTCAAGTGAAAGGCCTTATATTTGAAACGTTTAGTACGAACGTTTAAAAAATACCAATTTCTTTCAAATACGAAACAAAATATTTGTACTTTTCATGAAATTTTTCAAAGAGACGTACTTTGAAATAATGACAACTGTAAGATGGGAATGCTAATAATGGTAGCAGAACAAACAATTGGAATTTATTTGAAAAAAATGTTTCAAACAAAAGATTAGACATTTATTTGAATTTCTTTCTTTTATATTTTAAAATTGTCTCTGGCACTGTTAAAAAAATCACTTGTTAATCAACAATAAAAATTAAATCCACAATCTTGAATAGCTTAAGTCATACAGAAAAGATACAATGAAAAGTTTTGTGTGAAACAATGGGATATTTTATTTTCATAATAATAATAAAAAAGTATTACACAAACCTTTGAAATGAAAAATTCCTTATCGTAATTTTAATATTTTTATTATTGTATTATAGACATAAACCAGGGTCTATAATTATTGAAACCAAAAAAAAAATTATAGTAGGGTGAAACGGAAGGTAGAGTGATTGGAAACGGAAGGGAATATAACAAAAATGAAAGGACAAATAAATTACGGGTGATCTGTGGTCGGGAAGTGAAAGAGGGTGAGTTTTTAAGGGTTAAACACGGTTCATCTGGATTTCTGGCGAAACTACAAATCCTATGGAAGAAAGTCACATGTCAAAGATGTAGGTAATAAAAAAAATCTTAATTTTTTTATTTATATTTTTCTCACATAACCTCAAAATTTATGTGAAGAATTGAAATAATCAAGTTTTTGGTTTTTTATTTCTATCTTTAAGAAATTTTATTTAATGAAATTTGGTGAAAACTTACTTTTTTATGGTCCAAATACACGGTCATTTTTTTAAATTAAAATATTCATTTTTCACCTTATTATGAAATTATCGAAAAAGCGCCCCATTTTTTTCTTTTAAGTGTAAATACAAAAGTAGTTAATCTTTTTATTATCTACAACTTTGCCATCTAACTTCTTCCCATAGCATTTGCAGCTTCGCCAGACATCGATGTAAATCGTGTTTTGCCCTTAAAAACTTTATTCCATAGGATTTGTAGTTTCACCAGAAATCGAGATAAACCGTGTTTTACCCTTAAAAACTCACCCCTTCCACTTGCCGACCTCAGATCGCCCATAAATAATTTTTATTTTCATTTTTATTATATTCACTTCCGTTTCCAATTGGTTTCAATCCTACTATAAATTTTTTTCACTTTTTACACCATTTTTAAAGGCTTCTATCCTGGTCTAACATGGCTTTAAATAAAATATAATATGTCTGAAATACAAAATGATAATTAATTTTCTATGACACTGATTTCATAAAAAAAAAAAAAGAAACGACCGATATCAAACACAGTTATGGCAGATTTATTTCAATGAACCTAAAAAAAATGTTTTCTATTGTTTGGTAATTCTTGGTTTTGAAAGCTTTTATTGCAGGTGATTTGGAAATAAGGTCAATAGACCAAACAGATGTGATAATTTAGTTTTGTTTAATAGTCCACGTCTTTTGTTATTGGGCTCGAAAGTAATACTGTATATTCCAATTGTATTTGGGATGTTCCGTGGAAATTTTTAATCTAGTTACTCTGCTCTTTGAATTAAAATGAATGTGCGATGATCTAAAGATATAACAAACTTTTCTGAAACTTCAACATCTGTTTAAAATCGCTGTAATTTTAATGTTACCACTGTACAATTTGGTGCTTTTGTTGTGATTTAAAAAATCCTTAAAATTACCAAACAAAATTCTGGGTTGTTTAAGGTATAAAAAATATCATTAATTTAGAGATTGTATGAAATGACTACGAAATATCAACCTACAACCTACTGGATTTCTGGGATTTCAAAAACTACGGATCCAATCTTTAAATAAATGTTGTTTTTGGAATTTACGGGTCAAAGGTAGGTAATCCAAAAACCATAGTTTATCCAAATTTTGGAGAATAGTTTTTCTAGATTTTTCATAGTTTTGTTAAGAGGCTTACACCATTTGAAAAAATCGATAAAAATGTTTTACATTTTGCTTTATAAGGTAATTTTGATCCACAAATTGCAAAAATTTGATCTATTTAACGATTCAATGTGCAGTTTTTGAGATATTGCTTAAAATTGTATCTTAAGAGCAATATTCCATTATCGTTTCAAGCGATAAATTCTAAATTAGCCATCCAAACGTAAAGTAAATGTTTTTTTTTATTTTTGTAGATTTTAATTATCCCAGGAAACCTAAAATCAAAAGAAAAATTTATTTGTAACATCTAACAGTTGAGTTAAAATACGAAAAAAAAAATCGTTTTAAAATTACAAGAAGTTGTTGCTTTTTCTACAAAATTTATTATAGAGTTAGCTTGTTTCAATTATGCACCGAAAAAAACCTTCAAAAATATTTTCACGTGCTTTATTATGCACATAACCCGAATGCGAACACTGAATACTCATTTTAACCAATACTAATTATTATATTTTAATCGTAAATAATTTATAAAATAAATCGCATAAATTTATGCATACTAGTATTTATTTGCACATGATTCTATTATAAATTAATTGATCCTTTAAATAATTTGAATTATTTAAAAAAAAATCAACAATTTCTAACTCTAACCCACCCACCCACTTGTCTGTAAATAAAAATAAATTGTAAAACAAAAGGACAATTCAAGTATTTGAATAATAATTAATTAACAGTTTATATATATTTTTAATCTCATTACAAGTAAAAAATAGTTATCGATAACAAGATAATGGCATTAAGAGATATATCTTTTTTTAATTTGTTTTATTTATTTTATTTTATATAAAAAAAAAACATCTATTTTTATTTGTTGAAAAAGAAAAACATGTGAAAAATATATTAAAATTTATTATCATGACAATTTAATAAAAAAAATATATGGATAAAATACATGAATGTGTACTCGGTTTACGTCTTTTAATGGTTTCTTTTCCTATGTTTATAATACAATACTGGATGTACTAAAATGTACTTAAATCTATGAGAAAGTTATTATGAAATAGACTAAGTGTATGTCATAAGGGTGTTATTTCTAATAACACAAAGTGTGAAAGAGTCAGATCGGAAAATAAAATGCAATGCTGTTAAGAAAAGTTGAATGTTAGTGCACTTGCATTTATTTATTTTCCCCATTATTACCATACTACAGCTAGCTAAATATAAAAAGAAATTTTACTATTTTAGATCCCACAAAACTCTCCAAAAAGTTTAGTTTTTAACAAATTATCTCAATTTTGATTGCAGAACCCATATTTCGAATCCAAATATGACATCTTAAAAATTTCAAATGAATTTATTTTTAGATTTTAACTCGTTATTTAAGTGTCAAAAGAATCAGGTAAAATCAATAAAACATTTTGAAAATGATAAAGTTTAGTTCAGTTAACCTAATCATTCATCTAAAATTATATTAGATGAGGGAGAGACCCTAGTAGCCGGTTTGCAAGAGCAGGCTTCAAATAGCCATAAGCTGCTTTGCTACAGATCTAAGGTAGTGAACGTTATGGAAAAAACATTATTATGTATAATGCGTGAAATAGAGAGAGGATGTCAAAACCAGGGGATAGCCGTTAACCTGGGATAAAACCATTGTGAGCTTTCTTACTGGATGGGTTAAAAGTAACGTGAATCTATTTCAGGCTTCATTTATACTTTTTAATCTGCATTAACTGTTTACTATAGTTAATAGGAAGTTGCCTGGTATTTTGTTACATACTGTATACATATTATTATATAGTAAGTTGTCAAATCGTTATGCAAAATAATTGGTTTAGACATTTCAAAGGTTTCTTCGATGCATAAACAATTCATTTTTTTTCCTCTCTCGATATTGCAGCTACAATAGACAATCGATTACGTCATACGGAAAAAAAAAATTGTCTGAAGTTGAATGTTATTTTAATACAATTATGTGGGGGAAAATAAACAATTATCTCAAATCAACATGACACCAACAATATTCAAGTTGAACTTTTGTATTCGTATGTATTCGTTTGAGGCAACAAAAAGATAATTCTTAGAAGTAATTGAAATCTAGTGTCAGTTTTAAGAATGTAGCATGTGAAATATTTTCTCATAAAAAAATGCCATTTTTCCAATCGATAAATTCATGGTGGAATGCATCTAGTGCAAGACGACGCTCAGCGGATATAGTGCTTGCGATTAATAAACAACAGGTAATTTATATAGTTTTAACTTTATGAGCTCGTGATTTTCCACTGGCTTTGTGTAGACCCCCCTATAATGAATAATATTCACTCCTTCATGGTGACTAATGTATGAGTAAGTCGGCCAATATTTAGCTAACAACAGCTTTTATTTTTAGAATTAAAAAAAAAATATATATATTTATTTTTAAAACCGGTTTCATTAAAATGCATTTATAATCGTAACATAATTTTAAAAAAAATGACACTTGAATACAAATTTTTTTGAAAGATAAAACTTTTAGCATTTTATTCTAAATTCACAACAGTTGGCTATTCGAATTTTATTCGGTTTCAACATCATCCACTGATTATTTTAACTCTTCATACATTTTGAATGGCTAAGATCTATAAGTCGTGTTTTAAAATGCCATCCAAGACAAACATTCACAAACCAAACGAATTATTTGAATTACGGTACGCTGTACAGCATTTGGTGCTTTGACGAACAGACCAACCTTAATGGGATAAGACTCAAAGAAAAAGTATTACACATGTTTGAAAAAATTATTCAAGGCTGATTAGTGATGTAGAATTATCAAATTCCAATATATATGTCTTTATTAACATCAAAATAATAATACAAGTCGACTTACAAACTAAAGCACGTAGCCTAAGCTTCAACTATAATATATCATTTTTTATATTACTTACATCAAGATTACAATTTTTGATACATCGTTTACGAAGTGTAAAAATTTTAAATAAAAACATCTCTTGGACCCTATTAATTGTGGCATTAAATACCAATATTGAATAGCTATGGCTAACTGGTGGTCAGGGTAAGTACAAAATATTTTTTAATGAACAAAAATAGAAAATATGAGCTTCTATGTATTGTTAGATTGTAGTCAAAATATATTTAGAGTTCTCATTAGTAATATTAATAAAAATCAGGTTTTTAATAAAACTAGTATGTAATAATTTTTCTAACAAGATCTTTATTACAATATTTATATGCTAATTAGCATACTATTTTTCAACTGTATTTTGAACGGTAAAATTAAAGCTAGTGCAGATCACATGATAAATGAATTGAATGTACGATAGTTCATTATTTATTCATTAGACACCTAGATATGTTTATTTAACCTAACGCCTTTAAAGCAAGGCGTCTTTAACAACCATATTTATGTATATGAATAATCATAATTTAATTAAAATTTATAATCCAACTTACTAATTATATGCATTATTTTTAAAAGAATCTAAGATATAACTAACGTATATAGATATACTTCCAGAATAAATATACCGACACCGATTATTATTAAATGGAAAAACACATTATGAAAATTAAAACTTGTCATGTTTTAGTGATAAAGAAAATATTGATAAAAAAAATGTTATTTTTCAATAAATATATAAATTTTTTTTTTTGGATTCAGTACACGAAAATGTGCATTTACAAGTGTTTTAGTATAACGAATGTGTTTTCGAAAAAAGGCATTTTCGAATTTTGCAGTATTTAAGAGAGAATGGAAAACTATTCTAGATAAAACAAATATTACTATAAAAATGAATCCCGTTTATTCTTAAAACCCATAAGATATTTTGCAAATCCAAAAACGGTATTCAAAAAAATTTCTCTTGAATATGAACTATTAGTTCATTTAGACCCAGTTTTTTTCATTTTAAGTTAAATAAACATTTTTGTAAGATAGAAAAAATATTTTTTCTTTATAGGATTGGCAAGACCATTCAATAATTCTGTTTCTTATCGTACGTAACCCTCAAGGAGTTCGTTCAATGCTCACGTATTCAATGATATAAATAGTGCATTGAACGATTTAACATAACGGCGTAAACTATAAACTGATTAATACGATTAAAATCTGTTGTTCTACATATCTGAATAATCGCAGAAGGTTATTGAGTTTTCGCTGGTTCTGAAACCTAGTGCAATGTAACGAAACATCGTTACAACATCTGAGCTTATACGGACAAAAATTTTATGTAAAATTAACTGGATTTAAGTGTTAGAAATGGTTCAAACAAAATTCAGTTGATTATTATCACACAAAGATATATATTGAAATTTGAAAAGAAATTGTTACAATTTCAACTCAAAGAGGGAGGGAGCTATCAGTGTTAACTCAATTATAAGTTGAGTTTCAATACAAAAGTCAGGTGATTAATTTAAATTAAAAAAAATAATTAATACTTATAAGGAAAATTTGATAGACTGAATTTATTTAAATTTTAGTTTTGACGTAATTACGCACAATTTTTGTTCTGTGTATATACGGGAAGAATGTTCGGTACTTTCTTCGGCCACCGTATATCAGATCAGGTTCCTATATTTTTGGACTGAATGAAGTACTTGGCTTATATTTTCAACATAATTTTTCTTGAAAAAACTCTGCCGCAACCTGAAATCGAACCCAGGACCGTTGGCATGAATCCTTAGTGCACTACCTGGGCAATTATACTCAGAAATAACCATAAACAAACAATTTAACTGAAGTGCTTAGCTTATATTGTCAAAATAATATAGCTTAATAAAACTCCGCCGCAACCTGGAATCGAACCCGGTACCATTGGCATCGATGCTCAGCGCACTATCTGAGCAATTATACTTAGCAATTACCATAAACAACCAATTAAAATTGGGAAACCTATAAGTGATTAAAATGTATGTAGTTCAATAAAACAACAAAGTGAACTAATATTTCAACTTGAATAAATTTTTGAACACATAAAACTTTTTCTATGTAGGGATTAATTTTATGCATGCAAATAATAAGTTATAATTATACACAATTTTAATATATGCATATAATGAATGTTGTTATGTATACATGTATGTATGTGTGTTGTAATTTGAAAGGTTTTTGATATGAAGTTTATACAGTTTTCTAAATTGCATCTCAACAACACAACACAAAATATCTCTCTATATAATAAATATAATATACACACAAACATTTTAATTCCCAAAGTTCCAAAATGTTCATAAAACACTAATTATCTAAATGAGTTTTGATAAGAGTTCTCTGTCTCTCGTTCACTCATTCATTCGTTCGTCTACCTACTACTACTGCTCTCTTCTAGTTATTACAGTTTTAGTTTTCCTATAATAATACTATAACTATTATATATATATATATATATATATATATATATATATATATATATATATATATATATATATATATATATATATATATATATATATATATATATATATATATATATATATATATGGCTTAATGAAATTAGTGTATATTCGCCATATTTATTATATAATAGTTGATTTGAGAATAATTATTTATATGATGAGTCGTCTTCATGGATAAAATGATATTCATATGTGAATATTATCATTATACACTTCAACAATTTTGTTCAATTATATAACATCTACAATTTTAACTTGGATTTATACCGGTTGATTCAATTCGAACTGCCATTTGCTTAAGCAAAGCATGTTCATTTTTTCAAATCAGTCCATTAGTTTTTAAGTTTATTTAATACATACAAAAATACAAACGTTTCCTCGTACATCCATGTAGTATGTAATTTGTATTCCCGATCCCCTGAGAATACAAGGATAAAAACCATATGTCCGTTCCCGTGGTAATACATGGATAAAAAGTAGCCTATGTCATCCGAGGATAGAAAGTGTAACTTCCCAACTGTGAAAGAATTTTTCAAATCGGTCCAGTAGTTTTTAGGTTTAAACGTTACATACAAAAATAAAAATGTTTCCCATTTCACTCGCTTAATTCCGGTTTCAATACTGGTATAAAAAGTACCCCATGTCGTTCCAGGGATAGTGTAGCTTCCTAACGGTGAAAAGAATTTTTCAAATCGGTCATGTAGTTTTTAAGTTTAAACGTTACATACAAGTGTTTCGTCTTTATAATATTAGTATAGATAAAATAAAAATAAATTTTTAATTTACCATATTTTTATAACGGACTTAATTGTATTAAATAATTTCTCTAATTTCAAACGAAAACCATAGGGCGCATTCAGCAGAAGAAATAAAGTAGATGTAATTAAAATAATACAAAGCAGACTTGGGTAGAGTATAAGTGGGAGGCTTTTGAGGATATAATTCCTCCCAAGTGAGGCAAACATGTTACATCGTTTAGGTGTATTACCTTAAAGGTTTAAAAGTTTATCTCGACTTAGTTAACTTATACGGCCCAAAAAAAAAAAACTATCGAGTTTTCTTCTGAATCTGCCGTAGTAAGAGAGAAGTTTGTAATTAATTTTGTATCCACCCGATAATTTCTTTATAGGCCACAACTTTGGTTTCGTAGTTGTCGGTCTTTCTGTCGATTTGTGTATATATAAATCCTTGTAATACCATTCACAACTTATCCGATTATGATACAATTTTGTACGAAGATTCGTATTGAGACGTAGATGATCACTCAAGGTACGCATTAATAGAGTGAAGTTACATGCTCATGGGATCCAACCTTCTCGGGCTCTCCAATATATCGGGTTTTACTAATTCGATTCTGATAATTATTGACATGTATTCAATGTAATGGGAATGCCTAAGGGAAAATTAATCTAGTAAAATTTTGCTGCTTGTTTTTTAACTAAAGTTTACGGGGAAAGACGAGAAAGCATAGTGCCTTGTATTTTTACCATCCCCGTTATGAATAAAAATTTATCTTGAATCTTTAATTCACAATTTTATTACAATCTTGAAATAAACAAGAAATTGGAAAATTTTTGAAAAATTATTTTGAGGAAAAGAATAAAAGCATTTTTCTCCTTATAAATTTCTGTGTATCTAAGATAGTATTCACAAAGTCTAAATGTATGAAACACATTTGTATAAAAATTTAAAAGTCACTTTATTTTTCAGAATTATGATAATTACCTTCAAACATTCATCGCCTCGACTTTTAATCAATCTGTCAAAAACCGTCTTATTTTATCCATAAATCATTCTGTAACCCCTGTCTACTATGTCTGACTTATAACAAATATAAATCCCACATTATTTACCAATATATTGCTATTGGGAATAGTTAATAGTTTTGTTATACGCGTAAGACATTTAAGTGATTTAAGATGAAATTGGTGTTTATTGACAATGATAGTAATAAAAAAAACAACAAATCCAATAAAACTTAATCTAATTTATTTGTAAATAATTTTAAACTTTAAAACAAAGTTAAATTTATTTTAGACTTTATTTTATAACATTTCAATAAAAATAAATACATAAAATTTTATTAATTTAATTTGTGATAAAAGATATATCTAATTTGACTTTGATATAAAAAAATTTCAAGTTCAGAAAAATACTTCTTAGTAGAAGACGGTTTTTTTAGAAGTCGCTGAAATAACGAGAAAGTAGCTGGAAGGTTTAGACCTTCCAAAAACCACATCCTTAACAGCAACTTAATCTGAATATGAGTTTTTTACCCTCTTACAATCTGGAGGAACTTAACAGATGCGCAGACTGATGAAATAAATGCCTACTTTAATAATATTATTCTGTCTGGGGTACGGAACTCTACACCAAGTTCAGCTCTTTTGAGCGCAAAGGGGTTGGTGTAAATAAAATTCACAGAAAATAAATATATCAGATATCTGTAAATCCCCATAAATCGTAATTTAAGGGTTATAAAACTGATCTATAACACAACCGTCTTTTTCCGACCTCCGTCGATACAGTCCATAAGTCTATATTTTCGTTGAAAATATAATTAATAAGCAGTTTAAACTTCTTCAATTCATTACTGTTTATGGTTGAACACAGAAATCAAGGCATACCTAAATCTGGCTCTAATTTCCCTGTTTATCCTTTAAAGAAAACAATCTATATACCCATATACCCCAAGAATTTAAATACCAGGTATTTTTTGTGTTGATACCTTATTAAAATCCTAGATAGCTATGATATCCAAAAACTCCTTAAACCGCCTTTTACAACTTCCTTTAACATGAGTATCTATCTACTGAATTACGATCTAAGTGTACTATGATGATGAAAATCAATCAGTACTCTTTTTATGTTTAAAAGTGTGAAAGTAAATTAAAATTTTTTTTGGGGTTTTTACTTTAAAAATATTAATATTATCTTTTATCGAAAATTTGAATGGACACACTTTATGTGATTCACCCGGTAAAATGAAGACACAATCGTAATGAAATTATTTCCATGAAATGGCAAACGTTTGATAAAATATGAAATGATCAAAGCATCATGGATATGGTTTGCTAAGACTAGCAACAGTTGGAAATCAAATTTATTCGAATTTAAATTTTTTTTATACAAACCATCAGCCATCATGTTACGATTGGCACAAGTATTTCTTTTATTTTTTATATAAAACTTTATTTTTTTTTTTGAATTAAAAGATCAAACGGAATACTTAATAAATATGTAAATATATTCGAATTACTCGTCGTGTCTAGTAATAGTTTAGTTACAAATAATAAAATAAAAAGTTACAAACAAAACTTTCTCTCTCCTACAATATTATTTAATAATATTGAATTAGTTTAAAAATTATTTCTTTTTTATATAAATTAAATTTTATATTTGAACAGAATTGACTGTTTTATAAGATTTCTTATATGAATATTATCAAAGAGAACTCTGGGATTTTTCGATTAAATTGCGATTTTTTTGCCCCCAATTTCGTAAAAATATTTTTGTATTTTATAAATTGGTATGAATTTGATGAATCACCAGTATGATGAATTTGTTAATCGTATTAATATTACTCATTGCTAATTTGGTGATGGTTTGGAGAATTATTACGGTTAGCTAATTCATACTGATGATGATTACTTTGTAGTCGAAATACATATTTATAAAATACAAAAATATATTATCTATGTAATATGGATGGACATCATTAGAATCAAAATTTAAGTTTGCATAACTATATAAAGTTTTATTCACACTATGTAGTTTAAAACACACAAATAGTATTATAATTGGTATGAATTATCCAAGATATTTTAGTGTTTATGATATACAATGCGAAATCCAATCGTTTGATCATTGAACAAGTAGTTTGAAAGTGGTCTTAGAAATCGATTTTCATAAAGGTTTCCATACGTTATTTCCGAAATTATCTATTAAATGGACAATTTTGAATTTTTTTCAGTCAAAATTACCCACAGATTTTTACTAAACTGATTTTAACTACTAAACTGTTTTTTATTCTATTGTAACATGTCTATGATATTTTTTCGATTAAGTCCTAAAAATCAAAAGAAATTTGTCATTACCAATTACATCTAAACTCGTGTTATGTAAGATAATATTCACCCAATAAAGAACCTCCACTTCCTAGGACCGTTTATGATTGAACACAGAAGCCAGAACAATATTAATCCAATAAAGAAAGCAAATCGATTCATTTGGCAATAAGAAAAATTGATTCTAAGTTAACCGATATAAAATCCCGAATATTCTGTGAGATATGTGATATCTTGTATTACCCTGAAACACTTCAATTAAATGAGTTGTTCTTTTCAGGAGCTATTATTCGATTGTACCTTGAAAACAAACAAACCTTGAGAGTTATAGGACAAATGTCTATTTTTCTTAATTTTTAAGAACATCTTCAATACCAGTCTGCTACTGTAAAGTAAGACACATTTTTTGAATTTTTCAATAAGTATTGGAAGTAATCTTTTTTTTTTTTTGGAAAATTAACGAATAAATTGAAATGTTTTATTTTATAAACTATCGTATGTACATATATTTATAAATTATTTATAAAGAAAACAACTAGTCTATTGTATAATCCCCGAATCGATGCCACTACCATATTTTAGTAAATACATATATTTTTCAATTATATTTGAACAAAATATTGAGAATATTCGTCGATTCAACAAACTCTTCAAATCTTCAGCTTTTCTTTTATAATGTCACTCAAAAAGTAAATACACACACGTACTTTTGTGTGAAAATTGAGTATAAGAAAAAAAAAACTCATCCACACCACACACACACCTGGTGAAATGTGGTGGGTAAAAACTGTGAAAATGAAGTATAAGTTTATAAACATTGTTTTCAAAAAACTTTATCAACACATATTGTAGTTGTTACCACCGTGTCGTTGTTACATTACACATAGATAGAAGATATCTACTAGCAGCTAGTCGAACGAAGAAAAACCAGTTTTATGGTAAACAATGGAAAATCATGACTATGGGTATTTAGTTACTTCTGTTGTCTGTATGTGTCTTTTCAAATAAAAGAAAATGATAAAGAATGGTATGGATATAGGAAGTGACTTCGAAACCGACGCTCGCAAATAGATGTTTTCGAATTTTATTGTCGGCTCAGAAAAAATCCTTTTTTAAACTGCTAGTAATTTTTATTTTCTTTGTCTAATAATTAAAGGAAGTTTTATAATTCTTTTCAAATTTTGTTTTCGTATTTTCACTGGAATTTACCTATTTTGATTTTGTGTGTGAGAGCGAAATCCCATTGAACGCTGAAAATTCATCAAACTTTGTATTCTGTTTTTATATTATGGCTCTAGTTATGCCGCGAAGCTTTCAGTTAAAATTAGGTATCGTACTTTATGCGTGTGATTTCAGTTTTTTTTTTAATGTGTATAATCCCGTCAAAATGTTGATTTCGAGTTTGCACCGAAAGAACATGTTTTCTATATATTCTAAATCCAAAAAAATGGTTTGTGTTTCAGACAGCGAAATCGTAGCGAACACTTAATTCCAAGTTTACCAAACTTGGTATTTTGTCATACCAATCTTCTACCGAGAAACTTTTAGAATGAATTTATTCAAACTCAAAAGTATGTTTACAGAACATTCTAAGCTCACCAACTTTTAGTTGAACAATTTCTCTGGAGGAATTCATATAATGGAGTAATGTTCAACTAACCATAACTTGCTATAGACATAATACTGAACATAATAAGTATATTTAATAGTTAAGGAAGATCCTGTGATACTCGGTATTAATACGGTGGTTATGGTACAAATTGAGTTGAATTTTTGACGAAATGGTCTTGAATTACCAATGCTGTGTAAGCCACCCTGATTTAATAGTATGTAAAAATCAAAACCTGTCCATAAAATTAGATTTTTGCAATGGGTATCGTTTGAAAATTGACACCTAAGACTTACATAACCATTCCGTGGTAACAATTTAACCGGTCGAAAGAAAATCGTATTGAAAATCCTAGATTATCAGAGAAATCTAAGCGACTTTCTTTGCTTTTTTATTAAAATCATTGTATAACTAGTAAACGATTTTTGCGACATTATTCTCAGCGTTTTCTACGCAGAATATGATCTTTTACTGGGGAAAAATTAAATTCATAAAAAAAGGGTTGAAATTAAAAAATAATCAAAAGAATATAGTTCAGAAATCGCAATTTTAAGTCTATCGAAACTAGAAGCAAGATTTTCTTTAAATTCTCCTGCAATAATATTTTTTTTTTTAATTAGCAACTGACGGAGGCGGTTACGGAGATATTTTCAATGGATATACTTTAGTAGTATGCATGAGATTATTACACATTGAAGAAAAGTTTTTCTTATACACATACATTAGAGGAAAATTCTCTTGTAATAGTCATTGTATAAAAGAAAATAAACTTTTATATAAATATAACTTACTTTAATTAACTTTAATTTAAAGTTAATAATACTGCTTAATAAATTTACTTTGATTAAATGATTACTGTCTGAATATAGAAAATAAAAAATAAAAAAACAAATAAGATATTTCTAAATATATGTCGTCTTGTTTTCTATTTAATCTTACCAGTAAGGCTGTGTTCATTACTTGATTCGCCCGAGTGTCAAATTTTCAAGGATTTTGTATTTACAATTTGTTAATTAATCGTAAAACGTTAGAATAATAAATAATACGATATTAATATCCAATGCATCAGAAATAACTTCGAAAACTGTGCATCAAAACTGGAAAATTGCATACGAGATCCAAATGACTCTTCCCTTTCTTCAAGATTGGGTAACAAACATAAATGGCTCATACAATTCGTGAGAAAATTTTCCAAACAAATATCTCATGCCTGCTTGCACACTTACGTTAAACGACTTTTCACTCGAAAAAATTTGCGAAAACAAAATCTACAAACGTCACTTTTTATATATAGAAAATTTCTGTTTGCTTTCTTTTCATGTTTTACTTATCTGAATCACTGACAGGACGACGCGAATGGAAAATGAAGTTAGATCAATCTGCACTAAAATTTTGTATCTTCAGAATTTTCTAGAGTTACTTAAATTAAATTTAGAAAACCTATATTACCTAATTTGAATTTATATATATTTTTATTTTGTCATTGTTAAATTAGTCACCAAAGACCAATTCTGACTAACAAATTTGAAAGAATGTAAGAAATGTCAAACTTCGCAAGGCTTTATTTTGACCTTAAGAGTGCCAATTTTTTATAAGTTAAATTATTTCCGGATTTATAAATTAATGAATTGAATCACAGGACACCCAATAAAACATAAATAGATATTCATCTGCATATTACAAAATGAAGAAGACAAACGCTATAAGGTAGGTTGAGTATAAAGGACATCATAAAATGACATAAAATCATTAGAAATAAATACATAATAATCATTATAATACAAATAATACAATTATTTTATTAAAAGTAATGATGCAATCAACAAACAAACAAATGGCTGAATTCAATTCAATGGTGAACATAAAACAATACGACAACTGAAAAAGAAAATTAGCAACCATGTAATATGTTTGTTATTAGCTAACTAGCTAGCTAGCTAACATATAAGTTTACGTTTTGAATCTAGGACAATGTCAGATTATTATTTCATACATGAACCATTATTATTATAGTCCTGGAGGTAGCGTTGGAAATGACACAATCATTTCAAGTCGATTAATTCATGTTGGAATTGAATGTTTATTAGCAGTCATACACTGTTATGAAAGTCAGCAGGCTCCGAGAACGTGGACGGGCGGTATAAAAATTTCTGTTGAGTAACCATGCAAACTCCATCTAAAGCAATCAAATGTCATATTCAACTGACAATTAATGCACCCGTAAATATTCTGATGACTATTTTTTTTTTATTTACAATATCTCTATTATTTATTTCAAGCGACCTGAAATCTATTACTCCTATTTATTTATTATTCCTACACCGTGTTATTAGTCCAGCTTAGGTGCGCCGCTATTCGATTATCAACTTCATATAAACTTTCAATAAAATCGAAAACTGATCGGACATAAATCACCATGAAAAATGCAACGCTATCTCCCGAACTATTATTATTATTTATATTGTAAGTTGATAATAATATTATTATCAACTTGTCAATTAATTATCATTATTTTATTTAGAAATTATATGCTATTTGTTTTTACTTATATATGTAGAAATGGGATGAGCCTTGGTAGATATGATCTATACAAGCCAAACCTGTAATTTTCTAAGTAATTGTCAACTAAGATCCAAGGTCTGTCAGTCGTACGTCATAGTATAAGGGTCGAAATGTATTCTATGCGTTGTCCAAAGTGTAGTGAAAATATTTGGGGATTATAAATTTCGATAATTCCCTGTCTTTTCGAGGAGAGAGGGGTAACAAAAGTTTAAATAAAGTATTTTTTAATATTGTTCAAAAATGATGAGAGTTAGGAACTAACGTTTAGGAACAAACCCTTAGTGATAACTCGATGTAAACACTGTACCAAAACCTATGTTCTAACTGAAGCAACAACATTTAAAATCAGTACTTGGTTGATCGTATGGGAATGCTGTGTTCTGCATCATTTTTATTTCTCTGTAGTCTCTGAAAACTAAAAATTTGGTTATTGAGTTATATTTTCATACAATATAAGTCGTTTTCATTTCAAAGAATATTAGTTTCCTTAATCACAGTTTTTTGAACTTAAGTCTCTTATACCACGAAAACATGAATTTTTCTAAATGAAAAACCAAGTTCTAAAGTTATCTGTACCCCTTGACAGAATGAGGTACTATCTTTTAACATACCCGAGAGCGTCCACATTCTACTAAAATCGTGCTTATGTTATAAATTATTTTCATGATTAAATTATCACATTTTAAAAAGGAAAATAACACAAAAATGTATTGCGTTTTAAATTTCGAATGATACGTGAATTTTATTATTTACAACAAATATATTTTCAATAGAATCAATATTTTCGTGTAATTTTCTCCGAAAGAATAACATCTACTTGCATGAAAATTATGAAGTAAAGAAATATTTTTGAAGAAATCATGTATCAGCTCTGAAGAGGATTTTCATAGAATTAGGAATATTTTATGTTATATTATTCTGTGCTTTGAAACTTATTTTAAATTTTTTGGAGAAGTTAAATATAATAACTGTGTAATTTTCTCCAATAAAGAAGATATCATTGAAAGTTATGTATATTTCTCCTTCTTAAAAAATGTATATCTGTTTAGAAATGATATTTTGAAATATAAATAAAATAACGTTTTAAATAAACACAGAAATTTATTACAAAATCTCAGACATTATTATTCTTCATATATATATATAAAAGCAACTAAATAAATTTATTTCATTAACATTACTAACTAAATTACTGCAATTAGTTACAGGGACTTAAGAAATGTTGTTTGTGTTTACCTGTTCGTACAAAAAAAACTGTATAAACTTGTTTAAATTCAGCACACACACCTATCTATAAACACGGTGATTTATTTTCAAATCTAAAATTAAACGCTTTAAAAAACTCAAATATATAAAAATACATTACATTTTCAATGAAAGTTAAAATTATATGTACTTTTGTTTATTGTGAGTTTTTTCGAAAAAAAATATGATAACGAGATATACCACGACTTTCATCAAAATACAGTCATTTTGCCCCTTCTGAAATGTTACTCCTTTCTTATTTTGAAACAAAAAGGACGATTCATATGAATTCTTATTCCCAGAAAGTAGATACTACTTTAAAAAATCTATCAATCTATTAATTGATTGACTCTTGGTTTCTATTTTAATAATTCAAATCGAAAATTAAACGCTTAATAAAATGAAAATATTTAAAAACACATTTTCAATGAAAGTTAAAATGATATGTACTTTTCTTTATTGTAATGTTTTTCAAGAACAAAATAAGAAAACGAGATATATACCACGTCTTTCATCAATCATTGTGCCCCTTTTCAAATGTTACCATTCTCATATTTGGAACAAAACGGACGATTCACATAAATTTTTATTTCCAAAATGTACTTCTCAAAAAGATCTTAGAATTTGAATGATTCTTATTTTCTATTTTAACGCCGCTTTTCATTAAATCGGCAAGATAATTGTTATTAAAATTATATCGAAATCAATTAATATTATATTATATTAAAATTTAAAAATATATTCCAAGTTTTAATCGTTTTATAAAACTAATGTGCTATGGTCGTGGCGTTAAATATTGATATTCTTTATAATTATGATTGTAGTATGTTTGTCGACGTATTATTTATAATAAATAGTTTAATATATATTTTACAATTAGTGCGTCTCGAACATAACATTATGTTGTATGTAATCCGTTTGGAATCTTTGAATAATTTAAAAAACTATTAATTTTTTTTTGAAAATAATTTTCTTAACGAAATTAAAGATACTCATATTTATTTTACTTCTCGGTACAAATATTTATCAGGAATACCATGTTTTATTTTTTAGTTTATTAAAAAAAAATCAACAAATTGTTAACCTTTTAAGACTATTTTGCTGCAACCCCTTATTTTACTTAATAGATTTTTAATAGTTTAATTAAACAACAATAAATTATTATACTCGATATATTAAATGATTTGTTATGACACCATAAATCAATTATTTTTTTTTTTTTTAACATATTTTGATTGCAAAAACATAAACAAATGTAGAAAAAAAATCACTAATCGAATGTAATTATCTAGGATATCTACGTACGTACGTAGATATCCTAGACTATTCAGTACCTACATGACTTCAAGGTAATCAACTGAAATTTATTTGCACAAAAACAGAAATCAATAATAAAGTAATAAAATAAAGATAGAAATAAAAAAACTATTATAAATACTTATTTCCTCACAATGATATTTAAGGTGACTGGTGTAATATGTTTAAGGCTTTTTTAGACGCTCGTCGTGGAAAAGTTTTCCTTGGCCATATATAAATGTCAAGGTAAATATAGCATCATAAACAAGTTTCGCAAATTATTAACTCGGAAGTAAATAACCAAATTTAATGAAATTTGTTTCCTAATAACCTTATATATAAAACAAGAGTCGGTGAGCTTTTAAAATTATACTAAATTTTTCTTTAATGTCTCTTCATTCTTATACCTGATACGTATAGAATATGTCAGGGTATCTTAAATTTAATCAAACGTGAGAAAATATTAAAGATACGAATGAAACTTGAGTATAGGTATTCATAGACCTGAAATATACATGGCTTTAGTGTACTGTAGGCCTAAAAAGAAAGTATATTTTCTTGAAGGATCAAAATTGGTAATTGGATTCCATGGATCCATAAAATAAATCATAAAAGATAGTGAAAAAGTTAATATACAAAAAAAAATTATGTAATTCTTAAACACAAACAACTTTTGTTCGAAAATATTTTCTCATAAACTGCTTTGATTTGCTACAATTTAAGCTATTATTCAGCTAATTAAGACATAATTATAATACATATTATATAATACAAGTTTAATAACTGAATGAACTTATGTATTTAGTTTAATTTATAAATGTGAATAATTATAAACAGCAAAACAAATTTACATACTATCTTCACTCATTATGTTAAACATATAATCTAATCCAATATAAAACGCAAAAAAACGTGACGAGACTCAGGCGACTGAATTCCATGTAGATTCAACAGAATCCCATAGATTCAGCAAATCGTCGAATAAAATTTATTCCACGTCATGATCATCGCACGTCTAATTTCAGACGCAAATCTACGTATGGATACTCTTAATAAAACACAGACACGCAGATCTGAATCTTACATGATATTTAAAATTGCAAAAAAAAACCCGATTTTTATGATATTTATGGATCTTAAAAATATAAGAAAGATTCTAGGGTTTGTGATTTTCTTGGATTTTGTTTCTTTACATGCCCCTTGACATCTACTTAAAAACTATACATTTCAACTCGACCTGAAGATATGTTTAAATTTAGAGTTTACAAAATTGGTGTCATATTATCAAAAGCTTGCACATTGGGGACTCCAATATTTATTCCACCAACAACCTTAAATTGAATTTAAAAAAAAAAAAAATCTAAAAAAATAAATATATAAAATTATAAATAGGATTTATGTTATTTTTTTGTATGGCGGCTGGTTGGTTCATTATGTTATAGTTAAATTAATGATCTGGATAACTGTGCTACAGCTATTTATCACAATCGTGATTCCACATCTAAAACATGTCTGTATGTAGTGATGATGATATGTTTTTATAAAAATATAATAGAAATAGCACCCAACCCAACCCTCTGTCTGTCTACGTACCAGTAGTGTACGCTTGCTGTTTGCTATCATCTGGCCTTGCAATGACACACTTTAGAAAAGTGTAGAAAGAAGAAGGACATTTTGTGTTTTATATTCATTTTACATATCTTGTTTTTTTTTATATCTTGAATTCAAACTAGATATACAAAGTAGTTTGAAACTAATTAAGTCAAACGGTCCAAGATCTTAGATCCGCCTGACGTCACTTATTTTCTCACAAATAGGGGACAAGGTAGTATGCACATTCACTGTAAGTAAGCGTATGTTGACGGCCAGTTTACAGGTTTTGGGTTTTAAAAGTAGATAAAAACGCAATCTTATTGGTAGGGGAGCCCAAACGACGATTTTTCGATTTACTTGAGCTGGTCAGATTGAGATATGGGAGATACCTTACTCCTTGTTGAGTACCTCCACCAAATCTGAGATCTCAATATAGTGCCACGATATAGAGTTGCCGATCAGAAATGTAAAAAACAATCGATAGTTGGATTCGATGTTAGGTTGATTACGTGCTGAAAAGTGTACATTATACTAATATGATGAATTAAACGTGGCCAGGTGTCGTGTCTTTTTTGTAAGTTTGTGACCCTCTTATTCTCCTGTGTCACCCTTAAACGCGCTCGGTTAAATCTGGTAAAGATTGAACTAAGATTTGGTGGAGATACTCAACAAGAGGTAAGGTATCTCCCATATCATTATCCGATGTACTCGAATAAATCCGAAAATCTTTGCTTGGGCTCTACTACCATCTACTCTCTGAGTTGATTTTTATGTATAAGCTAAAGAATATTTTAAAAATTTATAATTCATACTGTCCGACACTTCGTGCCGGCCTTTGCCATACCCTTTAAACTCTTAAAAAAGTAAATCATTCCAATTCAATTTTTATTAATTATACTAATTATCGCACAACTAATTTCTTTAGTCATTATATGAACAGCATACAAAATTTTGTTACTGCAATAGCATTTGAAAATTGTCATTAAAAAAATGTTTTCAGACTCTCAATAACAAAGATTTATATGTTATTTTAAGAGTTTAGTAATCAATAATAAAAAACTTTTTAAAAAAAATAAATAAACCGCCGAAATAACAAAAATAAAAAAATAATACTTTTTTATGTAAATAATTAAGTTCTTATGTATACTTACATGTAATTAAAAAAACTTTATTCTTTTTTGCTTTTCAGATAAAATGTTTTTATTTTATAATTTTTTGTGTCTTATATCTACTAATCTGCAACATGCTTAATTTTAGGGTCCAACTTCGATGTACACTCTTAAAAACAGAATTATCAAACTCGGATTACTTTGTAAAAAGTTATGTTTGAGTATACATTTAAAAAAATATATAATCGTCAATTTGAGAACCTTGTTTTTTCGTCGTTTAAAAAATATTATCTAATACGTATTATGTGGTACATGACTTTTTTTCCATTTTTTTTTTCAAAATTATCTTAATTATTATTATATAAGACATTTACGTGGTTTTTCTTTTAATGAAATTATGCATCATACCTTGATTTTTTTCAATGAAATTGGTACGTGACAATTTGTATGTATCAAATAAAAATGTTCTATAGATTTCTTTTTGTTGGAAATTTCCACGGTTTTTTTTTTTTTTTTTATTTATTATGTATTCATTGATAATTAGTTTGTTTTTTTTTTCCACAGATATAAATTATAAGAGTAAATTTTTTTGTTAGTTACGTCATTCGATCGAATGTTATCCGACACTTTCACATAAAAAAAATATGTTTTCTATTGTTTTTCGTAATGTTCAAATCGAAATGTTAAGCTGATATTTTTTAGTTAAGTCCTCATTGTTAGTGTGATCTATAAATGGACACTGTTTTAAGTTTTAAGATGATAGGTTTTTGGTTTCGTAATAGTTTAAAATTCGTAAGACTTTGATGTGAACAAGCAATCTCTGGGAATTTATGAAATTTTTGTTTAGTACAATATTATTTAATTTTTGAAGTGAAAACTTCTTTAGTCGCGTTGAGCACTTTTTGGTTGGGGAAAATCTTATGGGTTCGCGTCACAAGCATGTTTATGGCTGGCGAATGCGCTGCAGCCGTGTATTATGCGTTTAATGCGCATAGTAGTAGTTTATCTGTACCTACACAACTGAAGTATGATTGTATATTGATTGTTATTTCAATTAAATTGTATTTATATTTTATCATGTTGTTGTACAGCCCTTAATATACTTTAATTATAAAATTCTCGATAAGCCTGCATTAAATTGTGGCTCGGAGAGTTAATAGATGTGAAAGCCAAATTGATGTTGATAATTTTAATTTAAACATTATGAAATTTTAATACTTTAAAAGTTCTAAGTTTTCACTTCTCTCAGCAGTCCTTATAACTTCTAACGTTTTTTTTTTTTTTTAATGAAACTTTTAAAAAATTTTGAAATATTCTAATAGTTCTTTTTAATAGTTCGTTTTAGAAATTAATTTCTTTATAAAATAGTAACAAACTTTTCAGGGACAAACACTACTTTTTTGCCTTACAGCTTCTATTATTATTTAATTAGGGATTTAATATTTTATATTAAAAATTTTTTATAAAATTATGGAAAAATGATTGTATTTGTCAAGAATTCATGGTATCCGTATAATTTTTCATTTCCTTTGTTATTTTCTCTTAATAATACACAGACTTTAGAATTAAGAAAAGAAAATGGATTTGGCAGGCGTATTTGAAATCTAACGTTAGTAAAAAACCTTAAAGGCAAAATTGATTTACAAATTTTGGTTTTAAAATATTTTTTTTTTTTTGTTTGTTTCAGAGACAACTTTGTAACGCAGCCAAGAAAGCACTTTCTAAAATTCCAACAAAAAATATAAAACCAAATGATAAGGTGAGTAATTAAATTTTTTTATCAAATTATTTTTGGGTGACTCATACTGGCGATAAAAATAGTTTGTTCAAAATGAACATTTTTTGGGTATCTATTAAACATCATTCTGGGTAATTACACGATTTCAGTTCATTTTATCTAAACATTATTTGTTGACATTGGAAAAGATACAAATATTGATGCTAATAAGCTTTAATTCCGATTAATTGTGTTAGATAATATTAGGAGTGTATTTTACAGATATCTTAAATAAAACTGTCTGTCCCACATTTTTGCCCAACTCGTGAGTGTCTGAAATTGGAAAAAAAGAAAATTTCCCGATTTTTGGCAATTTTCTTAAGGGGTACGAACCCCTTTTAAAAAAAATCGAAAAATCGATAAAATTTTCTTATGTCTTTTTATGAAAAAATTATGTTCATAAGTGCAGTTTGATTTGTAGATTTCACAAATAATATCCTTTTAACGATTGGATATGTAGTGTTTGAGATATCGCCTAAAAATCGATCCAAATTTCAATATTCAGGATAAATTTCAAGTTATATCTCAAAAACGCTAGTCATCCAATCATAAAATAAATTTGATTTTTGGTTTTCCTAAATCTTAATTACTTTTGAAAACCTAAAAAGAGCAATAAAAATTTTTTAGATTTCATGTTGATTTAGAAGATTTTTTACAAAATTGCGGAAACCACGTGTATTTACAAAAAAAAAAAAAAATAATAAATAATAAAAAAAAAAACTCTGTTTTTCGACACAATGTGTAAACATTATAATTTCTAATCTCCAAATTATTACTTCATTTAAATAATAGAAATCTTATACAAAATATAATTTGCTAAAAACTAATTAAAAAGCATTAAAAAAAATTGATGAATAATAATAAATAATATTTGATTGTATTGCAATAATTAATAAAATTATGATAATAATTATAAATGTTAATTAACTGATATTTAAATGTCATACATATACAAACATCTTTATTATTATTTTTATTTCATAGAATTAGAATATACTTCACTTATATTTCTTACTAAATGCAACAAAAAACAATAGTAATAATAATTATAATAATAATAATATCAACATTAATTACACTTTGTAAATTGCATAATTAATTATTTTAATGTGTACAACAATAAAAATACTATTGTATACAAATAAATGTATTACTGATATAATAAAAATATTAGTGTATTCTAAATAACCATAGATATATATGTATACTTATGGTTTGAGATCGCACCTGGTCTGAGAGAGCATAAGGAAAGATATATTCAACAACTCGATATCTTAAAATTCTTATTTTTCGGACGTTTCTGACTCCCTTATTTTTATAAACTGTGTAGTCCTCATATTTGTCATATATAAAAATTCTCGTAACTGGCAACGTAATGTCTGAAGTCCGTAAAATTTAAATTTTTAGAAAACGGTCTTTCTGCATGGCTCTGATTTTTTCCAGTGATGATTCATAGTATACCCATAGAATCATATAAGTCCAATTTTTCTGTATTTGAAAACATTCAGCACTTACCCTGATCACCAGGTAGCTGTTAATTATTGGTTTTTTAATGCCAATACCAAGTGACCAAGATATGGTCATAGCAATTGAATATCGCCTGATAATGGGCATTTGCAATCTTTGATAACACGAATGCAATTATGAATTCGAAAACTGAATCACTTGTAGATTTTAATTATAAATCACGAAATTCTAACTCATTATTGCATGCGTTTTATCAAAAATTCCAGATGACCATTATTTGCAGACATCCAACAGCTATGGCCATCTCTTGATCAATATTGATAATCACATTAAATTCCCACATTGAACAGCTATAGCTAACTGGTGGTCAAGGTAAGTACTAATTTTTTTTTTTTTTGAATACAGAAAAATTAGAGGTATGTGCTTCAATAGGCGTTTGTATTCTTAGATTGTAGCTAAAATATATTTAGAGTTCTCATTAGTTATATTAATAAAAATCAGGCAGGTTTAAATAAAACTAGTATATAAGTTTCCCAACAAGATCTTTATTACAATATTTATATGTTACTTTCAACTTTAAGTCCAGTACATAAGTCTAATGCTTCTTTGACCTTAGAAATGATCGTTTTTAAACATTTCAGGAGCTCCTAATGTAAAAGAAAATGTTTGTCTACTAACGATATAATAATATTTTTTAACCATCTGTATACAAGTAGAAGTATATTGTTAAGTTAATTGCAAATATTTTGTATTTTTATGATTGTAATAAATTTTATTTATTTTATGAAAACAAAATGTTTATAGGTTCTTGTTCGTTTGTACAAAACACCACGTATATTTATCTATATGTATAGGGTAACAACGGGAATAATTACACATACATTTAATAGAGTAATTATAAAAAACAACTTAAGTATCGCATCCCTCTGCCTGTATCAATGATTTTATTTGCATAATTACATCAGAGAGACTATCTAAAAATATTTTGATTTTTATTTACAATAAATTTTATTATGCCACACTATTTTTTTTTTATTGAACTCTTTGAGAAAACAAGATTATTTTAATCCTGAAAATCGAATATTAATATTGTGGGTTCTGAAGTGTCTGCGATGTGCTAACGGTATATTGAAGGGGGGAAAATTTTAAAATGTGAAACTTCTTGAAGTTTGCAGATTACTGTATTTTGTTCGATATATTATAATCAATTTTTCCAGTCATTAACTTTTAAAAACGTTTTTTTAGATATGTTGACCAAAATTGAATCCTTTTTTTTTTAAATATCCATTATTTTAAGTCATATTTTTATACGTGGTATACATGTATATTTATAAAGCTGTATTAAATTTAGTCTAAATTTTGTGCTCGTTACTTAATACAACAATTTTTGAAACTTTTTAATTTCAATACAATTCCTCCAGTTCGAATAATATATTAACAGTTATACATTTATAATACATATTATATAACAATGTCTTAATAGCTGTATGGAATACATATTTTATGTATTTTATTAATATTTATAATTAAAAATATTTCCAAAAAGTGTAAATGTGAAACGATTCTTGTAATTTATTGTTGGCAAATTATTTTTGTTGTTAGATTGATAAACAGAAATTTATGAATCTGGCCTTAAAAAGGAATATCCACTAAAGCTGTGTGAAAAAAACGTTTTTAAATAATTTTCTACATAAATGTGTATTTTAATGATTAAACCACAGCTTACGATTAAATTTTAATATTAAAATTTTTATTTAATGGATGTAATAATTAAATATGAACTTCCTATTTACTGCTTTTTGTATTATAACAAAATGGATTATATGTTATAATAAGATTTTCCATAAATTAATATACTTGAAGTTTTAAAATTATCTTTTACTCCTATTTTTTCGTAGTGACTCTTCGCGTATTATTCAAAATATTGTTTTTTTATTGGCTAAGAAATTTTTTATCTAAAATTTTACCTTCCAATCATTTTCTTTGATTTGTCTTCATTTTTAGCCTAACAAAAATTAAAAAATTAGTTTTTTTTTCAACCGACTTCAAAAAATGGAACATGTTATCAATTTGTCTGTTTATATTTATCTTTTTTATATATATTTATTTCCTCATAACTTCATTGTTTATGAACGGATTTTAATAATTATTTTTGCGTTGGATTCAGACCAGCTTCAAAGTGGTCCTATATTATTTTGAAAGAAAAAATTTCATCCGTAAGAGGTGAGGGCGCCAAAATCAAATTTATAGTTTAGATTAAAATTCACAAAATGATATATTTTTTTTCAACAAAAAATGAACAAAAAAGTAAAAAATTATTTTCAATTAAAAAATTCTATAAATAATCTCAATTACCTTTCAAAGTAGACGCCAATCATATCTTTTCCCTTTTAAATACACCGGCTTTGAAATGTAATTGGTCACAAGGAAATAATCTATTTAATAAGTTTTTAATTTAAAATTATTTTTTACTTTTATAGTTAATTTTTTCGATTGATTTTATTTCAAAATGTAACAACTTTTGTTTAAAACTTTTTTTCATAATTTCTATATATTTGCCGTAAAATCGGTTCAAAGTATACATAAAAAGTATTTAATATCAAAGCATCTTTATTTAGTATTTCTGTTCAAATCCACATTATGCTCATATTTTTAAGACAAAAGTTAACAAAAGACGTGTTATAATAAATATCAACCTTTAGAAGCGTTTTACACGACCTAAACAAAACATAAAATCATTATTATAACAAATAGGCTTTTTAATAAATGATTATAAATATTAATTTATTATCATAAGATAAATGTTTATATTTAAATCTTCTATTTCCGATACATATAATAAACAAATGTTAACCACTACCACACACAGTACCTATACCTAATGTGTATTTCGATAAGTCATGATTAAGATTATAACATACATCAATCAATCATGTTTCCTGGCAAGCTGTGGTGTATGCAACCTTTAACAAGACACATCAATAAAGTTGCTTAAAAATTCTTATTATTTTTATATTCTATATCTATTTATTGGAACAAATTTGGTCAATTTTTCACTAATATGATTATTCTGTAAGGAAAAACAAAAAAACAGAAACGTTAAAAAGTCTGGCTAGGATGTTTCATGCCGAATCTATATTAAAGTTTAATCAGTTTTTGAAGTTATACTTCTTTAGGCGCATTATGAAAAAATTTCAAGAGTGACACACAATTCACAGATTGAAGCTGTTGTTATGATTTATGTTACACTTATGTAAGAAAACTTTATGATTTATGTAAGAAAATCAGTTTAACTAAGCTTTATTGACTGTGTTGACTGTCCTTCTCCAGTCCTTTTATTATTTTATTGTAATTAATTATTTGCATGCAATTAAACATTGTTTTTTAATGATTCCAAAGAAGTATAACTTACGACATGCGTACTTAAGTACACGCACCCAATTTTTATGTGGTTTTATAAGACTTTAATAATTTTTTAAAAAGTAAAAAAATACAAAATACAAAAATAACATTTATATGACGATTAAGACATCGCATGAAATAGCTACGAAATAATCACCTTTCTATCAAGGATTACGAGTATCTCAATAACAAAGCCTCCGATTATTAAATAAATATAATTTTTGAATTTTATGGGTCAAAATTATCCTATATAGTTCCATTTGGACTGTGAGATAAAATAAATTATCTCAATTATTTTAAAATGCCTTTGAAAAGATCGAAAAAAATTTTGAAAACAGTTTTTATTTTAAAAATTTGATAGAAGATTGTTTAATAGAGAAACGTCGTAATTTTGACCCAAAATTTAAAAGAATCGGGTCCATTTAACGATTGTATGTATGCGCGATTTTTGAGATAAACCATTTCTTGCGGAAAAATGTATTTAATTTTCCTTAATAAATCCAATATACTAAAAATCATTTTAGTAACACCTGAAAACGTAAAATTAATATACATATTAATTTTTTTTATTTTAATTTTCGTGATAGATTTAAAAATTTTCTACAAGGTAATTAAAAATATATTTATTATTAAAATTTTAAAATATTGTATAATTTATAATAAAAATAAAATTGAAGTAAAAGCTCTGTATATATGAATGTGTGTGTGTGTGTGTGTGTACGTTAGATATAAATTAGTCTTCGTTAAGTTAGCAGAGCAAAGTATTCAAAATTGTATTTAAATTTGCTCTAGATTAGGTTCCTTTTAGATTAAATTAGGAGCTCACATTTTTAATTACATGCTATCTATCACGTTGACATAGAGCATATTTTGAAATAAAAACTAATATCACAATAATGTAAATTCTAAAATGTGCTTTCAATAAATCAATTTAATTAAAATTTCAATAAAAATCCGCGGAACATGAATCACTGCTGAAAGAAGTGTCAAACTAGCACACACGGTTTTTTTTCTGGGTAATTTTAATTAAATTGATTTATTGAAGCACTCTTTCCATTAAAGCACCTAAAATGCATCAAATTTTGATCATATATATTCAATTTTATAGAAATTCAATTTTTAATACTTTTTCTGTTATTTCAAGATGTCACTCCTAGCTTGACACTTTGCCTGACATTGATTTGTGTTACTGAGTCAATGCATTAATTGGTTATTATGATTAAATTGATTCATTGAATGCACAGCTCACTATAAAATGATATCATGGCAACAGTAATAATATTTAATTAAGAAAATTGAGCACCTAAATTAATTTTGCCGCACATAATCTTGAGTACATATTTCAATTCAATTTTGTATACATTGCTCTGCTAGCTTAACGGAGATTATGAACTGCTAATACACAGACAATAGGTAACATGATTGACACATTTGTTATAGGATTTACACAACACAATATAATTAATAATCCGAAATATCCTCTGTTCATCCTATTGAAAAATATTACGAGTACAATATGTTTTTATTTTTAAACAATATTGTTTTTTAACAAAAATAAAAAAAATATTTAATACTAATAATAATAACACAGTTGGATTAAAAGCTTTAACAACTTTTTTTTTTTTTTGTATGTTATTAGGAAAGGAAATGTCTAGTACACATTTATTTAGTGTGTTACCTGTTTTGTAGCGACGTTATTATCTGGTTTGTTTCGGAAATTATTGTAAAGTGTTTTAATAACTGGAAAAATCTAGATAAAATCTAGGAAATGTACCCTTAAACCATGTATATTTCCACAAAACTGAATATTCTACATTTAATAAAAGCGAATTACGTGTGTGTGTATTTGATTCTTGAAAATAATTCAGTTGATTAGTTGACGATAACAACTAACAGAGTTAATTATTTAACTACTCCACATTTTCGTGTAAACTATATTTGAAATGCTTATGATTATTAATTAATAAAATACCCAAAATATGTTCAATTCTTGAAGTTTATTTGTATTATGGCAATTTGGAGAGGAAATATGTCGATCTTTCAAGAGCTTTACGCATTTTTGCAGTACCTCCAAATTGAGCTATCGGGTTGTAAATTTGTTGTATGTAGATTGTGCTTCGATCATCGATTTTTTGTTGTTTTTGGTCGATTGAGAGATCGCACGGCACCTATTTTGAAGAGAAGCTTTCGCATATCCAATTATTCATGCACGATATGACCAAAACGTTCTTTTGATATCATTAGGATCTCAGCTATCTGAATCAACTTCACTTTACGGTTATGAAAAATTATTTTCTGGATTTTTCTTGTGTTTTCGTCAGTATTATCCTCTTTGGAGAGCTCAGTGCGTGCATCGTCCTCGGTGTGCATTTCGCCTTGTTTAAATTTAGCAAACCACTTCTCTATGGTTGATTTTCCTGATGCAAGCCAAGTCTGAGTTTCAATAGTATTTTTTTTCGCCAAAACGCAATGCTTTTTTAACACGCGAAATTCCTTTTTATCCATTTTTTCAAGGTAACAAAAGTTATTTTACTAAAAATGCTATAACTCTGATACTAATAGTGCAACAGTCGTCAAATTCATACACACGTCTTTTGAAGTTAATGGCTAACTAAAAATCGTATGGATTTGATATTAGCAGCGCAATCTATGCGTCAGCATACAAACTTTCTGTCCACCTAATATGTAAACGCTTGTATAAACTTTTGAACACATTGCAGATGATTACAAAAAGACTCAATTCCGCTATTTCATTGTACTACTAGACGCAGTTTATCAATCTTCAAGTCTATAATATTCCCATAGGATATGTTAAGAGAGTTCACTGTAAATTTATTTATGTACCTAGGTAGTGTCGACACTTGATAATAGTACATTTTCTAATCTGATAGAGATAAATAATTCTGAATAGAACAATTTAAGCTTAGTTATTGTGTGTGTATGACTTGTAATTCGAGATAACACGAAACAAGATGAATATTTAAAGGCTTAGTAAATTCTGAAGTTCAAATTTATTGTTTAGTTAAGAATTTAGTTTTAAACTTATTTGTTTACTTTCGTTAAATATTTTACGTACTTGGCACGCCATCTAATAATTATTTCATGATAACAAATCATTTATTGTTTATTTTTATCGATATATGGTCGTAGGTAAATCTATCGAAATTTTGAATGATCATGAATCGAGTCTTGTTTTCGGTCTATTGGAAATACAGTATTGTAATTGGCTTCTCTATTTAACATAATATTGAATTGATTAAATTTTATTATTATTATTTGTTATTACTTAAAGAATAAGCAAGATATATATATAAAATCTTAAAGAATAAGCAAGATATGGACAAATAAAATTCCTGATTAAACAAAGAGGAGAATACTTGCTTATGACGTCACTTGATAGTATTTCTATATAAAATACACGTTAAACATCGTTTTCAAGTAAGAGATGGAAAATAATCTTTGATAGCTTATAATTTATCAATTTTAATTTAATTTTCAAGTTTTATTATGGAAATGAGTCTTGGTAGTGAATTTCTAGAGCTAAAATAGCACCCGAGAACTTTGATAAACTACCTAATTCATCATTATTTGATGAATCCCCCAAAAAAAATTAATACAGAGAATAAACTGAGATGTACGTTAGTGGGAAAATGGAACGTGAGCCGTGTAAACGATGTTTTTGTAAGGTCTCATTTGAACTTGAGCTGCGGAGATTTGTATTGATGTTCTAGTTCAATACTAGCGACAGAATTTTTTTGGGCTTAATTTTCAAACGAAAAACAAAAATACATGACAAACATGTATACTGCTTTTATTGTGATTTCGAAAAAAAAAAGTTCCTTTTCACTCGGAATTTCAAACAAATTCAGTATTATTCAATCGAGATTGAATATTTAGTTAGTAAGAGATTATTTTAAATTGCTAATAAAAAATAGTAACTCGTATACAAAATCCTAGTACCAGCTAGTTACTATATAAAATTAGATAAGTTTACTCAATGTTGATGTTTCGAGTTCTGCTCGAGTAATTTTAATTATTGCATCACAACTACTAAAGTGACAACTTGTGTAAGAAAACTTTTTGTTTTATGCGATATTAAAAGGTTATTTACATTAAGATTTTTCATTACTGACTGCACTAAGTATACAGTGTGTCCCAGTTCAAAAGTTCTATTACCCTCTTAGTTTGATGTTAATAATAGAGATTAGCTATAAAGCACATTCCTTGATTTATGACTTAGTTATTGAATAATTTTAAAACTCAATCTAAATTTTAAATTCAAAGCTAGAAAAAAAATGTTGAGGTACAAAATATTTTGATAAAACTTCATATTAAATTTTCTTATTTTTATTACAGCAGGTCATTAAATAACACCACAAACTTTATCAATTATTATCATTTGTTAGATCACCACGAGTAGCACTTTTTGAGTATGAATATATAAATTATTCACTTCCCAGTGGGATGTTCTTGTAATAGGGCCCATTTTTGGAATCGCAAATTTTGACATCTCAATTTTCAAAATAGAACATAAATAAAACTTTCTTAGAGATATGTCTATGGGTGTGTACGTATGTATACTTGTGGAATCGAAAAATGCAACACTTATTTTCATTTAGCCGAGTTATACTTCTTTAGGCGTGTTATGAAAAAATGATGAGAGTGAAATTTTTAGATGCGCGACCATCACCGTCACACAAAATTCACAGATTGAAGCTGTTATTATGTTTTATGTTACACTTAATGTAAGAAAATATATATTTATTTATTAAATTTTTCAAATTTAAACTGAGCTTTATTGCCTGTGTTGACTATCCGTCTCCAGTTCTTTTATTATTTTATTATAATTAATTATTTGCATGCACTTAAAATTTTTTTTTAATTTTTTAAAACTTCTGAACCGCGTACATAAGTGCACGCATCCTTTTCTTTAATTTTTTTTTCAATCGTTCTCATCGTACACCAAATGAAGAATGGTTACCCTTGAATTAGGACACACTGTATGTACTGTGTATTTAGGTATTTCAGTACTTCTATTATTACTGTTTACAAAATAAATATAACACATTTTTTTCTTTTTTTAATTACATTAAAATATTTTGACGTAAACATGTGAATCAGTACACACAATGTTAATAATAACGGCAAAGACGCGACGCGCATATGAAAAGTTCAACAGACATTTTATTAAATCTAATTTATATGATTTTTTTATTTACACAAAAAGAAAAAAAATTATATTTTTTATGTGTATTTATTAGTGACTATTGATGTCTATACTAAATATAGATTTCTGGCATTAAACATAAAGAGAGACCGTCACTCTTTTATTGTTGCTTAGTTTTGTGATAAAATTAACCAGGTAATATCATAGTGGATATCCTGAAACGAATCACTTCCTCAGAGATATTCGGGATGCATTTGATTATTACTATCGGTAGCCGTATATCCTTACCAATAGGTTTGTACGGTTTTCCATTGGGGGTGTACAAAGTTTAATGCTAGGATAATTCTTTACAAATTCAGCCCTAGCTGCTTGCCATCCCCTTCCATTCATATGTCCCATCCTGTTATTTTGACTTGTTCTGTATAATTATGTCTTGTTTGAAAAAAGAATTCAGTTGAATGAAATTAAATAAGTGCAGATAACAACTAACAGAATTAATTGTTTAAATTGTCGATATATGATTGAGACTATTATGTTTAGACTATTATTAATCATTAGCATTCTACAATACTTTGTGTATCCAGTCTGTACAGGTATAAATGCATATATAATTATTAGTTAAAATTGCATTTTGCACATCACTTAGAACACGCGAAGAGTAGCAGATAGTGCAGATAGTAAGTTGCTACAGCTTTCTCAATCCAAAGTGCACAAACGGTATTTGGGCAGAAAATTTTGGTATTTTTATTTCTTCAGTCTTTAAAAACTTGGAAATAATTAAATTTCGAATTGATGTTTATACTCGCCTAAAATAGTTTCGTCCAACACTCTGTTTAATTAATCATATTCCATGTCCGTAAATTTATAATTTGTGGGAAAAAATTGTGGATATTTAAGCATTAATAATATATTGTTTAATTTACTTCGCACATTTATTTGATTGTTTTTGATTTTTTCAAAAATGCTTTTTAGTGGAAGAAAATTAGGAAATTATTTTGAACCAGGTTAAAATTACTCCGATTTTGATTTCCGAATTGATGACTAGATTTCATCACTGTCAGCCTATTTACAGAGCTACATATATGCACTAGTGCTCTGAATATTGAAAATCGGATTCTTAGAAACATTTTTTATCTTCTTTATCCAAAACCGAGAATAAAAAGATCTTAGTAATTTTCAAATATAAAAAAAATTTTTGTCAACCAGCCTATTAATTGTAGCGATCTAAATTGAGTATACATATTTATCATTTCATTAAAAACAATTTTCTGATGTTTTGAGAAAGAATTACACAAAAATACCATAAAAATATAAAATATAATAAAAAAAAAAAAAGATTTGTGAAATATTTAATTATACATCCAATTATAAGGATTAATTTATTAAAAAAATTAAACATCTAAAATAAATATTTTTTATACACATAAATGAATTCAATACGTATAAAACAACAAACTTTTAGTATTAATAACTAGATGATATATTTAGTTAATTTATTTTCACGTGAAATTTTTAACAAAGTTCACACACATGTTTTGTATCCGAATAACGTGAATTATTAGGTTAAATAGGATTTAATTTAACTCATAATATATTATTTACATGTGATATTTTTTGTTTTGTTATGAATATTAGTTGATACGGAACTAATTACATTAAAACAATTCCACATGATTCAATGTTTTATATATAATCCATGTACTCTACTTAAAACTTTTATGTGCTTTTATCAAGCTCAATCTAATCCATTTTTTTATCCACGAATTATTCTCATGCTCCATTCCCTGGAATGGACGGTTATTCGTTAATTTTATTGTTATATGAACATAATGAATCAGATATATTCCTGATAAAAAAGTCATATTCAATCCTATAGAAATTGAAAATTGAATAGGAAATTTCCTATTCAATCTTATTGATTTTCTGTTCATACCTTTTCAATTTCTATAGGATTCTATAGGACTTTTTATCGAGGATAAAACTATATTTACAGATAATCGTCAAAATGGAATATTGTATGCAAATATTTGAGTATTGAAATTTTCGGACTCTGTGGCAAAAAGGGTTATACAGTCGAAGATGAAAAATCAAGAAATCTTCATTCTATTGCGATCTGACCAAATTTGTTAAACGAATGGGTACTATCATGCAAAAATCAATATTTTTTCATACACCAATGTTTTACTTCGAAACTTTGAGACTTCGAAATTCCAATAGATAATTACCTATATATAAACAATTTATCTGAATTGATCTTATTTTTCGATTTTTTTGCATATATTAATTTCCAAACAAAAGAACCCTAGATATTTTAATCGAAATACCATTTAATTATGAATATTTTGTGACAAAAATAAAATAATAGAAAATAATTCATTATTGCTCATATTTATGAAAAATTAACAACAATTTTAATTATTTAAAAAATTAATGCAAGGGTTAGCATTTTAAAAATGATTGACATATTTTTTAAAAATAAAAATTAAATTAAATATTTTACATTATTTTCAGGTCAGACAGTTTTTTTAAAGGATAAAAAAAAAAAATTAATTAAACATACTAGATATAACAACATACATATTATTTTGAAGGATATTCAAATAACTTTTTTTTTTAACACATTTTTATAGCTAAATGTATCACATTTTTAAGGCTCAAATGTACTCAAGTATATATAATATATGTATAAATTAATTTTAATTATTTTAATTACAAATTAATTTCAAAAAACTCATCTTCTATTCTTAAAACAAAACCCATCTCATAATAAAATTTTCATATCATATTTTTTAATCCATCCAAGCAAGCAAGCAAGCATCCAAGCCAACCCATTTTAAAAGACCCGTGGTAGAATGAATGTAAGAAGAAAATGCTTTTTAATTACATAATGATAATATGAGTTGTATATCATTTTACAGGAAATTGAAGGAGATGGCGAATGCTGTGCTGTTTGCATTGAACCGTATAAAATATCTGATATTATACGTATTCTACCATGCAGGTAATTACTTTTAATTAATTTTAATAATTATATAATATAAGAGTGTGTGTATAATATATACGGTGTGTTCAATGATGTACGAGATCTTGGTGAATCCGGATGTGTTGACTATTGGTCAGGGAAAACATGGAAAAAGTTTGGGAATTTTGATTTTACTGTAAATGTCATTGAATAGTTAGGGAAAACGGTAAATGATGCCAATAGTCAGGGAATTTTGTATTTTTTTTTTTAAACATGAATTTAATTTTTAAATATTCGTAATACTTGTTAATGAGCTCTCGTAATTCATCCAATAATGATGCTCACTTATGAACGAATCACTGTTCAGGCCCTGGAATAAGCGACCAAAATTTCAACTCGGCATCTCTTATTTTTTGAGCTATAATAATGACGAACAGGCGGTCATTCAGATAAAAAAAATTTAATTATTAGTTAATACTTTAAAATTGGTTGACAATATTTTGTTTTAACATTTAAACTACAAACCTAGTTTAAGATTACACTAAATTTGTTACACTAACAATTTTCAATCTATGAAAATTTCGAAAAGGAGCCGTTTTATTTTTTGTAGCTCGTATAATTTTCGTTTGTGCATTAAAATCATTTTGTCCAATATATGTTAAAACCTGGTCCATAAAATTTGTCCATAAAAGTCGCTTGACCGTCTTAGCTGGGAGTTATTATCAAAGTTCGGATAATTTACATTGCGAAAAATAAGAAGTTCGCGTTTTAGGTAACTTTCGTGATTATAATATTAAAAAAAAAAACCAGTCAGAAACTTTTGAAAAACTAATAGAAAAATTAATTTACGAATTTCTTTTTGCGATATAGCAACTGAAAGTTAAACAATACGTGAAAAAATATGCTAATTTAACAGTAAGTGTGTATCCACACATATGAGTAGTGTAGTAATGTATGGTTAACCTATACAAACAACACAAACAGTACACAAAGACAGTACTGCTGTACATTATCAGACATAAATTATACTCATTTCTACTACAAGCATACATACTCTTACCGGTTTAACTTATCGGTTCAATTTTTTAATGAAAAAATAATCCAGTCAAATATTATGAGATTCACAAGGTTTTCATAAGGCTTATGGACGTTTTCAATTTAATGTTGACTTATTTTAAAAGATTTAGAAATTTCAAATCCTTCAGTTAAAAAAAGTTGACAGCCAATATTGGCTGTAATCATTTTGTGAATCAAAATTGCTGAAAAATCTGTTTCACGCAGTATTTTTAAATAATATTTACATTGATAAATATAAAATATCAATTTGTCGTATAATTTTATGGGTGAAAGAATTACTGTTGTATATTATGTCTACATCAGGACGTAAGGCGTGCGTTATCTCCATTCTCAGAAAAATTATTAGGTATTCATAAATAATAAGAAAAATATTTAATTGTTTGAATAAGTTTTAATATTTTATTATTAAAAAAGGGTTGTTCATTTCCAGTATATAAATTTATGTGTTACTCTTTGTGTTCACCGAATTAACACTTGATAAAATTATATATTCCAAAATTTTATTTCAATAAAAATCTACTATATACTTTATAATTAAAGTTTATACAAAAATTAAATCTGCCAAAAATTAATCAAAATAAAATAATCAAAGTGCTATTTTTAATCAAAAATTTTTTGAACTAGATTTTTTTAGTTTTACCTGGTTTTAACAATGGAAGTAATAAAATCTGGAAGGATAAACTAAAATCATTTCCCCATTTTCAATCAATTGTAAATCTTAATTATTTTTGTCTTTCAATACTTCCATTTTATTTGGATACTTTAATAATACATATTCAAGTAAAAAAGTCTGATTTTCAAAATTTTTGTTTCTTTTTAACAATGGAAATTTGTTTACCAAAATATATTTTTTTCGTGTATTCGTATTTATGGTTTAAATTTCTTTGGCATAAATTTATTCCGTTTTAGTATAAAAAAATTCACCACGGATAAATTACGTTTTCTTAGTGAATTATCGTAGGGTGATAAATTATGATTTGCTTTAACTTTTCTTATGTTAAGAATTTTCATATTATTGGATTTACTACTTCTTTGGTAAATCTATCGCCCGAAAATTTGCATATGCATTTCCATATAAAAAAATAGCTTATTTGTAGCATTTCGACTGACATCAAAACTTAGCCAAGGTCCGTAAAACCTATAATATAAAGGTAGAAATTTTTTTCTATCCGTACTCAATAGTGTAGTAATCAATGTTTGTGGGTTATAAATTTTAAGGCTTTGCCTTTCAATGGAGAAGGGGGTGCAAAAAATTAAAATATTTTTGATTTTAGATTTTCACCTCGCCCCCTCAAAAATTATTCAAGACACTATTCAGTATGCATAGAAAAACACGTATTTGAACCTTCATACCATGACCTAGGTTAGATAGTCCTTGGATTTTAGTCCAATAGTATATTATTTCAATAACGATGATAATTATTTGACCTACAGATAGTTTTATAGTTCTTAGAAATCAAAATTAAAATTAAATATAATGAATGTACAAATTTTAGGAATACTTATTTTCAAAAAGTATTTTCAAAAAAAAATAAAAAATTGATAAAGCTATAATTTTCGATAATCCGTTTTAATATTTAAATTTTATCTATATAAATGTGGGTATTAAAAAAAGACAATCCTAATAGATGATATCCTATTTTATTTTTTTTAAATCTGTATTAAATATAGAAGAGAGACGACATTTCCTGTACACGTTTTTATTATCATCGATAATTATTCAATAAAATTGGAAATTAAATTATAAAATCACGTGTAATCACCGTACAACGAACAGCTACTAACTGCTTACAGCTTACCAGACTGAACCTGTTATTTGAGCACAATGCACACCTTTTTAAGAATAGGGTTGCCATCTCCACTTTATAACTAAACGTTTATTCAGGTAATAGGCTATTTAACAACATTCAAAAGATACTACACAATGTGGCCATCCTATAAGATTATAGCCCAAAAAAACCAGATTTCACTTTATTTAAATTAAATTATGTTTATTTTTTGCAAATTACACGAAATAAAATGTATTAATTTTTGAAATTTTCTCTGGTACCAAAACGCTCTGTGTTTGGTGACAGTTCTGGTGACGTCACTAGCTAGTAAGCTGTAGAATATATTACATATGTTATATGAAACAAGGACGCCATAACAGATCATGTACCGTTTTGTGTATTTATATGAACTGGCTTATTGCGTGCCACGTCACACGTACTACGTGACAAATTTCATTACGAAAACATCGTGTTTTGAGCCGTTTTGAAAATTTAAACTTGATTTTCGTTGACATTAGTGTAGATTTCCGGAAATATCAATGTAATATGCTTGCTTTATAATGAAGAATTATTTAAAATTTCCTTAAGTCAAATAGCCTATTGTTCTCGGTCAATCTTCGCGATAATACTAAAATACGTCAACTTAATTTATTTAGTTGAATTTAATATTCAAACTAGTAAGAATATAAACTAACCGCGTTAGTTGTTTAAATATCCTATATATGGTTTAGTATCAATGTTTGAACTGTATATAATTTAAATGAGGAATTGATACGAAACTTAACTGTTGATGAAAAAATGTTTCAAACAAAAGCTTTTTATGAGCATATATAGAATATGCCAGATTTGGTATATGTGTTTATAGAATCACTTAATTAATCCATTTCCGTTTGTCTGCCGGTCTGGTCGTCATCAAGGAAAATAAAAAACGAAAAGAGATAAGGAGCTGAAATTTCGATGGCTTATTCTGAATCTAAAAAGTGAGTTGAAATTCGTGAATGTGCAAATAGGTCTATTGCGTCCAATCGATGCATGTCCCACCAAATAAACCATAAAATATTGAAGAAATTATTTAGATACTCAACATCAATACTGAATCATATACCGAATATCTAAACAATTAACTCTGTTAGTTATCATCACTTTTTTTTGTATTTGAGCATTTTTTCTATCTCTTATGGCTTAAGAAATTGCTCATGAATTTGGAGACTAAATTGACCGATTTGGCTCTTTGTTTTTATAAAAGCCATGGTCTCCGTTTTAATGTTTGCATGTCCATTAAATTTGGATTGGTTAATATTTGAACTACTTTTAACATAATTTCATTGACAGAATCCGACCCGTGATTTTTGCATACTCAAGTATCTTCAGATTCTTCTCAAATAATAATTATGTTTCTAAACAGTGTATTTTTTATTTTAAATATAGGCAACCCTATTCACAAATAATAAATATTTTAAATACGATTACATCGAATCCATAAAAGTATAATTTATGTACCACACTAAAAACTGACTACAACGACAATTATTTTCATATTTTCACACGTGAATTGAATTCATGTTTATTTGACGAATACGAAATTTTTTTAATTCATATTAAGCGGATGTTGTTCAAAACCCGATGCAATGATGTTCTTTTTTTTTGTGTTGGTATTATTATAAGTGGATAATTTAATGTAAAGCTGAATGACTCATTTGCCTTTATAAGCAAGCAATAATATAATTCGATATTTTTTTTTTTTTTGGAGTTAGATTGAAGCATATTGTATAAAACTTGGAGAAAATGATTCTGTCCGTAAAAATACGATCTTTTTGGGTATTTGATTGATTCTTCATTTGCTATATTGCACATCAAATTGTGAAACTAGAATAAATTCAATTCAAATTGATTAAAAAAAAAGGAAGTTATACGATATCAAAGATTATTTTTAATCTCTTTCTTAAAAACGATGTTTAACATGTAATTTATATGTAGATGCTAGCTAGTGACGTCAAAAGCAAGTATTTCCCTCTTTGTTAGGAATTTTTTATGACTATATCTTGCTTATTTTTAAAGATTTTTTAAAAATAACTTCAGTTTCATGTTCGTGAAGTAAAACGCTTCAATTGAAGTAATAAAAACATTTAGTGAAGCTTATAGTCCTACTTTCACTTCTAAAATGGAAAGTCAGAAAATTGGAGTGCCAAGTATAATTTAAAGAACGGACGTTCAAATAAACCGGATTTTCGTAATATTTAAATCAAATTTTCTCCAGAAAATAATTTTCGTTATGTTAGGAATAAAAAAAAAAATGTTTTCAATGTTTTTCTGCGGTATTTCTAAAAGACTTAGAAAATTATAAAAAATAGCCATGAATTTTTCGAATAATAAAAATTACATAATACATACAGATGGGTGGTACTACTTTGAAATTGAATTACGTATTTATAACAACACCATGTCATCGGTGTGGATTTAAAAACTTTATCATTGAATTCATTATTGATTTGATCTCTAAGTTTTTGTGTTAATTTGCCGTTTTTCTTCTTGTTATTTGATTTTTAAGATAAAAAAAAGTGTTATAATTATATAAAATGGTTAATTAACCAAACTTTTTCATATAAAAATTTTGCTACATAAAAAATATCTGGTTCTATTGAAATTTGAGACTTGACTTTATTGGTACTTGACTGAAATTTAAATAATTAAAGTAAACGTATTTTCCTAATAAATATTTTATTTTAAATTAATTGCATAACATCTGCATATTGAAATTCAAATAATAATTAAGTTAACACTGATTTTGTGTTAAAAATTCAATATATTTTTTAGTGTAATTACATCAATATTAATTTTGTGTGGATCATTTTTAACACCTAAATTGTGTTCATTTTACACAATAATTTTTTACAGTGTAATAAATTTTATCATGTTTTAAAGATTTTGCACTATTATCCCTAACATCCTGTGTAGTATAGTCCTATACTACGTGGATATAAAAAATACAATGTTATAATTCATTTGTATGTTTCATTTAGTAATAAAGTCCAAAAATAAATTTAAGTACCGCATACATGAATTAAATAATTATCTAATTACACATGTTGATAATAACATAATATTTGATTTACAATTAATCACATATGTGTGTGAGTCAGGAGCGCTTTCAATGTGGGAGGGCGGTCAGATATAAAAAAATGTTATAATCTAACCACGAACATAAATTATCACATATGATTTATAGCCTTTTTTTTTAATTTCCTCAACTAACTGTTTAATTTTGCAAGATTTATCAAATAAACATTTGTTTCCTGATACTACTATGATGGTAGGTAAGCTTCACGGGGATCTTTGGATTTACTCGAGCGCGTCAGATAAAAATATGGTACTACCTTACCCCCTAGTTGAGTATCTCCACCAAATCTTAGCCCTCTAAATGAAACGAAAAAATCGATAATTGGATTTAATCGAGCGCGTTGGATCAAGTAAGATCAATATGGAAGGTTGATTATGTGCTGAAAAGTGTAAAGTTTAATAATCTGATGATTTGAGCCAGTTGAAGTTAAGAATAAAACGGTTGTTTCTGAGAACGTATTAAAATATAATTTAGTAAAATTGTTTTAAAAACGCCACTGGTATATGTGTATACTAAATTTGTGTTAAATTTTTATAAAACTATTTAAAAAAATTTTATATCACATAAAAATAATTTTGTTTTTTCTATTTCATTTTTCAGACATGAGTTCCATAAATATTGTATAGATCCATGGTTACTGGAACATCGAACATGTCCTATGTGCAAAATGGATATTCTTAAACATTATGGATTTGTGGTTAGTAATTAAATATATAGATTACAGGCACGTTCTAACAAAATTAGAGAACTTGTAATATAAATTACAAAAAAACTCATTTCTATTATTGTTTTTGTATAATAAAATAAATTACAAATTTCTGACCATCGAGATTGCTCTAGGATTTGAGATTTAAGTAAATTACATGCCGTTATTAACGATTTTAAATACGAATTATTATAAAAGATTTCTCGAATTACGCTCATCTTTTTTGGAAACATCTCTAAGTACTGCATAATGTTTTTATATTCGACATAACATAATATATCATAGTATATTAATTTTTAGTCTAAAGTTTGTAACTAGAGCTTCCTAATATTTACCGCACAAATAAAATTTTGCTGTAGGTTTTCATAAAAACACCTAGTTAGTCCATTTCCAGTTGTCCGTCCGTCATCACGATAACTCAAAAATAAAAAGAGATAATGAGCTGAAATTTTGGTGACGTATTCTTAACATAAAAAGTGAGTTTAAGTTCGTGAATGATCAAAATCTGTATCCATTGGTGGACCCAATGGATCCTAGACCCAACTTTTAAACTATAAAAAATAGAAAAAACATTCAAAAACAAAAAATACTTATTTTTTTGAAACAAACGACTTTTGTTTTTTCGTTAAATGTTAAAATTCGCCACAATTTAAGCTCAAATTTAGCTGACTATCACATATTGATAATTACATATTAATATACAAGTATATATAACTGTATAGACTGGATATTTATAGTATTTTATGAATGATTATTAAAAATAATTCAAACAATGATATTCAATCATATGTCGAGTTACTAAACATAACAACTCTATTTGTTATTATCTTCACTTTCAATATTAATTTTATTTCAATATTAAATGTTTGTTTTGTAAACAGTTTACAGGAAGTCAAGAAAGTATTTTACATGTTGACATTGAAGAAGCTGTACCAGTGGATAATCAACAAAGTTTTGAAGGTCCAAGTGATGACAATTTAATGTCTCGAATGCAAAGTGAACGACATGTAAGAAATTTATTATTCATACTGCAATTAAATAAGTCTGTGAAGTTTTACCAAATTTGTAGAAATTTAATATAAATTTGCCAAATTTGTAGAAATTTAATATAAATTTGCCAAATTTGTAGAAATTTATTATAAATTTGCCAAATTTGTATTCAATATCAAATATAAAGGATTATTCATCGTCACAGACCATTTTTTCATTGAATGCATAGGCGTAAATAAAATAGAAGGTCACAATATTCGCATTTTGTTTTACGAATTGCCTGACACAGATTATTTTACGATTATCTAGAAAGTGTTGGCCGTTATTTTATTACCATGTTACTCAAACAGTGTCGGCGTAAAGCATGGACGATTGTCTACTGCCTAGCGGCTTAGCGGGGCATTGCACCTCAAAGTTTTATAATTTACTTATAATTTTTGAAAATATATAAACATGTGATTTAATGAACGTAAATTACACAAAAATAAATAAAATTCTTTTTATTCTTCAAACGTCACATATAAAAAACTAACAAAAATACTCCTCCATTTCCATCATCGAACATCAATGCATGCCATCATTCTCTCGCTCACTTCAACTCAATACCTATTCGTATGATACCACCACACATTCCATAGCTAACTTCAACTTGTTATATATTCCACAACAAAACAATTTTATTCGGCATAAACATTAATAGCATAACATAAGCATAAAATTTTGTTTTTGTTTGTGATTTTGTATAGAACCTTAAAAATTACCAAAAAAATTGTATTGCTGTTTTTAGGTTTTTTAGGGTTAGATAGATAGTTTTCGTGGTAAGCTATGTATTCAATGTTAAATCGATATTATTTTGATTATTTTGAAATCTTTTGCGAAAATCGAGACAAAAATTTTGTATCCATTTTTTTTATTTTTTCAAAGGACTTTTGAAATTTGATTTGGAGGTCAATATTTCGGTTAAATTTCTACTTATACCTCGAAAACTAATCAACCAATCGTAAAATTAGTACAATTTTTAGTTTTCCTAGACGTAAATTACCTTAGAAACCTAATAACAAGAATAAAAACATTTTTTCGATATTTAAGGTTTTTCACAGATTACAAGAATTGCAATTCGCAATTTAATCTTATCATGATTTAATCCTTATATAAATAAGATTAGAGTCAAAGCAGACAAAGTTAATGTGCTTGCTTTCAATTTCTTGGCACTTGCCGAAACGCGTCTTCTTTCTAGCAAACAAAACATATTGCCTACTCATCACTTAACTAGCTACTGAAACTCCGTTGAAATGCAACTTAAAATTTATTCAAAAATTGACGAATATCCTTTGAAATTCGTCATACCTTCTCGTTTACGACATGAGAAAATCAATGACAAATTGTAACTCGAAGAAACCCGTAGTACCTTGAACTTAAAAATAATATCAATTTTTTTGCACAGATTACGAATCTGACGCTAGCTTAAGACATTTAGCTAATGCATTGGGCATATAGTAACTGATGTGGCTCAATAACCCATACCCAAAGTAATGGTCAAGTATCAGGGATTCGTATTTTATTGTATAAAATGCCTTATTTAATGATTCATGGTCAAAAGAATTTCCATGTGAACAAATTACTATGATCTTTGTGTAACTTCATTTGCACTTAGTTTTTACATTTAATAAAATATATTTTTATATTAAACGTAGTCTTTATTACAGCACTCGTCACGAGCAAACTCTCGTTTGAATAGTGAACGCAGCAGTCGTGCATCAACGCCAGATGAACTTACACCAAGTCTAGAAGAAGAATCACATGAACAGGAGGACGTGATTACCTACACAGATAACAGTCGTCGTGATAAACGAATGTGTATAAATTGTATGGTAGCAACAATTGCAACAGAAAACGAAATACAAAATTTAAAAGATGAATACCCATTACAGTCTTCCACAAATATTAAATCATCCACAACATCACCGTCACCAACAATATCACCAACACAGTCTGAAAATATTACTGAAAATGATGATCAGGTTGATGAAACTCCTTCATCGAGTACGACTAGTCCAAATAATTCTAATCAAACTGCATCTCAAAAAGCAATTGGTATTAATAATTTAGAAATTGAATAACAAATTTTTATAGAGTAGGTTTCATATTATTCTTTAAAAAAAAAAATTTTGACATAAATACATTAGCGTAAGGGGCCTAAATGAATACAGCCTTCTCCAGAATTCTGGAAAATAGTCCTAGATACGTTAATGCGCCGACAAAACAGTTATCAAAGACGAACAATAGCGTTTTCTGTTTTGTACGGATAATACAAGGATTATTTTGACGTAAATTTACGTATTAAAAATGTGTTCTAATATTACAGCAGTTAAAAAATTACGTAATAAGTACAATGTAAGACATGTTTTAATTTGGTTTAAATGTGCGTGACTTCTGTTTATTTCCAATATTTTGTTTGAAACGCAATGAAAGAAAACGCTATTATTTCGAAAAAATGGTCCACGCTGAGTTATAGAAATTTAAAAATTTTTGTAGACCCCACGCCGTCTTAGGACGTTTTCGACAGGAATCAATGTTTTTAACCACCTTCACAGAGTAAATTTCCATATATTCGTTTTTTCATATTCTTAAATTTTAATCGCAGTAATATTTTGAAGAAAAAAAATTTCAAATCGAAAAAAAAAGGAGAATAGATGAACAAAAAATCCAAATAAAAGACAAGTAAAAAAAATTCTAGCCTTAAATAATTAAATTCAGTTTGTGACCATTACAATCTTATAAAAAAAGAATTAAAACTGTGATTTTTCAATTTTAACAACATTCAAAAACTCAATTACGACGATTTTTTATATTTGACTTAAATATGACTAAAAAGCATAACCTTAAAATATTTTTGACATTGACAATAACATTTAAGGTTATGTTACGACACTTACAAACAGTACTTATTTTTAACAATAACAACAATATGGCGCTTATGAAATTAAAACTTTTACAACATATTATTTATGGGATTTATAAAATAGCACCTAGGGAATATGCAATTTTTGTGAACTTCTTATCATAGTCGAGATTTGAGTTACAGTTAAATTTTCATAAGAAAACGAGGTTGTTTGAAAATTTTTCTCTTATCCTCTTAAAAGATTATGAAATGAAGCTGTTTTTATCGTCTCCATTTTATGGTTGTCACAAAAAATGTGTATTCCATTGGGGGTATAGTAAATTGCTTAAATAATAAACCAAAATGTGATATTGTTTTTGGTGCAAAAAGTACTGTAATTTGTATATAAAGCTGTTAAAAAAAGTACTAAAAAGAAAAATTGACATTTTTCATATTAGTTATTAAAGTAAACTAGATAAACTGTTTTAAAACAGAAAGTTTTCCAAGTTATTTCTCACTGTTAATATTGAAAACATTTAACATAATTAATTGTACTTAATTTTTCAGTTAGATTTTTTCTTTGTTTATGTAAAATGAAATTTTTAAAAGAAAATATTCTGAAAAACAATAATGCAAATTGATTCGTTTTTCAAAATTCGATTCAAAGTAATATGTTAATTTGTAAAGTATAATATGACCTCGAATATTTTTGTTAAAAAATGAGTTCAAAACGTGAGGACATACAAGAAAATAAAAATGTCGGTACAAACATAAAAATTACAAAAGAAATACAACTTTTAGAAGTTTCATTTTTTCATTGTGTGATAATTCTTAGACCACACACAAAAAACGCTTGATTTTATTTTTACTAAAATAAAATAGAATAATTTTACTGAAATAAAAATGACTCTAAAATAAATATTTAAATAAATAAAAATCAACAAAAAAAAAATGTTATGATAAATAATCGAAATTATTGTAAATATATGTGAATTTATTGTAAATGTATTGGAAATTAGAAATTAAGCCTAATTTTATGACATTATGTTATAAAAATTATATATACCTATAAAAGTATATGTAATCTGTGTTCTTCAATGCTTGACTTTACTTGAAATTGTATTCCAAATTAGGGCTTAGATCATCAATTTTCGATCAAAGAAGAAATAATAACTAAAATAAACATATGTCAAATAGGTTAACAAAAATTATTTCAATTTTTGTCTCATTTTTAAAAGGCATTGTCAGCTATGTACATGTTTAAATTGATAGCCTCGCTTTCTTCGATCTAAATCTAAGCTTTTAACATTTCTATGGAATATTTTCATGATTACTTTAATAATAAGTTATGGGTCTAGATACAATGTAAGAATTAATGATTACTCAATTTTTCTGTTTGCATGTTTTAAATAACAACTTCACTTGTGTTAATAATATTTGAATGTTATGTAGTATTTACATTATTCAATTTTACAAGTGATGAATGGCAAGCCTTTTTTTTCTGGATTTAAGTTCTATATCAGATATCTAAACACTACCATCGTATTTAAAATCTTTTAATTACAATAAAAATTGCACTTCTACAGAAAGTATTAAAAATTTTCTCATTAAAAGTATAAACAAATTCCGGTGCTAATGTAAAGTCAATCATACGATGAACACTATGTATATATTGTATACCTATTGACTGAAAAACTAATTTAATATTTTATAAATTAAAGTTTTATCTAAAAAAATAAAAAACCATTAAATGATACGATTTTTTACAATAAACAAATTATAATTATTAGTTTCTATTTATTTAACACTAAATGTAACAATTTGCTGTAAAAAAGCTCCTTACCTGCTGTAATTTTGAATTTATTATATTTCAGTGAAATCAAATCTATGATTACATCAGAGATTTATCAATCGGAAATTGCAACAGACCATTTTTTTTGCCCTAGAAATACTTACACTGTAACGTTGCACATTACGCGAATCACGTGCCCATATAGGAAAAGTATGGCCCGATATTTCGTAAGACCTTTTACATAGGGTTTGAAAGAAAATTTCGTCATACTCGGAATTGAGTTGGGAAACATTGGCATGATAGTCTGGCGTTTCATCATTGAATCTTACCTGTATACGGTTCGTTGGAATGCATTTCTCTCATTACTTCACTGCTGTGATAGGTATTCAGAATTTTAGCTTTCTAAATGACTCTATGAAATATATTGTCAAACATAAAAGTTATTTTCTTTTAAGGATTGGGATAATCGAATTAAAAACAAAAATTTAAATTAAGTAATAATTTATAAATTAGAAATTTTTAAAATAAGTAATATTTGGTATCAGCTCTAATATCAAGTATCTTCTTCATCTGAGGATTTCAACTTGCTGGTCCTAAGACTTTTATTTTTAATTTGTAGCTCATAAACACATATGGAAGTCGTTAGAAGTACATGTAAGTATTCACATCTCTCTTTCACTTGAATGTGAAGCAAAGGTAGACCGTTCTTTATTTTATGCTTGTAGTTTTCGAAATTTATATCCATTACATTTTTGGAGTGATATATTAAGACCTATGAAAAAAAACATTTATTAGAAACGGCAATGTAAAGCTATACGAATTTCTTTACGAAACATATGGCGAAGGTCTCTCTTGCGTCCGAGTAATAAAAATAAATGTTTATAGTCAATGTAAATCTTTCTTTGAACCGTGTTTATGTTTTCCTACTTACATTTCCATTACATAATCCAACAAACAATAAATTGCCATGTAAGTAAATTAGACTTGGATGTGATAAAAGAATTTGGCCGATATTTGGATATTCTCGATGTTTAGATGATTGAAATACAACAATACTTCCTTCATCTATAAAAAAAATTTTTAATATATAAAAATAAAAAGACGCAGACTAAGATTTCCACCACCTTGGATTAAAGAAATCCAATATTAGCCAGTAATAATTAATCAATAAATTATGGATTTATTCATATTTTAAGGAGTATTATAGTTTATAATCGTAGATTCCTACATTACATTAAAAAGCTAAATTTGTCTTATAAAATTTAATAAGTATGACTATTTTCAAGATGGCCAAACCGTTTGTTTCTTTAAAAATTTCGAACGGCTTATCATCAAATTTATATAATCAAAATTCATTATTTTTGGATAAGTCGACTTATCAATTCATTAAAATTACGAAATTTACTAGGGATTTTTTTTTTCATAATTTTTCCTAATCATAATATAGAATCCTGTAATTATCGACTCTAAAACTCTTTTAAAAATTATATAAGGACCCCGGACTGACGTAACGTAATGTACATGCTTAGACCAATCTATAAAGTTAAGCAACAGCAGTCACAATCTGTATTTGGATGGGTGACCAGCTAACAGTACTGTGTACTGTTGTTGTATAAATAATAATAATCCCCTTTGGTTAATATATAGCTAAAAGTAGCTAAAAGCCAGAAATTAAAAAAAAAAATAAAAAATTATAGAAACCACGGATACATTGCCAAAAATTTGAATTTTTCTGAAAATGAAAATTTCGTATAGAAGCATGCATTAACGAAGTGAAATAAAATTTTGAAATATTTCAATGCCATCTTGAAAGGAGAAGCCAATTTAATATTATATTATCGAAGTTGGTAGAACTAATCCTAAATTGATTACCTGTAATTACAAAAACAATATCATAGTATAAGAAAGCATGCTGCACCCCATACTTTGAAAAATCGTAAGTATGCTTTTTGATAAGTATATTATCATTAACGGTTAATAAAACGCCATACTTATTCAATAGCAATATTTGTGAATTCCAATATGATATGGCTAAAATTGATCCAGATGTATAATTTTTTGCTATACAGTGTAGTAATTTTGATCTTGATAACCGTGGCGTTTCTTTTCTCATTTCCTCTTGAATATATTTTAGGTTTAGACGGAAAATACAGCTTGATGCGTAGAATATAATACTTTGTTCTAAATAATCTATACTAAAAAAAATTATAAATAATTGTAATTAAGAAATAAATTTGTGGGAAGAAGAAAGGGCTCCAGCAAATTGCCAATTTGATGAAAAAAAATCGTATTGTTTCAGGCTCACAGTTCGATGGATTGTGAAGAAAGAAGAAACTTTACAACTGTTTAAAAATAAATCAATTATGTCACTAAAAAGTTCCTATTTTCTTTCAACTATCTTACTCAAAGAATGGAGGTATAAAGAGTGGGCGATCTCGGAATTTTATGGGTTGTTTATAAGCTTTAAATGTATAGAAATAATTTTATTGGACAAAAATAAACATAGACAATAACAGCATTAAATTAAGAAAATTTTTGAATAAAATTTGGTTTTTGTGATTCTGTACAAAACTCTAATAATCACCATAAAATTAAATAAAAATTGTATTGCTGTTTTTAGAATTTTATGCTATTATTATGATGTTAATTTTACGGTATATCATTTATGTCAAAAAAGGCATTATAATTAAAAAGGATCCAAAAGTTGAAAGAAGGTTCGAATAAAAGTATCACTTTTAAAAGGGGGTATGTTGATGAAAAAAATTGGATTTTCAAACAAAATTAATAAGTAATGATTTCACTAACGCAGCACAATTTCGATGTATTTGAAGCGATGAGTACATTAATAGAGTTCGGCCACTTGTCGAATCGGTGACTCTTCCGTTTAAATCAATGATTAAATCTGAAATAAAATTAATCTTTAGTAGAAAATCTTATGTAGCTAATTCCTCAGCTTGGTGTTCGTAAAGTTTACATCGATGGTGTGAATAGAAAAAATAGAGTTCTTTTTATCCATGTGAAATATAAATTTTCTTTTGGGCAAACGCACTTATTATTAATTGAAAGCGAGAATTTAGTTTTGATTAAGATTCAAGATGCTTTTGTCATAATAGATGAAAAAGTAAACTTTGCGAGCCCAATTTCTTAATTTTATGCAATTACAAACCGTTTATTGCGTAGATTATTCCATTTGTACATAATTCAAAGCGAAGCGGTTCCGTTTCTATAGAATATACATACGCTTCCCTAACGACAAAAATAGATTTGTTGACTAAAAAAATAAAAATAATTAATAAGTAAATTTTTCTAGTACTAAAATATCTTCCACTAGAGGGACGAGACCTAGGACAGCGAAGCCATTTTTAGTCAATAGAAAGAAAATGCCCTTCCTATTCAATCTAATTGAAATTAAATCGGAAAGAATAGGAAATTCAATTTCCTATTGAATTCTAATTATTTCTATTTCTTTTAAATAGGATTGAATCAGGATTTTTTTTAATTGGAGTAGTTTAAATACATGTATATAAATCTTGAAAATGTGAAGGAGGTTATTCAATTGTTTAAATAAATAATGAATTTCAATCCTAAATTGAAACTTAGGCTATACTAGCTCATTTTAGAAAAACAAAATTTTAAAAATACATACGAAATAAGTGTGCGGATAAAAATTCATTTTTTGGAACTGATGGCCAATGTTTTTTCATATCAATTTCCCATTCATCAATATTATCCCAACGGATTATACAATTTCGGATAAAATTCCAATTAAATTTTGTATGAAAGTTGTTGATAACCGTTAAAATTTCATACGGATTGAATTCTATTTTACATGATTTTTCCCACCAATTATTGTTCTAAAACAATGCGATAATTGAAACATTAAACATTATTTATAGCAATAGACTTTAAATGCTTTTATTTTGGAAACTTTCTACGTCAGTCATCTTTACGATTTTGAGCAAAAGAAAAGTTTGCATACCATTAAATATCTTTTCGAAATTTGATTCCATGTTTTACAAGTTCTCGCAGCATTTAATAAAGTTGTTGAATCCATATAAAACATTATACTTTCAATTATTTCCATTGGTAATTGTGGATAATCCATGGTTTGTGAATTTCAAGTAGTATAGGGTTATTTATTATTTAACCTTAAAAATATGAATTAAAATTAAAAGAAAATTTTGTTTAATATTTAAAATTTCGTTTAAATAATAATTACTTAAAAGCTTAAATAACGCGGTCTAACTGTTTTGTGCCTTGTGGGGGAAATACTAAATACTAAGTTATCTGTCTGATTCAATAAAATAATTTATCCGAGATTTTACCAATATTGTATTTGAAAGTCGTGCTCGTGAGCCTAGTTCTCAATAGTGAAATAGATTAAATTAAAAAATTCACACTAATTTTTAACCAATTGTCATGTACACTACAGAAAGATAAGCTATTTTTGATACAAGTTTCACTGTAACTTTGACGGTTGTTTATAATTCAGCAAATAATTTGTAAAATTAGATTTTTTTTCATTAAAACTAAATAATTTTACTCCATTTTGATTGAATTTTGTATGAAATAATTTCAATAATAAAATATTCATTAAATGAAAATATTTATGAAGGTTACATTTAAACTTTGATAACAAAGAATAACTTTTGTGACAATGTCTTCGTTACTGCTTTCTTTGCCAGACCTTTTTGAAAATTATAAAGCTTGGGTTAGTAAAAATCCATTAGTTGCAAGTGATTTTGAAACAAGTGCCAAATGGATATCGTATTTTATTGCAGGTATGTATGGATTTTTAAATATTTAATGCATATGATAAAAATTTGGGTATTTGTTTTTTAGGTCGAATTAACAATTCGAGTATACTATCAGAATTAGTATATTGTTTATCGAATTTGTTAGTGTTATTTAACGATCGAATCATTAGTAATACACGAAAATTGAACATTCCACAATCTGGTGATCAGTTGAAAGTATATTTAACAGTCATTGAATATTCTGAAGTATTTTTTGAGTTATCAATAAAAAAATTATGGGGTGAACATGGACGATGGATTCTAGTTACATGTATTCAAGTTTTTAAGTAAGTATAAATTGAATTATATATATTTCTATTTTGAATTGAAATTTAATCCAAAGTACGCGTATGCTTAGTTTTTCATATTTTGATTTTAAAGAATCGTTTTTTAGGGGACTTAAAATAATTTAACATTTACTAATAATATGGGTACGTAGATAATTCAGTAAAAAATATGATTACCGAAAATATAAAATAAGTTGTCAAAAAAAATGTGTTGTGTCATATCTCAGGGGTGCCATCTTTTTGGGCGCTAACTTTGTAACCAATAATATCTTGACTGTCATATTTTGAAACACAGCAAAATATGACTTACTCATAAAGCTAAGTTGATAATTTGGTATTCGATAGTTGTGGTTAATCAAATCATTTTTTTAGATGTTTAGGGCGCTTACTTTTACTATACAAACATCAAGAACCAATTATACAAAATCCACCAGTTCCTACTCTTCAAAGACAACGTATCGCCGCCGTTGATTTATCACAAAATTCAGATGATGTTGTTCTCATGAACGATCCACATCATAATGCTGTATCATTTACCCTACAACGTTCTGGACGTGTTATACGAAAAATAAGTGTATCACCACCGAATATGTTACGTGATTGGAAACCATTAACGGCACCCACTACTAATTCATTGGATAATGGATTAAAAATTGCAAATGACAACTGTGTCGATGATTTAAATATGATTACGAAAAGTGTTCTAATTGCTGAAACTTTGTATATTATTAAACCGATTGTACATTTAGGATGTATGCGATTATTTGGAACGAAAACTTGGAAACCTTGGATGATTGCATTAATCATGGATTTGGCAAGGTGAGTGTTTACTTTTATGAAAGAAAACCATTTTAGCAAAAACCCTCTCATATAAAACAGTTTTTTTGATGTATTTTGTCATCATATTCGTAAACATTAAAAAAAAAAAAAAAAAAAGATTTGAAACTTTGATATTTAAACTTTTTAACCAAAACAGTAAACCAAAAATCATAAATATCAATAAAAATTTGTATGCAAATATTTTGATTTTGATTTTGACTATAACAACTTATAGGTCTTGTGGCGCAACGGATAACGCGTCTGACTACGGATCAGAAGATTCCAGGTTCGAATCCTGGCAAGATCGAATTATTTTATAAACACTGGTGTTTTTTTTTTTAATTATCAAAAGCCAGACGTTCTTCAGTCTTTGGATATCACTAAATTTTTGTACTTTATTAAATTGGTTACTAGGGACCAATTTGGTGACCTTTTTACAAACGGTGATTTTCTGAGCAAAAAGATTAAATTAAAAATATTTGTATTGTTTGTAGGTTGTATGTATAACATTTTATATAAAATTCTTAACTACTTTCCATATAAGTTTCACAAATTGAATGCGTAAATTATTAGATTGCATACAATCGACGCGCAAAATTTTTCAAAAATTTTATATGTATAATTAATGCTTGTATTAAAATAATTAAAAGGCTAGCATTCGCTTACAAAAATTATATAAAATTGATATAAAATAAAATGTGATAAATTAATATAAAATAAAATATTCGAAACACAAAAGTCTATAAGAAATATTAAATTTGAATATCGGATTTTTAAAACAAATTACAAATTTTTCTAAATATGTAATATTTGTATTTTTTTACAGTTCTCAAATTTATCATAATCATCGACGAAAACATCTTTTACTACCAAATCAACGAATGGAATTATCACGACGTACAGCTGTTCTCCTATTATATTTAATCCGTTCACCATTTTATGAAGCACATACAAAAGAACGTATAAATCAATTTCTTAAAAGTTGTGGTAATAAAATTCCATTTGCTGGCATGATCTGCAATCCAATTGCACAATATCTACCAGTATGGCAGAATACATATTTTTATATGTGGTCGACATGATACTATTTGTATGTGTATTTAATTTTGTGGTTTTTATTTTTATACCAGAAAAACGGAAAATATTAGAGGGTTTTAAAACAAATGGGCTTGGGATGCTTTTACAGAAAGTATTAAATAGAGGTGGAATTTTTAGCTTTTAATACTCTTCTTTTTTAAATAAAGAATAATTTTAATTTGTAATTTCTTTTTTATGTGAAAAATGAAACTAATGCTGCTGGGAAATTTTTCTAGGCGTTAAGAAGTCAATATCTTACATACTTTTAAAATGCTCACATACAGAGTTTCTAAAGAGCACCTAGCATTTGATATGTCTGTTTAGCTCAAAAAGTCTGACTTAATCTCTATAATGCTGTAGTTTAAAACAATTTTCTAGGACACCAACTTCATCTTTATTTAAGGCACCTTGTTGGATACTTTTTAACACAGATAATACTAAGTAAAATCTCTGCTCTCCATACTTTTTATGGAGAAACGCATATATTTAAACAAGATGGAAGATTGATTGCTTCGTAAAAAATTTGTATTCTGTAGCGTAAGGAATTTTGTTATTATGGTTTTTATTTTTATTTTGAATTGTTATAAAATAAAGTAAAAGATATGTAAAGTATTTTATTACCGAAATTTAATATAAAAAATAAATTTATTGTTGATAATTTTATTTTATATTTATATTTAAGGAAGTTTTTATTTTCTATTTTAGGTGAAAAAATGAAATATCCGAGTTAAATAATTTTAAGAATGTGTGATTTTTCATAATTAAGATTGTTTTAAAATAGTAGACCAACCTTGATTTATGATATTTAGGATATTTAATTTGGTTTTAGCAATTATTATCTTGACCTAAATTCTCTACATTTCAAATGATAAAAATCGATAAAATAAAATTAACCCGTATTTGATTACTAACAATATGAATAGAATCACAAGTTTTTTCGATAAATAACTAAAAATTCTTGAATTTTAAAATATAAACCAATATATTTTACAATACTAAAATTATAAACCAATTTTCCTATACAAACAACCCTGTTTTTATTATAAAGAATGTGCTTCTTGTCAAGAATAGTTAATATTTTGTTGTCAAATTGTATTTTTCTCAGAATATGCTTTTTGACAAGAAAAGTTCATTTCTATCGAATCACAAGTCTTTGAAGTATAAAATTTCGCCTTCAATGTGCATAACCTGGAAAAGGAATATTACAATTTTTTTCATGAAAAACGTAATAATAACGTTGAATTACAGGTAAATAATGAAAGCGTTAAGTTCTTATTTCCCATTAAACGCAACTAGTCCATCAACTGAAGTTCTTAATTGAATTTCAGTTATTGACCCAAAAAAAAAACATTATTTTTAACCGAAAAAATACCTAAGAGCGATTGATCGATCATATCCTACGAGAAAGTTCAAAGTGAACCCATCATTTCACAGGCGCCATCTTTTTTGGTAAGTAGGTAGAATTTTAAAGAAAATTTTCCAAAGGTAATCTAATATGGTAAAAATTAGAACAAAAAAAGTATGTAAAATATTTGTGTAAATGTAGTGTATTATAGTAATTTATTTTGTATGTCTGTGATTGAAACCATTGAAACATAATTTTTTAAGTCTATAGATTGCATAATCACATGTATATCTCGCTATGTACACGCGTCGCCGTCTGTAGAACACACTATTGTACTAGTGACGTTTGACATTTTAAAATAGGATAAATGAAACTTATAATGCTTTGAAATCGGTAAATAAATAAGTTTACAATCAATCATTTACATTGTGTTAACTTAAATTTTCATTGTTTTTTTAAAGAAAAATGTATGCACATAGTTTGCAACAAATTTATTATATGTTATTTTACTGAAAGAATCTTATTAGCCGAATAGAAAGTGTACTTTCAAACAAGAAAAAAAATTTCAAGTAATATTTAAAATGTCATTAAAAATGAGTTCATCAATATTTAGAATAAGTTTGCAATATATTATTATATCATGTATCATGTTATATGGGGCTGCTGAAATGTTTCCTGTGGACTTGGAAACTAAGAAGCCAGTGGTATGTAAATTTTATGGAAATTTAAGAAGTTTTGTAAAATAAAATATTTTGATGTGTTTTAGAGTCCGCCAGATGAAACGAAGAGTTTCACCCAGGATTTGGGATTCATTCATGCATTTTTTGCTTCGTTATCGGTCATTATTGTATCAGAATTAGGTGATAAAACATTTTTCATTGCGGCTATCATGGCAATGCGACATCCAAGGTTGACAGTGTTTATTGGCGCCATTGGTGCTCTTGCTTTGATGACAGTTTTATCTGGTAATTATTCGAGTACTAATTGTTTTGATAAAATTATAATTATTATCTGAGAATTGGATACAATGTAATTTTTTAAACCTGGCGTCTATTTAATAATCCTACACCCTATATTTAAGCATCTTCATTCTGATTTTAGGTTCGGGATGTATATACATACTAGTGAGTTTTCATCCTGAGCCGCATTAGATAAACACCCTTCAGACCCAGATTATTTGAACTTTAGAAATTATTCTTGTATATGAAATACTTTTTTTTATTTTAATAAGTTTGGTTATGAAAATTGGGGCTAAAATTGGATTTTATGTATTTTAGCTCTATTTGGATGGATTGCTACGGTAGTACCACGTGCGTATACTTATTATATTTCCACGGCGTTATTTGCCATTTTTGGTCTGAAAATGTTAAAAGAAGGATATTCTATGTCACCGACGGATGCCCAAGAGGAGCTCGAAGAAGTTCAATCTGATCTACGGAAAAAAGAAGAGGAAGTACGTATTTAATAATTTAACGATATTCACTAGAGCAATGAAGAGAAGAGAAAATCATATTCCAATGAACTTAACATCATTGAATCTGATTATGAGTCTCTCATTCCTTTTTCTCCCTGTTTAAATTTATTATGAAAAAATGACGAGAGGAAAAGAAAAAGTTAGTAATTGTACTACGGAATTTTCAGATTTTTAGTGTGCACACTTGACCGTTTTTTTGTCTTATCTAGTTTTTATTTATAAAAATTTATTATTAAATCTAATAAACCACAATTTTCTCAATTTTCTAATTAAATAAATAATAAAATGATGACCAACTTTAGTCTCAACTGGTTTTTCAACGTAAATTCGTTTAAACTTAAATAGACCCTTAGTGCTATATTGAATTTGAAACTAAATTCCCTTTGTAAACAGTAGATTCAACTAGGGATATTATCTTCAAAACAAAAATATTTGATTCTCACCAAGTAGAAAAATCGATTATTTGAATAAATGAAAGAAATTTTATCTTATATGAATAAAATTTTTTCGTAATTCATTTATTTTGAGTTTTACTTAATAATTTTTTCAATTTATCTAAACAGAATTGAAATTTGACTAATTAGGGCATAATTTTTTATTTTTAGTATGAAAAGGAAGCAACCACAACATTATTGCAAGATCCTGAATCTGGTGTAATACGTAAAGTTCCGAAAGCGAATAGTGTATGCTGGTTTTTATCACGTATTTTCTTGCAATCATTTACGATGACTTTTTTAGCTGAATGGGGGGATCGATCTCAATTAACTACTATTATTTTAGCTGCGAGAGAGGTTTTTATTCCATACAGTGAAAATTGAAAGATTTTCTTTGAATAAATTGAATTTATTATAAATTAATTTACAGGACGTCGTAGGAGTAATCATAGGTGGTATTTTAGGACATTCGTTATGTACTGGTTTAGCTGTATTAGGTGGTCGAATGATCGCTCAAAAAATATCTGTACGAACAGGTGTGTATAATCATTTAATTTTTCTTAAATCTGATTTCAAAAATTTTTGTATATGTCTATGTTTTGGGACTTCCTGAGCAACAAATTTGCGTCCGCCTGTTTTCTCAATCGTTTCAAAATTTTGAAATTTTAGGATCTAATATAATGCTATAAAAATTCATTAAATCAAAGCAGCTCTTTCGAAACGAACTTTTAATTTAATTCTTTAAGCTTTGAATTATTTTTGATTAATTTATCCGTTCTTTTTTTTCAGTGACATTAATCGGTGGCGTTGTTTTTCTAATATTTGCATTTAGTGCATTTTTTATCACCCCTGAAACATAATCAGTTTTAAGTGATGGACTCCAATGAAAATGTGTTTTTAAGTATTGAAAAACGTGTTACAAGAGGAGAGAAACAAAAAAAAACATTTGTAAGTGATATTTTATTTATGTACGATAGTATTTTAATCGTGCGATTTATTAGTTTAATTGTTCAGTAAAATAAATCTTCACAATATTTGTTTAGAGAATTTAATAATTTTAAGTGTTGATGTTACCGTAAGGTTTCGTTAAATTTTATAGCGATTTTAAAAACAAAATAGTTCCTTGAATCTAAATGATGACATCTTGTATATTTTTCCAAAATGTTTTTAATTATCGTATTTATAAAATTTGAAAATACCTTTCAGTTATATCAAATATGTAAAGAGTGTTTCAAGAGGAATGATAAACAGTTAGCTTAAAATTAAATACAAAAATAATTTAGCTCCAAAAACAACGGTATCTCTTTTTTTTTTTTAAATTTTACAATTACATGTTTTATAGTTACCTCTGTTTACTAAAATCTTTGCAAAATAAAAATTAAACATCGATAGACAAGATGAGAAAAAATTTAACATGTTTGTATTTCAACAAACTCTGTATTAATTATTCCTTTTTAAACACTTTCAATACAAAGTTGTTCGATATTTCATCAAATATTCATAGTTCAAATATCATTTGCTACAACCTGTAAATATTTTATAATTTTATAATAAACAAACACTGTATTAGACTGAAGGCATGTCAATATTATGATGGTATTTATAAATAAACGTATAGAAATTTTAGCCGAATAAGTTTTTCTCCTACGGAAATTCTCAATAGTCGTCGTCTTTCAAGACAAAAAAAACTCATAATGACTTGATGAACAACCTTTAAATTGATGGATATCCTTTTTGTGTTACTCTAATATCGTAAGATATCAGTTAATTTTTAGCTTACCATTTTTCGTGAATTTCGTTTCGTTTATTAGAATTTTCGTAAAGTAAAAAAATGCCAGAATGAAGTCCGATAAAAACATTTAGATAAGTTTATAAATGTCATCATATGTGGATGGATATTTCAGAGTTGGTGGATACGTAAGCTTGGAGATCATACTCCAATTTGAATTTTCAAATAAATATCGTTTCATGGAATTAATTATCTACCATCTGTCATTTCGAACTCAATTTGTGTGTAATATTTTGTGCTCGAAATAAAATGAGTACCTAGATATTGCGAAGAATCTTCATATATTCTTACTCTCTTCTTAGATTATTTGTTAAATCTTGCCTCGTGAGGATTTCTGTTGGATACATGGAGTATTAAAATTGATTTAATCCATAGTCTAGGAGCTTAAACTCGTGAAAGTTGATAAAAATTTAAACAATTATTAAAATTGGAATAATGTTCAGATTCCACCATAGTTTTGTTCAAATTTTGTTTAGAGAAGTTTTATAATCCTGTGATTATGTAAAACCGAATCGACTCATCAATTTGTGTATGTAAATCTCCAACTTCCTAATGAAATCGGACTTAAGTTTAAATCAAAAGTTAACATTAAAAATTGGAAGTATTATAATTAGACCATGAATAGAACCTTGTGATTTTGTTTCGGTTTTTATATGAAAAAATAGTATGTAAATATTTACTAAGAAAAAAAGGTATAAGTAAAAGTATTAAGAAAACCCAAGAGCAATTGTTAATATATTCACTCTATTTTTTTAAGAGATATAAAAAAGTGTTTTAGTACCTCGAAAATTTATAAAACTCAAAGAAAAAGGAACAATATATACAGAAATCCAATGCTGATTTAATATGAAGTGAAAATGAAGGTATGGAAGTATGAGTGTGAATGAATAATATGGTATTTTGTATGAGTGCGTGTGAAATGGAAAGGTCTCCTTAAAATTGGACTTCTATATATATTGTCTCTCTTTAATAAATGCTTTCATTTTATCATAGAAAGTGTCTATTTCTTCGCTAACGTGTTAATGGTTTAAAAAAAATTTTGTATTCTCTCGTGTTTAGCATAAAAATCAATTTGAATATATACGTTTTAAATTTACCCCGCCAATATTTCACAGTTTGTGCAAATAGTACCTTTTAATTAGTGAGAATCTCTAATGGTCTACTAATGCTAGTCTATGATTACGTATAATTTATTTAAAGAAAATTTTGTTTTTAGATTATTACTTATTCAATAGTTTAAATTTGAGTAAGATTATTTTTACTAATTACGTTGTACGTATTTTCTCACACATTCATCCTTTTTTACTGTACAAATACTAACTTGATAATTCAATTTTATTTTTTTAATTGTTTACAAGCTAGCGTGTAAGTAGACACATTTATTATATATTGGTGTACAAAAAAAATAAAAATTTGAGTTATTTTTTATGTAAAGTCCTACTGTAATTCTGTGAATAAAAATGTATTAAATATCATTTAAATTTTAAAAGAATTGTGTTTTTAAATTTATTTATTTTTTTCAGAAAATTTATTTACTCCATTTTAGATAAATCTCTGTTTATACGGTAATTTTTATCCAAAAATAAGATTCTTTTAAAGATTGGATCCGTAGCTTTTAAGATATTGGTTAAAATTACATTTCAGAGACTGATTGTCCGAATTGGTATCTTTGAAATTAGCAATCCAATTGTTAAAAAAGTGTTATTTCTGGTTTACTTAGAATTAAATCGTTCTAGCTAATTCGAAAATAACGGAAGCAAATTTTTTAAGGTTATTTATACACTCACGAAAAAAAAAGATAAATTTCCATTTTATCTTTTTGTTTTTTCTCAAAAGATAAATCTCTGTTTATACGGTAATTTTGATCCAAAAATATGATCCGCTTAAAGATTGGATGCGTAGTTTTTGAGGTATTTCTTAAAATCATATTCTGAGACTGATTGTTCGAATTGGTATCTTGGAAACTAGCCATCCAATAGTAAAAGTTGCAAGTATTAAAAATTTTTAAAAAGTCTTCCGGCTTAACTTTATTTTTTATGTACAATTGTATAGCAGTAAAATGAGTAGGGTTATTTAGCTGTCAGTTAACTAAATAAACAAGTCGATATTTCATTGGTTGTCGAATCCACTAGTTACAATAATAATAGACGATTTATGACGGTTTCAACATAAGATTTTAATCACAGTTAAGTATTAAATTTTCACAATTAAGTATTTTTTTTACAGATTAACGGAAAATCGACAATTGATTGACGTATGTATGATAACTTCCAATTTTGATTTACTTTTATCCATTAGTTAATTTAGGACCTCCTATTCACTTTAAAAGATAGTCTTTTTAAGTTAAAATATGAGATATTAATTAACTGCTAGGAATTTTATAAATGACTGAAAACTACTGACATCGATGGAATTCAAGAAAAGAACAAAGTTAAGATGTTAAAAAATTGTTCACAAAATATATTTCTCATGGCTTCCAATGAATAATATTCAATAATTTTTTATAAAATTCAGCTATATTATCATAAGATGTTTTATCTTTGCATCCTATATTCAATCTTTCGATTGCCTTCATATGCTTCGCTAGTAAGTATTCTCGATTCGGTGGATATTCTGTTAAATTTGTCAGCGCCTGAAAACAAAAGAATTACAACTACATATTAGTGATGATGATTTTTGGTAACACTGATTTTATTATACGAAATCTGAATTAATGTTCCCATTGTTATCAAGATTTGAAAATTGTTACTTACACGGATAGACCACATTTGTGCTCTAGGATTAAATTGATCATGCATTAAAATAACTAATCGATCTAATAGGCCCATGTTTGCAATTTCAACTGATTGTTTTTTGGCTTTTGTTCGATGTGTAGCATTCATTACTGCTCCACATGCGGCTGTGTAAACTTCAGTTCTCTGAAAACCAAATTTATGATTTTGTGCCCTGCTTTGTATTTTTAAAACATATAGGCAAATTTATTACCATATCGCATAATAAGTGGTATAATGAATCCAATAAGGAAATTTTGACAGCTTCTTTCTTTGCAATTTTCAATGTCAATAAAATCATTAAACATAGTAAAGTTTCTTCTAATATTTCGAATTGTGTTCGTTTCAATAATTGTACCTTAAAAAAATGATTAGATAGAAATTTCAAAAATATTATTTTGGTGGTATATTGAAGAAATTTTACCAGTGTATTGAATACGCCAATTGAAAAAGCAATATTCTTTCCTTCGGCTTTTATTAAATTTCTCATTGTTTTTAATAATCGTATTAATACTGTTTCGCTTTCGATTAAAATTCGTTGGTGAATAACAGCAATAAAATCGAAATTGATTAAAGCAAACACCGCTAAAATTATATAATTTTTAAAAGTTTTTTTTTTCTTTTTTTTTTTTTAAAGGGAAAACTTAATATATAAAATATGTTCATTTCGGGAACCTTCGGTTTATTTACGTAAATTTGATATAAAACTGTCATAAGAGATGATCCATTGATAATAAATTGGAATAAATTGATATCATATTTATTTTATATAATGAATAATCAAATCAGAAAAATATGTTTTTGGGAATGTTTTACCAATTCAGATAAATCCTCAGCGTTTTGGTATAGTTTTAAAGGGTCCCTGCCACAATAGGGAAGATACAATAACGAAAATTTAAAATTAAAATGCCATTTTACCAATCAAAATGTGAAACTAGGCTCAATACCAAACAAAATTCGAAAATTAAATTAAAATTGATTCAAAAACAAATAATTTATAAGCTCTTAAAGATTTTTTCCATCTCTTTCTTGCAAGAAAAGTTTTATGGGTGATTCTACGATAAGCGGTCATTTTCTATGGAAAAATCGCACGACAAAATTTTTGAATATTAATGTAATTTATAAAACATTTGTATCCACAACCAACTCAATTGTGCATGCTAACATTATTTATTTGAAGGAAATTAAATTTTGAAGTAAAGTGTATATAAATGCCATGGACATGGATAGGACCTCTTATCGTAGAATGGCCCTTGTATATAATCACTATGGAGATGAAGATGTATGACGTCATTTATGCAAATCTTCTTCTTTGTTTAATTAAGAATTTGTTAAGTCCATATTTTGGCTACTTTTTAAGATTTTTAAAAAATAACTTCAAATTCATGTTCGTGAAGTAAAGACGCTTCAATTAATAAAATTGTTCATCTTCGCTAATATAATCAAATATTATCTAAATATTTGAATCCAGAAAATTTTGTATTCGATTACTCTGTAAATTAAAATATTTTTTTACTTACAAATAAAATTATCTGAAAGTGAATGAGTTAATACGGCAGCACGAAATCGTACAACTTCAATTTCATCATTTAATAAATCTAAAATATATTTTAAAACTAAACTTGATTTACAAATTGCCTCTCTTCCAATTTGTTGATGGGCCAATGTATTTAAAATAATACAAATCCGTTCTCGAATCGATGTATCTGGACTTTTCATCAAATCTGTAACTCTAAAAATTAAATTTTAATTAATGGTTAAATTTTGAAATTTTGACTGTAAAAAAAATATTTTTAAGGTATACTTTTCCAAAATGTGCGAAAAATAAAGACATTTGTTTATTGATTTTAATAGCGAAAAAATTTCGGATATAATTTACATATAAAAATAAAAAATTTAATGTGTGATTTATATGATGGCACTTCTAACTATTAATTTCCGGGTTCGATTCCTAGCAGATGTTATATGGTTTTACTTCTTTTTAGTTTTCAATAAATTTTGATTTGCTTAGCTTTAATGGGAAAACTTTTGATCCTTCTTGTTTTCATCACAAATAAACAAAAATTGAACAAGAGAAAAAATTTATATATACCTTTGTACGATTTTCAATTCAATCCCTTCGATAGTCTTTTCTGGATGATGTAATATGTCCATGACTGTATCAATAGCATTTGAAACAGTTTCTGGACATTCTGAATGTAATTCTCGAATCTATATTAAAATGTATAAAATATTTTTATAAGAAGAATTATCTGTTTGTAATCCATAGTTTTAAAATTACCAATTTTGGCAATGCCCATTTTCCAAATGCTTGTGGTCGACATATCACATTGTTGAATGTCGTTGGTAACATTGGTTGATTCGATGTTAAACGATTCAATGGCGGTTCTTTATCATGACTGTCTGTCGTCCATCGCATTGCTAAATATTACACATGAAATAGTGTGAATCTATTAATTTTAAAGTCAAGCAAACAATAATTTTAGGGTTTTGCAAAACTCAATACCTTCCTCTCTGTCTCTATATTTAGATTGTGAGTGCTAAATTTTATTATATTTGTATCGAAATTTAAGAGGTTGTAATGATTATTTGATGTTTTAAGAATTTGAAATCGTAGCTATAGATTAAGCGCCGAAATTCTCGAATTTGGGAATGCATCATTGAGATAGATACATTTACGTTATACTGTACCACCAATATTGAAAGCTTCATAAAGGAGAAAGGAGAAAGCTTCATAAAGGAGAAAGACTGATTGGCTTGATTTTACGTAGCAAAACTTTAAATTTAGCAGTACAATATTTTGGATTAATTTTCGAAAAATATAGATATTTAAAGTCTTTTCATGGTATACGATTTTTCGAACCTCGTACAAGTCTCAACATGTTATCCATACCAAAAAGTTACAGTTTAAAACTTTATGTAAAGTAAGTATATTTTCTTGTTTTCAACTTTTAAAAACTGTGAATAAAATTAATTATTCTTAGATTTGAGACATTTTCTAATTAAATAACGGTGATTTTATTGAAAACGGATTAAATGGAGTCAAAATGATACGTTAATGTACCTTCATTGACAGCTCTGTTGAGTAAACGTGGATTAATTCCATGGGACTGGCTATTTAATTGTAGATAAGAATTCTTATACGGATTAAAAAATGTCATTTTTTAACAGTTATTAAAAAGATTTTAATATAAGATAAAATAAATATTTTTGTATAATAATTTGATTATATGCCAAACCCAATTAGTAAATGAGTAACCTTAGAAATTTTGATCAGCGTCTTATTTCATAGATCACTTTTCGATCGATGATTTTTATTGCGGTTAATTTTTAAAATTTTATAAATGCCGGTTTCAAATTTTTAATTTCGACTTCCATAAGAGATTATTAATTCGTCACAGCCTTTATACATTTTTATTTATTTATATATACATATTTTTATTATAAAAGATAAATATACAGAATGTTCGAGGATAACTTCTTTATTAATGGACCGATTTTAATCATTCTTTTTGTGTTGGGTTCAGTCTATTAAATTTCATATAAATTTTTCTTGGTTTTATACAGCACTAAAAAAAAGAAAAAAAAAAAAAAAAGAAAAAAATTATTTTAAATTGTAAACTTCTTTATATAATTTTCTGGTGATTATTTCGAATTCATTGACAATCATATTTCTAACTAAAAAATTAATTCATTGGCACAGATTAGGCGATTTCGAAGAGTAATTGGTCATATGTAAATTATCTGTAGACGTTTTCAATTTAAAATTATTTTTTACTATTTAATTCGTTTTGATTTTTTACTATTTAATTCGTTTTTAACTTGTTTCTTTTTCCTTTTTTTGAAAAATTTGTTCTATTTAACATAATATATTTCAAAATAGACTGTCTTAATTGGAATATGTCGTATAATTTAAGATTTATGTATAAGCGAAGTATTAAAAGTGAAAAATTAATCGAAAATTGGTGGGTGGGTTTGGCAGTAAAGTTCTTTAAAATGCTTTCAAATTAGTTAATATTTACCTCACTTCATGCTACTGTGTTACATTAAGAATAAAAGATATTGTTAAGCGAATAAAATGTTCTTATTAACAGAAGTCATTCATTCATTCCATTTTCTTAAATTTCCTGAAATATAATAATTACTTATATATCTATCAATTATTCTGATCATAGTTCGTTCTACATGAATAATTTTAATAACTCATTCGATATGTTTTAAAAACAGCGAAGGATATGATTAGACCAATGGAAAAAAAAAGTCAGTATTATTTAAAACAAAAATTCTTTTCATGTTGTATAAATTATGTAAATTATGCAAATTATGTAAGTGACATGAATAATTTGTTTTTAACAAAAAAAAAAAATGGTTTTTGTTTTTGCTATTATAATTTTAAGAATATTATTTGATAAATTTACTACATGATTTTTAATAATACAAGAAGACATTATTAACTAAAAATACATATAAAATTTGAACGACTTTAAAAAAAAATGGACTAAAAAATAAATTTAAATTAAATAAATAGTTCTACAAGTAATTTTCTTGCGATCAATTATTATTTGAACTTAGTGCTAATTATATTGTTTGCAAAAAGAAAAAATTTGTTGGCAGGGGTTTTAAAAGGTAATTGGTTACAAGTAAATTATTAATTAAAGAAATATTTATTAAATTTAAAATTGTGTTTAAAATTTTAATTAATATTTGTAAGTCGGCTTTTTTTTTTTAAAAATTTGTATTTTTTTGAGTTCTAATGTTTATTAAAAATTTGTTTTTTGGCCGATTTTCATTAAAAAAAAACAATCGTAGAAATGGAAAATTGAACGAACACAAAAAAATACATAAAATTGATTTAGATGAGACACAAAGTAATAGTTTTTGAAAACTACTCAATCAATTTTGATGAAATTCTGTTCTCTAATTTGAAAGATATATAATCTAATAAAAAATGATTATTGCACTCTGATTCTTAGTTTTTGAGAAATAAAACTGTTAGAATGATATTCTAAGTATAATCTAAAGTTATGCAAACAAAAAAATAACTTACAGTTTGGAATTTCTGGAATAAACAATCCATGGTCTCATTCAATTTCATAAATCTTCTACTTAAATTTCAAATTGATTAGTTACTTCATAATATAACAAAATTGTAAGCAAAACAAACGACAATTTTATCTTTTCAAATGTAGCGTAAAGAAGTTCTACTGTATAATTACAGTTCAGGATATTAAATAAAATATTGCATTAATTTGAGGGAAAAGGATTTATGAAAAAATATTAAGGAAGTTTCCTCGACAGTAATAGATAAAATAAATTAGTAGATAATGATCCGAATTTTTAGTATGTTATAGTTATCAAAATTATATAACACAGAAATTTGAGTTCCTTGCCGATCAATTAATAATTAATCTCTTAATTAATTAGCAAGATACACACTCTAACATACTAAAAACCCGGATCATCGTCTACAAATTATTTTCTTTTCTATTACTACCAAGGGAACTTCCTTTAATAAAAATAAAACATATATGTATACTAAAATAAACAAAAAACGCGACGACCAGAAGCTTCCATACTTTCTTAAAATTATAAAAGTAATTCTATGATGTATTTGATAATTTTTTTAGTTTAAAATAAATGTTTTAGATAGATAAATAAAATTAATTCTGATAAACAACTCAACACAACGAAATAATCGGGTATTTAATAATTTTACATAAATGCATATTTTTTTTGTCAAAAAATTGACATTTTTTTTCAGTATGAAGTAAGTGCCTAGTTATAATAATTTAGTTACACTATTATAAATCAAGGTAGTTGAGGCGTTATAATTCGATTATAAAATATAACAAGTAGTACATTCAGTGGCGGATTAAGCTTATTGCCGTCCTAGGCCCTGTCTGATACGCCGCACTTTTTGGTCAGCAAAATTATATATATTTTGATTTTATTATAACAAATTCTTGTCTCAGAATTTCTTAAATTTGTTGAAATTTAAAAATATAGTTCAATATTTTTGCAGCTATAAAAAATACCGTTTTTTTTTTGAATCAGATAAACAAAAAAATTGTCAATTTTCTTAGCGGGAAGTTGAGAATGTTTCGAATTTCAGATGAATGTCAATTGTTAATTCATACATATTTTCATTTAACACCAAAATTAAATTGAAAAACTAATAAGTATAAGTAATTTCAAATGCTTTATACATGTAAGAGTAATCTTATCGAAAAAACAAAAGTAAAAAGTAATTTAGTAATTCTCAAAGAAGCTTATCAATTTGATTGTTTCTTTTTAATAACCTTATTCGATAGACTATAATTGATTCCATCAAAATATGAATAATACATCCTCAAATTGAGAAGTCAATAAAATAATGAATTAATTACAGTCCATAGGAAATTTTTTATAAATTAAAAAAAATCAGAACCAATTTAAAAATTAATTTTTGGTATATTTTTTCGGCTCTCAAATTTTAACGTTCTGAAAATTTTGCCGCCCTCCCAAAACGTGCCGCCCTAGGCCCGGGCCTCACGGGCCTAAGCGGTAATCCTTCACTGAGTACATTGGATTAAAAAATGCAATCTGTCCTCATTATAGGAGTCTAATTTTTTGTGTCAATTCGTCTTAACTGTATGTTTGCTATTATTAAATGAACATCTATACGCATAAACTACCTTAAAAACATTATTTTATTTCTAAAAATGCACTGTTAATTGTTCGTGTGTTTGTAATTTGTGTTTGTAATGTACATGATGACTAAAATGATATTAATATGATCACTTATAATCAAATTGAATACTCATTTTATCTTCCATACCTTTGGTTTATAGCAACGCAAGCATTTGATATAGCAAGCAAGCTAATAATAAATTTATTAAAAACATTATCAATTCTTCTTTTGCTTAAAATACATTTCAAACGATTATTGTAATAACTAATAAGTATTAAGTATTGATATGTGCTATGAATTTATAATGCTAATTATTTTAGTATTCCGTAATTTTTTTTTTTTTTTTTGATGTGTTATACTTTTCTGCTACCTACTACCTGCATGTATGAGATTGTTTTCGTGAACGGTTTTAAATTTGTCACGGAATAGATAAATATTAAAAAATATTGAACAATTAAATAAAGAAAATTAAAAAATATAAACTTAAAATTCAATAAACAAAAACTTTAAAACAAAAAATTAAAATTAAATTAATAAAAACTAAAATATAAAATAAAATAACAAAATAAAAAAAAAATGGATGCGTGTACCCAAGTACGCGCGTCAGAAGATATAATTCTTTGAAATTATTAAAAAACAATTTTTAATTGAATGCAAATAATTAATTACAATAAAATAATAAAAGGACTGAAGAAGGATGGTCAACACAGTCAATAAAGCTCAGTTTAAATTAAGCTTCAACCTGTAAATTTTGTGTGACGGTGATGCGCGCACATCTTAAATTTTCACTCTCATCATTTTTTCATAACGCGCTTAAAGAACTATAACTTCAAAAATTAAGAAACTTATTTACAAAAATAATAAATTCAAAAATTATTAAAATTAAATAAATAATTAAAGAAAATTAAAAAATATAAACTTAAAATTAAATAATTAAAAATTTCGTTTCATATTTTTGCAGTTAGTAAAAATATATTTGTTTTTTAATTTTTTTTAGTTTATCACAGGTCTTGTGGCGCAACGGATAACGCGTCTGACTACGGATCAGAAGATTCCAGGTTCGAATCCTGGCAAGATCGAATAATTTTTTTAATTATTTTTTTAAAATATGAATTCTTATAATATGTAATCGGAAATTTTATGTACGTTTTAGTTAAAAAAATATATTTAGGTCTGTTTTCAAATATTCTATATTTAAATAAAACATTCAATTCAAACTAAATAAATAATCAAATACACCATGAAAATATCGTATTTTATAATTTTTAAAAAGCATGAAAGATTCAGGCTTTGTACAGTTTTCAATTTTTAAGCTCAAATAACTAAAAAAAAAGAACTAATCCAAATTTTTTGAAATTATGTACAATCATGGCCTGAAAACGCATAGTATGTCGAAGGGTTTTTTATGAAAAAGCAATTCCGATTATAAAATAAAATTTTTGTCACACTCTTCCATTTTCTTGCCTAGTCTGTGCACATACAATTTCATAACATTCCGATTATTATATTTTGACTTATAGGACATGTTTTTATAATGAACTAAAAAGTACAAAATACGGTACATGCAGCAGATAAGTGATTCATTAATAGCTCAACTAATGATGTTGCAAGGTCGTTAATGTTTTTCATTTGAAATTAGAGAAATTATTTTATACTTTTTAGTCCGTTATAAAAACGTGGTACATTAAAAATTATTATTATTTTCTGCTTCGTAGGGATAAATTTTCTTTCTTTTAAGTTTTCTTCTTTGTTTTTTTTTATTTCTGATATTTGTTCTCTTTTTATTTTTGGTTTTCATTTTTTCATCTTCCTCTCCTCTTTTTTCGTTTTTCTTCTACTTTTTTCACATTTTCATGCATTGTCATCCACTTCTGAGCTTTGATCCAAATTTCAAATATCAAGCTCATCGGGATGTTAGTTTAAAAATACTTATAAAATTCCTACCGGACAGAAGACACACAAGAAAGCGAGTTAATAAAAAATACAATGTATATTACACTAGAGATTGTCTTGATTATAGAGGACTAATTTTTGGTATTAATTCCAATTAATAGAGAATTGAATAAATTTCGATTCTTTACTCCAATTTCCTAGATCAGAAATATTTTATATTTTATAAATACGTATTTTGACTACAAATTATTCGAATTGAAACGATAATTGAAATTAAAATTATTTATTTTCATAATTTATTTTTAGTTTTGTAAGTTTAATGATTATTTTGAGATTTTTTAACTGTCAAAATCACATGGCCGAACACTAAACACGTGATCGAAGCTGATTGGTTGCTGTAGCAATTTGATAGATACTTGGAAAGTATAAATTGCGCATATACCAAAATACGTTTGTTATCCTTTCCACCTCAAAATCCTTTTTCCAATCTTCCCGCAACAATCCCTTCCCAGAAATCAGCAAACTTGGTCAATTTGACCCAAGGATGCTGCTTTTTAGGAAAAAATTTCCCATGCCACACGATGTCGATTGCACCTAGTTCCGGTGTAATCTTAATTGTATATAGTTTTTTTTTTCTTTAATTTATAGGTTAAGCTAGTTATAGGGATGGCCTATACATCCACATAGGTTAAGTATTTTCAAATGGTTTTTTTTTAATTTTCCATTTTTTTTAAACTAGGTAATGAAAAATTGTAATCTCGATGTAACTAGTATATAAGATGATGTATTATAGATAAATCTTAGGCTAGGTGCTATAGTTAGTTATAAGCCGATTTGTATTTTATATTTTTGATGCAAATAAAGAATTATTAAACTAAAAATACGTTTGTGCAAACCGTCACCAAATTAGCAGCGAGTAAGATCTCCTCAGAGAATCATTACGACTAACTAATTCATATTGAAAATGATGATTACTTTGTAGTCGAAATATGTTTTTATAAAATATCTAGGAAATTGGGACAAAAAATCAAAATTTATACGAAAAATCCCCCTAGTTGTCTTTAATAATACTCCTAGAGAATTGAATAATGTTTTCTATAATCTCAATATTTCGCAGACCTACGGAACCACTGACATATCGTACGCGTGATCATTGTGTCTTGTGGTGACCAATTATATTTTAAAAAAAACGTTTCAACACGTAAAGCCTTGGGTATAACAATAATAATGTTTATGACGTTCATCGTCAAGTTTGATCAGAAAAAGAAGCATACCACATACTGCTTCGGCTGGCACAATAAAATTTTTTGGTTATGCGTTTGCGTATAAGAGTTTTGCATGATATATATCGTATATAGGAGATATATACATACACAGCATCGCGACGGCGGTCGGCGTCTTTTTTTTTTCGTACTCTCGTATAATACGAAAAACATATTCATTAGCCACAAACTGATTAATATATTAGTCAGTTATAACCGTTAACCGCGTCTTTGAACATCTTTTCTTTGCGCGCAATATGCAATTTGTTTGAAAAATAATCTCACCAATTTGTTTTTAAATTCAAATTGTTCAAATTTTTGTTTTTTCTTTGGAAATTTAAATTTTTATTAAAAAAATGTTTAAGTAAAAATTTTTTTAAAATTAAGTGAATTTAATTTTATCTAATTTAATTTTTTAGTTTAATTTAATTTTTTTTTTAAAAACTTAATATGGACGATTGATAATTTATTATTTTTTTGTTTGTTTAATTTTTCGTTATTTTGTTTTGCGTAATAAAAATTTGAATTGTTTTTTATTTTAGTACTTTTGTGATTTATTTCTTGTTTTTGTTTAATTTTTTTTTTGTTTCTTTTAATTTTTTGTTCGTTTTTATTATATTATGAATATTGTGATAAGGTAAATTTTTTTATACTTAATTTTATCTATGAAAAACTTTGATGCTACAAATATTTGTTATGCATGTTTGTAAGCCATTGTTGTAAATTAGGATTTTTTTCAAGTATAGCATGAAACGGCAGTTGTGTTTCGAATACGAATAATAAATATATGTACTAACTAATGAAATCTGTTGAAGATTGATTTTGATTAGAATTGAAAAGGTATCTTTTAGTCGTTTTGTTTCTCGAAAGGCATGTTATATGGTATAAGCTATTAAATAAAAAATAATTTTCGATTCTTATGGTTCAGTGTTAAATAATTATTGATGAATTTTTAAATAAATTTTTCTTAATGCAATTCAATTTGACTTGAAGAGCCTAAGTGTCTCTTCAGTTCAGCGGTTATTGCACAGTCAAATGAAAAACTTGAAATACTATTAGTTTGAAATCTTTGTCTTATTGTGTATCTATTTGATTAAGCGTTTGAATATTAATAGTTTTTACCTTAATTATTTTGGATTTTTTTTAAGTTTAAAGAGTAGGATTCCAAATAATTTCGTATGGTTTAGTAATCTTCATCGATAACAACAAAATAAAAAAACAAAAGTTTAGATATTTCTTTTGGATTACTTATAGGACAATTAAATTTAAAAATAAAAAGTTAAATTTATATATTATACCTCAGAAACTACTGTTTTGAGCTAAAAATTTCAAAAATCAAGCCCATTCGACGATTTGTGACTGATTTCTTCAACGTGGAGATAAACCTTTACAAAATGCTCTTAAATGATCGATTCTGAGAAAATTCCGAGGAATCAATAGAATTTATGTAGATTTTTGGAACAAATTTTTATTCTATCGTTTTATCGAAATAAAATTCAAGACCATTGGACAATTAGTTTAGTAATTTAGGAAACTATACTTGAAATCCTACAAGATTAAGAACAAATGTACTTGCCCTACTATTCTGAATTTTATTCGAACAAATTATATTTGAATTGATTGATTTTCGAAAGGTCACTGCCGTATCATACTGGACTGGTTAGGATATTGACATTCGTACGCATTATTTATTACCAATCATTAATTACATTAATTGATTTTGTTTAATTTTCCATAACGCCTTTTTAATGTAAATATTAATTTAAAAAAAAAAGATCATTCTTTCTAATTTAGTAAGGGAGTCAGTCGATCATAATAAATTCTACTCTTAATTGAAATAAATTATTACTCATTAGCACGGTTTTAATGATAATCGTATATTTTTCACCAATATTTTCTAGAATAAATTTGTTACATTTTGTGATATAAATGAAGAAACCAGTTAAAGTTTTAACTATAATTGGAATTGTAAATAAAAATTAGATTATTTTAATTTTAGTAAGAGAGCCAATAGATTAATTTTGACTTATTATTAATATAGGATTTGATTTACTTAAATAATTGACTCCGATAGTTTTTATCTTCATTTGGTAAATCTCGTCTAAGAAAAATCGTCTCTGTTTATGATTTATGGTAATTTAGATCAAAGAAATTCAAAAATTACATTTATTTTTTTATTCATAGTCTAGTTTTTGAGATATTGCATGAAATGCTACCGAAAAATCGATCGCAGCATCAAATATTTGGCCATATCTCAAAAATTACGAATCCCATCATTAAATAGATGTTATTTTTGTAATTTACGGGTCAAGAAAATAGTTTTGTCGAAATTGGAAACAAAAAAAAGTTTTTTGATTTTATCGATTTTTTCAATGAGTACCCCTTAAAAAATTATAAAAATCGAAAAAAATTATTTGTATCCAATTTCGATAACACTATGTCCATACAGGTAGTTTGATCCGCAGATTTCAAAAACAATATTTATTTTAAGATTGGATGCATAGTTTTTGAGATATCAGCAGAAATCTGAACCAGAAGTCGATTTATCGGATGCATTTAATACGATATCTCGAAAACTAGTCGACCAATCGTAAAATAAATGTTATTTTTAGATTTGTGTGGGCCGTAATTACTTAAGAATATCTAGGGACATTTTGGATTTTTTAATGATTTTTAAGGTTGTTGTATTACAAAAAACGCCTCAAGTTACAATCATAAATTTTCGACAAAAATCACCATTTTGGCCCAATTAAGATTCAAAATATATTAGATATTATTAATTTGGTAAGGAGGAGAGACCGCACTCTCGTTATTTCAAGATGGAGTACAATCTTAAAAACTGCAAAACTATCGCCTTCCTTTCAAGACCTTCCTCTTATTGCAATGATTATCACAAGTATGTTGAGTAATAAATCTCTCTGTCAAATACTTAGTGTATTTTATCAATGCTTATGATTAAGTATAGTTACTTAACAAGAAACAGGTTCATCAAATTATCTTCATTAATTTTTATTGTTTGGTACATGAGCACTCCGCCTGGAGTCCTATATATTTTTATTTGTAAACTTTCTATAAAAAGATTTGGAAATTTATTTTTATTTGAAAGGATGTAACCAATATAGAAGGTCTCTTAAAAATTTTATTAAAAAAATCATATTGGCCTCTTAAAAATTTTATTAAAAAAATCCAGTCATGAAGGGTAGTGGGGACGAATACTAATTTTTCTTGATTGGATATTATCTAAATGACCAATTTTTACTGGTAAGCCGACACTTTTTCTGAAAAGATAAAGCCGGTTTCAAGTATTTAGTTTATTTTCTTCAAAAATTTTAATACATTCCTAATGAATCGACAGAAAAAAAATGGCACACTTGAAAAATCAAGAGTTTGCAAAGAATAGTTTTCTATACTCAGCATCTTTTGGAATAATCACGCAAAATTTCAAATTTTTAAGTCTTATCGACTCGGAAAAACTGCAAGGAAAGAATGTGTCAGTCAATCAGTTTGCTGAAATTAATAAAAAGAATATTCGATCTTGCCAGGATTCGAACCTGGAATCTTCTGATCCGTAGTCAGACGCGTTATCCGTTGCGCCACAAGACCTGTGTGTGTACCCTATAAAATACAAAAATACTCAAAGATTAAAACCAAAATAAATATGAAATATTCAAGACATTAAAGTTTGGGCTGCTTAAAATATCAAACTGCTAACAAAATTTTGGAATAGTTTAAATAATCAACAAATGAAGACTTTTTTCTCGATCTTCCTGTATCAAACAAAAACGCCTTATTTGAAATATTAAAAAAAAAAAAAATTATATTAATAATGCCAGGAAAATTTTCCTTTCATTTATATTGAGAATATTAATTACATTTTGTGAAAGACAGAATTTTATCGTTTGAATTAAGCTATTTTAAAAATCATGTAATCACTTCAAACAATTAATCCACATTTTTATCCAGAAAATTAATTACATTTTGAAATAAAATATAATTTTCTCATTGAGTTCACATTTCAATTTTATTTGAAATAAGCTACTGGTATTTCGATGTAAGAATGGTGTTGTTTTTTGTTTTATACAACGCACGTAGAAAATTGACATTTACAATATATTGTTTTTGTCATTCTACTTTTTCGACTTACTTAGTGTATACCAAATGTTCTTTCTTAATAAATAGTCTGCGAAAAAATCTTAAAACTTTTAAACTAGATTAAGGTAGTGTAAGAGCTGAAGACGTTTTTTCAAAAGTCCGCATCTTCGGAAGATATACCATGCATCAAAGACTCTTAAGATATAGTGTGCACACCAAGCTCTTTTGGAAGTAAAAATAAATCTTCTCAATTTAAAGTATATATTCGAAAATTTTGGGAAGGCAATCCGTCTCTTTTATCTAGACTAGACGATAATGATAGATCATAGCACGTGTTATATGAAATATATCATGGTATATTAAATTTAGTCTAAAATTTGTAAGTCTTTAAAATATTAAAGATTTTCATAAAAGAGAGGTTTAGATGATTAAAAGATCATTTAATTCAACCATTTCCAAGACATTGTGGATATTTTAGAAAATCCTTTTCTTCCTATAAAACTGGAAGTCGGGCGGCTGCAGTGTAGATTGCTAGATTCTTCAATGAGCGAATATTTTTTGTAAATATAGTTCCCGAATAAGAACAAGACACTGCGTAAGAAGCCCAAGAATCTCAGAGAAGATTTTTTATGAAATGTTTGCATTTTGCATAAGTGCAAGACCCTGCGTAAGAAGCCTTAAAAGCTTAGGAAAGATTTTTATGAAATTTAGGCAATATTTGTATTTTCCGTTTGATATTATTTCACGCGAAAAACAAATCAACAGATAAGTTTCATTCAAACAAATATTCTAAATTATTCGATTGATCGAAATGTTCATTGCTATATTTCTTTGTTTCTTAAGTTTCATTACATGTTATAATTTCAAGAATATGGTGGAATTTCTTGATCATTATTTTAGGTACTGTTTAAAAAGCCGTTTTGTTTTCTATATTGTTTGATTCTCTGGTATCCAAAAAATCTTAAAATTTAAGTAAATTTGTTATCTCTGGCAATTTTAGACTGCTCTCCGCATTCACAATATAAAAACGATTTACAGTAAACACTCGGTATAAGAGTTTTGTGCTTAATAATATAGTATTTTTTTAAACATTAATTTCAATTTATTGAAGTTTATAAATTTTCATGTGGTATAAGGATTTTTTCTATATTGTAAATAATGATACAAGAGGTGACTTCAATAAAATGTCGTTGCTGTCCTTGTAAGCTCTAAAGTCCAACATTTTTTCTAATTTAGAGTTTTCATTTAAACTTCGTGTCCAAGGTTTTACAGACCTGTTACTAAGTTTAATCCGATTAAAAAGGAAAATAATTTCTATAACAATGATAAGCGATTCTCCTCATAATATTCTGGCTACTTGCATTAAATGAACCCATTTTTTTTTGGATAAAACTGAGTTATATGAAAATTTAAAATAAAAAATTTATTTTGGCGTTTTGTTATACCTTTAAAGGGCCCGTTTATGACAAAAGTCAGTTTATAAGATAATTTTAATCCAAAAAATTTTCAAAAATAGTACTTTGGTTGATTCAGATTACTTGCTTCAGAAACAATTCTTGAAATCAATTTTTCAAAATCAGGTGATATCATGAAAACTACCCATGCAGCATCAAAAGAGTTATGTATTTTTTTTGATATTTCTCTCATTTTTAGCAGTCCAGACCACAGTCCCTTAACAGCTGGTTACCAATATGCTCGAAAATAGTCACTTATCATTAAAAATCATAATTTATGATTATTTATCTAGAAAAAGTATAATTGATTTTGCAACCCGATATAATAAATTAATTTATAGCGACATAACTATTTAGCAATGGGCAAAGTAGCCTTCGATTTATCGCCTTAGATTTGAGATACATGATATGCGGTATGATTAAAACAAACTCTAAAATAAAATTTAAACTAATTTATTCTTCAGTTATAATCAGGGTAGATTTATTACTATTGACTCCCTTACTATAATACAACTGTAGCTACACCAAAAACATATTTAATTATATTTTATTTGAACAATGAAGTCAACAATTTTCCCAACAGATTTACTTTTTTTGTTGTTGGTGTTGTTTGATTTTCATCAAAATGAAATTTTTATTTTTTTTTTTTAAGTTGAAAAGTTTTTTAATTTTGGCTGATAATATTGATGTGTTAATAATAAATTTTTGTAGCATTTTAAAAACAAATAAAGGATAAAATATATTTGGAGGGAAGAGAAAGTGAGAAAAGCGGTTATAATCTTTATTTTAAAAGTGATTTTTGCATTTATTAACATTTAACAAATTTCTTTTAAATGATACACATTTTTTAACAGTTGTGAATTTTTCAAAAAATGTTTGTGCTTTCGACGCTGTAAGCGATTTAAAAAATCAAAACAGTCAAGAAATTTGATTTTCAAATTTAAATTTGTTTGGGTTCAATTCAAGATTCTTAAAATCCTCGCGAAGTTTTTTCGTAGAATTTTTGATTTTTGGTTGCACGAAAATGTCGAATTATTTAAAAAAATCGCAAGGTTTTCAGGAATATTTTCAAAAAAGAAAAGTAGAAAATGAGTAGGTAAACGAAAATTTTCGATCATAAATCTCCCAAAGCACAAAACGAAGAATTTTTTTGAAAAAATTAAACGGTTTAAAGATGGTAGTTTTGGCTCATAGTATATTAAAAAAAAAACATTTAAAAAATGACTCTAAACCTTAAATCCCATCGAAATGAGATTGGGATTGCGAACCTTGATTTATGCAAACGCAAGTACCTCCAAAACTCTCTCCTAAAAATATGTATTGTCAGTTATTTCTTTTAGTGCCAATATTACGCACGATAAAAATGAAAATTAACCTTCAGACAGTGATATAATAGATGATTTTCATATAACAGACAGTTTTTCTCATTTTTTCCACCTTTTTAAATATGTTTTTCAGCTTTAGAATATATTTTTCATAAATTATTTACAGGTGTCAAGAGAAAATACATTAACTTAGACAACCAGCCAGCCAGCCATACAAAAGAAAATTAATAAAATAGAAGAATTTAATAATAAAAGAAAATTTTTTTAATAATAATAAATTACAATAAAACTCAAAATAATAATATTAATAATATTACTATTTATTATAATAAATAAAATAATAATTTTTATATTCAACAAAATAATATATTTTATGAAAATATTTAATAAAATTATAAAAGTTTGTAAAAAATACTTCAAAACATATTTATTTAAATTGATTAAATCTTTTATTATAATTATATATACACATGAAACGACGCAAAAAACTTACCATTCTCATTTCGTGGAGAAAATATTAAATAATGCAATTGAATTTTTAAAACGAAAATTTTGTATTCATTTAATAATTCTATACAAAATTGCACAATATCGTAAAAATTCTAATAATAATAAACAAAACATAATTTAAGAACAAAATAAAAACTCTTTTCAAAAATAGATTTTTAGAAATAAAAAAATGTTTAATAATTAGTGTGTGTTAAAAAAAATAAATTAATAATCATTTTCTTTAAATAATGTAAATTTATTGATTATTTTGAATATTAATTAAATTCAAATAATTTTTTACTTTATTTAATCTTTCATATTTTTTATTAAAAAAAAAAAATAATTTAAAAATTTGGTAAGATTATTAAATTAACAAAATTTTTTAAAATAGCATGTGCGTCTTTAATTCGTGTTGGAAATTAATTATAAGAATATTTGGATAATCATCTTTTGGACGTCTTCATTTTCAAAAATATTATTTCGAAGAAATTTGTCATAAAATTGGTAAGTAAAATTTTAATTCTCACATTTTTATTTTTATTGAGTAGATAAAAGTGCAATTTAATTAATAGTGCCCATAATTAATATACTGTATAAGTTTCGTCAAAATCGGTCCAACCATTAGTTGTAAAGCACACTAAAAAGTAAAAAAAATATTTAGAAATTTATATTCTTTTTAGTTATTTTCTTGCGGCCAATTACCAGTCGCAGTCTGCGTAAACAAATATACTTTTTTGCTAACAATATGTTTAATGTAAACTTTTAAAAGTATTTGATCTCAAGAAAATTACCTGTAAAAGTATTCATTTAATATAAAATAATTTTTTACTTTTTAATACCTTTTTTGAAGAAAATTTTATTTACAAATTTCTCAGGTAGGTTAAAAAAAAAAAAAAAATTTTAAATTAAAAACAATAATTATGTAAATTAAATTAACAAAAATTTTGTTTTGTTTAAAATTTTCATACAAAATATTTTAATAAAATTTTCGTGCAAATATTTTTGGGTAGGTAGATGATTCAATCCCATGGTTAGTCAATTTTTAATGACCCGATTTAAATGTAAATTAATATTTTCTAACATATAACAACATCAACATATCTCACTTCTTGCAATAGTAAGCATAATATTATCTCTGGTTATATATATATAGAATGTTACCTCTTCTTCTGAGGTGTAATCCGTATTTGATACCTTTTATCAACGAAATTTTAGTCTCTAAATGAATAGATAAATTTTTTGTTTCATACAAAAATAGGGAAACGTTGAGGAATGTCCATAAATCATGTTCAATTCTTTTTAGAGCCTTGCCTTTATTATGATCCTTCCTCCTCAGTGTTTTAAATTTGGACTTTTCTGTAAAAGAAAACTATTATTCAATTTTCAAAATTATAAACATTCTGAATCAAATAATTGCACTTTTCCATTCCTTTAAATTATTGGTTGTTGGGAAAACAGGATTTTTTCTTTGTTGTATCTCCTTGAAATATTATTTTTATTGTGCATAATATACAAATATGGAAAATTATATCTATTTTCTGTATCTCAGCGTACCTTTCGAACTAATCCTTCCTCCTCTTGACCGAGCCACGAGACTTATGGTACGCTTGTATAGATTAATAAATTAATTATGACATATTTTCTTGTAATATTCAGACCACTTCTCTTCATAACTGGGAAGAGGTTGAGGAAATTTCAGGTTCGAAAATTTTAAAATACAGTTATCCAATATTTTTAGACGATTTCTGCCAAATACTAGTGCCATTCTACTTTAAGGCAATCATCTATTTTATCTGTTAATAACGACTCTAATCTTTAATCATTTCCATGGTATCATTTGTTACACAGGACTTTTTTAAAATTTGTATTATATATTTCAATTTATTTTATAAACACCGTCATAGAGATGTTGACTGAATTTTTTTTTACATCAATTGGAGCGTCTATGCTTCATGAACGTAGATATTTTCCAAAGAGGGAAATATCTACGTTTGGCGACAACTTACCTGTTAGTATCTCCATATAAATTACATGTCAAACATCGTTTATAAAAAAAAAATGGATTTATAATCTTTCATAGCTTATAGCTTCTTTGTTTTTGAATCAATTTTAATTTATGTTCCAGTTTTGTTACGCTATTGAGTCTAGTTTCACATTTTCATGTGGCAAATTTAGTATCGGTCAACTACTTACTCTATTCTAGCCAGTATGAATTGCTTAGTGTCGGAATCTCAAAAATGAACCTGAAAAAAATAGTTTTTCAAAGTGACTTGAACAGCATAAATTGAAAAAAGTTTCAAACAAAAGTTGGAAGTAACATAATCACATTTTCATTTTTTATCCGATTGGGTATTGCTAATGGAATCAAGCTTACATTTTTGTGAAATGAAAATTATGAACATTAAGTATAAATTAAAAAAATTCTTCCCATTAATTTTTCGTTTAATTATCCTTCCAATTTTTACGGAATACATTGTATACATACAATATAAATTCATTTAAAATTTTCTTTTTGATTTTTTCTGTGATAGGAGTAAAATGTCATGTTCATTGAAATGCTGCTGGTATGTGTGGCTGGCTGCTGTTACATTTTGTTTTTATTTTCCATTTTCCATTTTCATTTCATTTTTATTTTCAATTGATAAAATTCTCCGTAACATACAATTATTATTGTTTGGATTCTATGTGCTTCTTGTATATTGCTTGCTTTGTTCAAACCAAAAAGATATTTTATTTAAAGATAAATAAATATAATGCGAAATATTTATAAAATATATGATGACACGGAGAATTTTTATACGATGGTTTTATTTTATTCAATAGCACGTGGCTTTTTTATCGGGGAATTCAGTATTAAACAATTTAAAAATAAAATAAAATTATAGACTTAGAATAATAGCACACAAATTTTCCAAAAATCTACCTGTCTGTTTGCGATAAACTCAAAAAAGAACTGAACAGATTTTCATACGGTTTACCAATGGATAGAGTAGTTCAAGAGAATGGTTTAGGTATATAATTTGTTTAGTTAAATTGCTTGCAATAAAACGGTAAAACTGAGCAATCACGAGATCATGTCGTAGGCCTGAAAAAAAGCTACAGAAAAAAGGTTTTCTTTAATTTCCTTCAGGTCGAGTACTTAGACCAATGTCGAATCAAGGTTGGAAGCACTCACATCTGTTTCTGGAAGCCAAATATTGCCTCCCCACTATTTCTATGCAAAAGTTCTAAGACAAAGTAACAAAAAAAAAAATTGACAATTAAACTAAATATTATTAAATCTGTTTGAACTTACGTTAGCGAAGCGGCGGAGACCAGCAAGTATGGTATATTTCCAAGAGGAACATTATTTAAGTCATATAATTCAAGAATCTCAAGAAAAAATAAAACACAAGTTGGGTAATATGATGATAGTAGAAAAAATAATAAAAAACATTTTTTTCTGTCTTCATATTTGCGCATTTCGGCAAAAGGGCTTATCCAGTTTTTATACTGATATCAACAAGGCGTACAAAATTATCCAGCCTTAGTTATACGTTATACAAATGCGGTTTTAAAAATACAACTTCTAAACGGTTAAAGATCTAGAAAAACTGTAAATACAAAAAAGATTAATTTTTTTATTATATACAACTTTTGTTTCATACATATTTTTCGTATAATCAGTAGATTGGGTACAGTTTGGAAATACAATTCATTCGAATCGATGTATTGAATGTATTATATTGCATTTGAATTTATTTTTATAAAAATTTGTATCATCCGATATACATTTGTGATCTCATTGACCTAACGCAAAATGACCTAACGAATATACAAAATTGAATGTGACAAAATCATAGTCTTGATTAAAGTTTTGGCTGAATCGTTTTAATTAATTTCACTCTTTAATTAGAGGAACTTCAGGTTCAAATTTAGTAAATACACTTCTTTTGATATTTTTACAGCTTATTTTGAATACTTCATAAAAATTAAATTTATTTAAATAATTTTTATGGACTACCGATATACATATTAAAACTCGAAAAATTACTCCGTGTACACCATTCAAAAAAAAAAGTTCAAAGAGGAACAATTTTTTATTAAAATTAATTTTTTTTTTGTTTTTTGCTATTTAAAATTTTGTGATATTTTTCTTGGCTATTAAATATTAAGTGTGTACAGTACTTAATAATAAATATACACATATAGATATATGAATATTATAATTTAATATTTTATATGATATTTAAAAATCCATTCCGTTTGCTGTACATCTGGAGCATTTGACGCTCTATAAATAATTCAATCAACGCTATCATATTTATTTTTATAAATATTATGATAAAATAAATAAAATTAAATAAATAAATATTTATTTGTATTTTTTTAATTAAATGGATTTTAATTCCTTGTTTTTAATAAATAATTTATTCATTGCTTTATTCGATACTATATTATGTGACCCTTAAAATGTTTGCCTAGAAAATTTCGAAACGAATCTTTACCAATGTTTTAAAGCCAACTGTACACATGCGTTGTCCATCTGTATTAAAAAATTTAATACCTTTTAAACATTGAATAAACGATTAAAAGCAGTTTCATCATGTATTTATAGATGTCTATGTGTAGGATTTTTAGTCAAGTTATACACCGATTATATTCAATTTTATTAAAAACGCCAAATAATGGTATATCGACTATATACAGAAAATTATAACCTTTGAAAATAAGAATAGTCTATTATTTGTAATTTAAAGTTTCATGTAAACATTTGTATACAACAATTTCATTGGTTGTTCGAAGGTTATTATATTCATTAATATCTAGAATATAATATGTATTAACCAAAAAAAAAAAATAGAATCGATAAAAGAGGCCTTATTGAATGTATGATCAATGTACTAACGAAAATGATTCAATTTTAGTAATAGACAATCAAAAATATAAAACTAATCTCCGAATTTGTTACACGTAGCGACATTTGGCAGAAAAATTTTAGCATACAGAACGTAAATTAATTTCGAAAAATATACAAATATTTTTGCAAGTAAGCAAAATACTTATCCAATTAAACTTGGTATGCACAATCTCCACATGAAAACGGAGGGCACGTCGGATAGTTGTTTTTTTTATTAGTTTATTTTTATTTTTAGCTATTCCTAAATATAAAAGTAACTTTTTTTCGAGGAAAACTATTTACATGCTTACCATTTTAATGTCAAGATTGTGAATATCGAATTTCAGTACATTTTAATAAGTATTTGTTTAGTTATTTGTGCGCAAAAATAGCGTGTTTGTTACAGAGTTCTCTATCTAAAACGTGGTAGTCTTATTTCAAAACCTACAATTTTTAGCTATTGATGGATCTGTGTTTGATTAAGTTACTCTTTACCGAATAAAAATTACCATTCAAACTTCAAAAATAATTTAAGCATAATTATATGTATAAATATTTTTTATAACTTACAGTTTGTTTTAAAAACTTTTTTCATAAAATATTAAGATTCTCCAAAATTTTAGCATTAAATCAATTAATTAACTCACCTATAGTTATGGTGTACATATAATCCAATAAATTATCCATAAATGTATATATAACGTATTTTGATTATTTTAATGATGTTAAGTTTAAACATTGATACTGTATTATTTGCTGAGTGTATCTATTTTAGTTAGTTGTTATTTATAATATATTTGTATACCCGTATTTGGTAATTTATTTAGTTTGAAGAACGAAGAAGTGTTGAAAATCGAAGAAATAAATATTGTATTGGAAAATAAATGTACTTCTTGATAAGATAGAGTGCTAAAAAGGTCACATATAATTTTCTGGGGATGTTTTTATAAATGACATGGTATGCTTGAAAGCATTATATCGCTTATCGGTTAAAAACACAAAAATAGTTGAACAAATGTTTTTGAAAAGTTATTCAATGTATTTTATTTAATGTATTTCTTTGAGCATACTGTGATTGGTCTAATGCGGACCAACGGTCTGTCCGGCTTGGACGGATACACTTTAAAATTAAAAATAATAAGTAAAGTTTACAATAAACATTAAAAATATTTCAAGCAAATATTACCTTTTTTACAAAGCAATATTTTGTATTATTTTTTATTTTTATTTTTTAAATTGAATTTTTCATCTATTGGGATCCAAATGACCAATTTTGTTCAACAATAATTTTAAGGATATTTTTTTTTATATCGACGATCGAATGACATCGTCTCATTCTATGAATGTTTTCGGCTTAATAACGGTTCAAAACTTGTCAGAAATGGATTTTTTTTTATGAAATTTCTATTATAGATTATGTCTTAAAGAAAACTTGTTTATGATGTTAATAAATGCTACTTATTAACGTTAAATCATAGAGGTGAAGAATATTTTAAAATTTATTATTATTATTTTTTGTAGGAGATAATCTTATGAGAGTACTGAACTGATTCATATGGAATTGGTTAGAAATGACTTAAAACTCCGATATCTGGTGACAACCTCTTTCATCCAAATTAGATGAAAATGATTAAGAAAAATTAAAAATTACGAATCGAAATAATTCTTAAATAACTATCACACAATCTTTTTCACAATTTTGTTGATGAAACTGCAATATTTATAATTTTGAACATTGAAAAAAATTATTTTATTTATTATAATTGGAAGTTTTTAAAATGGTGATAGTTTACAAAGCATTTTCATAACGCGGAGAAAATTCTTTTTCTTTCTCTCTGAATTTTTCCGCCCTGGGTACCAGCCCCGAGTGCACCTATCATAAATCCAGCGCTGAAAACAATTAGCTAACGATTTTCATTTTACAATTAAACGAATATCTCTTGTCATAATTTTTCGTTCAAAACGTTCGCTTTAAAATAGACCAGAATAGGAATCACGTATTAAATACGTAATCTTTAGTAGAAAACTTTTCAAGATCTGAAAAAAAAAAATTCTACGTTTAGAGGACGCAAGTATAAGTATTTAAATTTTCTATAAGACATTCTAATAAAACTGATTTCTTTAAAAACATCCTTAAAATATATTTTGTAAATATTCTGTACGATGTTACATGTTATATAAAATTGTGTCGCGTTTATAATACATTTTATTTTCCATAAATTTCCTATATCAAAATATAGAAAATAAAACCTTTAGGCAATCTTCTTGTAAAATGTAAATATTTAATATATATTAAAAAAAAATACAATGCAAAAATCGAATAAAGAAATATTTATAAGCTTACTTTTTTTCATTTATATTTTCTGATATGATTCTAATGAATTAAATTTGATATCATTTTAATATTCCAACATAAAGCACAATCATTATCTGTCTATTTGTCTCTCAATCTGAGGAGTTTAAAGTACGAGAACCACTTCCTTATTTTACTTCAACTTTCACTTCTCTCGTCTGTTGCAAGCAGGAGTTTTTTGATTTTCTAAAGACCGAAGTTTTTTTGTAATTCAAACGGGTGAAATCAAAGACGCATAAAAGAATTGTTGGAAATTTATACTATCTGGATACATTGTTCTGCTTCGTCTCTTAGATTTTCTATTAACCGAAATTTTTTGTAATACATATGGGTGAAATCGAAGACGGACGAAATGCTATTTGAAAATTTTTTACCGTAATGACAGGGTCTTTTTCAGTAAGACAGCTATCTGAATATTAAAGTACATAGCTTCATGGCATCTTTCTTGATATACTCAGGTAAAGACTTATAACATATACCAAGGTAGTTTAAATCTCTTTCAAATACTCTCAGTTTCGATTTTCTCATACTTCGAATCTTCGACTGTCTGTTTTATTTAATTCCATATGTAAAAGAATATAAAAACTTCTTTTCTCGTTATAATAATTACTGTTGTTTAATGACCTCCAGCGGTTTCTGTTTGCTGTCGTATACTTTTTAAATTATGCTCTTATGTACTTTTTCTGTAACAAGATTATTTTTCAGGGTTCCGCATCATTCAAAACATAATCTGAGGATCCCGATAATTCGATTTCTACAAAGTTATCAATTAAAGTCTCTTTCGGATAGATTTATCTCAAGCTAGAAGCCAAATATCTAACGTGAATTCCTTATTAATCAGCTTATATTCTTCACTATTCTCGTTTAGCTTCTTTCAACAATTAAACGCTGCCACGAGACGAGGCAAAAAGTGAATATTACTTTTTTGGATGGTTTTGAATTTTTGGATAGCCATTTTGTCTTTCATTAAAGTGTTAATTTTTGAAAATACTTTTAGAGAAGCCTTTAATCAAACGTTCTCGTGAAGCATCCAAATGCAGTATCTTGTCTCGTTATCTCCTACACAATTCGTTTAAGATCCAAAATGCCAACCATCAACTATGAACTAGACCCTTGTTCAATAGACTTATTATTTTTATGAAAGTATCGTTTCTTAGTGACATTAAATTAATTGTGAATTTTAACATGGTAATTTTTAGGGAATCGGTATGGAAATAACTTCTTCCAATATATCAATCCACTTATTTATTAATTTCCATACCATGAAACAGTTTGTTCAGAATAACGCCATAGAAATGTTTTTGTTATAATTACTTGTTGTATATAGATTTAATAGAAATGTTTTGTATGAGAATAGTAATTGTTTAAACGTACAAAGACATAATGTTTTAGGAGTGTGCGACGGCTACAAACTAAAAGATTTGTATAAAATTAGTCTACGTGCCATGAGCATTGCATCTCATTTATAAATTTGTCCAAAAATTTCTAAAGGTCTTGATAATAATCACTGTAATAACTTTTTCCCCAAACAAATTTCTGAAAATTATATTTCGGAGCCCGTATAATTTCCGACTGCAACGACAAATTAATGGACATTTGTGTTTGTCCAATTATAATACAACGATACCACTAACGTCTTATTCAACATTTGATAACACCAGTTGTTCGTTGTCAAACAACCTGAAAATTTTTCAGGTTGTTTGACATAATGGACATAATTTGATAATGGATAAAATTCAATAACAAAAAAAAAGCGAATGTTCGTCAATTTGACGTAATTGATAGCTTATTGACGTAATTGTAAAGTTTACATGCTCTGTAAAAAGAAAACAGTCCCCATTTCAAAATTTTCGAAGAGAATTACATTCACTAATCATCATAAAGTCGAATACAATGTTTTAAGTTGGGCATTTATAAATGATATGATATGCTTTTGGGCACCTAGACTAGATGTCTTAATAATTTACGTTGCAACAGCTTTTTCTAATGTTTTGTCTAACGACATTTTGTTTTATATGCGATAAATATGTTTTAACACATAATTTAAACACTGCACTGTGACACAATCAAGATTGCATTAAAATGTTTTTCAATACGCTAAGATACTTAGATCTTAATGTGCTATTATCATACATAATAGGTGTTATCCGTTAAAATCCGTGTATTTGCATAAGAATGTGTGAACACTAACAAGCGATATGCTATGCGATCAAGTTAAAGTTCCTCGATATAATATTTATATATTACACAACCTGTAATAAAAATGTTAAAAAGCTCACGTAGGCCACAAAAATATTTAATTTTTTTAATACATTCAAATCTGACAGATAGATATACATACAGTTTATAATATAGCTTTATAAAACTCAATATAATAGTAGATATTTTTCATTTTATTGATTCGATTATTATTTACTACTATAATAAACACACATAATGTTTTTGTTTATTTATTATGATGACTGATAGAATATCATCATCTATATCATACAATCAACAGAGTATATTATTCATTTTTTAATTGATAGTAAAAAAGGTAATTAGTTTAGGAACTTTCCCTCTCTGTACGACGTACAATTATTATTTGAAAACAGATTAAATGTTTTTACTACTCTTTGTTTTCAAGATCTGTGTTTTTTTTTGTTCACATTTTGATTGGTACTTTAATACTTATGTTATTGTGTAAGCTTTTATTGGATAAAAAGATATTTAATATTAAAAAAAAAAAAATTAATTATTTTCATCTATAATAATTTAAAAGTGTTTTTGTTTGTCTTTCTCTAAAGTAAAGACGAAGTTTCTTGAATGTTCTCCATTAAACTGGAAAATTTCAACCGGATGATATATTAATTTAATACTAATTTTATAATGTGGCAACCTGTATGTAAACAAACAAACAAAACAAGAAACAAAATTAATAATACAAAAAGACTAATAAATAGATGAATTAAACTATGAACAGTATTATATAAGTAACAAAAAATGATTAGTGGATTTTTTTTCCCCGATACTTGAATTTTTCCAAAAAAAAAATGTTTCAAATAAAAGTTGTAGAGTTTAACATCTTTTGTCAACAAACCTAGTTAAGAAAATCGTTGGAGGTATTTTTGAGGAAAACATAAAAATCTGAGAATTACAAGAATAAAGTTAAAGACAGAAGATGGGAATACAAAAGTTCGGTGAATTTAGAATAAAGATTTCGATACGACATCCACATACACATCGTGGTCACACAGAAAATATTACCAGTTTAAGACTAAATTTATTAAACCGTCATATATTTAAATACAAAACAACCGTCGATGAAACTTATGGTTTTTGTGTATATAAAAAAAATTCTTAGAAGCTAAATATGAAATTACATTTGTCCAGCGCACACCATCAGATTTTGTGATCAGAAAATCTGATGGTGTGCGCCTACATATAATGCTGTCTGAAGTCGCATCAGCATTTCCGATCAGAAAATATTACGATGTTGTCTGATGTTGGCCATCTGTTAGTTTAAAAAGTAATTAATAAATTTAAAATATTTGAAAGTTCATTGGTTCATTATGGTTGGTTGTACGTATCCGATGATACCCGATGATATTCGCTTGCTTAAGAATTTTGTCTGATGTATGATCAGATTTTCTTGTAAGAAGTTCTTATAGGATTATCTGATGGTGTGCGTTGACCATGAGAAACCAGCCAATTATCAGTGTTCTGTCGAACGTTTGACACTTCATACTTAATTACCCATAGATTCTCATATTTAGATAAACAAGTGTTTATCTGAAGTATAATTAATGGCGTATGTGAATAATATTATTTGTATTTTTTAATGTTATTATAAACAGAAAAATCACATTTCAAAGAAAATGAAAAAATTCTAAGCAAATCATCAACATTTTTTTCTATCCTTACACATAAATCAAGTGGTGTTTTTGCCCTGTGACTGTTACGGTGACGGTGTGATATATTCAAAAGCCCCGTCTTATCCACTACCCCATCTTGTCCCCCTTTCCCCTAAATTTGGACAACTTTTGGTTAAATTTCACCTATGTGAGTCGTTATAATTTATGTTTTAAGCATTTTAAACGTTTAAATTCTATACTTTGTGCGGGGCTAAAACTTCATCGATATTTCTGCCTGAACAAAAGTTTTTTAACTCATTCATATTTTTCAGAAGTTGGTGAGGTTTTAATTTATCTTCACACTATATTTGAAATTATGTATATATTTGCTGTATCTACTTGCAGATTAGTTTTACCATATAACAATATATTTGATATCTTATCGAACAGTCGTTATTACGAAAGTATTCCGCTTATTACCAGCATGTTAACAGCTTATATAGGTCATTACTCTATTCTATGTTATCAATGAACAGTATCGCTGTAATATTTTAAAATAACTTTAAAAAAAAGTGGAAAAACTTGAAATTTGATACGTTACTCGTAAATTGAAACTAAAGTTATTAAAATTAGATCTTTTTATCATATTTGTAACATAATATCCGTAACTAATTGGTATAACTTTTACTAAATTGGTATAACTTATCTGTGTTTGAGATATAACGGTACTCAACATTCTAAAAATAATTTGTAGACATTTGTTAGTTACTTTGAATGCGTTCTAAAACAGATTTTCGATACATTTAATTGAAATTTCTATAAAAAATTTAAATCAAATTCCCAATAAACATGTAATTTTTGTCAGTGATAGACTGTCAAAGATAAAATAGTGAATTTTCAATAATTCCCTACTTTAAACTCTTTAAATTAAAAGGAAAACAGTCTGTGATAAGAATAGGACCCAGTATCCATCAGAATCACACTTGCAAAAAATTTGTTTTTGGATAAATTAAGCATAGTTTTAAATCTTTTAAGCTTTTTAAGTAAGACCTAGATCCAGTCTTTTTCTTAGTCTTGCTTTGCTCATCACTAGTTGATTTACAGTTAATATATGATTTCAAAATTCTATTCTGAGAGAAAATGTTTTCTTCTTCTGATAGAATTCAAAGGGCGAACAACATTAGTCAGAATGGTTTGAAAAATCTTGGATAGATTCTTGTAAAGGTAAATAATGTTCTTTCGGAGCGGTTTTCTCCCAGAGGAGTCTCAGACAAGAATATACTTATACGCTTTCTATAATTTTATTCAACCTGATCCATGTAATTAATTGCAAAATCCCTTGAGTAGAGGAGATACTATTTTTAATATAACTAGCCAGAACTAAGAATTTGAAGATAATGTTGACTTGACTAAAATCCGCCCACAAAAAAAAAAGCTGGACAGTTTAAATTTCCAGTGGGAATTATCACAGAGGATAACGAAATTTCAGGTGTGTGTATGGTGTAGAAACGTGGGACTGAGGTGAAAAAATATGAAGATATATTGCCAGATGGAAACTTATTTTAAATGTTTTACGGGCACCTAAAGAAATTTTTTTGGATCTTTGATCTAGATGGATTAAGTGAAAGAGAATAGTGTGCCTATATGGAAAAAATGAGACTGTCTAAATGATACTAAATATAATAGCCACATGGACATCGTACACTCTACGACATAGGAACAAAAGGTTGATTAAAACGGATTTTAGAAGACTATTAGTGAGAAATTTATGGCAATAATAACATCGAATCGACCAGAATCGAATGGAGAATTTAAATTGTGAATAAGGTTCTAACTAGGACTGTAGATTACTGTAGACATCTGAATGAAAAGTTTAAACCTTTAGTTAAATAAGAATAGCTTCTAACTGTAGCTTAATATTGAATTTTAAACAGTAAATTCCCTTTCATCGTATACTAAGCAAGTAATACCGACAAGCGAATTTAGGTCAGTGGGAAATTAAATGCAAATATTTGTGCACACGTTGGTACAACATATATATGTTAATATGTATGTATGTATGTTTGTAGATAAATTGTAATAATTATACAATTATCCTTAAATGAATGGGAAACATAAATAATAGTTATATTTCCACTTTAAAAAACTGTGTGGCATAACAAAACAGCTATTTATATTTATTATCATAATACTCTTGGGATGGTTTTTACAGTTTTGCTATTGTATTGAAAAAGATAAAAATTAAAAAAAAAAAAATTCATTGAAAATTTATCATTACAGTTTAAAATAATGGTTATTTTTGGATATTAGCAAAGTACAATTTGATTTACTTGAGCTAAAACATCATTAAGAGTCCTATCTCAATATGGGTTTTTACTAGTTTTTATTTAATTTCATCTCTCCCGGTTTATCTATCTGGTACGAAATCTTGCATATATAATTGTACCCATTTCTCAGTTTCTGAATGAGCTGAAATTGAGCATACATGTACACGACAGTTCAATATTATGTATTTAATATAATACGAGAACAAAAATAATAACGAAAGTTTTACTGCATTGCGCTTCCACCATAATTTCATACTTAGTCGCTTTTTAGTTGAACAATTTTTTTAACAAAAATTCTTAAAATATTAGATATCTTAAAAGATTGTATTTACAATGTTTTTTACTTCATAACTTTTAAATTAAAGCTTGTTTAGCGTGAATTAGTACAAAGTGTCTTGTGTAAAACTTTTTTTACACAAGACACTGTTGTGTAAAAAAAGGTATGTTAATATCTACTCCAAACTTAAGAACTATGCAATTTATAGGAAATTTTTTGAAGAAACTTTAATTTTTCTTTTATAGGGTCTAAATTATAGTATTCTTTTTAAAAAGTTGATCGTCATTTATTCTAGAATCCAATCTCCTAAAATAAGAATGTATTTGAGATTAATTGTAATAGTCTTTGGTATATTTTCAAGTTATAAAAATCATCCTGGTTACTACCTCTTCCAAATATGTACGAAAGAATGTGAAAATTAAGAAACAGAAATTTTGAAAATTCTATGACCATCGAAATTTTCTTATGAATAATTTTTTTCTCACAATATATGTGGGGCCAAAACTCTGTTGATACGCAGAATTTTTGTTTGAAATACACTTTTTATGTGGGAGCAAATACATTATAAAAAGGTTGTCAACATCAGAATTTTCATTCTACACCATTAAACACATAAAATAAAGGTATTATTTGTGTAATATTAGATACTAAAAATATTTATTTAGTCAGACTCATTATTACTTTAAGCTTGAAGAACCAAATTTACATACCAATAACCTCATCATATACAAGTTACTAAAGGATAATTTTCTGAATCGTAAAAGTTTTACATTTGTTATGTTCATTTATACGCATTCTTTAATTTACTATTTTATATATTTTTACCATTGACACGTCTTTGATAGGGCTTTAACGCCCGTCAGAGATAAGTATTTTAACGTAACATTTATTATTTTATTATTTGACAAAATTATTTTATTCATTTATTTATGCATTGACTTTTTCTCGATTTATTTTTAATCATTTGTTCTCTATTTATCTAATAATTTTTGAATGGGGATTTCTTATTTTATGTCATCCTCGCGCTGAGGTTTACATTAATGCAGGCAGTTTCTAAACAATTTTATTTTGTAGAAAAAATTAATCAATAAAGTTATTATTATTATTATTATGTTTTTTAGTATACAAGTGGACAAGGAAAATATTTAATAGAGATCAAATTTAGAATCGTTTTTCATAGGGAAATCCGGGATATCAATATTTAAATGCACCTACATAGAATAAACGCATACATAAATAGCAAATATTCTTAATGCCAAAAAATAATATTTTCTATTTATATATGTCTTTATTCTATATTAATGTATATTGATTTCCCGTCTCTATTCCCGATCTCTATTAAATCAAAAAATATTTGCGATTTAAATTACCTGACTTTTTATATTTATATTATTTTTTTATCAATAATAATCTTTTTTGTTTTTGTATGTCTTTATTCTATACAGATGTATTCTACTATTGATTTCCCCTATTTTCCTATGAACAATAATCACAAAAACGTACTGTATATGCGTTTGTATGAAAGTGCGATGTATATATGAAGGTTATTCAAAGGTTATTAAAGTTTTAGTTTAATTTTCAATACATTGTGTTGGTATCTTTCTCAATCAGCTTACAGTACTCCTAGAAGCGTTATTCGGAAAGTGGAGAGGCAGAGGGTGTTTTAATCCTCGTACAAAAGCCTAAGAAAATATATCTTAATGGAAAATTCATATAAAACGATAATAGTTTCAAACTAATTTTGATTGTACAGTGTGAATTTAGATAATTCTAAAATTAAGAAAATAGAATATGTTGAAAATGAATCTTTAAGAATATCATGAAAAATGAACATTTCTTTAATAATTTTGATGAAGTTATTTATATTAAGGATAAATTAATTTTCTAATTTTTCTAAATGGGAAATATTTCGCAGATGTTAATTCAAATGTTTCTTGCGATAACTTCCCTTTTAAATCTTTTTTTTTTCACTTAAATTATTTCGTTTTCTCTACACGGTAAACGTCTTATTTATCTTAATAGTGAAGCGTGACAATGATCCAGACAGTTTCAAACTATTAAGATAAATAAGATGCGGTAAAGGCATCGGGAACCAGCTAGTATACATTATAATATTCATATAAAAGTAGCGCAATTAGCAGAAACAATTTTAATTTCAATTGAATTATAATACAATAAATTTATTTTTTTCAACGCTTTTTTAACTGAGTTAACGTGAATTAAATTAAATTTTATTGTATGAAATCTAGACATTACTGTAAAAGATATTCTTGATGTTTGTGATAACATATGTTCTTTATCTATAAGCTATGAAATTAAACCCATAACATTTAGAAATATAGGTTAAGATTGTAATATTAATAATTTAAATTCTTAATTTGCCTAAATCATGTCTGCATTGAGGGCAGCAAAAAATGATACAAAGTTATTTCAACGAATTAAAACAATTTGATTTAAAAACAAAATGGGTTGAAACGAACAATTGATAGTGACTATAGGTCTCTGCTGACGATTTTCTTATGCACTCATAAATTTTTCCATTAAAATCAGTCGGTTTTTAATTTATTTCTCGAAAATCGTTTATTGAATTTTCTAGAGTAGAAATGACTTATTAGAAAAGTTTGCAACTCCTGACAGTTTTTATCCAGTTAATAAAAATAAATTGCATCTGTACGGCTAACGAATCTCCATAAGATTTTATGTAATATTACAGTTAATTAAAATTGCAATACCTTTTTAACAATTTAGTGAATCGGTTTTGTAATGTATACAGGTGATTTAAAATAGAATGATGAACGTTTTACTAAATTTTCATGCATCTCTTAGCATTTTTACATACGTCTCAATCATCCTTAAACGATATATTGTTTCTTGACAGTTACATTCTATTGACCCTTTGGTTACTAGGTATACTTTTGTATACATTATATTTTATATTATATGTATTATATATTGTTAAACTTATATCATCCATCATCAGTCAAGTGAAGAGTTATATAGACCTACCAATATGGCTGGTATAAAAGTATTAATTAAATATGAATAGACATAATCAGCTTTATTATATTTATTATTCATATCTATATATATATGTTATGATTATGATGATTATGATTATAATTTTAATCAAACAATGTTCTTTGAACTATAAAATATAGTAATTAGTGTTTAGGGAAATTAATATTAATGCTGGTTAGTACCTCTACATTATATTATATTGATATTATCATGGTAGAAAGTTAATGTTTTTAGTCTGAAAATCAAATAATTTTTAAATCTTTTTACGTTTGTTTTGTATCTTAAATTCGACAATACTAAACATCCTTTAAAAAAGATATTTTTTGTAAAGAAGCAATTTTTGTACAAGAAAATTTATCTTATCGAATACCTTAGTTTCCGAATTTCTAATCAAATTCCTTGATTTTCAGCGTTTTGTGAATATTCATTCATACCTATTGATCACTTAATTTTGTTTAACATTTGCAATTATTCATTTCACAATAAATTGTTTCTATAATCAATCACTTTTTATATAATATTTTACTGAATCAGAAATATGATAGTCTTGTTGGACAAAGGTCATATTCATCATAACTTGTACTTAATATAAATTAAATTTATCTATAAATTTACGTTGTATAAAATAATATATATTCGACATAAATCTTATAATTCATAATTCATTTAATATCATTTTCAGAATTTAAATTTAGTTTGGTCTTAAAGCCACCACGATTTAGAATAAATAACAAATCTCAGAAAACGTATGTTTAAATTTTCATTAAGTAAAGAATTTATAAATTTTCTCTACTAACGATAACAATATTTTATTCCCTAGCATACCACAGATGATAGCGATATCGGGACAAAACAGAAGGCTTCGCCGAATAATCTGAAATCAATAATCGTAGTTTAAGGACTTCCACCTTTGCCACGATAAATTCTAATTTAGAATTAGGAGTATATTCAGTATTTTACATTAAGAAATCCATTTCTTATTATTTTCCTACATTATAAGGCAGTAAATAAATGCATAAAGTATGCCTGAATTTTTTAATGAAGCGATCTGCTAGTGAGTGGTTTCAAAGAAATGGTGCTCAAAGATGCTTCGAATGAATTAAATAAGCTCTGACAGTAATTAACTGTACGTTAAAAATATAAAAAGTGCCACTAATACTTTTTCAGTTCTTTCGCAAACTAAACCATTACCGTTAGAGCTTTATTAATGTAATGCCTGTCAATAATTTTATTTTAGCTAGCTACGCGTTTCAATTCAAATAAACTCTGATCTAAAATAGTAAAGAAAATCAAAATAAAATTATTGCCTCCACAATTTTTTAGTTCAAATATACAAAATTAATATAAATAATCCAGACAGTTTAATATTATTTTATTATCCAAATAATTTATGAATGGTTTATATAATTTTCATTATTATGTACATTTGCACGGTATATGTAATATTTATTTAAGTGCCATTTAGGGAATATTACATATTAAATATAAGTGAATTAAAGATTTTAATTTTAACGTTGCATGTTCTTTTAAATGTATTCATATACATAAATACAATTTTTTTAATTTTTAAATCATATTTTTGTATTTTAGTTAAAATTCTGGCTGATGAATAAGTGATACCTACACGATACGCTACCAGTTCCAAGCTTCTAGATATTGTGTGCGTTTAAAAAGCTATATTCGTAAATTTCTGGATTATACAGGTGTTCATTTAAAATTTGATTAAAGTTCAAAGGTTGAAAACTAGTTGATCAGAGAAAATTATTTCAAACAAAAGTTTGACAGGCCTCATTAATCATAAGTTTTAGGTTAAATGAAGGTCCACTTTTTTTAAGCAGAACACTGTAGTTTTTATTACAAATTTTGATTTTAAATAGAAAAAATTTTCATCGGAAAACAGTTTATTTTTCAGACGCTAATTAAGGTTTTTTTAATTATTCAATTCAATTTTTTTACTTTTTAAATTGTTATGTATGTTTCGAATTAAAAAATTGAACAAAAATATTTTGTAAAGTCGAATCATAAATCCATTGGACTCTCGGACCCGATTGTCCTCATTCGCGAACTTAACCTAACTTTTTAGGTCTTGAATATGCAACCAACATTTCAGTTAGCTACTTCTTTTTGTTTTTGAGTTATATATATGACGCACAAAGTGAAATGAACTAATTAAGTGATTTTATGAACACCTATACTAAAAATTTGTTCGTACCTTCAGTATTTGCTAGCGTTACAAAATGTAACGCAATAAAACTAATATGTACTCTATGAATATTTAATATATGTCGAATATAAAGTTAATATAGAAAATTATATAATAGAGAATCACCATATTTTCCAAGGGGTTTTGTATATTATTATAAATTTGTGACAGATTTTTTTAATAAATATTTTATTATATTCTTGTAGTTGCCAATAAAATTTGTATAACAAAACAAATATTTAAATATGTCAGTGAATATATTATAAAATTTTAAAAATGAAAATATAAGGGTTGGATTATTTTAGCGAATTTTCTTTAGCAAATATAAAACCATTTCAATTTTCAATTTCAATTGAGAAATTTTAAAATTGTTTGTTACCTCTCTTATAGATTTCTTGCATAAATATAATTTACCTAGTCCGTACTTATATTTTAAATTGAGAAATTTTAAAATATTAAAGGACTTATGATTTCTGTGCGTTTGGTAATTAAATTAACATTTTTTCCTGTTTCAAGCGCCCTCTTTCCAGTTCTGTACTCCCATCTAAAAGTGATCCTCTAAAGTGGAGTCCACTTCTTCTGCTCCCAATCCGTTCTTCGCTTACCATTTTCTTGAGTGATTTCCGCAAAAGTTATTTTGCAGTTTTTAAGTATATAAAAAAAATACACCAAAATAATTTGTATACAGCGACCCATTTTGATTCGTACAAAATTTCAGGAACCAATGTTAATTTGAGCCATAACTTTCAGAAAAAAATCCCTAAAATAGAATTTATACTATTGTCAACAAAGTTTGATGAAATGTTCATTGACAGAAAAATGAAAAATTTTTTGTACTATTTTTTACAGATTTAGACAAAAATTCTTGGATTATATGTTAATAATTGTGGGATTTACCCTCCGTTCGTGAGGCATATTTCCCTATAACAGAATACATCACATCATTATTTTTAATCTGTACCGTTAAAATTATTACAATTTAATTCATGACGAGTGCGGAGGAAAGACTCTAGGATGAAGACTAGGAATTGGTATGTAGTGAGACTGGCGGCATCTTTTATTCGTTACTATTCCGACATAGATCTGAAGCTGTGAAACAGAAAACTTCTATAAGTGTATCATATTACTTCATTATTATCCATACAACGACAGTTTGAACAATTAACCGCTCCGTAAACGTTTTCATGTGCAATGATTTTCTTTTATAATGTATAGACTATGTAATTTAAAAAAATCAATTTTCTTTGAAGTTGGATAGATTATTTTGTTACCACAAACAAGCTACAAATTACCACTACACAATGAATATTTTTCAGATTTCTTTTTTTTTTTCTGATTTTCTCTTCAATTATAAATATTTAATTAATTAAAAAAATTTGCTTCAGGATAAATAAAAAAGAATTATTATTTTTAAACATACATACAAAAACCAAACATAAAATTAATAGGCTGGAAGTCCATAACCATACCATAATATCAATTATAAACCATCAAAACCACCCATCTCACAATTTGTATTTAACTTAAATAGTTACTCTTACAACATTTTCCTCTAAAAAAACCTCCGTAAAGTGTACCGTTTTGTCTTTCGAAGCCTGTACAATTTCCAATTACCTTCACAACCTTGAAATTGACAGACATTTGATTTTGAATATTTTATTGGAAGATCATTCAATAACAAATGAAAAAGCCATTTTGTCCAGCAGGTATGATGTTTTTTGCTCGCCAACTTCAAAATTGCTATTGTTCACTATTTTCAGGTTGTCGAACAACGGACATTTGTTACTGATTGAACTTCCCATTACAAAAAAAAAAAAAGAATATCTGTAAATTTGAAGCTTGTAACAATAGAAAGTGGGATCTCTGTCAAGCTAGCAGAACAAAGTATTCAAAGTTGAACTTTTATAATATAATGTAAATTCCAGGATTATGTGCTTTTATGGTGTGCTTTCAATAAATCTATTGAAACAAAATTATCACCTTGACACTTTTCTTCAGTGATTCGTTTGAGCGGATATTTTTGGTGATTTTCATTATATTGATTTATTAAAGTCACACCACAAAAGCACCTAAAAGCACCTAATTTTCGTGCTTATACTATTATCGCCATTTTTTCCAATTGCACTGCCAGCTTGTTATAACGGCAACCATGCGTCATAATAACTCATTTTTCTTAATTAAAATTTTGAGCGCTTAATTTAATTTTGTAACACTTAAAAAGTACCTCGTTTTGAGCGTATTTAAATTCAATTTTGATTACTTTGCTCTGCTATCTTGACAGAAATTTTGATAATAAATGTGATATCTTATATCTATGCTTGTAGGCACCAAGTCTATAAGATTGAAAGATAATAAAATTAAAAAACAAAAATTGAATATCGGAACTGTTTTTGTCCGTTCAATGAATTGTTTGTGACTTGAATATTACTTACATGATTTAAGAAGCTATTAATAATTATTTTTATATTTATTAATATATTCGTTTATCATTACAATTATAATTATTAATTTCATGTACATCACAAGTACGTCATTTTATGTAGTAATTATTTTGTATATTTATTATATACAATTCATGTGTCTATTCTATACAGGTTGATTTAAATTGTATAGAATTAAATATGTACCTACACGGAGAAAAATTTATGATTATGTGAATGTTTTTACAGAAAATTCCCTTACTCATTTGTATTAAGTAAATAAAAAAAATAAAATGCTTTTAAACCCAGTTAAAATTTTCTTGTATGTACAGATTATGTTTCCTTTCTATAGAAATTAATGTCTTATATCATTTTTTATTATAGGACTAGTTACTGAAATGTTGTTTGAAACGTCTTTGAGATATCCCAGTACGAAAAAGATTCAGGAGACTCAAAATCTATGCATCAAATAGTCAAATAGAATCGAATTTTCACTTCTAAATTTTTGGTACCAAATTAGTTAATATACAGAATTTTATCGAAATTGGAGCAAAAAAAATATTGTTTTGAGTTTCTTCAATTTTTCAAGGGTAGGAACAAAATCAAAAATTCACCAAAAATTAGTATTATTCGCAATTATATAAACCGGATTCAAATTTGTAGTTTTGAGTTATCGCCAAAAAACCAATCAGAAGAAAGATATCTGGGCGCATATTCATAGGATAAATTAGAAACTTATCACCCAATCGTGAGAGAAGTATAATTTATATAAATATTTTTAGGTTTTAATGACACTAGAAAAATGTAATTACAAAATCTTGTATTGAAAAAGTTTCTTAGAAACACGGAAAAAAAATTATATTCGATTATATTGAATAATATTTTATGATGAAATCTCAAGTTTCAAATCAAATCACTCACCTGGATTTTTTAGATATTTGCTGATTATATTCGACTTTTTAACACGTAAGTTTATGGGAAGGTTATAAAAAATTGCATTGTGGAGAAAATGATTTTAAAACAAACAAAAAATTCAAATCGTTATAAGTATTTTTGTCTGACGTATTTACGTATTTTCATGATGGTGTAAAATAGTTAAATACCAATTAACACCGTAGAACTTGGCCCATACAAGTTTTGTTTTAGGATAATTTTTACGAATCCCTTAATATTATATATATATATATATATATATATATATATATATATATATATATATATATATATATATATATATATATATATATACATATATATATATATATATATATATATATATATATATCGATAATATTTTTCTATATTATTTTAAAACGGAATGGAATAAAAAAAAAACAATAAATGGTCATATGAATAATTTCTCAGTGAATTGTAGGTTTGATATCGAGTTTTTCAAGCCTAAAACAATGTATTTCCTTACGTTAGGGAAATATATCTGTATATATGTAACATCTGTACAATAACAACCAATAAAATTTTATTATTAAAAGAGGTGAGGGGGCTATAGGTACATTCTTTTTGTACAGGAAAATGTACAATTCGAACAAAATGTTTTTATTTACACGCTGTACTCACTACAAAATTAATTTCACGTTATAAAAATTTTGTTTACTTAATATGGTTAATAGATTCCAAAAAAATTATTTCAAGTTTTCAAGTTGTCACATAGACTTACGAAAATTTTTGATGTATATTTTCGTATTTACTCTTAAAATAGGACATAACAGAAAATAACTGTTTTATATCGAATTTAATACAGATAACGAAAAGATAATATAAGAAGTACATTATAAAGTCAACTAGGGGGTACAAATTGAAATATTTCACGTTTTACATTTTTTTGACATTTTTTAAAATTTTAAATTCTAATTAAAAAAAAAAAGAAAATTATTGAAAAAGTATACTTATTTTAAATTCTAAACGAATTTTTATAAGCTTTCTGATTTTCTATAAAATTTTTGGCTTGAAAAATACAAAAATAATACTTTTTATGTGATTTAATGATTAGTTTATGAGTGATGGCTTGAAACGGACGAAAGATCGTTATTTGCCCCGTTTTAAAGCGATATCTCCAAAGTTACCTTACCAAGCATCATCTATACCCGATTTTTGTAATTTTATACAAATTAAAAAAAATCGCAAGAAATCGTTAGTGTCAGAATTTAATAAAATACAGTATAGGAAGTAATATTCACCTAAAAATTGCAAAAATTGAATCTATTATATGAACGTATTCGAGATATTATTTAAAATCCGTGATAATGTAGTTTTCTATACATCGAAACTATAACTCCGGAATTAAATCGTAAAGTGAATGTTATTTTTAGAGTTTTTGCTCCTTCAATTCCCGAAAAAAACAAAAAATTCGATAAAATTTTTCAATGTTTTTTAAGAGTACTCACTTAGTCGTTTCAAACAACTGGAAATTATTAGAATAAAATTTGTTTTGGAACTCTCTGTACACCATTGACAACCATAATTTATGAGAAACATCAAAAAAGAAGACAATCATGAAGGACATCTTTAAATCAAAACAAATACAAAAAAATATAGAGAAACCCCTAATTATAATTTATTACTTATTTTATTATCGCTTGTTTTGTATCCAAGACTGCTCATTAATGTTTATCGATAGGCATAATAAAGCATATTTTCTTACGCACAAAAACAACCCACGCACAAAATATATCATTCAATTTTTCGTGAATGTATCATATTTTTTTTCGTGCCTTATACCGTGTGTTTTGTTTACATTTACTTTAGATATATATACAGTTTTATACTCGACATATATACAATATAGCAGTGTATATCAATTGTACAGAGTATATCAATTTTAGTCCAATGTTTGTGTATCTATCTAATATTGAAGGCACTAGCAAAATCTTGGTATAAATGTTCTTAGAAACGCCTAATTAGTCCATTTCCAGTTATCCGTCCGTTCGTTTGTCCGCCATTACGATAACTCAAAAAGAAAACGTGATAGCGAGCTGACGTATTTAATAACGTAAATTTGATGTCGTATTATAAACTTTAAAAAGTGAGTTTAACTTCGTGAATGAGCAAAATCACTCCTTTGCGTCCAGTATATCGTTGACCCAACTTTAAAACTAGAAAAGTTCGAATACAAAAAATATTTATTTTTTTATAAATAACAACTTTTGTATGAAATATTTTTTGTAAAATGTATACAGTCGCCATAAATTTAGCTAATAAACACATATAAGTAATTATAATACATATTATTGTATATGTATTGATAGCCTTAGAGACTGAATATTTATAGTATTTTATGAATGCTACTTAAAAATAGTTCAAACAATGAAATTTAATCATATGTCGACAGCGATGTCGTATCGAACGCCTTATAGTTGTTATTCTGGGGGAGATTACGATATCCGCGGCGCCTCGATTTGATTAATTTTGCTAAAACAAGACAAAATAAGACGAAAATGAAAAATACCAATTTTTGAGTTTTCGTCTATTTTTCGAGTTATCGATACTTTTTTTTAGAAATTATCGTGTTTATGTCACATAAATACCACAATTTAAAACATGTCACAATATTTTATTATTGTTTTTTGTTAAATGTCTATAATTTAAACACAATTCAATGTATATTTAATACAACTATTAAAAATTCATGTACATTTTCCCTTTCTTTTGGCTCCTACGTCCAACCTGTGATTATACTAACCATGGATAACCCAAAAAATAGGCGAAACTCGAAAATTGGTATTGTTAATGTTTGTCTTATTAGAACTTGTTTTGCCAAAATTCATCACTAATTCGAGGTGCCACGGATATCGTAATCGAGCCTTATTCTATCTTCACATTCTGTTTCTCGCTGTGTCCAGATGCTTTTTATTGAAATCAGAGTGCCGACATTATTAAAGAGGCGGAGTAGCCGGAGGTCTTAATGAGCTTTTAGTGACATAGAACATTAAATTAAATTTTTTGAACAAATTATAATCGACTTAAAAAATAGTTTAAAATTAAAGCCCAATTACCTTTCGTAGTCAACGATAATCATTCATATTCTTTCGAAAGGAAATTGATCACAAGAAAATAATTAATAGAAATATGTAATTTAAAATTATTTTTTACTTTTGAGTTTAGTTTTGAAATGGGTTTTTTTTTTGTTAATTGGTCAACATTCCGTAGTTTCATAAAAACTTGCTGTATATTACTTTTGAGAAACCGCGCTAATTTGAAAAATGACTTCATGTTGTAAAATTTCATAGGAATTTATTGGTGAACATCCTATATATCATTGTACACGGTTTTTGTGACTTTTGTTTTTTATTTCATTGCCATTGACTTAAATAAACTGTAAAAAACCAAAGGAAAAATTAATTGAAATTTTCCTCATGTACCAAGCTTGAATAGTTAGTTGGTCGTATCGGTCGATCACACGGGCGCTCGAAGCCAATTAAGTTTATGTGTTCAGTCATATTGTTTTTTTATCGAAAGAAAACTGTCACATTTTTTTTGTTTTCTTGTTCTATGACATTCTTTTTTAGGAAAAAAAACTTTTAATCGAATATCAAACACTATATTTACAATATATTTTCGTCGAATTTTTATGTTTACATAGACTGTCCTTGGAGAGTTGTATGGAAATAAGCTTCTTTAATAGTTTGAACATCCATGAAAAAAAATTATCTGAATAAATCTATATTATTTAATCTTGAGTATTGAAGGTTAAATGCAAATTTGAAGATTTTTTATTTAGAAGCGCGACTCCTAAAAAACAAACTTACTCTATTGGATGAATATATTATATGAAGATTCACTTTTCTTGAACTATAATTTTTGGCTCACACAGGCATAGAAGACACAAATTTTTTGTAAATAATGTTTATAAATGGATCCAAGCGAACTGAGTAGAACCACGGTTCTGCTGTCCACATAAGAGTATACTATTATTATTAATTAATTTTTACGAAACTTCATTAATGTGCGATAACTTTGCAATGCGTGGTTTTGCCGGTGATGCATTTGCAGCGCTGCGCTGTGGGACCAATGGAATATTACTCAATGTGCCCTTAACTTTACGATTCACAAAATCGTAAGGATTCATTTAAATGTAATTTTAAATGCAATTTATGGTTAAGCTAAAAATTCTCATCAGAGGAAATTTTGTTAATTTCAAGTGATTTTTGTAATAATGTGAAAAACCTTCTGGGTTAATCAAGTTTAAAGCAAACGTAAAATAAAACTTATTCGATATATCGCTAGAAAAGTTAAATGTTAACGTAAGTATAGGATTTCCGGTGTTATCTAAAAACTACGCATTCAACCGTTAAATGGATTTAGTTTTGGAATCTACAGGTCAAACTACTCTTAGATAATAATTTTATTGGATAATCTTAGACAAAAATTTTCCCTAAATTTTTTTTAAGAGATTACCTTTAAAATAGGAGATTAAGGTAGAAAATTTCGAAAAAAGCGAGAAAATTTGTTTGTCTTTGATTTCGATACAATTATGCTAAAAGGATGGGTAGTTTGACAAACCATTTAACTAGTTGTTTTTGAGCTTCAGCTTTAAAACAGATTTCAATATTACAAAAATATTTCGAATTTTCTTATTTTTAAAAGTCTAGTCGCTGCAGTATGAGATTCTATAGTTAAAATCGGGAAATCGTTGCATACTGAATAAGAATTATTAGCAACTGCACTATAGTCATTAGTTTCAACACTTTTGCTCCATCGTCTATACTATAAATGATACGTCTGTTTCATCCATATATCCACAATATGGTACACATGTAACAAATGCCACACTATTAAAATTAATATTTTTCTTTTATTAGCACATAAACAAAAAAAAATCCCCTTTGATATGAGTAAAACTTGTTTAAAAAAACTTGTTTTATTTTTATTTTTACTTGATAAAATTATTACAATATAAGAATGATTTGTTATCTACTTGATTAAAAATATAAAATGAAATCTTCTGAAGCAAAGATGTTCATCTTAAGTAAATTTATCGTAAAAAATTAGATAGATGTAGCTTTAGGTACAATGCTGCAAAGTGGAGCATCCATAATGGATATAATTCATAATTTTATCCATCTCTTTGGATAAAATTATGAATTTGGCTATAATTGCAACCAACCGAATTAATGTTAAAGTTTTCATATATATATTTTTATAACCACAAAAATTTACTGATTATTAGCGACAAATTCATTAATATTTGTTATGCAAAACATTAATTATGATGTATGTAGAAAATGTACACATTACAAATATGGTATTACATGGTAGAGGTGCCTATTATTACACTATTCTGTCATATTATTTATAATAATTACGTGTAGGACATTTAATTTAATATGTAATAACAAATTTGTAAAAATATAAAGCCTTGAAACAATTCTTTATAATACATATCTGTTCGAATATTATATTTTTTTTTTTTTGTTTATAAAAATTGTCAATTGCAAAAATTAAACAAACCATTCTTTATGAGCACAAAATAGCTTCAATAATAAATGTATTATTATGTTGAGATTAGATATCCAAACATATGTTTTCTAATTTTTATTTCAAATAAAATGCCTAGTCGTTGACGTTATGATATAATAAATCGACCATCCCTATCCCATTACCGAAAGCAACATTCGAAAAAATCAGGTTTTGGATGGTTAGCCAACTGGAAACATGTTTATACTGTAGTCATTAAATTTAAAAAAAGTATTTGCTTAATATTTAATTTGAGGAAAACTATTATCTATTTTTCTATACATCTTTAGATGTGAAACATCTATTGGCACATCTTGGCAGAATTGCTCATTTTCCAACATATAATACAGTCAAATCATTTTCATGCGTACATTTTGAAATATTAAGCTGAAGATTTCTGAATTTTAATTAAAGCTTTTTGTTTTGCTCAATAATTAAGTTCTCGTGGACTTAATTATCGAATAGTTTTTGTGTAAATAAATGATAAAATCTTCCATCTCATTTCGTATGTAAATATGTATTAAACTTGAGAAAAATTAAATTGTTCTTCAATTTAATCAATTCTTACCATTCTGATTTTATAAGGGACCAATTTTGATAATTATCGAATGTCATTCTGACCAAATAAAGATTTCTTCAATTAGCGCTATACCTTATTATATAGCACATAACATTATATTCTACCCACGAAAATTAACATGATTTTTCCATTATTTTTATTAACATAACTTTTAACTCTGATTTTTCTTTTGGTTTCAGGATGGTAGTGAAATTTTTACATATACAATACTTAAATAGGCATAATGTACGGTCTTTTATTGGAAAATTTGGCAGAATATATAAAACAAACTTATGGGGAAGATCGTTGGGAAGAAATACGACGTCAAGCGGTTGTAGATCAACCATCATTTAGTACACATCAAGTGTATCCAGAAAATTTAATACCACGATTAACAAAAAAAGCTATTCAGGTTAATTAAATTTCCCCACTTTCAAGTATATATATTTTCTAAATTTACTTACCTGTTACATTTTATTGAATAGGTTCTAGGTGTATCCGAACGTGAATTTATGGATCAAATGGGTGTACATTTTGTTGGATTTGTCAGTCAATATGGATACGATCGTGTACTTTCAGTATTGGGTCGACATATGCGAGATTTTCTTAATGGCTTAGATAATTTACATGAATATTTGAAATTCTCGTATCCAAGAATGCGTGCCCCATCGTTTATATGTGAAAATGAAACACGCCAAGGTTTAACGTTACATTATCGTAGCAAACGACGTGGTTTTGTTTATTATACCATGGGACAAATTCGAGAGGTTTGACGAAAACATATCAAATGAGCTTTGCACATAAAAACGGATAATTTTGGACCGAACCAAAAAGAAGGGTCCGAAATTATATGTTTCGTGCGGAGTAAAAACATATTATCACATAGGAAATTTTTTTCTAGGTGGCTAGACATTTTTATCATAAAGAAATGCGAATAGAATTAGTACGGGAGGAATTACTATTCGACATGGTACATGTAACGTTCCAATTAACATTTGACAATCGTGCTTTTACGCTTGCTTCATTGGCAATGACTCGTGAAGAGAAACATTTACCAATTAGCGCTTCTGTGTTATTTGAAATATTTCCATTTTGTATTGTTTTTGGGTAAGTGCTCTAAAAAAAAACGCACTTCGAAATATACTTTTTATTTTGGATATTTTTTAGGTCCGATATGCTTGTTCGAAGTATTGGAAATTCATTAATGGTTATTTTACCAGATTTGATTGGAAAAAAGATTACCAATTGGTTTGATCTTGTAAGGCCTTTAATTGAGTTCAAATTTGAAACTGTAAGTTAATTTGTCTCATCATTACTGATTTTGGGATAAACATTGAAATTTAAAACTATTAACTATTTAATTGACATGAACTGCTACTTTTCAGATTTTAAATCGTACAAATAATATTTTCGAATTAGTAACAGTTGAGCCGGTATTAAATGATCGTCAAGGGCATAAAGACAGTCGTCATGAGTTAATTATGACCGAAGAACTAGATCGAATTGAAGATAAAAATTTACGTTTAAAAGGTAAAATTGTAATTTAAAATAAGTCAATTTGTATCGATAATAAAAAACAAATTCAAAAAAAAGGATCCTTAAAACACAAATTTTTCGTAAACTGACCCTTTAGAAAATGTAATGAACTTGTTTAAGTTTGGGATCATTAGGTGCGTTTTAAAGAAATTAATAGTCTCTTATCAAAAGGCAGTCGAAAATACTTATTTGCAAATCAAATTATTTAATGACTGGTATTAATTGCAATGTTCTATTAAAGTCTGGAATTTTTCGCCATTAGAATTTTTTTGTTCCACACTGTAGTGTAAGGATTTAACTGAGGTATTTTGGTTAAAATAGAAAGGTTGTCTTTGAATTTAGCAAAAAAAAAAAAATTAAATAGATGTTTTGCTAATATCTACAATAACCTTTTGATTTAAGCCCTAGCGTACTTACTCATTTATTACTTAGTAATTTTATGATTTTATCTTTTACAATACAGCCTTTTATTTGACACTCACACACTGTGACATAAATTCTAACTTAGTGTAGACATTTTGTTTAGGTCAAATGATATACATGGAAAATTGGCGTTTAATGATGTATTTAGGGACGCCTGTAATGCCTGATTTAAATGCACTGATTACATCTGGTCTCTACATAAACGATTTGTCTATGCACGATTTCAGTAGGTAAGTTACCCTTTTTAAATGACTTTTACCTTTGGCGTTACTAGGCAGTTTCCTGTCAAAAGCTTACAGATGTCTGAATAGTTTCACCAATGGCTTTTCCGCGTTGCTAAATTATTGAAAAATATTCATTATTTGGATAATTATAGATTACGGTAATTTTCAGAGACTTAATGTTAGCTGGTACCCAACAATCTGTCGAGTTAAAATTAGCGTTAGATCAAGAACAGCAGAAAAGTAAGAAATTAGAAGAGTCCATGCGCAAATTAGATGAAGAAATGCGACGCACTGATGAATTGTTATATCAGATGATACCCAAACAAGTAGCCGATCGATTACGTACAGGAGAAAATCCTATTGATACATGTGAAGTATGATTTTAGAACCAATAACGATATTATTTATGACGACAAAAAACAATAAGCAAAAATTCAATATATGCAGTTACTCTTTATTCTTAGAGTTTGAAAGAAATACTCCTTCAGTATTTACTAATTCTACTAATATTAAGACATGTTTCGTTTAATATATTATAACAATTTTAAAACTGTAGAAAAACGTCAAAACTAAAATTGAAGTTTTATTTATTGAAAACCATAATTATGGATTCCTACAAAGTAAAGCTTATTGAATCTTTAAGCTAAATTTTTGCTTACTGTTTTCTTTCAAGTGATGGATTTTGAAGAAATTTTATTAAATTTTTTTTATCAAATTGTTTTATAGATGTTTGATTCAGTATCAATTTTATTTTCTGATGTCGTCACCTTCACTGAAATTTGCAGTCGAATCACTCCCATGGAAGTGGTTTCTATGTTGAATGCAATGTATTCAATATTTGATACTTTGACAGAACGTAACCGAGTTTATAAAGTAGGTAACATACAAGTATGTAAAATATTATGTAATTGTGACGCTTTTATTAACCATTTTTTGCTACACTAATGGGTAAAAAACGCAGACGCTTTGGTATATAATAACATTTTTTCGCTAAAAATTTGAGAGCTTTCGTAATGATCTGACTATAGGACCACACTAAATACAATTAAACAATAACATAAACCCGATTATCGAACATCTTAAGCCTAAGTGTCTTTAGTCTTTGTGTATATTAAATAGACACATATATATGTGACTAGACACCAAAACCCGGTTCTTACGATCCTTTTTAGGATTCACTGTGCTGTACGGTGTTTGTAAGACCTTCGTCGAGTCATTTTAAATAAAAACGTAACCTTATGCATATTTACAAACAAATGGCTCTCCATTCCTTGCTTTAATTGTAAATTTTCGATAGGTAGAAACGATCGGTGATGCATATATGGTTGTTTCTGGAGCACCTGAAAAAGAAGTGAATCATGCGGAACGTGTTTGTGATATGGCTTTAGATATGGTTGAAGCAATCACCGATCTTAAGGATCCATCAACCGGCTCACATTTACAAATACGTGTTGGTATACATTCTGGTGCTGTGGTAGCGGGTATTGTTGGCTTAAAAATGCCACGTTACTGTTTGTTTGGTGATAGTGTAAACACAGCTTCTCGAATGGAGTCCACTTCAGAGGCAATGAAAATTCATATATCACAATCAACAAGGGATTTATTGTCGGCACAATATCATGTGTCGGAACGCGGTGAAATTCAAGTTAAAGGAAAAGGTGAAAAATAAAATACTATTTATTCAAAATAATTATCTCCGACTAAAAAAAAACTTTTTTTCCTCAAAACTATGCTTACGAGGTAGGAATTGAACTTTTTGAGATTCTATGATCGGAAAGGAAAAAAATTATATTTTGAACAATCTAACGAATATTTATATCATACTATGGTAACCAATAATAATACTTTAGAATTACCCGTGCGTTGTCCGTATATCTGCAAAATTTTGTTTATGCAATTCTCTATTTCTATAATATGTTTAGGAGCAATGAAAACTTACTGGTTAGAACGACGAGAATTACGCACACCGTTAACTCGAATAGCAACAGGCGTTACAACAGCACCGGAACCTGAATGGGAAAGACAAGCTGGTTGGGTGTCAACCTTATTAGATGAACGAAATCGTGGTGCATATTCTCCAATTACATTTCAAGATGTAGCTAGAAGAAGTGTTGCGAATTCACCAGTTAGATGTGCCGGAGTCAGAGGTATATTTAATTTTACCGCCGCTTCTTGCCTAAAATTTTCTTCGATTTCTTCACTGTTTTGAATTTACTTCTTTTTTAAAATTTCGATATTTATTTTCTGTTTCACAAATAGAATTTCGATCAAATTCAATGGGATCTGTACAATACGGTCGACTTCGATCACCAAGTGGTGATGCCTTTAGTTTTAATATACCACCAATACCTGAGCCAAATCCATGTTGTAGCAACGAATCAGCAAAAAACTTCGAAGCAAATCGAATTCCAGTCCGAAAAAAAACATTAACCCCAACAGATCCAATAATTTATCATAATAAATCAACAATAGCTGTACCAAAATCTCATATGTCAATACCAACAACACCAATTCCACCATATTCCCCACTGCCTCCTGCCGCACCACCATCTCAGACGTGTACATCCCCATGGGTATCACCAATACGAACTATGTACAATGCACGTACCTCAACTAGTAGTGAATGTGAAAGATTAACTAAAGTAAACGAAGAGGAGCAACAACAAAATGAAATTAAAGAGTTTTTTACGGATGACCTTGAACAACGTAATCTCACTTGTCCACATGACATAAAAGATTACTTTGAAAATGCAACAAATATAAAAATATTATCAAATGAATGTACAAAATCAACAACCTCATCGACTATAGTGTCATCCCCATCAATAACGCCCCCACCACCAATAACATCATCAACAATCAGTACGTCATCACCACATGTGCTATCCAATATGGCGTATGTACTATCATCATCACAATCTGATGGTGATTTCTTAAATAAAACAATAAATCATCATAGTCAAAATAGTAGTAGTAATTTATCAAATAGTCAAAGTCACTTTAATTTTCCAACATTTCATAAAAATCTTCCTGTGGATGAACAACAGCAACAATGTTGTCCTGGGTTTGTGACATCGTCCTCACATCATAAACATAAATTTAATCAAAATGGTTGTAATATTTGCTGAAATTTTGTTTGTTTTTTGTTGTTGTTTGTTAAATTAGTTTTGAAATTGTGATGAATTTAATTAGAGAAAACATATTGAGAAATAATTTATGTTATTACAGCCAATGCCAATTAAGTTAAGCGGTTTTTATCTTATTATTGATGAAAAATGAATAGAAAGAAATGACGATCCGATTATTAATATTCTAGAAAACCAAATATGTCATTATCTGTACGTGTTCTTGTCAGTTGGAGTTCACAATCTCCTTACCTCACGCATCGTTTTGATATATGGTTCAGATTTGGCCTTTTCCCTAAAAAAAAAAATAACATAGCATTACAATAACCTTAAAATCATAATTAAATAAAATTTACCTAATTAATTTAATCTATTTAAAAAAAATAATAATTCATTTATTGGCAATCGAATAAATTAACACTTCTGTATAAAATAATAAATAATTGCGATACCAGACTATAAATAGCCCTTGTTAATTGGCATTTGGAAAACATTTTATTGATTTATATTAATTGTGCATGGAAAAACAAAAAATGAGAACCCTTTTTTTGCTACGCTGGATTTTACACATCACAGCTTTGTAATTTTTCTGGGAAACTTTAATATATGAATGGGTGTTAAATGGCTGTAACATTCATAAAAACTGTCATTCATAACAAAAACCGGAGAAGTGAGATAATAAAAATAGAAGTTAATCCTCTTTGCAACTTTAAAATGACTAAATGAACTTGTGTTCCAATTTTTAGAATTCGTAGCACAAATAATGTTGTGATCTTAAATACATATAGTATCAAATTTTGATGCTAGTCTAAGCTAAAATTGTACAGTATGGAAAGATATATGTCCTATGCAGATCAATGGTAAATTCAACATAAATATTTTTATAGTATATGAACACAAGTATTTAATTATGAAGTGGCGTTACCACTATTCCGCAGAAACAAAATGAATGCATATACATCAAAATGTAAGCATTGAATTTCTCCATTGGGAATAGATAGCTATCCAAACTGTATATTTTTAAACAACAGCAGTGATATCCAATGTTCAAAGTTCTCTATGTATGCTGTCTCACTTCAAATCGAACATTTCTTATGAGAAATTATCTTCAAGATACAAAATTTGTGTATGTTAGGGTAAAGTTGTATGTATTGTAGTTGAAATAAAACTTTTTCCACCATTTGATACTTCTCAAAACTTTTCATGACTCATAAAAATGATTTAAAAAATTTAATGTATCAGCTAGGTATGATTAATAAAAATCGCAAATTTTCCTGTTACGGTATTTTAATAATAAGCATAAACACGAAATTAAGGAAAAAATCTTAACAAAAATTACAATTTTTTTTTTGTTATGATCTAATTAGATGAAACTTAAGCACGTGTAATGTGTAAGAGGGTTTATAAGATTTCTCATAAGATTGAAATATAGGTACAAATAAAACTGAAATGTGGTATTGATTTTGTTTGCAATATACAAAGGAACAGATTTTATTAACTCATTATACAAAAATTGTGAGTTTCAAATAATCAAATCATTTTGAATTCGAAAGCGAACTTTTCTTTGATTTTATTTTTTTTGAAATAGAGAAGATAGTTCTTTTTGGTAACAGAAATGGCAACATGAATGTGCGAAGAGAAATGCAAAATAAATAATTCGTGAAGAAACAGAATAATACAACTGTGTTTGAATATTCAAATAGTTTAAACATAAATACTGAATAATGTTTTGACATACTTTTACTTAATTTGAATACCTCAACGAGGATTCTAGGGAGCGAAATTTCTTATTAATTACAATGCATTATTTTATACGGCATGTGTTTTAAAATCAAACGAAATTCTGTTCAAATAATAATTTCCATTTATATAAATATAATTTCCATTTAATACTTTAATAATTCAAATTATGCATTTATGTCAAGAAAATTTAACGATAAGAAGTCGGATTATTCTGCTTTATGTTGGATTTAGTGAAAAATAATCTTAAAAGCTAATATTAGAGATATCTTTCAGATAAATTTAGGCATTACGATAAACGATTATTAGTTTAAAAAAAACTATTTTCGCGCTTAAATAACTCAAAATCTGTTTATATTTTGCATGGATAATCTAAACATAAAAACGCAGGTTTTTATCGAAAAAACATTTCTAAATATAAAATAAATTTGTGATTTTTATTTTAGAATTTTTTGACAACTCCCTCGTCTTCATGCCAAGAAGATTTTGCTTTTAGCCATTTGTTTGCGAAAATCAAGAGTCTTATTTATAGATATCTCTTTTTTGGGTCGTATTCTCTCCCTAAGTTTGTTGATTCTAAAAAGCGATCATTGTGAAACATTATTGAGTTTCGTTTTTTAATTGATTAAAATCGTAAAGTTTACGAGTGAGTTACATGGAAGTTTGGGGAAAGTTGCTTAGAATCAATCAAATTACAACTTATTATTAAAACCCTTGGGAATAAAACGCCCAAACTTCTTAATTAACTATTTTTTCTAATAAAAATAAATTCACTAAATAATTGAATTTTTCTAATTTTTTGCAGTAAAATAATGATACTGAAATTTGAATGTAAAATATTTATTTTCATAATATTATTAAATTTATGTTTGATGATTTCATTCATCCAAGTGTTGATTAAATTCCCAGGAAAAATACAATTATCAACTAACTAATAAAATACTTTGAAATTACGAAGCATAAACTTTGTTTTAATTTATTATTAATTGGCATCTGAAAATATCTGACAGCAAAATAAAAAAATTTCAGAAGATCGTATTAATTACAAAATTACGAACGAAAAATTTCTAGAATTTGTTTATTATGGTTAAGAGTCAAAATTCTTGAAACGTTGTACACCCAAATATAAACACGAATTTTGGTAACAAATTTAACCAAAATTTGGGCATAAATATGATATATTTAAAATTCTTTACAAAAATTATAATTGCTTCAATTTTAATCATTATATTTATTGTAAAACTAATCAATTGTGATAAATGTAAGAATTAAGTAATTTTTATTTTCAGTCAAGTTAAAATTCACTTACTAAAAGGTTAAATAGTTGTGTAAAATTTCCCATTTTTATAAAAATAATAAATAATAAATTTAGGAGACAAAAATAATATTTAAAAATTATTGATAATATTCAATAATTATTAATAATTAAATTAAATATGTCTACTAAATCATTTGAATTAATACGAGACAAAAAGAAATGATCGCATTGTCTGTAAATCCTCTGTAAATTACTTGTCTAGTCTCCTGAAATATGTACGTAAAGAAAAAACAATTTAAATAATATTTATTAGACATTTATTTTCTGATTTATAAGTGAATAAGAGTATAACCTTGATTGGTAGAAATAAAAAAACTGTGACAAAAATTCTAAAAAAATGTTTAGTTCAAAGTACTTTAATTTAAGTATGATTACAAGCTTAATTTCGAAGACTTTAACGTATTAAGCATGTTCGTATTTTCAGATGTCAATATAATATCAAATTAGAAAATCTGATAGATTTTATAAGAAAAAATTCTTTAAAATATTCTTTTTGATAGACGATTCAATTTTTAAATAAAATTGTTCGAATTAATTAACTATTATTCTAGTCCATATTTTTACAGTTAAAAAGAGAAAACAATAATATAAAAATTAATAAATATAATATATTTGTGAATAAATTGTAAAACAAAAATGAATAGAAAAAAAAAAGAATTTAATTAATATTCTATTTCATAATTTTTATCGTGTAATGTGTACTTAATAATATGTAATATTTGTCTCTCGTTATAATTTTTAATTGTTTTTTTCGTAATTTATATAAATAATAAAAATCAAATGATAATTTTCTTAGTTTTTTTTTTTAACGTATTGTGTTTAAAAATTTCTATATAGATATATCGTAGTTTTAGAACATTCGTATCATCTCCGACGGTCGATCTGTTGAAGTTATATATTTATCTATAATGTATTTTCAGATAGGATAAATCTGACCATAACATTTCAAAATAGGGCCCAAGTTATCGGAAAAATTAATTGTTTGAATTTTGTGAGAGAAAGTATATAGTTTTACTAAATTTGTGACATAGTTTTTCAAAATTTGGTTAAATAAAACTTTATCTATAATAGATTTCAAGGCAGTAAGGGTCTGACCATGATATTTCATATATGAGTTATAGTAAGCGGACTAAGAATATCAAAAATGAAAAGTATGACACAAAATTAGTGAGTTTCAAAAAAAAATTCATTCAAATCGGTCAAAATATGGTCAAGATATCGAACAAATTAATTTTTTGTATTTCGTGACGTCACAAAAACCAAAATAATTAATTTTGCTCAATAACGCTTAGTTTTTATCCAATTTTGACAAACAGAATAAGAAATCCTACGAAATCTGGGTCGTAGTTTTTAAAAATTTTGTCAAATCAAATATCACTATAATAAATTTCAAGATAGTGAGGGTCTGATCTTCATATTTCATATATGAGTTAGCGAACTGAGAATATTAAAAATGAAAAGTATGGCCCAAAATTACTGGGCTTCAAAAAAAGTTCTCTCAAATCGGTAAATATTTATTAATTTTTTTGCTCAATGACGCTCAATTTTTATCCAAACGAAGTACGTAATTCTACTCTCTTAATAATCGATTAAAACTTTAATATAAACGGTAGATACTAGCCGTGGACAAAAGCTGTATACTGTTAGCAATATAATTTATTTAAAGGTTATATTGAAAGTCAACTATGCTTCTTTTTTAAATTATTTTTATTGATATTGCATCATTTTTTCCTAAAAAGAATACAGTTTCTGTGAATCATTCACAAGGCCTTAGAGCTTCACGAAATAATATATCAATTATTTAAATTTGACATAAACTTAATGAACCTTATTTTAGGTCAAATCATCAAGAGTAACATAATCCTTCGAAGTGAGAACCATTTTTTTTAATCAACATAGATAAAAAATTCTGTGAAAATAACAAAAATTTTAAGAAAATAAAAAAAACCCGACAAGCATTGTATTCTCAATCATTACAAGGGTTTCAAAGGTTATAGCAATAATTCTGGATAAATTTGGAGGCATATTTCTAACTATAAAATATTAATTTTCCATATAGCAGGTGTAGAAAAACTGCATTTTGTACCTGATATACTCACAAGGATATATTAAATTTAGTCTAACATGAAGTTCAGTTATTTGAGAAGGGATTTGTAAAATATTTTAATCAATTTTATTTGTTTGTGTGTCTTCAAGATAACTAAGAAATGGAAAGAGATAACGAGATGAAATAGTGATTGTGTTGTCTCGACCTAAAAAGTAAATTTAAAATCATAAATGAACAAAATCGATCAATTCTATTCCATGAATCCATTATGAATCATTGTCAAAAGAATCTTTATTTTGCTTCTATTTATTTAATAATATAGGCAACTCAAAATACTTTATGAAATTAACATTATCTAAAAACAATATAATGTCTATATCCTCACAATGAAATTATTAGTATATGTATTTAATTTAAAAATTTTTTTTTTAATTTTTAGTCCTTATGTTTGAAACTCATATTGATTATTGTAAAATTGGAAACTATTCTATATCCTTAAATTTTTTCCTTATTTTGTCTGCACCTTTCTGCTATATTGAATCTTTGATAAATTACATTATTTTGCACAACACATTTAACATGTGTAATCCTTTGCCTTGCTTAATTTCTTGACATTTATGATAGGGAAAACTATGAATAATGAAATGTCGAAAAACGGAGTGAAATTAATTTGTATTAATTTTTAAATCTTTTTTTTTTTTTGCCATGTGTGGATAAATTTACAAAATCTATGTTTTTTTGCTGTAAGTGTTTGACAAAGAATGGTTTGATTCGAATATTTCCATAATTTTATTTAATGTTTAATTACGCTTTGTGGTATCCCAATAATTTTCTGTAACCAATAGTAACTTTCTTATGTAAGCCTAGATTTTTCTCAAAAATTTAGTAATTTATTTTAGTTGCTTCAAACACAGTCTAATCAGTTAGTCCTCCTGCCAGTATATTAATAAAAATTATTTTAATTTCTTCTTCGTATTTGTCATAATCTTTTAGCCGTTAAGCAGCGTGGGATATGTAATTAGATTCTTTAAATTCCTTAGAACTAGAGTCAGGAAAAGTCAATTTTTATCACCTCTGATTATTTCAGTTCTCCATTTATTTCGACGTGCGCCTATTTCATGCATACTTGCACACCATTCTATCTCAACATAAAGGTGCAAAATTGTACACGTTTTTTATGCTAAAATATTTCTGCCACTAAGTGTTAAAAAATTCATATATAAGTTTCATATTTTTGACTTGTCTATTACTAGTATAGATATTTTTATTTTCAGAGTGTGTAAGTTTGTGTCTATTGGCTGTAAAACATTTTTTGCTGTAGCCAGTTTGTGAATAACTTGAAAAGAATTTATTCATATAGAAATCTATAAACATATGAAAGAAAATTACTTTTAATTTGTATTCAAAGTTAAAGCCAGTACATACTAAATTTAATCAAATTGACATGGCAATCCCAAACATCTTCGTCACGTTAATAACACTAGCTACGCCTGTTTAATGAAAAGGTTATGATTAAAGGTAAAATACAAAAAAAAAATAAGATAATTTAATTAAAAAATATAATATATGTATTTATTTATAAAATAAAAAACATTTTTTTGTATGTATAAAAATTAAAAAATAATATTGCAAGTCTTTTAAAGCTATTTTTAAATAAGTATAAGTATATATTATATACACGATTATTATTGAGTGACTAGCGCATTAAACATATCGTTTAAAATTACTAACTGGACGATGAGACCCATGAAGCATTATGTTTTTCAAAATTTGGGTTAGTTGTTTGCCATCCTTTTGCCGATGGTCCAAATTTGTATACTAATTTATGTCCATTCACAGGTTGAAATATTTCTGAATCGTAATAATACCTGGAAATAATGAAAAAAAAAAAAATTAATTATGGATTAATAAATTTAATAAAACTAATCGTAGTCAATGTCTTTAAGTATTTAATGAGGCACCTAATTTTAAAATTATCTTAGAAAATCAATTAAAATATCATTAAAAAAAACCATTTGCTATAAATACTATATTAAAGAATTCAAAATGGTATTATCTGATAGTATAAGATCTCTACTTTCAAATAAGCGAGTTAAGCAAAAAATACAGCAATTTTTGTGATGGGTCATAGATGATAAATTTATATTTATAATCGTCCTAAGACTCACAGGTTTCATTATATTTTCGAAAGGACAAAAAACTCTAAGGGTGACTTAAAGATTGTTTGCTGGCATTTGAGTAGTCAAGGAAAATTGATTTATAACCGCCTCTTTTAATATTGATTATCGCTAGAAATAGCATTTGATTTGCCCACAACTAAGTTTGCTGGTTTTCGCTACCCCCTCTACAGTCTAAATAAATTTTACTAAAAGTAACAAAATCGATAGATATTCAATAAATATGACATATTCACTACCCCTCTCGTAAATTTCATTTGTAGTAGGAGAACCTTTCTAGTTTGTTTAGATAATTCAGCCATGTTTGTCTCTATTTGGTAAAATTTTAAAGATGAATTTTTAATTTTTTGCAATCAGTGATAAAATTTAGCAGATAATTTTTTGTTACTTTCAAATATATCATACTTAAGAATTGAACAAACCAATAAAATTACCGTAAGGGAGGAGTGAATGACTCATTGTAGGTACTCCCCTCTCTTTTGTGTTTCAATTATAAAGTAACTGTGCTGCCCCACCAGAATTAAAAGATAAGACACTTAATTTTTTAGGTATTTCCTACTTTAAAAGAACTGAGTAATGGACTAGGAGTTTAGCGTCTCTCTTTCTTAAATGCCCTAGGAGTTTAGCCTCTCCCTTTCTTAAATGCCCCCCTTAAAACGATTATTCTCTAAAACCACTTAATTATTATCACCAGTATTTTTGGTAAACTTTACCAAAATTATTAAAAGAAAAATTTTTATTGAAAGAAAAAAATATGAAACATACCTTAATGCCCTACTGAATTTCTCAAAATTCATTGTACTGTTCCGTTTTCGTGATCCCCATATTTGTGCAACACGTTCTGGTGTAACAAATCGAAATTCACCTTTTTCATGATTTTCCCATTTAATAATGGCTGGACAATAGTTTGGATCGTGTAATAAATTTCTGATGAATTCCCATAAACGACCCAATGAATTTTTTGGTTCTTTTTTCTTAACTATTGTTGTGCGTCCACGCGGCCTTCCTCGACCACGTCGTACTGTGTGTAGTATACTCTTATTTTCGGATATATTCGAACTTGGCGTTGTATCAGTAAATGTGGATAAAACTGTTGGTAAATGTGAATTATAATCGATTTCATCGAGAGATTCTGGTCTGTAAAGGTCTTCTAATTTTTCTGTATCTTGTGTACATTGAGATTCTAAAGATTCCCGTCGGAGAGCGTTACATGTAAGAGGATCGTATCGTGGAACTATAAAACAAAAAATGGAAGATTAGTAACAATGTATTATAGTTTACAAAAGCAAGCCTTAAAAATTTGATACTTACAGATTTGAGAATGGTTACGATTTTGAATGCCAGTATACAACATTCGACCATATTTTGGATCACAGGCAAGAAAGTCTTCTAACGACATGCTATATAAATGTGTTCCACTTTCAATATGGGTAAAATTGTCAATTTTAAAGTCACTTGGATCAAAACAATTCTCGGCAATGTATGATTGAATCCATTGGATTGCATGATCTTGGTTCCATTGTAATACTGGCGTATGTTCACAACTTGATTCGATAGTGGTTTCTAATGACGTATAACCTTGAAAAAAAGAAAACAAACGTTTAATACTAAAATTTAAAAAAAAAAATTTGGTAATGAGGAAGCTTAAGCGATATTCGTAAAAACTCGAATACTTTTTCTAGAATCTTTTTAATAGTGATAGTTTTCTAGACGAGCTTCAGAACCTTAAGGCCACGATTGTTTAATAAAATTTATGGTTTACAAAGTTTATGCATGAATGAAAATAAATACTTACTGTCATCAGAACTGGTTTCCGGTTCCCGGTTAACATCTTTTAAAATATTTTCAACATCATAGTTCCAACTGTAGCGAAACTGAACATAACTTTCTTCGTTCGATATATCATTCTGAAAGATAAATTCAAAATAAATTATAAAATTCAACTCGCAAAAATTATTCAAAATTTTGTATAAAAAAATTCTAAAGAAGATTTTAAGCCAAAAAAATTTTGTTGCCATCCAGACAATTTATTTTTATATACAAAAACATATATAAGTATCTAATTAATATTCATAAAAATAAAATTAACCTTCACGGCTTTAGATGTTGTTAATAATAAATAAATTTAAAGCTTTTTTGTTCAAAATAATTTTTTTCTTTTTGTAAATAAAAAAGCTTATAAAAATAATGAATAAATTATGTGAATAAAAGGAGTCATATAATTTAAGATTAATAATATTTAAATTTAAATAAATAAAATAAACTTTTAAAATTTTTAGAATAATATTTAAATCCAAAAAGTATCAATAATAACAGAAAATAAATAAAATATAAGTATAAAATAATTAATATTTAAGTCTTAAAATATTTTTTATCATGGTTTTAATAAATATTAGAAATGACAAAAGCTTTTTTGAGACTTATTTTGAACTTTAGAAATTTGATAAAATATATAAATAAACATACACATTCAAGAATAGCAGCGTCGATAAAAAACTCCATATTTTTGCATAAAGATAATTAAAAAAAAATAATAATCCACAAAAAAGCACTTCACAAAAAATATAGTCTAAAGTCTATTTTTATGGCACAAAAGTTTTTGTATAACAACAATAAAAACAAACAAAAAAAACATCAACAACAAAGCACTTCAACAAACAACAAACAACACACTTGCTTTGCTTAACATAAGATTTTATTGAATGTAATCTTATGTGCTAAGCATTTGATTTTTATAATGATCAACGATGACGTATCAATTTGGGAATTCCCAACAATCTTGTATACTGAAAGAATACTACATTGGCTGTGATACTTACTATTATAAGAAGCTTATAGATATTTTGCTAAATTTTGGATAATAGTTTTTATTTACATTTTGGGGTCATTAATTGCGATTATCATTTGGAGTTAAATAATAAAAATGATTTAAAATTAATAAATAATTATAGTATTTCATACTTATGTTAATCATTTATGTTTTTAGACTGTGACTTTTTACCGAATAAATAAATTAAAGTTTTTCATTTCGACTTTGATTTTACACAAATCATTTCGAATGTAATAAAAATAAAATATCAAGTGTACTGATCCGGAATCTTTCTGAAATAAATATTGATTTCTGTATGTTTAGGGTGGCAGATTGAGGAACAACCTATGAAATAATTTTAAGATTAAAAAAAAAAAACGAAAAAAATCTTTACTAGGTAGAATTTATCATAAGCCGATAAAAAAAAAAAAATCCGTTTCCGTAATACCGAGAATTCAGGCTTATTACATGCACCACTAAAAATTCGATCGAAATTTAGTAATCCTTGTTCATTTTAAACTTTGTATTTTGGTTAATTTTTCTGAATTAAAAAAAAAATATTTTAACAAAATTAATTTTAAAAATAAGCCTGGTACAAATCTTCACGCATCGAAAGAAAATTTTCACATAATCTAATCAATTTAGAGCTTTGGAATTTTGTAAATTGGTGATAAAACAGACAATTTTCTAACCACTGAATGTAATTCGAAATAGTGCTAAAACGACAAATGCTGTAAATAAGTTACAAAAAGGACCGGTAAATTCATCAAATTAAAATATTTAAAAGTAGAAAATAAATATTTACCATGAAACTTGAAGACCATTAACAATTAAAAGTATAAAAATTTTGGTGGGTTTTTGAAAAAATTATAATAAATGATATAAATATTTCCAAAATAAAATTTCAAAACACAAATTGAAAATTTATAAATTACAGAACGGAAAGGAAACGGAAATAGTAAAGCTAATTTTTACAACTTCTTTTGTTTCAACACGAAAACAATATATTATTTTTGAAGATTCCATAAGAAAATTGTTTATAAAAATAAAAAATAATTAAAATATTCATTATGAAATAACGTGTAGCTTAATAAAGTTAATAGAACTATAAAATATTTTTTTGAAAAAATAACTTTCGAAAGAAAATTACTAATTTCAAAAAAAGAACTAAAATATAAAAATTATTTTAAATTAATAATTTCTATATACATAATTTCGTTATGAACAGTTTCCTTTCGATGCAGTGACAACGAATTAATTTTTAGGTAACAATTGACTTGATAATTGGTTACAAGAATTATTTATAGAACTTTATGTTCCATATCATAACGCATCGAGAGTCGTTGGCAGATAGTTCGATACCACCTTAGAAAATAAAATAAACAATTGAATTGATAACCTGTTCATTTTGAAAAACTTCAAATTAAAAATAATACCATTTTTAGTAATTACCTTTTGAAATTTAGAACAAAATTACCCATCGAGCCATTTGAGTTAAAATTCATCGTTTATTTATTCATTATTTGAAATGCACAAAACTCTAAAAAATTGTTTTCGATCTCAATTTTTTCCAATAAAAAAGAATCGTAGTTATCAGAATAATTTGTAAGGAATTATGTGGAATTAGGGTTTTCTGCAATTCTTCAGGCAACAGATTTTGATATCGATGATTCTTTTTTTATTGAAAATATCGTTTTGTCTTGAGTTTAAGGTACAAAAATACCAGAATATGCCATCGAAACTACAGCTTGCTATCTCTTTTGATTTTTGAGTTACCTGGATGATGGATGGACGAACGTATTGACGGAAATGGACTAATTATAAAAATATGTTATAGTAAAAACTTTGTTTTATAATAAAACATTAATTAGCAATCAATTATTTGATCTTTAAGTAAAGATTAAATTTAATCTTAAAAGTATTTTAACATTTGTATCCAGTAACGGATCTACACTTTCTTTCGACCCGAGCAAAAGTTACGACCAGCTCCCTTCCCCCATCGACAAATCACAAGGCACCTATCATATAAGTAATTTTTTGGGACACTAACGGCTCTAACAAGTTGGCGTCCGGGACAGTATGCTGATTCCCAGTCACATCTACATCCGTCGCTGGGTGTACGTAAGAAACGAATGTCCAACATTATATCATTAATCATTTATAAGAATTAAATAAGGTAATTTTAAATTAAGTTTTTTCAAATTTAAGTTAGATTTTCTCACCCTTATTTTGAATCGGGCAACAATAACTTCAATTAAATGCCATTTTTTGTAATTATTCAATAATTTTTCTTTGGTATTTGCTATACAATTTATACGAAGATAATTGAACAAATGCTTATATTTTCTAGAATGCGAATGTTTTGTTTCGAATTTTAGATGCCCATGGCGCATCAATCGATTAAGAATTCGCTTCCAATTACTAAGCATAGTACGAATAGCAAACCCGGAAAACAATTTGATGCAACCGGCAAATAATTATCATCGGTTTAAATTAATTTATTATTATTTAAGATACAAATATTGAGTTTATCTAAGAAAAAGAAAAGATATAAATGTTGCGACGTATTTGCAGGGCTCAACTTTTAATATTAATTAATTAAGTTTTTTAATATTAATTTCTACAATTCATTATCGGAGAATTTGGTAAAATTCATCAGCTCATCAGTATTCCAACGAATGAGCGAGTTTTAAAAATTTATAGTATAAATTTTTATAATAGTTGAGAAAACAAAATTAAAAATTTCTTTTTCAAATTGTGTTTTATGATATTAAATTAATATTTAAAAAAACACTTACGTTTAAAGCTCAAAAATATTAAAGTTTCAAGTTATGTTCATATAAATTTCGTTTTTGGCTTCAATTTTGTATATCTAAATTTTTTGTATTGTTTAAAATACATACTTTGCAGACGAATAATATCTTTGCGAAAAATAATTACGATTGTCTAATGTATACAGATTATGACAAGCTCTTCTTTATTATTCATAAGTTCTACTTTATTATAGTGAATTTGCAGATTCTGCAAAACGCCCTTCAAAAGATGTGAAATTAACCTTTATTTAATTTTTTTGAGTAAAATATTGTTTATTAAAAATTAACAAATATATAATAGGTAATTATGAAAATGATATATTTAATAAACAATAAATTCTTAGATTTTCTTGCATCATAAACGTATTAAAAAATATATAAATAATATGATTTATAAATCAACATTTTTTTTCAGAATATTTATTTATTTATTTATTTTTATTTTTTTTTTCAAAAATAATTTGTTTATTACAAATGGAAAAATTGTTTTAAATGTCACTTATTGATTAAGAGCCAAGCGTGCCAGACCTACGCCAAAATATAAAACCTCAAATTTTTAACATTCCAAAGGAAAGTTGTAATGTGGGCGATTTTCTAATCCGGCATAGATGTTTTACGTCACTTGAACCGAAATCCAACGTTTTTAATTTTGTATCTCGTTGAAATATCAGTGTGTATATTCGGAGTTTTTCGTCACGATTATCTCGAGAACCGCTACTGTTATCGATGTCGAACTACTATCATTCGATGCGTAATTATGTAACTTCAAACTGAATTTTCAACAAAATCAGTTCAGCTGCTTTTTGTTGTGGGTAAAAAAACTAAAAATATAGAAAAAAATACCCATATTCGCAAATAAAAAAACAAATTATTGTTTTTTTATTCTCCTGATTTTGACGTTCATCCTATAGACCTGATCGCAACTAGATTATTTATTTTAAATGCATTCTCAAAAGTGTGGTATTATTAACCAATATTTGGAGCCTAAAAATTTTCAGAACTTATGCCTTTTCAGTTAGAGGGTTAAAAAAAAAACACAAAAAAGTTTTTTGTTTAAGATTATTCGAAAAATGTTGGTAAAAAATTTCAGCTTATGACGTAAGAATGGTGAGATTTTGCTCTTGGTCCATTAATTCTTAACTTTTTTTGCATTCATAGCCTTGATATGAAAATAGCGGGCTTACCAAAGAGTTTTTACTGTAAAAATATTTCTAAAATATAACTCAATGAATTAATTTCACATTAAAAATGTTTTTTCGAAAAAAAATTCCGTTTGCATAAAAATAGAAAGAAAAAAGATAAGTAATTTAAGTTCGAAGAACAGTCATCAAAATACTAAAATTCCATTATGCAGAAAATACTTCGCGGAATTCCAAAAAAAAAAAAAGACCGACCGGACATAAGATATTCTGATCAGAAATTATGAAAATATCTGATGATGTGTGAAAGAATTTCTTACAATATTATCAGAATTTCTGAGGTAATTGTCTGATGTAGATCGATCATCTGTTAGTCAAAAGAGTAATTAATAATTTATCACAAAAAAACAAATCCATGGAGTGTGCATATTCGATGATATACTGCGCTTGCTTTAATATGACAAATATCATAAATTTTAAAAATCAATAAATAAATCCGTCAAAATCCGGATTGTTTTTAATTGGGAAATTTTTTTTGATTGATAACGGTTTATCAATGAATTTGTTTTTATTGTTTTTTATTATTCTCCTCATTAGGAAGTTCGTCGTGTAGAAATTGCTAATCGCACTTAGATTACTGCGTTAAATGCGTTCTCAATAGTGGAATGAACAATGTTTGGCGTTTTTGATAGAATGCGGTCTATAATCTTAACATTTTCAATAAGCTTTTATAAAATTTTTTTTGACTACATGATTGACTTTTATAAATAAATAAATAATTTATCAAAAAATTGTTTCATGTTTTTTTTTTTTTTTTTTTTGTATGAAAAATCACCATTTCATTATTTTTGTTTGATAGTAAAAAATTCAATTTTTCAAATGTTTTCAACGCAAGTGTTAATCAAATTTTCATAATTTTTTTTTTCATTTTAATTTCACTATATCAAAACTCTCAGCCATTATCTACCAGTCTACTACTACCTATTCAATATTGACCATTTTGAATATGTTTTTGTTTTATTCCATGAAAAACAATAGGAACTTGATTTTATATTTTTGGCCCAAAATAAATTCCAAGGACATTGAAATATTTTTAATTATTTTTTGATTTCAAATTGTTAAAAACATGGAAAATTTAAGATTTTTATTATTAAAATCTGAAAGGCCAAATGTACTAAGCTTTTACGTCGAATTTTCGCACTTTTAATTCATGCAAATTTGTAACTTGAAGACAAAGATTTCACAGTTTTGTGTAAATTTTCAACATAGATAATTCTTTGTTTACATACCACAACTTATGATTAAAAAAACCATAATGTTTATATGGGTTTTTTTGAAGATCGCTTGTGGTGATCGGGTTTAGTAGAAGTATGATATATAAAAGAAATGGGAAATTCTTCTTTAATACGAGCTATCTATAATTTAAATCACTTAAAGATATATAAAATTGATATCCCCAAAACACGAGAATCTTCTAATACATCGAAGGCCTTTAGCCAATACATATATTTTTGCAAATAATCGAAAGAAATAATATTTGCATGCGATGGCCTTAAAACATATTTATGTCCTATCTTGGATTTAAAAGAATTTGAGTGTTTTATATACGCAAAATTATGATATAAATATCCGTCGCTTGAACCAAAAAGTGTGTGTAATTTTTACTTTGTATAATTGAATTTCGCTCTTCCAAAATGAAGATTGTTATGTGATCCATTTGTGATATTTGAAAGTTAAATAAGACAAAAAAAACATCAAATCGTAGAAGAGGCAAATTTTGAAAAAATTGGATACTTAAAAAACTGAAATTTATAAGAAATGATTTTTGAAGTAATTTTTTTACACAGGGCATAAAATACTAGTCGTAATTAATAATTCCGTTTTCTAGGGTATTAAATTTTATAACATTTTGAATATTTAATAAAAAATGAAAAAAATGAAAAGTAGCATAAAACAGGAATTGAAAGGATTAAAGTAGAGAATTCCATGAGTTTCATTAAGTATAATTCTATTGTCAAGGAATTTTATTATGTATAGAAATACAATTTCGAGAAATTGAATGAATAGTTGAGTAAAAATTCAAGAATCGATTATTAAGCATACATTTCTTTAAACAGTTTCGAAAATTTGTAAATCAAACTTTTTGCTAATTTTTGAAAAAATAGCAAAAAGATAAAAAATAATAATTTACAAATATCGTTATATATTTCTTGTCAAAGTTCAATTTCGAGAATGTCTATTCATTTATTTTCGGAAATTTGGGCCTATTTTCATTAAAAATACTTCATTTAAAAATAATAAAAAGCATTTTTGTATTGTTTTTTGTAAAAATTAAAAAAAATAAATAAATAAATAAACTTTTATCTTAAAAAAATAAAAACCTTTTATTAAAATTTTATTGGTCGACCCGCCGACCCATTGGACTAACTCATTTTTATTATCTTATTTGTGTAGCTTCTTTTAAAAAATAAAATTACGTGTTAATATTGAAACATACCTGGTTTTAGGATAAATATTTCATAATTTAATTTTGTTCATATTTTTATTTTTTCTTTTACATTAAAATTGATAAGCCATAAAATTATTAAAAATATATCGAATGATTTTCCTCAATTCTAAGGTGTGTTACATAAATGATATAAATAGCTCACTAAATGATTAAATTATACAATATTAAAATATATGGCTGACACTGGACTTTCTTTTATCATTTTATGTGTTTTGTTCAATTTTTGCCGCTTATTTGAATTTTCCCAGAGAAATATTTTAAATAAAAGTTGTAGAAGAACGTAATGCGTTCTGTGAACATAATAAATTTAAAAAGAATCGTTTTAGCCATTTTCGAGAAAAACGAAAAACACCGAAATATAACTATAACTAATTGGGGTAGCCCGATAAAGACCGAAAACCGAGTTTGGGGAATTTTGGACAAAGATTAGAAAAACAAAAAGTAGAAGCAATTTCTTGCAAATTTGGATTATGTCTAAGAAAAATTCTTTTAAAATATTTTTCATTATTAATAAATTGACAATACAATTTCTTGAAAAGGCAAATAAATATTCAAAAATTGATATAAACGGTGTGACGGGTTATTGACCATTTTTTCAAGTTTAATAGCCAGAAAAATTAACATAAAGCTTGTTATAAAGTTATAAAGCTTGCATAAATGTTTAGAAATTATTTGATACAAAAATCGTGTAAGAGAAGTTCTTAAATAGTCTAAAAACACAGACAAAGAGCCCTTATTATAAGACTTAAATTTTTCAAACTATATGGCCAATTTTATATAATCATACAACGCAGATGATATTTTTATAATGTTTGGTAAATGATTTTTGATGAATCGTTTAACAAATAACATACAAGAGGCTTAAATATTCGTTAGTTTTATGTGGGCGGAATTATAAATTTTCTTTCCTCATACTTAAGTCTTTCAGTATTGATCATGCTCGTTTGTCTACGAAGACTAGAAATCATATTTTTTATACTTTTAAAAATGTTTTCAATCCAACATAAAAATGACGTGGTTCCACAAAGAATTAATATCCCATAAATCATTACCACATAATTATATTCATTATGTTATATTAATAATTATTTAAATAAAAAATTTTCAAAAAAAAAGAACCGCCTTCAAAAAAGTGAACTAAAAAGTAAAAAATTATTTTTATTTAAAGACTTCTATATATATATATATATATATATATTTCTTTGTCACCATTTACCCATCTGAGTCGCACAACGAATCAATTTTTTAGCTAAGGATGTGTCTGGCGCGGACTTTGAAAGATAATTGGTCGGAAGGAAATTATTTATAGAAGTTTTTATTTTAAAATTATTTTTACTTTTTAGTTCATTTTTTTAATGTGACACCACGGAAAGTACCAGCTTTCAATTAAAAAAAAAAGAATCATCAAAATCGGTTCACCCAGTCGAAAGTTCTGAGGTATCAAATTAAAAAAATAAATTCTAATTGAAAACTTTCTCCTTTTTGAACTCGATTAAGAAATTGAATGTTTAATAATGGCGAACTATGCAAATATATTGTGATATTAGGCAGATACTTTCTTGAGGTCAGTTCATATTATTGGATATAATAAATTCGCTATAATGGCGACTTAAGAATATTATTGATATGATTAAATATAATATGTGAAATCATTTATGTAGAATTCCGTACCTAAAAAGTAACAGAGTTTTTAGCTGACGATTTACACTATTTTACCTTTAAAATATTAATAAAATATTAAGTCAATGTGTGTTATGGTATGCCATTTTAATCAGTTTACTTTATGTAAATATTGGTTTTGTTGGCGTCAATCAAGCATTAAAATTTTCACGAACAAGTTTATAAATTGTGTATTAATTCAAACGTTGTTTAATTCAAGGAACCTTGATCATGATGAGATATTTTCCTAATTTGGCTTAAGGTGCAAAACTCTTCAACTAACCTTCCGTTTTCATACCAGGATTATGCATATTCAATTTCATAACATTTGGATAATCATCTTTTGCATTATTTCTGTACGAAAATTAAAAAAATTCACTGTCTTGATTTATTAATAGTCCACTATGAAACGACTATATTTTTATACTCGCACATAGACATAATAATAATAATATAAATTTTATTTGAAAAAAGACTCTAAGATAAGAAAAGTATACAAAATGTCGTGTTATATGATACATTAAATACAATAAATTATCACAAAATATTTATCGAAAATGTAAATCATTTGGAACTTGATTCAAATAAAAATTTTCTACTCGTCTACCTATATTCAGGATAGCTTAAAAAAGAAAAGTTATAGCGACCTTAATCTTGGATGACATATTCTGAATCAAATAAGTTTGTAAATTAGCAAAATCGGTATATGAGGCCATATAGGCCCACGTAACAACAACTTTTAAACCATTATGTTTGAAAACTATTTGTTTAAGCAAAAAACATTTTAAGATAGTTAACTGTATAATTAGAGTCTTTTATGAGCTATTATCAATAAAACTAGTTCAAAAATTCATATTCAACTATATATCGATAATCTAAAGACTTTGTTAATTGTTATTTTCAAATCATTTGACAGGCGAGTTTTGTTTTTTCGAATCATTTTGGTACTGTTTCAGTTCATACTTTAAAACAAAATAATATGTCCATACTTAACACCAGAAAATCATACTATTGGTTAAAATTTTTTTATAATAAATAGTTCTAATACCTGGTTTTTTTTACTGGTTCAACGTAACTTACAACTATCGCAGCACGTGTATGTACCCAAATCGACTAACTTGTTCTTATCTTCGTATGAAATATATAAAAATTGAAAAGTCACGTGTTTGCAAACAAACAAAAATTAATTCTTAAATATTATAATTAAAATATTTATGATCTAAGCTTGTAACCAACTATAGTTGCTCCCTTTTATTTTAGAAAATTATGTATTATTGGTGGTTAAAAAAATGGTATTAAAAAAACTTTTTCGCAAAAAATGGAACCGATTAATGAATAAAAAATTAAAAAAAAAAAAGTTATTAATATAATAATTTTATAAATATTTATCTTTCTCTTTTGAAACGGCACTAACAATTGAATTTGGATATGATTAAAGAAATTTTCAAAAAGTAATTGGACAAGGAAACTTTATATTTTAGTACACAAAAATTATGTATTGTGTAAATACAATCACATAAAATTTGGTTTTGACCTAAAATACTCTACAGATTGGAATATTTCTCAAAAAGGGAGAACTTTGAATTATACATTATCGAATAAAAAAAAAATCATTGAAATTGTGATACATAAAATTTCTTGGACACCGTTTTATTTTTGTAACGGGTGATAAATTATAATTATTTATTTTTCTTTAATTTAATTATTTTAATTAAATGTTTTTAATTAATTTTACCCGTTTCTAGTTTCCTAACTACCTTACAATATACATTTAAGTTTTGAAGAATGAATAAATAAATTAGTTTTCATTCAATTCAAAGAGTTTCAAGCCGACGAATTGTTTAGATTTAGACAAATGCTATATTTTTGGTAAGTAATTAAATACCCAATGCTAATATACAAATGCTTGTTAGAAAGAGGCTAAGGAATATCTCGATTAAGTTCATTTTCAAATCCAAAAAAAGAAGATATGATATCAAATAAAATTAATTCTAATTATGGTGGAAGAGGTGGGAACATTCATTTTAGTAATAAGAATGTAAGCTGAAAACACTTAATTGCGCTTCCACCAAAGTGTGAATCAATTCTATTTGCAAATAACAAACAATAATCGTTCATAACCGGCAAGGACAAAAGTTTCAAATTGAATAACCCTACTTTTGAAGGATTTCTATTTAATACATAATATATAAGGTGACCTACAATAATCGTTTAGTACAAAATTTTTCGACTTAATTCGACACTAAAAAAAATTCCTCGAAAATTTACTCATTCATTACACGTCTAGTATTCTGGAAGTCGATGGTCGCAATTACAAAATTTGAAATCGTTAGAGAGATTTTTAAGACTTTATTGAATGCTTCTAAAAATGAGTAGTTAGAGGATCAGGTTTAAGGGTTATAAGTGCATTTCTAATATACTTTTTGAAGTTTGTTTGTATTATCCCGAAAATAAATTCGAACCAAAAAAGACATATCTATAATGAAACGGTCGGCATAGATTTATTTAAAATAAATTCTAATTTATTTTATATTTGTAAATGTATTGGCGAGAAAAACTGTTCAATTAACAAGCCCATCATTTTTACATTTAGATTAACCATGCCAAATTTTATTACATTGAAATAAATTATTTTATTTTATTGATTTTTTAATTTCTCGTATTGTATTCCCAAATTTGTCCAAACGGTATCTTTAAAATTATCTTTCGATTGATGTATTGAATCTTAATATAAAAAACTAAGTACAAATTAATTTAGATTTACATTTATTTTGAATTCTGTATGACAGCTCCATTTGGACTGCCATCTACTGAATACTTGGTCGTATTTTTCTCAAGAACAAATACGTTCGCTGGTTCTCTACTCTATCTTTTTGAAAGATATTATTAGCCACATTAACAGATAAAAACAATTGTTTTTGTTATCAAAATACAAAAAAAAAAAAATCAGTGATAACTGTATACAGGAACAAGCAGACACTTTTTATTTTGAGCGATTATCACATTAATTAAATTATTTTATTTTCAAACGGATGTCATTCAAAATCATATGAGCATTCAAAAACCCACAAATAATGAAAACTAATTACTCATTATATATTAAACAATAATTTGATATCAATTTCTGATTATTTATATTATAGTGGTTATGTATTTGAAATATTATAATAAATGGATTATAGTCAGTCGTAGACAGTGTGGCTCTTACACAAAGCAGAAAAAAAAACCCATCTTACAACCAGAATACTCTTTAAAACAAAGAAAAATTAATAAATTGACTGGATAGTAATTAATGAGTTTTCGGAATAACCTTGGAAACTCCATATTTAAAAACAATCCGAAGTGAATTACTTTTTTCATAAATATCATTATAATTCGGCACACGGTATCGTACATCAAATATGTCAAATTAATTTTGGGCCGAAAAAAATTTATTCTAGTCAGTTCAGTTTGAATTCCAGGGTAGGAAGATGTTTTTAGCCAGATTCACAACTTTTCTATAAAAGCGTGATTGCAATTTGGCTACTAATTATTTAATACTTCACTTATAGGGAAGGTAGTTTCTGAATTTTTTTCTCGATCAGATCAAAGCTGTAGAAGGAATGAAGTGGCTTAGTAGTAACGCACTGGTCCTAGTTTCGATTATGAGTGCGAAGAAATTTTCTTACGAGCAGTAAAATTTTTTTTTTTAATATTGACTATTCTCTCCCATTCACCGCAAAAGAGCATCGTTAATCTTCAATTTGGAAAGATCATAGCGTTGTTTAAGAATAGGATCAAATATGTTGGTTTTCGAATCATTTTTAGATAATATATTTTAGATTTGGAAGAATAAACTTCATGGAAATAAAATATTACTTACTCATTTAAACTCTTAGATAGCCATTAAAAACATTCCTTTTATATACGGCCAAAAATATATAGAAACGGTTGATTTCAGTGAGCTGTAATTTTCTGTTTTTAATTAGAATTCAGTTAGAATTATTTTGAAAAATAATACATTATACTCCTAACAAATCTTGGGAGATTTTCAAGAATTTAGTAGGTTTTATATCCAAGAATAGAGGAATCAAAGATAAGTATCAAGAGAGAATAGTTTGGCGAAAAATATAAGCCATTATAGCCTATTTAATAAAAATGAAGATTTCTTTCTAAAATAAGTGTAGTAAGCATAGATTTCTGTTTCATTAGTCTCAAAGTTATAAGCTAAAATATTTTGTGGAGGATAGGCATGTTACTAGCCAGTAGGCGTTTATAGTTCTAATTTGACCGACCCTCATAACACTTGATATCCTAATTATTTCAGCTGCTCACTTGTTCGAAAAAGCTGAGGATGGAACTACACAAGCTCAATCAATTTGTTTTTGCGACGGCGGAAATTAATTCTGGAACCTTAAAACCTTAGTAAACGGTGTACATTACAATTTACGTCACAACTAATTGAGCTTAGAGACTGAATCTTAAAACTTACGTGCAGGTGAAAATATTAGAAACACAAATCCAAAACACACTATAAGACACAAAGACATGGAATCACACAGTAATCACATACTAATGAAATTGTGATTCTATGAACACTTTTACCAAAATTTTGTCAGTGTTCAATATTCAATATTTTAAAGTAAGGTTTAAATTTTATTTAAGTAAAGTTTGTACTTTACAATATTTTTAAACGATTTGAATACCCTCAAATATATCTGCCAATTCAGAAATTCCGTCATTACGATAATTAAAATATTCGAAATTCGATAATATGTTTTTTTTTTCTGTGAATTAAAATATTATTTAAAACATTTTACTGAACACTCCCTATATATTTCTTCGTTTAAAAATGATTCAGTAAAATCATTCTTTATCATTCAAATTATGCAACTTTTATGCTAAAACAATATTTATTTAAAAAAATTACTTAGGTGCTGATTTAATACATTAAAAAAATTGTGTAAAATTATTTTGAAATTAATATCAATTATTACTAGAATATTTATTTATAACTTTTCAAAGTAAATTTTTATTGAATTCCGACCACATTGTGAGTGAAGCTCATATCAAAATGACAATATCTATGTTAATTAAACTTAATAGATAATTTAATAGTTTTAAATTAAAAAAATTATGGAACCGCCAGAAACTAAAAATTATACAAAAATCAAGACATATTACAATAATTTATTTCTTATATTTTATAAACTTTTTAATTTCTTAAATTTTGTTTAGTTTAATTAATCTTATTATTTAGCATTTTAGGAGATAGAAAAGGAGATTATAGAAAAGATTCAATATTGATAGCACGCAAAAATTTAATAAAAATTGATTGTTTTCGATATAACACTTATATACAAACCAAAAAACAAAAAAAAATTGTAATTACTGTTTGAAGGTTTTCTAGGGAAACTAAGGTCTATAAAACCCAAAACCAAATCGAATAAATGAACTTTTTCCAAAATATTTTAAAATTATTAATTACTTTTTGACTAGCAAGTTGCCTACGTCAGATAACATCGCAAGAAAGTTTTACAAGAAATTTTGATCTTAACAGAATTTCTGACAGAAAATCCAATGTCTTGTGAAAAATTACCGTGCGCAGGGTCTGTTATAAAATGCAGGCTTAGATTTACATCAGATTTCTTGAACATAATTTCTGTTCAGAAAATATTATCATATAGGTTAACCCTAAATGCATTTTATTACAGCCAAAAAATGCAGTAAAACCACTCGCCATAAAATTTATTAAATATAAAAATTTAAATATTACAAAATTTTCTTAAAATATTCCCTAAATCTGTCCTTAAAAGATTTCCAAAAACCGGAAAACTCTAGCTCCGCTCGAGTATTATTATAAGTATATTTAATAAAAATGTCAACCGAATTCCCAATTAATACGAGCTTTTGAAATAATGAAAATGGATTGTTAATTTCTTAAAATTATGTTAAAAATAGATTTGATAAATAAAATTATCAAACAGAATTATTTTTATATATTATGATTATGAAATATTAACAAAATTGGTCTTAATGCGGTCATTACAGATCATACCACTTCCCAATTAATTCGACCTCATTTATTAAAAAAAAAAACTGATTGTTTATTTCTAAAAATTTTGTTAAAAATAAATTTGAATTAACCTTGTACAAACCACAGGATGTGAGAAGTTAAGAAGTTAGGGGCTTTTTTGCAAAAGTTTTAATTTATGGATTAAAATAAATCAAATAAAATTGATATTCCAAATTTGTATTCTAAACATACAGTATTTTGTATTAAATTACTTATTTGTACGTGATTTGATTTCTAGTGGCAATTTTTGTTTATAGATTTTTGTAATAAAATATAATTTCTTGACAATTGTGGCATAATTCTATTTGATTGGAACGTCATGTAAGCTAAATTATATGGAAATGACGTACGTTATTGAATATCTCAAAAGTATTGTTAACGAAGGCTATTTTTTAAATGTCTATATATCAAATATACAAACTAAGATGCAATGGTGGCCCAGGTTCTTTTACAGGATGATTATATCAAGATTAAAATTTTTGTAAGTGATTTATAATTGGAGTAAAAACTTTTTTCTTTTCGAAAATTTTGAAAAGTAAGCCTTTTTCATTTTATTTATTTATTTATTTATTTTTTTTTGTAATGGGAAAATTAGTTAAACTTTTGAGAACCATTTATTCATGTGTTATCATGTCTAAAATGTCTTGAAAAAAATGACAAATTCTGCATAAAATTTCTAGTTATAGCCTAAAATGACTACGAAATCAACTTTCGACCAAATCTCTTTTTGGGTGATTACCAAAAATTAACCTACAAATGGGAGTTGATTTTGAAATTTTTGTTACAAAGTTACCTTCAAAATTCCATTGCTATCATATTCTGGCAGAAAAAAAAACCGTTAAGAAAGGTTCTACTGCAAAAATATTTATTATTTAAAAATTCGCTTCAATAGAACTTTAATCTAAAAAATAAAAATTCACTCTTTTTTGAGACCAATCCATCGATCTAAATTTAATTAAAAATTGTATATTTTAAAAAATTTAAATTTAAAATTATATTCAAAAGGATCCTTTAGTTTTGATTTTTTGAGTAGAGCAAATTTTTAACTATTATTGATGTTTATTGACCCAAAATTTTGTTATGAAATCGTTTTTTAAAATCTATTGGATTTTCAAAAACAAAAACTTGCTAAATTTTTATTTACATAAAAATTAAAATCTTAATTCGATTTTGATTGAAAGCTTTAATTCCAAAGAACTATTAACAAAACGTACAAAACCAGTTTCAATAATAGAATTCACGGCTTGGGCAGTGTTTGGGAATCCCGTAATTATAAGTAATAATTTTTTTTTTTAATATGATATTTTAAATTACCAATCTGTTAATAATTATACGTAATCTCCGTAGTAAAAATGCGTAAATCGTTTATCTGTTTGCGTTGGTGTTTTTTTTTTTTTTGATTTTAGTATTTTTTTCAATCGCTTGCTCAATCGTTAAATGTTAGTTTTACCTTAAATGAGCTTATCAATTTTTCTAAATTAGTTTAAAAATATGCCCCAAAAATTGTTGTACAAAAACTTTTGTGTATGAACTTTCAAAGCTGTGAAAATTTGATATTTTGTATTACTGAACCTCGTTTTTTAACACTTGAAACATTTATTTTTTATTTTATTTTCCAAAATCTATAAAGCATAAAAGTTCCAAGAAATTTCTATTAAAAGTTTATTCTTTAAATTGTTTTTCAAGCAGGTATGTAAATGATTTATGATTAATTAAATGATTGTTTTTTTATCACAAGAATTATTATTCTTTTATTTATTTACCTTCATAAATATTGTACATGTGGAAGATTTCAAAAGTATGGATATCGAACCGGGTTACTCAAATAGAAAAGGCTCTGAATACTATACATCGGAGGTTATAGGTACGATTCCTGTTCTCGCAAAAAAACATATCCATTAAATCTTTTTTTTTTGTCTCGCTTTGACGAAATCAACGGACTTTTTTTTAATGTAAATTCACAAATTGCTCATAATTCTTATAGACACAAAAAATATGTCGAATTACATTAGGTTTATTCTAAAGTTTGTAACGCTAGCAAATAATGGCCATACAATAAAACTTTTGGTATAGGTGTTAATAGAATGATCTAATTAGACCGTTTCCATTTGCCCATCCATGTTCATAGAACACCGCACTCCATTGCTAGCTCTGTTCATTTTACTATAATTTTTAATAATTAAATAAACCAAAACTGATCGAGCTTTGTCATGAGTAACTATTTAAGTTAAATCAAGTAATTAAAAACATATATATTATGCCAGCTGTCAGCTAACGATAAGTCAAAATTAAATAATTGCAGAAAATCATCTCTTAATATTCAATAATGGCCTGCCATTAGCTACCATGTAACTAAAAACAAATGATAAAAATAAAAGATTATTTTATACCGGTCATCTTCAGAAATTGAATATTAGCCCGTCATTAGCTGCAAAATTAAATAATGGTACACAATTTTTCTTATGACTAGCCAGTTTTTACTTTATTTTATTTTTTTCTACTTTTTTATTAAGTTAACAGTATCCAATCATGAGTTCATGGTAAAATAAAATAATTATGATAAAAAAACAAGCCATCCATGAGCTCACTATGAACATGTTTTTCCTAGCTTAAATTTCTAATCCAACCAATCGCAAAAAAATTTGTCAAAATTCTACTGGGGTAAGTTAATGATTTTTTTATATTCAATTCAATTTTTTATTCATTCTTTTAGTCAAAAAAAGGATGGGGCATATGAAGGAAAGGAGAAGGTATGCAGAAAGTATGTTTTAGAATTCCAGTAAACGTAAATTTTTATTTATTCTATGGAATTCGAGTGTCGGAATTCCCACAATATTAAGTGTGTTCATGTACATTAGTTTTTTTTAACGTTAAATGCGTTACAGAGTAATATCTATAATCGTTGTATCTATACGTTAAAACACAGATAATATAGCGTCTGTGTTAATAATGTATGTTATTATAATGATACAAGTCGTATGTGTATTTAATACCAAGTGGGATTCCCAAAACGAATTTCTTTGAAATGGATTATACTTTTTTTATATTTTTTATTTAATATAAATCCAATAAATTCTATTTGCTTGAATAAATGAATAACGAAAGCTCATATTATATTATAAACCGTTATTGGAATTTTTCAATCACTTTTTTAAGACAATTTTTATATACTTTGTATAACTAAGCGGGTATTCTGATAAAAATGATGTCATATTTTCTGATTCTTTGTAATTGAAACAAGAAAAATGCCAATAAAATGGATACAGATCTTTCAGGAGACCCACTCTAATATGCTGATTTCTCAGGGAGCCTTCCGGTAAGAATGTAAGCTGATTAAATTTGAGATTTAATTAAAAAAGTGTGCACTTATTATAAGTTCAGAATTCCCATATTTTCGATTAAAAATTTAGAAATTTTTTTCATAAAACATCGAAAATTAAATATTTTACTTGGAAAAAATTTGGGCTTTTAGCACACACAAAGAACACTTTCACTGATTTTCATAAAAATATACAAATTTTTCTATAGTTTTAAATTAAAAATCAATATAACAACAAATATCTCACGATAATTTTGAGGTTAGGGTCAATATACCCAAAAAAAAAAGTTTTCACAAATGTTAAAAAACAAATATTACGTATATACTACCAACTCGATCCTCATTCTGAGACTTTTATGGAGTTTGATCGATTTTAGCGTAATTGTATCCCATTATCTGCATTTTTCAAACCATTTTTATAATTTATCCTACATATATATATGTATATATATATTTTATTTTTTTTTTTATATTTTTTTCAGTTTCAGCAATCCTAGATGTTCACCCATCCATGTTCTGACTGTGTCTGTTGTTGCTTAACTTTGGTGATGGGTTGAGATCGGTAATTACCATTTATTACTGTATTTAAAACGGCTAGGCACTGGTCTAATATGCCTGTAACTTATATAAATTTTTGAAACAATGCTTATATTTACATTGAAAATTATGTTAATTAAAAGCAATATGTAAATATTTAAAACCTTTTCCGTAAATATAACTTAAAAGAGATCTAAAATATCTATAAAATCTTATAAAATGGTATGCATTTTTTTTATTTGTAATATTATCATGTTTGTGTTTGTGTGTGTGTATAATTTGTTGTTTTATGTCCTTGATAATAAAAACAGAATTAATTACATATTCATTAATATTATTAGTTACTTATAAGTATGAGGTATATAACAATGTAACAGGAATATTTATTAAGAAAACTAGATCGCTAACTATGTAGGGTAAACTGTCCAATAGTAAACCACGTCCCACAGGGTACCTTAAGTGGATATGTGTTTTTTATAGACACTTCTACAGGCTATATAAACAAAGTCAGTCTGAAATTTTTTTTAATTTTCTCGCATAAATAAATCAAAAATTGATTATCCAAATGTTGTGAAATTTGGTATGCACAAGCTTGACATGTATATAAAAAGTATATATATATATATATATATATATATATATATATATATATATATATATATATATATATATATATATATATATATATATATATATATATATATATATATATATATATATATATATATATATATATATATTAGTAAGCCAGTCCTCCCCGGGCGAAGTAATGCCTGACGGCGGTTCCGCGAGGAGTACAATGGAGTATCCTCAAGAGTTTAGGGTTTTAGCGGGTATATTTAAAACTTCTCTGGTCGGAGCCCCGCACCGTGCCGAAAGTCTCCTGGAAAGGTGACTACCCGGCCAGTGCAGTTTTATGCATTTCCCCCTCTTGATTAAGAAAAAAAAAATATATATATATATATATATATATATATATATATATATATATATATATATATATATATATATATATATATATATATATGACAGATAATATTATTAAAATTATCAGTGTTGGTAAGAGATCCAATCCAACGAAAATGCAGTCATGGTAGTGGCAAGGTTCTAGTTCATAATACGGGGAGCCTATTGTTCGAGACTCGGTTTATCCAGATTTTTTTATATTTTGAATATTTATTATTTTGTTATTATTTTAAGCGAGGGTCGAGAAAGAAATGTAAAATAATATTTAATATACTACGGAATAAGTATTATCATAATATAAACATAAACGAGCGTGGATCGGTCGCCAGGTAATAGCCATCTAAAATAGACATATGATATCCATGCTTAAAATATAGGAGTACATACGTACTCGATTTGTGAATTGAAAAAAAAAAACAAATTTTTATAGGTAATAAGATACAAATATTTTTTTTAATTTCAAAACGCTAAACAAGTTTTTATCAATGAAAATATTCTTATATAATAATTATAGTAGTTTTCGAGTCCTTCACGCCACAATCTTATTTATGCATAATTATAGAAATAATTAATTTTATTTTATAATATAATTTTTTTTTTTGTATTATTAAATCTCTCATTATTTATTCGCACATTATATTCTGAATTAGAATTATATTTTTATGAGCGGCAAAAAAAAAAAATTGGAAGTATAAAAATTATTTATAAACCATTCATTAAATTCTTTACATATTCATTCATATTTTCAGCATAGCATGTGTTTCAAACTTCAGTCACGTGTACGAATTAAAATTTTATTTTTTTTTCGTAAATAAATTATGTTACAAAATATTTGTTTTTTGTCTTATTTAATCGTTCTTCAGATGAAATCAGAACAGATAAAATAAGCAATCAGGGCTGGCAGAAATTTTTATTAAAATATTTACTGATTCTTACGGAAAAAGGCGCAAATCACGTAAAAATACCACCCAATTTTTTAAACTAAAAATAAATTAGTCCTTTCTTTATTTCTTTTTATTTATTATAAAAAATTATAAATATAATTAACATGAAAAATATTTCCAATTGAATATAATAATTATATTAAATTATTAAACTCTTACACGCATGAAATCACTAAATCGAAGAAATAATACATAAATATACCAAAACAAATCCGACCGATTTCACTCAACGATTTTGATTTTCAATTTTCAAATCATTCATTCCAAGATGGATTTTATGTTAAAGTATTTGATTTTTTAAGTCTGCTGGTGACCATGAAGTAAGTAGTATATTTGTTTTTCAATTTCAGTAATTGGTAATTTGGTAGACTTGTTATTTTTACTATAGCACAATAGATTTTGAAAGAAAATGTATATCAATGGACACACATTTTTAAAAGATTTAATATCTTTTTGAATATTTTAAATAAAAAAATTCACAATTTATAATTTTACGATTTTGCTTCAAAATCGCCCAAAACCAGGAAAATCGAGCAAGGAAACTTTAAATCGTTTTATTTACATCCTAAATTATATTAAACAATGCTATCCAAAGAATCCCGCTGTTCACATTTGCAACAAGTCTCGTGGTGAGTTAATTGGGCACCTAGATCAAGGTCTCGTCAAGCCTCGGCACGATTTATCCCAATTAAAATGTTTAAAATTTTAAGTTAAACAAAAATTACAAAATCGAAAATTTTTTATTTATATTTCTTACATAGTAATGCAGATTGAAATGCATTCCCAAAAATAAAAACAGAACTTCCTCAAGATGTATGAATACTTTCCCTTACATTATTGTATGTCTGAGATGAAAAAATGAATTTTCTATTGTCAAAAACATAAATTTGCTGTGTCAATAACTTGATATTTTTTTCGAGCATTTCTGAGAAATTAATCTGACGGTATTTTTTCACGTTGTTTTTTTACTATTTTTGAATTGTCTTTAACAACAATTTTTTTAGAAGCAATTTAGAACGGCTTAACCATACCCCGCATGTCTATACAAAATTTCATCAAAATCGGATTAACACAATTCATGATATATCGGCATTTAAGTGAACCAAATATCACTTTTGAGCGCTATATCTCCGATAAATTAATTGATAGATGGAGATATCTTTAAAATGGAATCAGAATACCTCCACTTGTGTTTAAAACATTTTTATAAATATCCAAGTAGTTTTGGTAACTAAAGTTGGAAGTAAAATAGTATAAAATATAATTCATAAAATAATTAGTTTGTATTGGAATTATATTTTTAAATACGAGGAAAAAAATAGTTTATATAAAAAAGTTTAATTTTAAACCATTCATTAATCCTAAAGATTTTCATTCATAATTTCAGCATCGTATTTTTTAATTAAGTCACGTTTCTTAATTTAATTTAATTTTTTTTTTGGTTACAAATTATCTTATTAAAGAAATATAACTAATTATTTTATGTTACGAAATTTATGCTTTTCAATGTCTGGCCTATTGTTTTCTTTTAGACAGAAAATCAAATAGGAACGGAAACGGATGACATATCAAATTGAAATATCGTTGATAATGAAGATAATTCTTTGTTTACAACGCTAAGGTAACACAATTTACTGTCATTGGATTAAATATCCAAAAGAAACCAAATTGAAATGACAAACATACAATTGAAGATAACAATTAACAGAGTTAATTGTTTAGATACTCGACATATGATTGAATATAATTGTTTAGACTATTTGTTATTAGTACTCATAAAACACTATAAATATCCAGACTATACAGTAAGTTACGTCATATGGGATAATTAGTTAAATTTGAGTTTAAATTATGGTAAACAGTTTTCAGTTGTTTGTTTTAAAGAAATAAACATTTTTTGCATTTGAATTTTTCTTTTTTCTTTTATAGTTCAAAAGTTGGGTCAAGGATCCATTGGACCCAATTTTTTTCAACTTGCCAGCATTTTTATAATTTTATAACACAGTAAATATTCTGACTATGCAATATTGAATGGATTCTGGCTTGAACTACCTTAAAATTGAATTTTAACACAAATATAATAAATGTTTGCTGAATTAAATACCTGGAACGTACACTTTCGAAAACTGTTTTACTTTAAACTTATTGAACAAATATTTATCCAAATCACAGTTAATTAATTGAGAACTGTAGATTTATGAAATAGAAATTCAAATTTTCCAAACTGCATAGATCAGTTGAGTTTTTGATGACTGAAATGTTGGGACAGAATGAAACGAAAATTTGTTAATTTCGTGTTCGATTTTCAAGAAAATCATTTTTTAATAACATATAAAAAAGTGAATTTTTTAGATTATAGCATAATTTAAATCACAGTAAAAAGGTAGAGACGATATTTAATATTGCACGTAATTTAAAAAACTTAAAAATAGGCAAGACATCATCATAATAAATTTACAATGCATAAATGTTGATTTTGAAATTCATTAGCAATTCTGTAAACAAGTTAATTATTATTAGAACGAATGCAAATTAACAGAAAAAAACAATGTAGCTATAGAAAATATAGCTACCTCTTTTTTGTTTTTTTTTTTTGGTGTTGTCTTACCATGGTACCAAAAAATTTATATAATAAAATTAATATTTAATTCATGTAGAATAATAATTTAAACTAAATATATTTTGAATAACTATACTACGATCAAATTGGTTGTATCAATCCAATCCCATGGGTCACCATGCTTAAATAAAATCAAACTCACCAAAATTTCTCATTTTATAAAATCTTGACTTGAGATCTATAGATAATATTATCAAAAACATATTATTTTTATCTTAGACTTACTTATATCAAGATCAAATTACATATTGTATTCTTGTTCATTTACACAGCTTTAGTTTATTTTTTCCTTTTTAGAACATTTAAATAAAAACTTGTTTTTAAAAACGATTTTTTTTTTTACTACTAATAAATTTTTTTTAATTTTTCGTTATTATTCGTTCATCCATAATTTAATTGATACCCATATGATGGAATGCATAAAAACGTTGATATGAATTAAAGCTTATAATCTACGGCATAACAGCTTACTTAAGTAGGTATTATTTCTGATAGAGACCTCTACAGGCATTATTAATAAGGACAATCTGTAATGTACTAAACACATTCGCACCGTTTTCAGGTCAAGATTGTAGATACCAAATTTCATTATTTTTTATGCGTATATAATGAAATATTGTAAGTCTCGATGTAAATAGTATATAAGATGATATAATATAGGTAAAGCTTAGGCTTGGTACTATAGTTTTTAGTTTCTAAGTAGAAATGTAAACATGATTTTATGATAAATAAATATTTATTAATTTAAATTTCTTTTACTAGATAGTATTTGATTACACTTCATTTTATACACTGATTACACATAATACGTAGTTGTTTTTTTTTTGTATTTAACCTTTTCAATATGACGGAATTTACAGTGAGGTCTGTGAGTGTGAGTGAATACCTGCTTTAATAATCATAAACTTAGTTTTGTTTTGTATTATTTTTATAATATTATAGTTGTATATGCTGGTGAATTACTTTAATTATATTATGGGAATCACAGTAAATACCTGTTTATTACTTTGTAGTTGTTATAAATATATGACAGCATTCACTTGGATCGAATATAGATTTTTTATATTTGATTAATTATTCTGTATACAATTAATATTTCATCAAACATCACACTTCAAATTAACAAAGAGTAAAAAATTGTTTTAAATTTTAATACTTACCAAAGAAAGTTTTTCACTGTCATAATATACGGCTTTGACTATTGTTTTAAAAGAGGGAAAAAAAAGAAAAAAACAATTTCTTAAATGCATTTATTTCAAAAAATAAATCTTCATATAATTCCATACCACCACCAAAAATATTTTTTTTAATTTTTAGAGGAATAGAGTAAGTCGTGAAGGGGGGATCAAACTTAAAAATTTATTTCCTTATGTGATTGTAATTGATATTTTTTCTATTTATAACAAATAGAAATTGGATTAAAATCAATTTTATGGGTCAGATGTGACAAAAAACACAAGAGCATTTTAGCTTATTATCCAGTTTTCAACTCACTTCTGAAAACTGGTACATTCGTTACGACTTACTCTGTTCATAAATCTAATGCATTGAAACAAATAAAATCAAGTCTTCCATCCAAAAAAAACTAGCTGTTTCAACTCAAATGTTTTTTTAATTAGAAATAAAGCTTATAAATGAGATTTGTCATAGTTCAAATAAATAAGCAGTTATAGAAATCTACATTTTTAACACCTTTAATTTAAATACTCTGCATTTTTATTAAACAAGAATTTTAGAAGCATTTGCCATTAATTATGTTCCAACCCATAAACCCTAAATCCATATGTTTCAAATTCAAAAACCCAATAATAAAATATAAATTGATATTCTAACAAACTAAAGTCTGGTTTTTAATAATTGAGGCGCCAATATTGATTTGAATTTTGTTGTTAATTCAGATGCCAAGGCTATTTTTGAGCGCATATACATGAAATTTCCTGAAATTTACCAGATTTTAGATACGAAAAGTGAAGAATATTTTCTAACGTTACTCCTTAGGAAGATGCTCTAGGTAATTTAAGTTGATCTGATTTATTTATGTTATACTAATTAATACCCACAAACTCTAATAATCCACATAATTGAGATTCACTTGCGCACCTGGTCTAACTTTATCATTTCTGGTTTTTTTTTTTTTTTTAGACACGGTTCCAATGTTGATTTTGTTTAAAGGTCATAAAATTCAAGGTGATAATTAAAATGTTGTTTTATTACTGCTGATACAATTAAACTATGATTTTATTTACATTATTTGATTTAAGAAGTTTATAAGCTTTTTTATCTATAAAGTTTTATTGCTACTTGCAGCTGATATTAGCATATCATTATAACTAACTTCTAAACACTTTGTACTATCAATTTGTAATTTTGTCATAAGTTCTTTTAAAATTTGATGACCTTCTTCAATTGATTGCGTGGCATCAAGTACAGTCTGAAAATATAAAAAAAAAAAACAAAAACAAAATTAATTACACAAAAACAAGCATAGAAATAATTATAGTATACAACACACTATTATTAATAAGAAAATCTGGTTTAAAGCGGTTTTATATAAATCCTTTTTTGAATTTTCAAAAGTTTAATATTTTATCATCATAACAGAAAATAACAAAAAACTGAAAAATGGATGAAGTCTAAATGCAAAAAGAAACCATGAAAATAGAGAATAAAACAAGTGAAGATAACAACTAACAGAGTGCTTAGATACTCGACATATGATTGACTTTCATTATTTGGACTATTTTTAATTAGCATTCATAAAATACTATAATAATGATATATATTGTTATTACCTATATGTAGTTATTAGCCAAATTTGAGATAAAGGATCCATTCGACCCAATGGACCGATTTTGCTCATTCACGAACTTAAACTCACTTAGTTCATGTTTAGAATACTAAAATTTCAGTTCTGTATCTCTTTTTGTTGTCGGAAATGTATTAATTAGGTGTTTCTATAAACACCTATACCAAAATTTTGCTTGTGCGGTCAATATTTGGTAGCGTTGCAAGCTTTACTTTACAAAATTAATATACTCTATATTAATATTATGTATGTCGAGTATAAAAACCACTGAAATTTTATTTTTGGAATTTCGAGGGACTAAAGAATAAAGTGGATAATTTTTTTCTTGATTATTATTTGAAGTCATTTAAATTAATAGGATTACTAGAAACATGGACACGAGACGATGAAGTGATGGAAATCGTAGGTATTGAATGCTTTATAAAAAGTGGTAACAGAATAGTGGGTTTGGATAGATTTCGAGGGAGAGGACATGTACTCAAGCTCTACTCAAAAAGTTGAAATATTTACAGGTGTAAAATACGTACAGGGCGAGTATTCAAAAGCAACGCAAATCTATGAATGATGTGATTGAAAGTATCCGAGAGCCCAATTCATATTAGGTGGAGATTTCAACTATCAAGAGTAAGGTAGGAGCATGATTCATCGATTTCGATATCAGGGGAAATGGAATTGGTTATTGAATTTGATTCGTTTGAAGTATAACCAAACCATAGTAAGGATGATTCTGTAGATAAATACGGCAAGAAACTTCCGGACTCTGTAGACCAAAATGAACTTGTTGTGTTTAATGGAAGAACTAACGGTGGCTCCGGATGTGAATGAACTTTTGCGAATAAAAACAGTAAAAGTGTTGTTTTCGAAACTATGAAAGTTATTATTTTCACGAAAAAGGGTTTTAATGGCAGATGTTAAAGACACTTGCCTGTCGCTTATATGCAAGTAACGTAGCTAGGACTAGAAGAGGTCTACGTGAGAAAAACTACTTTGTCTTAAAGACTGTCATTTTTTCTGAGTTCTGGTTCTGAGTAATTGATTCCATTTGTAGATCATTTTCAGTTTTCACTCACTTTTTTTTTTTCAAAAACTTCGTTACGTCAATTTAAATCAATAAAAGCAATGCTTTAATCACAATGTGCCACGCAGCATCAAAGAGAATGTACACAGTTTGACAAATTGATTACATCTTCTTCGAAATTCCCAGCAGTGAAGATAACAATAATCACTCTTATTTTTAGATTAAAATTGTTTAATAATTTTATCAATTTTCATACAATTTACTAATATAAATACTTTTTTTTTTTTATAGATATCAATATTATTCAACATGCAAATTAGTTTCAATGTTGTTAATAATGTATGTACTCAGAATCAAGGGGTTATCATTTATCCTTTTTTTTTTTTTTAAAGAATTTCTATCAATCAAATTTCATAAATAATTAGTACTTTATAATATCAAGAAAGTTTAGATTAAATTTCTTAACGCATTTTCTTTCAGAAAATACAACTATTGGATTTCTTTCAAAAAATATCTGAACATTAAATGTACGGTCAAACTTGAATTCAAAATAAATCAAGGACCCGCTATTTCTTTTTTGATAACACTTATTCACCAACCCATTTTTTCACTTGTACGGAAGTATAAAAAGTAGATTTATCATCTATTGAAACTTATCTCAGAAGAATCTTAAATAATTTTCTCGGAAGGAATTTAATAATGAATGATTTATATAAATACACATAAGAAACAATCTCAGCTACACAAGCAGAAAAATTTCTAATCCAGTTTTTTTTCTCAGGAGACCTCAAGTAAAAACTTGACAAAGAAAATTTGACTATAAAACATTACTTTCTTTTTCTATTATATGATAAGTAAAAAGTAACTTGTATCTCGTTGACACTTAAAGGAAGTTTAATATAATAGTCTTTCTAAATTGTGAATTGCATTCCTAAACTATACTAAAGAGCTATATACTACCCAATATATAGCACTTTATATTTGACATATTTATATTTTTTCTATTAGCTTGAATAAAGTGGCATACCGCTTATTATAAGTTTTATTATTATATAATGAAAGTAAAATTTTGAATTTATTACATTTTATCCTATAAACAAAGTAAGATTACAAGACAAATCACTCAAAAATTTTCTAATCTATTTGGAACTACTATGTATAATGTTAATGTAGTAATAATGGCTAAAAACATTCACTAAGCTAACGCAGCTCAGTACATTAAAATTATTAAGTTTATCAAGTAGGGAATACCCAGTTACTATAAATAAACGTACAAAAAAAACTTGTTGTAATTTAATCTACTTATTGTGGGTTATTCTTATTTTCTTCTCAATATAAACAAAACAACTGAAGAATATACTTGATTAATTATATAATTTTTTGTATATCTTTACTGTACCTGTTGAGAGGCATGCCCTTAATAGATCAGATGAGTTCAATTATTTCCCATTTTATTTTGGTTATTTTACAAATCGTGTTGGGAAAAACCTCTATTAGATTTGTAAAATTATCATCTATATACAAGCTCAAAACTAATAATGGTGTAATCAGAAACATACTTAGCACAAACTTTGCACAAGTCTATAATTGAAAACATTAGTATGGAGAAAACAATATCTTAGAGAAATGTCCAATATAATTCAATAAATTGAGATTGAGATAATGATCGCGTAATCCGTCAAAAAAAAAAAAAAATGTATTATCACGATTATCTATTTTAATTGCAAAATACTGGAAAGCCTAGCTTACTGACCCATATAAAGCCCTGAGTTATTAATGAGGTTATAAATGAAATGAATTTGGGAATCTGAGACTTGTTGTTCAATTATAAAATAATACAAATACAATATTTGAATTCAAAAACAAAAAGACGCCATATTTATGACTACCTTGTACGCTTATAAACCAGATAAAATACACTCAGAGGAGATGCTAGACAACTAGATGATATATAATTCCTGATGGCCCGTGAGTCTAATGTGTTTCTCCCGAATGATGATTATCAAAATAAACATTTGCATACGACTTATTATACTATTTCCCCTTCGAAAATTTATAAAAATGTGTGGTTTTCTTTTTTGTTAGACTATTTTACGAGTTCCGAAAAGAAAACTGCTTAATTTCCATAATTTTCTTTGAAGAATTCAATACAAAAACAGTACAGCAATTGTAAATGAACGCTACAACTGTCCGAAATTAAAAAGTTTACAGTGTAGTTGAGTTGTTTTTCTTCATACATTAAAACTTTTGGATAGAATAAAAAAGATTTCTTTCTAATCCATAAAAATTTTTATCCTACACACATAAAACCTCCTTTACATTATACAAGGTAGTACAATTGATAAAATATCATTAAATTTTTGAATAAAGCATTTATCTCTAATGGGTAATTAATAATAATAATTTTAATACAAAAAAATTACAAACATTTGAAAAATATAAAGCATTTCAATATAGATTTTCCAAATGCCTTAGGCTAAGTGTTTTTATGACTTTGGGGAGGGTTTAAACATACTATAAAAAAATACTTTTTAAAAAATTTTTTTAACTTTGTTTATTATATATAAAATAGCTGACAAAGAAAACGCTATACCATGAGCAATACAAAATTTTAATAATTTTTAGAAGTTATTTTGATAGAAGTAGTCTTCAGACAGATGCAATAATGTCAACGAGTATTTCCCAAAAGTAGGCAGAGTTCGCGATAATGTCACTATGCCGTTCAAAAGTTATTGGGATTTCTCGTCATTATGAGTATCTCAAATTAGTTATGGGCTATTTGGAAATATCGATAAACTTGGAGCAGACCACGTGGAGCAGGTACAAACATTTGACATAAGCTAACAAATTTATACAGGATTATTTTATCGTTGGTTATCTCCAAATTTAGAGTCTAATTTGTAGAGATCAATGCCTATATGACTGCTAGTAATGTCTGAGTATTTTAATCACTGGATAAATGTTAGGATCAGAAAACTCACACATTCTTGATAACTGGACTCCGATGCTTTCTCAATCCTAAATATCGTCTGTAAATTTCAAAAGGTGACCCTAATGAACTACCTGTTCGAATTCAACCCTAAATCCGTAGACCCGTAATAACTTGACCCCAAATATCACACGATACCCTAAATATCACACCGTTTAAATTACGGTGCATTTCGTTCAAAAATATCGCGGGTCTGTTATTACTCTGTATAATAGGTAAAATACATTAATTATGAACAATTGTCAGGTCAATTTAATAATTTGAATAGAAAGATATAACTGAAATCATGAATTAAGAAAATTCTTCAGTCCTGACACAATTTTCAATTTTTTTTGTTCATTTTCTTTGACCATAAGTATATAATTTAAATTTGATTATAAATTGTACGCAATAATATTAAATTGCATTTATACTATTGGTACAAATGATCAACCTTGAACTAAACAGGCTACAATTTATAATAATATCATGAATAAAATTAGTGGGGGGAATTACTAAAAAACAAAATACAATAAGAAAAAAATTATGTGTTATTTTGTTATTTTTTAAACCAGTTGTAAGATAATATGGAGATAGGAAGGAGGTGGCTGATGTGTACTTTTCTGACTGACCCATCTCAATTGCATACTTCTATGGTCATCAAAACAAATGGTAAATGCATGGTAAACACATATAGCTGGCTGACAATAGTGATAATATTGCATCATATTTTACAACTACCACGAGAACACGTCGTGAATAATACCTACGAAATATTTTATATCATCTTTACTATTTTACAAGTTCTGACGGTGACAGCATCCCAAAAAAAAAAACAAAAAATTTATATAAAAAGTACATTTTTATTACTTGAAGGTCGTTAAGCAAAAGACATTCGTAGAGATATTGCTATCAAAAAATTATCTGTAGTAAATCAACGATATCTTATGTCCAGAAAACGACCAACATTCCACCAACTATATTGACCCACTATTTACGCTTGGCATTAGGCTAGGTTAGTTAATATGAAGATGTCAGTCATGTAAGTGCCAATACGTCATTTAGAAAAAGTAGCCCATTTCATAGAAGTAAAAAATGGGTGCGTGTACTTATGTACGCGAGTCAGAAGTTATAATTCATCACAGTCAATGAATCTCAGTTTAAATTTGGAAATTAAATATATAAATATATATTGTCTTGCATTAAGTGTAACATCATAACAGCTTCATTCAACCTGTGAATTTTGTGTGACAGTAATGCGCACGCATCTTAAAATTTCACTTGCATCATTTTTTCATAACGCGCCTAAAGAAGTATAACTTCAACAAAGTGAAATAATAAATTTGGTTATTCACTTTATCAGTGTCAGGAGAATATATAACAAATGAGGATTTGAGAATGATTAATTTACACAAACCTCATCGTATTATTGGTTGAAAGACAATAGGCGATATTTTGATTTATTAACAATTTTCGTTATTAAATCGATTCTTTTTCATATTCTTCCTGTAGATTCCAAAGTCCGACTTTAGTTTACATTACTAATAAGGCTTTGTTTAAGGCTTGCATGATTCCAAGCGACACTTGCATGATTCAAAATATTGGGCACATTTTTTAATTGTGCGGAGAATTTAATGGAATGATTCAACATATTTATACTAATATTACGTATCCCTGTATAGCATTTTGTGTAAAATTGCAATGTCCTAGGTCATAACTGTTTAAATATTTCGCGTACGACAGCATTGAACATTATATAGAAATTGAAATTTAATAAGTAGCGGATAAGACGTAATAAATTATTAATAAATATTACTCCGATTATTTTTGTAGGAGAAAATAAAGTTTATAATTTTCAATGGACTTTAACAGAGTGAGACAAAAACCAATAAAGTAGCGTTGAAAGTAAAAATAGCAATTATTTTCTTTTATATTAATTACATATACAAAATATTAATTTTTCATTATTTTATGTACATAATTACTTAAGTGATACCCGATGAAAAACGTATCATAACTGCATACAATTTATGAAGAATACATTAAGGCATTTGATTGTACACAAAATTTTAAGTCTGGACATCGTCCGTTCAATCAATAGATGATACTAGAAGAGTTTTTTGTTGAGCTTTCTCCTTCCACCACCCTTTGTTTCCAAGTAATGCGGTTCTTTAACTTGGTACTCCAGCTAGAACTATCATTCTCATCTAACATCACCCTGCTCCAGATTCATTCATCGACTAGTCCTCCTCTTCTTCTGGTAGTATAGAACCTGGTATTAAATATTATTCAGCTTTCTAGTGTGTTTAATTGTCTGAGCTTGCCAAAACCAATGGAGACTTTTAAAGAAGCGAAACGAAAGAATTTTAAGTAACTCACAATATTCTCAAAATTTTCAATTGTGACATGATATGTTTAAGGTGGAGGAGGGGGTATTTATAAGTGATTAAGTGTGATAGGGAAGAACGAGGATTGAAATATCAGCTAAAAGTGGGCATAATTTTCTACGTTTAATAATTGCTGGATTGAGTGAATTAATTTAATAATTGCAATGGTCTCGCTGGAATCTTAACTTTTTAAATCCATTAAATTATAATCAAATGATTATTTAGTGGACATCGAATCTTCAACAAAATAGTATATTTATACATGATTATTAAAATTTTATAATTTATTTAAATAAATAATTATTAAATAAAATAATATTGACGGAAACAACTAATTAATTTATACATGAATAATTAACACTAATAATTGAAACATATTTGTCAGTGCTTGGCGTTACCCGTGTTATTAGTATCAGTGTTGTGTATTGTAAGCATGTTTATATGAAATTTGTTTTTTGAAAATATAAATAAATTGCAACATTTTGTGGTTAATTAATAATAACTAGCGGATATAGGTTTTATTTTTCAAACCACCAAAAAAAAAAAAAGAAACAATAAATGTAAACAAAAACTGGAAATGATGTAATACACGTGCCGTGCCAACTATCATTGTGCTGAGTTAGTGAATATTTGGCAGTCATAAACGTGTCATCATTTTATTTTTTTGCCTTTGGCAAAACAAGATTTAAAAATATATTTAGCAATTTCATTAAATTAGTGAATTAATATTCTTCCCAAACCTTCAGAATGAAGTATATGAACAATTTTGAATACTCTTTTTAATTCTTAACCTATTTTATGCTATACAACCAATCTGAAGAATTAGATCTGCATCTATTTAGACGTCGAAATAAAAGAACTCGATTTGAAAACTAATCTGATGTCCGTAAACTTACTTTTTACATTTAGAATCTTCACTGTGTCTAATAAAAATATAAAAACTGAATAATTTCGAAACTCGTCCAAACCAGAACATTAATTTGAGATTTCTTTTCCCATTTTTAATATAAAAAATTGGGTGAATTTCTACTAGAAACATCGCTTAATTTTTTAGTTAAAAATTAATACGTTGGAAAGCTATTTCAAAATATATTTAATGTAATATTAATAAGCATTTTAAAGAGATGCCAGGTACCAATAAATAATCAAAACAAAATGTTACGAAATTCAATATATGCTAGTTTTCTTACATCTTCAGGTAAACTCTACAATAACCTTCACTCATTTGACGTTTATCAAGGTCGACTTACTTATATAAAATATATTTCAACTTATACGAAATATTAACGATAATATATAACCTCAAAGCCCCAAAAATTATAGATGAATAAGGCTGTTTTATTAAATTAACTCAAATTTAACTTTTTATTACCATTTACCAGCATTATGTTTCAAGCTTTGGTCAATATAATCCAGGAAATCGTAAAATATGGTTATGTTTGAATACCAGTATTGTTTTGTACGTAGCGTCTAAAGTCTTGCGGCTAAATATAAGAATCCGCCTTTCAAATCATCCAAAATTTATAGATCGAAAAAATTTATTGCAAAAATTTACTAAGATCGGTTTTTAACGCTTGAGAATTGACTCAAATTGAGTCCTAACAGCATTCGTGCATCCACTGTGCTAAATATTATTAAATTGGTTTTATCAAATTTATTTTTCATTGATAAATTTTAACCCAAAAAAATAATAAAGTTTTTACTTCCTTTTTAGATTTATCTGGTTTACAATAAGATATGTTTATGTCACATGTTTTTACAAATTATTCATAAAAAATATTTAAAAAAAAAAATTGTGGTTAATAAGTTAACTGAATACAACGTAATACAAATATAATATTAATCATGCCATAAAGAGGGATATTAAAATCTTAATTAGTCGTCATCTACCATTACAATACATGAAAATATATTAAATATTGTCCAAGAATGCCTACTTCAAACACACTTCCCATATTTCCTTCTGCACGTATACGTTATGCTAATTGATATGAACTTGACTTTTAAAAAGTATTTTTCATTGATAATCCTAACAAAAAATTTATTCAATGAAATAAGCAAGCTTCTTCTGATAATCCTCCAACCCCCCCTCCCTCGTTTTAAATGTCTCGCAGGTCTACAATAGGATAGATATGTTTATGACACGTGTTTTTACAAATTATTATTGAAAAATAAATGTAAAAAATGGTAGATCAACAAAAAAAAAATAGTGGTTTGTGTGAGGAAATACAATTAGAGTGAGCGAGCTCAAAATAAAGTAGATAATATAAAAATAATTAACCACTGATTTTCATTGGATAATTCATTTTTATTTATGAATGATGTTAAAATATGTATATATTCAAAAATAATAATAATAATAATAATTTTTTTTTTATATTATTTGCGTAGATTTTTTTTTTCATAAATAAATATTTTTAATATACATAATTAAATATATAATTTAACATCCATATATATACATATCAGTGTCTTATTATATTTGAATATCACTTTAGTCACGCTAAGAAACTCTGAACAAGTGATTAAAATATGGAAGGTCATTCCATAGACATAAATTGTATTAAAAATGGAATATTTCATATATACACATAAAATTGATTGGTCTGATGAAATGATGAATGTATTTTGATTTTATTATGTGATTTTATGGGTAATAAAAGTCTTTGCTATTTTGTGTAAGAAACATGAACATTTCAGATTTTGGACATAAATACTTTTGAAATTTTGATAAGAAATTGTGTATGGAACAAGAATCTTAAAAACGAAATTGACGTTTTTCTTTTTTTTGTACTAATTTTAGTTAGTTTTTTTATCATTTTGATTTAAAATAACTCGATAAAGGTTAAAAAAAAATGCCGTATAGCACAGTGAAAACTGTAAATAGCAAGGGCAAAATTAGCTGGGCCTGCTAGCATATTAGTAAATGATATGAGTATATAACCTGTAATATATTAAAATAATAAATACTCCTTAGACTGTAAACGTAATCAGCTTAATGGTATCACCTTTGGCTTACATTTTTCCTACTATGGCCCTGAAGTCAAAAAATGCTTCTTTCATGCTACAGAAGTTAAACTTGTAATCTTCTTCCGATTTTTTGTTTCAGTGAGCATAATTAAGTACGTTTACTTTGACTAAGTATTTAAACGGCGGACAGGACATTATATGGTCAAACTGAAATCCTTGATAGAGTCTATATTCAATGCTGAGTACTATTTATGTTTCGTTCTGCTACCATGCAAGGTATTAAGGCTTCGTTAGGAACAATGGCCATGCTTATTTCTTATGCTTCATTTATTTATGCCTCAGCTATTTTTGGTCGCAATAATCTTCCGATAGTGAAACGTTGTTTCTTAATTAGCACAACAAACTTGTCTCCAAATATTTTTTACCTAAGGCAAATACTTCTTTGAAAACGCTTTATATTTGCCTCAAGATCTAAATTATAAGACTAAACTTTGTGATTATCGAATATTATTTCCATATAGTTGTAAAAAATCATAGACAAAGTTAACATAAATTCAAATTATGTATACAGAGGTATTGTGGCAGGTTCACACTTGATATAAAATTTATAGACATATTTTTTATCATAGTATCGAAACTCGATGGATGTGGCAATGTGGTTTTCATTGAATCACTAAATAATTTTTTTTATCATACATTTTTTTCTTAATGTTGTAATCTAGGGATGAGTATTCGGTTAAAAGTTTTCTTTAAATATTAAAACAAATTTTGACGACTACAAATGACTGTTAAGCATTATTATCATTGTATTTTTTGTCAATTTTCCAGCACTTACCTTACAAATTTTTTTTCGGAAAAAACTCTTCGATAAGCACTAGGTTAATATGTCAATATTATGGCAACCAAATTTCATAACATTTGGATAAGTATTTATGAGTTATTTATGCTGGAAATTTGCAAGACATACAATGTATATTACATGTCATTTAAATCAACAGCTTTTAGAAGCACACTATTTACATAAAGGCTAACAGCTATTGGTAAACCACCTTAAGCTGAAATTGTAGCAAATATAAGCTGTTTATGAAAAATAAAAGTTGTATAATTTTAAAAAACAACTCCTGTAGCGTAAAAGTTAGGATCCATTTTGCTCAATCACGAACTTTGAATGAATTAAAAAATCCAGCAAGCAATCTCTTTTCGTTACCTAGATTATACAAACGAAAATAGCCGAATTAAGTAATTCTATGAACCTATCACCCAAGTGTTGTTAATGTCTACTACTTTAAATTTAATTAATTGTACCGTCTCATATATTCTACATATATGTCGGATATAACAAATATTTACATAACATTCAGAACTTACGACCTATGGTACTAGACACAGAATTTAACAAATGAGCTAGTCTTTTAAAAAATGAAATAATTTCTATAATACCCAATAGAATTTATGAATAGTGATAAAAAATTTAATTTCATAACTAGAGTTAAATAATACTAAAACTAATTTATATCATTAAACTTAATATATATTTTTTTCTGAACACCAGTTAATTTTTGTATGTTCTTGAAGTGACCTTGAATAATAAAATATGTCATTTTTCACATAGTAAAAAACATCATCAATTATTTACGTTAAATTTCACCTATTTATATGTACGACGTACACGACATGATCCCTTGGGTATAAAATGACTACTAAAAAAAAATAAAAAATCTCTACATTGGATACTTTAAAAGCACATTTATCATAAAAAGCACATAAAGGAAGGTCATGAGTATAGAAAGTTCACTGAATAGGCAAAACCTTATCTTTTATGTCACTCGCATAGAATATTTTTTATTTGTTGGTGGAGTGTGGGTAATAGTGGGGGGGAAAGCTTATAACAGTCAACCATAATATAAAATATGTTTGATCAAACGTTTATTCATCAATTACATGTATACTCAACAAAAAAGAAAATGCGACATAACTAACTTGAAACATTATATTCACAATTGTTATGTTGTGTTTAGTTGTTTATTGGAATTAATTTTGTTTATCTATCTTAAAACATTCGTTTAAACAGAAAAAATTATAAAATATACCATAAAATTTGTTCTTTTTTTTTTAATTTTCAGAACGCGAGTTCTGAATTCAGGCAGTTGCGTTTTTTTATTATTTGAGTATACATAAGAGAATACGAATCAAAACAGACACATCTATAACTAAGCCACAATTTCTATAAAATAAATTTGTTATTTTAGAAATTTTTTATGGGGAAAGCTCTTTGACAAGTACGCCGCCTTCATTCGTGCAAAGTTTCAATACATTTAGATAGTCTTGAAAAAAAATACAAAAAGACACAAATTATCCATATTCGTAATATTAAACAAATTATTGTCATTTTATTCACTTCCTTGGGAAGTTTGCGTGTGGACCTTTCAGGACACACCTAGACCTCTTGCAATTTTTTTAAAATTTCTAATCATTTCGTTCAAATTTATCTGAAAGACGTCTTTACAATTAATAAGATATGCAAAAAAATAATCGTACACAGATTAAATAGCTCAAAGACAATGACTATATGATAATTATGTTAATTTGGCAATTTATCAGAAGAAAATCCATTGTCAATATCTAACAATGCAGAATTCGAATACTTCGGGATAATATTCATTCAAATTCAATAGTGTGAACTAAACGACGACCTTAACCATTTTGAGGTTCAGGGTTACAGCTATTTGCTATGACCATGTTCATTGTTCAAAGTATGTAAGTTGAAGTATTTGTAAGAGTTGTATATAAATTTCAATATTTATGATTATATTATTATACTAGCTTCTACTCATCCACTGCGCAGAGCAGTTTAAAGTCTCTTGAAAAACATTAACTTGTGGCTCTGTGTACTTAATATTTCATGCACGTTGTTTAGAGCTAAATTCAAAAATTCATATAAAAAAAGATAATTAACAAATGTTTACTAGTCTGGCGGGCGAAACATGTTTGTTACATGTTTCTCGACCATTTTCTTTAAAATCTTTATTGTCATGGCACTATTATTATATCATAATTAATTTCGTTTATAAAGAATTTTTAACCATCCCTCAAAAAAAAAATATGTACTTAATTAATAAAATTAATGTGGTTAATCATATTTGTAGATAACTGATTAACATTTTATGAATGAAAAATGTTTTGCAAAAGAAAAAAAAAACTGAATGAAAAATAAGCTTTCAATATTTATTAACTAATTTTTATTTTGTATATATGTTACTGTTAGAATACAAATTTAGAAATTAATATATGAAATTGATTGATCACGTTTAAGGTTAAACTGTTATCGAGTCGTTAATTCATACTTTACCTGGCTAATGTAGTCTTTTGCTAGATTAAGAATGTATCTTATTATTAAATTTATATTCTATCAAAAAATCAACGTAGAAACTAGTAAATGTATACTTATTTGGGTTGAACCAACTGTGATTAGCGTTAACTCCATACTCTAATCGCATTTGGTAATCCGTTGTTTGTAAACAAATCATTCAAGTGAACATTTTTAGTCTACAATTTGATTGGTTGTTTTGAAGGTGTATTTAATAATTTATAAATAGTATTTATAATACGCACTACGGCACATTACAAATTATATATTTATAATATAACATGTATTCACAATAAAAATGGGTGCGTGTACTTATGTACGCACGTCGGAAGTTATATTTCTTTGACATCATTAAAAAACAATTTTTAATTGCATGCAAATAATTAATTACTATAAAATAATAAAAAGGGCTGGAGAAGGATAGTCAACACAGTCAATAGAGCTCAGTTAAAATTTGAAAAATTAAATAAATAAATATACATTTTCTTACATTATGTGTTACATAAAACATAACAACAGCTTCAACCTGTAAATTTTGTGCGCTCATTTTAAAATTTCACTCTGATCATTTTTTCATAACGCTCATAAAGAAGTATAACTTCAATAAATAGAATTGATAAAACAAAACCTTAATATGATCATGAAATATATAATCATCAGACACAGCAAATCAGCTCGAGCAAATATTAGTGCGAATGACACAGCCCAGCCATTCTCTGCAACATATATTTAAATATAATAATATTATTATAAACATATATAAATGTGGCTACTAAGTAATTTTTAACCTTGAGTTTATTTGTTGTGAATGGAGATTTGTTAAAAAAAAAACTTTGTTTATGTATAATGAAAATTGAGTTTTTTTATTTTATTATGTTGAATGTTTTTTTTTTAATAACATATAATTATTACCAAAACAGGTTTGAAAATCACATCAAAGATTTTGAAATTATCATAAAAAACAATTGGTGGCAGAACGTTTAATAAAAAAAAAAAACATCACATTGTGCCTAGGAAATGTGTATTCATTTTAATTTAATAAATATTGATTTATTATCATGTATAATTTTATCAATGAAATTTGTTTATAAAATGTGTTAAGGAAGAAAAATTGATTGTATCTAACCAGACTTGTATTTTGAATCTATTTATAGAGAAAAAAAATTAAAATTTTTAATAAGCCACGTTTTTACAATGAACTAAAAACTGTAAATAATGGATATTTGCAATATAAAAGTTTTAAAAATACATTCATATTCCTTAACCCTTTTTAAAAATATGCGATTTTTAATTTTTAACAAAATTGAAAACAAGGATTTAAAAAAAATATAAATCCTGAAATATATTAATGAAATAATTAACCGTTAACATTTTTTAGCATGATGTCTGTATTTAAATAAAATAAAGTTTTAACGGGCAAATTTCAATTTAAGTTCTTGAGATAAATTCATCAGCTTTTCACTCCGTTAATTTTCGTTCGAAACGACTTAAAATTTGATTCATTTTAATCATTATTGAACGTACTTTAAAAAGTGCACGATATATTTTTTCAAAAACATACAATTTTTTAGTTATTGTACGTTAAAAGTCATTATATTGTTGCTGACGAAAAGGTAATTATTTTCAATCGGCTGTATCTAAACAAATATGACATTAAAATGATTAAAACAGGAACCATTCTTTTTATTTTTTTATAATCTAAATTAATTTTCGATTCTTGTGACGTCATGAGGTCCAAACAATTTATATTTTCGATATCTTGGCTAAATCTTGACCGATTTATGAGTACTTATTTTTGAAACCAACTGATTCATTTTTTATCTTATTAATTCGCTTACTTAAACCCTTATATGAAAAGTTATGACCAGGCTGTGGCTATCTTGAAATATATGATAAATATGTTTAATTTACCTACAAATTTGAAAACTTCGACCCAAATTTAGTAGGATTACAAACTTTATTTGTTAAAATTGGATAAAAATTGAGCGTTATAAAGCAAAATTAATTTTTTCGATTTTTGTGACGTCATGAGGTCCAAACAATTTATATTTTCGATATCTTGGCCAAATCTTGACCGATTAGTGTGAACTTTTTTTTGAAACCCAGTAATTTTGGGTCAAACTTTTAGTTTTTAATCTTATTTATTCACTTACTAAAACCCTTATATGAAAAGTCATGACTAGGCTATAGCTATCTTGGAATATATGATAAATATGTTTAATTTACCTAAAAATTTGAAAACTTCGACCCAAATTTAGTAGGATTACATACTTTATTTGCTAAAATTGGATAAAAATTGGGCGTTATAAAGCAAAATTAATTTTTTCGATTTTTGTGATGTCATGGGGTCCAAAACATTTATATTTTCGATATCTTGGCCAAATCTTGACCGATTTGTGTGAACTTTTTTTTGAAACCCAGTAATTTTGGGTCAAACTTTTAGTTTTTAATCTTATTTATTCACTTACTTAAACCCTTATATGAAAAGTCATGACTAGGCTATAGCTATCTTGGAATATATGATAAATATGTTTAATTTACCTAAAAATTTGAAAACTTCGACCCAAATTTAGTAGGATTACATACTTTATTTGCTAAAATTGGATAAAAATTGGGCGATATAAAGCAAAATTAATTTTTTCGATTTTTGTGACGTCATGGAGTCAAAACAATTTATATTTTCGATATCTTGGCCAAATCTTTACCGATTTATTAGTACTTCTTTTTGAAACCCACTAATTTTGGGTCAATCTTTTCATTTTTTAACTTATTAATTCGCTTACTTAAACCCTTATGTGAAAAGTCATGACTAGGCTATGGCTATCTTGAAATATATGGTAAATATGTTTAATTTACCTAAAAATTTGAAAACTTCGACCCAAATTTAGTATGATTACATACTTTATTTGCTAAAATTGGATAAAAATTGAGCGTTATAAAGCAAAATTAATTTTTTCGATTTTTGTGACGTCATGGAGTCCAAAAAATTTATATATTCGATATCTTGGCCAAATCTTTACCGATTTATGAGTACTTCATTTTGAAACCCACTAATTTTGGGTCAATCTTTTCATTTTTAAACTTATTAATTCGCTTACTTAAACCCTTATGTGAAAAGTCATGACTAGGCTATGGCTATCTTGAAATATATGATAAATATGTTTAATTTACCTACAAATTTGAAAACTTCGACCCAAATTTAGTATGATTACATACTTTATTTGCTAAAATTGGATAAAAATTGAGCGTTATAAAGCAAAATTAATTTTTTCGATTTTTGTGACGTCATGGAGTCCAAAAAATTTATATTTTCGATATCTTGGCCAAATCTTTACCGATTTATGAGTACTTCTTTTTGAAACCCACTAATTTTGGGTCAATCTTTTCATTTTTAATCTTATTAATGCGCTTACTTAAACCCTTATATGAAAAGTCATGACTAGGCTATAGCTATCTTGAAATATATGATAAATATGTTTAATTTACCTAAAAATTTAAAAAATTCGACCCAAATTTAGTAGGATTACATACTTGATTTGCTAAAATTGGATAAAAATTGGGCGTTATAAAGCAAAATTAATTTTTTCGATTTTTGTGACGTCATGAGGTCCAAAAAATTTATATTTTCGATATCTTGGCCAAATCTTTACCGATTTATGAGTACTTCTTTTTGAAACCCACTAATTTTGGGTCAATCTTTTCATTTTTAATCTTATTAATGCGCTTACTTAAACCCTTATATGAAAAGTCATGACTAGGCTATAGCTATCTTGAAATATATGATAAATATGTTTAATTTACCTAAAAATTTGAAAACTTCGACCCAAATTTAGTAGGATTACATACTTTATTTGCTAAAATTGGATAAAAATTGGGCGTTATAAAGCAAAATTAATTTTTTCGATTTTTGTGACGTCATGGGGTCCAAAAAATTTATATTTTCGATATCTTGGCCAAATCTTGACCGATTTGGGTGAACTTTGTTTTGAAACCCAGTAATCTTGGGTCAAACTTTTAGTTTTTAATCTTATTTATTCACTTACTTAAACCCTTATATGAAAAGTCATGACTAGGCTATGGCTACCTTGGAATATATGATAAATATGTTTAATTTACCTAAAAATTTGAAAACTTCGACCCAAATTTAGTATGATAACATACTTTATTTGCTAAAATTGGATAAAAATTGAGCGTTATAAAGCAAAATTAATTTTTTCGATTTTTGTGACGTCATGGAGTCCAAAAAATCTATATTTTCGATATCTTGGCCAAATCTTTACCGATTTATGAGTACTTCTTTTTGAAACCCACTAATTTTGGGTCAATCTTTTCATTTTTAATCTTATTAATGCGCTTACTTAAACCCTTATATGAAAAGTCATGACTAGGCTATAGCTATCTTGAAATATATGATAAATATGTTTAATTTACCTAAAAATTTGAAAACTTCGACCCAAATTTAGTAGGATTACATACTTTATTTGCTAAAATTGGATAAAAATTGGGCGTTATAAAGCAAAATTAATTTTTTCTATTTTTGTGACGTCATGGGGTCCAAAAAATTTATATTTTCGATATCTTGGCCAAATCTTTACCGATTTGTGTGAACTTTTTTTTGAAACCCAGTAATTTTGGGTCAAACTTTTAGTTTTTAGTCTTATTTATTCACTTACTTAAACCCTTATATGAAAAGTCATGACTAGGCTATAGCAATCTTGGAATATATGATAAATATGTTTAATTTACCTAAAAATTTGAAAACTTCGACCCAAATTTAGTATGATTACATACTTTATTTGCTAAAATTGGATAAAAATTGAGCGTTATAAAGCAAAATTAATTTTTTCGATTTTTGTGACGTCATGGAATCCAAAAAATTTATATTTTCGATATCTTGGCCAAATCTTTACCGATTTATGAGTACTTCTTTTTGAAACCCACTAATTTTGGGTCAATCTTTTCATTTTTAATCTTATTAATGCGCTTACTTAAACCCTTATATGAAAAGTCATGACTAGGCTATAGCTATCTTGAAATATATGATAAATATTTTTAATTTACCTAAAAATTTGAAAACTTCGACCCAAATTTAGTAGGATTACATACTTTATTTGCTAAAATTGGATAAAAATTGGGCGTTATAAAGCACAATTAATTTTTTCGATTTTTGTGACGTCATGGGGTCCAAAAAATTTATATTTTCGATATCTTGGCCAAATCTTTACCGATTTATTAGTACTTCTTTTTGAAACCCACTAATTTTGGGTCAATCTTTTCATTTTTTAACTTATAAATTCGCTTACTTAAACCCTTATGTGAAAAGTCATGACTAGGCTATGGCTATCTTGAAATATATGGTAAATATGTTTAATTTACCTAAAGATTTGAAAACTTCGACCCAAATTTAGTAGGATTACATACTTTATTTGCTAAAATTGGATAAAAATTGGGCGTTATAAAGCACAATTAATTTTTTCGATTTTTGTGACGTCATGGGGTCCAAAAAATTTATATTTTCGATATCTTGGCCAAATCTTTACCGATTTGTGTGAACTTTTTATTGAAACCCAGTAATTTTGGGTCAAACTTTTAGTTTTTAATCTTATTTATTCACTTACTTAAACCCTTATATGAAAAGTCATGACTAGGCTACAGCTATCTTGGAATATATGATAAATATGTTTAATTTACCTAAAAATTTGAAAACTTCGACCCAAATTTAGTAGGATTGCATACTTTATTTGCTAAAATTGGATAAAAATTGAGCGTTATAAAGCAAATTTAATATTTTCGATTTTTGTGACGTCATGGGGTCCAAAAAATTTATATTTTCGATATCTTGGCCAAATCTTGACCGATTTGGGTGAACTTTTTTTTGAAACCCAGTAATCTTGGGTCAAACTTTTAGTTTTTAATCTTATTTATTCACTTACTTAAACCCTTATATGAAAAGTCATGACTAGGCTATAGCTATCTTGAAATATATGATAAATATGTTTAATTTACCTAAAAATTTGAAAACTTCGACCCAAATTTAGTAGGATTACATACTTTATTTGCTAAAATTGGATAAAAATTGGGCGTTATAAAGCAAAATTAATTTTTTCGATTTTTGTGACGTCATGGGGTCCAAAAAATTTATATTTTCGATATCTTGGCCAAATCTTGACCGATTTGTGTGAACTTTTTTTTGAAACCCAGTAATTTTGGGTCAAACTTTTAGTTTTTAATCTTATTTATTCACTTACTTAAACCCTTATATGAAAAGTCATGACTAGGCTATAGCTATCTTGGAATATATGATAAATATGTTTAATTTACCTAAAAATTTGAAAACTTCGACCCAAATTTAGTAGGATTACATACTTTATTTGCTAAAATTGGATAAAATTTGGGCGTTATAAAGCAAAATTAATTTTTTAGATTTTTGTGACGTCATGGGGTCCAAAAAATTTATATTTTCGATATCTTGGCCAAATCTTGACCGATTTGTGTGAACTTTTTTATGAAACCCAGTAATCTTGGGTCAAACTTTTAGTTTTTAATCTTATTTATTCACTTACTTAAACCCATATATGAAAAGTCATGACTAGGCTATAGCTATCTTGGAATATATGATAAATATGTTTAATTTCCCTAAAAATTTGAAAACTTCGACCCAAATTTAGTATGATTACAAACTTTATTTTCTAAAATTGGATAAAAATTGAGCGTTATAAAGCAAAATTAATTTTTTCGATTTTTGTGACGTCATGGAATCCAAAAAATTTATATTTTCGATATCTTGGCCAAATCTTTACCGATTTATGAGTACTTCTTTTTGAAACCCACTAATTTTGGGTCAATCTTTTCATTTTTAATCTTATTAATGCGCTTACTTAAACCCTTATATGAAAAGTCATGACTAGGCTATAGCTATCTTGAAATATATGATAAATATGTTTAATTTACCTAAAAATTTGAAAACTTCGACCCAAATTTAGTTGGATTACATACTTTATTTGTTAAAATTGGATAAAAATTGGGCGTTATAAAGCAAAATTAATTTTTTCTATTTTTGTGACGTCATGAGGTCCAAAAATTTCCATTTGAGTGAGCTTTTTTAAAACCCTTTATAAGACCATATAACTTTTGTTTTTTGCAGTTTTTTCTGCATACTCTTAAATATGCAGATCTTATATGTCAAATCCGAACAATTCGAAAAAAATTATTAGAAGAATACGTTTATTGATTGGACTATGCATGTAACCAATAAAAATAGACAATCTCTTACAGACCGGTCTACATTTACACAAATGACAAAAGACGTAAATAAATATTTCTATTTAGTCTTTTTAATATTGAAAAGTAGTTATTTTAACCTGATTAAGAGATACCTTTCAAAACAACATTCATCTTTTAAATTATATCTACAACATTACGCAGTACACACTCTTCAGGTGCACTTTTATTTGACAAAATTAAATGGTATAACATACATTTTATTACTCACTGACGTCACAATCGAACGTCAATACGTTATGAAATGTAACAAATGACGTCAATTATTATAAAATATTATTAAAAAATTATAATAATTTATTAAAAATTATAATAATTTATTAAAAATAAAATTATTTAATTTGGTCAAAAAATATGTCAATGGAATCAACTTTTTTTGAAAACCATCAACAATTTTTCAAAAGTAAAATTGGAAAATTTCAATAATTATTTCTTCAAATTGACTACCTAGATTTATAAAAATATATGAAACATTTTTTTGATGAAAAATACGCATTATTATGTTCCTTAAAACTCCTAAACAATAAAATTTTATATTTGCAATTTTTTTAGGATTTTGCTAGGCCTTTTAATTTTGTAATTGTGATTATAATTGCATTTTAAACCGATGGACTCTTTAATCCTTATAATTTTTTTCTTTACTCTTGTTTGTTTCTATTTTATAAAAGGGAATTTTTACCTAAAAATTTCAATGGAAAATCGAATTTTGGGCGATATCTTAAAAGCTACTCTCCGGATCGTTATGATTTTTTTTTTTTATTATTTGTGCCAAAATTACCTTCACAAATCTAGATAAACCAAAAATAACATTTATTTTGCAATTGGATAACTAGTTTTCGAGATATCGCTTGAAATTTGTTTAAAATACTGAACTCCGGGTCGAATTTTTGGCGTTATCTCAAAAATTATACTTCCAATCGTTAAATAAATAATTTTTTAAATCTACAAGACGTTCTACACTCATAAACATAATTTTATCGTAATCGGAGAAAATAGTTTTATTTCGATTTTTTCGATTTATCCTTAAAAAATACCGAAAAATTGAAAAAACTCTTTTTGGCTCCAATTTCGATAACATAATGTTTATAAGGGTAATTTGAGCTGATTTTTTTATTTCAAAAATCTATTTAATTATTGGTTACGTAGTTTTTGAGATATCGCTTGAAATTTGATGCAGAGGGTCATTATTTCGAAAAAATTTCAAGCGATATCTCGATAACCAGCAATTCAATCGAAAAATATCTGTTATTTTTGGTTTTCCAAGAACTCAATTACCCTTAAAAACTTTTGAATAACAATAACAAAATTTTTGGATTTTTTGGACATTTTCAAGGTTTTTTTTATGATCACAAAAACCTCTTCAAGTATGCAGGTATTTTCTTTTAACCTACACAATATGACCATATAACGAAAGATAGACAAGAGTATGATGAGCTAAGCTCATTTGGTAAAGCTCCCCCAACCATTTAAATTGTTAGATAAATTATCATATAAATTACTCGCGTTAATAATATAAATTCAATGTATAATATAAATTCAATGTATAAATGTTATGTTAAACATAGATTTAGAATTTTTCTAGCTTATCATAATTCGAACACTTTATATAATTTCTCATTCTATTCAATAACTTTGAAAAAATGACAAAAATCGAAACAAATTTTTACCTCCTTTTTTTAACTTCAAATTTTTTACCTTTATTTCCCTTTAAATCGAAAAAATCAAAAAAAAAAAAAAGTAATTTATCAAGTTTTGGTCTTTAATCCACTGATAAAATCTCCAAATGAACATTGTTTGCTTATACGCGTGTGCAAATCCATCAAAAAAAATTTCTCTGTACAGATGTTACTTCAATTAAATCAATTCAAAAACAATTCAATTCACGTTTTTTTTTCGAAACTCGAAAACATTATCTCTGTATTTGGAATTTACACAATATTAATTGGAATATACTAATAAGCTACCTAAATTCATGTGAAACCCATATACAGGTAATTTCTAATGACACATAAAAAAATGAAAACACGGGATTTTCCAAACAACTATGTTATATGTAAATGATCCCATATATTATCATCCACAAAAAAAAAATATTAGGTTAAAAGCATAATAATAAAAAACAAAACACGTATTTTATAACTGTAAAAAAGCTAACGGTACATTAAAAATTCACAGAAATAATCAGGAAAATACACTTTTGGGAAAAATCTTTAATTATTTTATTTTTAATTACCATATTTATTATTATTTAAAAGTAATAATTAGGTAATTCATTTGAATTACATACAACAGGTGATATGATTTTTCCCAGAGAATACGGTTTTTTCTAATCATTACAACTATTAGAATTATCTAATATTAATAATTTGCAAACTAGTTTTGGGGGTGTGACTTCAACAAATTGCTAATTTTAAGCTCAATGATTGGGAATTTTTAGACAAGATTTGAGAATATAATTTAATAATGTCGGTTAATGAGTATTGAGCGGGTAATTATTATTTGGAGTATATTTTCTGGCTTAGCAGTAAATGAATATGTATGTTTTTTTTAATACACTTTTTGTCGAAAAATACTTGGAAAAATTTTAAAATTAGTTAGATTAATATTTGTTTAAAACAAGAAGTTAATAATTTGTAAACTTATTTTGCAATCTTTGGCAACTATCAAAATAATTGACGCTATTTTGACAGCATATCTCTATTTGCCTTAGCTCTATTAAAAAAGTCCGGTTTAATGTTATTGAAATATAGTTGCAAATTAAAATACCGATTAAAATCTATCCAAATTATGGAATCGGAATTAATCAGAAATTATTTCCAATTTATTTCTATCATAACCTTCTCAAAATTTAAAGAGGAAATTGATTCATTAAAAACCTATTCGATTCTTAATTAGGAATACATCTCAATTTAATTATCCTGATTATTTCTGATTAAATTTCAATTGGTATTATCGGACTTATTAAGGGGATTAGTAAAATATATCCATTTACACAAATCAATTTAAAACGGCGTTAGTTCGTTTACCGCCCTATGATTATTCATTATTTCGTCTTCTTCAATAGTTAAAACATCAAGAATTGGACAGTCACACTAAGAAAGAGTCTAACTAGTGATATAATTAAGAACTATTTAGAACTACCAATGTTTAGACACCATAGATATAAAACTTGTAATAGATGGAGTATTTCATAATCATAGATGAATTAAGATATTTATTCATCTATGATCATAATAATGTAAAGTGTTTAATTTATTATAATAAATTTTTGGTAGTCAATGGGACAATGGGAAATAATCAACTGAGAGAGAATCTTTGGCGTGGCGCCACCTTTATTACATACAATGTAATACTATACCGACCAATGGAAACTGACTATAAACCAGCTACATTACAAATTGGATAAAAGATGGCACTAGAGTCTTTTTTTTTTTTAAATTGAATATAAATTTAAAATTATGATAATTATGAATGTAAGGTTAGAATATATATGTATACACTAGATAAAATAAAAACTATTTCCCAAAATGTAAATAGACTAACCTCTAATTCGATGAAAGATCCTAATCCAACAACTTCATCGACATGAACACGTGTTTGTCCAATGTGATACAAAAGACGTTTCTTTGAAACAGTGCCTTGAACACCAAGCGAAGCTGAAAGGATACCATTTAACGACTCATATATTTTCGAATCAACATCCATTTTCTTATAATTACATAATTTTGCGCCCGTTTCATTAGGTCGTAAATAAAAAATCAATTCAGCGATGGGTTCATCCTTTTTTTCCTAAAAATATTCTACTTTGAAAATTGACCTTTTTTAAAATACTAACTTAATTCTACCTCAAATTTTCTTAATTTTAAACGCCCTTCAAGAACATTATAAAATATATCATACTGCTTAATTATTTCTCCTTCTGTATTAGCAAGTTTCTTAATAATTTCCAATTTTTCATTAACATTATCTAATGTGGCTTTTATTTCTATATTACGTGAATCTGTGACTTGAGATGCAAAATCCATTTTTAATCTTTAATTTTCTGGATAAATTTGAATTCAAATACTAAAAAGTAAAGTGTAAACAATACTGAAGATAGAAGTAGTACCCAGGAAAAAAATGATGAGTGATGTCATATCAGATAAAGCCTGCTTTAAGCGATCCTAAACTTATGCCAGTAATATTTTTTACAATAGTTAATCCTGCATTACACGATTAAATAGACATATTGAAGTTTTCAAAGTAAGGCAAACTTTCAATGAATTCCTATCGAGAAATTGCATATATGTAAAGTTTAATAATTGTCCATTTTACAATTCAATTATAAAGCTTTCATCGGAATGAGACCTTGACATTTTAATAACTCTACTCAACTGTAGCTTCTGATTTCAAATCAATTATTTCGTTTTTATATCAAATAAGTAATTTGCTTTGAAACAAGTGATAGTTATTGAAACCGGCAATAACTACATACAATAATATTCATCGTGTAAATAAGTTTTACTCAGTTCTACCAACATAAATGACTTCTCATAAATAAATTTCCAACGACATAGTCTGAACTATAAACATATTTATAAGCATATTCTAAAACATATTTTATTTTAATATTTAAAAATTTATCTATAAAAAATAATACTCTTGAAAATTGACTAATCAAAGATGAAAATGTTAAAATAAAAAATTTTCCTAAAAGTCTATCAATACTATATTTACTTTCAAAATTTCTCAGAATCATACGATAATTATGATGCAACAATTGCGATTAGCTAATGTGCACAGGTGATGACTTGATTGTATACAAAATTCAAGAATTTATTATTTAGGTATTGGAGCGATGTTGAAATTTTTTTTGAAATATATTGAATTTTCATTAATAATTTTTGTAAATTTGATTAAAATGAGCGACTACGGTCATGTATTGTAGACTTTGAGCACTTTAATTAGCGGTTGAAAATAGATGTTAGTGCATTAAAATATTAATCAAAACAAATTAGATATAATTATTTGCAAATACCTTAATATTGAGTACTAAAGATCAAAAATTATGTATCTACCTATTGATAAAAAAAATTTAAGAATAGAAATTCTCCCAATTATCAGTTACGATGATAAAACAAAAATAAATACGGTTTTTTAAAACAGGTCCAAAGATTTATTAAATAATTTTGATATTCCATTTTAAAAACAGATATGTTTTCTAAAATTAACTATGATATTTAGAACTATGGTTAATCATTATTTTTTTGTTCTATTTCAAAATTATTGCTTATCAATGATATTGAAAAAATGATTTTTAAGATACATAGATTTTCTGTATTTCATATAGACCCAAAAAATATTTATCCAATAAATGTAGTAATAATGTTTGGCTTTAGAAAACCCGAAAAAAATTTATAAAATAAGAATATAAATTTATTAATCACAATTACGATTCTTAACGGTAAAAATAAAATAATTATATAAAGCAAGATTTAATATTCATTATTATATTAAATTATTTTTTATTTTTATTCAAGTATAAACCAATTTTTATTTAAATATTAAATTCTTGAAAACGATGTTTAACATGTTATTTATATGGAGATATGCAAAATGACGTCATAATCCATGTATTTCCTTCCTTATTTAATTAGCAATTTGGAATATTCATATCTTGCTTATTTGAAAAAAAAACTTCAGATCTATGTTTGTGAATTAATCTAACGCTTCAATTGAAGTAAAAAATTATTCAACATTCCTATTGTACACGAAACTTTGCCTTATAAGTTTCGTTTTTCTAATAAATTATAGAATAAATTTAAGTTATTTATTACGTAACAACAAAGCTTGCCAATAAAAACTAATACGGTGCTGTTTAACACCTAATAATAATGAACTTTGCCCAAGTGTTAATAGTAAAAACAACCAAGTTTTTTTTTTGTGTAATCAATTAATCAATAGAACAAAGAATTGTTCATATTTGATTTATCTGTTAATTATTGTATGGTTTTGATGATTCATTTCCATACTGCCGTAAACAAAGGATTAGTCAATTAGCACCAGCTGTATTTCTATTTTTTTTTTTTTTTATGAATTACTGCTGTACAAATTTCAAAAATGTATACATCATATTTTTGCCCCTATATCCTACGAAATGTGTAAACAAATTTGAAGCTTTTAATATTAAAAATTATTAAAATTAGAATTAAAGTTTTAAGTAAATGGATGTAAAAAGTACAAAATAAGTTGTATTCGTCTCATAAAAATATAAAATCGCATACAATTTTCAAAGCTCAAATTTTGTTCAAAAATTTCTTCTAATCTTACAAGAAAAATTGCATAATAAAAGAAAATGTAAGAATTGATAATTTATCTAAAATTTTATTCAACTGATGATTTTCTTATTTATAGCTATTCTTTACACTCCTTGATATTATGTATTATATGCGCATTACGTACTTCTATTAAATATTATAAACATAGTCGATATAGCCAGAAAATATTTTGTAAGAAGTTTGGAATTTTTATTTATATATTATAAAAATTTTGTCATTTGTCTTGAAAACGTGATATTATAAAAAAACTTTAAATTTTTATTTTTCAACTAAAAACGTGTGTACAAAAAAATACGCTAAAAGCTTAAGAACAGAAAATAACACGTGAGTTCTATTAGGCTACCATAATATTTCTATTACAGTATTTCCAAATAATCCAAAAGTCTGTCAGAGATTAATGGAGCGGAGTTTTGATGAATGTTACTCGTTGCGATAAAACAAGAAGCTCCACACTCAAAACTCAAATAAATGCAGAAATCATTTGATTTCATAGGTTATATGACACGCATTCATAGGTTTTGACGCCGTATGACATTGCTTGTGAAGTATGCAAGGAATCAGTGAATGCGAAATAAACATAAGAGAAAAAAATGGAAAAGGTTGTGATAAACCTTTGCCCAACAAGGCCAATACATAACATATTATATAATCTTTCTTTGTATTGTAATTCACATCTGTGTACTATATTTAAAAGTGTTTTAAGTCGTATATGTACCTATTCAAAGAAAAAATGAGTTGTAATTGAAACACTATCACCTGATGGATGATCTTTGGACAGAAATGATCATGTTAACTGCTGGGTTGAACTATGTATAGATCTTATGTGTCAAATGTATACAAAACATATCGACCACTAATTAGGAGACTCTTACATTCTAAAATTCAATTTAGTATTCTTTTATTTTAAATCACTTTTAAACAACTTAAGTCATATAGTGACTACATTGGGGATAATCTATACAACATCACACAGCAATTCTATGCGGTCACCTATCCAAGTATTAACTGTGTATAATGTTGCTTAACTTTGATGATCGGTTGAGATCAGTAATTACGTTACGTGAGTGGGTAATTTAATATTCTTATTGATGCAATCTTTTTAAGTTTTTCATTACGAGAATCTGTTATCTAAAAAATTTGTTATTTTACTTCCGATCAGGCCACTTTACTTTAATAAACGACCCGTATTCGTTCTTTACTATGATAAATTTTCATAATTTTATTAAAATTAAATTAAACCTGCAGATTGACCTAAATAATTTTTAAAATTGATTTTTTTTTATTGTTAGTTTCAAAAAAAATTCAAATATACAATCAATTTTATCATATTTTTTTTTCTATTTCTAAAATATTGTGTAAAATCAATGTTGATTTTATTTATAAACACAAGCAAATATGAGATAGCCTTTGTGCACTTTTAAAATTTTTTATGATTATTACATAAGGCTCTTAATTATGTTTAGATCTAGATCTTTAGATTTAGACCTAAATTATTTAATAGAAAAAATTTTCTCTGAATTTTTTTCCATACAATACGACCTTTTTTGTGACACTCAGGCATGGTTGAACAAATTGAAGTCAGGTAACAAATTTCCCCGAAAGCCTTCTAGAAAAGAAATATTAAACAAAAGAGTATTCTCATATAGTGAATGCAAATTCTAGTTTTTTAATATTTCAAATTAATCCCAATACTAAGAGCAATACCCCGAGACTAATTTCAAATTTTATTATAGAATTTTTACTGGTTACACTCAGTACCGAGTCCAAATTAGAAACCTCAAGACATTTGAAATCCCACAAATTTTCTTTAAGAAAAATCTGAGGCGTCGAAAATGCATTGCTGATTATTTAATTTGGCTCTTCTCCATTGGCTCTTACCCGTTAATAAGAAATTTTTGTAAGTCTCTATAATTTTATATTAAAGTGCAAAAAGCGCTACTTAAATAATAAATTTTAAGGATATATCTTTATTCTCTGAAACTACCCTTAAATTAAAAACATAGCTTATTAATTTTACAGATAATCTTACTTATATACGCGTCTTAGTCCCTAGTGTGAAAGGTTTGAAATATTGCACGAATTTGGAGGTAATGCTTTCTTGAACATTGGACCGATGAAAATTGTAATTAGCCTGTGTTTAATTTCATTAATACTAACATCAATAACTGTAATGCATCCCTTAAATCATTCACTTATGTTAAAGTAATTCGATTTAAAAGCTAAAATATTTTCAGGACCATAGTTGTTGATTCCTTCTTTATTCTCGAATTTGAAAGAAACAATTATACAAATCTCTAAGTATATAAATTTTTCCACTGTATAATATTAGTATATAAACAGATGTATCATTTTTATCAGATGTTTTTTGTTTTGTTAAAAAAAAATGTTATTATTTAAAACTATCCGATCACGGTAGGATTGTGAGAAACGTTAATTCAAAATTACAACGAATTCTTAAGAAAATAACGCCAAGTCTACAAAATCAAATGGTTTTCTTTGAAAACAAAAAAACAATCGCAATTAACTGAATGCCCACCTAATGAATAAACAAATAACAAGCCTTTTTCAAATTAACGTATTCATATAGCCTTAAAATTATAATCATAAACAATGGCCATGGTTTAGCGGTGACCTGTATAGAAATTAGTAGTAATATAATATGTTTTGTACGTCATTAGCTGACTTGACCCTAATATTGACTTTTGGAAAACATTCAAGCAAATAATAAATGTTAAAAAAAAAAAAAACTTTTATACTAACATTTTTATTTATCTCATTTATAATATATTACGCCAATTCAATATTTATTTTTAAAACATCATAAATTTAAAATATATAGGCAATTCAATCAAATTGAACCTTCGCAACTATTATTTCACTGATAAAATTATTATAAAGTTAATCAGAATATAGATACAACTCAAAATGAATTGGAATATGAAACTTAACTGGATTTATTTTCTAAATGGTCGTATTATTTACGATCGACATTCGTTATAAAGTTGAATTGGTCCTGAATGATCAATTCTGAGAAAATCAGAGAATTACTAAAATTTTAAAACAAAATTCCCCTAAATTATTGTCAAAATTACCAAAATATCACAATCTTTGGTTCTAAAAGCTGTAGTCATGATTATACATAGTTCGTTTCCCGGGATTAAGTAAATTAAAAGTCCTATTTTTAATCCCTTTTCATTTCTATAAAGTTAACTGTTATCAATAAAAAAACTATTTACGGATTTTTCAGGATTCGATGGAGGTAGGGAGCAAAATGATTTAAAAATAATTCAGTTTGGAAGATTCATTAATTCCAGTTTTAGCTCCAACTTTTAAAGATTCATTTAACAGTTTTAATAATTTCGCACCTGAAAAATAGGGAACGAATACGTGAAAAAAGAATGAATAAGTTTAAGTCTCCTGTAGCTCATACAGGATTAGAATCATCAGGACTCTCTTTCCTGTAAAAATTATTATCAGGAGAATACTGGCAACATGCAGCCTTTGCAGGTCAAATTACTCAGTTCATTAGAAAACAGATTTCCCCTTCTTTCACGATCTGCCTTCAGTTAATCCATTCATGCTTGCCCTCTGATGCTGATTGAAGATAACTATGAGAAAGCTTCATTTTTGCCCAAATTTGCTGTAATAAAATAATCATTAACATAATCCTAACTTAAATAAATTTGCTGAATTCATTATAGCTGATTTTTTCCTTTTTAAAAATAAAATAAACTTACTTTTACAATAGTTTGTAAATTAAACTCACTAAACCATTCATTGTAAAATTAACCAATAAAACGTAATTTTATTTCTATTAGATGTGTTAAAAAATTACGATAAGATTAAATTTTCTAGTAAAAATTCAACCAAAATTCTAATACAAATATTTTTCTATAGTCATCATACATTAATATTGTTTACATGAAATAAACCATTAATTCATTGATATTATTTCATTAAATTAAGACGTAAACAAGACTCTTATAAATTTTTTTTTGTGTAGTGTTTACCAAAATTTTATAATCAAATATTTTTTACTATAATATCAGCACATGCGTTATTGTTTTTTTGCATAAATTACTATTTAGCAACAAAAAAAAAACATATTTTATCATAGTTATTAAAAAAAAAAAAAAAACTAATAACACTTGAAGAAGAGATTATTGACGCTAATCATAGTTTAGGTTATCATTGGATTAGTACCCGGAAAATTTGGTGATAGATCGATATTTGTTGTTTATTTGACTTTAAAAAGGGCATATTCTGATTGCATTTATGTAAAACGAAATTCGTTTAATTATTCTCTTCTTATTTTTTTGAATACAGTATGCTTCTATCACAAGAGTTATACAGTTAAATGATTATGGAAATAAATTTTATTGGGAAGAGAAGTTGATATAAAATTTCTTGTATACCTTTTTTATATACATTAATTAGTAAACACAAATATTATAACAAAAAGTATATCTTTTATCACTGTTTATATCAATATTTGTAACTAGATCAAATATTTAATTGGATAAATAAAATTATAAAATTCTCTGCGAACTTATGTGAATAAAAGCAGAAAATTTCAATTTTATGTATACATATTTGACTTGCAAAAAAATGGTGTAGAATCAGGCATAGACAACTGTTTTCCCCTCTGGATCGGATGTGAAAACAAATGTTTGGAAGAGCCGAAAAAAATTACTAATTTTTTTAACTAAACAAAATTTTATTATGAAAATTGAATACCGAAGTATCAATAAAACAAATATCATAGCTAATGCGACGTGTTGGGACAGTTTCCATACCCCTTTTATTATTTTAATCTATGGATCCATACTTATGCTCTATACTAATTTTAACATGGCCTTAACTTGTACACTAAATAGAATTCGGTAACAGTTGATATATTTTTAAAAAAATTCGAAATCTCTCATTAATGCAAGCAGATTTTTATTTGACCTAAATTAGTTATCGTTTTTATGACTTAAAATATTTATAGTCAAAATTTTTGGATCCTTTTCAAAAATGGAATTTATTTTTTGTTGAGATGCAAATTTTTATTGAAACTTAAGTGTTATCTAATAATTTGTATTAGAAAGCATTATATCTTTTATATCTTCAATATTATGATAAAGAAGCATAATACAAAGGTATCAAACATTTATTTATAGCGTGAATTTTTCTAAAAATAATATCAATAGCACAAATATTAACAATTAAATAGATAGAACATAAAAATATTTTATTATTTATTTGTCCCTAGATTAATAAAATTATAAAACTTGCATAACCAGCTGTTTATAACATAAATTGTATACCTACCTTTATAATAAAGTAAAAATACATTGAAAACATTTTGAATATTTTTTTTTTAACCAATGGGCTTCTACAAAGAACCACACCACTGTTTTTGAACCAATGAAGACTATGATAAGGATACGACGTCATCGCCTGATAAGAACCCAACAACTGTTAATCACTAACATACATATACTCTCACATAAATTTAGCCATATGTACTTAAGTTTACTATTAAAATGTAATACACACATACAAGGCTATTTCATCTGCACATTCATTTATTAAAAACGTCATACAAAAAAGGCCTATTGTGTGCGAGTAGAGAGTTATTTATTGCATTTTATGATTGTCATCCGATTCATAATAAATTGTAGGAATGTTTACACGTTCAGGTCATAAACGTTGAGTTGAATGAAATTTAAAATTCAACCTAGATAAAAAAAAAGTTTAGCACTCTGGTTTTTTAGCGCAAAACTGATTGTAACCTTGCACTAATCGATTTAAATGCCATGACCAAAGTTTTCCATGTGTCCTGAAATTAAGATAAAAATATCTCGAAGCATTATAATCGGTTATCTTCCTTCTAACGGACCGAATTCGAATACAGCGACTATTATAGGACAATGGTAATCATGATAAACACTTAGTAATACCAGTGTAATGATTATTGATGGTATGACCACTCAATGGAAAAGGACAAAACGACTATCACCCTTCTTGCGTGTACCGAGACTGGCATCAATTTAGGAGAAAAAAAACGATTATTGCCCCTTTTGCATGTAAACCTTACTGTATAGAGGCTGGCATAACTGTATCATCCATTCTCTAGAATTAACTGTTGTAACTCAACCTTATGTATTCCTAGTTCCTATAGTTATGGCCTTGTCCAGATACAATAAAAAACCACGCCCTGTGTCAGTACAAGGTTTCAATATTCTATGATATTTTATGAGGAAGCGTTTACAAACCATGCGGTTCAATACTAGCTTCATTTTAGGCTCTACCTCCATGTCGGATGGTATGTAATTTTTCTATATATTTACGCCCAGAAAACATTTTTTATTTTCCGTAAATTAACTGTTAAAAAAATTATTTGGTTAATAATTAACAAAACTGTTATTTGTTTTAAATATTTTTCATAGTCATGAAAACAATAAGTCTCAAATGGTGACACTAACCACTCCTGGGCACAATATTCTTGAAGCTTCAGTTCGTTTCATTGAAATACTATTTTCATTCTGTCAAAGACAACAAAAAATAGAAATTACGTAAAATTACTCTATCTCGCCCCTCGCGTAGGTCAGAGTATCATTTGAACTAATCATCTTTCGAACACGTGGTTTATTAACACTCCATTAAGTGATAGTTAAAAATCTCCGAATGATAATTAGATTGTTTTGTTAAAAACTAATTATAAATTTCTTTCTTTTATTGATCTTCTCATTTTTTTCTAATTAAAGAAATGCGAGTATTTCTTACATTCTTTCTTTGAACATGTCCCTGAGTTCTAAAATATTCCAACATTCATTCATAATTCCATATTGTTAAAGTATTTCCATCTATGATTTCCATTATCATGTTTTACCTTCTGGTGGGTACCGATGGTTCAGTATACTTTTCTAACTTTTTAGACATATCAAAAGAAAGAACGTAAAGAAATAATTGTTTTTCATCTCTGCATTTCTCTTCTTAATACATCCATTTCACTTGCTTGAAATCTTCTTGTAAAGTTTTTTGGAAAATAAATACTGAATCATCCATTACGCAGATTTCATATGACAGACACCTAAAAGACTTCGTTTCTGGTAGATGAATGAGAACCAAACTGTGTTTACGTTCGTTGCCTAATCGAGTGAATGCAGTCTTCAGAAGCCATTAATAACCCATTAAGACAAGGGTACATTTTCAAAAATAGATAACATACAAAAAATATTTTTAAATTTTTAAAATGAAATATTTTTCTAGTATATTCTATATAGATAATATATTAGGATAAGGATTATTTATCAGGTAGTTGAAATATGATCTTATCTCAACTGTGTGTTGGCATTGGTAACTAATAATGGTATAAATATTTTGTTAAAAGTTTAAACTTGTTCGTACATGTTATCAATGAAAATAAAATTATTATGCTTAAAAACAAATCGAAATAAAAATGCATAAAAAATAATTTTATATATTTAAGCGTTTTTACCTTAAAATACGTGAATTTATTGCTTTTTTTTAAATTTTCTAGTATAATTAATGCCTAGGAAAACCAAATATTACACTTTGTTTACAATTGGATGGCTAGCTTTCGAGATATCGTATGAAATTTATCCGAAATATTGACCTCGGAATCGAATTTAAGTCGATATCTTAAAAACTAATATAACATATATTCAACCGTTAAATAGATGTTATTTGTTTGACTTGTTATCTACAATTCAAACAACCCTATAAACATAGTTTTATCAAAATCGAAGACACAAATTGGTCCTCAGATTTTCGTAATTTTCCTTAGACTACCCCTTTGAAAAAAATCAAAACGAATTTTTTGTCTCTAATTTCGATAGAATTGCGTTTTTAAAGGATGTTTGACCTGCATATTTCAAAAATAACATTCATTTAACGATTGTATTTGAGATATCGCATGAAATTCGATGCGGAGGTCACTTTGAGCAAATTAAAAGTAGTATTTCGAAAACTAGTCATCCCATAGTGTTGTTTTTGAGATTTTAATTACTCGAGTACCACCAAACATAACAACAAAAGTTATTTTTGATTTTTTGACAATTTTTATGGTTTTTTGCAATAAACGCAATAAATTAACCACAATAAAACGCATTTTATATAAAATTTATTCGATGAGGGAATCTAAAAAATGAACTAAAGTGCACATCAAAAATATGTGCATCAGATTGTCCAATCTCAGTCATATAACAAAAATTCCGAATGCTTGTTGTTCTTAAAACTTTTCCAATAACGAAAGTATCACTTAAATAAGGGGGGTGTATCGAAATATTATAGTAAGATTATCATCTCTGGCGAAGCGATACAAATTCTGCGATGATAATGGAAATGGATGTCATTTAGGGAAAAAACTTAACCTTTAGTACTCAAAGCCACTATTAGGCAGAATATAGATAATGTTTGCGTGCTTGGGAAATGTGCAAGCACTCAAAGCGAAAGCAGTCCTTATCTATATTCAATAGATTAATTAAAATGCAATGTTCATTGTTCTAAATCGATTATCGACGTAAGAAAATAATCTTTGCAATTGTTTTACAACGCAAAATTTATTTTCAAATAATTTACATGCCAATGACATAAAAAATGATGGTTTTGCAGTGACATGAGAGCATGCATAACCTTAATGCTGACAAGAGTTTTTGAGATTTTGTTGTGCGTAAAAAAATTATTTTATTTGCTACAAAAATAAACATTTTATCAAAAAATATTGTCAACATTGTTATTTTTACATAAATTTTACTACACACATAATTCATGAATTTAATTAATTGATACTGTCAATATTTTAATTAAAATGGATAATATCCTAAATAAATTGACACACGAATCATCAATTTTTACAATAATAAAACAGAAGATAAAAGTAACCACAATTAAATTATTATAACAACAAAATAAGTGATAGAAAAATAATTATTACTTACTAATCTTTTTAATTAAAATATTTATATAAAAAAATATTAAAAAATGAGAGTCAAATCTTATGACAATAATAAATCAGACAAATAATAAATAATACATTTTTAATTTGAAAGAATTTGATAGGAAGTTATAATACGATATTATCAAACTGGATATTTAAAATATGACGTTTAAACATAACCATACTGGCTTTAATAACAAATGAAGAGAGTATTTTTGCACTGTAGTATATATACATGTCTCTGTTTTATGTACATATATTGCATATGCATCGTACTTCATTTAAGTGTGATATGCAGTAGGTAAACTGCTCTGCCATTGTTCAGACACTCTCTATTTTGAGTATGCAACAATATATGAGAGAACAGTTACATAATTGAATTAGTAAAATTGACTTAAAATTTTGCATACATTAATCAAGTATTTGCCATCTTGAGTTATTTTTTGTCAGCCGTGGTTCCAAAAGAGATAAAGTCTGCCGTCCTACTCCATTTTTAACAAGATACACCTACTTTTACCTATTTTTCATTAATTTCAACAACAAACCTTACTAGATATTAACGTCTTTCAAGCGATTCCAAAAGGAACAAAATTATATGCAAGCGATCATATCTCAAATTGATGCGAATGATTCTCGACGAACTTTTGAGACAGTTTTTCGATAAACAGACCAGATGAAAATTGTTAAAAAAATAACACAAATAATTATAATATACTTTAACCATTTTTATTATAAATATTCCATACTTACCACTCAACTATTCTTCATCGTTGTTAGTTTTTTAGATAATGGTTAAAAAATATAACACAAGATAGCGCAAAGATAATTTGTTAAAGATACTTGATATACGTATACGTATCATGTATATAGAATGTTCATAATCAACTGGTTGTTGCGTAGTTTTCAACACATGTTTTAATATATAATACTGGAAACGATCTCCCAAAGTTTTCTAAATTTTAGAAATCATTTCTTAATTAGCACCAAAACAATTCATTCATTTTTAAAATTATTTCGTCGACTTGTGGTTCGTGGCATTGTATCATAAAAGATTTGCTAGCGATAGAAGAAAAATTTACTACATAAAAGCTGTTTCGCTGTAACTTTTGAAGTAAAAGTTGAAATCTGGGAAATTTTGAAATGTTTGACTTAGCATAATTGTAGAGGTTAGTTTTTGAGAATACTCTCAATAATATTATACATTATTATATTACAACGTTTATGCACAACGCAATTTAAACATTCAAATAATCAATTTTTGTATAGTCAATCCCGGTTAGGATCCATACTATATCACGTTATTTTACAATAAAATTATGTTACTCACGAAGTTATCGTTCAGTAGTGAGCTGAATTCAAACGAGGAAAGTTCATTCATTATTATATTGTATTATTTGTTTATTTTTGTAAACAAAAACAACGATATTATAGAGCTGTCAAATAAAAAACAAGTGAACCAATTAATGTGAATTTTGTGTTTGTGATATTTATTAAACAACAAGAAAATGAATTTATCATTTGCTGGATGCGGATTTTTGGGTATCTATCATGTGGGTGTTGCTTGCTGTTTTCGACAATATGCTCCACAATTATTATTGGATAAAATTTCTGGTGCTTCAGCTGGGGCACTAGCAGCATGTTGCCTGTTATGTGACTTACCGTTAGGTAAGACTTATACTATATGTAAGGATTTGTATCGATACAAAAATTATATTCTGGAATACTTTCAACTAATAAGTATCTTTTCTATTTACTAAATCTTAAATTTTCTAATACTAAATTCACTAATTTTCTTCTATAGTTTGTAAGTTAATTTACTGCCACTGGTTTTTTTTTTTATTGTCAAAAATGGTACTTTTTTGTAATCTTAAAAGGATTAATCTTCAATTACATTAATTCTAGTTTTGAATTTGTTTTATACATTTATTGAACACTTTATGTTATGTAATTAAATGATATTATTGAACAGTGTCGTAACACTATGTCATAATAGAGATGTTATAAACGACCTCTTTTTAAATACTATGAAAGATTGTAATCTTCTTGATTTTCCTGACATTCTTAGCTCAATAAATTCCATGTATATTAAATTACAATGCGAACTCTAAGAATTTTATACCTTGTTTATAGCAAATGATGTCTCAATGAATTGTGAAACTCATAATGCGATTTTTGTAACTTTAACCATGGGTAATATTTTTTTATTTGTACACTTATATTGTCTTTGGGAAAATTTCTTGACGAAAAAAATAGAAACTCAAATGACTATCGAAAATTTTTCCTAAATAGTAATTGTTTGACAAGGTAAAATATTTTATTGCTTGGTGTCACTAAGAAAAAAATTATTTAAAATTTTAATATAAACAAAAAATTATGAATTAAAAAAATTTTTATTCTTATTCAAATAAAATTTTGATAAAAAAATAAACAATTAGAATTGATAATATTGGAATGTTACAAACTAAATGAAACCCGTTAAATGATCAACAGTATAATACACGATTTGTTTTGTACCTAAAACAATTTGACAGCGCTGTTGCTAATAATTTTAGGTTTTTGCAACTATTAAAATATTTTTTCTGTAAGATTTTCAATTTTTTGTGTCAAGTAGAGTTATTACGTAAATTTTAATAAAAAGGATAATCGATGATCGAATGTTTAAGAAAATTATACAATTGATATTTCAATTATTTCAAAAACTTACAAAATGATATTTATCTTTTTTTTATTTTAATTTATTTTCGATTATAGAGGATTCTTTAAATGGATAAATAACAGTGGTGACTCTATTGGCCTCTCTAGGATATTCTTAAACACACACACACACACAAAGAGAGAGACAGAGGGAGAGGGAGAGAATGAATACCTTTAGAAATAAATAGAAATTGGGTTCTTTAAATACGATCATAATAAATTTTATTTTATTAGCAAAATTAATAAAAGCTAGCTAAAACTATCTCGACCTTAGCTCTAGGTTTTAATTAATGATAAACAATTTCTTATACATATATCTTCCTTCATTATTACAGTTGTTATTCCAAGTTCATATTAGTTCATGCAGTCTTATATCTTCCAACATGCGATAGAGCAGCATAATTTGTATCTTCCCACTTTTTGTTTAACATTACGTAGTATTTCAAATTTTACAGGTAATTTATAAAAATGAAATCTACAAAGAAAGAGGATAGGAGAGAGAGCTAGAGACATACGTATATGATGTACTTTCTCTCTCTTTTGGTTGGTATCATTTTGTTTTATGTGTGGTAATTCACTATTGATGCAGTGAAGAGACACATTTTACAGATTTTTTGTTTGTTTTGATGATAAATTTTTATGTAAACTCGGTTCTCAACGCCATATGGCCTGTAATTTTTCTATGATGTCTGCACGATTTTATTAACTACAGATATATTTTTAATTAAAAATATGACCAGATTCTGATTAATGTATCTTAACCTGTAACTGGATAATATTTCCCTTTTTAAAAACAAACTAAAAATTTTATGAAAACTATTAAAAAATTCCACTTCCGTATTAAAATGCCATTAAACTTTCAACTACGCCACTGTTTTATGTAAAAATTAAATGTTTTTTTGCCATAGACCTTTAATAGTTTTTTTTATAGTAAACAGGTATCGTAGAAGGTCAATAACTTTCATCTTGTAAATAGAATTCTATAATCATTAACAATATTAAAATACCTATTGGAAAAATAAGTGTAAAAACAACTCTCACGTGTTATTTTAAATACTTTGGAGTTAATTGTAAAAATTATGTGTTCATGAAAGCACATTTTTTTTTGTTTTTAATCGGATATACTTAATCGACAATTTTTGAAAGGAGAGATCAATTTGTAACTTGCAAAGTGATTTTGTAAAATTTATTTACTAACTGTTTTTATTGTAATAAAAATTTTGCAAAGAGGTAACTTTTAACGGCATAACATTGTAAAAAGACTGTAGGTGCATTAACAGTCTCTCTAACCTGTTATGTTCAAAGTTGTCCATATTTAACACCTAAAAGGAAAAAATTAATATTTCTAGTACACATTTTTGAACATTTTTATTTGACTTTTTTTCTATAGAGTAACTTTCTAATCAAAACTAGATATATATAAATTAATGATTTAGGGACACAATGTTGACTCATAAACGGAGGCTTAACCGAAGCCTTTTTTTCGAGAAATTACATGTCTTAATATAAAACAAAATTTTTATTTTTTTTTAGTCTTTTTTCTTTGACACGCCTCCTGCGTTTTCATGTCAATTTCTGCTCGAAGTTAAAACTATTCAAACATACCTACTACTGCAAAGTCGTAAATTAGTCAGATGTTTGCACGATTTGAATAAAAATCGGAGACAACAAAGTGTTTATGTATCAGTCCAAGGACATACGAACATTAAATTTGACGGAAGTTAATTTCAATGGATGTTTGTTTTTTACATGCGATTTAGTAATTTATAATTTTAACTCCGTTTTATTTTCAATGTGCCATGCGTCCTTAGTTAAAAATGAAAAAAAAACCCATTATATATTTTTTTTTAGAATTGTAAACGTGCTATCTATCTATAAATAGCACAATAAAAAACTTTATGGCTCAAACTATAATAAAAAAATAAATAACGATAGTAGGTAAATAAACTAACAAGCGAATAACACAAATGAGCTAATAAATTTAATAAATATGAAAATAAATTAATATTTTTTATCACTCAAAATATAACGGTATTGAGAAAATACGATTATAGTTTGTCAACTAAAAAATAATACAAATACCGTTTTATCAAACATAGCCTTTATTGAAAAAAATGTTAATTGAATTTTTTTCTTGATTTGAGAATTATCAAAAAATAACAATTCAACATAACAACTGATTGTTTTAATTGTTTAAACACTTGACTTATGGTTAAATATGCAATCGGTTTTTATGGACTATAATAATATAATAATGATATATTAGATTAATTAGCTGAAATTGTGGCGAATTTCAACAGTTTAGGAAAAAATATTTCAATCAAAAAGTTTGTTTTGAAAAGACGAACATTTTATGGTTTTCCATTCGGCTCATTTGACCTATTTTACTCAGTCACGAACTTCATTTTTTAGGTCTAGAATACGCCATAAAGTTTTAGCTCGGTATCTTTTGTTTGTTTATCTTGATTATACTTGAACTTATCTTGATTAGATGATTAGAGCGGAACACCTTTTTTAGTGCCTCCAATATTTGCGAAATGAACCTTACACTAAATTTAATATACTCTGACATATTTAAATAAGATCTTTTAATTGTTAAATTTTTTAAAATATAATAAAAGAAAATAAAACCGATGACGTCCATTTATGATTATCTAAGAATTTTTTGATTAAACAAACACATACAACTTAAAAAAAATAATACGGTGCAGAGTTTAATTATTTATTATTTCAATGAAAAGAGTGTCAGTGTAGTACTCCATATGTATAACATATGGAATGTAAAGCCTCATTTACACATGACGTTTTTTTATGACTCATCAATAATCTTAAAAATGCTGCAAATCGTAATGAATTAGGGAGGACAGCCATTGAATCTCTAGTGTACAGATCTGTTTGCTCTGCTTGAAAACTTCAACGAAGTTGTTTTCTTTCTAATGTAGCATACTGTGATGGAACTTTGGTAAGTTTATGCAGTAACCTGCCGAGATCTAAGATATATGTACCGTTTCGATCGTTTTCTAACACTGCCTACAAATAGGATTATCCGAGATATCCAGATTATGAGGATGCTAGATCAGAAAGTCGCACTGTTCTTCTCAATTACCTTCTATTCTCAATTTCAACCAATCACAGTTAAACGACCCGATTGTAGTTATACATATATCCCAATTATTCATGTTTGCTTTACAAAGCCACTCGTGGAGCATCTTGCTACAAATAGGAAATAAATAGGAAAACAAATTATTGTTTTCTTTTGAACAGCGCCCTCTCTCAATTTTGTACAATCAAAGAATATATGGTTGCTTTTTTAGAAGTTATACTTCTGTAGGCGCGTTATGAAAAAATGATGAGAGTGAAATTTTAAAATGCACGCGCATCACCGTCACACAAAATTCACAGGTAGAAGCTGTTGTTATGCTTTATGTAACACTTAATGTAAGAAAATATATATGTATTTTATAAATTTTACAAATTTAAACTGAGCTTTATTGACTGTGTTGACTATCCTCCTCCAGTCCTTTTATTATTTTATTGTAATTAATTATTTGCATGCAATTAAAAATTGTTTTTTATTGATGCCAAAGAAGTATACGCACCCATTTTTTTTACGACTTATTTACTACACAGACCTGTCACTTGTTTTCCGAATAGGTCGATTATTTAGATAAATGAGATATGAGTGAGATTGGAGTTCTCACTCTTGGTTATTTCAACTCCTTTTTTTTTTTGATAATTCGAATTTCTTCTTTGGCCCCCTGAATGTCAAATTATCGCAGTTGCCCTGAGGGTCGCGAAAAAGCCATATGACGAATCATCAAACATATCTTTTACACATAAACAATTAATAAATTAACAAAAAGTATAAACAAAAGATTACATATAAATGAATATATTATAGATTGAAGGTTATTAGTTTATTATTATAAAAGAATGTTGTTAGATCGCGCGTCGTAATAAATAATGTAGTCTAGTATGAATCGGTACCAAAAACTATACGTTTTTACGTGATTCTCTTTAAATTGTCCTACTGATCATACAAATGTATATTGCCAGGCCGTTACTCGGTACCATATTGCCGAAATTGTATAAACAATTGCAAGGAATTCTTATTTTCAAACATAAATTATATTATATATTTCTCTATAATTATAAATTATAAAGAAGTATAACTTCAAACATTACATATTTTAGTACCAGTTTTTTAATCATTTATTACACAGTATTCGTCACTTACATTTAAGTATCGTTGTCTCTATTTGACTCACGCGTTACATAGACGTAATAAATAATAAAAAAAAAAACGTATAAAAAATTTAATTTTTTATAATTCATGCGCTGATTTCTACTGGACTAAATGTAGATAGAATATTAGAAAAACAACTTTAAATACTTAATTTTCTCATTTCTATGTAACGTAGTAGAATATTAAAAAAACTATGTGAATAATACTTATTTTTCATCAACAAAATAGATAATAATTATGATTATGCATAATGATGGGTGTAATGACTCATACATATTATTTGTTTACAATTATTATTAAATTATTATGTTTTTATTAAAATATATATATGTTTTTATTGATAATTTAAAGCACGTTTAATTATTGTATATTAAAAAACAATGCGTGTGATTTGCTTGATTTAGAAAATAAAAATGTTGTAAATAATGTTAATTTTTCAATGTTGTAAATAAATTCAGTAATAAAATTAAATTCCAACTTCTAATTTTAACTAATTAGAATAAATTTGTTTTATGTATCATATATTTACTACTCATAGGCGTAACTTTACTGAGATAATCCCATTTTGTTTCTTATATCATCTTAAAAATCTTCATGAAAAATCCTATTTGAGCTTTATATATTTCTATCGTAATGAGTGTGAATGCGATACCTTAGAAAATGATAGTTTCCTAAATAGTAATTGCATTAGTGTAGTCAATCTGATACATTGGCAACGCATACTCCCACATATTGTTTTGCACACTGGTGCACACGATGTAGAAGCCTAAGCAATCAGCATAAAACAATTATCTGAGTGTCCACGTGTTGTCACTTCACTTCAATTAACTTTTTTGATTATAATAAGTATTCGTCAAAAAATAACCTTTACTTGTTTTTTTTTTTGTAATCGACGCGACTACCTTTTGTTTCATATCGTATATAAATACTTTTATCTGGTTGTGTTTTGATGGCAGCATTGTTAGAAAACTTGGTTCAATACGAAATGCGATAAATATCGAATTTGTAATATAAAAACACCAGAGTCATAACAAGCCGATTTTAGTCCAAGGTCTCGATGCCACTGTAGCAATGCATTGTTTCGTGACCACAGAATATGCAGTCCTGACGAAATGTTGTCAGGACTGCTCTACCGCCACGTTTTTTGCCCAATCATAGATCAGGTACCCATTTTTTGGGGCTGGGTGAACCCAGGGATCGTATGGCAAGATCTTTAACATGGTTAAAGAAATGTAAGGCTTGAGAAAAATCTCTACCGCACCGGGAATCGAAGTGAATTTGGTCGAATTTCGACCGTTGTAACGGCACTTTAGTTTAAATTAATAATGCAAAAGATTATAGAAAATATAATTTGTTACGCTCCTGATCTTGCAACGTTGTTGCAATTAAGAAAATTAATTCTAAAGCTTAATTGATATTATAAAAAATTAAACGGTTTTGTAATTTTTATCATTAAGTACTGTCGTTTATATTCAATCTTATATTTCCTAATCAATCATTTTCTTTGTTTCAATATTGAATAAATTTTACAATCACGCTCGTAAATAATGTTGATATTTAAAAAAAAAATTTCGTGTTCCAAAGTAGCTTAATTTAATTGTTAGTAATTAAATCTGAAAAATATGATAAGATTTTGAACACCACATTGATTTCAATGTGCTCTGGAAGTTATCAATCGCCACTCCAAAAGTCTTAAACAATAAATAAATTCGTGGCCACGTGGCACGTAAAAATAATACACACACAAAGTTTTTTTATTTATAGAGACTTAAAAAAAAATTAATTTTAAAACAAATTAAATTGAAAATTGTTTTTATTTATGTAAGATTCAAGGTAAAAAAATGGTAATTGTATGCTAAATTGCAAATTTAAATAATTTCCAAATAGGATAATTAACCAATTTTTTTTTTATTGTAATTTAGTTTTTACAATAAATTTTTCGTAATATATTGCAATTGCTTCTCAATCAGTTTTAATGATTTAAATTGATTTTTTTTTAATGATTTAAAATAACAAAAGAAAATTAATGGAAAATAAAAACGTGATTTTATATAAGATTCGTAATTTTCGTAATATTATAAAAATTAATACATGCTGTAAAATTTTTATGAGGTACAAAAGTATTATTTTTTTTCTACGGCTACAAAAGGAAGTTGACCCTTTTTATGTAAATTTTTCGAAACTTTTTGAAGAGAAGTGCGCTTTGAAATATTCTTCGCTATAACACTTCTCCATTTAAATTTGCAAAAAATGGGTGACCTAAGACGAAGGGGAGTGTAAAACAAATTTTACAAATTTTTTGTTGACTGTATTTCATCCAAAAGACATTTTCCGTGATATACAACACTCAACACTGATAACTACCTCTTACTTATGCCCCGCCGAATTCATAAAAAGTTTAACCCTTTTTCCATGTCTGTTTGGAGTTTGACTGGGAGTAATAGTACCCTGTGTCACTATCTACACACTTCGCCTCAACATGTCTTCCAATTTTTATTGAATTCGAGTTAGCCGTTTCGAAGATTATCGTCATAAAAAGAATCTTGTGCCCTTTTTTCTTGTGTCCCTAATCATGTCGAATGCAAATTTTTTGAATGTGCTATTATTAAAACGATGAAATTATAAGATAGGCTTACAATACATTTTATATTACCAATTTTTATTGTTATCAGTGTAATAAAGAATTAAAATAGAATAATTATTGGATTAGTAATTGTAATTTAAATAATAATAAAACTAATAACTAATTAACAAATAAAATATCTACAATTAAACAAATAAATATAATTTTTAAAGAACATATTACTTCAAATATTATATACAAATATTGAATAAAATACAATATGACATTAAATAAAAAAACAAATTAAAACAGAAAAACTTTGAATCTTCAAATAACAATTTTCGATCAGTATAGATAGTGCTGCCACTATAGTTGCCTTAATGAGAATAATTTCTTGCTTTATGAGTATTCAAAAATTGAGATAGCGCCTATATTTTACATTGTCCCAGTGTTGATGGTATATAAATATTAATCAGAAGAAAAAGCGGTCGATAATGAAACCAATTTTGTTTCAAAATTTCACATTAAGTAAAAGAATTCAAGAAGAGTGGGTAAAAGGATTGAGTCTATTTAAATACTCTCTCGGAAGCTTTATACTCATTTTGTTTCCCAATACTGGCCGCTGATTGTGAAAGCTTCTCATTTAGTTTGGGAGGCTGAATACACTTCTTTCTTTACAAATGTTATCCCAAATATATCAGATTATATTTTAGTTTCTTTAGAGATAAGTCTTGTGAGACTTTTTGTACCTTCTTTTAATACTAGGTGATCCAGAAGTATTATTCTTGATTAAGTATATCTCTTAATGACACTTCATTATTATTATTTTTTTTTTTTTGGGAGAAAGGCTTTCGTACATGGACACGGAATTTGAATTCCGGTTTCGTATTATTTATGACAAAATCCTCCGATATTAATCTTTGTGATATTTAATTTGAGTACATATTTGTTGAGTTTACAATGACCAGTAAGCACCGTCAATCTATTTCAGGTAGTCTCCTATTTCAGGTAGACTTGTACATCAGTAGTCTATCTGGATCTCTAATATTATTCTTACATCTTACGATCAATACCTCATTTTTTTTCAGTCGAAATTCGATCTAATTAGATATTACTCAAACTTTGTCTTCACCTAGATATATATATATATATATATATATATATATATATATATATATATATATATATATATATATATATATATATATATATATATATATATATATTTTCAACTCTTTCGACTTATTGATTGAAATTTTCTTTCGAAGTTTTGTTGGCAACGGGAAATTTTTGCTCCACCTTTTTTAAATTTTAATAGAGTTTTATTTATTGAAGAGACATCTATTATTATAATAAATTTTATTTTTTATTCAAGCTCAAATCAATTATATCTTTTATCGATTTTGCCGAAGTAGAAACATCAGCACCCAATCTCAACCAAAAGTCTTCTGATTTTGGTTTTGTTGGAAGGTAACTAAACGATCGTCGTATTTACGCTCTGTACTATAGCTCGCAACTTACCTCCAAATGACCCTTTTTTGCTTTTATTTGAATCGAAATTCAATTGGTTTTCGATATTTGTAAGGTTCAGATTTAATTAATAGCGTAGTGATTGGAATTTCCCTACCATTTCTTTTTTCATATAAAGGGAAATTTTTGCAAAATAAAATTTTTTAATCAAATACTTTTATTTTTGTATATTATTTTATTGATGATGAATGTAACACTTAATATTTATTTTTGTATAATTTTCTCACATATAATGAATGTTAGCTAGTTACATGGGGGTTATCAACAATAAATTTATTATAAATTGTTCTTATCAACAATTATAATAATAATAATATTTTAAAGTTGTATTGCGTGTTGTTGATTGATTACTGAAGGTCATCAATATATAAGAGTCACTCACTATATAGAGCAGGTTGTAGATGTACTTCTTGTGTATGCAAAAATCGAATATCACTTGCTATACATGGAATTTTATCTAGAATACCCCAAATTATAAGAATCTGGACGAATTGTGCAGCAATATTTGAACTAATTTATTTGTACGACTTCTACCCCCCTTTTTGGACTATGATGTTTGGAGACCCACTTTTCTAACACTTTTGAAATATTGGAATTGTTTCAGTTATAAGCGATTTAAGATCGAAAAAAAGTTAAAGCATGCTATTTTTTGTTGTTGTTGAAACAATCAACTTTTGAAAACTTTTTTCATAAAATGTTATGATTTTTCACAATTTAAGCTCAAATTTAGCTAATTATCACATATTGGTAATGACAATACATATTATTATACAAGTATATATAACTGTATAGACCGGATATTTATAGTATTTTATGAATACTAATTAAAAATAGTCTAAACAATGTTATTCAATCATAGGTCAAGTATTCAAACACTTAGCTCTGTAAGTTGTTATCTTCATTTGTGTTTCTAAAAAATACGCATAAAAAGCATTATATTTCTTTTTCTCGCGAAATTTTTACTCCTTGAATTTTTTAATGAAAACTATAAAAATTTAACTTTTAACGGATATTTTCAAAAAACAAATATTTAAAAACGTTCAGCAAAAATTGACGAAACTAATTATATCTAAAAATAGCGTGTTTCTTACTTTTTTCGATTTTCAATCGCTTCGCAAGGGTTCAAACTATTTATTTTGTCTATTTTACAAAAAAAAAAAAAAAAATCATTAAAATCGTCTCAAAATCTAAAAATCCATTGAAAAAGAAGACAGGTGGTCGTAAAAAAATTGAAACATTGACTGATTGTGATGGTCGATTTTTGTATACACAAGTACCACCACATCGTGCTCTATATCCAGATATAGAGTCATTATATATTTCACTACATCATCAGTATAATAAATAAATTATTTTATTACTGTTTAATTACTCCATCATACAAATACTAATAAAATGTTTTATTAAAAAATATGACATAAACATATTTTATTTGAGAAAAATATATTTTAACAAGTTTTGTAATAAAATTTCTAAACAAAGAATAATGATTAAGGTTCACTTTATTCGAAATTTTTCTAACTTTATATAAATATTGGATTTTTATTTATTGTATTTAAAAAAATTTTGACGCCGTATGTAAGTTGGTATACGACTCAAAAATATGTCAAACAAAAAACCTATAAAATTACCAAAAAAAAAAAAAAATTGTTTTTCCTATTTTGTATTTTCTTGGGAAATTAAGATCTAAAAAATAGCATTTATTTTACGATTAATGGATATTTTCGGAGATATCGGTAGAAGCGGCTCCGAAAAATCACTTTTCATACACAATTTTAATTGCTATCTCAAAAAGTACATAGACGCGATTTTTGTAATTTTGGGTCAAAATTATTTTATAAACGGAATTTCATCAAATTCTGAAAACAAAAACTTTGTGCCGAAACCCAAGATTTTTTCTTGATTGATCCTTCAATCAAAAATCGAGAAAATTTTGATAAAATGGTTTTTATAGAGTAATTTTGAGTCGATAATTTCTAAAATAACGTTTAACGCATAAATGCGCAGTTTTTGAAATATAGTCGGAAATCCTAAATGGAGGTCAATATCTCAAAGGAATTTTATGCTATATCTTAGAAACTAGTAGACCAATATTTAAATAAATGTATGTTCTTTCTAGATCTTGAATACCTTAGGAAATCCAAAAACATTTGGGAAGATAATTTTTAAGGCTTGGCTTTTCCGACAAAATTAATTATTGAGTCGTGTTAAGTGATTCCAATCGAGCTCCTGGCGTCCTATCATTAAAATGAATTAAAAGAATCGTCATTAATATCATAAATCATCTACTATTATATTTCTAGTTGGTAATTTTGTGTGTGTGTGTGAGTTTTTTTTTTCATTTTATTCTTGGTGGGCAAAACAATTTTTAGACTTTAAACGGGGCCACCATGTAGTTAAATATGCAAATCATGCTCCGTATTTTTTTTTTTTAATTTCTAATTTTTTTATTTACATTTCTTGGTTAATTCGTGGGTAATAAAAATAAAACATTTTAAAAATATTTAAAATAAAATGTCGCAATTTTATTCAAACAGCCTTTGTATAAAAAGGATTAATTCAACTTACTTACACAAGGATATTTAACTATGATTACATAGAAACAACTTTATTTTTGTAATTGTATTAAGTGGAATAATTATTGATTTTAATCGCATTATTAAAATTAAAATTCTTTTTTATTAATCCTATTTAAGTGCTTCAATTTTTAAACAATAAAAAACATAGTTGTTATAAAAGGATTTTTGACACTATCTTTAAAAAAATTCTTGATAAAAATAATTTAAATTTATCTACGTAAAAAAATTCAGTTTTAAAAATCGAATTTCTATGTTTTGAGCTAGAAATTTTTGAATCATCGCTAATGCTTCTACCAAATTTTTGTTCATACCTAACTATAACCTTGTACTTGTGTGGTGGGAAAGTATGTTCGACTCCCGCATTTATTTGAACAGACTGAGTCGATCTATTTTTTACATCTCGGGTTTTTTATCACATTTAATTTTGTTTATCTAAGAAAATTGTAAAATAAACCATACAAATCGTGTATTTTATAATTTTAAATAAATATGAAAGATTGAGGTCGGTTCGTTTTTTTAATTTTTTAATTTAAATAAGAAGCAAAATACGATATGGATTACTTTTAGGCCATATAGGTCTATTGGTTTCGGTTTTTTTTTGTGTTCTACATAAGTACTTGAATGCATTATGCAGATCCACAAAATTTTCGCGAATAATACTAGATTTTATATATATTTTCAGTACTCTCGGTGGCATAAGTTTCAGAAAAACCTCAATCAACATAAACAATATTTAATTGTTTTTATACTCGATATATATTTAAAATATGTCACAGTATATTAATTTGACTCTAGTTTGTAACGCCAGAAAACATTGAAGCCACAAATAAAAGTTCGGTATGGTTGTTTATAGAATCAGCTACTTAGTTTCCACATGTTGGTCCGCCCGTCTGTCTGTCCGTCTTCAAGATAACTCAAAAACAAATAGTGATAGCGAAATTTTGGTGACGTATTCTAAACATAAATAGTGTATTATAATTTCGGGAATGCGCAGTATAGGTCCATTGGATCAAATGGATCCATAGACTTTTAAACCATAAAAGATAAAAAAGGGTATGCTTTTTAAAAAACAAACAACTTTTGTTTGAAACATTTTTTCGTAAATTGTTTAGAAAATAGTTGATACTGAACCATATGTTGAGTATCTAAACAATTAACTCTTTTTATTTTCACTTGTAATACTAAAATAGAATCTATAGAATCTATATAACACCCCCCCCCCCATCAACCGTGGAATAATAAGTTTTATTTGAAATTAACAAAGTCAAAGTTTGAGTAAAAACGAATGCGTAATAGGTATTCACTCTTGAGTGCTTACAATAATTAGATATCTTGATTACCTGCCTGCGTGTTTGACATGAAAAAACACGTGCCATGAATGAAATTTTAATACTACAATACTATGATTATTTGAATGCAGCTCGATAATTGGAAAGTAAAATAAAACATATGCAAAGAAGCCCTACATAAATTTATATGTAAAATTAAAATCTGCAAGGTTGGATATTATTTTTTTTGTAGGTCATGACTATACTAATGAATTGACCGTCAAATCATTTTAATGCCGCATCACACCATTGTAGTAAAAAAAAATATGTATATATATAATACAAACGTAAAATTTTAACGCGATTATTAACTACGTCAGCAGGAAATTATTATACAAACATCTCTCTTGTAGATAAGATACTATCTATCACGAGTACTATCATTTTGTTGATAAATTTTTTTTTTTTTTTTGCGAATTACGAATATAATTGGGTTGGTTAATCTTTCAAGGTTGTTAAATGTTTTTTTAAAATTTTACTTCTGGATACAAACAAAATTGTTTACTTGCGTTTTTATGTGGATTTAAAATTAGAAATTAAAAAAATAATTATCTAATAAATTTTTGGACGTCATATTTACCTACTGCCTTCGAATTATTGTTTTTTTTTTCAAATATAGACCTCTGGGTATGTGGGAACATTGATGTCACAAAATTATTTCGGTAATAAAGATTGATGATGATTAAATCATCTGCTATGGGAAAAAAATTGATCCTTATCTTGAATAAGACCTCGACGTTTCGAAATTCAAGCGAGCTTTCTTGAATCATAAAATTCATGTAATATAGTATGAATGCGTTTTATTTTATTGACAGCCGCCACTGAAAGGAACTTTTCAGTCTTAAAACTTATGTAAGAAGTTCAATAGGTCAGAAAAGTTGTGCCGCCCAGACAACGTTAATATCAAGGAACTGTTTTCATTCTTTTTTCGAATGAAGTCTTTTGCTTCTTATGATGTCTTTAATAATAAAGAGCTTTTTTCTTTTGACATTTTTTTCTCAGAAGTCTTAGAAATAGAGAAATGCATGCGTTAAACTTACTGTATAAATCTTTTCTTAACTTTTTCTTTTCTCTTTTCTTCTTTAATTCAAAATTTTTTTAAAAATAATTACTAATTATGTCTTGATTTTTCAGGTGACATGACAAGTGATGTACTACGAATAGCTTGTGAAGCACGCACGTCTATATTAGGACCTTTTCGTCCATCATTCAACATTCAAAATGCTTTATTAGAAGGAATTGATGCCGTAAGTAAACAAACTCCTAATTTTTATTCTATTACAAGCTAGCTTACATCAATTTTCCTTTACAGATACTTCCCGACGATGCACATATTCGAGTTTCTGGAAAATTACATATATCATTAACACGAGTCTACGATGGCAAAAATGTCATTGTATCACAATTCGATTCCCGAGAAGATCTTATGCAAGCATTGCTCGCATCGGCATTTGTACCCGTATTTTCTGGCCTAATTCCACCAAAATTTAAAGGTGTTCGATACATGGATGGTGGATTTAGTGATAACTTACCAACTTTGGATGAAAATACAATTACAGTGAGCCCATTTTGCGGCGAAAGTGATATTTGTCCAAGGGATGATAGTTCCCAATTGTTTCATGTAAGTAAAGCTTCTTTGCAATGTTCTCATCTTTGGAAGTAAGATAAGATAATAATAAGAGGAGAACCGCAGTTACGTCCCTTGCACCTAGTCCTTTTGTCCCTTGTACCCTTCTTTAGAATATTTCATCACCTGAAGGCCAGGATTCTTCAGGCTTGAGGTGCAGTGGAAGAACCATCCAGAGCAGGTGATTCTATAGGATCTTATCAAAACCAGTGGCCACGTAACAAGCCCATCAAATTGCTCTTGTCGATACCAGACTTTAATATAGGATATCGCAGAGCATCTTGGAATAGGAATAACGGGTTCAGACGAGAGGGGTGTGTGTGACGAACCTTCTACCTCATTGTCTTTTATGCCAGAGCCATCGAGAACCCAAATCAGTTTGAATATGTTATTCAGTGTGAATATGTTATGATCAGTTTGAATATGTTATGGCGATTTAGTTCCTCAAAGCATTCAAGAACTCTTTGGAAGTAAATTTTTAAGTAAAATATTTTTTTTTGCAGATAAATTTAGCCAATACAAGTATTGAACTTTCGAAACAAAATATTTACCGTTTTGCAAGAATATTATTTCCACCACGTCCTGAAGTATTATCAAATATGTGCAAACAGGGTTTTGATGATGCTTTACGATTCTTACATCGTAATAATTTAATTAGTTGTACAAGATGTTTATCCGTGCAATCAACATTTGTCGTGTCCGAAACGTTGGATGATAGTTACGAGTATGATCCACAATGTAAAGAATGTAAATTACATCGACAACAAGCTTTAATAGGAAATATGCCAGATACAGTGTTAAGTATATTTCAAGATGCAATTGAATCAGCAAACAAAGGATTGGTCAATTGGGTATTTAGACATCGTGGAATGAAGATCTTATCTGTATTAACATTACCCTATACATTACCTGTAGATATTGCTTATGCCACATACTCCAAGTAAGTACGGTTTATGTTTTAGAATTCTTCTTTTTTTTATGTGGGGCTCTCAGTTTTCCAAATTCAAAGTTTCAAGTAAGGTTGTAGTTAATAGTGGGTAGAATGTAGTTCTTTCTATTTTTGTTTCTACTTGCCCGTGTCTGACAATTTTCGTTCTTTCCAAAATAAAATTGTTTAATTAAGATCCTATTCACCGAGAGAATTATGCGTCACATTTCTTTAGGCTTATTGTGTTCAGAAATTGACTGTTAATGATTCCAAAAGTATTCCAGATGTAATTCTCATAAAAACACAGCACTCCAAGCATTATTCATTTTTCAATTTAATCCTCGAAACAAATCTGAAGACTCAGATTTCAGGTTAATTTCTGCCTTTAAATTCTTGTAATTGAATTTCTATAGGATCACTGCCCATGTTTTCTGACTCACTTGTTTAAGTTTGGGACGATCTTGATTTTTTATATAGCATTAAATATCCAAAGATCTCAAATAAGTTTCCCAAAGAGCTCATTATGGATCTGGCCATAAAAATATTTGATTGAAAAACTTTGAATTTGTGAATTTTTAATGGAGAAAAATTAATCGACTAATAAAAATTACTAATATTTTCTTCTACCATGTTCTCGAAATAATTTTTGCAAACAAAATAAAAAAACCAAAATTATGAATAAATTTTGCAGACTAACATCTAATCGCAACGCATATGTGTCACAAATAACTGAAACTAGTTTTACAAATATTATTGGGAATGCATTTGAAACTCGATCATTTCAATTTCGTACTGAGGGTAGTGTTTCAATTCAATGTGAGAAAAAAAGACATATCAATAAATTTTTAGCCCATGAAAAACAAAGGTATCGGATTATTATTATTTTTTTTGTTTGTATTTTTTTTTTTGAAGCTTTTACGTTACTATTGTATTCTGTCCACTATCATGCGTTTGTTTAAGTTATCAGAGAATGTATTTCGCTAATTTAAGGTTTGAAGCATCAAGCTTTACGGTCGCCACTCTAATATAACTGTGAATGTATATTATTGATATACGCTCCCACGGTTTCAATCAATTCACATTTTAAATATTGTGGCGGGCGTAAAAAAGAGACTTTCAATCTTCAATTTTTAATAAACTTTCCTCATAATCGTTAAATTTTGCTTTTGTAATTGGGGCTATAGTATGATTCATATTTGAATCCAGTTTAGAGCTAGAAAAAGCGATGAATCAGTTCAGGGCTAGGTTACATTAAATAAATCCAAAATTTTTCGTCCCTAAAGTGAATTACCCACTCCTAAACCTATTATTTAAGGGATATTCAAAAATTTTTGTAAGGTAGAATTGGAAAGTAAGGTGTACATTTTGTTTTTGTCGGCTTTGTTTATTGCATAAAAATTGTTCGGTTTTAATTTTGAAGTAAAAAAATTAAACGCTTTGAAATTTGGTTTTGCTTATGTATTTACTAAAGTGAGTATTCGTAATGAGTGATACTGGCTTATTCTCTAATTAAGACGCCTGAATAAACTCTCTTAGTAGCGAATGCTTACTGTTAGCGAATATATGCCTTCAATTTTTGGGAAATTATTAATTTTAAGCAAATGTGGTTGTAGTTTTCAATGGAGTGTTAAAAGTTCATATTGACGAGATTGCATTGGCATTCCGAAAACGAAAGTTGAGAACTATAAATTTGTATTTTACTAAACCAAATCGGTTTCACTATGTAAAAATTAGTATAAAACTAAGTTCTTGGAAATAGATATTTTTATGAATTTTACTTATAAATTTGGAATTGAAATTCTTCGAACTTGTAAAATGATCCTAGATCTTATGAAATTTTGACATTCCAATTGATATATTTATTGGATAATAATATGGATGTCGATACTAATCAGAAAGAGGATGCAATGAGTCGTCAATATTTCAATTTAGAAACTGAATTCAGAATCTATTTAATTAACCCCAAATTGTAAACTTTTCTTTATTAAAAGATTACTAAAACAGGGTGGAGAACGAATTGAAAAACTTGAGAACTTGGATATGCCAGGAAATTCTGTGCTTCTTTACAATGGCTTAAAATTAATTCAACAACAAAAAAAAAGCCTTGAGAAAAAGTAAAATATAAATATAACTCATGAATTTTCTTTTTTTTTTATAGATTAGTGACAGCAGCCCCCAAAATGAAAACAAATGTATGGGATATAAGTCGATACATATTAGAACAGCTTGCCGCCATTATGAATCGTAACGCTTATGGACATGAAAAACATAATTCCAAAATTAATTGCAAATTAGCGATTACCCAATACAATGGAAGTAAGTATTTTTTTAAAGGTATTTTTATAGATTAAATAATAGAATTAATCATCATAATTAATAAATTGTACTTTGTGATTTTAGATACTGGTGAAAATATTGCTGATTTACAGAATAAAGTGAATTTGGACTTTACAGTGAATCTAGATAATAATGATTTTTGTCAAAGTCCAATCAATAAAGTATTATCACGCAGTCCAAGTGTGGTCATGAATAAAGTAGAAATTGGTGAAGATGATACATTTGATACGATCTTACAAGTTACGGCACAGCATGAAGCTATTATGGCGTACTATTATACTGACGAAAATAATAAAGTAAGTAATTTCCTTCGAATTTTTAACCAGTTATTACTGTAAACGTATTTATATTTATTATCAAAATTGTGGAGACAGAGAAAACGAGATATTCTCAAAAAACTGATTTTTGGGACCTTTAGCATTCATGAGGTTTCTTCCTTACATGCGATCAATTGACTTATATTCCGTTAGATACCGAGGTTGACTCCTTTTTTTGACTAAGATGATTGGACTATTTTCCAAAAAAGTTAGACGATTCGCCTGTTCAGAATTCTCATTCAAATTGTTATTATTACTGAAGATCTAGAAATATAATATTTTGGTACCTTTTTGTAGGTTAATTGGACTGAAATCTATGATATGACAAATGCGGAATGTGAAGCACTACATTCAGAGCATGAAAAAGAATTAAATACACAATTAGAATTCGATGATGACTGGAATGATAACGCAACATGGATGTCACAAACTGCTATCGATGATAAAGGTAGGTTGTAATCGAAATAAGAAGGGAGTAACAATTGTGTTAGTAAATTCCATAAATGATGATTCTGTGGATGTCCTTTCAAGTAAATGATTATAGAGATTAGTCAAGACGTAAAAAATCCCTATTTATAATTCACGGTTTCTTGATAACCTGTAGTTTAAGTAATGCGATTACAATTTGAAAATAAAAATTTTATTTCAGAATATTATTACGAAGACGATAATAGTTTGGCGGGTGTATCAGATATCTCGTTAGAAGAAATTATTGAACGTGAATCAGCAAATTTATTCTCTGATCCAGAAAGTGAATGGAATGCATCATCATCAGTTAAAGTAACAATTCCAGAAGATATTAATTTACCAGATTTACGACCAGAATCCGATCAACCATCGATTTTGTCAACTTCCACAAGTACTTCACATTATAAATCTTGTTTTACTGATATTTAAAGACATTTTCGATGTGTCCTGTGGTATAGATACAATTTTTGAAAAGACTTAACATGAAAACAAAATGTTTTCCTTTATAAATAGCCAAAAATTTGGGCTATTTATACGATGCGACGTTAGAAAATTATTTCAACTAATTTATCGTTCAAATTTTTCACTCGTATTGGTCAAGTTTTTTAGAGCTCTGTAGAAATGCGAAAAAAGTATAAATCCGTAAATTTTGGGTCTGGATTTTTGTGCCTTTGGTCTTTACATGATGATAAATGATTTGATTTCTCTAGAAAATTAGGGAAAAATAATTTCCCTAGAAAACTAGGGGAATGTCTATCGATTTCTTGTTGTTAAACAACTTATCATGCTGAAAAATAGACTGACATACGTAGAAAAATATATCATTCCAATAAAGTCATCGGAAATGTGGGAAAAATTAAATAATTTTGATAAATTAGTCATAATTTTCACCACACTTACGAGAAAAAGAATTTTTCTTTGTATTTTTAACAATATTTATCAGAACTGTATATTATTTATTAAGTTCCTAATTTATAAGGATTATAATGTTTTTTATATAATAATTAAAGCCAAATGTCCATTTTTAATATTTACAAATTTTGTAGTTACCCAAAATATATATTATCAACTTCACGCACAAATGTTGAAAGTCTTCGATATCGACATTAGCATTTAAATTTATTTTTTATTTTTTTTTTTTGAATTTATGAAGTTGAAAATAGTTCAGACTTTTAGGTATAAAAGTTCCGTGAGTATTGAGCGACTTTTGGAAAAAAAAGCCGGATAAAATACCCCAATCAAAAATAAAACATTGAAATTAAACTGTTATAGATTAATGAACAGTTTCGTCACTTATATACCTGTTCTTTTCTATCTGTCAGAATGTCCGTTTCCATTGCTTTACACATTATTTTATTGTATGTTTAAAATGTATATAGTAAATTTTATATAAAAATAAAGTTTATCAAGTGAAAGGTAAAATCCTTAGCATTTTAAAGTTGCAATTTCGAAGTGATAAAAATCGTTTTTAATAGTATTAATATATCTAACTAAAGTCAAATATTGTAGGTTATGTGTTTATTTTCTAATTATATTGTGTGGAATTTGCAAACATAATTCATGCATAACCGTGCTCAATGACAAAATCACAAATTTGATTTTCAATATGAAATTATTGCTATTATAAAAGACTTATAAACACTTCGAAAATAAAATTTGAAACGATATTAATTTGAGGATTATTGTGGTATTTTTTTAAAAATAAATTTTACCTGTATAAAAAGGTAAAAAAGCAATATGCAAGGCAAGGACAACGGAAATTCTGGCAAACAAAAAAAAGAAGAAAGCATGCTGACGCAATTAATTCGCTAATCTATGGTAAATTTTTTTGCCAGTATCGATATCGAAAGATTTGAAAAACTATATGAAAAAACAAAAATATTAATATGCTCTCCTTTATAAGTAATATGTTTTTTAGGTTTAAAAGAATAGTGTGAGAAAAAGATTTCACCTTTATTTTGGAATATTTTTACATGTACTGAATTTTTTAAATCTCTTTCCTACGTAGCCGTAGTTTAATTACTTTTTGTTTTTGAAACACTAATAATTATTAGTTGAAAATTTTCAAAATAAAGGTAAATTTTAAGCTGTGATTTTAATATTTACTACTCAGGGGAAAATGTATGTTTTTTCCTGTTAAAAAAATATGTAATAAGATTTAGATAAATGAATTTTCCTTCATTGAATGTAAAATTCAATTTTATTATTTTATTATTTATTATATAAATTCTTTTCTTGTTGTATTAGGTTGTATTAAATATTCAATTTTCTAGTATTAAAAATAAATAATTTCAAATTAAATCGAATTATTTTCAATTTATATTTCCTTGTTTTTAGGTCTTCAATTTTTATTTATATATCAAAATTTTTATTTATCTCAATCAATATTTGGATCACTAGTTTTATTTCATATAAACGTTTTTTGTAGCCAAACGTTGTTTTACAGCAAACAAGTTGGGAAATATTTTATTATTTTAGTTTCAAAACTCACAGATTGGGACTTGTATTCAGTATTTATTGTTGCTTATAATAAGAGTTTTGGAAAGTAAGTTATATTTCGTTTCGAAAAATACGAATAACGAAATGGTTGATTCGAAATAAATCTAGGATGAAAACCATCTTGAAATAAAACATTACGTTGAGAATTAATACCAAAAATAACACAGATGGCAGCCCTATCTAAAACCTGTGATTAAAAATATAGGAAAGAGACCGAATTTTCCTTGATATATATTTTTAGTTAAAATAAAATGCATTCAAACTACTAATTACATGTTTTTTTTTTTTATATTCTGACCAGGGGTGGGCTAAGCCTTAATTTCCCTACACGGTCTTAATTTTCATGCCAAGATTGTGTATGCTAAATTTCATACTATTTGGATAGTTATTTGTGTGCGAAATTTGTTGAAAGAAATACAATGTACATGACATTGGACATTGTTTGTATTATAGGTGTCTCATTTTTTATTTCCAATCCTGTTAACTTAATCATTGTAATGCAGATTCTTACTTTGTTTTTTTTGTTTGTTTAATTTTCCATCGTTTTATGCAAATTGCATTACATCACTGATATATTTGCATTAAATCCAAAAGAACATGATTTAGATTTAATTTTTTCGTTATTTTTTATTTTTTTAAATAGGTAAATACAAGTTTGTGGGTGAATTTAAATAATAAACAAAACTTTCAATTTCTATTGAATATATATTTTATTCTCTTTCTTCAACATAATAATATATAAACTATTAGGTTATAATTTTCATTTAGTAGTTCTTTACAATTAAAATTGTATTTTCATTTAATAAATAATATTATTTTTAAATATCAGTCTGAAATATTTATTCCTAATTTAAATATATCAGAATTTCATAACATTTAAATATATAATTAATAATTTTTGTATATAAAAAACTAGAAAAATTTTACTACAAAGTAATAATATCTAAAAATATCTACTCTAAGTTTTGTTTTTGTTTTATTTTGTTTTTATATATATAAATTATATTGTTTTCTACATTACCAACTAACACATTCATTTGTTTTTAAAATAATATTTTATATATGAGATCAAAAATTATTACGAAAATATTACACTTAACATTATCCTTAAATTACTAATTAGGAGGTACTGTACATTTATTTATTGCACCGGTTTTTCTAAAATTAGGGTTTTCTATTCAGGGGTTTTTTTTGAGTATTGGTGAAACTATGTTGCATGCATTGATTCCTCTTTTTTTTTGGTCATTGGAATCATAGATACAATACTGTAATTTTTTATATTTTGGCACAATTTGTTTCTATTGTCAATGTGAAAATAATTGAAAAAAAGGAGGAATTTTTTTTTTTTTATAAATTCAATGGATTTTTGACATAAATTTGTACACATATTAATTATGGCAGTCAATTATTTCTATAAATGCTATATTTAATTCATTTGATTAAAAAATTCATACAAAAATTAGATTCACTACACTGCAGATCAATAAAAATGAACTATTTTCATGACCAAATAGTACATTATCAATGTAAAAATTTTGAATTTTTTGGCAAAAGATGTAAATCAATTCGTTTCAACTTTAATGTGAATGAGTGTATAACAATTTTGTAAAACTACGTATTTAATTAAAAGTTTTGACAAATTCAAGGTGATTTTCATATAAATACTAGAAATTCTTTTAATACGGAAAATTTTGTATGCATCTTTCAAACATGTTTGTGTGTACATAAATGGTTATGATATCTGTTCCGTCTAAAAATTTAAGAAATATTTTGAAGGAAGCTCTTGTACAAAGTGGAAAAACTTTTGTATCTGGACATACGAATTTCAATTCAACTATTTAGTGAATTTTTTGAGTGAATGGTTTCAATATTTTGTAGTTTTTATATGCGACTTGTTTTACGTAAATGTTATAATAATTGCATAAGTTTCTTAATAATTTTTTGCACAACAATTGATTAAATTCGCGATTTTAATAAATTAATTATTAACAAAAAAAAAAAGGCTGTTAATTTTGTTTATAAAATTTTCAGACTAGTTTCATCTGGTAAACATTATGTCTGGGTAATAAAAAACGAATCACGTGTTATCCATTTAAACATTATGTCTGTTGTAAAAAAAATTTCGAATGTATGATTTCTTGTTGCTACCTACATGAATATTTTACCACTCTCTTCTAATACCGTGTCCCATCAGTAAGTTTACGAATGATATTAACGTTTTTCTGGCTATTAGTCATTCGTAAATGATGTTATAAATATGTAGTTTTTATTTATTGAGCATGTAAAAATATTTTATAAATTGTAGTATTATTGTATCCAGTAGCGGATCAATTAGATACATTTTACAGAAACTATTGAATCTTAATTCTGCTTTCATTTTTAACGAGGTTATGCAACGTGTGTTACATCATTGGTATAATATTTGCATAAAATTTAAAATAAATATGAGTATATTACGATTTTAGATTTTAAATTATTTCAATTACACAGACTGGTTAATTTTCAATTAAACTCTTAAAATCTACTATTTAAAAAATATAAATTTTAATCTGTGCGATCAATAGGTCATTTATGTACAATTTTTTAGCGTTGATACGTCGAAAAAACCACATTCCAATAAAATATATTATATGAACTCTATTATTGCGGCATAAATTTTCGATCATTTATCGCAATTTGATGCCATTTCTTGCAAAATTATTAATCTAGATCGTAAACAACAAAAAAAGTGTTTAGTAACGATTTTTTACTTTATAATAAATACGCATTCTATGACAATATTGTGAATTGGCTAAGAATCAATTTAAAAAAAATATCATCCTTTAACGATTTTTGTCAAAGAAAATTTTTATTTTGATTTAATCACGAATTGATTTCACAAATCAATTCCCGATTAAATTAATTTTGATAATTTAAACAGGAAGTTTACCATCTAGATTGTAATATAAACATCAATGTGTTCATGAAAAGTGTTTTTATTTTTGGATATTCACATGTCGAAACAGGCGACAGAACTTATGAAATTTTGTTTTTCAAGACATCAATTCGCCCCTTGCTTGCCATATTATTACATACACATTTTGTCAACAAAATTTTCTTTAATATACACAAAATTTTTTTATATTTATATTTTGAATATATTTATATAAAATTTTCAAACGAACATAGAATTTATAAAGCAGACAAACATGATCGGACAGACGGAGAGACGGACATATATATGTGTACGTTTTAGAAACATAAATTTAAACATAAGTATTATAAATAATAATTTTTCACGGCCTTTGGGTAAAGTGAAAAAAAAAAGTTAAATATATCGATGATGAAATTATGATATTTTTAAAATTTTTGTTTTGTATGTACTTTTTATAATGCGAAAATAAATGCGATTTTCCTTATTTATTTTTTAAGTAGTTAAAAAACCCTGAATTTTTCTACGATTTTTTTTAAATTCGTATTCTTCAATTCAAAAAAAAGTTTAAAATGCGATTGCAAAAGAAAATTTGACTCATTAAATTGACTTGAATTTTTTTTTTGGTCTTTGGTATAAATCTAAATTCTCTTAGCTTAATAATGTTTATTATTATTTTAGGCTTTATTTAACCTAAATAGGTTAATTTTAGAGGACTAGTAGTAAGAAGCTAGCCGATTTATTTTCAATCCAATTTCTTTTTTGTAATCGCTTCTTAAACTAAAATTATTTAATTATCAAGCGTTTCAAATGCATTTAAAAAGGGGGAAGAGGGATTTTGAATTGAAAAATCGATTTTTTTCTTCTAAAACTTATCTTACAAAAAAAACGAAAAATGTATAAAAAATGCATTAAATATTTACAAAAGCATCGATTTCACCTAGAGTACCATAGACAAAATTCCTGTATCAATTTATCGTATGTCTATGAAACCCTTTTTTAAGTATGCATATTCGTATATGCACCCTTAATTAAAGCATTAATTCTTTGAATTGCATTTCTTTTTGGTACAGGAAGAATTCGTTAAACCCATACAAATATTGTGGAAGAAATTTGGATTTAATTCATTTTGGTGTATTAGTAGTAATTAGCTATTAAAATAATAATTAAGGTAAGCTCGAATTGTGGTACTAATTACTTGAAGGTTTTGAAGGTGAATCTCAACAAACTGGTAAAACAGCCATCGAACAATTTGTCGATTGTTGAGAAGTATTATCAATACTATTTGTTTCGGAGACAACAGGATGTGCTTCGCATGATAATACCCAATCCCATACTCTTTTGGTGACAACACTCTGATCGACAGTGGTTTCTAAGCCGTAACTGCTCAGTAACCGCTTTAAGCGTGTCTTACCAGCATCTTCACTTCCACGATCTCGACTTTGTGGTGAATCTGCCCGTTTTGCTTGCGCAGAATTTTGTTGTGTTGTTGTTATCGCATTTCCGCTTCCTTGCTGTGAAACATAAGCGGGGTCAATCCAGGCATCGTTTAAATATTTATTCACTTCAGACACTGGTGAACGTTTCTCAGGTTTGTGTTCAAACATACGTCTAAACATGCGTAATAAGCGTGGTGTGAAACGTTTAAATTGATATGGAATTTTAGTGACACGTCGTTTTTGGTACCTCCAAAAGCTTGCATATGCTAAATCACCAATACAATCTGCGCTCTGCCATGGTGGACATCCAGTTAAGCATACAAAAATCAAAATTCCTAATTGCCAGGTATCATTCGCTGCCTTGCAATGATATCGTTCGTTGCTTAGAACTTCATATAACTCTGGTGGAACAAAGGGTGGCCACGCACAACGTGGTTTTGAAACAAGTGATCCTTCTCTACGTGTTACACCAAAATCGCATAATTTGACCTTAGATATTTCTGCATCGAATACCAAAACATTCTCTAATTTTAAGTCACGGTGTACTAATTCTTTTGTATGCATAAAATCTAAGGCTGAAGCTAATTGCTTAGCGATTTCCTTACAAATTTTCTCAGATAAACCACCACTTCGAACACATCCACTTAAATCACCAAGTGGAGCGTATTCTTGAGCAAAGAATAAGCATTTTTCTGCTCGGAAACAAACTGCATATGAAGATAATATATGCGGATGTGGACTTAAGTGATAACTATAGTGATATTCCCGTTGGAAGTCCTTAACGGTTGTCAATTCCGTGTGTACACCTTTTAATACAACCGTTGTGTTTGTATCACGATGTTTCGCTAGTAAAATTTGTGCAAAACATCCCTCAGCTAATATTCGTTCAATATCGTATTCATCATTTAATGATATTTGTGGTATTTGTAAGTCCTGGATACGATGAATATTTCCACCACCTCCAGTTCCCGCTGAAGATGAGGAGTGATGATGTCTCACTGAAGTTTTGCTAGTAGTAGTTTGATGACTTTCAGGTGGATTTACAGTCGTTGAACTACCACCATCTGAATGAACGGACGTTGCAATTGCTGGCGTTGTCGTCGAACGTTCTATTCCCGAACCACAACGAGATTTTCCTCCATGTTGATTGCCATTACAATCTTTCTCCTTTTTCCTTCGACCAGACAGCCTCATGCTGATTGATCTGCAATTAAAGAAAAAAAACTTAATTAGTTTTCATCGTATCAGTGACGCAAGCCTTTGATTGTAGGTGGCGGCAGAGAAAATGACATAAACAAAATACACGCGATGGGTTGTTTGCCATAAGAAAAAAATTGATATTTTAAATGAATTACAAGAAAATAATAACTTTTCTCAACCCACACTCACGTGAAAAACAGACAATGAAATACAGATTGTATTACGTGTTTATAACGCTTCCACCTCTTTATCAAACCCATACCATTATAAAATTCACCCTCCCCCCTCCTTATTTATGAATATGTATGCATTGTTTATAATTATATAAATATATATAATAAAAATATTAATACAAATTCGTCAGAGACGTCGATTACATAGAACTTTAAAATGGTGGGTTTTCCTTCGAATTGGAAAAAACAGGATTTCATGTGGGTGAATATTTTTATACTTAAATAAATTAGTACATTTTGTTTAAAAGCATAAAATCGTAAAAATATATGTAAAATGTATATATATTCAAAAAAAAAAAAAAATATTTTATGAAGTTTATAGAACGAAAATTTGAAAGATCAACTGTTCGGTTATGATAAAATTTTCTTTTTTATAAGTCGTGATTTTTTATTTTAAATAATAAAAAAAATTAATTTTCAACAGACTTTTCAAAATTACTTCACAGATTCCTATTTTTAAATTGTAGTTTTTCAGAGATTCGAACAGTAACCAAAAAAAAAAAGACAGTGAGTTAAAATTTGATAACATGTTCTAGACCTAAAAAAAAAGAGTTCTAAGTACGAGAATAAGAAAAGTTATTCAAATGATTCCTTTGTTTCAATCTCTACGAGATAGATTAAAGTGGTAAAATGTTTTAAACTTTTGTTTGAATAAACTGTTTAGATTCGCTGAAATAGGCTAGTTGCCAAAAATTTGTTATTATATCAAAATGTTTAAATGGTAATACAATATCAGATTTTTGACATTCAAGTAAGGAATAAGCATAAAAAAGCTTTTCAATTTTACTTTTAATAAAGACCATAGAAATATAAAAATATGAAAGGTGAGTATATCTATTTATTAAATACCAATGAATAAATTACGATGTTTTGTTTTATAAACTAATTTTGAAGATGTTGTAAAAATCATAAATGAAAACCTGATGCACGCTGTACATATATTTTTAGCTCTCCGTTTATATATATATATATATAGAAACGGCGCTTGTTTGAGTTACAAATGTTTAAAAATAAAATACAAATCGATATATAACAAATTTATATATATATATATATATATATATATATATATATATATATATATATATATATATATATATATATATATATATATATATATATATATATATATATATATATATATATATATATATATATATATGGCATTACTGTAAACTAAATAACCGTATTATAATGCTTTTCTAACGTTAAACTATATTATATGTTATTGGTATATCGTTATATACGTTATGGTTACAGTAACCAGGTAAATCTACAAGAAATGTTATACAATAGAGGTTACTGTGTGTTCCAAATACATATTTATGTATTATATAAAGCAATAAGGTAGAGATTACTACGTTTAAGAATGTACTTAAAAATGTTGACTTATAAGAAAAAAAAAATTAAAAACAAAACATAACCTAACATTCAAATATTTTGTTACTTATAGCTGTTTAAATTGAACTGACAGCAGATACCAATAATATATACCAACATGACGTCATACCATAACAATAATATGCTCTTATGACTCAAATTCAAAATATTTCAGTTTCTACATAAAGCATCATTTTTGTCAAAATTCTTATTTTATTTTTTACTACCGAAAGTTCCAGTTCCAGTTATTAGAGCTATTTTTACACATAATATGCGTTTTTTTAAATTAATTTGAGCTAAAATTGTGGCGAATCAAAGCAATTTATGAAAAAATGTTTCAAAGAAAAGTAGTTTGTTTTGAAACAACGCTTTGTTATATTTGAATTTTACTTCTATGTATGAATTGATTGATTTTGAAGTCCATTCACGAATATAAGCTAACTTTCTAGAATATAAATTATTTTGGTTTTTGAGTTATGGTGATGGTTGACCGGCGAAAATGTACAAATTAAGTTATTCTTAGATTTTGTTTGTATCTTAAAATTTGGATTAAATTTAATATACCCTTATATATTCAATCAATAGAGAAGAATTAAGATAATTATTTCTAGATGATTGTTCTGGATAATGGATTTGTTGAATGTCTACTTCACAGAATTAATATCAAACATAATTAACGCAATAAAATTATTTAAGTAGTTAATAAAAATTATTCACATGATTGACATTATTACGTTTTTTTTTTGTTTTAATAAAAGTAAAATCGAGAAAATTATTTTGGAAAATATCCAAATTTCTGTTTTTCATCAATAAAAATTGATTTTTGAATATAAATAAATATATATATAAAATGTCATAAATTACTTCCATATTTTAGTTTTTTTTTATTAAGTTTTCCAGATGAATCATTTTAATATCTCTTAGTTAATTTAATAACCGTGCACAATTGAATATACTAAAAATATATAATTCGGTGATTGCACTATCTTTTTTTAGCATATTACAAATATAATATTGTATATAAACAAGTCAAATAATCATTTGATTGCAAAGATGAAACTTTTAAAAATAGCTATCTGCAATTTGAGTTATGTTGAGAACGTGCTTGAAAGTAGAGGTAACTTTTTTTTCTCAATTCATGCTTAATTTGGTCAATTCCCATTCAGTCAGAATCACCAATATTGCAAGTATCATAAAAGAGGAAGTCAGAATCACCAATTGGAAGGATCGTAAGGACACGAATTTGAAAAAAAAAACATTGAGTAGTTCTACTAGAAAATCCAAATGGCGATCTTTCTACCATCCCTTATATCCTCAATAGAAGAGGACTGATTTAAGAATTTAAAATTTTTATTTTGGTTCTTTGAAAGTGTGTATACTTCTACCACATTACCAGATGAATAAAGCTGGATAAAATTATACTCAGTCAGGCAGGGCAATCTTAGTACAAGTGAAGTATTTTTTGAAATTACAAAATCCGACAATCTTCTGCTAGATCACGCATTTAAAAATGATTGTGTCTCTTTCGAAGATTGCTTGAGGTATTTTATCAATTAGATTTTATGTTAGCGGTCATCGAAGCTATTAAATATTTTTTTTACCATGGAAATTTTTTTTATACACAAATTGAAATTATTAATAAAAAAAAAATGTCACACATGTCGAAAAGACTTTCATTTTATTATTAATAATAATGCGAACATTTTTTCACATAAAATATTAATCTATAATAAAATCAAATAATATATGAAAAAAAAAAAACCTTAAAAACGATATAAAAATAGAATTTCTACTTCGTATATAATAAACTTCACCCATATTATTATTTATATTTTTATCACCATATAGTATTAATTCTAGGTAGAAAATATCGTAGACAACCTACACAAAATTATATAAATGTATATATTGTTGTATGTAGTATACAGGAATTTACCTAGACCTTATGGAACATTTTAAGGATATGGATAAGAATAGGTATGATCCTAATTCGATGACATAATATAAAACCCCTTAACAATACATTAAAAAGATGTTTTAGATGCGAGAATATATTGGGATACATAAGGGAAACTAGAAAAACCCAGTTACACCACCGTTGATGTATGATTGAAACAAGTAAAGACAATTAATCCATTTTTTTTTGAGAATATCCATAGTTACGACAAATATAGTGAATTTTATTTCAGACAAGTATAGTTAATGGTTTAGATACTCAGCATATGATTGGCTATTAATAATCATTAGCATTCATTAAGTTCTCGAAATATCCAGTCTATAAAAAATACATAAATATTAATAATATGGAATGCAATTAATGTGTTTAGTAGCTAAATTGAGTTAAAACTGTGGAAATTCCAAACATTTTAGGGGAAAAAATGCTCAAACAAAATTTATATGTTATGAAAAATAACAAACATTTTTTGTTTTTAAATTTTTCTTTTATGGTTTAAAAGTTAGGCCATAGATTCATTATTGCATTCAATGGACCGATTTTGCTCATTCATGAGTTAAAACTCAGTTTTTAGGTCCAGAATATAACACTAAAATTTCAGCTCCTTATCTATTTTTGTTTTTGAATCTTAATGTCGGGCAGACGAATGGATGAAAATGGACTTATAAGGTGAGTATGGACTATGAGCATCCATACTAAAATTTTGTTAGTCAAGTTAGTAAAGTATTCAAAATTGAATTTAAATATGCTCAAAATTAATAAGTCTGGTACTTATAACATATTACAAACGTTATTTTTCACATTGCAGCACCTAAGTTTCAGCATATTTTATTTCAATTTTGATAACTTTGCTTGCCTGACTAGTATTAATATTTGCTAGTGTTACAAATTTAATATTAAAACTCTGATATATTATATATGTCGAGAATGAAACTATGGTGATTTTCAATCATAGTTTCCCCTATATGTGATCCTTAATATGACGACAAACAAAACCCCTCAGCAATACATTAAAAGGACGATTACATGTGAGTGAATCGTAAACATCAAAGGTTATAATATAGTTGTCACATCAAATAAATTCTTGTGATAAAAATAACAATTTTGCGGCCTACACATATTTTGTCTTTATTACATCATCACGTGGTACGAAGACGAAGGGGGATGTTGGAAAATACACACCTACTCAAGTATATTTTTCATAAGAGAAAATAATGTGTGTGTATGTTTACTTCGATTATTATACTTCGAGATCTTGTTACTAACAAGGAATATGTACAAATAGCAAGGATAATCTTAGATGTAATTCTCTGGAATAATAAACTCATTTTGTAAATGACGTTAGTTAAAATAAGAGTGGATTTATCGTCAGGATTTATTTTATCTTTGAAGATATTCGACGCCTGTAGGCTACTAACAATTGCTTATAGTAAATTATACTATATCTTATTTCTTAGAAAATTCTAACAAAATAAATAAAAAAAATGACTGCGTGTACTTATGTACGCGTGTCAGAAGGTATACTTCTTTGGCATCATTAAAAAACAATTTATAATTGCATGCAATTAATTAATTATAATAAAATAATAAAAGAACTGGAGAAGGATAGTCAACACAGTCAATAAAGCTCAGTTTAAGTTTCAAAAATTAAATAAATAAGTATATAGTTTCTTACATTAAGCGTAATATAAATCATAACAACAGCTTCAATCTGTGAATTTTGTGTAACGGTGATTCGCGCGCATCTTAAAATTTCACTCTCATAATTTTTTTATAACGCGCATAAAGAAGTATAACTTAAAGAAAATATATATATATATATATATATATATATATATTTCGATACCGCGTTCTGTCAACGATTAAAAATTTTAGTTTTGAAAAGGCTAGTATTAGTACTACTCTTTTCATTTTATACAAGATAACAGCTAAAACTTCAAATTTGTTGATTTTTTTTGCCAAACTTTAGACCAAAATTTTGTTTCGGAAACAATCATTTCTTCTCAATTATAACATTTTTTTTCTTCAACAAATTGACAGATGTCAGATCCTTAAACTTTGTATTAAAATATGAATCCAAATTACGAAAATTATTTTTTAAAAAATTGACTCATATTTTTTTATATAATTCTAATTTCAGACTAATTTAGACTTTGCAAAAATCACGGGGCTGTTTGTCTTTCGATCCTATAAAGCCGATGGTGTAGGATATAAAATAATCACATTTTGAGGTCCCCGTGTACCATTTATGGCACTAAAATAATAATGAAAAGTTATTCTTTAAAATCTTAACGAAGATAATTTGATAACATATTTAAGGTACTTGAAGAATATTTTATCCTATTTTAATATTTTTTGAGTTCAAAATTTTTGTAGTTAGAGTTTAACCCCCTTGAAAATAATTTAAATAGAGTAAAATAAATAAAATTAATATCGTAATTATAAAAAAAGTCATTAAACAAGAAAGAGAAAATAAAAAATTAACACTTAAAAAAAAATTGTGAAAAATATTTTTAATATAATTATTATATGAAAATTTGGAAAAGTAATTTTCATATGAATAATAAACACTGCTGACGTCAATCGAAAGAAAAAAAACATATTTTTCAAAAAAAAAAAACAAAAAAATTCAAGTAGTTTTATGTACTGACTGGTAAGAAGAGCGAAGTAAGGAAAACTGTAATGATTTGTTTATAAAATGAAAACAGTTTTCAAATACATGACTGCCAAAATTGTTTTAAATTAATTGTTAATTTATTATTTTATTTATATTTAAAGAGAGATATGGCTTGAAAATATTTAGTTGTAGGTATTTAAAATTTATTAAATCCTGTATGATAGTAATAATTATATTTTAAAATGTATAAATTAAACAGATATGATTATTTTTTATTAATTCAAAATTTTATTTTTAGATTTTTGGAATTATAAATTGGAAATATACATTTCTGAAGAATAGAGATATATCGAAAAAAAAATTTACAAGTTTTATTTTATTTATCTTTTATTTTATCTTTAGCGAATACGGAACTGAAATAAACGTGAAAATTGCTTTTTCCGAATGAAAACACTTTGCAGATATATAAAAGATGAAAATGTATGCAGATCTGGTTCCATTTAATGTAATTTTTAAATGCTCCTAAAAAATCAAAGAATTTTCTTTTCAAGTATTGGTTGAATTGAACAGTCATTTTTAGTAATCATTTTATTATTTTCCATGTTATTTGAGAGTGCAATTTTTAATACATTTTTTAGATTCCGTCAATTACGAATTTAGAATTTAAATTTTTTAGCTTAAAAATCGACAAAAAATTTTATTGCTGTTTTTAAACGCCCCATAACCGGATTTAAGGTGATATCCCAAAAACTACGCATCCATTTATTTTTGAAATTTGTTGGTCAAATTATCTTTAAAAACATAATTTTATCAAAATTGAAGCCAACAATATTTTCTCGATTTTTCGCAATGATGAATGAATATCGATAAAATTATGTTAATAAGTGTAGTTTGATCTGTAAATCTCAAAAATAACATCTATTTAACGATTGGATTAGTAGTTTTTGAGAGAGATTACCTGAAATTCAATGCGTAGGTAGGTAAATATTCTGGACATCTCCAAAACTATCCATTCAATCTTAAAAGAAGTGTTTTTTTTTTGTTTTGCTAAAATAAAATAATTGCAAAAAGTCTAAGAGCATCAATAATTATATTATTTGGGTTAATTTTTTTTTTTTTAATTTCAACTACTTTTGATTAAAAAAATCTATTAAAGTGTACTGCAAAAATTTATCTTTAAACGCATGTCAGAAAGTTTCCTATCACTATTGGCGAAAACCGCAAAGCTCTATGTGTTTGTAGAGCTTAGTTCATTGTTTATCAATTTTCAAATTCTCGACTGTTGATATTTGATAGTATAAAAAAGCAATTAATGCGATCACAAATTAATTAATTACTTATAAATTAATTTAAAAAATAAATTAACTTTTACATTAAACATTTCAGTCGTATTTATTTATTTATATATTTAGATCAAAAATGATTGAATAATCTTTTTTTTTTCTAAATTTCCAATTTAAATAGTTTTAATGAAATGCAATAATAAATATTGCTTTTAATTAAAATTAGAATCTGTTCAATTTCTGAAAATTTTTTATTAAATATAAACCGTTAAAATTAAATTTATTTCTTATAAACGTTCGCTTTTATTAGCGATTTGTTTATTTTTTTATTAAACTTGAATAGTGACGCAAGCATTGTAAACCCCCTTACACAATGTGTTTGTGTCATAACACAAAAAAAAAACCCCATTTTTAATGACGTTATACAAACAATAATGATGAAATTAATATTACGATACTGTGGTTTGTTCAAGTTGATTGAACTGAAAATCGAAATTATTTCCAGTTAATAAAATATTAATTAAAATATTGACACGTTTAGAGTATATGCTGATAAGATAATCTTCTCTTTCGATATGATGATGTAATATTTACAGGTCATCACGTGATTATAAAGGATTATTTGGGTGAACAAATATTTGTGTTAAAATTTGAAGCATCGAAAATAGAGTGTTGATGGTGTCGTAAAATATTAGAAGATAATAAAAACTAATTGGTTAGGTCAAGGAAGGTTGACACATAAAAATTCTTTCATGTTCGTAAAATTAAAAAAAAAAAAATTAATATATCTATTGATTGACTTTTGTAATTATGTCAAGAACTTCACACTGGTGGTGGTCCAATGTATAAATTTATTTCGTCTATAAATCATCGAAGTTTTGTACAGAAAAGGTATAAGATTTTTTGATTTTTTGAAATATTTCTCCAAATTACTATTGAATTTAGATAAATTTATCGTTACTGTGTAAAAAATAGATGCTTGAATTTTTAAGATTAGGATTGGACCAGATATATATGACTGGAATAAGTCAAAATTTTCAATTTCTCAGTTAGTATTTGAAAATAATTTAATAATTCCCGATAATTTTCGGAGGATCGCGAAGGATCAAATGAAGGATTATGTAATTCGCGATTGTATAGAATAAAATGATTAATTTCTTTTAAAAATAGGAAAAAATTTCGAAAAGATTCGAAAGATTCTCGAATAATATTTTGAAGGAGCAATTGTGGGATTAAATAATACTCTCAAATATTTCATGTTGAACATTTAACAATAAATGAAACTAATTTAGAAATGTTTTTTTTTCCATTTTGAATGGTGTATAATAAAAGAATCTCTGAATCAAAAAATAAAAGAAAAATTTCAATGAATTTTTTTTTTGATAGTAGATTGCTTAAGCAAATTTTTTTGACGCTATGTCAGAAGTTTTTGAGACAGCCTCGATTTATTAAAAAATTTATTTTTAGCGTCGAATAAAATAAAAAAAAAGTGTTAATTATCACATACATTATAAATATTATTATGTAAATTTTTTTGTTTGTTATATTTTCTAAAAATAATGTACAATGATTATTTTTGGATACGCTATACGCTACTGTTCTTGTATTATTAGGCGCGCAATGACGTCAATCAACATGAAAACTGCATGTAAGTCTATCCTTCTATTTATTTACATTTTTTTTTTGTTATAATGCTTGTTTGAGGTTTTATAAATAGTTTTAGCGGTTTTTTTTGTTTCATTTATTTACAGTAATATGTCATTGAACTAAAATCCCAAAATAAAAATTAAGGCTATTTTATTTTCGATTTTTTTTTTAAAAATATTCTTTTTAATTTTAATTAGTTCGTAATCTCTATTCAATCAATTTATCATTTTGTGATAGCACCAACTGACACAAGTGCTTGACATTATAAATAAAAAACTTTAATTAAGAAAAAAACATATTTTTTGATGTGACCTGGCCGTTTTTTTCTAGTTTGGCCTAGTTATTGAATATTGCATCATAGATACAACGAAGCTTTTCAAGATTACACTCAAAAAACACCTCTTCAGTATTTACGCTAAACCCGTATCTAAATTTTATGTCATTTAAATAATTTGACATTCTCTCAATAATTTTTTTTTAAAACATGGATAAGAATTAGACAAGGACACCGAATTCAAATATTATTAATTAAATTACAAAAATATTGTAGTAATTCAATCATAAGACTTATCCCCAAGTATCCAGAATAAACAATTTTTAATTTCATCAAAATCGAATGAACGGTTCACGAGATATTGACATTTAAATAAAAAAATAGTGGTTAGTTTCAAGCGTTGTATTCTCGTAACGGTGATTAATAGATAATATGTTTTAATATGCGACCATCTCTATTGAATTCGTAGCAAAATTTTTGTTTTAAAGCAGGAAAACTATACTGTCAATCTACGGATGTAATGCTTACGAAGAAAAGTTTGACAAATTGAGATATGAAATCTTAATTCTCACCATGTTTTCAGATAAAATACAGCCAATAAGTGCCTTCAAGTGTTCAAACCGTGTATGTACGATATAAATGCTATAATTTTGTGCAACGTTTCGTAAATAATGATCTTCTAACTTCACTTCTATGTATACAAATTAAATTTATATAAAAATTACTTGAGTTTATGCATATGACAACTTCTAAATTAAATTATGGTACACGGAAAACTATTAATAAAATGAAAATTGTTATGAGTTTTCACATTTTGTGTGTGTGTGTGTGTGTGTATATATACATGGGAAATTAAATGAAGTATGTGTTTACAATGCTTGTAAAATGTTGTGTACTTAAATTTGTTTACTTTCAGAATCTTATAATGTAAACATTTCTGTTCCGTCACCCCATTTTTCAAATACAGACATGAAGAATATTGTATAACTAAGAATTGTGGAAATACTTCATTTTCCATTTAATTAAATCTAATTTTCAACAATGTTTATTTAATACAGTGGCGATAAGGGTAATAATAATAATAAGTTATCTAACTTTTTTTAAATTCTTTTTATGATTCGGTTCGAAGCACCAAATTTATTAATCCAATTTTGTGATCATGGACTGAAATTGATCCTTTTGTGAATTAATATTAGTCTAGTATACCGACTTCTAAAAAGACCACCGAAAGATTCCCTTAAATAAATGCAAGAAAATACTAAACGTACCTGGAAAAGCGACAGCACTTTTCGAGAAATTGGAGTAATTTGAAACCTTACAAATAAACTTTGAAATGTATTTTTCGACATTGAAAAGAAAAGAAAAATGATGAAATCAGATTCAATTTTGGGTAGCCTCATTTTGAAATGATTCATCATGTCAGCATGATAAAAATATATATTTACGCTACTGGTTCGTTGGCCGACTCTATAATATGCACGTATAAAAATGAGGAGCAATTCAAACAACATATGCCTTGGTATATATTCAACTTAATGTTTAAAAATAAACTTGTTTGTAGCTAAAATTAGCGCGTGTCGTTTTATAAATAAATTAAATGTGCATGGACATAATAACAAAAAAAAAAAAAAAAAAGATAAAAAAAATAAACAATCAACAAGAACATGCCACCAGCTGTTAGAAGCGTACAACAGTTGACATTAATTTTAATGAAAACTTTCCAATTCAGTTTCTATATATACATTTTCTGTTCTATAATTCAATCTTTTAACTAAACGCGGCAGGTTACATCTCACTACGAAATAGTCTAGAAAACTTAGGTGAATATTCGACAAGTCAAAATAATTTTTTCTCATTATCTATTTAATCTTTTTTTTAAAAGTAAATTTATTTACCCGTCTCGATGGACCAAATACTGAATTATTATCTGAATACAAATGTGGATTTTTACATTTATATTCATTATTTGTATTATTGGATATTATCAGAAAGACTTTAGATTTTTTTCTTCTCCCTCAGGAGGTTTATGGTTTAACTTAAAAAAAGAGACTTCTAATCTACGAGTATTCTAGTTTGGTTACATTAAAGTTTTTTTTGATGATTTGTTTTATATAATATGTTTGATTTCAATTGCCCTGGAACAAAAATATTAAAATGTGTTCAGTCGTAAAAAGAGTACACGACCTGTCGTCTTTTCACGTTTTTGGTCTTTTTAAAAATCTAAGGACATACTATATATGCAAGGTTTAACCTTTCTTATGATTGATCTAGAAACGCTTAAGATTTCAAGTAGTAAGTTGCTTAGTTACTCTAGGTGCGTGAACAGTAACATTTTAGTCAAGTGTTTAGTCAAGTTGTTTAGTCAAGTAGTTTAGTACAATTCTATTTTATGTGCGCAAGTTCTTTTTGCATCACAAACATAATAATAAAAAATAAAGGAGCGATCCTGTTTGACATTTACATAGTTTTAATAACTTACTTGTATCTTGGCTAAATTACTTGATTAATGCGAACAATGCTTTAGTGACAATTTATTTGTACTGACAAATGCATTTGAACAAATGTTATTCATAAGCCGTATCGCCTAAACTATAATTTCTTAATTTCTTTATTTAAATGTACCAAATTACTTCCCATTAAGAAATGGAATACTAATTTCATTTTTTTTATTTCGAATAACACATGCCGTCACATGTGAAAATAATATTTCTCTAACATCAAAGAAAACTTTTTCTTATTGGACCATCATTCATTTAGAAAATACAACAAGTAAAGAGGAAATGATAATTAATTTTGAAACAAAAAACTTTCAGTTGTTGAAAACATCAACAAGAAGTTTCCATTTAATAAAAAATATTATCTTTATTTATTACAAAACTAGAATAAAAACAAAATATCATTCGATTTCGAAATGATCGGAAAATTTCTCTGTGTGGGTTTTTTCCCATACGAATAATATTTTGTGTTAAAAGGTTTCATTATAAAATTAATTCGATTATACAAGACATTGATTTATTTTATTTCGAGAGTGAAGTTTGTGGTTGTAGAAAATGATTAAGAAATTTGTTAGAAAGTAGAAAGATACATAATTAAACATTAGTCTACATATTTGGTTAGATAAAAGTATTTGCTAATTATTGATAGTGTGATTCATTTAGGTTAAAACAGCAGTATTTGTAGAATAAAATAAAATAAATAAATTTAATATTAAATTTAGTTCAAATTTTGTAATGATTAATAAATGCAAAAAAACGAAATTGGTATTGATTTTCATAAAATCATGTAGAAAGACATATTCCATTTCTATCCTTTTGTACATTCGATGACAGTGATAACAGAAAATGAGCTGAAATTTTGAATGTGTTTGGTCCAAAATGTGATGCTATTTAAATAAATAAATTGATAAGTATTCTTGATAGAATATTTTCAAAAGATCGAATATTCCTCGTCATTTATTAAATATGTGTTCATTTATACCGGTTCGAAGGACTAGAAATGGGGTATAACAGTTACATTATGTAAGTGAAGAATACACTCCTTTCTTGTTGAAAATTATTGTTTTTTCTCATGAAATAATCTGTGCGATGTCACAGTTAATTCTCCTGTGGAATTAACTGTGCAATGTTAGACAAATCACCTTATACATTTTACATGATATTCTTGCGTCATTTGCATATTCCATCCTAATTATTATTCATCATAAAGATCTCATCCTAACCTCTTTCAATAAACTATAATAGTTATTGGCAGGCATAATGTATTGTTATAGTTTTTCCAGGCGAACAGATTAGACAAACGGACTTATTATATGATATTTTCTGTGTATGACATAACATTGATTATTTTTTTTGAGGGTAAGTATTAGGTCAAGGATTCTTTTTTAAAAACAATGCTGTTAATAGATTTCTTAAAACACATTAATTTTCTATTATTATCCATTTAGAAAACATATTACACAATTGTTCTGTGTTTTAGATTAGCCTTCAGTTGCTGTGTAGAACCTTCAGACTATTTTCAGATTTTTTTCATTTTATATATTAAATTTATCGAAGGATATTAAAGAAAAATTTATAAGAAGGTATATTCAGACTGAATTGTAAGCTCAATCAAGTTTATAAACACGAAGAAATTGTACGATAAAACGAGATTACTGTTTATTCTAAATAAATTCGTTTTTTGAATCATAAAAGTCAGAAGAAATGAGTTATTTCACTGGTCTTCAAAGCTTCCAATTCGAAAATCTAGAGTCTGTCATATATTGATTTTATGCTAGAGAGAATTTAAGGGTTTGGGCTAGCTATATTTTCTTACTTTCTAATAAATTCTTTGACCTAAGCCTAATAATTAAGGGAGATTTTTATAAAAAAATTCACACATTAAAAACTTGAAATATTTGAAAAAATAGACGACAAGAACCTAATTCAGTGCTATCATGAAATTAACATTTAATATAGATTTTGAATTTTGCATCAAAATAGACTTCAGAGTTGAGTCCGCTCGAGTGACTTAAAATTTCGAACTTTATAAGAATTCTATTAAAGACGTCCTTTGCCGTCTATAAGAGGCATAAATCAAGAATAAAAAATGGGAATATTCCAGAAAAGTGAGAAATTAATGCCATTTAATGAATGTATGTATTATATGATTTTTTAGAGAGAAAAAGCTATATTGAAACAACTGGAGGGCGAAATGGAGTTTGTTAAATTCAGAGAGCACTATGTAATTTATATGATGGCTGCAAATTAAAGCCAAAATTCTCAGGCCTGCGTGATTCGTAGGTCTGCATTCATATCAAGGGAATTTGTACAATGAGCAATGCAAAATATGCACACTATATAAAATATACAGTGTGTTTCATCCATTTTTACCTATTACATGTATTTACGTCATAAACTTTCCACACAATATAATCGAAGTGTATACAAATCACGTGACGGCATTGTTCCAACAGAGGGACGATTGTATTCATATCGTCAACGTGAACATGGATTCACACAAACTGTTACGCGTGTTGATGCTGCATGTGTATTGTATGTGTGCGTGTGTGTGTATGAAAACGATGACGTCAAACGTCTCAAAACGATAAAATGCGATATTTTCATTTCAATCTAGAATTCGATAACATAGATGTGAATCTCTCTCTTATATACCGGTAAATCCAATGAGGTGTATACGCATACGCAATAATTTTAACGTATTTTTTTTTATTTCAGCGACGACATTCATTTAACGGTTAAGTATGAAAAATACTCATTAAAAAAGGACTCTAGAAATGCATCGTTGCATAAAAATTTATATTCATAATTTTTTTTTTAATAATTTTATTCTTTGAAAAATTGTAATCTTCGATCAATTACTGAGTCATTTACACAAAATTTATTTGATAAAAAAATTGTTAAAATTTTGAAAAATATTACCCCGAAAACTTCCAATTATTCATCAATTACCAAAAAAGATGTTTGTTTTTCTTTGGGTTAAAGTCTAAAGCGACATCGTACAATGTTTTTCGAAAATTCGAGAAACTATCGGCATAGTTCGGAATAAAAAAAATTTGACATTAAACATTGTTGTTATCGTAAGCCTCTCCTCCAGTGTCCTTGAACCTCCACTTAGAAAGGCATTAATTCCGGCTTAATTAAAAAACTTAATTAGAAAGAAAAAAGATTCTTACCTTACGAGCATTGTAAGCGGTTTTTTTTTCTCCAGTATTTTTTTTACCAAACGTCTCATTAATAATTAAACAAATGCGGTTGTTTTTTTTTGCTTCTTTTGACTTTGATTGTCTCAAAAACAATGCAATTACTTTTGTTTAAACAAAGAAAATATTCTTGAATACACAATTTGGGTTTTAATTTGATTATCCTAAATACTATTAAGGACTAAATTTTTGAAACCATTATTTATTATAAATTGTCATTCACTAATTAACAGTAAAACATTAGTTTATATAGTTTAATTAATTAATAATTAAAAAAATTCTATAAAAAACACTCAGTGGTTGACACAAATCGAAACACTAGTATAAAAAAACAAGAATCACAACACGATTTTCCTTCGTTTGAGTTTCTCAACTGTTGTGTATATATTTTGTTCAGAAAGTCACACTGAATTATGATTGCGAGTCTAGCTATGCCCAGGGTTTATAAACAGCCGTCGTTTCTTTGACGTCATTACTTTATAGCCGTCTCACTTGCGACGCTATTTATTATTCACTCATACTTGTTGTGAACAACGAATATATTCGTTGTTGAATATACGAATTCAGTTTTTGTACGGATGAAAACGTATCAATGTTTTCAATGCAGAGTAAAGAAATCGTATTTTATGCTAGGTTACGATAAGCATCAAGTTCAAAATTTATAGTTGACTTAATTATGATAAGTATAGCTTAATTCTCTTCGAAAATATTGAAAAGTGATACGTTTTCTTTTTGAGAGCCCATAAAATATTCGACTGTTTTCAAATAAATGGACATTTCGTGTTTTGTTATTTTAATGAGATCATACAAAATAATCTTTAATATTCAGATAAATGTTCATTAAATAACATCAAACAAAGATAAAAGGCAAAAATGTAAAGAAGATCCAATTTTTGAAAAATAGGAATGACTAGCGTTAGAAAAAGATTCCTTTACCAAGAACCCATGGTATTAAAACCTTCTTAGATGCACAAATATAAAAGGTCAAGAATATCCTGGTAAGATATAATTGAAAAAGAAATGTTTAGTTGTATACGCAAGGTGCATTATGATCAAAAGAACAGCAAGGTAAAATGATTGGCTCCTTGAGAAACAGACTTTTTCAATAACTTTCAGACAGTGTATAATATGCTATTAGAGAATAGCTTTCCTATGACAAATTGTTAAATATTGATATTTGAATTAGAAAATTGGATGAATATCTCTTTTTTTTAATCAGGGTTTTACCAAAATAGGTCAATACTAAGTACACCATTTTCTAATTTGATTTGATTTTGATAACGATAGATTTTAGCTGCTAGATTTTTCATTACACATTTATTATCGTACACTCAAAAATTATCCAATTATCTATTCAATGTTACAAAATGCTTACAATACTTGGATACAATACATGTTAATATATTAAAAAAAAAAAATTTATGAAAATTTAGTAATTGGTATTTTGGCAGCTAAATATTAACCTTCATTCGATGAAATTGAGAGCAGTTCATATTGTAAATATTTTACCTGTTTGATGTGTACATTAAGATGAAAATAATATTTTTATTCGTGTAAAACTACACATTGTAATATTTTTGTTTAGTTTTCGTTCGTGATAATGTGCATGTTTCGCTGTAATTTTGTTTATCTATCAACTAATTTGAAAATCCCACCAAAATTATATTTAAATAAAAAATAATGTTCTAAGGATTCCGTTTACTTAGACTTAATGTCTCCTCTACTCAGTATTAATTTTCATAATAAAAATTTTTTATTTGTCATTTTTGTTAAAATAAATCGATTTCTAAATGTACTAACTAAAAAAATCTTTTAATACGTACGAAAATTTATGGTGGAAGCGCAAAGGAAAATATCTATAACAGCCTTTATTTATGAAATCTGTATGAAGGCTATTGGTAACAGTTTGTAATCTCTCAATATACGATTTCTGTATGATTTCCAACCAGATTCTAAATGAAGATTGAAAAAAACATGTTTGGCTTTGTCCACCAATTCTTCAAATCTTTATTATGAACTTTCAAAAAGTAAATCCATTATTCAAAACGTTTTTGTTGAAACGGTGACTAATGGTCGTTAAATTATGCGAGATACATGTTACGGTAAAACTACCTAAATTTGATTCATGCATACTTGAAAAGATTTTATTTATTAAAACAGTATCAAATATAATTATAATATGAACCAATTTGGATGAAATCAACGTCAATTTTGGTTTGAGTACACTCGATTTGCTATCTCTTACAGTTTTTGAACTATTTTTTCCCTGATGGATAGACAAACGAGATATTTGTAGAGATGGAACAGTTTAGTGATTTTATTATAGTCCAAATGTACCAAAATTCTTTCCTAATAGCAATACTAGAGTGGGTTTCTAGCAAGCTGTTGACTTAAATAAAATGTAAACTATATTCTATTTCATTCAATTTTCTCGTATAAATAACTCAAAAATTACATATCAAAATATTTGAAATACTGATATGCACAATTTTGATGTGAAAACGGAGGGCTAGCCAAAAAAACATTTCTAAGGTAAAAATCACATTTTTTGAGTTTCTTTAAAGGAGTGTACTTCTAATAGCTGTGGATAATCCCACTTAAATTGAAATACCGTTATTCAACTTTCTCGTATATCGAGATTTCCTAATCAATTATAAGAAGAAATAATTAATCGTTATACCGAACATTCTATGCCTTCTATCGGATACACACTTCGTAATTATGTATGTTGATATAAACTTGTATATACGATGAATTAATTATTTATTTAAATTTATATATAAAAAAAAAAAATAGATTATTAAGAATTTATTTGTAAATTAGGACACGGGAACATTTGTGTTTATATCCAATTTGCAAATCTGTTTATCCTTGGATTACTATACAAATTGTAATTATTTTTAAAATTTAATTATTATATAGTTTTCAATTTATAATATATATATAATATAAATATTGATGCATTTTCTGATTGATGACTGATCATGATAAAATTGATTTTTTATTTACTATAAAATATAATTATGAAAACGTGTCTATTTGTACGCTAACGTATTTTAACAGTTTCTCAAAACATCGATTGAAAAGGTTCATATACCAAACTTGATTAATTTGTTATAAATTTTTTAGTATATATATATTTTTTTTAAATTAATGTCGATAGGGTAATGTAACAAAAAATCGACCAAATTACTATTTTTTTTAAACTTTTAAGTTTTAAAAAAAGTTATCTAATTTAAAGAAGCTATTTCTACTTTTAGCACGCATGATTCTGAGTTGAATTTTTAACAATGTCTTCTCAAAAATTCACATTTTAATCTAACGAGTATTGGTAATTGTCTCGAAATTAATAGAGTATGTCAGAAAATTTTGGAATAGGTGTTCATAGAATCACCTAATTAGTTCATTTCAATCTTCCTGTCTGTCATCAAGATAATTCAAAAACAAAAAAATATAAAAACCTGAAATTTTGATGGAGTATTCAGGTACTAAAAATAGATTTTAAGTTCGTAAATCGGACCATTGAGATGTATCAATGTTCAACATAAAAACACATTCAACAAAAAAACTTTTGTTTCAAACATTTTGAATTAAATGTTTGAATTAGCCACAATTTTAGCCCAAATTTAGCTAATAAACATACATATGTTTACAATACCATGTGTAATTTTTTCTTTCATGACTGCATATTTAAAGTATTTTATGAAAGCTAATAATGAAAAATAGTTTATTCATTGATAATCAACACCATTATATCGAGTATCTAAACAATGAACTCTTATCTTCACTTGCTGTTTTCTATATTAATTATTCATAAAAAATTCAGAATATCGCATTTTTTTATTGCTTTTTTTTATGAACTTATGGGAATATGTTTAAAATTAGTAGCCAAAATTTCTCTGCTTCTAACTCTTAATTATGCAAAATTTTGAATTAATAGCTCTGTTTCTACGAGAGTATTTCATGTCGGTCCAACATTTCTGTTACTACAAAAGACCAATTGCCATATAATAATCATATACCAGTTTTAAATTATTTAAAGTTATCGTGTAAATAGATACACAGGCAATAAAATAAAATAAAATAAAAAATACTCAGAATTTGATATAATTTTTAAAATAAATTTATTTTAAATAAAATTAAGCGTAGCCAGTTTTTATGAAACAGTTTGACAGTTTTAAACAAATCAATTCTATCACACATTGAAATCACTGCTAATATTACGTTTTTATTTTTTGCGTAATTAACTTTTCTTTGAATGGACGTTTAGCAAGAATTGTCATTGTAATATTTAGTTGGTTTTTATAAATAAAATTTCTTGGGAGTAGAAAATTGAAGATTTATCATTGGTTTAATTGAAAGGGAGTGACATGGATTTCAATTTAAATAAAAAACGTATTTTTCGAAAGAATACATATTAAGATTAGCTCAAATAATTTTTCATTTCTTGATGAAAAAATATTGTGTGTACTTATTCGTACCATATAAAGTACGAGTAAGGAGCTTGATAATCGATTGATGTGTCACGACTAGCTTAAATTTGTAATAAAAATTCCAATTTAAGAAAATTTAATTATTTGTTCAATTGTTTACATATAAATTGTATGAAAAATGTCAAAAAAAAAAAATTAAATAATTACAGAAAATGACATTTAATTGTAGTTATTGGATTGAAAATTGTAAGAATGATCGAAGAAAATGCATGGATAATTATTCATTAATGTAAATATGAATAATTATTCATTTAAATTTATTAATAAATTTAAAGAAATTTTGTATCATATACCATTCCACAGACTTATATACCATTTGATCGATAAACTAGTATTTTGTAACCATAGAAATAAAAGAATCAGAAAAAAATTTTCAGCAGTTTTATTTACTCATAATTGATTTATAGAAATTTTAACCACTATTGAAGGCCAAAATAGGTATTTATGCTGAATCTTTATCTATATTCTAAAATTTGGAAAGATCGAAATTCCTTTGTTATTACTTGCCTTGGCAATAAATGGAAACTCCATGAGAAATTTCAAGTCTCTAGAGTCCTTAATTGTGCGTACATTGATTTATCAATCGGTTTGTTAATTTTTTTATACATTGATTATATAAAAGGGTTTTTTCAGCGTAAAAGGCATGTAACAGCTAACTAGAATTGCAATAAAAATATTTTAGTGAAAGCAAAGGATTAAAAATAAATTTTCCAGGAAAGCATTTGAATACGTAACAATGTAAATGTATAATTAAAATTTGAATTAAAACACAAATTACTAATGAAATTTTGAAAAATCAATATAAAAATAATTCAATTAATTTTTTTACATAATATTTCTTCAGAATTGTATCCATTTAGAATTAATTAGAACAATTTACTTTTATATTAATTTTATCATCACGTAACATGGGAATATTATTTAATCAGAGAATAACAATTTTTATTTTTCCAATGGGATTTCCTTGTTGATTAATAATAATTTTTGTAGAGGATGAAAATTCGCCCACATAGCAAAAATGAAAATGTGTATTTAGTATTAATACACACATTGAAAATACGCTGATGTTTTACGTGGGATTATGTAATATTTTCGCACTTTTATGTAATATTATATATTTCGATTGTAATTTTAAATTGTTGAGATTATAAGTTATTATTCTCATTCCGAAAGTTTTATGATATCATAACGTTTTTAGCATTTACGTGTGGGTGTATTTAAGCGAAAGAAGAATTTATTTCTAACATATTCTGGATATTTTTTACTAATAATTTCATTTTTCCACGATAAAAAAATTGGTAAAAAAAATTCCCTTTTCTACATTTTGATTGGATAAAATTTTCAGTGAGAGTAAGCTTAATAGCATTAGATCCATTTATATATAATATTTCATTACAATCGGATGAACGGTTCACGAGATATTGGCATATAAGTGGTGAAAAAAGAAATAATTTTGGAAAGCTAAAAATTGCTCAAGAAGTTCCTAAACATTGATAAATATAAAAATCTTTGAAATCGATATCGGTAGAAATGGCTCGGAAGTGAAATAATTTTTAAAGGTTAATACCAAATAGGAAACCGGATTTTATTACTTCAATTGAAGTGTCTTTAATTCACGAACCTGGATCTGAAGTTATTATTAAAAAATCTAAAAAAATAAGCAAGATATGGACATTTAAAATTTGTAATTAAACAAAGACTGAAATCCTTAGACGTATGACGTCAACTGTTAGTGTCTCCATATAAATTACATGTTAAAAATCGTTTTCAAAAAACGAAAAGAAAATAATCTTTGATAGCTTATAAAATCATTGTTTTTGAATCAAATTTAATTTAATTTTCAAGTTTTATTATGGTATTGAATCTTATCTCACAGTTTGATGTGAAATATAGCAAATTTTAAATCCGTCCGGTACCCTGAATTTAACAGTTCCAAATGAACAGAATCTGAACACAGATGAACACAAGTATTGAGAAATCGATGAATTTTAAATTTCCAACAATTATGAAAATAGGAAATAGAATGATTTTTAAATCCGTATCTATGATATCATAGATAATACGGAAAAACTGTAACACCTCTTTGCCACATCATTAAATTAAAAGGTGTGTCATCGTTAAACGCCTATCTGTATATCAATTCTCTGTCTGTGTTGCAGTCAGTGAGTGAGTAACTGAGTTCGTCGTGCTAAATAAAGATTCTGATTAACTACATTGTAACAAGAAAGTATATTTATTAAAAAAGTATTGTCTCTTGTACTGATAAATTTATGAGTTCATGAAATTGTATATCGTATATTTTCTCAAGTCATCATAAACGTAGTCAAAATATATTGGATTTGGCTTCCGTCATTTTCCATAGAATTCTAATATTTACAACATAGATGCTACTATTAAGTTTAGATGGCTGACTTACATTTGATGAGTTTTTTTTTATTGTTTACAATTATTGTTTGAGGAGCAAAAATTAAAAAAGATTCAAATTTTTCAAGATCATTATGAATCGATTATTGATTGAGCACGGATAAATAATTAGAAAAGGATTACGGAAGTAGAAGGAAATGGGTAGGTACTAGTAAAAATGAGGCAATATTAAAATTAGTTGAAGTTTGTAGTTTTTAGGGTTTTTAAAAAATGATGGTACTTTCAATTTACTTTGAGTGTGAATTCATTGCGGTTATTGAAAAAATGATTAAAGTTAACAGAAATATGATATGCAAGAGTGAAAAAGTGTTTATTATTGTGAAATATATTCGACCACAAAAAACTGCGACGTCCTAAATCTTTCATGGCTATTTAAAATTGTAAGAAAAATACGATTTTTTATGTTGTATTTTATATTTTATTCAGTGCAAATTGAATGCTTTATTTAAGAAAACAAACATTAATCTGACAGTAAAAACGATGTACTAAAATTCTGGGGTCGCATTTTTCGAAAAATGCTATTTTTACAGGCTATAAGAGATTTTCGTTCGAAAAACTGCCACCAAAACCAAAACAGCACGAAAACGGATTCTCGATTGACGCATTCTCAAATAACATCAGCGACTGCTCTAAGTTATAAATTTTGACGAAATTTATTATTTTCGAAATTTCATTATAATTGCAGAGCTATTTGTGGATTTAAAAAACTTACAAGTTCCAATTAAAATTTTTTAATATTTTGTGAAAAGTGTCAGTAACGTGGATTTTCGAAAGGGAAAACTTGAAAGGGTATCCCTAAAGAAGCAACAAAATTTCTAGAACTTAATTTATAAATTTTAATACGCTCTAAGACAATATTGCTGTATTATTATTAAGAAGGATCGCATCATATTTTCCGGATGTTATTCGCAATCTAATTGATATATTTACATCGGTGAATAAACATTTGTTTAATATATATATATTTTTTTTAAATAAATTTATTTTTTATTTGAAATATATTTACAATAATATTTTAAGTATACCAACAACATTCGTCTACATTATCTTATTAAATTTCTATGTAAAACTGTCATACCTACACCGTTGAAGAATATAATATATATCTACATTTTACATATGCTTTTCTTTTGAGTAACACATTTGGTTTATTGCTTTCTGTAATTGAATTTTTCATTTTTCAATCTTTTTTGTGTGTTTTCATATATAATATTATTATTATACGCTTTTTCTTATGCGGTGTATTTTATATTATTTTAAGAAAAATATTGACGTAAATCAAATTTTATTAATTTCATAAATTATTATGTAAACAAATATAGTTTAGGAGTTACGACCACTTTCTATTTTAAGTTCGCTATCTTCGTTTTATATCTACCAATGTCAGAAGTATTGAGTGAAAGTTTTAAAAAATGTTGTATTTTGACGTTTTGGTACCTCCCAAGCAACTTCGTATCTGCCTGTCTGTCTCCCAGCCTATCGGTCTATTCTATAAAATTCATTCAATGAAACGTTCAAGACTATTAGACGGATGTCCAAATTTTTGATAAACAGTTGTGAACCCTTCATTCGATTTTGATGAAATTTTATATATTTAAAAAAATCAATATTTTGGAAAAATTGGAAAATAATTAAGTCAGCGTATAGATAGATGCACTTTTGCACTCACAATTCATTCATAAACTTATATTTTCTAGCTTTCAAACTAAATGCTTAAAAATTATGTTGCCCTCTCGAGCTTTCTTTACATAGCTGATGAGAAAATTATATCTTTATTTCATTTAAACTTTTAACCTAGAAAATATGGATGCAAAAATTTGTTAAAAACTTATTTAACAAACATGCCTTACTGCGCTATTATGAATTCCCATAGGAGCTTTATTTCATGTTGCTGCTTTAAAAAAGGCTCCATTCGAAATAATCCAAGATCGCACCGAATCTTATCTTTTTTAATGTCGAAAATCAGTATGTACTAAAGCACTATTACAACATTGACTCCTTGACTTTAAATCATTAAAAGTCATGATAAAAACGTTATTGAATTATTTAAACGTGATTTCGTTCAGGTTAATTTAAAACACGTTGTTTTTCTTTTGCATGCCCATTCGTCCGACCACTTTCTTTCAATAAAAGTATAATAAATAAAATATTTTATGAATATTGTGGCGTAAAGGAAAATTTTATTGTTAAACGTAAAAAGTTTTCACAAAAAACAAATTACGTTATTTCTAATAGAGTATTTGACAGTAAGAATTTTCATTTGAATAAATAAAATGTATTTTGTGATGATAAATTACTTTGATTTTGAATTCCCAGTAATCATTTCTGGAAATAGAATACAAAAACTTTTCTCCTCAAAGATATAATGGTTTTATTTCTAAAAATTTGAACCCACATTTTTTTAAATAATATATTAAACATTTTCTGAAAATCTTCTAATTAATATTTTAATCAATTCCATTTAAACGACATATTTAACAAACATAATTCGCATTCCCTAGAACTAAAACTCTTTAACAAAGACCTAGTTAAAACGTTTTTCCCCTAAAAAAAATTTATTTTTTGATTAGTTATGTTTAGATTTGATAATGTTTTTTTTTGTCGCAAAATTTTTGCCAAACCCTCCGATTTCATGTATACAGTATAAATGACAAATTTTATAACTTATTTTTGATTTTCAAAATACAATCAAAATGATATTTTCCAAATTTTTTACTATACAATAGATGGTCTTACCGATATCAAATAGAAAACCTTCAAGTGTCTTTCAATCTATACTATAATTTGGGAAAAATGCATAAAAATCAAACGATTTTTTGAAAACTTTACGCCTAAATTTACTGTTTTCATCTTTTAATAACTGTTGGCAGTTGTGAGATTCATTAATTATTGGTTCGTTTAATTATTCAAATAAATTTTAATAATGTTTACATAATTTTAATTATTTTTTTGTTAATATATTTACGACTATTCATGAAGTATTGTGAGACTAAACATTTACGTAATTAAATTTGTAAATATCGTAATTTTGGTTTATTTTATCAAACCTTAAATATTTATAAAATATTATGTAAAATTGAGACTTTTCAATCATAATATTTACCAAAATTAAACATTTGTTTCTAAGTGATTATTGTAAGGTAGCGTAAATCCAAAAGCAGTTTTTAAAGAAAGTGCTAATATCTATTAACGAATAAGATAGTTTTCATATTGCCAGTGACTATTTTCGTTATGAATAGGATAAACAGTTTTTTGAATAGGAAGCTAAATCTATTTTAATAAGTACGAGAGACTCCAAGAAAATGTAAAAATTTTTAATCATTAAAAAATTACTTTTGGTTAATAAATTTCCGCGATAATGTGTTTTAAGGTACAGAAAAAAGAATTTGTAAGCAATTTCTAACTTTACACCCGGACATAGTCTGCGGTTTAGTTTTATACATACGTCTTAAAAATATCATAAAAAATTGCCAAGATGTTTGTCAAAAAATCATAAATTATTTGCTAATAAGATTGAACATAGAATGAACGACATAAAATATGGAATATTTCGTAAAGTAGTATTTATACCATTTTACGATTTACTCTATAAATAATTTTTAAATATTCTTAAAGTGAAATATTTACGATTTTAATGTTCAACTTCGCAATTAATTCAAAATATTGGTCTTCGTCACAATATTATCAAATACCTGGATTTTCAGCCCATAAAACTAGTTTTGAACTTACCAAATTTTTGATAATTTCTTCTAAATAGAATAGAATTCATTGGTCAGTATAAAATAAATAGTTTTTCTTCATTTTTCGGTAATCAAAATGAAAATTTAATATCGAAATCATTTCATTCAACGAAAATTAAATCAAAATAATATATTTATATGCAATTTATAAAGGTATATTAAATTATACTGCACCAATTCCGCTGATATTCGAAAATGGCAGAACTAGTAAATTTTTGCTGATCTAATAACCAAAAATTTTATAGTTTGTTATTTACAAATTAGGTCAAAATCAGTCGAGAGAAAAGACAAAAATTTTTATTGAATAATTCAAAATAGTTTAAGTATACTTTATTTAGCGTAATTAAATAATATTAATAATTATTTTTAACAGTTTAATTGAATAGTCCAACATAGATACCCAAATAGATGCAAGGTATTTATATAATTAATTTATTATCTTCATTTATTTAAGAATAATATTTTTTCGTGTCATTTTTTGTACCATTCAGTATATACTTAAACATGTAAGTAATTAGTTAATGCAGATTTTTAAAATAAATAGGTGTACGACAAACGCTACGCTGTACTGACACGGAACTGACAATAATTACTGAAAATAAACAATACTTGAAACAAAAACTGTAAATCACTACTTTTTGAATCAACATTATAATATTTTTGTATAATTTTCTTCTATATTATGTTTTAAAAATAAAAAGCTATGGACTAAATATGTCAATCATGCATGTTGCTTGTATTATTAGCTAATATATTGATGCCAAATTAACCAAAATTATATCACACAAATCAGTTTGTACATTGAACTTTTTTTTATTATAAAATTCACTTCACTATACATTTCAGTTAAGGTAGTTAGTGTATAAACTGACTAGAAAACATATATGTTAAACATATTTCATTTTAAAAACGTTTTTGAAGTTATACTTCTTTTGGATGTGAGTGAATTTGTGAACTGCGTTCGCACGATTCCATAAATATATAATATGTAAATAAATTTTTTATATAGTATTTTTTAAATATTTAAAAAATATATTTTGACTCGTTCACATGATAATTAATGATTTGTTTATTTTGACTGTATATCTATTTTTACTGAAATAACACCCTTTTGATTAATTAAAATATTTTTCTCCGATCTTTACTGCAGTTTTTTTTTTTCATGTGCCAAAGAAGTAACGCAAAAGAAGTAAACTTCTAACGCGTGTACATAAGTACATAAACACATCTTTTTTTTTTTTTTTATATTAAATTAAACGAAGTTCGTTCAACAATTTACCTTTAATATGCGATAGTTTCAATTCTCGTTTTCAAATTGAAACTAAGATTAATAAGAATCCCATCAATATATTACTAAGCAAGTTTCTTTGAAGTAAATAATTCACCTTTTAATTAATTTAATTAACTTTTTGTATTTGTGTATTATGGTTACTTTTATTGAGGGATTAAGATCCTTTTTGATCTTCTTCTGATCTTTATCTAGAACGATATATGCGTTATAGTTTTTGAGCTGTTCTTCTGATATTGAATGTAATAATTCAGAATTTTTTGTCTCCGACTGTTACGAAGATACTACCTTAAGATTGCATAGACAGTTTTGGACTTATTTTAATTGTTTTTATTTTTGAAACTAAATTATTTCCTTGTAATATTTGGCTGATATTTTTTTTTTCTTTTGGGAAAATTTTTATTTATTTTTAATTTCAGGAAACAGGTAGGTAAAATTGGCTATTAGGAAATCATTTGACCTATTTAAACGATGAAATGTGTTCCTTGAATTATCGCGGAAGAAGCTAATAATGTCTTTTGTGTAGTTTCGTGATTTCTATGGATTTCCTTATATTTTCGAAATACATTTGAGCTTAATTCGTATATTTTTGTCTCTAAACGTTAAGTATTATCAGTCTTGTTCACAAAAACCTTCTTGAGTAACAAAAAAAGGATGGATATAATAATCTACTGAAGAACAAATTTATTATAATACATTTTTTTTGCTATTAATCCCAAATTTAAAAAAAATTCAAACATTGTCACACCTTCAAATCTTCTGTTCTCAGTTAAAACATGCCTGAAATTTGACTACAAGCCGAAATACATTCATAATTGGTACTTGTCAAGCTAGCAGAGCAAAATTGAATTGAAATATGTTCAACATTAGAAGCGTATAAGTACTTTTATGATGTGCATTCAAAAATCAATTTAATTTTTAATCAATAAAAATGACAGTATATTGATTCCCTAACATGAATAACTGTTAAAAAAGTGTCAAGCAATTTTTTGACATTTTGAAATAACAGAAAAAAGAATTCAATATTGAATTTAAATACGTCAAAAATAGGCGTTTTGTAGATCCTTGTTATGTGCCACTAAATAATATTAGGAGATCAAATTTTGTATGAAGAAAATTGTTTCATTAAGATGCACTGTTGCCGTGATATCACGCTGACAGAGCAATCAGCAACTATAATAATATAATGTAAGTAGAAAAATAAGGTGCTTTTTAGAAGTTTTTATGGAGTGCTTTCAAGACATCAATTTAATCAAAATTACCCAAAAAATATCCGCAAAATGATGGATAGATTTTTTTTGATGATTTTGATTAAATTTTTTCATTGAAGGAACACAATAAAAGCATCTAAAAAGCACTCAAATCTGGTATTTACACAATAATTATTATAAGTTATTTTTTCAAATTTGCCCTGTCAGCGTATAATGACGACAGCAGTGCAAAATAATGACCCACTTTTCTTAATTAAAAAATTGAACACCTAATTTTGTACCATCTATGAAGAACCTAAAAAGCACCTTATTTTGAGCATATTTAAATTCAATTTTTCATACTTTGCTCTGTGGAAACTTCAAGCTTAAATAAACTCAAAAAACGGGTTAAGCTATCATGCATTTTTTTCATTAAAAACTATGTATGAATTGGGATTTTGGTCGTTATTTCGATTTTCATACGTTCTAATTTTATCCAGCGTGAGATTAAATATACCAGCTGCAAATACTCAAATTAAATGTTCCCATTTTGTCTCATATTTTTCAAATGTCCCATTTTATGTTTGACAACAGACGTCAATTTTGTAATTTTTATATTGAAAACAAAAATTTTGAATCAAAAATTTTCCGAAATTTATGAATCATTAAAAAGTATTAACAATATTATGATTATAGTAATAATCTTTTCTGCGTATTAACAACATAGATTTTGGCAGGTACCATATATCGTTTACATACACACAGTATGTTATCATTTATTTTAAGTAGTGCAATTCGTAGAAATTAACGAGAAAAAAAATACAAACATAATGTTTTGATTTAAAAAATGATTTTTGAGAAGTTTATATTGAGATGTTTATAACACTTTTTAACATGATGTAAGTAATTTTTAAATTATTGTGTTTTATCGTGGAAAATTAGATATATATTATTAGTATCTTATTATATATATAGTGCAGTTGCCTGTTACCGGATTATATCTATATAAAATGGCAAAACTGATTGATTGATATGTTAATTACAGCTAAAATCTAGATCCACTTGGTCTAGAAAATTGAAATATTAAAATAAGGGTGTATTATCTAATATAGGCGTCTAATAAGAATTGATTTTATAAAATTCAACCTACTAGCGGATTTAGATCTATTGCCGCCCCATGCACATTTTCCAATGCCACCCATATTATTAATAAGGAATTTAATATTTTATTTTTATTCATAGAATTTTGAATAAAATTAATTGAAAAATTTTTTTTCAAAAATTGCCTTTTTCTAAATTGCTGCACCCCAGACACAGGCTTCACAGCTTTTAAAGCTTATTCGGCAAAGGAATAATTGGCACAGTAATTAAATTGATATAATTTAACGAATTATTTTCTCATTTTTGCAATAAGTTGCTTAAAATTGTTAATACGCTACTTTTATAATTATTGTAATTTTAAAAACGAAAAATTGTGTCCGACCATTAATACCATTTCCATCATTAAATAGATATAAAAACAGTATTCTTTCACTATAAATATATTGATGGGCTTACATGATCATGCATTTTGCGCCAACAACCTTGCGAAACTTAAATAATTTTCACAAGCCAATGATTATATGGGAATTATTATAAAACATGGATTTTCCACGAAATTAAAAATGTGGTTTGAGTAAGAAATGTTGTTTTCAAAAATTTGCGTATTACTATAGGTTCATAAGAGTGTAAACGTAAAAATAAATATGAATTATTTACAAAACAATTAGAAGGTTATTGTTGTTTTCAAAGGTCAATATTGTTTTCAAAGGTCAATATTGTTTTAAGAAATAATTTACCTTGCACCGACATTGGAATTCGAATTATTTTACCGCTCTTGAATATTGAAGAATCTTAAAATTTTGCCACTCCTAAAGAATGCTGCCCAGAGCCCGGCCTTCACAGACCTAGGTGTAAGTCCATTACTGATTTAACCCATAAACGATAGAAGAAGGGGTTCAATTTTCTTTCAGACTCAGTATATTCGAACGTAAAATATTCAAGCTAAACAAATAAAAATTTTGCCAGTTTGGATTTTTCATAACTTACTTCATGACTTAAAAGAATTTTAGCAGAAACAAGAGTTGTTACTCTAATCATAATAAGGCCACACTAAAATTTTCAGCGGATTTTTCATAAATGCTAAGTGATGCTTACGGGCACCGGGACTACAGTTATGAGATAAGTGTGATCTGTTTTATGTTATATTTTCTTTGAAATGTATTATGATGATGCTTTTGAAAATATGAAAAGTCATATTTTCATCCCATTACATCATACAGGTAAAGAAAAATATGGCTAAAATATTTATTTGACAATAAATATTTTGTAAGAAGTGATGCGTTTAAAACTGAAAATCAACATTGAAAATATTTATACAGAATGTCCCACGACTAGATGTATATTCGAGCCAAGCTTCTGTTAATGCTCACCCGTAAAGAAATATTATTTAAGGTTGGGTCAAAGAATTACTTTCAAATAGGATTTTATTGAAACATTTCTTGTTTGTTGTTTAATTAATAATAAAAAATTAAAGCCTTGTCCGATTGAAATTGACCTGCCCAAAGTTGGGAAAAACGAGAACAAAATTGTTTAATTTTAGCCTGGATATTTAAGGAAAAAAGCCATTTTAGTAAGATTTTTTTCACATAAACACTATTCCACAGAATTCAATCAAAAATATATTATAGAAAGGAAAGTTTGGAATCATAAATAAAATGGGGTGTATTGACCACGTCGTTAAGATAAACAAATAAATTAAGTAAACATTGAAAAAATTACTTCAATGTTTATACTATAGTGAGTGAGTGTATGTATAAATTGTACATAGTATGTGTTAGAGCAACAATTTGTTATAAAAATGTAGTCATCAGTGTTGGTACTGTATATGTGTAATATACCTAAAATGTAGATACTATACTGAGAATTTTGTCGCTTGACTGTTTCGAACCTAAAATCTTAAGCACTATCATGAATCTCTAGTGATTATTCTTATATTTTCCACAATTTCTAATATTTCTAAATTAAACATTTAACATATAGCGTTCTATAACCCTGCTTTTCGATTTATTAAAAAACACTGACTTGTGGCTATTTCCCAAAAGCAAGAAGCCGCTCCGAGTACATTGTTTCAGCCCGATCAAAAATTATTTTTCAAGAATTGACGAATTGTTTTAAAATTCGCCAAATTGAATATAACGTATAAATAAACACTTTGCGAGGTTTCGATTAAATTCAACATTATTTACAAATTTATTAAACATAAATTTATTTCCAAAAAATTGATCTTCTATTAAGATCGTTTACGAGACAAAATAGAATTCCATTATTTTTCTAGATTATCCGGAAAATTTTCATTCTACTTTACTTCGAAAAATAAACAATTGATTATACTTTAAAATTTATAGTTTTATTAATAATAAAATAAATTTAAATCGTGAGTAAACGAATTGTGATTTAGAATAATAAAAAGTTACACTAGTGCCTCTGTTATTTTTTTGAGTTTAATACCATATTTAATCTATGAATACAATATTTACAATTGTTTTTATTCTTTAAATTTTAGAAAAAATGAATTATCACTTTATTTTTTATATAATGATTATAAACAATCGATAATTCAATTCGGCTTACGCACATAATTTCGTGGGTAGATTCATTCTTCAATACAAATTACAATATAACAATTATTTTTCAGTATTTTTTTTCTGAAAACTGATCAATATATCAAAGTTGAAATAATTGTAAGGCGCCTATTGTGTTCACACGAAACAAAATGTTTACTTAAAACGCCAACGTTACAACGTTTTATAATTCCTTAAAAACTTATTTAAAATCAAAGTGAAAAGGGAAAATTAAAGAAAATAAAAAAAAATAGGATTTGATCTATCGTTAATAAGTATTTTAACGCCCAGCAACCATTTACAAAAGTTTGCCAACAAATTTAAATAAATTGTAGAAACGATTTTCTTTTAAATGTTAAATCACTATTCAACAAAATGATTTCTTGAAAATGTCAGTCAATGGAAATGTTAAATGTTAAAATAATATTTAAAAAAATACTAAATTAAATATAAAGTCGAAAATATCGAATTTGAATTTATATTGAAACATTATGACGTATATTTTGAAATTAACCGTTTAATTGTAAGGGAACCTTGTATATAAAAATATAAAAAAATAATTGAAGCTATGAAGTATATACAGAGTTTTTAAGCAATTCAATCAATTGCTTACAAATCCTGTATACAATTACAAGTTCACATAAGGACCACTTGCAGGCATGCAATTTATTTTTTAAGCTTTTAAAATATTATTTCTTCATTTATTTTCGTTTTCGAATTAAAAAATAAATGAATAAAGTTTTCACGCTACTAGAATTGGTAAACAAAACGTGTTTGAAGTTACATTTGACTGCCATAGCCTGAAAATGCTAAGTCTAATACACTAAATAGACAAATTTATGACTATCACACCGTTACGGATTCCTTCTAGTTGGCTGTCAGGCAATATGAACATAAAAATAGATGCTTTTGTAGCCAAGATTGGCACTCTCGTAAGTAGTTATTTAGAAGGTCTCTAAATTCTTGTAGACGGAAGAATGGCAATATTATATTTATTTCGAAGCTATAGTAAAAACAGAAGCAGGGCAGCTTTTTCACCTACGTATTGTAAATTAAATCAGACTGAAATTGCAAAAGTCAAATAATGATATTAGTCATGAAACTACAAAAAACAATCAAGGCAGGAAAAGTTCGGATTGGAAAGATTATGACGTATTTCAATGTCAAAGATTGGGGGTAAAACAGAGAGATCAATCAAACATAGTGAGAACTTAGCCTGTTAAACTGCATTCCAAGAAACAGTGATACCTCAGCGTAAAAAATCTACGAAAGGAGAAAATATTTCTTGAATCCATACCCAGCATTGAAAATTCGATGTTCTAAAATTACTTGCGCGTGGTTGTTGAAATAAACGCGAAGAAAAGTCTTCTATACGAAGAATTAAGAGTTTCGCCAAAAATTAAAAGAATTATTATTAAACGTGGCAAAAAAGTGGCTTAAAATCTCCAACAAAGGGTTGCCATAAATGCTTTTCTTTCGGACTACAAAAAAAAAAAAAATATTATTCGCTCATCTGCCAAAATTATTATTAAAGACTTAAAATCATATGAAGTACATGTTAGATTTTGGATAGCCCATTCTTTCTGTATTGACAGAATTTATATATCAGTGCAAAATGCGAGTAATTAAAGGTTAAAATTATTTTATAACATTTAATTTAAATGTTTTCATAATATGTTTAATAATAGCATAAGAATTGTTATTTAAAAATAAAATTATATATTTTATTATTGACATTTATTATTATAAAATTTATTTGAATTCTCAGGATTTTCTTGGAAAATTTCGGACAAAAATTAGTTTTAATAGGTTGTGTATTTTCTTGTAGATTGAAAATTATTATAAACAATTGATTTTATTTATAGAAATTAACGATTAAAAAATCCAAAAATATATAATATTTTATAGTATTTTAAATGAAAATGTCCAAGTTATTTTATTTTTATTATAGACTGTTTAAATTGGGAACCATAAATTTTTTATGGCTCATTAGTTTACCTTGTTGATAATTCTTAAATAAATATGGAAAATTTTCATATTACTTTCATCTGTTATTATGGTAATGTAAAGGAAAAAACGATTTGAATTTAATTTTTGATTCGTATTTTTAAAAAAAATCCTTCTGTAAATGGGAGCCTGCGTCTAATTTAATAACACCATGAAGATACATTTTATTTCAATATTCATCAAATATTAGCTAAAAGGACTGCGATTTTTGTGAATATTTCAAAATAGACCCAGTTTTTAAATCATTGAAGATTAAAGATCCTTGATAACAGAATGTTTAAATTATTTCAATCCAAAATAGAGTTGAAAATAGAGTAGGTCTTCCCGAAACGAAATAATTTTAGCACCTATTGATTAAGAAATATAAGAAGAAATTAATATTTGAAATTAATATCTTTTATAATAAATGAAGTCGCAGAAATGTACATAAAAAGACAAACCATATACAAAATCAGCTTTCTTGAAATATCTGATGTGAATATCTTCTTATATAACAGATACGTCTAGATGTGAATTTCTTAACATATTTAGTCTTTAAACATTTGTTTTAACACTATAAAGGATGTTTTACACCAATGTATAACAACAATTGATTTTAGATATGAAGGTGTTATCAAAGAATTATTAAATCATTCATATGGAAATTTTACAGAAAATGATACTTGGAAATTAGTTTCGTTATAGAATGATAAAATCAATTATTCGTCGAAATGTGTTTATAATAATATATATATTTATAAATTCAGCTTTCATTGGGCTTGTACTATATTTGTTTTTATTTCTTATTTTGTTCTCCAAAAAGTTAATAATAGTTTGGACTGTTCAAGAACTCTTTTCACCGAAAAAACTAAAAACAATCATGGATTAGTAGGAACAATTGAAAATTTTATGAACTCCAAAAAATAAAACGGTCCACTCTTAGAGTACACAGTTATAACTGTAAGCATATTGAAGCCAAATAAAAATATTTATATGGCTGTAAAATAAAAATGAAAACTTTTAACTTTGTCTAATCAAAATTTAGTTTTTTAATTACTAGTGCATTTTTGTCTTATAAAGTCATTATCAAGAAATAATTTAATTATTCTTTTATTTTGGAAATACATAGGGCAAGTAGGTAAGATTTTTGTGGGTGAAGTTGATTAATATTTTTTCGATATATTTATAATTTCAAATTTGATAAATAGTGGAGCGCCGTAAGGTTTATACCTCGGAATCCAGGGCCAGTAAATAAATCTTTTTATAAACTATGGCAATGTGTTTTTAATAGCATATAGAAAAATGTTAAAAAAAATATTTTGTCCGATCTTAATTTTTTAATAATTATTATAAATAATTATTATTTTTTTGGAGTTTTCCTTAAGTTATATTAGTGTAAAATTAGATTTTAAAAAGAAGAACTATTACAAACTTCATGTTGGGTCTCAAGGGACTGCAGGTATAACGATGAAGGGTGGGGAGGGGAATAGAGGGGGCAACAGCAGCTGTTGGGTGTTGTTAACGCGGGCCCTAGCAGAATAGTACACGTGACAACTTACTAGGCTTCATATGTAGTTGTTGTTTGCTTCGAAAAAAAAAAAAAGAAAATAATTAAAAAATAAATATATTATTGTGGAAAAATTTTTATCGAATGCCAAAAATAAGAGTAGGCTTATAGATATGCTACGAGAAACACTCACAGAAAATAAAATATTTTCTTGCCAAGCAGAAGCTGATGCCGACAGACTAATAATTGAAACTGCTGTTAATCTGCAATCTGAAAACATTGCTGTAGTGTCCGAGGATGTAGATGTTTTAGTTTTATTGACTGCGCTCTCACCACCAGACCGAGAAATTTATTTTAGAAAACCATCCAAAGGCAAAATACTGCAAAGAGCGTACTCTTCTAAGAGTTTAGAAAAAATATTACCAAAGTGTAAAGAGCATATTCTGTTCTTACATGCATTCACTGGATGTGACACGACGTCAGCTTTTTTTAAACGTGGCAAAAACGTGTTTGCAAAAAATTTCGAAAAACGAACGGACTTGCAAAATGCTGCGACAGTTTTTAAAAATGAATGCAAAGACATCAATGAAATTTTTAAAGCTGGTGTTACATGCACTCTTGCTTTATATAATGCCCCCCAAAAAATAAAAGATCTTAATGCATTGAGATATAACTCTTTTTTGAAAGCAACTGCCAAAAATACCTGCGTTAAACTGCCGTCTTTACCACCTACTGCAGATGCCGCTTTTGAACACTTCAAAAGAGTATATTTACAAGTTCAAACATGGTTCGGAAAAGAAATATCACCAGAAGAATGGGGTTGGAAAGATGAACGCGGAATATTGATACCGCTAACAATGACGCAGCGACCAGCTCCAGAATCTTTACTAAAAATTATTTTTTGCGCATGCAAAACAGGATGTGGAGCATCTTGTGGGTGCAGGAAAAGTGGATTAAACTGCACTGCAGCTTGCTCAGAATGCAATGGTGATAGCTGTACTAATCCTTTACCTACAATCTACATCAACGAAATCGACGACGACGACGACAATAATGAACAATAATGTATATAGTTAAGGTTAAATTTTCTTTTGTAAATAATTTTTTTACGAAAATCTAATAAATTAACATTGAATTTACTCTGCAAACATAATTTATTACATATAAAATTAATATCTTTACTGTAAACATTTTTTCCCCCTTGCGCCTTTCATTTTTCAGTAAATTGTTTATAAAAATTGTTGTAATCGAGATCGGCCAATTTTTTTTTTTTAACTTTTTTATTTGCGGTTTTAATAATGCAGTCAAACACTTGTTATACAGATTCATTGACTGGCCCTGGGTTCCGAGATTTTACCATTTTTATGTCTTACGGCGCTCCACTAAAAGGGGAGTTATTATTGATCTCAAGGACTTTATCGAAAATATGTAACACCTCCGGTTTGTGTTCAATATCAATTTTATGACTTGTATTGGTAAGATAAATATAGAAGTTTTCTTGATATTTATGTACTCTTTTTACCTGGTTAAAAATGATCTACCTAACTGACCAACATAAGAAGTAAGAAAATTTTAATTCCTATTTTATTCTAAAACAAAAGCTCACAGACAACTCTCTTCTTGTAGGCTTGCACTCTGGTT